>CM062806.1:935971873-937411039 GCA_031772625.1 Pinus tabuliformis
TTTTTTTAATTGTTATAGTAGAAATCATTATCTTGAAGTAGGAGATAGAGATGGCTCATGTTCCTTTTATCCTCTTCATTTATTTCATTCTCTTTATGGGTCCTCTTGTATTTTCCAAGATTCAATTATTTGATCGCGGGAAGTCTCATCTTGGTGATGTTTACAATCATGAGGCTCTGCTTGGATTTATGTTTGAAGTCACTATAGGGTCTCATTTTTCTTCTTCGTTTCTAAGAACTTTGCAAAAATATTTTTCTATTTTGGAGAAGGACAAAAAGGAGAATCCAATGTGTTTTCAGGAATCTATTGTAATGAAAAAAGAGTTGATATTACAACCGTAGTGAGCTCTTCAAAAGTTTGAGCTTCTAAAGATTCTTCTTCAACATTTATAGTTTTTCTCCTTTTAAATGCTTTGAATGTTGATTTTTGTAACTATGACCCTGTTGGAGATACACTTTCTCTTAGTCTCTTTAGCTCTTTCTCTATCATCCTTGGAGTTTCCAGTGTTTTTTGACTAGAAACTGGCTCTTCAATCTCTTGGAATGTATTCTTGCCCATTCTTCCATGTTGGAAAACTACTCAATTTTAGGTTTTACCACATGCATATATGGTGCATATTTCTGAGCAATTCTCATTGATGAGATTACTCCTAATGGATCATATGACCAACTAAAACTTAACTTAAACTTCATCTGGCTCAATAATTCATTGACCTCTTTCTCTACAGCTCTGATGTTGACTATGAATGGACCAACCTACGCTTTCAATTTAAACCGAGTTTTTTGTTTTCTGGAAACAAAATGAACCTCATCCATGTAAAGCATTTGTCTAATGTAATCAAGAGAAAAAATCCTTATGGGGAGGAATACTAGCAATTTGTATGGTTGAAGCTCGTAGCCATAAATCCCGAGTTCAGTGAAATTTTGGTATAAATACCAGTCTCCAACCTTTGTCTTCTCACTCAAATGAAAAATTATCTTGATCTCTGTTGAAATCATGGGGACTACATCATTGTTTAGCAAACAAGTAGCTATATAGAAGAATTGATTAACAAAATCACTAAAGGAAAACTCTTCAGAGGTTTTCCTCACCAAAGATGTCCAATGGATCACTGACAGAGGTTTACCTTCAGCATCCAACTTTTGTAAAGGAAAGTTGAATCTTTCAGATTGATGATATAAGAACAAGTAAACTAAGACTAACTGGTGGTTAAATGATATTTCAACATTGAACTTTAAAAATTGATCATGAATAATATCAAAAAGAAACTAACTATAGTTGAACATAATTGAAGGTTTTTTACTAGAAGAAAACACTGATAGAAATCCCAAAATGACTTCATCAACCCACTGGTCACTAGGATATCCTAATAGACAAGAAACTAAGGAAATAACCTGCCTAGAAATATCAGGAAACATTCCAAAGGAGTAAGGAGGGTTAGTTCTGGTAATTCTGAGTTTTCTAATAAAAATGACTTAAATATGTGAGCTCTTTGTGGGAAAGTAAGTTTCTGATAGATTTCCACTAGATCATTTGAAAAAAAAGGGTGTAAAGAGTCCTGAGGGTTTAGTTTTAGGGCTTGGAAAATTGACTCAGTTGTAAATGATGAGTTTGAGGGAAGCAGAACTAGGGCAGTAGGGATTCCAAAAAACATAACTCATTACTGATGTTTTCGAACTTTTGATATGCCCAATTATGAAGTTCGTAGAGATTGAACTCACAATTGGTCTCTACAATTAAACTGAGTGTCAACCAGTGGGAGTTCATCTAAATTAATGATAGGTGCAACAAAATATTATCTACATGCACTTTCACTTTTCCTTTATGGGAAGCCGTTAGAAAAACAAAACGTTGATAAAATAGAGATAGAGTTACCCAGAAATATCGCTGTTAGAGGTCGTTGTTAGCTGGGATTCTGCTTGCAGTGGCGTTCTCGCGAATTGTAGTGATAGGTAGAATTGAGAAAATTAGCAATTTGAAAAGGATAACATAGTTTATTAGGATCGAATAACGTTTTATTTGTTAGTTTAACCGTTATTGGTGTGGAAAATACAAATGAACGTTGGCAAGAGTTTAATGAGCAACGATCATTTTCTAAGTTTAGCGGAAGGGATAGCGATGATTAAATATGGCGGGATATTGGCAAGTGGTGAGAATAGCAGGATGTCAAATGGCGGGAGAAATGAGTGGCGGAAGAGTGGTTTGCGGGGTGCGGGGGCGGGAGTAGTAAGTGGTATTGAGTGGAGGGGGGCTGCAATCTTTGCGGGAGTGATGCGTAGAAAAAGAGGGATTCATCAAATCCACTTTAACGATCCCCTTCCCCCCTCCCTGCCCCCTTCGTTAACGTTGGAGGATGTAGGGGGTCCGCTATTATCCGGGGTCGTTGATTCAGGTGGCCTCCAAGGCTTCATCATTGATTGTTGCAACCGCGTTAAATGCTGGCAGACGACAATAAAATCAGTTATGATGCTTGTGCAATTTATCAAGATATTTAAGAATGTTGAAAAAATCTAAAAAGATGTTAATTTTCTACACATGTAGGAAGTGGGACACTTTTTGTGATATTTAGTCATGACCATAGTAAAAAAACATATTGATATTATTTTTCATTCATCACTGTAATGCCATATTCTTTCTTAATGTTATATCTTGTGTAATGTACTTTAAAAACTTATTAATAATGCTCCATAAAAACCCATATTGATTAATCTCTAAATCCTGTAGGTCCAAATTAACCCCCTAAACAATATACATTAACCCCCTAAAACCTTAACCCCATTCCCCTAAGTCCTGAAACCCCTAACCCCTAATCCCTTAACCCCTAACCCCTTAAAAACCCTTAAACAATAACTCCTTATCCCTAAGCCCATAAATTAATTAACCCCTAACTTGACCTAACCCCTTAATTGACCCTAATGAAAATAATCAAATAATATTTCTAGTCCACATCAAGATGACAACATAGTTCAAACACCTCCTAAAAGAATATTATAAAATACATTTACAATAGAAACTTAATACAATTTACAATACAAAGACATACAATCTAAAATACAATATACATATAAACATTTACAAAAACAATCTACAATACAAAGACATATAATAAATAACTTGTACGATATTCATGTCTGCATTTGGTGTTTCCATACTCTCTACAATCATTTTTAGCTGATGTTATTAGAATTCTCCTTGGCCTCAAGCCATTGCATTTTCTACAAAGGAAATAACATTTTCCATCCTCAGAAGCCCTCAATGTTAATCCCACATATCCTTGGACTCCTTGAGGGATGTTATGTGACATTTTTTGTTACCAAACTTTTAGTGATGATTTTTTTCTACAAAGTTTATATGATTTAGGACACACTCGCGCGTGCACACACACACATCTTATAATTATAATTATATATGTATGAATAAATTTATATATATAATTTATATTATAATCCTATAATATTAATATTTTAATATATATATATATATTGATTACATATTAATAATTTTATATTTAATTATAGTATTAATGTTGTATTTATTTTAATTAGTCAAATTGATCCCAGATTAAACATTGTCAGCGCAAAATGCCATTAATGGTGGAATTGAATGTTATGCAATGGTTATTTACCATTTGTAGGAAATTGGACAACACATTTTCATATTGTACAGATCATCAGATATCTGACGATAAAAAATGTAGGTCAAATATTCGACGACAAGAGGGATTATAGGAAACTATCGAATAATCAACGGGATAGGATAACTGTTGAATATTCGACTAGTAGATCATTGTCATTGGATATTCGACGACAGTCAACATTAAAAAAAACAAAAAACAAGAAAACTCATTTAACTTCTAACACTTTTTCCGATTTTAGTCATTCCGTCTAATTACACAGTCGAAATTTTCGCCCAAATATAGTAGTGTTACATGAAGTCATTAAATTGATTTTATAAATAGTTCTCTTAAACTATAGCTAAGTAAGAAATTCAAGTTTAATTACTTCTCATTTCATTTTTAAATGTTATATCTATAACTTCCTGCAAATGTGTGCATATAGACAATACAACATAAAACAAATATATACCATAACTATTTATTCTTACCATTATTACACACTAATCATCCCAACATTATTACACACTAAACATCCCATCATGGGATAGATAAACTTTCTTACCTAATAGACAACCCTATATGGGATAGGTCAAGTTTATTATGCTAAACGAACATACATGGGACAGACCAAAGATTCATCATCTATTTTGTTGCAAACATGAACTAAATATACCAAATAAAAAAAATCAAACACGCCATACTTAACTAACATCTCACTCATTGAGATATACATATCTCAATGCACCACTATCCCTTGTAAATTTCTAAAACGATTCTCAAAATTTGCGATCTAAAATTTCAAATAAATCGTATCACCATGAAGCTGAAGAGATTTCGAAAACTTGGTCCACATTATCAACATTTAACTTGATTTCCCGAAACTTAATTTTTTGACCCTATCTTAATGCTCATTTAATTGAATTTTATGAAAATTTTGAGCATGAACTTTTTTTAACATTTAAAAAGAGGAACAAGTATGAGTCATAATTTGGATATGTGTAATTGTCCAATCCACAGTTAGATAGCTATTATTAACTGTTATCTATGAATACAAATTGACTCATTATTGATATTCATTTGTTTTGTAGATGGTGATGAAAACAAAAAAAAAATATGTTTTGGTGATGATGTAGAAACAACCTCGGTATGAGAGCTGCCATATATAACTTAATTACACCAAAGGTGCTTCCTTTTGAAACACTTTAGCGCCGAATTTTGTCTACCATTTTGTTTTGCACCATTGATTCGAATAAACAACTGTCACTATTTTTTGGTTCAAGCAGAAGCACATCCGTTACTAAATTCCACCATTTATGCAAGGCATGTCCCCGCTACTATACCAAGGGGGAGTACTAAGAAGCATCCCCATCGGTGGTGCTATAGGAAAAACAATAAAATGACGTCACTGAACCCTAATTGGTGGACAATGTAGTTGCGGAAATCACCGATGATGCCACTGTTGACTGAATAGAGGATCGTTGCAACAAGGACCCTGCATTATAGGTTGCATACAATAGCATATGAATGAATCCCCCTCACCTTCATATCTGCATGACACTCCCTACCATCACCGCCACCAGCTATGACGAATCGGTGCTTGGACACAACCAGAGCGGCTTATAGGCAACCACCATGCGGTTGGGAGCTGACGAAGTGGTCTTCATTGTTTTCCCTTCATCCTCAACTTCCAGCGTCGGGCTTCTCTCCTACACATTTGTAGCGCAGACCGACCAAAGAGATACCATTGTCCCCATTTTCAATTATAGTTTGAACCTATTTGCTGGTTGGGGCATTGGGGATGGCCTTATCTACAATTGCCTTTACTAACCTTCATTCTAGTCTTTTAAAGGTCCTATATGAAATTTACCGAGTATTGATTACAACCTGTTTTTTGCTTCTCTGCGGTCATCCCAAAGAAATTATTGATTAGGAGATTGACAACTCTATAAAATAGAAACTCTATATAATAGAGACAAGAGGGAGGCGAGGAAAATTCATAGTGAGATAAGAGGGAGAGCATAGTATTCAATATCAGTTCAATATGCATGTCGTTATAGACATTAGCTTGCCCCTCGATCGAGATCTTGATCAACCAGTAATGATTGGAGAAAGAGCATCAGGTTACACTCCTTGCTTTACCGATAGGTTAGGTTGAGGGGATAGAGCATTTTTGCATTCGGCTTTGTCCCCATATCTGCTTCCCTTTAATTAGTCGTGTTAATGTACGTAGGTAAAGGTTGGGTATAAGAACCTATTGAATGCTTGTGCAATGCACGAAAGCGACATTTGGCAAGATGAATCTACAACCAATGCAGAACACAACAATGCAGAACGAAGAAATAATGATCACTGGAATAATCTTTTAAAGATAATTCTTGAATGGTTGTTGTATTCAACCGGAAAGAATTGATCGACGTGAATTGGAGAACACGACACTCAGATCGATATCTACAACTTTGTCCATTTTATATCTTTGGTGGCCAAACAATTATTTTTCCATCACGCTGTGTGGGTAGGCTGTGGAGCATTACAATTTTGTCGGTGAAATGAAATTTGTTACAAAACAGGTCTAATTTCCCTGAACTACTAGACGAAACGAACATATTGGATTTCATCTGTATTTCAAGAATTAGTTATTGCTCCATTTTAAAGATCAAACTGAGCCCCACATTGAGGGGCATTGTGGAAGGCGGTTGTTGAATTCGTATCATTCAAATGAGCACAAATTCTGCAAAAAAATTATATAATTTTTTTTAAATTTTTTTTTTTTTTTAAAAGTTAAATTCAAATTTATATCATTTTTATTTTGATATATATATATATTATATATATATATATATAAGATATATATATAATATATATAAATATATCAAATTTAAAAATGATATTTGCTTTCAAATTTAATTCACCAGAAAAAATAATAATTTAGATTAATTAAATCTAAAAACATAAAATATTTATAATATATTCATTTAAACTAATATATACCTTTCCTATATATTTTTAATATAATATTATAATAATTAATAATTAAATTCATATATTCATATTTAAAGTCATCAATGATATTTTCGTGGTTTTGTAATTTCAGTACATATAAATTTTAAATAACATATATAATATTTTTTAGAAATATTTATATAATAAAAAAATTCCTTAAAATGTGTATCATAGAAGACTATTTTTTATAACATTGTTGATTTGAAAATGCACATACCAAACATCATTTCATTAATTTCTACAAGCTCTAAATAAATTATTTATAAGCAATCACAATTTCTAAAAAATAATTAAATTATGAAAAACCTTTCATCACTCTACATTGCTGGAACCTAGGATTATTTAACTCAAGTCATGAACTTGCCATTCTTCAAACTTTCCATTCCCTCCAACATTAACTTAATGACATGAGTTTCAACTCTGGTGTTGAAATGAGACAAGTATCCAAGAATTCATCCATAATGGTGTACTTATAATCTCCATAGAATTGAGAAGCCTCCAATTTTTCATATCACAATTCGAAACTGGTTTGATAATCTTTAACAAAAATGCTATGAAGAAATGAAATACATTGAAAAATAGAATATTTGGGAAAATCATCTAGAAAATTACATCCCTAAATATTTTGAAAAAATACACCACTTAAAATAAAAATTTGTTATATTTAATAATATATTTTTGCAGATGATCTTTTTAACTCTTTTATCCTTCTATACATCGTTACATTTTTAAATACAATTATTATTTTATAACCTTTAAAAGAAAAAATATAGTCTCTCTATCTTGAATATCCATTTTAAAATATATTAATATTTTTTATTTAATTAAATTTTAAAATATTTTAGAATAAGATGGACTAAAGCGAAAACAAAGCCAATTTCCCATTAAAATCTAAAATTATTACAAAATTTATGTTTCAAGTTATTCCACCATTGTATTATTACAAAATTTATGTTTCGGTTATTCCAAAATTTACAATGGATTACGCTTAGGTTTCGGTCTCTCGTCAACCTCTGCGATGCCAATCAGAAGAAAAACTTAAAGTGCATCCACGGCACAATATTTAAACTAATATAAAACTAAATATATTTATAAATAATTACATTAATTAAACATAAATTATAAAAACTAAATATATTGGTATATAATTACATTAATTAAACATTCTATCTATACTACAAATATTAAGATGCATAACCTCAATTCATATGTCTATACCCCAATGCTATGATTTGAAAAGAAGCCAATTCTTTTGTTTGGTTTGGTTTGCATATTTATTTATCATTAAATATATTATTGTTTAAATAATTTTAATGTAGAAAAAGATGATTGAATATTTTTAAAATTAAATTATTATGTTATATGGTTTATATATATGGTGGTTCAAGTGAAATAGTTTTAAGAAAGATGAATATTTTTATTAATAAAGAAAGGTGGTTTTCAGATTTATAGATTATTGAGATTCTCAATCAATTTTTATAAATCTGTAACAATAAAAAAAATAGAAGTTTTTTTAAATATAGAAACATGGCTATTCTAAATGAAAATTTTCTATAAATTATGAGTGAAACCTATCAAAAGTGAATAATCTCTTAAAATAGATCCAAAAACATTATAGATGAGATGTGGAAAATATCACAACCTTTCTCAAATTATATAACTATTATCTCAAATTATAGAAAGTCCTATTAAATCCACACTTCCAAGTGACATGGTATGAAAAATCTCACACTTCCAAGTGACATGGTATGAAAAATCTCAATAAATAAAAGAATATAAAAATAGCTAAAATTATTGTCTAATATTTTATAAATGAATTCAATATTGTTTTAACTTAAAACTACTAATTCAATATTGTTTTAACTTATATTTTATATAACTTAGTAAAAAAATTTACAAAATAGCTCAAAAGCATTTGCCAATATTTTAAAATTTGAATTATTTTAAAATAAATAAAAAATCTTGAAATTTACCTTACTATTCAACAGATAATTCACAAATTATATTTTAATTAATAATTTACAAATTATAAATGAATTTACTAATTATACAGGCTCAAATGTAATATCCAATAATGAATCTACATCATCAAACGCTCTGACTCATCATAATCCATGAAACCAAGTAGAGTGACTTTTGATGCTTAATTGTCTCAAAACCATAGCATGAGAAGGGTAAATACCGCTTTATCACGCTTTATCATAATCAATGGTGATAAATATGATAGCAAGGCACCGCCTGATTTTCACCTTGCCTCCATAATGCTTATTGAAAGATTACCACATGCAGAGTCGACATTAAAAGGTGTCCTAGAATAAGTCGCTACTTCCAACGACTGAGCGTTGCTTGACGTGATGTTAAGGTCTTGAATAGGAGTAAATGTAGCACCTTCCAGTACACTCTGCTCATCTACGAAACGCGGCCTTGTGGGTGAAGGAATTTGTTGTTGCTCACCTATCAGCATCATCACCACATGGGACATCGAAGGCCTCAACATCGCGCCTCCTTGAGTGCACAGAAGACCAATTTTAATCACTCTGATCCCTTCTTCGCACGAGTAACTGCCCTCCAATGTCGGATCCATAACTTCCCATGCTTTCTCTACGGTATACAGTCTCCATGTCTGCTAATTGACCAATATCCACAAAACCATAAAACATTAGTTAACATGGAATCATAGTTTTAAAAAAAATTCTACTTTAAAGATGAGGTCCACATGTGCCCTACAACTTCAATGAGAAACTCCATGTCTTGAGAGACACTGTAGTACTTCTTTCTTCCGCTGATAATCTCGAGTAGAAGCACTCCAAAGCTGAATACATCTGCTTTCTCTGTCAACTGTCCGTGTAAGGCGTACTCAGGCGCAATGTAACCACTGCACAATCAAATCTTCATCTCTTAACCCTCTAAAAATTATATGATCGTTTCTCTATTGTAATTGATTAATATCCCGTAATTTATTAAATAGAGTTTGGGACATCAAGAGATTGAACTGTAGAGAGACTTCTTACAAAGTTCCTGCAACCCTGGTGCTAACATGGCTCTCATCTTCTGCAAATAGTCTGGCTAAGCCAAAGTCTGCTATTTTGGGTCGGTATTTATTGTCTAGTAAGATATTGCTTGCTTTGATATCTCTGTGGATGATTCGAATCTCAGACTCCTCGTGAAGATAGGCAAGCCCACGCGCAGTTCCAACTATGATTTCATACCTGGCTGTCCAGTTAAGTAAATGGCATTTTGTTGTATCTACAATTATTGCATCAGAGACAGTAAAAGAGTCAAGAAGCTACGTGCACAAACTCGAACAATTCAAGCAGAGATTAAGCAGTTAAAGAGCAAGCGAGAACAAACCGAATATAATCTTGTCGAGACTACTGTTGTGGAGGTATTCGTAAACTAGCAGCCTTTCTGATCTTTGAACAGAGCAACCAAGCAATCTCACTAGATTCCTGTGCTGAACACGAGTTATCTGATTTGCTTCATTCAAAAATTCGTTGTCTCCTTGCCTTGAACCTATATTCAGCCGTTTAATTGCAACCTCTCTACCATCAGGTAGAACCCCCTCAAGATCAATGAAATTCAAAATTATTTTTTGTTCTCCATTATAACCTACTAGTATGTAATTCAATGGAAGGCAATGATTCTAGGCCCTTACCTTGAAGACAGATCCAAACCCTCCTTCACCAAGTTTGTTTTCTGCTTTAAAATCGGAGGTAGCCTGCCTTAGAGTATCGTATTTGAAAATGAGTTCAAGATTCGCGATAGGAGGCGATAAGCTATCTTCTCCTTCCTCACCTGCGAAAGCAATTACATAATGAAATAGGCGAAGAGTTCACCACATAGAAGCTAATAAGGTGCACACTGAATGATTGAGCAATTTTGGAACCTCTGGTTCGAGAAATCCGTTCCCAACGTTTTGGGCGAAAACGAAATAGGCCTATGGCTGCAATTAATCCAACCGAAGCGGCTACTGCGCCCAGAGTTATCACAAGCACATTATGTTTTTTGCCTTCTGCCAATTTTCACACAAAGCCTCACGATTAAATTGGCCATGTTAAATTTCACCAAAATGTACAAAACTAGTTTATAACTTTATTCTTATGATTGTAAATATGTGAAGGATGATACCGGATGATGGAGCCGGTGGCGAGGGGATAGGAGTATGAGTGCCGTCTGCCAATTTGCACACGAAGCCTCACCATTAAATCGGGCATGTTTAATTTCACCAAAATGTACAAAAACTAGTTTATTCTTATCATTGTAAAATATGTGAAGGATGATACCAGATGATGCAGCCGGTGGCGAGGGGATAGGAGCATGACGGCTCTCTGCCAATTTGCATAGGAAGCCTCAGCATTAAATTGGGCATGTATAATTTAATGTATAATTTCACCAAAATGTACAAAAACAGTTTATTCTTATGTGAAGGATGATACCTGATGATGGAACCGGTGTCAAGGGGATAGGAGCATTAGTGCCCTCTGCCAATTTGCACACGAAGTGTTAGCATTAAATTGGGCCTCATGTTTAATTTCACCAAAATGTACAAAACATCATTGTAAAATGTAAACTCTATGTGAAGGAACATACCGGATGATGGAGGCGGAGACAATAGAAAGGAATAAATCTCGTAACGCAGCTCGCAGCCCATACTATAGAAATCTGCTCCAAATGACCTGTATGGGCATCCGTTTGACTGATCAAATGTTATATTTGAGAGAGCAGATAAGCAAGACTGGCAGCTCGCTTGGGACAGATCTCTCCAACACTGGGCTAAGCCAAGGATTTTCCAATAAGGCGAAGCATACGATTGGAATTCATGTGCAGCAAAATGGTTGGGATTTCGTACGGCTGTTTCGCTAATATTTGAGAGCACGTTTAAAACATCAGAATCGAACGTTTCAGGCGGGGTAACGGTCTGCGCGTTGCATTTAGAAGCATAAGGCTGGATACCCTCACTATAATTGTAAAAATAATGATCGTCATAATGTAAGAAGCAGTCGTCCAGTTGAATGAATCCAGAAGTACTGTTTTGACATTTCTCAAGAAGCATTGTTTTTATCGTGGTTGCGCACTGTTGGCGGAGAGAGGTATTTAAATCTCCCCTGCACTGTTTTGACATTTCTCAAGAAGCATTGTTTTTATCGTGGTTGCGCACTGTTGGCGGAGAGAGGTATTTAAATCTCCCCTGCACTGGAGAAGCCCATAAACAGAATCATTACTGTTTTGCCCCTCAACACTAGAGGTATTGAAACCACTAGTAGAAATGTTGAGCACCAATGATTCCAAAACCTGGTTAAGATGATGCTGGAAGAGGCTACCATTTATATACTGACTATTCCCACAACCGTACCCATTCAGAAATAGTTGACCGACTGAAAGGCGCACACACGTACATAGACTGAAGGTAACCAGCATGCTTCTCATTAGTAGTTTTATCTTCGTCACCATTGCAGCACAGGGTACGAGCTCAACGCTCTTCGATGCTGCTCCTATATTAATGTTGGGCCTTTGCAAAGATTTTGATGAATGGAGCTGCTCGTATATTTTCAGGCCTGGCAAAGTTCAACCTAACTTGACATTTTATCATGGTTTTTTTTTCAGGGGTCAACTTTCATTTTTTATGATTATCTTTTCATTCTATAAGTTTTTATGTGAGTTAAAAAATTAGAAGACTGTTCAAATTGGAAAATATTAATATTAAATTGTAAAATTGTAAAATAATAAATAGATTCATCAAAAATAAGCGGTGGGTGGTGAGGGGTGGACATTTCTCTTTTGATATAATGTCAGCGCACATTAAAAGGGTTTTTGGTTTGTATTATATTTGACTCATGCACAGTTACTTTATTCATCATCGCATGAAGCCAATAAGGTTAAAAGTCATTTCAATATTGCAGGCAGTATAAGGAAAGAGAAGAGAAATTCTATCAAATCAAGAGAAATATTGAAAGTATGTACTTTATATTGACTATTCTAACCAAATATCAGTTCAATATTGCAGGTAGTATAAGGAAATACAAGAGAAATTCTATCAAATCTATGGGAAATATTGAAAGTATGCGTTTTATATTGATTATTGCTGCGAAATGATCAACTCAACATCTGTTTTTGGACCATGAGAGTAATGACCAATCCATGCAAATGCTTAACTATTCTACCAATAGATATTATAACTCACTGGTTTTTTTCGCTTACAGTATTAACTATATTTTGGTTTTTTCATATTACCCAATAGATATTATAACTCACTGATTTTTTTCTTACAGTATTAATTATATTTTGGTTTTTCATATTAATATATGTCAACATCCAACGTAACTATTGTATTTTTATAAATTTTTATTTATAAGATGTTTAATTAGACAAACTTTTAAAGATATCAAGACTCTCAATTTGTATTACTTATTTGATTTCTTTTCAAAGAAATAAAACATAATACAAATGCTCAAAATAAATAAATAAAATTTAAAATATAATTTTGCTCAGTAACTTATAAAGACTAAGGCACATTTACTTCACAATAGACTTGGTAAAAAATATTTTTTTTTTTCTAAGCAACATTACCTACTTTGTATTAATATTTACAGCAGAAACTTTACATACGAGATTTCTTGCTGCCCATGTCCGAAATTGGCGCCATGGCAGCTGTGACATAGTCCCAAACCCATTACATCTCTGTAAAAACCCACCACCAGAAGGTACCTGTAATCTCCCTAAAAACCGCCAACAAAAAGACTCAAAACAACTCTGTGTAACCCACGCAGGGGCAAGTTTGACAGATGGATACCGCAAGTTGTTATGGCCCATGCCAAAAAAACTACTTTCCGTTACGGAAGAAACCAAGAGACAGCATAGATACATAAGACCCAGAAAACAGATTAACAGAAAAAACTAGAAAGACACGAGACAGCAGGAGAGATGACAAAACCGACCACGATCCCACACGCGTCCAGGCATCCTGCGTGAGAGCCACCTGGGCTTAGCCCTCTTCCTCGTCGTCCCCCGGCTCGTCCTCTGGCTTGGCTTCACGAATCCAGGCCCAACCGTGTCCTTCTGGTAGGCCGTCCAAGAAGGCCGGCAATTCAGGTTCGCCCTCCAGCAGTGCAGCATCCCTTGAGCTTGAGGCCTCCCCCAATGGCCTCTTACCTTTGTCCACAACCCGACATTCTTCCGCCAGAGCCTGAGGCAGACTTCCTTCTTGCACCAAGGGAATTCTCCCTTCGTTATCCACGGGATTATCCATTGCAGGTGGCCGAGGCAACCCATCTTCATTCTCATTCGGGATCCTGGTGAATAACACGGAAATATGGGCATTGATGCCCGAATTTTCTCCAGAATTGCGCAGTGTGAAGATGACGGAGCCAAACGCAGGTAGGCTTGGCTCGCCATTGTTAGACCCTCCAGCTTCCACGAATTGGCTGGCCTGCACCTGAGGAGCTCCCACACGTCGATAACAGAAACACAGCAGCATGGATGTAGGTCAGCTGCAGGCCCGCAGAGGATCTGGCTCGCCCTGAGCCTCTGCCTCGCCGACATGGCATTCGCTCGCACCATTCTTCCAGATACCTCTTCTCAGATGGAGTTTCCTTCCAATTCGGCTCACGATAACAAACAAATGACTGCAAGCATGAACCAGGGAGGACCAGCAGTCGGCCAGCCTCCCCCAATTCCCCAATAACCCCAGAATTTGCAGAGCGTTGAGCATGAACACCATTGCAATGGGTTTCAACTGCCCCCAAATCTGATTTCTTAACGAACCCTTCATTCCTTCGAATTGTCCCCGCATTGAATGCGGCCATCAACCTCCGTTGTGGTACCTGCGCCTTCATAAAGGCTTGTGTGCTGCATTGCTGGTCGATGGGAGGTGGCGGCGAGGAGCCTTAAAGCCCTCCGTCCGTCGCGTGTCCTGTCGCCCGTGGCAAGTGGCCTTACCTGGTCATGCGAGGTGGCACCCGCATCCGGGGGACTTGGTAAAAAATATTCGAAATAATTTAATAATTGTAAAAGATTCGAATTTACGCATTTTGTTTTTTTATTTTTTTACCAAGTCATTGAAGACTCGTCCCTAAGTCATTGAATACTCGTCATTTTTATCATAAACGGATAGTATAATCATCAAAACCTCCCCAGTCAAATTCAAAACCCTAGGCCTCGTCATCAAATATGGAATTTTTGAAAACCGCGTTTACCTACCGTATTTCTGAAAGGCGTGGAATGGGCTCCATACACGTAATAGGCTTTTTATAGGCGTGGAATGGGAACTTGCATTGTCGGCATTATAATCTTGTAATTATTATAATTGATTATTAAAATTTATAATTAAGACGTTTTTATTTATACATAAACTTTTGAATTTATTTTATATTAAAAATTTTGTATACGAAAGCGTGATGCACATATATTATTTGATTATTATAATTAATTTATAATTTTAAAGTTTTGTTAAAAATAATCGAACAGAATTTAATGTTTTTTAATAATTATTTGTTTAAAAATAATCATATTTAAAAAAAAAAAAATTTATAAAATTAAAATTATATATATATAAAATTTGTATAATTAAAAATTATAATGTTATTTTTATTTATAATTATGTTGATAAGTATGTTTATTTTGGAATAGAGTTTTAGAATTTTAATTTAACTATCAATAAGTATTAGGTAGATGGTAGAGATTTAATCTCCACCTAATATTCTAGAGTATTTTTAATAGTGTACAAAAATTAAAGATTGAGAGTTATCTTCAAAATAGTTATGCCATTTTTTCCATTTTAATTAATTTGATTAATTAAAACAAAATGTTATATGAACAAGTGTCATATGGAATGAGTTAGAGTTTTGTAGACATATAGTAGTAATAAACCATGCTATTGGAATATAATATTATAACAAAACTTATTTATAAATTAAGAATCTCCATGGTGAAATGGAGGTGAATCTTTATGTTTAGGTAAATGGTAATATGTTTATGTATTTTTTAATTTATATATGTTTAACATATATATAATTTTGTTTATAATTATGAATAATAATAACATAAAATAGAATTATAATTAAGTCGTAAGGCGTTCCATCTGAAAATAACTTTCCTCGTGTTATTATTGTAGGCCATTGGATTATTTGTTAGACGATTGAAAGGTGTTCAATCGTTAGATCAGATCAGGCGAAGGTAGTTAGGGATTAGTTTTTCAGTCGTTCGATCAATTAAGCGAAGGTAGTTAGGGATTAGTTTTGCTAGATTTCGTTACTTTGCCACTTCTCAGATCTTTCTGCGGCATAGAATCTCCTTCGCCTAGTGCTAACTGTCATAGTGATTGGTTTTGAGGTTTGACTGCTTCTTTGAACTGTATTATATTTCTTCCATTCCCATCTTATCTTGTTGATCTCGTTGAAAAGTAACAGATGGAACAGGCACAAGTTGTTGTGTATTCTGTGCTATTGGCTTCAGCTCATGTTGGGAACCAACGAAATGTTGTGCACGCTCCAATCAATAGATGGAATAGGCACAAGTTGTTGTGTATTCTCTGCTATTGGCTTCAGCACATGTTGGGAACCAGCAAAATGTTGTGCATGCCCCAATCCTCTTGAATACACAGGTTGTGAAGATGGATTTACATTTCCCTGTGCTGTGCAATTTTCTTGAGGACTTGTCTGGGTTTGCATGCAATGTGACTATGCTTCTATCTTCTTTTGTGCTACTGCTAATATGATGTTGGCCTGCATTCATGTTCGTGAACAGGACATCATTATTCTGGCTACATCTGACATAATCTTTGTTTCTGACTCTATTCTCCACAGTGGCATTCAGATTTTCTCCGAGACCAATGGATTGGTTGTCTATGGGAGCCCTACTAGCTTCTGTAACACTTTTTCTATTATAATTTTGTACATCTACAATCTCCAAATCTGTGTCTAGATTTCTTCTTAAAGCATCATTTTGAAGAAGGGGAAGACTAATTGGTGGAAAGGTGTTGCTTCCTGCTTGGACCTTCTTAGCTTTCACATTCTTTATATGATGTTGGTGTGCATTATGGATTGGATCATATCTTCACACTAAGTTTCCTGATTTCTATATATTTTCAAAGAATAGAATATTATTGATGCTAATATGTCTCGTTACAAAGCATTTGCACTTAGCTTTTGAAGATTGTGGGGCTACCTTCTATTATGATATCTCTGGTATAGGGATTTTTTTTTTTTGAGTTATTGCTTTCAATTCTATTAAAATTTTGTATTTATGTTCAAATATAGTACTTACCATGGTGAGTGTGATATTGATTGTAACAACCAAATCACGAGGATCCCCTTAACCAGGAAGTTATTGTTGTGATGAGAGATAACCCAAAAGTGTTCAGAAGCAATGTCAAAAAGGCCATGGCAGGGGGTTATGTGGGATCTACTTATTTCTCAAAATACATGTAATTTTTTAATGGGTTCAAGCTTTACTGTGTGGCTTTGAACTTGAGAACTGAGATATGAAAGTTCTCTATCTTCTTTGGGATATAAAAGGTATTTCTGGTCTTTCCACTATACAAATTATGTATCTTTTAATCGTTTAAAATGAGCCTTAGCTATGAGAATTTTGTAGAAAATCCATGCTATGAATTTTTTTCCTTTTTGTTGTCTTAGGAAGAATTAAGTGTGCTTGCAATTTGAACTTGAGAACTGAGATATGAAAGTTCTCTGTCTTCTTTGGGGTACATAAGGTCTTTTTGGTCTTTCCACTATACAAATTAGGTATCTTTTAATCTTTTAAAATGAGCCTGAGCTATGAGAATTTTGTAGAAAATCTGTGCTACGAATTTTTTTCCTTTTTGTTGTCCTAGGAAGAATTGAGTGAGCTTGCAAGGAGAATGAAAAGTGCAAAAGAAAGGTGTTCAATTTCCTTGATTTTGTATGATATGAATGACAATAGTGCCCCTCGCTTTTAGGGATTCTTGGAGCAAACACTCATGCAACAAGAGGTAAATTTGTTTGTGATCAATACTAGGAAAAAATACATTATATGGCACAAAACATATATTGTTGGTAGCTTCTCTCATTCTCATTCAGTTTTCACGACTCATAGCATACCACCTGTCCATCCTGCATAAGGAATCCATCAAGTCCTTTCTTTCAAGCATCTGTGCATACTAAAAACTCTTTTTCTAGATCTACAATCTTTAACATTGGTGCATGTGTCAATAACTGCTTAAGTTGCTCAAAACTAGCCTCACACTCCTCTATCCATTCGAACTTCATACCTTTCCTTGCAACGATGTAATAGGATAATAAATCTGTGAGAAGTTCTTGATGAACCTCCTGTAATAGCCTGTTAATCCCATGAAAGATCTCACCTCATCTAAATTCTTTGGAGCTACCCACTCCATGATGGCCCTTATCTTTTCTGAATTACTGCAATTCCCTCCTTGGAGACAACATGCCCCAAGTAGAGCCTCAACACTGTTACTAAATTATTGGCATTCTCTTCCTCATTTTTAGAGTATACCAATATGTCATAAATGACCACAATAAGAAACTTATCCAAATACGGATGCAACACACTATTCATCGAGCACATAAATGTAGTTGGAGCATTAGTTAAGCCAAATGGAACTACAATAAACTCATAATTCCCATACCTAGTCCAGAAAGTTGTCTTGTAAATGTCCTCCTCTTTGATGCATATCTGGTGATCTCCGGATCTAAGATTAATATTCGAGAACACTACTTCTCCCTTCAACTGATCGAACAAGTCATCAATCCTCAACAATGGATACATGTTCTTGATGGTCACTTTGTTCAACTGTCTGTATGTTTGGTCCCTATACTACTAGTGTAGTCCCATATTTTTATTAGTGTAACCCCTTTATTGTATGGTTGTGTCCATGTAGTCCCAATATTGTTATTATTGTGCCCCATAGAAGCCTACTATTGTTATTGTTGTGCCCTTACATTATTATTGGTATGTAGGCTCTGATTATATTGTGACCCCTTAGACTCATATATATAGAAAGGAGGTATTGTCATTTGTATCATCGAATAATTGTTCATCTGTGTAATGTAAGGGATTTTTCCCCCTCGAATAAGCTAATTTTGAATTCATTGATCTATCCTTTCTTTTATTTTGTGATATGGTTGCATAACATTTGGTATCAGAGTTCTGGATTCTAGGGTTTCGCTGCTTCAATCCAATCATCATAGAATTTTCGCTATAAATTTTTTTATACAAAGCTTCAGAATCTGAAATTAAAACCTATTTGAGCCGAAATCTTAGTGAACCTTGTGTACAAATTTTTGATCTTGTCTCACTTTATTTTCAGAGATATCATCCGAAGAAGTTATGGTTGTTGCAGGCTCCAGAATTAGATCTCAAATAGGTGACCTGGGGAAACTCGTCATAAATTTATCTCTAAGCATCAGATTCAAATTTCATAAGAAGTGACAAAAAAAAAAAAAAACAAAAAAACAGAGTGTAGTTTTTTGGGTATCATTTTCAGGGCCGAAGGTCGAAACAGTGATACATGGTACTTCGTACAAGTTCACTCTACTGAACAAATCTATAATTAGGTCATTGTGGGATACTGGGCATAACGCTTTCTTGGAGAATGCAATATTGACAAGACTTGTGGGGTTGGAAAGAGGTCTCAGAGGGCTCCCACAAGACATAGTTTCAAACCTTGGATATCCTAAACTACAGAGATACATCAGATTCAATATCGATCTGCTACAAAGCAAAAAAAGAACGTTTATACTTTTTTTTTTAAATTTTGCGTAAGTTTTGTTTCAAAAAGTAGTTTGAAGTGATTCAAAGGGAATTGTGAAGCATAATTATCGTTAATTGACCTGAAGAAATAAAATGGAAACACCTAGTAAGCACCCCAAAATATCTACTATGACACATGAAGATGAGGAAGAAATGAAACATGATATATCAAAATTATGAAACCAAGTGCAACAAATTTCACTCTCAAAAAAGGCAACTGAAGCTAAGATGAATGGTTTGAAGAATGGAATCAAATATAATATTAATGGTTTGAATATTGGCAGGGAAGCTAAGATCAATGGTATAGAAGAAATATTAAAAGGCAAAATGGAAGATTTGAAGAAAGACATGGAAGATTTGACAAAGTTGCTACAAGAAATAATTCCTAATGGCGAAAAGGTAGTAGAGGAAACTCATGATGAGAACAAAATAAATTTTAATCATGATTTCATAGACTCCAACATTGGATTAAAATACCCACCATGTTCCAAAGACCGATATGAAGAAGTTTGATGGAAATGATCCCGTAACATGAATACTACAGATGGAGCAATATTTCGATCTCCGTAATGTGAAAAAAACACAAAAGGTACGCATTGAAACTTTATATTTAGAAGCCAATTAGTTTGTATGTTATCAATGGCTTTTCTCTCGTAAACAAATTGTCACTTGGTGAATTTTTACGGAGTAAATGATAGCACATTATGAGGATACAAAGAGCAACAACGTCTTTAGCCAATTGATAAATCTCAAACAAAAATGTTCAATGCAGAGCACATTGACGACTTCAAAAATTTGAATATAAGGGTAAATGATATTCCAAAGGAGCATAGGGTTGATGTCTTCATAGGGACTTTAAAGGATAACATCCAAAATGAGGTTTGTCTTTGGGAATTTGATTCATTGGAGGAGGCATTCAGGTTGGAAAGACAAATTGAAAGAAAAATTATGGCAACAAGGAATTCTACCACTCACAACTATAAAGATGGAAGTGTTGTTGCTCATAGCCTTCCACAACCTAAAAGGTTGATACCACAATAATTAGAATAAAAATGAGCAAAAGGATTTGTTACAGTGGTGATAGCAAATACACTAAAGGTCATAAGTGTGCTGCGAGGAAATTAATTTACATAGATTGTGAAGAGGAGGAAGAAAATGATCAATAAACATCAAAAGAAGAGGATATACACCAGGAAACAACCTCAGAGAAAGAAGAAATGGATCCGACCATATATTGTAATGCATTGGCACTTTATGGATATCATCCACCATTTTTTGGGTGTGGAGCTTGATTATCTTCTTTATTCAGAGGTATTGTCGCATTGGACCTAAGTTTGTAATGTGGTGGCAACACTGCCCATAAAATGCGTGCCACAAAGGGGGTCCAGGGGGATGCAATGACGATTATTTGGAATGGAGATTTATATAAATTATAAATCTCGTAACGCAATTGGCAGCCCATAGAATAGATGCGTGCTCCATTTGATCTGGTTGGGGATCCAAATGTTATATTCGACTGAGCGGCATATAAGCAAGACTGGAAGCTCTCTTGGGACAGATCTGTCCAACACTGGGCTAAGCTGTAGATTCGCTTCGAAGGCGAAGAAGACTCTTCGAATACATGTGCAACAAAAAAGTTGGGACTCCGCAAGGCCGTTTGGGTAATATTTGAGACGACGTCTAAAACAACCCATG
Source organism: Pinus tabuliformis (assembly GCA_031772625.1). Lineage (NCBI taxonomy): Eukaryota > Viridiplantae > Streptophyta > Pinopsida > Pinales > Pinaceae > Pinus > Pinus tabuliformis. Next base: position 935,992,932 of record CM062806.1, read on the forward strand.
GGAACGGCAGGGCAGTGGTGCCCTGGTTGAAGGCAACAGTATAAGGCTGGGCACCCTCGGTGTAATTGTAAAAATAATGATTGTCGTAACGTAAGTAACGTAAGAAGCAGCCTTCGAGTTGAATGAATCTAGAAGTACTGTTTTGACATGTCTCAAGAAGCACTGCTTTTATCGTTAATGCGCACTGTTGGCAATCCGAGGGATTTAAATCTCCCCTGCACTGGAGAAGCCCATAAACAGAATCATTGATGTTTTGTCCAGGCTCAACACTCGAGGTATTGAATCCAGTCATGGAAACGTTGGCCACCAATGATTCCAGAACATGGTTTAGATGAAGCTGGAAGGGGCTACCGTTTGTATATTGGCTATTCTCAGTCCCACAACTCTCCCCTTGCCAAACACCAGCTGTAAAATTTATCTGTTGACCCACTGAGAGGTGCAGACACGTCAATAGAGTGAAGGTAAGTAGCATGCTTCTCATTAATTGTTTCATCTTCATCGCCGTCGCAGCGCACGACATGAGCTCAACGCTCTTCGCTGCTGTTGCTGCTCCGATAATAATGCTGGGCCTCGTAAAGTTTTTGATGAATGGAGCTGCTCGTATCTTCTCAGAGCTTTTATCATGAATCTGTATTTTTTCCGGGCTGCTTTTTATTCTCTTTTCATTTGATTTAGGTTTATTTATTTTTCAAAAGACTCGTTCAAAATGAAAAATATTAAGATTAAATTGTAAATTCAAATATAATAAAAAAATTATTTTGTTTGAGAGTGGGTATTCCCTTGATTTGATATGACGCTAGTTTACACAAAAGGGAGTTATAGTTTTCAATATATTTGACACATTTGATGGATCATGGTATTAAGCCAGCACAAACTTAAATATTATTTTAATATTGTAAACAATATATAGAAGTAGAAGAGAACAGGAGAATTTTATCAAATAGAAGAAAATATTATAATATAGATAGCAAGCTGGTTATTGTAGCAAAGAGATTAGAGATTCTAACCAACTATAGTTGACCAACTATCAATGATGCCTAGAATTATTCTACTAGAATAGTCTTTTTTGTCTATAAGTACATCAATTTTAGAATAGTGAGTATATTTTTATAAGTTTCTATTTACAAAATGTTCTATTTAAACAATGTATCTCAACACTATAAACTTATGTTATTAATCTCATTTCCTTTCAAAAACGGTTAGTTGAACTTTTTTTAGCTATATAATTTTCATTTGACATTATGTTCAATGGATAATTTAAAAATAAAAATAGAAACATAATTTAAATAAAAATAACATTATAACTTTAAAATATAATTTACTTAATAAACAACAATATAAATTTAAAATACAATTTTATTAAATAAACATCAAAACACTTGCTTCACAATAAATTTAATAATAAAAATATTTTAATAATTATAAATCAATTCAAATTTACGTGTATTGTTTTTTAAACTTTTTACAAAGTCATTGAAGAATCGTCACTTTTATCATAAACAAATAATATAATTATGAGAACCTCTGTGGTTGATTGACTGTTCTCGTTGGCAAGTGTGGAAATTATTTCCTTGACTATTAATGGTCTAAACTAATGGTGGGAATCATTATATCTTATATGGTTCCAATAGACTTTATGAAAAAAGGGATTGATTGGACTTCATTGTTTGTGATAGACACAATTATTCCGTATTCAAGAATTTAGCATTTAATAAGGACCACGAGACGTGAGGAAATTTCTTCACGTGAATGGTTGATTGAACGTCCAATGGTCCACGAGTGGAAATTCGTTTCATGATCACAAAGCCTGTGATTGATTGACTATTCTCCTTCTCGAGTGTGGAAATTCCTTCCATGATCACAACGTCTGTGGTTGATTGACTATTCTCGTGGACAACTGTGGCACGACAACGCTTGTGGCTGATTAACTTTTCTCTTGAAATTTGTTGATATGACAAGTGTGGAAATTTCTTGCATGAGCACCACGCCAATGGTTGATTGAATATTAAATCGTGGAGAAGTGTGGAAAATTCTTACATGACCACAACGTCTGTGGTTGATTGATTACATGACCACAACGTTTGTGGTTGATTGACTATTCTCGTGGATAACTGTGGCAATTGCTTGCAAGAGCACGACGTTTGTGGTTAATTGACCGCTCTCGTGAAATTTGTTGATATGGTAAGTGTGGAAATTCCTAGCATGAGGACAACGTCTCCGGTTGATTTGTGGACCAGTGTGGAAATTCCTTGCATGAGCACGTCGTCTGTGGTTCGTTGACTATTCTCGTGGAAGTGTGGCAGTATATTGCATGACTGTAACTTACGTTTGTGGCAGTTCATTTTAGTGAAATGCATGCGTGTGGGGTTTAGTTTTCTTTTAGTTAAAAGAAAATTTAATGAAATTTTTTTGTTTGAATTATTATATGTTTTTTAAAATGGATGTAAAGGTAGAGTTATGGGATTAACGATTAAAGTGTTTATGGATTTTTAGTTTATGGGTATGAATTGTAAATTAACATTACTTTTTTTCAAAATAGAAACAAATCGAAAAAAATTCGAAAGCTCTTGATCATTATAGTACTTTATGAGATAACTAGTCTCATAAATAATTAGTCTCATAAACTGTTTTTTATCTCGTTAAAATATCATTTTAGTTAACTTTTAATAAATAAATAAATAAATCTTTAAATAATATTTTTTTTAAATTAAACCAGTATCTTACTCTTTATTTAGTTAAAACAAAAAATCTGAAAACCTATGGGTTGCATCATTAATTACTGAATGAATATACAAGGGGATTAAAAATCAAATCTTCCGTGCGATCGACGTGTGTGTAAATTCGTTGCATGAGTTTACACACAAAGTTTTTGATAAAGTGTCATCACACACTTTCGAAATTTCACCGTTGTATTTTACGGTTTAAACATTAGGATTAAATCAAATACGGTTTGGTTTTGTTTGTTTGTTTTGGAGAAGTGAGGTGGCCATTGTATTAATAAATTTATTTTTAATTTTATATATTAATATAATTTTTATTAATTGAAAAAAATATATATATTTTTTTAAATTTATAAGTTTAAAATTGGAGGGGTAGAGTATGTATGCCTTGGTAGATTTAGCAGTCAAAATTGTTACACGGAGGTGGGTCCCTTGTCCTATAAACAAGGGGGTGGCACGGATTTTCAGGTGCCGGAATCTGGCAGAAACAATTGAGGTGAAAAATTGATTTGTGTTATTTAAACTAGTTTTTTTAATATATATATATATATATATATATATATATATATATATAGATTCAACACCCTGAAAAACTCTAGGGCACTTTGATTGTTCAGGAGTTACCCATCAAATTTGTGATTTCAATAAATTCCTACCGGATTTTATAGAAATTAGACCTGAAAAACTTCCAAAATATTTCACTAAAAACAACTCATTTTTATGATGTGATATGAAAATATGCATAATTTTTTTGTGTAGATTTAAAATATTATAATTAAAAAATTATTTGATGTGATCTCTCCAAATCTACTCTAAATATTTAAATGTTAACCATAAATAAAATATTTTAATATTTAAATTAAATAATATTATGTTATATTATTTTTCCATATATATACAAAAAAATAAAATAATTAAAAATATATATTTTTATATTTTCTAATATAAAAAAAATTAAATTTTTTAATAACAACAAAATATATCATTTACAAATAAAATATTTATATTTTTATATATTCTAATATAAAAAAATTAAAATTTTTAATAACAACAAAATATATCATTTACAAATAAAATGTTAAAATATTCACATTCAATATAAACTTGATATAATTTTTAATTTTTTTTTATTTTAAACCCTCTTAATATATTATAAATACAAAATTAAAATAAATTTATATTAATAATTTGAAGTTAAACTCGCTACACAAATAAATAAAAACTCCAATCAATCCATTTTTTTAATTGTTATAGTAGAAATCATTATCTTGAAGTAGGAGATAGAGGTCCCTCATGTTCCTTTTATCCTCTTCATTTATTTCGTTCTCTTTATGGGTTCTCTTGTATTTTCCAAGATTCAATTATTTGATAGCGGGAAGTCTCATCTTGGTGATGTTTACAATCACGAGGCTCTGCTTGGATTTATGTTTGAAGTCACTATAGGGTGTCATTTTTCTTCTTCCTTCTTAAGAACTTTGCAAAAATATTTTTCTATTTTGGAGAAGGACAAGAAGGAGAATCCAATGTGTTTGTAGGAATCTATTGTAATGAAAAAGGAGATTGTGCTGATATTACAACCGTTGTGAGCTCTTCAAAAGTTTGAGCTTCCAAAGATTCTTCTTCAACATTTATAGTTTTTCTCCTTTTAAATGCTTTGAATGTTGATTTTTGTAACTATGACCCTGTTGGAGATACACTTTCTCTTAGTCTCTTTAGCTCTTTCTCTATCATCCTTGGAGTTTCCACTGTTTTTTTACTAGAAACTGGCTCTTCAATCTCTTGGAATGTATTCTCTGCCCATTCTTCCATGTTGGAAAACTACTCAATTTTAGGTTCTACCACATGCATATATGGTACAAATTTCTGAGCAATTCTCATTGATGAGATTACTCCTAATGGATCATATGACCAACTAAAACTTAACTTAAAATTCATCTGGCTCAATACTAAAACTTAACTTAAAATTCATCTGGCTCAATAATTCATTGACCTCTTTCTCTACAGCTCTGGTGTTGATTATGAATGGACGAACTTTCGCTTTCAATTTAAACTGAGTTTTTTGTTTTCTGGAAACAAAATGAACCTCATCCATGTAAAGCATTTGTCTAATGTAATCAAGAGAAAAAATCCTTATGGGGAGGAATACTAGCAATTTGTATGGTTGAAGCTCGTAGCCATAAATCCCGAGTTCAGTGAAATTTTGGTATAAATACCAGTCTCCAACCTTTGTCTTCTCACTCAAATGAAAAATTATCTTGATCTCTGTTGAAATCATGGGGACTACATCATTGTTTAGCAAACAAGTAGCTATATAGAAGAATTGATTAACAAAATCACTAAACGAAAACTCTTCAAGGTTTTCCTCACCAAAGATGTCTAATGGATCACTAAAAGAGGTTTACCTTCAGCATCCAACTTTTGTAAACGAAAGTTGAATCTTTTAGATTGATGATATAAGAACAAGTAAACTAAGACTAACTGGTGGTTAAATGATATTTCAACATTGAACTTTCAAAATTGATCATGAATAATATCAAAAATAAACTAACTGTAGTTGAACATAATTGAAGGTTTTTTACTAGAAGAAAACACTGGTAGAAATCCCAAAATGACTTCATCAACCCACTGGTCACTAGGATATCCTAATAGACAAGAAACTAAGGAAATAACCTGCCTAGAAATATCAGGAAACATTCCAAAGGAGTAAGGAGGGTTAGTTCTGGGTAATTCTGAGTTTTCTAATAAAAATGACTTAAATATGTGAGCTCTTTGTGGGAAAGTAAGTTTCTGATAGATTCCCACTAGATCATTTGAAAAAAAAAGGTGTAAAGAGTCCTGAGGGTTTAGTTGGAGGGCTTAGAAAATTGACTCAGTTGTAAATGATGAGTTTGAGGGAAGCAGAACTAGGGCAGTAGGGATTCCCAAAAACATAACTCATTACTGATGTTTTCGAACTTTTGAAATGTCCAATTATGAAGTTCGTAGAGATTGAACTCACAATTGGTCTCTACAATTAAACTGAGTGTCAACCAGTGGGAGTTCATCTAAATTAATGATAGGGGCAACAAAATATTATCTACATGCACTTTCACTTTTCCTTTATGGGAAGCCGTTAGAAAAACAAAACGTTGATAAAATAGAGATAGAGTTACCCAGAAATATCGCTGTTAGAGGTCGTTGTTAGCTGGGATTCTGCTTGCAGTGGCGTTCTCGCGAATTGTAGTGATAGGTAGAATTGAGAAAATTAGCAATTTGAAAAGGATAACATAGTTTATTAGGATCGAATAACGTTTTATTTGTTAGTTTAACCATTATTGGTGTGGAAAATGCAAATGAACGTTGGCAAGAGTTTAATGAGCAACGGTCATTTTCTAAGTTTAGCGGAAGGGATAGCGATGATTAAATATGGCGGGATATTGGCAAGTGGTGAGAATAGCAGGATGTCAAATGGCGGGAGAAATGAGTGGCGGAAGAGTGGTTTGCGGGGTACGGGGGCGTGAGTAGTAAGTGGTATTGAGTGGAGGGGGGCTGCAATCTTTGCGGAAGTGATGCATAGAAAAAGAGGGATTCATCAAATCCACTTTGCCGATCCCCTTCCCCCCTCCCTGCCCCCTTCGTTAACGTTGGAGGATGTAGGGGGTCCGCTATTATCCGGGGTCGTTGAGTCAGGTGGCCTCCAAGGCTTCATCATTGATTGTTGCAACCGTGTTAAATGCTGGCAGACGACAATAAAATTAGTTATGATGCTTGTGCAATTTATCAAGATATTCAAGAATGTTGAAAAAATCTAAAAAGATGTTAATTTTCTTCAGATGTAGGAAGTGGGACACTTTTTGTGATATTTAGTCATGACCATAGTAAAAAAACATATTGATATTATTTTGCATTCATCACTGTAATGCCATATTCTTTCTTAATGTTATATCTTGTGTAATGTACTTTAAAAACTTATTAATAATGCTCCATAAAAACCCATATTGATTAATCTCTAAATCCTGTAGGTCCAAATTAACCCCCTAAACAATATACATTAACCCCCTAAAACCTTAACCCCATTCCCCTAAGTCCTTAAACCCCTAACCCCTAATCCCTTAACCCCTAACCCCTTAAAAACCCTTAAACAATAACTCCTTATCCCTAAGCCCATATTAATTAATTAACCCCTAACTTGACCTAACCCCTTTATTGACCCTAATGAAAATAATCAAATAATATTTCTAGTCCACATCAAGATGACAACATAGTTCAAACACCTCCTAAAAGAATATTATAAAATACATTTACAATAGAAACTTAATACAATTTACAATACAAAGACACACAATCTAAAATACAATATACATATAAAAATTTACAAAAACAATCTACAATACAAAGACATATAATAAATAACTTGTACGATATTCATGTCCGCCTTTGGTATTTCCATACTCTCTACAATCATTTTTAGTTGATGTTATTATAATTCTCCTTGGCCTCAAGCCATTGCATTTTCTACAAAGGAAATAACATTTTCCATCCTCAGAAGCCCTCAATGTTAATCCCACATATCCTTGGACTCCTTGAGGGATGTTATGTGACATTTTTTGTTACCAAACTTTTAGTGATGATTTTTTTCAAACATTAACCTCAAAATAAGCCTTTCAAAACAATTGTTACTAGTACGTATAGCAACTATGTCAAAGTTATATGATGTTAGGACACACTCGCGCGTGCACACACACACATCTTATAATTATAATAATATATGTAATAACTTTATATATATAATTTATATTATAATCCTATAATATTATATTAATATTAATATTTAAATATATATATATTGATTACATATTAATAATTTTATATTTAATTATAGTATTAATGTTGTATTTATTTTAATTAGTGAAATTGATCCCAGATTAGACATTGTCAGCGCAAAATGCCATTAATGGTGGAATTGAATGTTATGCAATGGTTATTTACCATTTGTAGGAAATTGGACAACACATTTTCATATTGTACAGATCATCAGATATCTGACGATAAAAAATGTAGGTCAAATATTCGACGACAAGAGGGATTATAGGAAACTATCAGATAATCAACGGGATAGGATAATTGTTGAATATTCGACTAGTAGATCGTTGTCATTGGATATTCGACGACAGTCAACATTAAAAAAACAAAAAACAAGAAAACTCATTTAACTTCTAACACTTTTTCCGATTTTAGTCATTCCGTCTAATTACACAGTTGAAATTTTCGCCCAAATATAGTAGTGTTACATGAAGTCATTAAGTTGATTTTATAAATAGTTGTCTTAAACTATAACTAAGTAAGAAAGTCAAATTTAATTAGTTCTCATTTCATTTTTAAATGTTATATCTATAACTCCCTGCCAATGTGTGCATATAGACAATACAACATAAAACAAATATATACCATAACTATTTTATTCTTACAATTATTACACACTAATCATCCCAACATTATTACACACTAAACATCCCATCATGGGATAGATAAACTTTCTTACCTAATAAACAACCCTATATGGGATAGGTCAAGTTTATTATGCTAAACGAACATACATGGGACAGACCAAAGATTCATCATCTATTTTGTTGCAAACATGAACTAAATATACCAAATAAAAAAAATCAAACACGCCATACTTAACTATACATCTCACTCATTGAGATATGTAAATATACATATCTCAATGCACCACTATCCCTTGTAAAATTCTGAAAACGATTCTCAAAATTTGCGATCTAAAATTTCAAATAAATCGTATAAATCGTATCACCATGAAGCTGAAGAGATTTCGAAAACTTGGTCCACATTATCAACATTTATCAACATTTAACTTGATTTCCCGAAACTTAATTTTTTGACCCTATCTTAATGCTCATTTAATTAAATTTTATGAAAATTTTGAGCATGAACCCTTTTTATACATTTAAACAGAGGAACAAGTATGAGCCATAATCTGGATATGTGTAATTGTCAAATCAACAGTTAGATAGCTATTATTAACTGTTATTTATGAATACAAATTGACTCATTATTGATATTCATGTGTATTGTAGATGGTGATGAAAACAAAAAAAATTATGTTTTGGTGATGATGTAGAAACAACCTCGGTATGAGAGCTGCCATATGTAACTTAATTACACCAAAGGTGTTTCCTTTTGAAACACTTCAGCGCTGAATTTAGTCTAGCATTTTGTTTTGCACCATTGATTCGAATAAACAACTGTCACTATTTTTTGGCTCAAGCAGAAGCACATCCGTTACTAAATTCCACCATTTATGCAAGGCATGTCCCCGCTACTATACCAAGGGGGAGTACTAAGAAGCATCCCCATCGGTGGTGGCTATAGGAAAAACAATAAAATGACGTCACTGAATCCTAATTGGTGGACAATGTAGTTGCGGAAATCACCGATGATGCCACTGTTGATTGAATAGAGGATCGTTGCAACAAGGACCCTGCATTATAGGTTGCATACAATAGCATATGAATGAATCCCCCTCACCTTCATATGTGCATGACACTCCCTACCATCACCGCCACCAGCTCTGACGAATCGGTGCTCGGACACAACCAGAGCGGCTTATAGGCAACCACCATGCGGTTGGGAGCTGACGAAGTGGTCTTCATTGTTTTCCCTTCATCCTCAACTTCCAGCGTCGAGCTTTTCTCCTACACATTTGTAGCGTAGACCAACCAAAGAGATACCATTGTCCCCATTCTCAATTATAGTTTGAACCTGTTTGCTGGTTGGGGCATTGGGGATAGCCTTATCTACACTTGCCTTTACTAACCTTCATTCTAGGCTTTTAAAGTAACCTTCATTCTAGGCTTTTAAAGGCCCTATATGAGAATTTACAGAGTATTGATTACAACCTGTTTTTTTGCTTCTCTGCAGGTCATCCCAAAGAAATTATTGATTAGGAGATTGAGCCTACAACTCTATATAATAGAGACAAGAGGGAGGTGAGGAAAAATTCACAGTGAGATAAAAGGGAGAGCATAGTATCCAATATCAGTTCAATATGCATGTCATTATAGACATTAGTTCGTCCCTCAATCGAGCTCTTGATCAACTAGTAATGATTGGAGAGAAGAGCATCAAGTTATACTCCTTGCTTTACCGATAGGTTAGGTTGAAGGTGATAGAGCATTTTTGCATTCGGCTCTATCCCCATATATGCTTCCCTTTAATTATTCATGTTAATGTAAGTAGGTAAAGGTTGGGTATAAGGACCTATCGAATGCTTGTGCAATGCACGAAAGCGACATTGGGCAAGATGACTCTACAACCAATGAAGAACGAGAGAAATAATGATCACTGGAATAATCTTTTAAAGATCATTCTTGAATGGTTGTTGTATTCAACAAGGCAAGAATTGATCGACGTGAATTGGAGAACTAGGAACTCAGATCGTTATCTACACATTTGTCCATTTTATATCTTCGCTGGTTAAACAATTATTTTTCCATCAGTGTGTCTGGGTAGGCTGTGGAGCATTACGATTTTGTCGGTGAAATGAAATTTGTTAAAAAACAGGTCTAATTTCCCTGAACTACTGGACGAAACGAACATGTTGGATTTCATCTGTATATCAAGAATTAGTTAATTGTTCCATTTTAAAGATCAAACATGAGCCCCCGCATTGAGGGGGCATTGTGGGAATTGTGGAAGGTGATTGTTGAATCCGTATCATTCAAATGAGCACCAAATTCTGGAATATATATATATATATATATATATATATATATAATTACATGTTAAATTCAAATTTATATAATTTTTATTTTGATATATATAATTATATATATGGAGATTTCATCTGTATATTAAGAATTAGTTAATTGTTCCATTTTGAAGATCAAACATGAACCCCGCATTGAGGGGCATTGTGAGAATTGTGGAAGGTGATGGTTGAATTCGTATCATTCAAATGAGCACCAAATTCTGCAAAAAAAAATTATATATATATACATGTTAAATTCAAATTTATATAATTTTTATTTATATATATATATATAGATATTTATATATTTTAAAATATGATATTTGCTATGAAATTTAATTGACGGAAAAATAATAATTTAGATTAATTAAATGCAAAAGCATAAAATATTTATAATATATTCATTTAAACTAATATATAATTTTACTATATACTTTTAGTATAATATTATAATAATTAATAATTAAATTTATATATTTATATTCAAAGTCATCAATGATATTTTTGTGGTTTTATAATTTCAATACATATAAATTTTAAATAATATATATTTTTAAAAATATTTATATGGTTTTGTAATTTCAATACATATAAATTTTAAATAATATATATTTTTAGAAATATTTATATAATAAAACAAATTCTTCAAATTGTATACATTATAGAAGATTATTTTTGATAACATAGTTGACTTGAAAATGCACATACCACATATCATTTCCACGAGCTCTAATAAATTATTTACAAGTAATCACAATTTCTAAAGAATGACTAAATCATGAAAAACCTATCTTCACTCTACATTGCCAGAACCTAGCATTATTTAACTCAAGTCATGAACTTGCCATTCTCTCAAACTTTAACCTAACGACATGGGTTTCAACTTTGGTGGTGCTGAAATGAGACAAGTATCCAGGAATTCATCCACAGTGGTGTACTTATAATCTCCATAGAATTGAGAAGCTTCCAATTCTTGGTATCACAATTCCAAACTGGTTTGATAACCTTTAACAAAAATGTTGTGCAAAGTTGAGATACATTGAAGAATAGAAGATTTGAGAAGATCATCTAAAAAAAAATACATCACTAAATATTTTGAAAAAATACACCACTCGAAACAAGAGTGTTATATTTAATAATGTATTTTTCTAGATAATCTTGTCAACTAAATATTGTGGTGAACTGAGATACATTGAAAGATAAAAGATTTGGAAAAATCATTTAGAAAAATCCATCACTAAATATTTTGAAAAAATACATCACTCGAAAATTAATAATTTAGATTAATTAAATCCAAAAACATAAAATATTTATAATATATTTATTTAAACTAATATATAGCTTTATTATATATTTTTAATATAATATTATAATAATTAATAATTAAATTCATATATTCATATTCAAAGTCATGAATGATATTTTTGTGATTTTGTAATTTCAATATATATAAATTTTAAATAATATATATATATTTTAGAAATATTTATATAATAAAAATAATTTCTCAAAATGTTTACATCATAGAAAACCACTTTTGATAATATTGTTGATTTGAAAATGCACATACCAAATATCATTTCATTAATTTCCACTGGCTCTGAATAAATTATTTATAAACCATCACAATTTCTAAAAATTAACTAAATCATGAAAAACCTATCATCACTCTACATTGCTAGAACCTAGCAATATTTGTTAAAAATAATATTTTTTCTTAAAATTTTACATAAAAATTAGAATACCAAATTTAAAAATTAATATATCATTTAAACTAATCCACAAAACTAATATAAAACCAGATATATTTATAGATAACACTTTAATTAAACATAAATTATAAAAACTAAATATATTGGTATATAATTACATTAATTAAACGTTCTACCTATACTACAAATATTAAGATGCCTAACCTCAATTTATATTTCTATTCCCAATGCTATGATTGGGAAAAAAGCCAATTCTTTTGTTTGGTTTGCATATGTATTTATTATTAAATATATTATTGTTTAAATAATTTTAATATAGAAAAAATGATCAAATATTTTTAAAATAAAATTATTATGTTATATGGTTTATATAAATGGTGGTTCAAGTGAAATAGTTTTAAGAAAGATGAATATTCTTGTTAATAAAGAAAGGTGGTTTTCAGATTTATAGATGATTGAGATTTTCAATCAATTTTTATAAATCTGTAACAATAAAAAAAAAATATAAGTTTTTTCAATGTAGAAGCATAGTTATTCTAAATGAAAAATTTCTACAAACTATGAGTGAAATCTATCAAAAAGTAAATAATTCTTTAAAATAGATCCAAAAACATTATAGATAAGATGTGGAAAGTATCACAACCTTTCTCAAATTATATAACTATTATCTCAAATTATGGAAAGTCCTAGTAAATCCACACTTCCAAGTGATATGGTATGAAAAATCTCAATACATAAAAGAATAAAAAAATAGCTGAAAATTATTTTCTAGTATTTTATAAATTAATTCAATATTGTTTTAACTCATATTTTATATAACTTAGTAAAAACATTTACAAAATAGCTCAAAATCATTTGCTAATATTTTAAAATTTTTGAATTATTTTAAAATAAACAAAAAATCTTGAAATTTACCTTACTATTAAAAAAAAAATAGAATGTATTGATGGCGCTGGTAGAAAATCGCAGAGCTAGGGTTTACAGTAGAAGTTCAGTGTTGGGCACCATGGAGAGGCAAGAGGGGGGAGTTCCACTCCCTCCTACAGTCAGGCAGTCTCTAATAGATTCAAGAAACCACTGGGGACTGAAACCGAGGTTCTAGGAGGAGGGAAACAGGAAAACAGAAGCTCAAAGGGGAAGGAAGATACGCAGGAAGAAGTCAGAAGGGAGAAGCAAATAGAAGAAGGAAATCAGAATGTTGACACAAGAAATCAGACTGGACCATGTAAGCCTAGGGCAACCATCACACCCCAAGTGGTGTTAAGTGATCCAGCGCTACAGGCGCATAGGGAACACATGGCGACTTATGCAGTCATCTGTAAATTCATGGGGTTATGGCCTACGGAGAAAGCTTTACATGTTTGGATAAAGAATCATTGGAAACCTAAGGGGGATATAGATCTGCACCTTGGATCCAAGGGTTTCTTCACTGTAGTTTTTACAAACATAGAGGATAAAGACAAGGTGTTTGAAGGAGGGTCGTACTTCTATGCTGCTGCAGGCCTCTATATGTGGCCTTGGGTGATGAATTTTGTCCCGGAGCGTGAGACATTCACTTCGGTCCCAGTTTGGGTAAGGCTCTATTCCCTACCTCTAGATTATTGGCAGCCAGAATCATTAAAGGCAATAGGAAATAAACTAGGGCATTTTGTAAAAATATCAGAGGCCACAATGCAGGGAAAGTATACCTCCTTTGCCCGTATATGTGTAGAGATGGACCTCTCTGGAGCTCTACCGGATGAAATAATTCTAGAATTTTTTGATGAAGAATGGGTGCAAGCAGTAGACTATGAGAATATTCCTTTCAGATGTCGTAAATGTCATGAACACAGGCATCTATTCAGAGATTTCCCCCTAAACAAAGTGGAAAGCAGAACTAAAGCTACATCAGGGAAAGAAACTGAAAGCTACAACAAAGTGGGAAGCAGAGGTAGAGGAGGGAGAAAGTACCAAAAAAAATCAATGAGGAAAAGCAATTAAGTCAGAATAGGTTCAAGGTATTAGAAGAAGAAGAGGAACATGATAAAGAGAACCAGACACTGGAGGAAAGCCCTGCAGAGAAGGAAAAGGAAGAGAGCATGGAGGATATGCCTGAAAATAACCAACAAAAGGAGGATTTGCTGAACACTATGGAACTCGATAGGGACCAAGAAATGACCCCGAGTGAGGTGGGAATAGAGGATCATGAACTGCAAGACATTCTTGATAGGGAGCATCTAGATCTGGAAAAATTCCTGGAGCAAGGAACTACCAAAGGAATGGATTTGCTACCTCAAGAGGATTTTAATAGAGTGCAACAGTTATTCCTATGGAGAACCCAAGAAAAAGGCTCAAGTTTCAAAATAAACCATGATAGTCAGGACAACAAAGGGGTGAAAACAATGAAGGCAACATCAGGACTAGCTCCTAGGAACCTAGGCAGGAAAAGAGGTAGGAAAAAATAGAATGAGCTGCTGATAGAATGTGGAAAACTCATGATAGATTCAGGTAAGATGAAAGACCTAACTAGTTACTCATTTACAAATCTTTCCTAATGAAGCTCACAACATGGAATATTAGAGGTCTAGGAAGTAAAAGGAAGCAAAGAAATCTTAGCCATAGAATGAAAGAAGAAAAACTAGATATGATTTTCATCCAGGAAACAAAATGTTCAGTAGAAAAAATAAGAGAGATACATAGCAAATGGCTTATCAAATATGAATATCTAGAATTTAAAGTAGAAAAAGTAGCAGGAGGGATTCTCACACTCTGGAACCCTCAAAAACTTGGCATCCTAGATGCTGAAGCATCCAGGAACTATTTATCAGTGGTTATCCAACCTTTGGGGGACAAGGAAGTTTATTTACTTACAAATGTTTATGATCCACAAACACGAGACAATAAACTTAGACTACTAACTTCATTGGAGGAGTTAAAGGCAAGACATCCGGGTATCCCCTGGATTCTGGGGGGGACTTCAATATGATCAAGTCTCTATCGGAAGAAAAAGGGGGAACCAAATTACTAGGTAAAGATTCTATAGCATTTCAGAATTTCATACACAACATGAAACTGGTTGATACGGAGACAAGTAATGGCATTTTTACCTGGAATAATAAGAGGGGAGGAACAGCTCAAGTGGCCTCTAAACTTGATAGATTCATTATCTCGGAGGACCTCATCCTCATAGGCCATAACCTGGTATCTATGATACTTCCTTTTGGAGGCTCAGACCACTGGCCTATTCAACTTGAAGCGTCCTTTATAGGAACTCCAAGAAACAGACCATTCAGGTTTGAAAACATTTGGCTTAGCCATCCTGACTTCATCAACAATATTGAAAGATGGTGGACAGAAGATACGCAAGTTCAGGGTACTAAAATGTTCCTTCTGCAGCAAAGATTGAAACACATTAAACAAAGGCTTAAAGATTGGAATAAGAATGTATTTGGCAATATATTCGAAGCCAAAAAAGCAGTAGAATGGAAACTACAGGAAATTAACCAAACCATTATTACAGAGGGATTCACAGAGGAGAGTAAGGAACAGGCTGATCATGTTCAACAAGAATGGGAAGGCTTATGCAAGCAAGAGGAGATTTTCTGGAAATAGAAATTGAGGGTTCAATGGTTAAAAGAAGGAGAAAGAAACACAAGGTTTTTTCACAAATCTACCATGGATCATAGGTTGCAAAACAAGATTTTAAAAATCAAAGATACTCACGGAAAACAACTCACCACACACCAAGAAATAGAAATAGTTCTGGTTCAGCATTTCCAAGACATAGCCAAGGAGCCTCTCATAGACAGATCTCAATTTATCAAGGACTTCTCAAAGCATATTCCTAAGCTAGTGACAAGAGAAGACAATTATAATCTTAATAGGCCAGTGAATGAAGAGGAAATCAGCGAAGTCATCAAAGAAATGCAAAATGGGAAAGCTCCAAGTCTGGATGGTTTCAACGTTGACTTTTTCAAAGCATGCTGGGAAATAGTCAAGCATGATATCCTTGATGTGGTGGAGGACTCAAGGAAGAACAAAATTGTTCTGAAAGCGCTCAACACCTCTTTCATAGCCTTGATTCCAAAGCAGGAGAACGATATCACTCCAGACAGATTTAAACCCATAGCATTACGCAACGTGGTGTATAAAATTATTTCAAAAGTAATTGCGAACAGACTTAAACCCCTGCTCCCAACTCTAGTGTCTGAGGAGCAAATAGGATATGTGGAAGGTAGGCAAATTCTTAATAACATCATTCAGGTGCACGAAGTGGTTCACTCACTTAAGAGCAATAAGCAGGCAGGTATGATCATTCAGCTTGACCTAGAAAAGGCTTATGATAAACTGAGCTGGGCTTACATCAAGGAAGTACTGATAGCATATGGCTTTGACCATAACTGGATAAGATGGGTAATGGCCCTTGTAACCACACCAAGTTTTTCAATCCTGCTAAATGGATCACCATCAAAGACCTTTAAGCCCTCGAGAGGACTCAGACAAGGAGATCCGCTCTCACCCTTCCTATTTATTCTCATGATGGAAGGGCTAGGCAATGCGATTAAACATGCCAAAGGAGAGGGAAAAATCTAGGGTCTTAAACTCACTTTAAATGGGGATGCCCTGACCCATCAACAATTTGTGGATGACACCATGCTGCAGGGCATACCCACAGTCAAGGAAGCTCAAGCCTTCAAACAAATCCTGAACGACTTTGCTATGGCTGCGGGGACAGAGGTAAGCCTAAGCAAATCTAAGATTTTCTTTTTTAATACTGACATTGCTATTTAGAGAAACCTCACCAGAATTCTAGGCTTCCAAAGAGATATGCTACCCTCCAGATATTTGGGAGTACCTCTAACAGACAAACCTCTAAGCAAGGCAGTTTGGGAGCCGGTCACTAATAAGCTTCAGGACAAAATCAGGAAATGGACTATCAGGTCTTTGAATATAGCAGGATGGCTAGTACTTACAAAAGCTATCCTTCAAACTATCCCCATCTTCATGCTCTCAGTCCTTCCAGCTCCTAAAGGAGTAATGCAACACATCAGAAATATCCAAAGGGATTTTCTTTGGGGAAAGGGGGAAGAGAAGAAGAAATGGGCTTTGGTAGCCTGGGATAAAATATGTAAGCCAAAGATACATGGAGGTTTGGGACTTGATGACCCTGAAACCCTAAACAAAGTCTTGGGGGCAAAACTATGGTGGATATGGCTAAAAGAATCGGTTTCCCCTTGGGCCAAAATTTGGAAACAGAAATATGCAGGAAATTGGCATGAAAGGGATTACATTAGAATGACGAGACTCATCAATGGCTCCCACATTCGGAAAAAACCTTGGGAAAACAGAGCCATAGTTCAGAAACACAGTTTCTGGGAGATCAGAGATGGAAACCTCGCTTGGTTTTGGGAGGATAATTGGCAACGGGAACCTAAACTATAAAAGAATTTGTCAATCTCAAGAATGAAACTGATGATAAAGGGTTACACATAGTAAATGATTTTTGGGATCAGGAAAGAAGTGATGGAAAATGGAGAAAATGGAAGAACCTAGTTTACAGTGATGATTCCCCATTGAAAGCCCAGGAAGAAGCTGTTACAATCATCTTGGAACAGAGAAAGATTCTAATATCAACATCTTCAGATCAACTAAGATGGGGTAAAAACAATGAAGGCAACTTTAACCTCAAAGAGGCCAAGCGAATAGCCCTGGGGCTTGACTTCCCAAACCCTGATAAGGTATGGAAGGACCTATGGCAAAGCCAAAACTGGATGAAAATTAAACTATTCATGTGGTTAGTGCAGCATAAAAAAAAAAATCTGACTTGCGAAAATCTCAGGAAAAGAGGGGTAGCTGGACCATCCAGATGCCAGTTATGTGAATTACAGGAGGAAACTATAGAACACCTTCTTGACCTATGCCCATTCACCTCCACCTTATGGAGCTAGGTGGCTTCAATCTTTAAACAAACAGACAGGGACATTGGCAGCATTACTAATACTTTGAGGAACTGGAGGAAAAATTTCTCAGCAAATGAAGTAATCAACAAGGCATGGGCTTTGGCTCCAGGCTTTATAATCTGGGATGTCTAGAAAGAACGCAACAATAGAATCTTCAAGAACAAGATTGGGTCACCTCAAAGCATCATGACTCAGATTATAAGACAGCTCAGAGAGACTATAGGAACCCTTTTAAAAAACCTCCTTGATAACCAACCTCAGGTTCAAGGAGCAAATACTACTAAATTTGGGACTGCAGGGGCTCTCCCCCAAGGGCACAAACAAGACAGTAAGTTATATATCAGCTGATAAGGAATTTTGGCAACCTCCACCTCAAGGTTTTATGAAATGCAATATAGATGGAGCCTCAAAAGGAAACCCTAGTATGGCCGAGTATGGAGGGGTCATAAGACATGAAAAAGGATCCATAAAAACCATCTTTCACTGTCATTTGGGGAGGGCCACCAATAATATGGCAGAGCTCATGGCCATGGAACATTGCCTAGAGATCCTAAGGGACTCTAATCTACATAACATCATAATTGAAGCTGATTCCAAATTGATAATTAATTCGGTCAAGAAAATTGGTAATGGATCAGCACCAGATAAAGTATCGAGACACTAGAGGTTACTACAAGTCTATCAACGCATTCAATCACACCTACAAAACATGAGAACCCTTAGTTTTATCCATGTGCGCAGATCAGCCAACAGATTAGCAGATATTTTGGCAAACAAAGGTGTGCTCTATTCAAAAACCAATATTAGATATGACTGGATAGGGATTCCCCAAGGACATTTGAGGGAAGAGTGTGCCAGACAGGCGACCTTAGACAGAGAGCTCTATCAGAGCAAGGGGAATAAGTAGGATGAAGATTGTGGGAGACAAAGAAATTTTGGTCCACAGGGGAAAGCAGTAACTGGAAAAGCAAGAGTAGGAGGTTAGGTATCCCTCTAAAGTCTACATTTGACCTTCGGGCGAGAATTGCTCCTGGTACTGTATATATTAATGGTACTCAGGCCAGAGAATACAAATAGGTTTAGATGGGCCAAAGATACACTTATGGACCCTAATTCCAACAAAATTAGAACAGGGACCCTGAGTCATTGGAACATGGATGTCGATAATAGGGAAGCAGGTTGGCGAAATTGCAGAAATCCCATGCATTTCGCATGGAGAACAACAAGAAAGATAACGAGGAACCGGACCTGAAATTGTTTAGGCGGGATATTAAGCCAACTTCAGGTCTGAAGCAGAGGTTAAGTACCGGGCTAGTCGCACGACCTCATCGGGATCACGCGCAAATGGTGGATTTCGGGCGGATAAAGTGATCGGAAGTTAATGCCCCAATCGGACCCGATATGCTTATTAAATATGGTCTATTGGGCTCATCGGGTCTGATTTGAAGGTTAAAGGGTGTGCTTGTTAGCCACCCGATATGATTCTCAACCGCTTGATCTTTGGCGGAGGATCGAATGGTCATTAGTGGACTATTCGTTCGGTTTGGTGGGCCCTCGGCCCGTGGTGTGAAATGACGTCTCGGGACCATAAGTTGTGGTGGGCCGCACCTCCTTGGTCTCCATTGTACACTATGTCTCTTTTAAAAAAAAAAAAATTAATGAATAAAAAGATTCGCTCTTGCCTTAGCAAAAAAAAGAAATTTACCTTACTATTTAAGAGATACTTCACAAATTATATTTTAATTAATAATTTACAAATTATAAATTAATTTACTAATTATACACGCTAAAACGTAACATCCAATAATGAATCTATATCATCAAACTCTCTAACTCATCATAGTCCATGAAACCAAATAGAGTGACTTTTGATGCTTAATTTGTTTAAAACCATAGCATGAGAAGTGTAAATACCGCTTTATCACGCTTTATCATAATCAATGGTGATAGATATAATAGCAAGGCACTGACTTTCATTATTTTTTATGTTTATCTTTTCATTTTATAAGTTTTTATTTGAGTTAAAAATTTAGAAGACTGGTTCAAATTGGAAAATATTAATATTAAATTGTAAAATAATAAATAGATTCATCGAAAAAGTGCGGTCTTGAGGGGTGGACATTTCTCTTTTGATATAATGTCATTAAAGGGATTTTTGGTTTCTATTATATTTGGGGTATGCACAGTCACTTTATTGATCATGGCAGGAAGCTAATAAGGTTAAAAGTCATTTCAATAATGCAAACAGTATAGGGAAATACAAGAGAAATTCTATTAAATTAAGGGAAATATTGAAAGTATGCACTTTATATTGATTATTTTAGCCAAAAACTAATAAGATTAAAAGTCATTTTAACAAAAAAAAATTCTATCAAATCAAAAAAAATATTGAAAGTATGCACTTTATATTAACTATTCTAGCCAAGTGACTAACTCAACATCTGTTTGTAATGACCAATCCTTACAAATGCTTAACTATTCTACCCCATAGATATTTATGATTCACTAGTTTTTTTCTTACATCATTAACAATATTTTTTGTTTTTTCATATTAATATATGTCAACATCTAACATAACTATTATATTTTTTTAAATTTTTATTTATAATTAGACCAACTTTTAAAGATATCAAGCTTCTCAATTTGTATTACTCATTTGATTTGTTTTCAAGAAGGAAAAACATAATTTTTAATTAATATAATGGTTATTTCACATAATACAAAGTGCTCAAAATAAATAAATAAAATTTTAATTTTAATATTATAAATTTAAAATATAATTTTGCTCGGTAACTGCCTATAAACACTAAGGCACGGTTACTTCGCAATAGACTTCATAATACAAAGTTGAAATAATTTAATAATTGTAAGAGATTCGAATTTACGCGTCTTCGTCCCTAAGTTATTGAATACTCGTCATTTTTATCATAAACGGATAGTATAATCATCAAAACCTCCCCAGTCAAATTCAAAACCCTAGGCCTCGTCATCAAATATGGAATTTTTGAAAACTGCGTTTACGTACCGTATTTCTGAAAGGCGTGGAATGGGCTCCATACACGTAATAGGCTTTTTATAGGCGTGGAATGGGAACTTGCATTGTCGGCATTATAATCTTGTAATTATTATAATTGATTATTAAAATTTATAATTAAGACGTTTTTATTTATAAATAAACTTTTGAATTTATTTTATATTAAAAAATTTGTATACGAAAGCGTGATGCACATATATTATTATTTGATTATTATAATTAATTTATAATTTTAAAGGTTTGTTAAAAATACTCGAACAGAATTTAAGGTTTTCTAATAATTATTTGTTAAAAAATAATGATATTTAAAAAAAAAAATTTATAAAATTAAAATTATATATATATCTATCTATATATATATATATAATTAAAAAATATAATGTTATTTTTTATTTATAATTATGTTGACAAATATGTTTTAATTAATTTGATTAATTAAAACAAAATGTTATGTGAACCAGTGTCATATGGAATGAGTTATAGTTTTGTAAACATATAGTAGTAATAAACCATGGTATTGGAATATAATATTATAACAAAACTTATTTATAGATTAAGAATCTCCATGGTGAAATGAAGGTGAATCTTTATGTTTAGGTAAATAGTAATATGTTTATGTATTTTTTAATTTATATATGTTTAACATATATATAATTTTGTTTATAATTATGAATAATAATAACATAAAATAGAATTATAATTTAGTTATTTAAAAAAAAAATTAAATTTAAATGTGATGCATCATGAAATAGGTGTTTTGATGTTTATTATGGGTTGATGCCTATCATTGTTTATCAAACATTTAATTTATATTGCTACACTAGTATAATCCATATGTTAATAATGCATATGTTTTTTCTAATACTTTAATGATGCATTATTTTAAAAATAAATTTGTATAGTTGTATGTAACATCTAAGGGGCATCTAAACTATTGGTACAATCCTGTGGTATCATTCCATGCATGGGAAGATATTTCTTCCATAAAAAAAAGAAGAAGGATCTCTTATATATCATTATTAAGTTTATATTTTTTGAAAATTAATAAAGTTGATACAGCCTTAAAATGGATTCGGAGTTCTTCACATACACACACACACAAACATATCAAATGGAGTTAGTATACAAGGTATATAAATAGCTTATGAAGTTTGTATATGAGCTCTATAAGTGTGTATTTCATGGTGATGAATATGTGGATCATGTTCAAAAATCTAGTCAAAATGAAGATATTAATAGAGAGATGGAAAATTTTGTTCATCGTAGTAGAAATCAACTAGTTCCTCAATTTAAAGTTAAAACCAAAGAAACCAACTCATCCAACATGTTGAGGAACATTTGTATACAAGCTCTATAAATAATTTAAGAAGTTTGTATATGAACTCTATAATTGTGTATTTCATGGTGATGAATATGTTGATCATATTCAAAAATCTAGTCGAAATGAAGATATTAATAGAGAGATGGAAAAAATTGTTTGTTGTTATTTATACAATAGAAATCTACTAGCTCCTCAATTTGAAACTAAAACCAAAGAAACCAACTCTTCCAGAAAAACATATTCTTTGCCACGGAAAATTTTAAGATTGATACTTATGTTAAGTGTACAAACATTGGTAAATTTTATTATTTCTTTAAATGAAAACCATAAATTTTATTTTTATAAAATATTCATATCTTCTGACAATTTCATATAGTATCTAGGAAATGTTGGCCATTTTTAGAGTAAAATACATTAAGTGTTTAAAATTTGTGAGGATCAATTAAAGAAAATGTAAATCTGCAAATTCTTTTTATTTTTTTCCAAAAAAAATGTAAAATTAACCAAAAAAAAATACATCCCATAGAATTTCCCTTGTCCATGGCCTTTGTATCCTACCTTGAGTGGAAAGTCCTACTAGAAAAATCATTTTTTGGTTCAAAGTTTCATTTAAAGCTTTTGAGTTCAAGAAATTTTAATAAAATTGTAAGGCATTTGTTTCCATTCTTTAATGATTTGCAAAGACCTTAGAACCCATCCATGGTCTTGTGTTGTAGATTGAGGATATGCTCATGCTTCTTAAGCTTGATAAGTTATTTTTAGAGCCTCAAATTATCATTTCCCTCCACCAAATATGGTTAAAGGCTTGAGGTTGTTGCTTCTTTAGCATAACCATGGTGAAGGCCTTCAAACCTAATTTATAACAACTGCAGTTAAAAATCCATGTAATAAAGTTAATAAAGAAAAATAATAACCAAGGTCATGGGACACCTACTCCAAGCTAAATGTCGGGAAAAAATATAATGATGGTGATCAATGGTGATTAATTAATGACTATGAAAATTGGCAAAGGCAAAGAGGCATTAATTGACATTTATTTATGAAAATAAAAGAAAATAAGAGAAAAGGAAGGTGAAAGGTCATTGATTTGCATGAGAAGGAAATTAAAGGGAAAATAGAGGAAAATGAAAAAAATAGAGGCCTCATTGATATAAAGGCTTCTAAGAATCAGTTCATGGTTTTTGTTACTTTTAGCTTGGAGCTCTCTCTCTATTCTCCCTCTCTCATACTCTTGCACGCTTAGAGTTTTCTTGGAGCATTGTGACATACCTTAGATTTGGAGCAAAAAGGAAAATGAAAAGAAGGAAAGTGCAAGGGAACATCCACATTAGCAGCTACAATGGGTTTTCTTTGTAGGTACTAAGTTTCATGTATGATTTCCTTGCTAGTTTTGGCATGCATGGTGTATGCATGGTGTATGCATGTGGTTGTTTAGTTATGATCTGTCATTGGCATGGAGGATTGGCTAGATTGACAACAATTTTTCCTAGCCTTGTCATTTCCTGGATAGCCATGGTGTCATGGGTTTCCCTTTTGTTTTTTGTTTGATGCTCATTTTCCTTATCAATATGGGTTGAGTTATTACTTCCTAGAGCCTTGGTTGGACAAATTCTCTAGAAGCCCTGGAATAACTTGGGTTGAGTTACTAGCCCTGGAAGCCTTAGTTGTACAAATGCTCTGGAGCCCTTAGTGGGTTGAGTTACTAGTCTTGGAGCTTGATGATTAGGGTATATGTTAAGTATGTTATATATTAACTTGTTGTTGTTATAAGATAGTTAGCTTGATGATTAGGTTCAATGTTGTTGATAAGCATGATATATATAACTTGTTGTTGTTATATGTTAGTTAGCTTGATTATTATGGTTATTACATTAAGACCTTGATGTTATATGTATCATACTAAGTTGGATTGGTCTATGCAAATGGTTAGGGTTATGACATTCAGATATGAGTCAACTTATTTGTTACATTGTGTTGTATTAATCTAGACTGACTGTGCGGATGTGATTATTCTGTATGAATGATAAATGTTTTTGAGCTTATGATGTGAACATGTTAGTTAGTTACTGTTATGGATATCATGATCTTATTTGTGCTTGATTTGATGTCTTGTAAAGTTCTATCATGCTAACTCGATTGATTGTGCAGACAAGATAACCTTCCCTAAGATACATTAATGTATGAGTTTGCTTATGTAGTATACTTGGTGCTTCATTGTTTGATTATGACATCTAGTTGGTGTTTGAGTGTTTGGTGTCTATTATGCCGTCTAGTTGATTTATCTAACATGGTACGTTTATAGTTTGTTGAATGTTTGATTTATTGTATGATATGAGTATGTGTTGAGATAGTTGACATGTACTTGAGTATAATAGGTGAGAGTTGTAGCATTGTGTCTTATGATTGTTAGTTGATTATGACCTAGTTGTTAGACTTGGTAAAGGTTGATTTAAAATTTATAGACATGATGCCTTGATTTGTGGAACATGTGACTAACATGTGTGAACAATTGCACGACAACATGCTTGGTATTAGCATGGCAAGGTAAAAATTGATGTACTTATATAAACAATAGTTGGGTGAGGTGACATTACATAGTAAGCCTCATTTGCAACAAGGTAAAAAAGGTAAAAGAAAGGAATTGGGCAAGAATTCCTTTGGCTATGTTTGGAAACCATAATTCCAAACAAATGAGTGCTTTGCATACAGGAATTCTTCTAAACCTTGATTTCGTCTGACATTATGTGGCTATGTGCTATATTCATGGACATGTATTTGACAGGTATAACAACTAGTTTCTAGTTATAGCTAGATCTATCAAGGGAATTGGAGTCCCTTGAAAGATGACACAGATATGCCCAGCTATAAGGAAATTTGCTTGGCACAACAAGGTAAGATAAATAGTATATTGTATATTTATTTATGTGTTGACAGCTATGTGTTTATGGAAATATGATGCGGGGGATTGCATGGAAAAGACTGCCATGAAATTATGAACAAGGCTCAGGTTGAGCTTTCCTTGGAAAAATTGGGAACCATGGGGATTGAGTCATGGTGTGTGTTGTTAGTCTTGTGCTTTTGGTATTTTATGATTTGCTTCCTCTTAATTTTCAGTTTTGTTATGTCTAGTGCATGATCATGCCACTTTGTTTGTGGTGTCGTATTTTTATTGGTTTTCATGGTTTTATTCTTATTTGTTTCTTGTGCTTTCCTTTTAAGTTTTGAGTCTTGGGAATTGGTTGGGAAAGAGGAAAGTTGGTGTAGCTTGGAGAGAGATGAATGAAATCTAGTAGGCAATGTAAGACTCAGATGAAGTTGGTGCATGTATAAAGGAAGTTGAAGGAAAGAGTATGACAGCCAGTTGGACTGGTTGGGTCCATTGGTGTAAATAAACAATGATGGGACAATCATGAGGAAGGTAACAGGAATGGTAAAATGAATGGATGTGAGGCATCTGATTCCTTGGCTATGTTGGGAGGGGTTGTTCTCAATGTTGTGCATGGTTTGCATGGATAAAGGGAGTTATCTTAACCTTGACATTATGGTATGTGGTAGTTATGTTGTGATCATGATTGTGTTGATGTCTATATATGTATACATGTATGTATGTATGCATGTATGTATGTTTGTATGCCATGTCTGATAGGGTCATCATGGATCATGATTGTGTTTATGCTAATGTTTATATGTATATATGTGTTTATGTATGTCATTGTCTAAGAGGATCATGATTTTCTTATGCTAATGTTTATAACAATGTAAACTTTGAAACGAGAACTGATACTGTTATCCGTTTCGTAGAGATAGCAAAATTGACCCGATTTTCAAAAGTGGTGATGCAGAATACACATGTTTTTTTTAGAACATGGTTTTTGGAACTTTTAATTTTTTTCATGTTCAAGGATGAAATCAAGTTTTAGAATGGTAGTGATTTTCATGCTGATTTTAAAAAGTGAGTATTCTGCATCACACCCTTTTTTTAAAAGACCTATTTTTTGACTTTTAATTTTCTAGTGTGTGAAATGTGAAAAATTATTTTCTAAATTTGATAGTTTTTGAAGTCGTCATTTTACTCATATTTTCTTGTTCTCTATCTTAATTTTTTTTTTTTTTAGGGGGGTTTTTATTGTTTTGTGTTTTTAAATTAGAAAGTCGATAGTTTGAATTTTAGATAATCTACATATTTATACATCCTTAATTAATTTTTCAATCCACATGAAATAATTGTTTCTAAAAAACAACATTTTTTAACAATGGACATAAAAATAACCATTTTTAACATAAATATAACAAAAAAACTTTGATAATTTTTTGCTAGAATTAACATGTCAAAATCACAATTTTTATACAAAAATAATAACTAAAAATGGTCAAATAATAGTTTTTTTTATGAATTTCATGTCAAAAAAATAATAATAACAATTTTTTTTTCAAAAAATAATAATTAACTTAAAAATCAATGCGAAAATCACAAATTACAAATATTGAACACATAACAACTTTAATTCATTGATTATTCTTTTCATGAAATGTCAGAGTCAAAACATTGCAAAGCTTGATTTCCAGGTATAACTTAAATTTAATCAACAATGTCACGTAATCCAAACTCTTCGTCCTCTAGAGTTTCATCATTGTCATCTTCCACAATATTTTCTGCTTTCTTTTGCGCAATTTCCTCTTCTAATGGGTCTTTGATGTCTGCAAATCTCCCAATATATGTTTTTCCAAACATTCCATGTAATGGTGGTTGGGGTTCCTTTGCCTTTTTTGCCACACGTGATTCACTAAAGTCCCCTTTCCTCAACCCAATTTCTTGCATTTCATCTGGAAGAAATTGAAGAGCATTAATTCTTTGCTGAATGAAATTGCATTGTAATGGATCTTTCTCAATTGCAATGCAATTTCTTCCTTTTTGAAGGCAACATGCTAGTGTTGTACCTAATTATCAAGCACAAAAAAATAATGAAGTAAATTAGTACAATGACATATTAATTAAAAAAAAGAACATATTGAAATTCAATTCCATGTGGCAAAACCTACTTGAGCCAGAAAATAAATCCAGAACCCAATCTCCTTCATTTGAACATATGTCTATAAGATAGTTAATCAATAATTGTGGTTTCTGATAAATGTTAACTATCTCTCCTTTCGTTTCTTTGTCTTCATATGTTAGTTTTCTCACAACAGCATCATAAGTCAGTATTTGGCTATGACTCTTTCTCTCCACCCGATTAAAAATCATAGACATATGGCTATCATCTTTTGCCCAACTATCAATATGAATGAACTCACAGTCATTTATAAATTGTTGATCTTCATTGTTAAGAAGATTTGACTTTTGCCTGTAACATAAAATAGTAAAAGTTCAATTAACTTGTACATAAATGAATTTTTCAACATTAATCAAATATACTTTTAAACATCTTACCATGTAAGCTACATCCTTGAATTTGTTTTCCCCTTGAAGCTTGACAATACCATTGCCAATTGTGTGTCTGAATGAAATGTCACAAATCTCCATAATGGTGATGACGTCACTTCCATAAATCCCGCCACCACTTTATTAAAAGCTTGATAAGTATAAGGGTCACTATCATAGTAAATGTTTGGAATATTGAAACTATGGGGAATATCTGCAATAACCAGGGCATAATCCCTTTTTGGTACGAGTTTAGCAATGTCTTCACAATCGCCTTGTATTACTTGATATTGAATAGTGTCTAGCCCATTCCAAATGAAATGATTAAGAGTTGGATCAAGTACAACATTCTTAATACGTTGCTTTCTCAGTCTTTCAATCTTTATTTTTTCAATAAAAGTCTTGAAACTGTCTGGTGCTCCATTATCTTCTTTCTTCATCTTTTACCAAACAAACAAATGTATGTGTAAGTTTTAAATTAAAAATAGTACACAGATGATTAAAACTGAATGTATAAATCAAGTTACCTTTTTAAATGCAAGATAAAAATCTTTTAATGTTGATGTAGAACTTGAATCTGGATAGTTGCGTACAACCTCATCCCAACTATCTTCATTCAACAGTTTAACCATTTGTTCCTGAATTTTCATGTAAACTTTGTGACTGCATAGATAAAGTAAGAAAAAGTTAATATAATGATATGTATAACAAATACTACCAATAACAACATGTTTTATTTAAAAGATAACTATAATCCTGGAAATAAGTAAAAATAATTCAGCAAACTTACTTTTGAAATTCTTCAGACATTTCTTCCAATGATAATTCCCCTGACCTCACACGAGATAATATTGTTTTGACAATTTTTTCATCTTTCACTCCTTGCATCGCCCTCCAAGGCGTGATGGTCATATCGTCTGGAAGTTGCTTCAGTTCAGGAGCTGATTTATTATTGCTACATATCAATGGCTTAGACTTTTTGACCCTCTGGTTTTTAATGCCAATGTCTTCCCACATGCTAAAAATGTCATCAATCAAATTCCAAATATCTCCAGTTCTAAATGCCAATTGGAAAATGTTATCAATACCTCTGAATAAATCGCTATATCTGCTGTCTTTTCCACCTTTTGAATTGGTTTTCTCTTCAATTTGATAGCCTATTTCCATACAACATTCCTTTCGAAAATCTGCAGTAATATTTATCTTATCCCCACCACATTTTTCTAGGAATTCACTATGAATAAATCTAACATTTTGGATCAAAGTCATAGACATCCTATATTCATTATCTGAATTATGATCCAATGCCACTAACTTTGCTTCTGTTTCATTTAAACCAGCATAAATGACACATTTCATTGTTTCAAAACGTGGGTTATTAGGATATTCCTCCATCAATTGTCTTTGAGCTTCAACAGAGTGGTTCCCCCCAAGCACATAATAATTGTATTCAAAACATTTTGACTTATCAAATGCTTCTTTGTTGGGAACTTGAAGTGGATCAACAAGAAGCACATAACTAACCACATGAGCATATGGATTGTACCTCATCAATGTCTTCAAGTTGTGAACATGCAGATGATGTGGCTTTCTGATTTGATATTGGCATTGTCCTTCACTTGCCTTATAGGTTTGTCTGACATTTAACTGAAATGTACGACCACCATCAATTAAGTTTCTCTTTGTCAAATTCTGTCGAATGGCATTTTGTTTTGTTTTGATTATGCCATCATCTAAATCAGCTCCTGGTGTAATGATTTCTCTGCTTTCTTTTGAAGTTTCACTAGGTTCTTGACTGCTGGTAATGACTACTTCAAGATCTTCAACTCTACTTTTTTTCGTCATAACATTCTCAAGAGATCTATTCTTGGGCCTTGTTACTTTTGGTCTTTTACGACCTTCTTCAGTTCCAATGTCATCTTCAGTAATGGCAACATATGCTTCATTGTCAATTTCAATTTCATCGTCCTCAAAAGTAACTTGTTTACCCTTGCTAGATTTATCTTCCAGAGGCCTTTTTTTCTGATTCTTTGGATGTAGTTTTGTAGCATCATCAATTACTACATTTTCCATGTTTTCCATATCTTCTTCTGACACTGAGTAAAAATGGCTGACAACTTTCATGATATCATGCTCTATGAAATGAATGCCTCCCAACCTAATTGAACAGCTTTCAACAAAATTCTGCCAAACAAAATATCATATGTTAATATAAACAAAGTTAAAAAAATATAGCGAGACACTTTCAAAACGCAAAATAAAAATACAAATAACAATAATTACGATGTTTTGTGTCATCTCATTTACGATTTGTTTACACAACTTTGTAGATACCTCTCTCGTGTCATATAATGAATATGATAGTCGGTATTTAATCCTTTCATGTGACTTGGGAGCTTTTGTAAGTACGTAAACAACTTCAGTGTTTGGTACCGAACACATATCTATGACTCTTCCCATCACCTCCAAATTTTCATTATTTTGGTGTATATCAATGTATAGATATATATTTACAGTTGTGCTCTCTTTTTCTTTCACATACCAGACTCTTGATGGAAATTTCACCTCTTTTGAACTTTTCCAATCTGAGATTAGCTTCTTATCACTTGAAGCACTTGAAATATTTGTAGGCATGAGCTCAGGTGGAGTTCGTTCACCAATGTTTTTTGAAGATACACCTTTAAGACTCTTTGGTCCAGAAAGATTCACAGAAATTTTCCTTGATGCCATTTTCCTAAAAAAAACACATAAATTAGTAAATAAAAAAACATATTAACTTAAATTAATAACAAAAATATACCATAATTTTTTTATTTGTATAATAAGAATTGCCCAGTCACCTCTAACGGGCAGGCGGGTCGATGGGCGAGCGGGAGGTCAGGTGAGGGATAATGAGGCTAAGTAGACATTTAGGCAAGTATGGGCGAGCCCCTACCCACGCGCCCCCCACAACCCCCTAAGCTTCCCCCCCTCCCCCCCCCCTCCCCTCCCCTTCCCTCACCCCACCCCCTACCGTCCCCCCACACCCCCGCCCCCAAAACCCCCTCCCCCCCATCCCCCGCCCCCAAACCCCCTACACCCCCCAACACCTCCCCGCGACCGCCCCTTCCCACTGCGCCCACCACTCCCCACACCATCCCCCCCCTGCACCCCATCCCCCCCCCCCAACCCTTATCCCCTCCCCTACACCCTACCCGCGCCCTACCCTTACCCCCCCCCCCCCCCCCCCTACCCCTACAACCCCCACGCCCCCTATCCTACCCCCCCCCCCTACCCCTACAACCCCCACGCCCCCTATCCTACCCCCCCCCCCCCCCCACGCCCCCACCCCCCCCCCCCCCCCACCCCTACCCCCCCATCCCACCCTACCCCCCCCCCCCCCCCCCACGCCCCCTACCCTACCCCCCCCAACCCCCCCCCCACGCCCCCTATCCTACCCCCCCACGCCCCCTATCCTACCCCCCCCCCAATCCCGCCACCCTACCCCTACCCCCCCATCCCGCCACCCTACCCCTACCCCCCCCCCCCCTACGAAGATGTTTTTCTGTACGATTAATGTGGGATAATTTGTTTTAAATTATTATAGAGCGAATATTGTAGAGTTATTTTACAATGGATTTAATGTGGGATTAATTTGTTTTAGAATATATTATAAAAATTAAAAAAAAAATCAGTTGTTTAGTAAATATTATATACTTTAACTATTAGAATAATTAATATAGAAGTTGTAGTTTACAATTTGAATTTCAGTGATTGATTTCATAAAAAAATTTAGTTTATGTTTTTCAATGAATTGTAGAATAAAATAATAAAGGTAAATAAATCTAATAAACTTTTGGAGGGAAATATTTTCGCGAAAATTTTTGGAGGGAATAATTTTGGAGGGAATATTTCATTCTTTAAGCTATATAATATTCTTAGGAGACTCCATTTGTATCATTCAACATCTTTTGTTTGAAAGGGATGGATTGTTCTGATGGTGAAGTTTCGGTTTATACACCATCAACATCTTCATCGCGTAACAACTCTATTCATATTGATGAATATAGCGGGAATTCTTCCACTATGAATAGAAAGTCAATTCTTCCACTTAGTCCCGATTCTAAGGACTATGAAAGTAGCGGTGATGAAGAGCATGATGGTGAAGTTCAAAAGAATGGAGTGTCACGATGTCCACTTAGTCCTAATTCTGAGGACTATGAGAGTAGCAGTTTTGAAGAGCGTGATGGTGAAGTTCAAAAGAATGGAGGGTCACGGTGTCCACTCAGTCCTAATTCTGAAGACTATGAGAGCAGCAATTTTGACGTGCATGATGGAGAATTTCAAAATAATGGAGTGTCACGGTGTCCACTTAGTCCTAATTCTAAGGACTATGAGAGCAGCGGTGATGAAGCGCGAGATGATGATTTTCAAAAGAATGGAGTGTCAAAGTGTCCAGTTAGTCCTGATTCTAAGGACTATGAGAGCAGCAGTGATGATGAGTGTGATAATGAATTTCAAAAGAATGGAGTGTCAAAGTGTCCAGTTAGTCCTAATTCTAAGGACTATGAGAGCAGCGATGATGAAGCGCGAGATGATGATTTTCAAAAGAATGGAGTGTCAAAGTGTCCAGTTAGTCCTGATTCTAAGGACTATGAGAGCAGCAGTGATGAAGCGCGGGATGATGATTTTCAAAAGATTGGAGTATCACAATGTCCTCTTAGTCCTGATTCTAAGGGCTATGAGAGCAGCAGTGATGAAGCGCGGGATGATGATTTTCAAAAGATTGGAGTATCACAATGTCCTCTTAGTCCTGATTCTAAGGACTATGAGAGCAGCAGTGATGAAGCGCGGGATGATGATTTTCAAAAGATTGGAGTATCACAATGTCCTCTTAGTCCTGATTCTAAGGACTATGAGAGCAGCAGTGATGAAGCGCGGGATGATGATTTTCAAAAGATTGGAGTATCACAATCTCCTCTTAGTCCTGATTCTAAGGACTATGAGAGCAACAGTGATGAAGCGCGGGATGATGATTTTCAAAAGATTGGAGTATCACAATGTCCTCTTAGTCTTGATTCTAAGGACTATGAGAGCAGCAGTGATGAAGCGCGGGATGATGATTTTCAAAAGATTGGAGTATCACAATCTCCTCTTAGTCCTGATTCTAAGGACTATGAGAGCAGCAGTGATGAAGAACAGGATGAGAGCAGAAGTGATGATCCAATGATGGAGATGTTGCCAAGAAATATTGTATCGAGGAGTAGGAGCAGACCTTTTCGTATCAATGCAAACTATTCTAGTTATACAAGGGGTAGAGCAGAATATCTGACGAGAAGAAGTTCTATCAGCGCTCTCATTTCAAGTGAATGTTGCCAAAAAAATTGCTTGAAACGTATGGATTTCACATTTGCATTAGAAAGCAGGAAGAGATATTTGTCAATGAATAAAAACATGCAAAACTCATATTTAGTTGGCTGCATGCAATCTACATTGTCAGGTTATGATTATCATATTAGGAATTTATTATTGTGTAGAAAAGCTTTCAAAATGTTTCATTCAATTGGGAATTTTCGTCTCTCGAGAATTCAAGAAAATTTGGAAAAGGATCCCACATTTTATTCAGAAGTACGTTATAAAAGACAGTTTGGGCCATTATCAAATACTGCAATGTCATGGATGAAAGATTTCTTTTCAAAGCATGGAGAGTGTATGCCAAATAGAGAGACAATACATATTCCAGATAATTTTTCAAGACAAGAAATCTACAACTTATACAAAGAATATGCAGAAAGTGCTGAGGGACAGGGCCAATTTATTACATATCAATATTTTGTGAAGATATGGAAGAAAGAATTTAATAATGTTCGTATTCCTAAGAAGACAAGGATGGGGATTTGCAGTACATGTGCTTCTCTTAAATAAAAAAGGGACAAATGTGAAGGCTCAGAAAGAGGTAAGTGTTCATAACTTTTACTTTCAAAATTGTATAGTCATCAACTATGAAAACATATTTCTTAATGAATTTCTTTTATGTTGTGTAGATTTAATTGTCAAAGAACTTCAGGAGCATCGCAAACAACAAACAAATGAAAGGAAGAAGTTGTACAAGCATCGAAAGAAGTGTTATGATAATCCAAATAAATATTTGGGTTTGATAATTGATGGTATGGACCAGAAGAAAACACTTTTACCACATTTTGTTCGCACACCCAAAAATCTACAAGAGGAAAATTTTATTCAGTTTCACTTGGTCGGTTGTATGGTCTTCAATGGGAAAATGTTGCCAAGGGTGTACTTCACAGCTCCAAATATTCATAATGATGCAAATCTGACCATAACCATAATTCATGATGTGATTTCCCATTGGTCTGGTAATCTTCCTGAAGTTTTGTATCTACAATTGGACAACACTTGCCGTGAAAACAAAAATCAGGTTGTTTTTGGGTATCTGAACATGCTTGTTGAATTGAGAATTTTTCAAAAGGTAAAGGTTGGTTTCCTTCTTGTTGGGCACACTAATGACCATATTGATCAGATGTTCAGTCTTTTTTCAGTCACATTGAGGAGGAAGGAAGTTGGGAGCTTGCCATCACTAATTGAATGTATTAAGAAATCATACATGCCAGAGCCTGCTTTTGAAGTGTTGGAAGAAACTGTTGACATGCGAAGGTTTATTCTAGGATCATATGGTGAGGGGAAATGCATTGAACAACTTAATGATATTAGCTTCCAACATCAATTTCGTATAAAAAAAATTGATGGGAAAACACTAATATGGGGCAAGAAGTTTTCAACTACTACAGAATGGGCACCGTCATCAGGTTTGCAATTTTTGAAGTTCATTCCAGATCGTCCAATATTTGCATCAAAAATAGTGTTATTACAATCAGTTGGTGAAGTTCAGAATGCACGCAGATAGAATAGACATATAAATTATTCTGATTGCCTAGAAGAAATTAAAAAATGTATTAGATATACATATGAGTACTTTGACATTGCTGATTCAGTTTGGTGGGAGTCATTTTTCAATAATCAAAGTGATATCATTTCAACAACAACCAATGAAGATATACCTTTGAAAAATCCATTTATTTGGCCACAAAATGTGTCGAATGAACAAGTGGAAGTAAACATTGTTGAACAGCGACAAACTCAAGGTATTATTAATTCTTCACAGGCAATGGAAAGAGAGATGTATATTGGTTCCAGAAGATCTCGTGCACAACGTGAAGCCATGGAAGACCTTTATAGGGGTTTAGTACATGATATTAAGGAGGGTTGCATGATTGCAGTGCTAGCAGATGGAGATCCCAAAGGCTATCCATTTTGGGTTGCTAAAGTTATAAAGGTCTTTACAGAAAATGAGGATGTTACAAGTGTTGAAGTACATTGGTATGCCACAAATACACACCCATTCAATGGTGTGTATAAGCCAGAGATGGTAGTTAACAAAAAAAATGGTGGAAAAAGAAAAAGAAAGGGTACAAATATAAATCGCCGCCGCACAGACATATTACAATTGGAGGATGTTGACATACTTGTTTATGACTTCAATTTAACAAAGAGAGGAACTCTTCGCTTCAAGACGATAGAGATTCTGAAAAGGTTGTTACCAGAAGGAATAGTGTTGACATGGGAGTCTGCTGAAACCAGTCGTAGATCTAGAAGACTTTTGAAACCTGGAATGTTGGGCATGCATGTGGACTCAGATGGGGCACTAGTTGATGAAAGAGAAGAATATGGAACATCTTCGTCAACATCCAGTCACTCATCTAAAGATGTGAATTGTGATGGTGTGCAAGAAAATATGAGTGATTTTGAATAATTGTTTAAGACAGATTATATAACTGATGTATGCATCATATCTTCAAATAAAAGTAATGTTTTCCATATGTTGTTAAATGAGAGGTTATGAAGCATTTTTATGTTGTTGGATTATGTCTTAAGTATGATAAATTTTATTGTTTAAATATCTACAATGCAATATCAAATTAGAGATATAATGTCTGTTTTATTCAGTATACAAATAAAGACTTTTGATTTCATTGAGTGATATACTTTGTTCATAATGTCATGGTTTTTTAATTTTATAGTTGAAAAAATTTCAATTTCTTTTGTATCTAGCATGGTGTGGTTGAAAACATGTTAAATTTATACTTAGGAAAGAAAAATGATATTCTACCAGAAACATTAATGTGTTTTTTCCTTAAAAATTAACTTTGTTTGAGACATAAAAAATTGGTTTTATTAGCATTTTTTAAAAAGTTTGAAAATTGACCCTAAAAAAAAAAAATGTTATTCCAGTAGCATCACTTTCGTTTTGAAGCTATATTTTGCACGAAAATTTCGTAGTAAATTTCGTAGTCACCGCCATTTTTAAAACACGTTCAAAATTGGCACCTAAAAAAAAAACATCGTTCCAGTATACACACTTTTCGTTTTTAGCACTGTTTTTGATGTTTTTTTGGGGTTTTTGGGCCAGAGTTCCCGTTTTGAGTTTATAGTTCCCGTTTCAAAGTTTACATTGTTTTATATATATGTATGTATTTGTGTAAATATGTCACTGTCTGATATGGTTGTCAGAGATCATTCTTGTGGAGGAATGATTTCTTATGTAGCTGAATGACAAGAAGAGGTTCCTGGTTTATGAGGAATCAAGTGGGAGAGTAGTCCTGACAAATCTACGAGGTCAATATCATGTGGTTATGAGTTTATATTATGCGATTATATTATGTCTATGCTATGGACAGGCTATACCGAGGGATACATCAGTTGAATGAAAGTAGTGATATCCATGGCATGTTAGGATAAGCATGGTGTAACACCTTTCTCCCACATCTACCCAAGCAACCGGTCAACCGAGGTAAACATGCGACGAGAGGCCACTATGATATGATTGGGCCTCCTAAGTCACGTTAAGGAAGTGGAACTAATAGAAACATACCATACAGACATTCAACATCAGCATTAGGATCCTTAGGAACCAATCTAACCTTTCTGTCAACCAACCCCTGGGTCCCACAGAGCTTTTGGACCACTTGACCTTTTGGACGCTCTCATGCTATGGGAATGCCAACTTCTAGGGACCTTTGGACGCTTTCACAGGCCTATAAGCCAACATCGGGGACTTTTTGCATAGTGTTGCACCAGTGTCCCTAGGATTTGAGCCATTTTTTTAGGCCCAGAGTCCATGTCACTACCCAGAATAGAATGGCATATTCAGAACAATAAGATGACAGGGAAATGATAGTCCAAACGAAATTACTTGAATAATACCTTGACTGGACCCCTACTATCCATGATAGGCATTTTGTCAAACATATCAAGAATATGTAGTCTATATGTGTAAATAAAAAATCTGAGCATAGGTGTCTCATACTTAGGTAAGAATAGCTAAGATACATGTATGCCTCAACACATAAAACTTCCATTTCATCCATTAGGTCATTGGTACATTGTTCATTCATTTAGAATTAAAAATATGAGGAGAGCCATACATAACTACTATCATAAAACATATATATAACCAACAGAATACCAACATAAATACCATTGAAATCACAGCCATATAAACCAGTATAATACTCATAGAAATACAAGGATAAATAACTTCTTATTGATGATGAAAAATCCAAACCCAGGATGGGACTTCCATGTTCCACCGGACCATAGAATGGTTGTGCCAAATCTCTCTTCAGCTATTCACCCCCATGCCATATTCCAAGCATGAATGTGGGATCTCATAGAACACATCAATCCAAAACCATCAAGGACTTCCAGAGGCCATCCACCTCAACCCATCAAACAATGATTCCACTTCATGGTCGGACATCACAAAACCATCATCAGATTGGTCTCTATCCAAGCCTTCTAGGGATTCTAGAGCATTTGTTCCAACCAAGCCTTCCAGGACTAATAACTTAACCCATAGTTGTCGTCGAGCTTCAAGAGTGTTTTTTCAACTAAGGCTTCCATGATTAGTAACTCTACCCACCAAGGGCTTCCAGAGTGTTTGCCCAACCAAGGCTTCCAAGACTAGTAACTCAACCCAAGCTATTATAGGACTTCTAGAGCGTTTTTCCAACTAGGGCTTCCAGGAACTAATAACTCAACGCAAGCTAAGGAAACATGAGAAGCATCCAAAACAAAACAAGGAAATAAACTCACAATTTTCATGGATATCAAAGAAATGGAAAGGCTATGAAATTCATTGTCAATCAAGGAAATTCTCCATGCCAGTGATATATCATGACCAAAAATCCACATGCATATGCCATGCATGCCAAAAATAGTGAGGAAAACATACATTCAACTCGGTACCTACAAGCAAATCCCATTATAGTTGCTAATCTGGATGCCCTCTTGCGCTTCCCTACTCTTCCTTATATTTCTTGCTCTGAAAATCCAAGTATGCCACACCCTCCAAGACTGCTCCAAGAAAACTCTATGTTAGAAAATTATATATTACAAAGAAAAGGAACACATAAAATATTGCAGAAATAAAAACACAGAAAATGCATAAAAAAAGAGAGACACAGATATATGTGGTTCACCCAGTTTGGGCTACGTCCACGGAGAAACAACCAGTCCTTCTTTTTATATTATCCAGCAAACTGAAGAGATACAACCTACAACAGATCCGTTGTAATTCCCTCTTCTCTCTCAATCTCCTCTCTCTTCCTCACTCAGAATACAGATCTACATAGACACAATACAATTCCCTCATATATAGCGAGGGGTTGCCTTCTAGGGCAAAAAACCCTAAATTAAACATAACTTCTACCGTTAGATCTCCACCTAATGAACGACCCAGATTGACTATGAAATTACAACATTTTACAAGGCAATTTTACATCTATTCTTAGCTTCGGGGGCGCTGCCCTTGATCCCTCCACCGGGGGGGGGCTCCCAAAAGGTCACAGGCGCCGCCCCCCCCCCCCCCCGAACCCCCCCTGCAACGAATATTTTACAGGCGGCATTGTCGCCCCATTTCGAATTGGGGTCTAATGCGGCGATACCTTTGAATACAGAAGATGATCAGGCTCCACACCCAACACTCTAAGTATCCAAGAGTATGAGAGGGAGAGAGAATAATGAGAGAAATCCAAAACTGAGCGTACAAAAGGTTACCAACTGATCCTCAGAAGCATTTTTATTAATGATGCCTCTATTTTCTTCATTTTCCATTATTTTCCTTCATTTTCCTCCTCACATGCAACATGTGACCTTTCACCTCCCTTTTCTCCTAATTTCAATTATTTTCATAAATATATTTTCCAAAATTCTATTTTTCATTTCCAAAGCCTTAGCCATTGCCTTTGCAATTTCCTTAGCCATAATAAACTGATGAACACCCACACTAGGATGTCTTGCCCAACATTCATCTTGGAATAAGTCTCCCATCAACCATGGCTATTATTTTTCCTTTATTAACTTTTATTACATGGATTTTTCACCAGGGTTGTTACAGAATCCTCCCCCTTGGGGGAACACCGTCATCGGTGTTCAACAACACCTATAACTAGAATACTGCTACAAGAAAATCATACTATCAATGGAGCTTTATAACATAGATCATTACAGTATTTACAATGATCAACCTGCTGAGAATCAAAACAACATGATAACATAAAAAACATAACATCATAATGACATGACACCCATACTGCTTATTGGAGCTTTTAACATAGCTCATGGTGGTATTTACATCCATATACATATGTACATATACCAGAATCACCGAAACATATACCAAAACATATTCCAAGACATATACCAAAACACCATACCAAAATTGCTTTGTCTCAACCGGCAAACAAGGAAGGATACATAGCCTGCATCTGATCCCCCATCTCCTGTGTAGCTTCATTGGGCCCAAAGTGATTCCATTACACCTTAACTTGCTTGATTGCTCGGTTTTGAAGCATGAGCACCTTTTGCGGCAATATACACTGAGGCTTTGGCTGGAATTCTCCATCTGGTTCCACCTGCAATACAGACCAGTGAATCACATGATTATCATATTTAACATACTTCTTAGGTAATGACACATGGAAAACATCATGAAATTTCACTATCAAAGGCAGTGCAAGTGGATAGGCTACTGGCCCAATCCTATTAACAATATTGAAGGGTCCACAAAATCATGGTGCCAACTTGTCACATGAACCAATCTGTAAGGATATCTTCTTCTGTTTGATGCGCAAGTACACATGTTCCCCAATCCGGAACTCCTTGAACAACTTGTTCCAATATACATATCTCTTCTTCCTATCTTGTTTGCCTTTAGATTCTTCTTGATTACCTGCATTTCTTGCTCCATGTCTGCCAACATGTCTGATCCAATCAACACCTTGTTAATTAGATCACTCCAACTTATGGGAGTATTGCAACTTCGCCCATACAATGCCTCAAACAGACTCCTTCTCAAATATTCCTAATACCCATTGTTGTAAGTGAACTCTACTAGTGGAAGATACTCTTCCCACTTTGGTTGTTCATTCATCACGTACATCCTCAAAATTTCCTCAGTATCCTGTTGACCCTCTCTGTCTGCACATATGTCTTCAGATGATAGGTTGTACTAAAGGCCAACTCTGTGATTAAACCTACAAATAAATCCTTCCAAAACTTGGAAGTGAAATTTGTATCCATTCATGACACAATCTTCTTCAGAACACCAAGCAATCTGACCACATCTCTGATGAATACCTATGCTACATCGCTATCTAAGAATGTAGAAATGTGCAACCTTTTTCAACCTACCCACAATAACCATGATGGAATCATGTTGTCTCATTGTCCTCGGAAAACTTGTGATGAAGTCCATGGAAATGACTTCCCATTTCCACTTTGATATCACAATCGGTTGTAGCAGTCCACCTGGATGCTTACACACTGCCTTCACACGCTGACAATCAAAGCACCTAGCCACAAACTCTGTTACATCCCTCTTCAAATTCGGACAATAAGAAAATCTCTTCACTCTTATCAGTGTCTTCTGATAACTTGGGTGACTCAAATATGGTTTCGCATGAAACTCCCTCAAGATCACCTTCTTAAGTTCACTACTGTATGTCACATATATCCCATCTTTGAACCTAACAAACCTATTTGTTGTAAGGAAACAATGCACATCACATGCACCTGCACCTATACCACCACTTGTACTTGTACCTATACTACCACCTGTACCTATACCAATACTTTGTTGCAACCTGTGCATAATCTCTATATATTTAACATCTTGCTAACCTACCTGCAAGATCCTATCTTGTAAGTCTATCCCATAGGAGCTCATAACTTCTAAGTGATTTACCTATATCGACCTATTAAGAGAATTTGCCACTCTGTTCTATTTGTATTTGATGTACCTGATCTCAAAATCAAACTCACGGATCGTGGCCAACCATCAAGTCTTCATACCATTCAGATTAGATTGGTCAAATAGATACTACAAACCACTATGATCACTCATCAATGTAAACGTCCTCCCTAGAAGATAGTGTCTCCACATCTTCAACGCATGTATAATTGCTGCCAACTCAAGAGATCATGTGTTGAGGGGTATTTTTTCTCGTGCTCATTTAGTTTTCACGACTCATAGCATACCACCTATCCATCCTGCATA
Source organism: Pinus tabuliformis (assembly GCA_031772625.1). Taxonomy (NCBI): domain Eukaryota; kingdom Viridiplantae; phylum Streptophyta; class Pinopsida; order Pinales; family Pinaceae; genus Pinus; species Pinus tabuliformis. Next base: position 936,034,439 of record CM062806.1, read on the forward strand.
AGGAATCCATCAAGTCCTTTCTTGCAAGCATCTATGCATACTACAAACTCTTTTTCTGGATCTGCAATCTTTAACATTGGTGCATGTGTCAATAACTGCTTAAGCTCCTCAAAACTAGCCTCACACTCCTCTATCCATTCGAACTTCATACCTTTCCTCAGCAACGATGTAATAGGATAATAAATCTGTGAGAAGTTCTTGATGAACCTCCTGTAATAGCCTGCCAATCCCATGAAAGATTTCACCTCATCTAAATTCTTGGGAGCTGCCCACTCCGTGATGGCCCTTATCTTTTCTGAATTATTGCAATGCCCTCCTTGGAGACAAAATGCCCTAAGTAGTGTACCTCAGTCTGAAAGAAACTACACTTGTTGATCTTAGCATACAACTAATTCTCTCTCAACAACCTCAACACTGCTGCTAAATTCTTGGCATTCTCTTCCTCATTTTTAGAATATACCAATATGTCATCAATGACCACAATAAAAAAGTTATCCAAATACGGATGCAACACACTATTCATCAACCACATAAATGTAGTTGGGGCATTAGTTAAGCCAAATGGAACTACAATAAACTCATAATTCCCATACCTAGTCCAGAAAGTTGTCTTGTAAATGTCCTCCTCTTTGACGTGTATCTGGTGATCTCCGGATCTGAGATTAATCTTCGAGGTCACTACTTCTCCCTTCAACTAATTGAACAAGTCATCAATCCTTAACAACGGATACATGTTCTTGATGGTCACTTTGTTCAACTGTTTGTATGTTAGGTCCCTATACTACTAGTGTAGTCCTGTATTTTTATCAGTGCAACCCCTTTATTGTATTTTTGTGCCCATGTAGTCCCAATATTGTTATTATTATGCCCCATAGAGGCCCACTATTGTTATTGTTGTTCCCTTACATTATTATTGGTATGTAGGCTCTGATTATATTGTGACCCCTTAGACTCCTACATAAAGAAAGGAGGTCTTGTCATTTGTATCATCGAATAATTGTTCATTTGTGTAATGTAAGGGATTTCCCCCTTGAATAAGCTAATTTTGAATTCGTTGATCTATCCCTTCTTCTTTTTTGTGAGATGGTTGCATAACTTTTGGTATCAGAGTTCTGGATTTTAGGGTTTCGCTGCTTCAAATCGATCATCGTGGAATTTTTGCTATAACTTTTTTTATACAAAGCTTCAGAACTTGAAATTAAAACCCATTTGAACCAAAATCTTGGTGAACGTCGTGTACAAATTTTCGATCTTTTTTCACTTTATTTTCAGAGATATCATCTAAGGAAGTTAGGGTTGTTGTAGGCTCCTAAATTAGATCTCAAACAGGTGACCTTGGGAAACTTGTCATAAATTTAACTCTAAGCATCATATTCAAATCTCATAAGAAGTGACAGAAAAAAAGGAGTATAGTTTGTTGGGTATCATTTTTAGGGCCGAAGGTCGAAACAGTGATACGTGGCACTTCGTACAAGTTCACTCTACTGAATAAGTCTATAATCAGGTCATCATGGGATATTGGGCATAATGATTTCCTGGAGAATCCAATATTGATAATACTTGTGGTGTTGGAAATAGGTCTCATAGGGCTCCCACAGGACATAATTTTCAGACCTTGAAGATCCTAAACTACAGAGATACATCAGATTCAATATCAATCTCCTACAAAGCGAAAAAAGAAGGTTTGTACTTTTAAAAAAAAATTGCATAAGGTTTGTTTCAGAAACTAGTATGAAGTGATTCAAAGGGAATTGTGAAGCATAATTATCATTAATTGATGACACGAAGAAATAAAATGGAAACACCTAGTAAGCACCCCAAAATATCTATTATGACACATGAAGAAGAGGAAGAAATGAAACATGATATATCAAAATTATGAGACCAAGTGCAACAAACTTCACTCTCACAAAAGGTAACTGAAGCTAAGATGAATGGTTTGAAGATTAGAATCAAAGCTAATATTAATGGTTTGAATATTGACATGGAAGCTAAGATCGATGGTATAGAAGCAAGACTGAAAGGCAACATGGAAAATTTGAAGAAAGGCATGGAAGGTTTGACAAAGTTGCTACAAGAAATAATTCCTAATGGCGAAAAGGTAGTAGCGGAAACTCATGATGAGAACAAAATAAATTTTAATCATGATTTCATAGACTCCAACGTTGGATTAAAGACCCACCATTTTCCAAAGATCGATATGAAGAAGTTTGATGGAAACGATTCTGTAACATGTATACTACAGATGGAGCAATATTTCAATCTCCATAATATGAAAAACACACAAAAGGTACGCATTGAAACTTTATATTTAGAACCCAATCAGTTTGTATGTTATCAAGGTGGATTTTCTCTCATAAAAAAATTGTCACTTGGCGAATTTTTACGGAGGAAATAATAGCACATTATGAGGATATAAAGAGGAACATTGTCTTTAGCCAATTGATAAATCTCAAACAAAATGGTTCAATGGCAGAGCACAATGAGGACTTCAAAAAATTGAATATAAGGGAAATGATATTCTAGAGGAGCATAGGATTGATATCTTCATAGGGACTTTAAAGGATAACATCCAAAATGAGGTTTGTCTTTGGGAACCTGATTCATTAGAGGAGGCATTCAGGTTGCAAAGAAAAATTGAACGAAAAATTATGGCAACAAAGAATCCTACCACTCACAACTATAAAGATGGAAGTGTTGTTGCTCCTAGCCTTCCACAACCTAAAAGGTTGACACCACAACAATTAGAATTAAAAAGAGCAAAGGGCTTTGTTACAGTTGTGATAGAAAATATACTAATGGTCATAAGTTTGCTAAGAAGAAATTAATTTACATAGATTGTGAAGAGGAGGAAGAAAAGGATTAATAAACATCAAAAGAAGAGGATATACACCAAGAACCAACCTCAGAGAAAGAAGAAATGGATCCAACCATATATTGTAATGCATTGGCACTTTATGGATATCACCCACCATCTATTGGGTGTGGAGCCTGATTATCTTCTTTATTCAAAGGTATCGCCACATTGGACCCGAGTTCATAATGTGGCGGCAACACCACCCATAAAATGTGCACCACAAAGGGGGTCCAGGGGGGTGCGACAGTGATTATTTGGGCCCCCCCCCCGGCAGGGGATCAGGGGCATTGCCCCCGAAGCTAAAAATAGATGTAAAATTGCCTTGTAGAATGTTGTAATTACATAGTCAATTTGGGTTGTTCATTAGGTGGAGATCTGACGGTAGAAGTTATGTTTAATTTAGGGTTTTTTTCCCTAGAAGGTCACCCCTCGCTATAGATGAGGGATTTATATTGTGTCTATGTAGATCTATATTCTGATTGAGGAAGAGAGAGGGGATTGAGAGTGTAGAGGGAATTACATCAGATCTACCATAGATTGTATCTCTTCATTTTGCTAGATAATATAAATGAAGGACTGGTTGTTTCTCCGTGGACGTACCCAAATTGGGTGAACCGTGTATATATGTGTCTCTCTTGTTTTATGCATGGTGTGTGTTTATATTTCTGTAATATTTTATGTGTTCCATTGCTCTGTAATATATAAGTCTCTAACAACTAGTATCAAAGCCGAAGATCTATTTGGCTGATAAACTCACAGGAGAGAAGGGTTCCTAGTTTGAGTGGGAGCAATGGTGAAATATGGTAGGTTTAGGGTCAAAAAAATTAACGACCAAAACTACCAGCTGTGGAAGATGCAGATGGAAGATTAACTGTATATGAAATATTTGTACCTACCATTGAGCGGAAAGACAAAGAAGACAACGAGTATGATAGACATTGAATGGGATATTCTCAACAGTACGGCACTTGGAACAATACGACTATGCCTAGTGACATTAGTAGCCTTTAATATTTCAAAGGAAACGACAACATAGGGTTTAATGCTGGCATTAGCTAAGCTATATGAAAAACCCTCGGCCTCAAATAAGATATTTCTTATGAAGCATTTATTTAATATGAAGATGTCAGAAGGTGGATCTGTTGTTGATCATTTAAATGAATTTAATATAGTTACCAGTTAGTTAAGTTCTGTAGGGGTAACTTTTGATTTTGAATTTAGGGCTATGTTATTTCTATGCTTATTTCCAGAAAGTTGGAATGGTTTAGTTATGGCCATTAGTAACTTTGTCTCTGGATCTAGTACTTTAAAGTCTAATGATGTTGTCGGTGCAATCCTTAGCGAGGAAATGTGACGGAAAAGCTTCGTGAGACATAAGGTAATGCTTGGACTGCAGAGACTAGGGGAAGAAAAATGGAAAGAGGAAAGAGCCCAGGATATCACAGTAAATCAAGGAAAGGAAAATCCAAGTCCAGATCGGGGATAGTGTGCTGGAAATGCGGGAAGAAAGGACACCTGAAGAAAGAGTGCAAGTCTCGAAAGGGAAAAGAAGGAGACGCGCAACAAGAAAACAATCATGAAGTGAATGTGCCAGGTGATGTGTTGCAAGATGTTTTGATTCTTTCATTAGAAAATATTATTGATGCCTGGTTGGTGGATTCAAGGGCCTCATTCCATGCCACACCTGATAGGAAACATTTTCATGATTATGTTCAAGGACATTTTGGACAGGTTCGATAGGGTGATCATAAACCCTGTAAAATCATTGGAATGGGTACAGTTTTCATAAAACAACAGAATGGAAATCAATGGATATTGAAGGAGGTAACACATGTTCCAGATCTGAAGAAAAATCCGATTTCAACAGGGAAGTTGGGAGGTGAAGGTTGTGTAACTACTTTTACAAATAAACCCTGGAAGGTCACTAAAGGAGTCCTAGTAATAGAAAAAGGAGAAAAGGTTGGTACATTGTATTTATGCAATGGTATTTCTAATTTTGTTAATGATTTAACCTCTACAGGAGAAGATACGACATTGTGGCATCATAAGCTTAGGCACATGAGTGAGAAGGGGATGCAGATTCTTCACTCAAGAAATTTGTTGCCAGGTTTGAAGCATGTTGATTTAAATTTTGCGAGAACTGTGTTTATGGAAAGCAGAAGAGAGTTAGATTACTCAGAGTTGGAAAGAAAAGAAGAGCGAATAATTAAAGTTTGTGCATACAAATGTATGGGGACCTACTCAGGTATCATCTCTCAGTGGCTCTCGTTATTATGTTACTTTTATTGATGATGCAACCAAAAAAACCTGGATTTATTGTATTCGAAATAAATCTGATGTATTTGATACTTTTAAGAAATGGAAATCTTTGGTTGAAAATGAGACAGGAAAAATATTGAAGTGTCTCAGATCAGACAATTGAGGTGAATATTGCAGCAAAGAGTTTGATAGGTACTGTTCATAGAATGGAATTCACAGAGAGAAGACAGTTCAAGGAACACCATATGAAATTGGTGTGTCAGAAAGGATGAACAGGACAATCATGGAGCATGCAAGGTGCATGAGATTGCATGCAGAATTGCCTTTACAATTTTGGGCAGATGTTGTAGATACTGTTGTTTATCTAATAAACAGAGGGCCTTCAAGTTCCTTGGATGGTGGTATTCCATAGGAGGCATGGACAGGTAAAAAGGTAAACTACTCATTTTTAAAGACTTTTGGTTGTGAAGCATTTGTCCACATTAATAAAGAAAATAGAACAAAGCTTGAGGCAAAATCAAAGAAATGTACCTTTATTGGATATGGTGTTAATGATTTTGATTATCACTTTTATGATTATGAAAAACACAAAATCATTAGGAGCAAAGATGTCATATTCAAAACAGGAAAAGAAACAGGAAAAAGAAAACAGAGAATACATATTGCTTGATGAGATCGCAGAAAAGTGAAGGTGCCTGAAGATCATAATGATCAACAGCCAGAACAAATACAACAACCACAACAGCAACAAGCACCTAAAAAACTTGGAAGTGGTGTTAGAAGATCTACCAGGATAAGTAGACCCCATGAACGATACTCTCCTTCATTATATTATGTATTGTTGATTGATTCTAGTGAACCAGAATATTATGAAGAAGTAGAGCAGGTAGAAACCAGGAAGAAGTGGGAGCAAGCCATGAAAGAAGAGATGGACTCCTTAGCACATAACCAGACTTGGGACTTAGTCAGGTTGCCTGCAGGAAAAACAACATTGCAGAATAAATGGGTTTACAGGTTGAAGAAAGAAAATGGAGGTAGAAAAAGGTATAAAGCTAGACTTGTGGTGAAGAGGTTTGCACAGAAAAATGGTATAGACATTGATGAGATATTTTCTCCTGTTGTTGAATTATTTTATATCTAGTAGCAGTTGAAGATTTTCATCTTGAGCAGGTAGATGTAAGGACAATTTTTCTCCATGGGTGTTTGGAGGAAGAGATATATATGTAGCAACCACAAGGATATGAGGTAAAAGGGAAGGAGAAACTAGTGTGCAGGTTGAAGAAGAGCTTGTATGGCTTAAAACAGGCTCCAAGGCAGTGGTATTTTAAATTTGACAGGTTTATGTCTAAACAAGGTTATACTAGATGTCACTCTGATCATTCTGTTTATCTCTAAAGGAAAAATGATGGCAGCTATATTATATTGTTATTGTATGTAGATGACATGCTTGTTACAATTTCTAACATGCAGCAAATAAATGTGGTCAAAATAAAATTGGCAAACTCATTTTCAATGAAGGATTTGGGTGCTACAAAACAAATCCTTGGTATGAGAATAACTAGAGACAGGAAGAATCGAAAATTAACATTGTCTGAGAGTGAGTACATAGAAAATGTGTTGAAAATATTTAATATGCAGAATGAAAAACCAGTTAGTATACTTTTGGCTAGCCATTTCAAACTAAGTAAGGAGGTGTGTCCCAAGACTCAAGAAGAAATAGCTTATATGTCTAAAGTTCCATATGCATCAGCAGTTGGAAGCTTAATGTACGCAATGGTTTGCACAAGGCCTGATATTGCACATGCAGTGGGAGTTGTAAGAAGGTACATGAACAATCAAGGAAAAGAACATTGAATGGCAGTGAAGTGGATTCTCAAGTATTTGAGAGGTACCACAAATCAAGCATTATGCTTTGGTAGTTCAAACATTGCTCTACAGGGATATGTTGATGTAGATATGGCGGGTTATATAGATAACAGGAGGAGCACAATAGGGTATGTGTTTACTGTAGGTGGAACAATTGTCAGTTGGGTTTCAAAACTGCAAAGTGTTGTTGCACTCTCAACAATGGAAGTAGAGTATGTTTTCGCTACAGAGGTTGGTAAAGAAATGATTTGGTTACAAAGGTTTCTGGATGAATTGGGTAAGAAGTAGGAATTGAGAAGGTTATACAATGACAACCAGAGTGACATACATCTTGCAAAGAACTCTGTATTTCATTCCAAGACTAAACATATACAACTAAAGTACCATTTCATACGGTTAGTGTTGGAAGATGGATAGTTGAAGCTCGAAAAGATACACACTAGCCATAATCATGGAGATATATTAACAAAAGTTGTAACTAGGGAGAAGCTGAGATTCTGCTCAGTTTCAATTGATCTTCAAGTATGATGAAGAAGATGAGAAACAGCTAAGTCCAAGGTAGAGTCATTGTCCAGCAAATGGAGCAGTGGTGGAGTTGTTATAATTAGTCTCCAAGTGGGATATTGTTGGGTGCGGAGCCTGATTATCTTCTTCATTTAGAGGTATTGCTGCATTGGACCCCAGTTCGTAATTTGGCGTCAACGCTGCCCGTAAAATGTGCACCACCAGGGGGGTCCGCGGGGGGCCGACGACGATTTTTTGGAGCCCCGCCTTGGAGGGGGATCGAGGGCAGCGCCCCCGAAGCTAAAAATAGATGTAAAATTTCCTTGTAAAATGTTGTCATTACGTAGTCAATCTGGGTCATTCATTAGGCGGAGATATGACGGTAGAAGTTATGTTTAATTTTGGGTTTTTTTCCCTAGAAGGAAACCCCTCGCTATATATGAGGGAATTATATTGCGTCTATGTAGATCTGTATTCTAAGTGAGGAAGAGAGAGGGGATTGATAGCAAAGAGGGAATTACAGCGGATGTGTTGTAGGTTGTATCTCTTCATTTTGCTGGATAATATAAAAGGAATGACTGGTTGTTTCTCTGTGGACATAGCCCAAATTGGGTGAACCACATATATATGTGTCTCTCTTGTTTTATGCATGTTCTGTGTTTATATTTCTACAATACTTTATGTGTTCCATTTCTATGTAATATATAATTTTATAACACCATCCATCACATCATCTTTAAGAGAAAATTCTAAGGTTCAAGTAGTGGGAGCTCACATCGAGCATCAAAAAAAATATCTCCAACTCTTAAAGGATAAACTCACTTTGGCACATAATCGAATGAAACAATATGCAGATCAACATCGCAGCGAAATAATTTTTGATGTAGGCAACTAGGTATTTTTACGACTACAACCATACAAACAAATGTCCCTCAAGCAAGCTAAGAAGGATAATAAATTATTACCAAAGTACTATTATCATTACAAGGTGTTGCGAAAGATTGGTACTGTGAAATACAAATTGGAGCTTCTTGCATCTTCCTGAGTGCACCCAGTTTTCCATGTTTCATGCTTAAAGAAGGTTATAGGTGATAAGCTCCCAGTTCAAACAATATTTTTGGAACTTGACGAGGAAGGAAAATTCATATTGGAACCTGAAGCAATCATGGAATCAAGAACCTGACAATTACAAAATCAATCAATTTTAGAGTATCTCATCAAATGGAATAACTTATCCGTTGAAGATTCCACATGGGAGGATGATAATTTTATATAGAAGCATCCAAAACTGCTAAAGCGTTGAGGACAACACTTTTTTGGAGGAGAGGGGCACGTTAGGTCGCTATGCTACTAGTGTAGCCCCATATTGTTATTAGTGCAACCCCCTTATTGTATTTTTTTTCCCATGTAGTCCCCATATTGTTATTATTGTGCCCCAAAGAAGCCCAATATCGTTATTGTTGTGCCCTTATAATATTATTGTTATGCAGGCTCTGATTATATTGTGACCCCTTAGACTCCTATATATAGAAAGGAGGTCTTGTCATTTGTATCATCAAATAATTGTTCATTTGTGTAATGTAAAAGCGATTTCCCCCTCGAAGAGGCTAATGTTGAATTCGTTGATCTATATATTCTTCTATTTTGTGAGTTGGTTGCATAACACTCTAGTCAATGCATAATCTGAGAGTACCATCTTTCTTCTTCACAAATAATACTGGTGCTCCCCAAGGTGACACACTTGGCCTAATTTATCGCTTTTCCAACATTTCCTTCAATTGTAGCTTCAACTCTACCAACTCAAGTGTGCTCATCCTGTAAGGTGCTTTTGATGTCGGAGCTGCCCCTTGCACCAACTCAATAGAAAAGTCTACTTACCTGTGAGGGGGACTCTGTAATGTCCTCAAGAAATACATCCTTGAACTACCATAAAACTAGGTACCTGCTCAAAACATCTACATCCTCAACTTCCTTACCTTTATCACTAAAAATGTGTACTGTAAATAACACACACTTTTCTGCGACTACATTTTTCTTTCATAGTTGTTACCATCCTAATTGATGTGGATTTCTTCTTACCCTGTAAGACTCTTAGTTCTTCATTTTCATCTACACATTCAATGGCCTTGTCATAACAATCCACTTTAGTTCTATGAAGGTACAGCCAATCCATTCCCAACAACATATTGTATGATCCCAACGGTAATACATTCAAATGTGTTGCAGTAGGCATACCATTCAAATCAAATGCACAAGATCTTACCCAATGGTGAACTCACTTCTTTGTACCTATAGCCAACTACACTAACCAAGATTCTGCATGCAATTCCTTACTCAAACCACAATTATCCATTAAGTCAATACTAACATAGATATAATTAGATCCAGGGTCAATCAAAATAGAAATAACTTAATCAAAGAGTATCATCCATCTCAATGATAGATGCCTGATGGTATGCCTATTTGTTATCCAATGCAACATAAATACGAGGAACGCTCTGACCAACATCCGCAACAATCTTTGCCTCCTGTGCACTATATATCTGAGGCCTACCACCCTAATTCTGCAGATAATCTCTCCTGTGGTGATCTTTTCCACAAGTCCAAAACTCTATGGGCTTCCGGCCTACATACTTATTCTTCTCCTCAGATCAATGTCCCTGTCCTCTATCTGATGCATTGAAATTGTTAGATGGTGTAACATTCTCTTTATTACCTGTACCCTGAGGTCTTGCTCGCTTTCTATCCCATTTTCCTTTTTTCTTGCATTACCTTTCTAGTTTGGCTTAGTCTCAAATATATGTTTCAATTGTTCATAGCAATGCCTTAACTTTCGAATGGCCTCCTCTAATTATCTAGGCTCATCAAACTCAATATTGTCTTTGATTGCAACTAACAATCCACTAATGAACCTATGAATTTTGGCATTTTCCTCTGTGAGATAAGGCACATACCTCAGTAACTCCAAGAAACAGGTAGCGTAATTCTCATCTCTCATCAATCCCATCTTTAGCTCATAGAATTCTTTTTCCTTGTCATCAAATTATCTCTCTAACAAATAATTCTTCTTGAATAACCTCTCACTCACTCTAAGTCAAGTCTTCCTCATGAATACATCTGAAATTCTTCATCTCTTCCCACCAAATGTCTTCTTTACCTTTGAGACTGAAAGTAGCTACTCTAGATTGCATGTTCTTTGAATAGTCATGTAACCTGAAGAACTGCATCATGCCAAGAAACAATGCCTCTGCATCCTGTGGGTTCTTCATCGCTCCATAAAAAGTAGGTGTCTTTTCTTTCTTAAACTCATCCGAAAAGTATCCCCTATCACTCCTCTTGTAAGGATGTTAATGATGACGATCATAGTTCCTATCTGAATTAGAACTAGAATAATACATGTGTCTATCCCCTTTCCTATCCGAAGTGTCCAACAATATACCATATCTAACTATCATCTCTATCTGACGTGTGACCACCATGTGATATACTACCATATGCCCCATTAGTTTTTTCCTCATGTTCATAGCTTATCCGATGTGCTCCCTGTCATTGCAAATTTGACAAATTTTGAAGTATCACTACATTTACCTCTACTTGTTTCTCTTGTGCCTGCATGATTATGTCATTATCTGTCTTAAAAATCCTTATTTCTTCCTTTAATATTCTCAATGTATTTACCAAATCAGAAGAATTCCCAACACCATACTGCTCATTTGATTCATAGGGAGAGACTTTGTAGCCTACCATCATGCTAGCCATTTGATATTTCTTCCTGTTAGGTATATCATGTCAACTAAACCAAATCACAATAAACCAACATACGTTAGTATATTTCGTGGATGATACCTTGTCTGCAAGATCAACAAATTAGCATGATACATGTATAACATAATCATGAAAACATATAGAAACATAACACGTAAGTATATAACCATGCAACCCTCATTCTAGCTACGGTCCAGTCATCAATGCATGACCTTAACAACAACGCATACCATGATCTCATGCATGACAACATCCATTACATCATTATACACTTGACCACATGCAAATATAATATGCATAAGAAATGTGTAACCAACCATATGCATGCACAAATACATGTAATCAAGTATAAATGAATAATACTTGTAACCAAACCTACAAGAATGATACATGTAACCAAGCATACAAGAATGTAACCAAACATATGAGAATGTAACCAACCATACAAAATGATACATGTAGGTGACATATACCAACATGTAACTGGTCATAAACTCATGACGATGCATCCCACAATAACAACATCAACTTCCACATGGCGACATCACTACATCCATGGTCAACATTATCAAAATGCAATAAGCACGCACAACGCAAGCATAAAACACACACATGAAAATGACATGCATGCATGACCAACACACAACCCATCTAGTCTAAGGGGTGAAATTAGCTCTGATACAACTCTATATCACCCTCCTCCCACATCTACCCAAGCAACCGTCCAGCGGAGTAAACATGTGACAAGAAGCCACTATTATATGATTCGACCTCCTAAGCCATGTTAAGGAAGTGGAACCTACGTAAACACACCATACAAACATTCAACATTAGCATTAAGACCCTCAAGAACCAATCCGACCTTTCTGCCAACTAGCCCCTGGGTCCTACTAAGCTTTTGAACCACTTGACCTCTGGATTCTCTCATGCTATGGGCATGCAAACATCCAGGGACCTCTGGATGCTCTCACAGGCCTAAAAACTAGTTTCCATGGACTTTTTGCATGGTGTTGTGCCAATATCCCTTTGATTTGAGCCACTTTTCAGGCCCAAAGCCCAGGTCACTTCCCATAATAGAATGACATCATCAGAAGAGTAAGATGATAGGGAAAGTAAAAGAAATTAATTGAATAAGACCTTGACTGGATCCCTACTACCCATGACAGGAATTTCGTCAAACATATCACGAATATGTAATCTACAGGTGTAATTAACAGATATGAGCATAAAGGTCTCATACTTAGTTGAGAATCGCTAAGAGAAATTGATGCCTCAACACATTGGCTGCCATTTCATCCATTAGTTCATTGATACATTGTTCACTCATTTACAAGTAAAAACATGATGAGAGCCATACATAGCTACTTTCATAAAACATATATATGACCAAAATAATAGTAACAGAAATACCAATGAAATTATAGCCATATAAACCACATATAAACCAGTATAATACTAATATAAATATAAGGAGAAATAAACTCTTATTGATGATGGAAAGTCCAAACCCGGTATGGGACTTCCATGTTCCACCTGATTGTAGAATGAATAAGCCAAATCTCCCTTCATTCCTTCACCCCCATGCCATATTCCAAGCATGAATGTTGGATCTCATAGAACACATCAATCCAAAACCATCCAGGGCTTTCAGAGGCTATCCACCTCAACCCAGCAAACAGTGGTTCCACCTCATGGCCAGACATCACAAAATCATCATTAGATTGGTCTGTATCCAAGTCTTCCAGTGTTTCTAGAGCATTTTTTCAAACCAAGACTTGCATGAATAGTAACTCAAACCACAACTGTCATCAGGCTTCCAAAGCATTTTCCCAACCAAGGCTTCCATGACTAGTAACTCAACCCACCAAGCGCTTCCAGAGCGTTGTCCAACCAAGGCTTCCAGGACTAGTAAATCAACCCAAGCTATTACAGGGCTTTCAAAGTGTTTGTCTAGCCAGGGCTTCTGAGAACTAATAACTCAACCCAAGCTAAGGAAACATGAGAACTAACCAAAACAAAACAAGGAAATAAACCCACAATCTCCATGGCTATCCAAGAAATGGCAATGCGAGGCAATCCACTGTCAATCTAGGAAATCCTCCATGTCAGTGATAGATCATGACCAAAAATCCACATGCATATGCCATGCATGCCAAAACTAGTGAGGAAAACATACATGCAACTTGGTACCTGCAAGAAAATCTTGTTGTAGTTGTTGATCTCTCTCTTGTTATTTCCTTGTCTTCCTTTGCCTTCTTTCTCCAAAATTCCAAGTATGCCACACCCTCTAAGAGTTCTCCAAGAAAACTCTAAGTATCCAAGAGTATGAGAGAGAGAGAATAATGAGAGAGCTCCAAAGCTGAACTAACAATAGGGTATCAACCGATCCTCAAAATCCTTTTTCTGAATGATGCCTATATTTTCTTCATTTTCCATTATTTTCCTTCATTTTTTTCCTCACATGCAACTTGTGACCTTTCACCTCCCTTTTCTCCTAATTTCCATTATTTTCATAAATAAATGTGCCAAAATGCCATTTTGCCTTTCCAAAGCCTTAGCCATTTCCTTTTTCAATTTCTTTAGCCATAATAAACCGATGAACACCCATACTAGGATGTCTTTCCCAACGTTCAGCTTGTAATAAGTGCCCCATCAACTGTGGTTATTATTTTTTCTTTATTAAATTTTATTATGTGGAATTTTCACTGGGGTTGTTACACATGGATGGAAAAGAGACACTAGAAACAAGGCTTCTTGGTAGAGACAATCTAGTTTTGGATGTGTGGTACAAATTTTGTGCATATGTTGTATATGGTGTACAAGTTGCATATGTGATGTTGTGCGCATGCAGTGTTGTGTATATATAGTGTGTGTACATGTTGTTTATGCAATGATATGTACAGGGTGGTACATATAGTGTTGTGCGAATGTTGCATATGAAGTGCTAGGTATAGATGGTGCTATGGACATGTTGGATATGTGGTGTTGTTTACATATCATACTGTGTATATTGGATATGCAGTGTTGTGTGCATATGGTGTTGTGTGCATGTTAGATATGTAGTGTTGTGTACATATCGTACTATCTACATGTATATGTAGTGATATGTACATATGGTGTTGTGTGCATGTTGTGCATGTGGTCCTATGTACATATGGTGTCGTGTGCGTGATTGTACATGTTGTATTGTGTACACATTGTACATGTGGTGTTGTGTGCAGGTGGTGTTGTGTACATGTCATGCATGTGGCATTGTGTACATGTGGTGTCATGTACATGTCATGCATGTGATGTTGTGTACATATATTATAGTGTACACGTTGTACATATGGTGCTTGTGTACATGCGGTATTGTGCACATGTCATACATACTATGTTACGGGCATGCGATACAATGTATGTGCATTGTGTAGTTGTGGTATCATGATATGTGTATTCATTGTGTTGTACTTTGTGCACATATATGTATTGTATTTTACATTAAGTGTAGGTGTATGTATTGTTTTGTGGTGTACACCAGATGTAGGCGTATGTATTATGTTGTGACACAGTGGGTGTAGGTGTATGTGTTGTATGTCACGTATAAATGCATGTATTACATGGCATTGTATGTCGTGTGTGGTTGTTTGTGTGTGATGCACATTATGCGTATGTGCACATGGTTGAGGAGAAGGCATTGAGTATTTTTCGAGTGTGTCAACCGAACCTGTGTGCGTATGGAATAAGGAAAAAGATAGAAGCTAAGGATTGATTAAAGGATGAGTATCAATATTTTATTTCAATTCTATTGTGCACGTGATTTATGATTCTGGTCTATGATGATTACATGTGATCTATGATTCTAGTTTATCATGGTTACATGTGATTTATGATCTCGATCTATGATGGTTGTGTTTTGAGCTAACTTGATGTGATATGTTTATACATGATGATTTGATCAAACAACTAGTTTGACTTGTGGTGATAGGAAGTGAACATGATTGCAAGTGTACCTTATTGATGAGCTACCAATGAGGTATGATGTGAATTTATTTCAATTTATTTTAAACCTAATGGAAGTTATGTGCTTGGTACAGGAAGCACGAAAATGCCTAGTTAGGTGGTTGAAGCTGACTACAAGAATTAACAATGAGAGTGAAATGAATTAAAATAGGCATCAATATTCTGGTAAAGTATTCAAGAGCAGGGCCATTGTGGGACACTCGTACCCAATAATGTCCATTGATTTCCATGAGCATTTTATGACTGGTATGATGGTTTTAAGGCAAGGATATGCCTTGGTTTTTGTGTCTTTCGATGCTAGGAAGCCTTGCCAAGGGATGGACTGCGCAGGATGGGGGTGTCAGTGGAACTTGGAAGGTGAGTGACTACACAGAAGAGGGTGACCGAATTACCTGAGAAACTATGTAGCAGAGAAGGGAAGGTCAAGGATGGATTTGTTTTGGTAATTAGCATTGCCACATGGAATCAAATGCATATTGGGAGTGTTCCCTGGAAAAATGAGACGATAACTATTCACTGAGAGGACAAGTGGTGCAAGATTATAGCGCTAGACATTAGATGTAGATTTGACCTTGCAGTGGATTCTGGACTTCCTGAGAAGGAGGTGAATCCTGGTATTACTTTGAGGGTGGAGGCTTGAACCTCTGCATTCCCTTGTTGCAGATGCAAGCATCATATCCTTTTATCTTTTAGATGAGAAAATGTGCATATGTGTATATGTGTATATCATTGTAAATATTGTATCGAGCTGGATTTATAAAAATCCATAGACAATATGGTTATTTGTTGGTTGAAGAAAATGTGTATGTGTGTATATGCGGTTATTATTGTAAATATCGTAATGAGTTGGGTAATAAATCTCCATTAAATGGTATGTTTGTCATGTTTTAGCATATGGTCATTGTCAATACTACAACAGGCTATGTTATAAAGCTCCATGGGCGGTATGTTTTATTTACAGCAGTCTTTCTGGGTATCGGTGTCATTGAACATCGAGGACGGTGTTCCCCCAAGGGGGGGATTTTGTAATAGCCTTTGTTAAAAATCCATGCAAAAATATATAAGAGCAAGGTCATGGGGAAGAAAATAGAGGCCTCATAGATAAAAAGGTTTATGAGGATCAATGGGAAAGCTTGGTCAGTTTAGTTTTGGTGGAGCTCTCTTCTATTCTCTCTCATAATATTGGACACTTAGTGTGGCATACTTGGATTTTTGGAGCAAGAAGTAAAAGGAAGAGCGAGAAATCACAAGAGGACATCAGGATGAACAACTACAACAAGTTTTGCTTGTAGGTACCGAGTTTCATGTATTTTTTCCTCACTAGTTTTGGCATGCATCGCACATGCATGTGGTTTCTTAGTTATGATATGTCATTGGCATGGAGGATTTCCTAGCCTTGCCATTTCCTCGATAGCCATGGTGTTGTGGGTTCATTTCTTTGTTTTTCTAGTTGATTCTCATGTTTCCTTTAGCTTGGGTTGAGTTATTAGTTCTTGGAAGCCCTGGATGGACAAACGCTCTGGAAGTCCTGTAACAACCTGGGTTGAGTTACTAGTCCTGGAAGCCTTGGTTGGAAAATGCTCTAAAATCCCTTGGTGCATTGAGTTACTAGTCCTGCAAGCCCTGGTTGGACAAAGGCTTTGGAAGCCCAATGACAGCTGTGGGTTGAGTTACTAGTCCTAGAAGCCTTTGTTGGAACAAATTCTCTTGAGCCTTGGAAGGCTTGGGTAGAGACCAATCTGATGATGGTTTTGTGATGTCTGACCATGCGGTGGAATCATTGTTTGATGGGTTGAGGTGGTTGGCCTCTAGAAGCCCTGGCTGGTTTTGGATTGATGTGTTTTATGAGATCCCACATTTGTGCTTGGAATATGGAACAGAGGTGACTAGCTAAAAGAAATATTTGGTTCAGTTATGTCTACGGTCGGGTGGTATGTGGAAGTCCTGAACTTGGTAGGATTTTCCTATGTCTAATAAAAGTTAATTTCTCTTACTTTTGTACTTATTTATATGTGGATTTAATGGTTGTTATCTCATTGTTATTTTCATGGTTTTATGTTGGTTATAAGCATGGTTAATTGACTGGTTCATGTCATGGTTATTTCATATATTTACTTGTAATTATTAAAATTATGGATGCAAGACCTAATTGATGTCATAAGAGTTCAAGGGAGAAGGTGGTGATCCTTCTTGTAATGTCTCATAAGAGTCTTTAGTCAATCATTCTCTGTCTTGTATCTT
This sequence comes from Pinus tabuliformis, assembly GCA_031772625.1. Taxonomy (NCBI): domain Eukaryota; kingdom Viridiplantae; phylum Streptophyta; class Pinopsida; order Pinales; family Pinaceae; genus Pinus; species Pinus tabuliformis. The sequence continues at coordinate 936,051,933 of CM062806.1, forward strand.
AGAGCTATAGATTGCATTGATGCCAAGTGTTTGAAAAAATGTCAATCCCAGTTGGGGATGGTAAGGCCTAGTCCTAGAATTTGTTCTTGGTTTATTAACAATGTCATCATGTGTTTAATGGATTCCAAAAGTTACAACAAGTTTTGGGAAGTGGTCAAAATTCTGGGCTTGAAAAGTTCCTTAAATCCTGTGGACTCTTGCATAGGTCTGCTAGAAATAGTCACTGGACGCAGACATGAAAGCTTGTGGGAGTGTCCAGATCTCTTTGGACGTTTTCATGCCCATAGAGTGGGAGCGTCCAGATGTTTAATAGCTTAAAAATGCAGTGGGACCCAGGGGAATGATACCTGAGTGGTTGAGATAGCTCTTGGGAGTGTTGTTGCTGATGTGAAAGGTATGTTTGAGGTGTTTCCGTCGATTCCACTTCCTTAAGGTCACCTAGGAGGTTGAATCATATCATAGTAGCCTCTTGTCATATGTTTACCCTGGTTGGTTGATTACTTGGGTAGATGTGGGACGAGGGCGTTACAGTATGAGACCCCTATGTTCATATGTTTATCTCTGAGCTATACATTTCTTGTCCATGATGTGTTTTATGAAATGTTTGTCATGGTTCAGAGGGATCAGGTTAATTTCTTAATCAATTTTTGCATTAAAGGCTTTGTCTCTTTGTTATTTGTCATTTCTGAGAGTTTCATTAGCTTATGGGCAGAGGCCTGTACCTTAGCCCTGAAAAAGTGTCATAGATATCATTGTCGCAGGCATACCACTGGGTGAAAAACACTGTAGTTTCTCCCTTGTGGGTTTATTCATGTGACTAGAGGGTTACAGTCGAATTTAGGCAGTGTTATTCCAGCGTTTGAGACTCCAAATCAGTGAAAAATAGGCTTAACTCAAGGTTTGGACACCTAGTATGGTGGTGTTGATTTATGTTAGCATCAGATGTGTTCTAAGTCTCAAATTTTGCACGGAGGCTTAGGTACATGTATTCCAAAGAACCCAGAGAGAATTTTGGGAAATTCCACTCAAAAATAGTTTTATTAAAATAATTAATTATTTTTAAAGATACCCTAAGTCTAAACTTAGGAACATAAAATAATTAAAGGGTATTAATATAAATTGTGGGTGTAACTTGTAGAGGAAGATGAGGATAAAGAAGAAATGATCTTAGCTATTGATTAGCTTCTAATATAGTTTGTTGAATATCAACGAGGATATTATTTAAGGAGTCTTGAGGGTCACTTGGAAGGAAACATGGAGAGTTCAAAAGTTTGATTTTCTGAAGTAGAGCAACTGCTAGGATAATTTCGATAGTGAGATTGTGCAGTGAGGGGCAGGGATAATTTGGTTGAAGAATCTTCTCTTGAGCCAGAATATGCAACAGAGAGGCAGAGAGACACTAAGAGGAGGCAACGCAGGACCCAGGAGGGGTTGATACTGAGCCATAATGGCTCACGCAGAGGCAACACAGTCCTCCCTGCAGAAGTCCGAAATTTGCAGGAGGGTTTGACGTCTAAGCCGGGATGGTTGACATCAAAGCTCCGAGAGAGAAAATAGACCCAGTGTAGAGTTGATGCAAAGCCTAGAGGCTTACGTAGGGCCCACGTAGGGGCAGTGAAGAGATAGTCGGGGACACATTATTTCAGTTGTTGATCAGCCGAGACTTGCGGGGTAGAGTGAGGTAATCTCACAGATTTATTATGCCAATTTATTTCTATATAATTGGATTTCCGGGAGGGCATCCAAAGTTGTATTCAAAAAATTACTACATAATAATAATAAAACCTCAGGGCTGATGCATCAGTTTTCCCGCATTGGGTTTTTCGGGGACATTTGTCCAAAAAAATGTCACTTGTGTGTATCTTTCTTTATTGTTCTGTTCTTGTTTTGGGAAAATTAATTAATTAAGTGAAGGTTGCAGTTGTATTAGCTTCGGTATTTGTTGTAGGAAGAAGTAGATAATTTGTTTTAGTAATTAACAAATAGGAGAAGTTTAATCAGGTGCTATAGTAGTAGATTCAGGTGGGATTCTAAAATTTTCACATTGTATTAGAGAAGTGCAGGTGAAGCAAGAAGAGAAGTGCCAGAGAACCCAATGCTAAGCAGAGGAGGAGATCAAATACCTGCAAGAGGCAGCAGTTCGAATCCCTAGAGGAATTACGCAGTCCCAACCAGGAGGGTTGAATTTTTGAGGAAAGTCTCTCTTTGAGTGAGTCGACAGAGAAGAAGGGCTTCCATATCGAAACCTTATCGTGCTAGAGGTAGCAGCACAGAGCCTCAATGTGAGGAAAGAGATAGTGGGTGCAGTTTTTTCACAGGTAGTTTTCTGGGCAGAAATTAGTCAAAATAGAGAGGAGAAGCACAACGAGGGAATTTTTTCTAAGTAGACTTCCCGCCAAGAAGTCCTTTTTCTTATAAGCTGAGCACCTATAGTAAGAAATAGAGAGGAGCAGTTCAACATGTTTGGCAGAGATGACGACCAGTGTGTTGAGATATTCGAACAGGTTGGATGGGGCATCCAACTATGTCATCTTGAAGGCAAGGATGTCATTCCTTCTATATGAGTATTTTGTCAAGACCTATGACGACAACATGTTGGTTGTGCCTGCAGATGCAGATCCGCTAAAGAAGTAGCAAGCAGAAATGGTGAAGGCCAAGAGGATGATCCTTGATGGAGTAAAGGATCACATGGTTTGTCACATAGCTAGTAGAGGGACCGCTAAGGAGATTGTGGATGCCTTGGCAACGATGTGTCAAGGATCTTCCGAGTAGCGAAAGATGTACATAGAGCAGAAGTCGAGATCTGCTCAGATGTAGAAGGGGGAGTGTGTGGATCCATTTCTCACAAAGCTTCAGGAGACCCATGACGAGTTATCTATTGTGGGGTCTACACAAGACATATAATTGGTTAGACTAGCCCTCAATTCTATCTTAGATGAGTGGCAAGTCTTTGTATAGAGTATCATGGGTAGGGCGACTTTGCCAAATTGGCATGATATGTGGGAAGCTCTCAAGAAAAGGGAGCTGAGGAGAGACTTGGTCAAGTGTAATATTGACGGAAGTAGAAGTGGGTCGAAGCCCAAGGAGGAGGAGGATAATGCAGCCCTCGCATTGAAAGGGTAGTAGGATAAATAGAGATGTAAGAAGGATGTCTCAAAGATAAAGTGTTGCAGGTGTGGTGAGACAGGTCACTATGCAACTCAATGTCCTCTCAAGAGGAAGGACAAAGATGAGAAGCATGATCTAAAGGCTGCACCCATGAAGATCGAGGAAGAGGAGTTCGCCATAACAATCGAGATACCTCCATGAGGGAGGTGGGATGATTTGGAGTTGTAGTTTGGAAGAGCTACAGATGGGTAGGATCCTTGAGGAGCCCACCTCTTGGGTCAATTCCTTTGCTACGGGAGCCCAGATCAGAAGTAGCAGGATGGAATAGAGTTGGATGGTGTTGAGGAGTGTCAGAGAGACAGTTGCAGTGGCCAGGAGTGCCAGAGACTGAACAACACAGAGAAGAGTTGGCAGCATTGCAGATGGCATAGAGCAGAGCTCAGTAACAACGCAGTAGATTCAGAGCGTCAGTGTAGAGACTAGCAGCAGTCAAGCTCCAACATTCACATGGTATCATACTAAACACAGTTAGTTCTGTAATTTGGGATTTTTTTCCGTTGTTGATGGAGTAGTAACAATTTGCAGTGCAGTGGTAGTTGGTAGTGGCAGTTCTAGTAGCAGCACAGATGCAAAATTGAGAGGAAGTTGTATTATAGATGCAATGTTGATAGTGGCAAGGTCAACAGTAGTACAAATGAAACATTTGTGCAACAATTGATGGACAACATATCAAACATCATCAGTGTAGAGGACGATGTGATAAAGTCAATGTGATGCTTCAGATTGAAGGAATTGCTAGAGCACATTCCTCGCTAAGAGGGAGTGTTGATTTCTGGTAGCAATGGATGCACTCTAAGTCTCAAATTTTACAGGAAGGCTTAGGCACATGTATTCCAAAGAACCCAAAAAATGTTTTGGGAAATTCCACCCATAAACAATTTTATTAAAATAATTAATTAGTTTTAAAGGAACCCTAAGTCTAGTAGCAGTTGAAGATTTTCATCTTGAGCAGTTAGATGTAAAGACAATCTTTCTCCATGGGTATTTGAGGGAAGAGATATATATGCAGCAACCACAAGGATATGAGGTAAAAGGGAAGGAGAAACTAGTGTGCATGTTGACGAAGAGCTTGTATGGCTTAAAATAGGCTCCAAGGCAGTGGTATCTAAAATTTGACAGGTTTATGTCTAAACAAGGTTATACTAGATGTCACTCTGATCTTTTTGTTTATCTCTAAAGGAAATATGATGGCAGCTATATTATATTGTTATTGTATGTAGATGGCATGCTTGTTACAGGTTCTAACATGCAACAAATAAATGTGGTCAAAATAAAATTGGCAAACTCATTTTCAATGAAGGATTTGGGTGCTGCAAAACAAATCGTTGGTATGAGAATAACTAGAGACAGGAAGAATCGAAAATTAACATTGTCTGAGAGTGAGTGCATAGAAAATTTGTTGAAAAGATTTAATATGCAGAATGAAAAACCAGTTAGTATACTTTTGGCTAGCCATTTCAAACTAAGTAAGGAGGTGTGTCCCAAGACTCAAGAAGAAATAACTTATATGTCTAAATTTCCATATGCATCAGCACTTGGAAGCTTAATGTATGCAATGCTTTGCACAAGGCCTGATATTGCACATGCAGTGGGAGTTGTAAGAAGGTACATGAACAATCCAGGAAAAGAACATTGAATGGTGGTGAAGTGGATTCTCAAGTATTTGAGAGGTACCACAAATCAAGCATTATGCTTTGGTGGTTCAAACATTGCTCTACAGGGATATGTTCATGTAGATATGGCAAGTTATATAGATAACAGGAGGAGCACAATAGGGTATGTGTTTACTGTAGGTGGAACAACTATCAATTTGGTTTCAAAACTGCACAGTGTTGTTGCACTCTCAACAACGGAAGCAGAGTATGTTGCTGCTACAGAGGCTAGTAAAGAAATGATTTGGTTACAAAGGTTTCTGGATGAATTGGGTAAGAAGCAAGAGTTGGGAAGGTTATACAATGACAACCAGAGTGACATGCATCTTGCAAAGAACTCTTCATTTCATTCCAAGACTAAACATATACAACTAAAGTACCATTTCATACAGTTAGTGTTGGAAGATGGATAGTTGAAGCTGGAAAAGATACACTCTAGCCATAATCGTGCATATATATTAACAAAAGTTGTAACCAGGGAGAAGCTGAGATTCTACTCAGTTTCAATTGATATTCAAGTATGATTAAGAAGATGAGAAACAGCTAGGTCCAAAGTAGAGTCATTGTCTAGCAAATGGAGCAGCGGTGGAGTTGTTATAATCAGTCTCCAAGTGGGCTATTGTTGGGTGCGGAACCTGATTATCTTCTTCATTCAGAGGTATCGCTGCATTGGACCCCAGTTCGTAATTTGGCGTCAACGCTGCCCGTAAAATGTGCACCACTAGGGGGGTTTGCGGGGGGGCGATGATGATTTTTTGGAGGCCCCCCTGGAGGGGGATCGAGGGCAGTGCCCCCAAAGCTAAAAATAGATGTAAAATTTCCTTGTAAAATGTTGTAATTATGTAGTCAATTTTGGTCGTTCATTAGGTAGAGATCTGACGGTAGAACTTATGTTTAATTTTGGGTTTTTTTCCCTAGAAGGCAACCCCTCGCTATATATGAGGGAATTATATTGCGTCTATGTAGATCTGTATTCTGAGTGAGGAAGAGAGAGGGGATTGATAGCGAAGAGGGAATTACAGCAGATGTGTTGTAGGTTGTATCTCTTCATTTTGTTGGATAATATAAACAGAAGGACTAGTTGTTTCTCCATGGACATAGCCCAAATTGGGTGAACGACATACATCTGTGTCTCTCTTGTTTTATGCATGTTCTGTGTTGTGTCTATGTAGATCTGTATTCTGAGTGAGGAAGAGAGAGGGGATTGATAGCGAAGAGGGAATTATAGCGGATGTGTTGTAGGTTGTATCTCTTCATTTTGTTGGATAATATAAACAGAAGGACTGGTTGTTTCTCCATGGACATAGCCCAAATTGGGTGAACCACATACATCTGTGTCTCTCTTGTTTTATGCATGTTCTGTGTTTATATTTCTACAATACTTTATGTGTTCCATTGCTATATAATATATAATTTTATAACACCATCCATCACATCATCTTTAAGAGAAAATTCTAAGGTTCAAGTAGTGGGAGCTCACATCGAGCATCAAAAAAAATATCGCCAACTCTTAAAGGATAACCTCACTTTGGCACATAATAGAATGAAACAATATGCAAATCAACATTGCAGTGAAATAATTTTTGATGTAGGCGACTAGGTATTTTTACGGCTACAACCATACAAACAAATGTCCCTCAAGCAAGCTAAGAAGGATAATAAATTATTACCAAAGTACTATTGTCATTACAAGGTGTTGCGAAAGATTGGTACTATGACATACAAATTGGAGCTTCTTGCATCTTCTTGAGTGCACCCAGTTTTCCATGTTTCATGCTTAAAGAAGGTTATAAGTGATAAGCTCCCAGTTCAAACAATATTTCTGGAACTTGACGAGGAAGGAAAATTCATATTGGAACCTGAAGCAATCATGGAATCAAGAACCCGATAATTACAACATCGATCAATTTTAGAGTATCTCATCAAATGGAATAACTTATCCGCTGAAGATTCCACATGGGAGGATGATAATTTTATACAAAAGCATCCAGAACTACTAAAGCGTTGAGGACAACACTTTTTTGGAGGAGAGGGGCATGTTAGGTCGCTATGCTACTAGTGTAGCCCCATATTGTTATTAGTGCAACCCCCTTATTGTACTTTTTTCCCTTGTAGTCCCCATATTGTTATTATTGTGCCCCATAGAAGCCCAATATCGTTATTGTTGTGCCCTTACAATATTATTGTTATGTAGGCTCTAATTATATTGTGACCCCTTAGACTCCTATATATAGAAATGAGGTCTTGTCATTTGTATCATCAAATAATTTTTCACTTGTGTAATGTAAAATAGGTTTCCCCCTCGAAGAGGCTAATGTTGAATTCATTGATCTATATCTTCTTCTATTTTGTGAGTTGGTTGCATAACACTCTAGTCAATGCATAATCTGAGAGTACCATCTTTCTTCTTCACAAATAATACTGGTGCTCCCCAAGGTGACACACTTGGCCTAATTTATCGCTTGTCCAACATTTCCTTCAATTGTAGCTTCAAATCTACCAACTCAGGTGTGCTCATCCTGTAAGGTGTTTTTGATGTCGGAGCTGCCCCTTGCACCAACTCAATAGAAAAGTCTACTTACTTGTGAGGAGGAATCTGTAATGTCCTCAAGAAATACATCCTTGAACTACCGTAAAACTGGGTACCTACTCAGAACATCTACATCCTCAACTTCCTTACCTTTGTCACTAAAAATGTGTACTACAAATAACAAACCCTTTTCTACAACTACATTTTTCTTTCATAGTCATTACCATCCTAATTGATGTGGATTTCTTCTTACCCTGTAAGACTCTTAGTTCTTCATTTTCATCTACACATTCAATGGCCTTGTCATAACAATCCACCTTAGTTCTATGAAGGTACAACCAATCCTTTCCCAACAACATGTTGTATGATCCCAACGGTAATACATTCAAATGTGTTGCAGTAGGCATACCATTCAAATCAAATGCACAAGATCTTACCCAATGGTGAACTCACTTCTTTGTACCTATAGCCAACTATACTAACCAAGATTCTGCATGCAATTCCTTACTCAAACCACAATTATCCATTACGTCAATACTAACGTAGATATAATTAGATCTAGGGTCAATAAAAATAGAAATAACTTAATCAAAGAGTATCATCCATCTCAATGATAGATGCCTGATGGTCTGCCTTTTTGTTATCTAATGTGGCATAAATACGAGGAACGCTCTGACCAACATCCCCAACAGTCTTTGCCTCCTGTGCACTATATATCTGAGGCCTACCACCCTGATTTTGTAGATAATCTCTCCTGTGATGGTCTTTTCCACAAGTCCAAAACTCTATGGGCTTCTAGGCCACATCCTTATTCTTCTCCTCAGATCGATGTCCCTGTCCTCTATCTGATGCATTGAAATTCTTAGATGGTGTAACATTCTCTTTATTACTTGTACCCTGAGGTCTTGCTCGCTTTCTATCCCATTTTCCTTTTTTCTTGCATTACCTTTCTAGTCTGGCTTAGTCTCAGATATATGTTTCAATTTTTCATAGCAATGCCTTAACTTTCGAATGGCCTCCTCTAATTATCTAGGCTCATCAAACTCAATCTTCTCTTTGATTGCAACTAACAATCCACTAATGAACCTATGAATTTTGGCATTTTCCTATGTGAGATAAGGCACATACCTCAGTAACTCCAAGAAATAGGTAGTGTACTTCTCATCTCTCATCGATCCCATCTTTAGCTCATAGAATTCTTTTTCCTTGTCATCAAAGTATCTCTCTGACAAATAATTCTTCTTGAATAACCTCTCACTCACTCTAAGTCAAGTCTTCCTCATGAATACATCTGAAATTCTTCATCTCTTCACACCAAATGTCTTCTTTACCTTTGAGACTGAAAGTAGCTACTCTGGATTTCATGTTCTTTGAATAGTCATGTAACCTAAAGAATTGCATCATGCCAAGAAACCATGCCTTTGCATCCTGTGGGTTCTTCATCTCTCCATCAAAAGTAGGTGTCTTTTCTTTCTTAAACTCATCCGAAAAGTATCCCCTATCACTCCTCTTGTAAGGATGATAATGATGATGAGCATAGTTCTTATCTGAATTAGAACTAGAATAGTACCTGTGTCTATCCCCTCTCCTATTCGGAGTGTCCAACAATCTACCATATCTAACTGTCATCTCTATCTGACGTGTGACCACCATGTGATATACTACCATATGCCCCATTAGTTTTGTCCTCATGTTCATAGCTTATCCGACGTGCTCCCTGTCATTGCAAATTTGACAAATTCTGAAGTATTACTACATTTACCTCTACTTGTTTCTCTTGTTCCTGAATGATTCTGTCATTATCTGTCTTAAAACTCCTTATTTCTTCCTTTAATATTCTCAATGTATCTACCAAATCGGAAGAATTCCCAACACCATACTATTAATTTGATTCATAGGGAGAGACTTTCTAGCCTACCATCATGCTAGCCATTTGATATTTCTTCATGTTAGGTATATCATGTCAACTAAACCAAATCACAATAAACCAACATACGTTAGTATAGTTCGGGGAGGATACCTTGTCTGCAAGATCAACAAATCAGCATGATACATGTATAACATAATCATGAAAACATATAGAAACATAACACGTAAGTATATAACCATGCAACCCTCATTCTAGCTACGGTCCAGTCATCAATGCATGACCTTAACAACAATGCATACCATGATCTCATGCATGACAACATCCATTACATCATTATACACTTGATCACATGCAAACATTAATATGCATAAGCAATGCGTAACCAACCATATGCATGCATAAATACATGTAATCAAGTATAAATGAATAATACTTGTAACCAAACCTACAAGAATGATATATGTAACCAAGCATACAAGAATGTAACCAAACATATGAGAATGTAACCAACCATACAAAATGATAAATGTAGGTGACATATACCAACATGTAACTAGTCATACACTCATGACGATGCATCCCACAATAACAACATCAACTTCCACATGGTGACTTCACTACAACCATGGTCAAAATTATCAAAATGCAACAAGCACGCTCAATGCAAGCATAAAACACACACACATGAAAATTACATGCATGCATGACCAACACACAACCCATCTAGTCTGAGGGGTGAAATTGGCTCTGATACAACTCTATATCACCCTCCTCCCACATCTACCCAAGCAACCGTCCAGTTGAGTAAACATGTGATGAGAGGCCACTATGATATGATTCGACCTCCTAAGTCATGTTAAGGAAGTGGAACCTACATAAACACACCATACAAACATTCAACATTAGCATTAAGACCCTCAGGAACCAATATGACCTTTCTGCCAACTAGCCCCTGGGTCCCACTAAGCTTTTGAACCACTTGACCTCTGGATTCTCTCATGCTATGGGCATGCAAACATCCAGGGACCTTTGGAAGCTCTCACGGGCCTAAAAACTAGTGTCTAGGGACTTTTTGCATGGTGTTGTGCCAATATCCCTGGGATTTGAGCCACTTTTCAGGCCCAAAGCCCAGGTCACTTCCCATAATAGAATGACATCAGCAGAAGAGTAAGATGATAGGGAAAGCAAAATAAATTAATTGAATAAGACCTTGAATGGATCCCTACTACCCATGACAGGAATTTCGTCAAACATATCACAAATATGTAATCTACAGGTGTAATTAATAGATATGAGCATAAAGGTCTCATACTTAGTTGAGAATCGCTAAGAGAAATTGATGCCTCAACACATTGGCTGCCATTTCATCCATTAGTTCATTGATACAATGTTCACTCATTTACAAGTAAAAACATGATGAGATCCATACATAGCTACTTTCATAAAACATATATATGACCAACATAATAGTAACAGAAATACCAATGAAATTATAGCCATATAAACCACATATAACCCAGTATAATACTAATATAAATATAAGGAGAAATAAACTCTTATTGATGATGAAAAATCCAAACCCGGGATGGGACTTCCACGTTCCACCTGATTGTAGAATGAATAAGCCAAATCTCTCTTCATTCATTTACCCCCATGCCATATTCCAAGCATGAATGTTGGATCTCATAGAGCACATCAATCCAAAACCATCCAGGGCTTTCAGAGGCTATCCACCTCAACCATCAAACGGTGATTCCACCTCACAGCGGGACATCACAAAATCATCATCAGATTGGTCTGTATCCAAGCCTTCCAGGGCTTCTAGAGCATTTGTTCCAACCAAGACTTACATGACTAGTAACTCAAACCACAACTATCGTCAGGCTTCCAAACCATTTTCCCAACCAAGGCTTCCATGACTAGTAACTCAACCCACCAAGCGCTTCTAGAGCATTTGTCCAACCAAGGCTTCCAGGACTAGTAACTCAACCCAAGCAATTACAGGGCTTTCAAAGCGTTTGTCTAGCCAGGGCTTCCGAGAACTAATAACTCAACCCAAGCTAAGGAAACATGAGAACTAACCAAAACAAAACAAGGAAATAAACCCACAATCTCCATGGCTATCCAAGAAATGGCAAGGCTAGGCAATCCGTTGTCAATGCAGGAAATCCTCCATGTCATTGATAGATCATGACCAAAAATCCACATGCATATGCCATGCATGCCAAAACTAGTGAGGAAAACATACATGCAACTTGGTACCTGCAAGAAAATCTCGTTGTAGTTGTTGATCTCGATGTTCTCTTGTGATTTACTTATCTTCCTTTGCCTTCTTTCTCCAAAATTCCAAGTATGCCACACCCTCTAAGAGTTCTCCAAGAAAACTCTAAGTATACAAGAGTATGAGAGAGAGAGAATAATGAGAGAGCTCCAAAGCTGAACTAACAATAGGGTACCAACCGATCCTCAAAATCCTTTTTCTGAATGACGCTTATATTTTCTTCATTTTCCATTATTTTCCTTCATTTTTCTCCTCACATGCAACTTGTGACCTTTCACCTCCCTTTTCTCCTAATTTCCATTATTTTCATAAATAAATGTGCCAAAATGCCATTTTGCCTTTCCAAAGCCTTAGCCATTTCCTTTTTCAATTTCCTTAGCCATAATAAACCGATGAACACCCATACTAGGATGTCTTTCCCAACGTTTAGCTTGTAATGAGTTCCCCATCAACCCTGGTTATTATTTTTTCTTTATTAAATTTTATTACATGGAATTTTCACTAGGGTTGTTACACATGGATGGCGAAGAGACACTAGAAACTTGGTAGAGACAATATGGTTTTGGATGTGTGGTACAAATTTTGTGCATATGTTGTATATGGTGTACAAGTTGCATATGTGATGTTGTGCGCATGCAGTGTTGTGTATATATAGTGTGTGTACATGTTGTTTATGCAATGATATGTACAGGGTGGTACATATAGTGTTGTGCGAATGTTGCATATGAAGTGCTAGGTATAGATGGTGCTATGGACATGTTGGATATGTGGTGTTGTGTACATATCATACTGTGTATATTGGATATGCAGTGTTGTGTGCATATGGTGTTGTGCGCATGTTAGATATGTAGTGTTGCGTACATATCGTACTATCTACATGTATATGTAGTGCTATTTACATATGGTGTTGTGTGCATGTTGTGCATGTGGTGCTATGTACATATGGTGTCGTGTGCGTGATTGTACATGTTGTGTTGTGTACACATTGTACATGTGGTGTTGTGTGCAGGTGGTGCTGTGTACATGTCATGCATGTGGCGTTGTGTACATGTGGTGTCATGTACATGTCGTGCATGTGGTGTTGTGTACATATAGTATTGTGTACACGTTGTACAGGTGGTGCAATGTACATGAGGTGTTGTGTACATGTTGTGCAGGTGGTGCCGTGTACATGTAATGTTGTGCACACTTTGTGCAGGTGGTGTTGTGTACAAGTGGTATTGTGTACGTATTGTACATATGGTGCTTGTGTACATGCGGTATTGTGCGCATGTCATACATACTATGTTACGGGCATTCGATACAACGTATGTGCATTGTGTAGGTGTGTTATCATGATATGTGTATTCGTTGTGTTGTACTTTGAGTACATATATGTATTGTATTTTACATTAAATTTAGATGTATGTATTGTTTTGTGGTGTACACCAGATGTAGGTGTATGTATTATGTTGTGGCACAGTGGGTGTAGGTGTATGTGTTGTATGTCACGTATAGATGCATGTATTACATGGCATTGTATGCCGTGTGTGGTTGTTTGTGTGTGATGCACATTATGTGTATGTGCACATGGTTTAGGAGAAGGCATTGAGTATTTGTCGAGTGTGTCAACCGAACCTGTGTGCGTATGGAATAAGGAAAAAGATAGAAGCTAAGGATTGATTAAAGGATGAGTATCAATATTTTATTTCAGTTCTATTGTGCATGTGATTTATGATTCTAGTCTATGATGATTACATGTGATCTATGATTCTGGTTTATGATGGTTACATGTGATTTATGATCTCGATCTATGATGGTTGTGTTTTGAGCTAACCTGATGTGATATGTTTATACATGATGATTTGATCAAACAACTAGTTTGACTTGTGGTGATAGGAAGTGAACAGGATTGCAAGTGTACCTTATTGATGAGCTACCAATGAGGTATGATGTGAATTTATTTCAATTTATTTTAAACCTAATGGAAGTTATGTGCTTGGTACAAGAAGCACGGAATTGCCTAGTTAGGTGGTTGAAGCTGACTACAAGAATTAACAATGAGATTGAAAGGAATTAGAATAGGCAACAATATTCTAGTAATGTATTCAGGAGCAGAGCCATTGTGGGACACTCGTACCCAATAATGTTCATTGTTTTCCATGAGCATTTTATGACAGGTATGATGGTTTTAAGGCAAGGATATGCCTTGGTTTTTGTATCTTTCGATGCTAGGAAGCCTTGCCAAGGGATGGACTGCACAGGATGGGGGTGTCAGTGGAACTTGGAAGGTGAGTGACTACACAGAAGAGGGTGACCGAATTACCTGAGCAACTATGTAGCAGAGAAGGGAAGGTCATGGATGGATTTGTTTTGGTAATTAGCATTGCCACATGGAATCAAATGCATATTGGGAGTGTTCCTTGGAAAAATGAGCCGATAACTACTCATTGAGAGGACAAGTGGTGCAAGATTATAGCGCTAGACATTGGATGTAGATTTGACCTTACAGTGGATTCTGGACTTCCTGAGAAGGAGGTGAATCCTGGTATTACTTTGAGGGTGGAGGTTTGAACCTCTGCATTCCCTTGTTGCAGATGCAAGCATCACATCCTTTTATCTTTTAGATGAGAAAATGTGCATATGTGTATATCATTGTAAATATTGTATCGAGCTGGATTTATAAAAATCCATAGACAGTATGGTTATTTGCTGGTTGAAGCAAATGTGTATGTGTGTATATGTGTTTATTATTGTAAATATCGTAATGAGTTGGGTTATAAATCTCCATTAAATGGTAAGTTTGTCATGTTTTAGCAGATGGTCATTGTAAATACTACAACGGGCTATGTTATAAAGCTCCATGGGCAGTATGTTTTGTTTTCAGCAGTCTTTCTGGGTATCGATGTCATTGAACATCGAGGATGGTGTTCCCCCAAGGGGGGGATTTTGTAATAGCCCTCGTTAAAAATCCATGCAAAAATATATAAGAGCACGGTCACGGGGAAGAAAATAAAGGCCTCATAGATAAAAAGGCTTATGAGGATCAATGGGAAAGCTTGGTCAGTTTAGTTTTGGTGGAGCTCTCTTCTATTCTCTCTCATAATATTGGACACTTAGTGTGGCATACTTGGATTTTTGGAGCAAGAAGTAAAGGGAAGAGCGAGAAATCACAAGAGGACATCAGGATCAACAACTACAACAAGTTTCGCTTGTAGGTACCGAGTTTCAGGTATTTTTTCCTCACTAGTTTTGGCATGCATGGCACATGCATGTGGTTTCTTAGTTATGATATGTCATTGGCATGGAGGATTGCCTAGCCTTGCCATTTCCTCGATAGCCATGGTGTTGTGGGTTCATTTCTTTGTTTTTCTAGTTGGTTCTCATGTTTCCTTTAGCTTGGGTTTAGTTATTAGATCTTGGAAGCCCTGGATGGACAAACGCTCTAGAAGTCCTGTAAAAACCTGGGTTGAGTTACTAGTCCTAGAAGACTTGGTTGGAAAATGCTTTGGAATCCCTTGATGCATTGAGTTATTAGTCCTGCAATCCCTAGTGGGACAAAGGCTTTGGAAGCCCAATGGCAGTTGTGGGTTGAGTTACTAGTCCTGGAAGCCTTTGTTGGAACAAATTCTCTTGAGCCCTGGAAGGCTTGGGTAGAGACTAATCTGATGATGGTTTTGTGATTTCTGACCATGAGGTGGAACCATTGCTTGATGGGTTGAGGTGGTTGGCCTCTAGAAGCCCTGGCTGGTTTTGGATTGATGTGTTTTATGAGATCCCACATTTGTGCTTGGAATATGGCATGGGGGTGACTAGCTAAAAGAAACATTTGGTTCAGTTATGTCTACGATCGGTTGGTATGTGGAAGTCCTGAACTTGGTCGGATTTTCCTATGTCTAATAAAAGTTAATTTCTCTTACTTTTGTACTTATTTATATGTGGATTTAATGGTTGTTATCTCACTATTATTTTCATTGTTTTATGTTGGTTATAAGCATGGTTAATTGACTGGTTCATGTCATGGTTATTTCATATATTTACTTGTAACTATTAAAATTATGGATGCAAGACCTAATTGATGTCATAACAGTTCAAGGGAGAAGGTGGTGATCCTTCTTGTAATGTCTCATAAGAGTTTTTAGTCATTCATTCTCTGTCTTGTATCTTAGACCTATAGATTGCATTGATGCCAAGTGTTTGAAAAAATGTCTATCTCGGTTGGGGATGGTACGGCCTAGTCCTGGAATTGTTCTTGGTTTATTAACAATGTCATCATGTGTTTAATGGATTCCAAAAGTTACAACAAGTTTTGGGAAGTGGTCAAAATTTTGGGCTTGAAAAGTTCCTTAAATCCTGTGGACTCTTGCATAGGTATGCTAGAAATAGTCACTAGACGCAGACAAGAAAGCTTGTGGGAGTGTCCAAATCTCTTTGGACGTTGTCATGCCCATAGAGTGGGAGCGTCCAAAGGTTTAATAGCTTAAAAATGCAGTGGGACCCAGGGGAATGATACCTGAGTGGTTTAGATAGCTCTTGGGAGTGTTGTTGCTGATGTGGAAGGTATGTTTGAGGTGTTTCTGTCGATTCCACTTCCGTAAGGTCACCTAGGAGGTTGAATCATATCATAGTAGCCTCTTGTCACATGTTTACCCTGGTTGGTCGATTACCTGGGTAGATGTGGGATGAGGGCGTTACAGTATGAGACCCCTATGTTCATATGTCTATCTCTGAGCTATACATTTCTTGTCCATGATGTGTTTTATGAAATGGTTGTCATGGTTTAGAGGGGTTAGGTTAATTTCTTAATCAAGTTTTGCATTAAAGTCTTTGTCTCTTTGTTATTTGTCATTTCTAAGAGTTTCATTAACTTATGGGTAGAGGCCTGTACCCTAGCCCTGAAAAAGTGTCTCAGATATCATTGTCGCAGGCATACCACTGGGTGAAAACCATTGTAGTCGCTCCCTTGTAGGTTTATGCATGTGACTAGAGGGTTATAGTCGAATTCAGGCAGTGTTATTCCAGCGTTTGAGACTCCAAATCAGTGAAAAATAGGCTTAACTCAAGGTTTGGACACCTAGGATGGTGGCGTTGATTTATGTTAGCATCAGATGTGATCTAAGTCTCAAATTTTGCACGGAGGCTTAGGTACATGTATTCCAAAGAACCCAAAGAGAATTTTGGGAAATTCCACTAAAAAATAGTTATATTAAAATAATTAATTATTTTTAAAGATACCCTAAGTCTAAACTTAGGAACATATAATAATTAAAGGGTATTAATATAAATTGTGGGTGTAACTTGTAGAGGAAGACGAGGATAAAGAAGAAATGATCTTAGCTATTGATTAGCTTCTAATATAGTTTGTTGAATATCAACGAGGATATTATTTAAGGAGGCTTGAGGGTCACTTGGAAGGAAACACGAAGAGTTCAAAAGTTCGATTTTCTGAAGCAGAGCAACTACTAGGATAATTTCAATAGTGAGATTGTGCAGTGAGGGGCAGGGATAATTTGGTTGAAGAATCTTCTCTTGAGCCAGAATATGCAACAGAGAGGCAGAGAGACACAAAGAGGAGGCAACGCAGGACCCAGGAGGGGTTGACACTGAGCCATAATGGCTCACGCAGAGGCAACACAGTCCTCCTAGCAGAAGTCCGAAATTTGCAGGAGGGTTTGACGTCTAAGCCTGGATGGTTGACGTCAAAGCTCCGAGAGAGAAAATAGACCCAGTGTAGAGCTGATGCAGAGCCTAGAGGTTGACATAGGGCCCACGGAGGGTCAGTGAAGAGATAGTCAGGGACACATTATTTCGGTTGTCGATCAGCCAAGACTTGACGGGTAGAGTGAGGTACTCTCACAGATTTCTCATGCCAGTTTATTTCTCTATAATTGGATTTCCGGGAGGGCATCCAAAGTTGTATTCAGAAAATTAATACATAATAATAATAAAACCTCAAGACTGCTGCATTGGTTTTCCTGCATTGGGTTTTTTGGGGACATTTGTCCAAAAAAATGTCACTTGTGTGTATCTTTCTTTATTGTTCTGTTCTTGTTTTGGGAAAATTAATTAATTAAGTGAAGGTTGTAGTTGTATTAGCTTCGATATTTGTTGTAGGAAGAAGTAGATAATTTGTTTTAGTAATTAACAAATAGGAGAAATTTAATCAAGTGCTACAGTAGTAGATTCAGGTGGGATTCTCAAATTTTCACATTGTATTAGAGAAGTGCAAGTGAAGCAAGAAGAGAAGTGTCAGAGAACCCAACGCTAAGCAGAGGAGATCAAATACCTACAAGAGGCAGCAGTTCGAATCCCTAGAGGAATTACGCAGTCCCAACCAGGAGTGTAAGGACCTGCGGTCCGGAACATCACCGACGTGCGAAGTGCGACTTGGTTGGAGCGAACGAGTTAACAAGTGACCGAGCAAAGCACTTAAGCGTGCGTGCGAAAGTGTTAGAGCAAGTCATGTATATTTATATGGACGAGCTGGGCGTTCATTCAACAAAGTCGACAGATGAAAGGATTGTAATTCGGGTGTTGGTCGATGGGCCGACCAAACGAATTAGCAAAAAGACGAGTCGGCTGGACATTAAAATGCAGGTTGGCCATGGGTTGCACGACCACCCATAGAGCATATAAACATAGAATTCGGTGGACGGGAGAAGGGCATCAAAAGATTCATTTGAACACATATCACTCGAACATCAAGTAGGAGGTGCGAAGAAGTGCAAGAGGGCTGAGTGAAGGCACAGGTCTATTCGCCCGCTCACGGGTAGCGTTACACATCAGACACATGAAAGACTTGGGTGTTGGTGAAGGCACGGGTGACTCAAGTGACTCGGGTAGGTCGCCCACCCGTCGTGCAAGAGGGAATGCGGTGGTGCCTCGGGTGACTCGGGCAGGTCGCCTGCCCGTCGTGCAAGAGGAAGTGCAGTGGTGACTCGGGTGACTTGGATAGGTCGCTCGCTCGTTGTGCAAGGTGAACGAAGTTCGATTGAGGAGTGTGGTTGGCGGTCCGTGTGAGGGTGCGCCTGCCAAACTCGGGCAAGGAACTTGATTGGCACACGAAGGTGTGACATGTTGTAAAATTGGCTAAGTATGAAACTTGGTGTTTCCCAAGTATACTTGTAAATATTAGAAAGTTGAATAATATATTGAATTCGGGCAGACTCATTGTTTAGGGAGTTTCCCCTCCCTTTATATTGTTGCAATTGTCTTGTTATTTATAATTGTTGTGGATAATGAATGTGTATGGGTGTTCATTGGTATAAAGGAATAATAATAATACTTAGTTGAGAAACACAAACTAAGTAGGACAAGTGGTTAGGCGTAGTCCATGAACATAAGTATTGGTGAAAAGAAAGTGTTCGGTGGTGCCGCACCTCACTATAAGCAGTTGAAAGACTACCGCAGGTGTAGGGGTGGGACAGGTGGTATCAGAGCAGGTTTTAAGGACCGGTGGTAGTGGATGACAAGTAGAACCAAAGCAGATTCAGGGTGGTGAAGTTGCTGGTTCATGACGAAGTAACAATGGAAATAGGTACTTGCAGTGAAGGAAGTTCGTTTCACACAAGTGGGACAAGAACTGGTTCGAGTATTGTAGGAACTTGGTGAAGCTGGTGAATGTGGAGAAGGCTGAAATGGTGAAGGTGGTAGATGAACCTATGGAAGGTGAATCTAGCCATAACACAGGTGAAGCTCTTCAGTACGAAGTGTTGGAACAGGTGAGTAGATGGAGTTTTGATTGGGTTTCGATGAAGGCTGAGAATATGAAGATTCGGGAAAGCTGTTCGAAGCTAAGGAAGGAACTTGAAGAACTCAAGTCCCAATACGGAAGTACAATGGATGGTGAACTCAGGGAACTTGACAAGGAGATCCAATGGAATGGTCTTGATCTTCAAGAGCTCTTGGATGAAAGAGCCTAGTTGAGGAAGAAAAGTGCCATGGTGGAGACCGAAATCAAGCAACTTGAGGAAGAGATAAAGAAGAAACTTCTTGGTAAGAAGGTTGTTGTAATTGAGCAGGATGAGCTCGACTACATTGACAGGCTGGGGACTCACTACCGTAACAATCCAGAGGATGTTCGGAAGCTTAGTTCCATGAAGGTAGTCAATGGGCACTTGGTTGGTGCACTTAAGCAGGATGCGATGGAGGACAAGCTTGAAGGAAGTCAAGCTGAGCCAGGATCGAATTGCTTAGAAGAGCCAAGCAAGGAAGTGAAGTACCTTAGGAGGAATGTCAAATTGGAGCACAAGCCAATGGACACTTCTGAGGCCAAGTTTTTGAAGAAGGTTGCTGATGTGAGACACAAGATAAAGCCGACAGAAGGAGGTGATGCCTTGAAGCTGAGTTTTGTGCAGGTGACTGTTAGGGTCCCACCCTAACCCCCTTATTTATGTCTTGGGATCACGTCATAGTCAAGAGTCAATAAAGCCCATATTAATATTTGTAAGTTGTTAACCCGCAATTAATGATGGGACCACAGTTAGTTGCAAATGGGCGGAAGTATTAGATAGATGGTAAATAGGCGGTAGTATTAGATAGATGGTATTAATAAAACCCACGATATTGGCTCGTGGTATTGCATGTATGAGTCATATATAAAGGATAGAGACTCCCTGCGAGGAGCATTGTGTCTTGTTTTGTAATCGAGCTCTGCTCTATTGGAGGTTGCCCCCTCGAAGAGGCCTGTGAACATTTCTCTGAATAATAAAATCATTGCTATTTTGTGTTCTGGGTATATTTTCTCCGCATATTTTGTGTTCTCGGTATCTTTTCTTCGCTTGGGTATTGATTTGCAGGTTAAGAGCATAACAAGTGGTATCAGAGCACTTTCCAGGGCTCAGTGGGATCTCCAAATTTTAGCAAATTTTTTTTTTGGCTAGAGACGTGTTCCGGCGTCTTTAAACCACGGGATCTGTCGTTAAGTGCATAAACCTGCGGATTTGGGGAGGCATGCACGCAGGAAATACAAGAGGTGGTCACGTCTGTTGGACTCCCTTGTAACCCCTGTGGGTACCCCTTCGAGTAGTAGCGCATTAGACAGAACCACGCACGGACTGTCTTCCACGTACCCTCTGGGTATATAGGAAGCCCCCTAGCTCCCTTGAAACCTCGCCATAGATAAACCTTCGGCCGTCTTGTTGCTACAGTACACCGAGAACAGCACTCGGAGAGATTACTCGCCCGTACGATAGGGTAGTCGGGTGGTACGGCTAAGGGTACGGTCGATCCTCCTTAGTTAGAGCCCTGAAACATTGGGCCGAGTACTACTGTCAGACCCTTATGTATATTGCGATCTGTAGCACCTGACACTCCCCAAGACCATAGTTCCCTTTCTATCGGGGGATCACACATCATCTATTCCAGATCAGCAGCAGCAGTTGTTCCACCATTCAGATCTCTCAGATCCACCAGATCGGATATTCCAGATCAGCAGTAGCAGTTGTTCCACCATTCAGATCTCTCAGATCCACCAGATCAGATATTTCAGATTAGTAGCAGCAGTTGTTCCACCATTCAGATATCTCAGATCCACCAGATCGGAGTAGTTGCGAAGGGTTCCTGTACCTGGATATGATTTTCGCAGGACTTTTGGCGGCATTAACAGTTTGAGGATTTGGCGACTGCAGTATTGATCAGGAAGGAGTAAAACTCTGTTAGGAGTTTTCCAAAAAAAAAAAAAAGTCTGAGATCTTCCGGGGCGCTTATTGTTGACCTAGCCCATCAGTATCAGGACAACGAGCTGAGCAAGGTGGTACCATTCAATTTCTGAGCAAAAATTTTTAGGCGGTCCCAATTTTTCATCAGGTTGGTGTATGGTAGAAACTCGCGCTCAAGCGATGGCCAATGAAAGGATCGACCAAATTGAAAACTATGTCAACTCCCTCCAAACTGCGGTGAACAAGATCACACTTGACCTTCAAGGAATGAGTAACCACATAGAACTTGAGCTTAAAGGAATGAGTAACCAGTTACAGGAGGCATTCTCAAAGGGCAAGAAGCCAGCCCACGAGGAGGCGTATAATGGCCATGAATACCATGAGGGTGAGTCTAGCCACTCTCCTCACGTTTGGCACTCCCATCCACCACCCAGTCAGCGACCTCCCAAGTTGGATATGCAGAAATTTGACGGTTCTCACACGTCCGCATGGCTAGCACAAATGGAGCAGTATTTCCAATTGAATCATATCACAGATGAGGGGACTAAGCTTATGGTTGGCACCATGTACTTAGACAATGAACGATGGCAATGGAAGGAATGGCATCAGCGTTGCAATGGACATTTTCAGAATTGGGCCCAATTTGCCAAAACTCTTCGCAGCCGCTTTGAACAGGAAGACTCTTTTTTGGGGCGTCTCACTAAGCTCCGACAGACGGGTACAGTGGAGGAATATATTACTGCTTTTGAAGCCTTAGCCTTCCGCACTAAGGGTCTCACAGATGAGTTCTACATGGAATGCTTTATCAGCGGTCTTAAAGAAGCCATCAAAGCTCAGGTTCTACTCCACCACCCTCCCACATGGACAGAGGCTTGCCAGGTAGCTCGTAAGGTGGAACGTGCATTAACAGCCCAATCCAGCCGCCCCAACTTCCCCGCTAAAGGTCGTCCCTCACAGGCTCCCAATATGACCCAGACACTTAAGATTCAAAAGGTGTCACCTGCGGAAATGGCCGAAAGAAGGAAGCAAGGACTATGTTACTACTGTGATGAAAAATATTCCCCGGGTCATAAATGCAAAGAGCACAAGTTTTTTCAAATAGATGCCACTGACTACAGCTCCACAGAGGAAGATCCACCACTTGAGGAACCAGAGGCGATCGAAGAAGATAACCAACAGGAGATTGTATCTGATGAACCAATTATTTCGCTGAATGCATTGGCAGGAATTTCTTCCCCTCAAACTCTCAAAATCAGGGGTTTTCTTAAACATCGCCCAGTAATAGTCTTGATTGATAGTGGAAGTACCCATAATTTCATCCACCAAAAGATCGCTGAAGCAGTACATTGTTTCGTCCGGGCAGTTTCTAACTTCCAAGTCCAGATTGCAGATGGGGGCACAATGGAATGTGAAGGTCGCTGTGAAAATGTCAAAATTCAAATGGGGGATTATCAATTGAAAACCCACATGTTTGCAATACACATGGGGGGTTGTGACATTGTCCTCGGCGCGGAATGGCTCCGCACCCTTGGGCCAATCACAATGGATTTCCAAGAGTTATATATGAGTTTTAAGCAGAACAACTCCACACATACCCTCCGTGGACTACAGGCGGGAGCCCCCTCTATCATCAGCTCATAGGATGGAAAAATTGTTAAAAAAGGGTCATCATGGAGTGGTAGCTCAATTTAATGCCATCCAGGTAGTAGACACCATGTCTCCGCCAGTTCATCCTGAGATGCAACAGATTTTAAATAAACATCGGACGGTCTTTGACAAGCCTCATGAGCTTCCACCCTCGCGAGGGGAACATGATCATAGCATCACATTGGTTCCAGGGGCCCAACCCCCAAATGTGCGGCCATACAGATATCCGTTCACCCAAAAGAATGAAATAGAAAAAATCATCAAGGAATTGTTGGAAGCAGGTGTCATTCGTCCCAGCATTAGTCCTTATTCATCCCCAGTGGTCATGGTCCTCAAGAAAGATGGGGAGTGGCGGATGTGTCCCGAATTCAGGGCCCTCAATAAGTTAACAGTCAAAGACAAATTTCCCATCCCAGTGGTTGACGATTTGCTGGACGAACTCAATGGGGCTCAATTCTTCACTAAGTTGGATCTTCGCTTAGGCTATCACCAAATTCGCATGAAGGAAGTCGACATTCCCAAGACAGCTTTCAGAACTCATGAAGGCCATTATGAGTTCCTCGTCATGCCATTTGGTCTCTGTAATGCCCCCTCTACTTTTCAGAGCCTTATGAATCACCTCCTCAAACCATATCTCAGAAAATTTGTCCTTGTCTTCTTCGATGACATCCTCATCTATAGTGGCACTTGGGCGGCACATCTTCAGCATGTAGATCTACTCTTGCAACTGCTCCGAACACATAAATTATTTGTCAAGATGTCTAAGTGTTCGTTTGGCATGGAAGAAGTTGAGTATTTGGGCCACATTGTGGGGCGCGAAGGTGTCAAGGTGGACCCCAAAAAGATCCAGGCCATGCAAGAATGGCCTCAACCTAAGACCTTGAAAAGCTTGAGAGGATTTTTGGGTCTCACAGGCTATTATCGTAAATTTGTCCGCAACTATGGCCGCATAGCGAAGCCCCTAACGCAACTCCTAAAGAAAAATTCCTTCTTCTGGAATGAGGAAGCACAACAGGCATTTACCGCTCTAAAAACCGCCATGTGTTCCACTCCTGTCTTAGCACTACCGGACTTCACCAAATCATTTGTCATTGAATGTGATGCTTCGGGAACAGGTATTGGGGCGGTCTTAATGCAGGAAGGGTGACCATTGGCCTTCACCAGCCAACAACTAAGTGGGAAGAATCTGGGCCAATCTACCTACGAGAAGGAAATGATGGCCATCTTACATGCAGTCGAGACCTGGAGACCTTACTTGTTGGGACGACGTTTCCAAATTCGCACAGATCATCACAGTCTTAAATATTTTTTGGAGCAACGCCTATCTTCCCCTCAACAAAATAAATGGTTAGCCAAAATGCTGGGATATGATTATGAGATCATTTACAAGAAAGGGAAAGACAACAGGGTAGCAGATGCATTGTCGCGCCAATTTGAGGAGGAAAGTACTCTGCTCGCAATTTCCCTCCCCATTCCAGACTGGATTGAAGAGGCTCGCAGGGAATGGTTTTCACATCCAGGGCTCTCCCAACTCATTTCTCAATTGCAGGTAGATCCTAATTCCAGCAAGGGCTACTCATGGCAGAATGATATTCTTCGCTACAAGGACAGAGTCGTAATATCACCAACATCCACCCTCAAAAGTCGCATTTTGGCAGAATTGCACTCATCTCCCATTGCAGGACATTCGGGCTTTCAGAAGACGTATGCTCGCACCAGAAGATCATTTTTTTGGACCGGCATGAAACAGGACATCCTTACTTTCGTAGCAGAATGTGACGTCTTTCAACGCCACAAAGGGGAAACCGTCAACACACCAGGCACATTACAACCATTGCCCATTCCGGCGTCAATTTGGACAGAGGTTTCCATGGATTTCATTACAGGTCTTCCAAAGTCTGGGAACAAGTCAGTCATCATGGTGGTTGTGGACCGACTATCGAAGTATGCTCATTTCTGTGCCCTACCCCACCCATTTACACCAACCTTGGTTGCTCAAACTTTCATGGATCAGATCTTCAAATTGCATGGCATGCCCACTTCTATTGTATCCGACCGTGACCCAATCTTCACCAGCAATTTTTGGCAGGAGCTCTTCAGAACACAAGGCACTCAACTCAAACTCAGTACTTCATATCATCCGCAAACAGATGGTCAAACCGAAGCCGTCAACAAATGTCTAGAAACCTACCTTAGGTGTTTCACTTCAGAAAAGCAACACCTTTGGGTACAGTGGTTACCTCTGGCGGAGTGGTGGTATAACACCAACTATCATGCCACCACCAAAATGACTCCCTATGAAGCAGTCTATGGACAACTTCCGCCTTCCCCTACTTCTTATCTCACGGGGTGCTCCAAAGTACAAGCCGTGGATCAACTCCTACAACACCGCGCAACCATGCTTGCCCATCTGTGCGAGAATCTTCATCAAGCTCAGAACTGTATGAAGCAACAGGCTGACCAACATCGCTCAGAGCGCCAATTTCAAGAAGGGGATCAGGTCTTTTTGAGGCTGCAACCATATAAGCAAACCTCACTCAAAGACAAGGGTTGTCAAAAGCTCTCCCCAAAATTCTATGGACCATACCAAGTACTTCAGCGCATTGGAGAAGTGGCTTACAAGTTGGCTTTGCCACCTACAGCAAAAATCCATCCAGTTTTCCATGTATCGTGCCTCAAGAAAGTGATTGGGAACAATTGCCGAGTTCAAACTAGTCTACCTGAATTGGACGAAGAAGGGTCAATCTGGCTTCAACCTGAACAGGTTCTAGACACACGAGCCAAGCACCTGCGAGGCCGCATGATTAAGGAGGTCCTCGTCAAATGGAAAGACACCTCTCCGGAAGATGCAACTTGGGAACCAGCCACTATTCTTCAGCAGTTTCCGCAGCTTCAGCCTTGAGGACAAGGCTAGTCTTAAGGGGGAGGGCATGTTAGGGGGTCCCACCCTAACCCCCTTATTTATGTCTTGGGATCACGTCATAGTCAAGAGTCAATAAAGCCCATATTAATATTTGTAAGTGGTTAACCCGCAATTAATGACGGGACCACAGTTAGTTGTAAATGGGCGGAAGTATTAGATAGATGGTAAATAGGCGGTAGTATTAGATAGATGGTATTAATAAAACCCACGATATTGGCTCGTGGTATTGCATGTATGAGTCATATATAAAGGATAGAGACTCCCTGCGAGGAGCATTGTGTCTTGTTTTGTAATCGAGCTCTGCTCTATTGGAGGTTGCCCCCTCGAAGAGGCCTGTGAACATTTCTCTCTGAATAATAAAATCATTGCTATTCTGTGTTCTGGGTATATTTTCTCCGCATATTTTGTGTTCTCGGTATCTTTTCTTCGCTTGGGTATTGATTTGCAGGTTAAGAGCATAACAGTGATAGTGAAGGGCAAGAGATTTGCAGCTTTGGTGGATACGGGGGCTACTCATAGCTTCTTGAGTAGGAAGGCAGCAAAGTCTTTTGGGAAGAAAGCTGAGATGGAGAGGGAATGGAGTGCTTTCAAAGAAGTCAACTCTACCATGAAATTTGTTACTGGTGTGATGGAGAACACTCAGGTGAGGGTGAGCTTGTGGTTTGGAAGGTTGGACTTGAGGATCGTGGACATGTATGATCATTCTATGGTGCTAGGGCAAGATTTTATGAAGCTTGCACAAGCCATACCAATGGTGGAACGAGACATTCTCTTGATCACAGTAAGAGGAAGAACTATGTTGGTTCTGATGAATAGAAGGAGTTGCTTGGCATATAGACCTAGGATGAATTCTATGACTTTGTATCCCAAAGATCCGAATGTGAAGCATGAGGATGTGGAGCAAAGAGGACTTGGGAGTATGACTCAAACGATGAAGGAAGGGAAGTTGATTGACTTCGTTGCAAGAGTGAGGAAGAAGGAAGGAAGTGAGAAGACAGTCTCACCGATCTTGGAGCACTTGACAGAGACATCTTCTATTGATGATCTTCACAATGGAGTTGCAAATGAAGGGAGTCCAAGTACTACTTCAGAGGCAGTGGTTGGAGAGGATTATGCGGGTAGAGATCCGGCTGGTATAGTGGACTTTTGCAGGTATGCTATGGGTATATATGACTTTCAGTTGACGAAGGACAAGCTTGGTGAGCTTGGGTGCACATGTGAGGAGGTTGAGGCTATGCATAGATACTTGAGGACACAGTATCAATCTGATACATGGGTGGATGAGAGTCAGGGAGGAAACTTCCTGGCCCTCCTTTCTCTATAAACAACCTTGGGGATGGGTTGGTGTAGGGACCTTGATGGGAAGGGGCTGCACCACCTTAGCAAGGGGCCTTGGAGGAGGCTTCTTTATGACAGATTTGCAGACTTGGATGCGGATGATCAGATGTTGGGATGAGACCACTTGGTTGGGCATCATGGACAACTAGAGTCATGGACATCAGGTTGGAGACATGGAGCATGGGTTATGCAGGGACATGATGCAGGAGCATGTATAGAGGTGTCACTCATGGACATTCTATGGGAATGCTGAGGCAGAGATGTTGTGCAGATGCTGATGTGACATGGAGATGTTTTGTATGATCCGATGGAGAGGTTGTACACTCCTTGTACAACAAGACCATGGACTAGACATGTTGCAGATGGGATGGAGATTCCATGGACCTAAGCATGGGGGTTTGGAGCAGATTTGATGAGTCTGAGATGTAGCAGAAGTCAAGGAAAGACTGATGATGGCATAAGGATGTGCATTCTTGTGGTTTGGGCGTATGGTTGGATTAGCTACCCAACTAGTTCGAGTCATGAGGGGTACCAGTGTACAGACAAGTGACAGGATCAGAGGAGTATCTTGACAGGCAGCCTAAGGAGGGATGACACATGATGGAGATGGTGGTTCTACATATGTTGCAGGGATGTTTGCAGTATGTGGAGGAGTTGATATCATGGATAAGACTGTTCAGATATAAAAATCTTGGTGACAGGATGGTTGCTGGATGGTAGATATTGTCGAGGATGACAATGACTTCAGGTGGAGGAGGATGTAAGGACCTATGGTTCGGAACATCACGGCCGTGCGAAGTGCGACTTGGTTGGAGCGAACGAGTTAACAAGTGACCGAGCGAAGCACTTGAGCGTGCGTACGAAAGTGTTGGAGCAAGTCACGTATATTTATATGGACGAGCTGGGCGTTCGTTCAACAAAGCCGACGGATGAAAGGATTGTAATTCGGGCGTTGGTCGATGGGCCGACCAAATGAATTAGCAAAAAGACGAGTCGGCTGGACTTTAAAACGCAGGTCGGCCATGTGTGGCATGACCGCCCATCGAGCATATAAACATAGCATGCGGTGGATGGGAGAAGGGCATCGGAAGATTCATTCGAACACATATCACTCGAACATCAAGTAGGAGGTGCGAAGAAGTGTAAGAGGGCCGAGTGAAGGCGCAAGTCTATGTGCCCGCTCACGGGCAGCGTTACATGGCAGACACACGAAAGACTTGGGTGTTGGTGAAGGCACGGGTGACTCAGGTGACTCGGGTAGGTCGCCCGCCTGTCGTGCAAGAGGAAATGCGGTGGTGTCTCGGGTGACTCGGGTAGGTCACCCACCCGTCGTGCAAGAGGAAACACGGTGGTGACTCGGGTGACTCGGGTGAGGTCGCCCGCCCGTTGTGCAAGGTGAACGAAGTTCGGTTGAGGAGTGCGGTTGGCGGTTCGTGTGAGGGCACGCCTGCCCAACTCAGGCAAGGAACTCGGTTGGCACACGAAGGTGTGACATGTTGTAAAATTGGCTAAGTATGAAACTTGGTGTTTCCCAAGTATACTTGTAAATATTGGAAAGTTGAATAATATATTGAATTTGGGCAGACTCATTGTTCAGGGAGTTGCCCCTCCCTTTATACTGTTGCAATTGTCTTGTTATTTATAATTGTTGTGGATAATGAATGTGTATGGGTGTTCATTGGTATAAAGGAATAATAATAATACTTAGTTGAGAAACACAAACTAAGTAGGACAAGTGGTTAGGCATAGTCCATGAACATAAGTATTGGTGAAAAGAAAGTGTTCGGTGGTGCCGCACCTCGCTATAAGCGGTTGAAAGACTACCACAGGTGTAGGGGCGTGACAAGGAGGGTTGAATTTTCGAGGAAAGTCTCTCTCTGAGTGAGTCGACAGAGAGGAAGGGCTTCCATATCGAAACCTTATCATGCTAGAGGTAGCAGCGCAGAGCCTCAATGTGAGGAAAGAGCTAGTGGGATGCATTTTTTTCACAGGTAGTTTTCTAGACAGAAAATAGTCAAAATAGAGAGGAGAAGCACAGCGAGGGAATTTTTCCTAAGTAGACTTCCCGCCAAGAAGTCCTTTTTCTTATAAGCTGAGCACCTGCAGTAAGAAATAGAGAGGAGCAGCTCGACATGTTTGGCAGAGATGACAACCAGTGGGTTGAGATATTAGGACAGGTTGGATGGGGCATCCAACTATGTCATCTTGAAGGCAAGGATGTCATTCCTTCTATATGAGTATTTTTTCAAGACCTATGTCGACAACATGGTGGTTGTGCCTGTAGATGCAGATCTGCTAAAGAAGTAGCAAGCAGAAATGGCGAAGGCGAAGAGGATGATCCTTGATGGAGTAAAGGATTACATGGTTTGTCACATAGCTAGCAGAGGGACTACTAAGGAGATTGTGGATGCCTTGGCAACGATGTGTCAAGGATCTTCCGAGTAACGAAAGATGTACATAGAGCAGAAGTCGAGATCTGCTCAGATGTAGAAGGGGGAGTGTGTGGATCCATTTCTCACAAAGCTTCAGGGGACCCATGATGAGTTATCTGCTGTGGGGTCTACACAAGACTTATAATTGGTTAGACTGGCCCTCAATTCTGTCTTAGATGAGTGGCAAGTCTTTGTCTAGAGTATCATGGGTAGGGCGACTTTGCCAAATTGGCATGAGATGTGGGAAGCTCTCAAGAAAAAGGAGCTGAGGAGAGACTTGGTCAAGTATAAGATTGACGGAAGCAGAAGTGGGTCAAAGCCCAAGGAGGAGGAGGATAATGTATCCCTCACATTGAAAGGGTAGTAGGATCAATAGAGATGTAAGAAGGATGTCTCGAAGATAAAGTGCTTCAGGTGTGGTGAGACAAGTCACTACGCAACTCAATGTCCTCTCAAGAGGAAGGACAAAGATGAGAAGCATGATCTGAGGCTGCACCCATGAAGATCGTGGAAGAGGAGTTCACCATGACAACCGAGATACCTCCATGAGGGAGGTGGGATGATTTGGAGTTGTAGTTTGAAAGAGCTACATATGGGTAGGATCCTTGAGGAGCCCACCTCTTGGGTCAATTCCTTTGCTATGGGAGCCCAGATCAGAAGTAGCAGGATGGAATAGAGTTGGATGGTGTTGAGGAGTGTCAGAGAGATAGTTGCAGTGGCCAGGAGCGCCAGAGACTGAACAACACAGAGAAGAGTTGGCAGCAGTGCAGATGGCATAGAGCAGAGCTCAGTAACAACGCAGTAGATTCAGAGCGTCAGTGTAGAGACTAGCAGTAGTCAGGCTCCAACATTCACATGGTATCATACTAAACACAGTTAGTTCAATAATTTGGGATGTTTTTCCGTTTTTGATGGAGTAGTAACAATTTGTAGTGCAGTGGTAGTTGGTAGTGGCAGTTCTAGTAGCAGCACAGATGCAAAATTGAGAGGAAGTTGCAGTATAGATGCAATGTTGATAGTGGCAGGGTCAGTAGTAGTACAAATGAAACATTTGTGTAACAATTGATGGACAACATATCAAACATCATCAGTGTAGAGGACGATGTGATAAAGTCAATGTGATGCTTTAGATTGAAGGCATTGCTAGAGCACATTCCTCGCTAAGAGGGAGTGTTGATTTCTGGTAGCATCGGATGCACTCTAAGTCTCAAATTTTACAGGAAGGCTTAGGCACATGTATTCCAAAGAACCCAAAAAATGTTTTGGGAAATTCCACCCAGAAACAATTTTATTAAAATAATTAATTATTTTTAAAGGAACCCTAAGTCTAAACTTAAGAAAATAAAATAATTAAAGGGTATTAATATAAAATTTGGGTGTAACTTCTAGAAGAAGACGAGGATCAAGAAGAAATGATCTTAGCCATTAATTAGCTTCTAATATGAGTCGTTGAATGTGAACGAGGAGATTATTTAAGGAGGCTTGAGGATCACTTGGAAGGAAACACAAAGAGTTTAAAAGTTCGATTTTCTGAAGCAAAGCAACTACTAGGAGAATTTCGATAGTGATTTTTTGCAGTGAGGGGCAGGGATAATTTGGTTGGAGAATCTTCTCCTAAGCTAGAATACGCAGTAGAGAGGAAGAGAGACACCAGGAGGAGGTAGCTTAAGACCTAATAGGGGTTGACACTGAGCCATATGGGCTCACGCAGAGGAAACACATTACTCCCAGTAGAAGTCTTAAATTTACAGGAGGATTTGACATCTGATCCAGGAGGGTTCAAATCTTCTAGAGAGAAAATAGACCTAGTGTAGAACTGACGTAGAGCCTAGAGGCTTACGCAGGGGCAACATAGAGATAGTCCGGGACATGTTGGTTCAACTGTTGAATCAGTCGGGACTTGCTGGGTAGAGTGAGGTAATCTCACAGATTTCTTCTGCCAGTTATTTCTCTGTAACTGGATTGCCAGGAGGGCATCCAGAGTTGTATTCAAAAAATTACCACATAATAATAAAAAACCCTCAGAGCTACTATACCAGCTTTCCCGCATTGGGTTTTTCCGGGGTCCAAAAAATACTATCACTTGTGTGTATCTTTCTCTATTGTTTCGTTCTTGTTTTGGGGAAATTAACTAATTAAGTGAAGGTTGTAGTTGTATTAGCTTTGATATTTGTCGTATGAAGCATTAGATAATTTGTTTCAGTAATTAACAAATATGGAAAGTTTAATCAGTTGCTGCAGTAGTAGATTCTGGTGGGATTCTCAAATTTTCACAGGTGGTTTAGCCCTTGGGGGTCCTATAGCACCTGAGGGAAGTCAATAAGGTTTTGGTTTTGTTGATTCCACTTCCTTAACTATACCTAGGAGGTTGAGTCATGTCATAGTAAATCTTCCTGTCATGTTTACCCTGGAAGGCCAGTGAAACTGGTAGATATGGGAGGGGTGGTTACACAATTGTATTGTACAAAACATGTTAATGTGACCCATATCCTAATCCTAGGAAAAATACCCCCTTAGAAAGTGCTTATATCAAGATGAGGTGTTATTCATGGAAATTTATTCTAGGAAGCTTCACTTAGTGCTCAAACCCCTTGTTTAAACATCAAGACCGATTTTAAGTGAAAAAAGAACTACTTATGACATATGTATCACAATTAAATGCCTATAAAAAAAACCCCTACAAGGGACCTATGTGTTAGTATATAGATTTTCTCAAGGCTTTTCTGTCCAAAAAGATGTGATCATATCCCATAGTATTTGTTTTCTATCTTTGATTATTTGTAAACTATTGTGGATATTCCATTAAGACATTTCATTACAACCAATCTTATAATATTTTACCACTTTTTTTCATGTATTGTTTTAGTTTAAGTTACAAATTTAATATTACTTTAAAAAAGCATGCAAAAACTAATCAATCTTGTAACGCAATTCGTAGCACATAGCTCCATTTTCTCAGCTTTGGTATCCAAATGTTATATTCGACTGAGTAGCATTAAAGCAAGGCTGGCAGATCGTTTGGGACATATCTATCCAACGCTGGGCTAAGCTATAGATCTGCTTCGAAGGCGAAGAATCCTCTTCGAATACATGTGCAGTAAAAAGTTTGGGACTCCACATGGCTGTTTTGGTAATATTTTAGAGCACCTTTAAAATAACAGATGCGAATAGCAAGGCAGTGGTGTTCGGGTTGTAAGCAACACCATAAGGTTGGATACCTTCATTATAATATTAAAAATAATAATTGTCATAATGTTAGAAGTAGCGTTCTACTTGAACGAATCAGAAGTACTATTTTGACATTTTTGAACTAGCTATACTTTTATTGTGGATGTGCACCGTTGGCAATCCGAGGAACTTAAATCTCCTTTGCACTCGCGAAGCCCATAAATAGAATCATTGTTGTTTTGCACCTCAACCCAGTCATCGAAACGTTGACCAATCGTGGAAACGTTGAACACCATCTATATTCTTTTCCGGGGTCTTTTTATTCTCTTTTCATTTTATTTAATTTTTTTATTTGAGTTAAAAATTTAGAACACTGGTTCAAATTGAAAAATACTAATATTAAATTGTAAAATTTAAATATAATCAATTTTTTTTCTTCCTAAGAAGGTATATGAGAGTGGGTATTCCTATGTTTTGATGTGATGCCAACTCACACCAATGGAAATTGTGGTTCTCATTATATTTGACATGTGTATCATTTTATTAATCATGGTATGAAGTTGGCACAAAGTTAAATCTCATTAAACCTCATTTTGATATTGCAGGCATTATAGAAAGGTACAAGAGGACAAACATGAAAATATTGATAGTATAGACTACAAGCTAATTATTCTAGCAAAGAGATTAGAGATTTTATTTGACCACCCATTATTAATGCCTAGATATTCTACCCAAATATATGTCTATATTTATAAATTTCTATTTACAAAATATTTTACTTAAATGAGATACCTCAAAATTATGAACTTATGTTATTAGTCTCATTTCCTTTCAAAAAAATTATTAGCTATTTTTGTTTATGAATAGCTAAAATAAATAAATAAAGTTAAAATTTAAAATATAATTTTACATAATAAACACCCATATAAATTTAAAATACAATTTAACACAATAAACATCAAAACACGTCCTCCTCCGTCAATTT
The DNA here is from genome assembly GCA_031772625.1 of Pinus tabuliformis. NCBI lineage: Eukaryota > Viridiplantae > Streptophyta > Pinopsida > Pinales > Pinaceae > Pinus > Pinus tabuliformis. Next base: position 936,085,565 of record CM062806.1, read on the forward strand.
AATAATTATAAAAAAATTCAAAGTTACGCGTCTGGTTTCTTTATTCGTTTCCTTATTTTTCTTCCGAAGTCATTTCTGGAAGGCGTACAATGGGCCCTTTTATATTCGAATTAAATTTGTATGATTAGCTTTATAATTTTGTAATTATTATCAGCATAGATTTATTTTAAAAAATTTAATTTTGTTAAGTTTTAGTTAAGTGAGTTTAAAACTTTTATGACTTAATATTTGCCCTTTTATATTCGAATTAAATTTGTATGATCAGCTTTATAATTTTGTAATTATTATCAGCATAGATTTATTTTAAAAAATTTAATTGAGTTAAGTTTTAGTTAAGTGAGTTTAAAACTTTTATGACTTAATATTATTTAAATATTTTATATAATTGTATAATTATATACTTTTTTAATTTTTTTAAATTTATTAATTATTATTAAAAATTTTAATAGTTAATTATTAAAATTTTCAATTATAATAGTTTATAATTCAGATTTTTTTATTTATAATTAGTTTTAAATTTAATTTTAATTGATTATTATAATTTTGGTCTTTTAATTTTTTTTATTCTTAAAATTTTATCTATAAAATAAGATTGGTTTATGGAGTGAATATCAATATAGATTTATCTTAATTCTGAATTTATTAAGTTTTATGAAGAATCAAATCTCTTTTTACTTTAAAAGAGATTTGCTTCCCAAAAAAATTAATTCCTCTCAACCCTTTATAGATCTAGAATTAAGATGAATCTATAGCAATTTAATTATTAATTATAATTATAATAATAATTATTATTAATTTTCTCTTGTTAGTGTTGCAGCGCAAGTGCATAATCAGTGCAGGGTCGTAGTTGACCACTCATACCCATGGGCATATTTTGATGGAGCATCCCTTGCTAGGGTGAACTTGGAGGGAGTGTTATTCTATTTCTTCGTGAAAATCATTATTTTAAGTTTCATAGTGGTCTTAGCATGGGATCAAAAAATCATGCAGAATTATATAGTCTCAAGATTCTTTTGTTTTTCATTGAAAAATGATGTAAATATTTACATATAAAATTATTAATTGTATGTATTTTATTTTTATTTTATTTTCACCGAGTTAAAATATTAAAGAAAACATTACAACATCTTTCTTATTTATGCTTTTAACTTTTAATTTTTTTATTACTATGATCTACCCAGTGTTCAGCCAGATCAAATCTCCTTTCACTCTAAAAAAATCTTCATCTCAAAAAATTTGATTAATAATCGCATAGCATAAGCTGACAAGGCATGAGCTTATATTGTTGCTCTTATATTGCTAGCCCTTGCAAAGTTTTGTTTTTGATGAACGGAGCTGCTGGTATCTTTTGAGGCCGGAGGTCGGGAAAACTGGTGTAACTTGACCTTTTATCATGGATCTATATTTTTTTCCCGGGTTTTTTTATTCTCTTTTCATTTTATGTAATTTTTTATTTGAGTTAAAAATTTAGAAAACTAGTTTAAATTGAAAAATATTAATATTAAATTGTAAAATTTAAATAAAGTAAAAAAAAAATCCAAAAGTGGACTTTGAGAGTGGCCATTTCTCTGCTTTGATATGATATCAGTTTACATCAAAGGGAGTTGTGGTTCTTATTATATTTAATACATGTGACATCATTTTATCGATCATGGATCAAGCAGACACAAAGTTAAGCCTCATTGACCATGAAGCGGACACAAAGTTAAACCTCATTTTGTTATTGCAGTATAGAGAGGTAAAAGAAGACAGACAGGGAAATATTGATAGTATAGATTGCAAGCTAACAATTATAGCAAAAAGATTAAAGATTCTATCTGACCACCTATTATAGCAAAAAGATTAAAGATTCTATCTGACCACCTATCACTGATGCCTAGACATTTTATCATAATAGTCTTTTTTTGTCTTCTCATATCGAAAGAAAGAAAATTATTTTGACATCTACCCAACTAAAGATATCCTATGGATGTAATTTTCATTTAACATAATATAATGCGAGTAACTTCAAACCAAAAAAATTATAATTAAAATTTAAAATTTAAAATATAATTTTACTTGGTAAACAACGAAATAAATTTAAAATACAATTTTACACAATAAACACCCATAAACATCAAAATACATGCTCCACAATAAATTTAACAAAAATAAAAAATTCAAAATTATAAAAAAATTCAAAATTACGCGTCTAGTTTCTTTATTTGTTTCGCTATTTTTTTTCCCGAAGTCATTGATGAAGTATGGAGCCGAGGCACGAAGGCAGACCCTCTGGCCGGTCTTTTTCAAGATGCTTTACTATCACGCAATTTTGTGGACATTTTCCCTACTAAAACTGCCCCTACTTGGGATAATGGCCGCTCTGGATCAGCGTATGTGGCCAAAAGACTGGATCGCTTCATAGTCCATGAAAATTTGATTGAGAGACTGGGGGAGTTCTGCACGGAAATCATCAGTGACTTCATATCTGACCACATACCCATCTCATTGCAATGGAGGAATACTGGAATCCGTAAGGGTTTTCTTTTCAAATTTAACAGATCCTGGCTGGAAGATCCAGAGTTCAATGAGCTTGTGCAGGAGTCCTGGGGACGACATGCTCCTTCTAACTCCTCTCCCACATTTAATCTCCTCGACAAACTAGATTCCCTTCACGAGAAAGTAAAGCCCTGGCAAAAACAAAAGCAAAAAGCAAACATGAAAGAACTTAAAGATATCCAGAAGGAAATGGATTGGATCCTCTCGAAAATGTCCTCACAATGCCTCCCCATGAAGATCCGGCTACGTATACAAGCACTGGAAATAATAAAATAAAATTACGTCTATCGAAGAATCCACCTGGAGACTAAAAAGCAGGGCAACCTGGATAAAGGAGGGAGATCGCAATACAAAATTCTTTCACCGTTATGCAAACCATCGCCGCAACATAAATACAATCTGGGAGATTAGGGACGAGGATGGGAAAACACACCAAACACAAGAAGATATCTGCAATGCGGCTGTACATTATTTCCAGGAAACATATGGCAAAAATGAAAATATAATGGCAGAAGACCTAATCTGGGGAATTGAGCCCTATCCTACAATGTTCAAGGATGAGCAAAATGAAGAACTCTACAGGATAGTCACCGAGGAAGAACTCCTGGAAGTGCTGAAATCTTTCAAGAGGGATAAATGTCCAGGCCCAGATGGATGGACGATCGAGCTCTTCCTTCATTTCTTTGATCTCATAAAGAATGACCTATTGAGCATGGTTGATGAATCCAGAACAATAGGTAGAATTCATCAATGCATCTCATCCACATATATTGCTCTCATCCCAAAGAAAAACAATGTTAATATTTTCTCAGATTTTAGGCTGATCTCCCTGTGTAATACTATTTACAAAATCATCTCAAAGGTAATTGCTGGCAGATTGCGAAATACTCTTTCGCATTTCATCTCTCCGGAACAACATGGCTTTCTCAAAGACAGACTCATTCATGATGCTGTTGCAAATACTCAGGAAAGTATGCATACGATACACACCAAGAAATTAAATGCGGCCATCTTCCAAATTGACCTGAGGAAGGCTTACGACTGCCTGGATTGGGGCTTCCTCAGATGCGTCCTTACCAAAATTGGACTCAGTCCCAGATGTATAAATTGGATAATGGCATGTGTTGACAAGGTAAACTACGCCATCCTGATAAATGGACATCCAACTAAATTCTTTCGAGCTGCTAGAGGACTGAGGCAGGGATGCTCACTCTCCCTGCTTTTATTCATCTTGGCAATGGACTGCCTAAGCCTGCACATAAAAAGAGCAGTAATGGAGGATCAATTTCGGCCACTGATGATAAGCAACAACAACAGCATTTCACACAGTCTTTTTGTAGATGACATATTGATTTTGGGTATGCTCTGTCACTTTTCCTGGTTATGCCTTTTTAATATTCTTAAGAAATTTGCAAATGCTATAGGACTACATATAAATGAAGGAAAATCTGTAATTTATCATGGAAAGTGCGACATGGAAACCATTGAATATATTGAAGGCTTATTTGGTATCAAGGCAATACCTATTCAAAGGGGAATGAAATACCTTGGATATCACCTAAAACCTTGTTGCTACAATTTAGCTGACTGGCAATGGATCATTGATCGCTATTATAAAAGGATATCTGGATGGGAGTTCAGATGCCTCTCAATGGGTGGGAGAGTTATTCTTACCCAAACAGTTTTAGCACAACTAACAGTATATTGGGCTCACTTGTACCATATCCCTGCGGCCATTGTCAAGGAGCTAAATCGCCTTACTGCAAACTTCATTTGGGGAGGCTGCCACGAAAGGAAGAAATATCACCTCACCAAATTGGCCAGCATTACTCTTCTAAAAGAATTGGGTGGATGGGGGATTATGGATCTCTGCAGATTTGGAGGAGCGCTATTGATGAAATCCTTATGGAGGGGATTATTTGGGAAAGGCACCTGGAGCAATACCATCCAGAAAAAGTACCTTGGTAATAAAGACTTCGGATACTGGTACAAGAAAGGCTCCATAGGCATCAAACAGGGTTCAACCATCTGGAAAAGTTTCCGGAAAATGGAGAATTATTTCCTTCAGCAGCTTACATGGAAGTTCCAAAATGGAAACAATATTCTTATAGTTGTTGACCCAATACTTGGTGCTGGGGAGGAATGTTCCATTCCAGAGAACATTAAAAATATCCTACATGGACTGGGCATATTTATATGGGGTCAAGCTATAGCGGGCTGGCAAGGCCCTTTACCGATTTGGAAAGAAGCACACAACATTGGCCTAAATGGTCACACGACCCTACAATGGAACAAGATCATAACAAATATAAAAAACATTGGTATCTGTCACACGGAACCCCGAGACTTATCACATGGAAAGGCAAGATGAAGACTGATAATATTATTGTAGTTGATACTTATCTCTCTCTCTCCAGAGTACCAACCCTACAATCAGTTTTGCATTTCCCCTCAGCTTTTTGGAAAACAGGAATTCCAAACAAAATCATCATTTTTTCTTGGCTGGTTTTTCACAACAAGAACCTCATCTGGGAGAATCTACAGAAAAGACATTGGCAAGGGCTGGGTTCTATCTATAAATGCGACACTGGAAACAACAACCACATCTTCCTGCAATGTAAACTCACTACCCAGGTATGGAAAAATTTGTCTAAATATTTTGGTTTTCGTTTTATACTGCACTCATCCATCACTGAATCATTGAAGTGGTGGAGTTCACAGAAGCCCCCCTGGAGGGCCATTCCTTTAATCAGTATATGGGCCATCTGGAAATGGCGGAACAACTACTTGTTCCAGAACTCTAGAGAGGACTTCTAGCAGGTCTTTCATAGAATTGTAACAGATTTCAGTGTTTTTTCTCCCCAACCCAATCGCCCAAGCAACAATCCTCGTGTGCACATTAACTCACAGTTAATGTATCCAATGGGTTTTTTTGACAGTGCAACACAAAAAGGGTTCTGTGCTAGTGGGGTTTGGATCTCCATATCCAAACAACTATCCTACAATATTCTCTGGAATGGAGGACATGGCACCAACAACAAGGCAGAAGCAATGGCTCTTTGGGGCCTATTGTGGTTCAACAACTTTCTAAATATTCCTTTCCTACATGTATATGGGGACTCCAAGATCATAATTGACCATGTTTTAGGAAAGGCCTCCATCAACACCCCATCATTACAAGGATGGCTGAAGAGAATAGAGATCCTTTGGCAACTTCAAAATGGTTTCACAATCCAGCACATAGGCAGATCCCAAAATATGCAAGCAGAAATCCTATCAAAAAAAGGTGTGCTTGGAGCACCTGGTAACTAGTACTTGGAAATCACTTGGGAGCATAACACTTATGTCATGGAGGACATTTTTTTCGAGGAATATAGGTTTTTTTTTGGGGCACTATTGAAAGTCTGTTTTTGTTTCTGTTTGTGTTTAATCGGCTGCCTGGCCACTGGGCATAAACAGTGTCCTCTACGAGGATGGACCAATCCTATCCTTGCAAAGCCCTAATTCTTCCTCCTCATAGATGGTGTTTCGTCAACATGACCATACAGTATCCTAATACTGACATACCATACTATCAGCTGTAGCACTGTCTCTATCTTATATCTTTTCAGCGTCTTATACATAGACTTATCAAGGTATATCTGAACCATCTATTATTTCTTTTTGTTGTTATGGGGCACCTGCAACTTCAGCCTGATTTATATAATACAGACAGTGCCAAAATGGCTTATGTGTATGAACAATTGTTGACATTTGTATATCTTTACTCTAATATCAATACAATTTGTGCTTTTTTTTCGTACTAAAAAAAATTCCGAAGTCAATGAAGAGTAGTCAGTTTTATTAGAAACAAATAATATAATTATCAGAACCTCTGAATTCAAAGTCAAAATCCTCGCCATCGCGATTAAATATGCAATTTTTTAAAGCATCGTCTACCTACTCGATTTCTGGAAGGCGTGCAAGGGGCGTTTTTATATTCGAACAAACTTCCATCGTTGGCATTATAATCTTGCAATTATTATAATTGATTACTAAGAGTTTCAATTTTATAATTGAGACATTTATATTTATAATTAAAGTTTTAAATTTGTTTTTAATTTTTTATTAATTAATATTATAATCTTAAAGTTTTTATAAAATTTTATATGTTTTATTATTAAAAATTTATCTATAAAATGGGATTGGTTTATTAAGTGAATATCAGTGTAGATTCATGTTAATTGTGACTTTATCAAGCTTTAGGAAGGATAAAATCTGTTTTCATTTTAAAAGAAATTTGCTCCTTAAAAATTTGATTCTTCTCGTAATAGATGTTAGAATGAATCTAATTTTATTTTATTTAATTATTAATTATAATTATAATAATTATTAATTATTAATTTTCTCTTGTTCATGTTGCAACTCAGGTTTTGGCCACTTTCAATCTCCTTCTATAAGGATAACAAGTGAATAATCAATGCAGGGTCGTAGCTATAGAAGTTGACCACTCATACTCTCATATCCCTCTGCATATTTTGATCGAGCATCCCTTGCTAGGGTGAATGTGGGGGAGCTATTTTATGTATTGGTGAAGATCATTATTTTAAGTTTTAGAGTGGTCTTGGCAAGGATCAAACAATTATGTAGAGTTATATAGTTTCCAAATTATTTTGTTTGCCATTAAAAGTGGATGTAGATATTTACATATAAAATTATTATTATTATTACTAGCATCTGATGTTGCAAAGGAATGTTGTAAGGCGATAGCATAGGTTAGAGTAGCATAGAAGAATAGAAAGCTAACAAACATTGAATTCAACTTATTCAACAAACATATATACATAGTGAAACATTCAAAGTAATTTTGATCATGAAGGGAATTCTCTCTGGTCAAAATAATAAACTCCTCACTGCATATGAAATGAAAAGAATCCCAGTATGTTGCTTGAAATATTAGATTAATATATGTGAAGTTTGGATCTCATCCTCACTAATAAAATTGACTACAGCTGATAAGGACTCAATAAAAACCCCACTGATTTGGTTCATGTTTTTGATACACACAAGATTAACATGTTCATTCAAAATTTAAAATTCGATAACATATTGACTTTTGAAATCAAACTTTTTCTTAATATAACTCAAGGGGAACACAACGCTTGTATTGAAAGCAAGAGCTCAGGCTTCCATATCACTTGTCACATGTTTCTCTGAATCTTTTCCACTTGGCCATGCATGATGCGTCCCTCTACCACTTAGCCATGCATGACTTGTGCCTTTACCAAATCCCCACTTTGAGATCAAAATAAAAGTGACACAACACTTTATATAGAACCAAGTATGTTTCTAAAAATATAAAGCTATATTATCTATCTGAGCTCTCCCCTAGCTCTTCATGTCCTTTTCTTTTTGTGTGCCTTCTATTTTGACACTCCATACCTTTGAATCCCTTGGTCCACTTCATCACTAGCATGTTATAGGAAGTGTCCCCATATCCTCCTCCCGAAACATCTTCCCATCACAACAAATGGAACAAAACCAACCATTCTCCTAGTCTTGTGTTTGCCAAACACATTTCCTTGCCATCACAACTCCTCCTCATTTTCACTCTAATCAATATAAGACCAATTTTAATCACTATAATCCCTCCTTCCCATGACTAACTACCCTCCAATGTGGGGTCCATAAGTACTAGTGCTCTCTCTATGTTATACAGTCTTAGTGTTTGTTAATTGACTGATATCCACAAAATCATAAAACATTAGTGAGCAAGGAATCATAGTTGTTGGACGTTTTAGAAAATTTCTACTTTAAATATGAGATCCACACGTGTCATACAACTTCAATGAGAAACTCCATGTGTTGAGGGACACTATAGTACTTCTTTCTTTCATTGACAATCTCGAGTAGAAGCACTCAAAAACTGAATACATCTACTTTCTCTATTAACTGTCCATGTAAGGCGTACTTAGGCACAATGTAACCACTACACAATCAAATCTCCATCTCTTAACCCTCTTAAGGGTTAAGAGGGCATTAGCTCAATGCTCTTCCCTTCTGCTCCTATATTCCTGGGCCTTGCAAAGTTCAGCGTGCTTCCCTTTTCTAATTTGATGATTGCAGAATCCAGATGCTCCTATATTCTCATGCCTTGTAAAGTTCAAGCGAGCTTGACCTTTTATCATGGTTTTATTTTTCCTCGGGGTCGAGTTGAGATTTTTATGATTATTTATTTTATTTTATTTAAGTTTATTTAAATTTTTATTTGGGTTAAAAATTTGGAAGGATGCTTCAAATTTAAAAATATGAATATTAAATTGTAACATTTTATTATAATAATAAAAAATTCTTAGAAGGTTGTCCAAGCATGAAGTTTCTTTCTTTTGATATGATGCCAACTCATAGGAAAGGGGACTCCACTTTCCATTATATTTGACCCATTCCATGCACTCTTGTCACTTCATCAATCATGACACAAAGTCAGCGCAAGCCAAACTTCATTTGAATATTGTAATAGATATAGGGAGGTACAGGAAGGCTCAATAGGGGAATTCTAACAAACTGAGGAAAAAATTGATAGTATAAACCTCAAGCTAACCATTCTAGTTAAGAGATCAGCGAACATCTCATTCTCACATGAGTGTAGTGACTATCCATAGCTGATACCTCAATTTTGCACAATAGATGTTATGATATTGGTTTTTTTAGTCCAACACTAACAATCTTTTTTTGTTTTCTCATGTCATTATATCTGAACTTATATCATTTGTTTGATTTACTTTTAATAAAATTAGCCATAGAAAATTTTTAATATATATAATCCTCATTTAACAAAAAATAAATAAAAAGTTAAAATATAATTTCAATAATAAATTAGTGCTATCATATAAATTAAATAATTACTGAATACCAATCAACATAAAATAAGACACACACGTCATAATAAATTTCAAACCTAAAAAATATTAGAACCATTTAATTTAACTTCTTTCCATAATAATTTGTAAAAAAATCAAATTTACCATTCTTATTTCTTTATTTTTTTCGAAGTCATTGAAAAAGTCGTTCAAATTTACAATTCATGTTTCTTTACTCTTCTCAAAGTCATTGAAGAGTCGTTCAAATTTACGATTCTTGTTTCTTTATTTAAATCCTCGTCTACCTGAAGCCTCGTCTACCTATTCTTGTTTCAAATTTACAATTACGTATGGAATATTTCAAAGCGTCGTCTCCCTATTGGATTTCTTAAAGGCGTGGAATGGGCTGTACACAGGTAATAGGCTTTATATACGAACGAGAATTTGTCGGCATTATGATCGTGTAATTATTATTTATAGTTAGGACGTTCTTATTTATAATTAAAGTTTTAAACTTATTATTTATAATGAGGATTTTTTTTATTATTATTTATAATTAAAATTTTAAATTTATTTTATAATTGAAATTTTGTATACGAGAAATGTGATGCTTATATATTAATTGATTGTTATAATTAATATTAGTATAACCACATTAAAAGTATTAATGTGGTTGATATAGCGGAAGGTTTCATAAATATAACAAAAAAAAAGTAAAGAATGTCTTACTAGTGCACATATTTACTTGATTAACTATGTATAAAAAGGTTATGGGTCGACTTTAACTTAAATAATAATAAAAAAATAAAAATAAAAAAAATTGAACTTGAACTTGAAGTTGAAGAAATTGGATCTCTCTCAGCTCATGTTAGATCCGTATTTAAGATGGATCTATGTTGGTAAATAATAATGAGGAACTTATTAGAATTGGAATAATCTCAAATTCCTAGGAAATTAGTAGGCGTTGAAGTGGCACGAATATAATTTTTTAAATTTATTAAAAGTCAATGCAACCTAACTAACTCTTTAATACACTACAACCGTTATATTTTATATTTATAAAAATTTCATCTATAAATGGATTGGTTTACTTAATAAATATTATGATGATTAAAATTTACTATGATGAATATATAGCTTGAGTGGGCCTAATGGTTAAGAGCATGTGTTTCCTCCTAAGAGGTCACAAGTTCAAAATCCAAGAGGGTATAGTGTATGTATGCCTTGTATATTTACCAGTAAAAAAAAATGCAAAATAATACATATTAACTAATTATGTAAAATTTGGTTAGAGTTAATGTTTTCAAATAAAAAATAATGATATCTTTATTTTAAATATATATACAACTTAATGAAATATGGTGTAAAAAATAAATATATAAAATTTAATTTGTTGAATTTGTAGCAAGAAAAGACTTCATTTGACTAGTGCCTTAGTTAAATCGAGAAAATTCGTTTTTCCACATCAACGGGTGACTTGGATTGCAGTTTTTGACTAGTTCCTTAGTCAAATAGAGAAAATTCGTTTTTCCACATCAACGGATGACTTGGATTGTAGTTAGCTAGAGTGACATGGCTTTGTCTCCTAGTTACGTTAGAAAATTTGAGATATAGGCTAGAAGTAGAGTTATGCATGGGTTGATTGCTAAAATTTAGTCTAGTTGAGTTATTGTTAGTTAAACTCAGTTAAGTGAGCTCTAGTCATTAGTTGAGTCAATTTAAGGTCATTTGAGTAGTTATGATAGTTGTTAACTCATTGATCTCTCAGTTAAGTAGTCAATCAACTAAAAATAGACCCAAGCATGCATCGAATTCGGATTGCCTAGTTGAGTGGATAGAAAAGGAACATTTGTATTTATAATTGTATATTGTGGATTGTATAATGCTTTTGCTTTGAGCAAGTGATCAATTCCCCTTGGATTTGCAAAAATAGGGATTTCCCTATTATTTAGTAGCTTAATTCCTCCAAGATTGCTCAAGGAAATAGGAGGTTGGTTCAGGTTTGAATTGGCTAAGTGTTGGCCAGAGCAGGCCAAGAAGTAAGAGAATAGTTTTACAGTGCAGGGCATGCTTCAGAGTTGAAGCAAAACATTGTAGTTGTTTCTCTTTCTCATATGAATTAATGAAAGTAGTAGAGGGGATTTTCCCAGTTGGGTTCCCCTGTAAAATCATTGTGTTCCTTGTGTTTTGAAGGTTGCATGTTATTTCATGTGTTTCTATTGTGTGTTTTCCTTTCCGCAAAATAGTAGAAGAAATTTATGTCTCTTGATTTCAGTTCGATTTCATAAGCAGTAGAAAATTTCTTGTAATTTCTAGATGGTATCAAAGCCTCAGAAGACTACATAGAAACCTTGTTCCAAATCTTCTCTTAGATAAATTTCAATTTGCATAGTTTTTTTTGCAGATTCTCTTCAATGTAGGAAAAATATATTTTAATGAATTGAGGCTATAGTATACATTGGAGGGCACCTCGAATTTTTGTGCTTGGAAAGACAAAATGGAAGTTGTCCTGGCTGATAATGGAGTATGGCAATATGCAAAAAAAAAAACTTTTCCAAAACCAACAACATTAGATACACAAGCACTTGCTCAGTGAAAGAAAGACACAACAAGAGTCATGAGGATTATTTTGTAGGGTGTCAGAGATCATGTGGCTTCGAACTTGCATGGAAAGGAAAAGCATTTTGCAATGTGGAAAACTCTCAAAGATCTATTCTAGAGCCACAGTGATGCCAGGAAATTGGCATTGAGAGATAAACTCAGGAGCATTTGAATGCAAAAAAATGAAACAATTCCTCAATACCTATCTAGATTCACTTAGGTTCGAGATGAACTTGGAGGAGTAGGATAAAATGTACCATCGTATGAACTTGTGATATTAGCATTCCTTGGCCTTCCAAAATCTTGGCACAACTATCAGGATTTGGTTAATGGAAGAGACAAGCTACTACATTGGGAGAGGCTTTGGTATAATTTGGTGCAGAAGGAGATCATAAGAAACAATAGAGATGGTGTCACATCCATTGCAGATGAGGAAGAAAATTGTGCTCTAGTTGGCAAAGTAAAGAAGCCCAAAGCCATTTAGTCCCAAGGTGAGGCAGAATCTAGCCAAAACAATGGCAAGAAAAATGACCTTACCAAAATAAAATGTGTTCACTACCATGAATATGGACACTATGCAACCAAGTGTCCGCATAAGAAATCCCACAAGGAGACTACATCAGGAGCATGAGGAGATGCTTTGGAATCTCAATTCAAGTTAGATTTCACCCTCTTTGCTTGCATGGAAAGAACAGTAAGAGGGAGTGAGCCATCCAATGTGCTCTGGAAATCATCCCAAAAGTAAGAATATGGTTGACAAAAAATAAATGTGAAACATTAATCCTGTTAACCAATCTATGACCGTTGATAATACTTGAGACCTTTGCCTTATTAATTTTTAGACTTATACCATCCATGACCAATATGAAGAGAAAGGGAGAAAGAGAACATCTTTGTCCCAATCCCCTTCCCACCTAGAAAAAACTCGATGGGGATCCATTAGCTAGAACAATGGACCACACCAAAGTAACACATGCCATTATCCAATCCACATTGCGCATAGTGAGTCCAATTTTAGTCAATATAAGCCACAAGAAAGAACAATCTACACATTCACATGCCTTTTTTAATTCCACCTTCATAACTAATGCTTCCAGTTTCTTAGTGTGAATGGTGTTAATTCATTCTTGAGTTGTGGCAATAGCATCATGAATCAGACGATTATGTAGGAAGCCAAATTGTTGCCTAGATATGAATTACCAGAGAGTTTTCTTCGTGCACTCTACTATGACTTTGGAAATTAGGAGGAAGGGTCAAATTTTTTGGAATAAGAGCAAAGAACGTGGAGTTAATGGCCCCAAAAATCTGTCCCGTAAGTTAAGATTCTTCAACCAAGTCCAAGACATCCTATCCCATCAAATCAAAGAAGTGCATGAAAATATCCACTATCTAGCTGTCCAGGCCTAGACATTTATCTTTCGCAAAGTATTTGAAGGCCCGAAGTATCTCCTCATGAGAAACAAGGTGAAATAGAGCTTCAAATTTTTTCCTCATCAAACATGGTAGGATATTCCTCCAATCCCCATATCTGATCCTCGATGCTAACTTCTACCCGGGCCTTGTAGAAATTCTCAAAATATGTGACAACTTCTCTTTGAATATCCTCCATAGAATTTATTGACTCCCCATTATTAGATTTAATATTCCAAATAACATTGTTGTTTCTCCTGTGATTCGCAAAGTGGTGAAAGAAACAAGTATTTCTATCACCTTCACTAAGTCATATAGCCCTACTCTTGAGGTGCAAGGTAGTCTCTTATATCTCTAATATGTGCCTCTTCTTCGTGTACAACTCTTTCAGACAATTTAGTAAAGAGTGAGAAGGCACCATCTGTTCCATTATCCTGCTAAGACTATCAATTTCTTCCACAATCAACTTCAATTCCGATAATAGAAGATTTTTTTTATTACATTCCCAAGTTCTCACTCTACTCTTCAGAAAACTAAGCTTTTGTGTGATCACAGACATGGTTGATGTCCCTGGCTCCTCCTCCACAATTTTCTAAGAAGTATTAAGCATTTTATTAAAATATTCATCCTCCAACCACACTTTGTTGAATTTGAATGGGATACCCTTACTGACATTCTCCTTCCTCAATTGAAGAACTATAGGAAGATGGTGAGAGAATGAACCAATATATCAAACATCACATCTGAGAATGAACCAATATATCATGAAATAAGGGAAGTAGCGTATACCTTATGAAGTATGTTTCAGTTGCTTCCGTTTGTTGTTGCAGAGTTCTAGGTTCTGATTTGTATTCTGGTGACAGTATTCTGACTGATCAAATTGATTGATTGTGATTTGCTACAGTGATGATGGGTTGTCCAAGTGATTAATTGATTCAGTTATGATGTTTGAGTTTCAGTGATTGGTTGATGCAGATGTATTTGATAGTTGTATTGCAGAGGTGATTGATTTTGAGCTTCAATGTTATTAATGGGTCCAGTATGAAAATTGGATAAAACGTAGCCTTCAGATTATGGTGTGGTGTTCCAGGAGTATCCATCTGAAAATTTATGAAATGTGGTCCCTGGAGGAAGAAATAAGGTTGTAGCCTTCTGTAGGTCGGTGCCTACGTACTAGTAAACATATCGGCTAGTACAAGAGATAGGGGGTTGTAGCTCCCTTCCAGTAGAAGCTGGAGAACGAGAGAAGGTTGTAACCTTCTGCAGGTAGAAGCCTGCGTACTAGTATGAGTCTGCACTAGTACAATTTTGTAAACAGATTTTCTTATTATTAAAAGAAGACAGAGACAACAGTAGTAGGTGGTTTTCACCCACATTGGGTTCCACCTTAAATCTTGGTGTTCATGTGTGTTTCTTTTGCGTGATGGTTCATTATGTTATTAACTGCTCATGGTTACTGTTTAATGTTTAATAAAGTATTGATGCACAGATTAAAGATCAACATATGATGAATTAACTAAATCTTAAGTTCACTAGATATACGTTGGTTGCCTTAAAAACAGTTGCATGCACACGTGAGGTCCCTTTACTAAAGTAGTGTATATAAATCTGATTATGGAAATGAAAAAGTTATTGATTTACAAATACTGATTCACCCCCCTCTCAGTATTATTTCCAACAATTGGTATCAGAGTAGGTCCTTTGGTAGAAGCTTGATCACTTGAAGGAGATCCGTAGAAACAATGGGAAAGAAGCTAAACAATAAAGCACCACAAAAGAAGAAGGCATCTCAAAGGAACTATGACAGTGGGAGAGTCGATTGGGGATTATGTGGAAGCAACTCTTCAGATTTAGAATCACCTCAGAATGAAGATGAACAAGCAAAAGAACCATCAGGTATGAATTTATTATCCTTTGGTGATACATTTCTCTATCCATTTGAAGATGATGAAAGTGACAGCGAAACAACTGAATTTGCTCTTATGGGTGAAAGAGAAAGATATCAAATAGAGGCAGAATTTAAAAGGCTCACAGACAAAATTAGAGATCAACAAGATCTATTGGACAAAAGGGAGTGTGCCTTCAAAGAAGAAGCTACCAAACTAAAAGAGGAAGGAAACAAAGTAAGGAAGCAGTACAAGGAAAAGGAAGATCAATGTCAAAAGCTGCAGGATGAAGTGACATCATTAAGAAATGAAGTAAATAAAAGGAACACAACAATCAAGAAACTTAAAGATAGATCCAGTTACTATGAAGGTCTTGAAGCTAAGATCCTCTCTCTAAAAGAAGATCTTGAAAAATAAAATAAGCAGAATGAAGAACTACTCCAAGCTCTTGAAGAACAAGAAAACGAAGTTCTTGAATTAAGGCAACAAGTGGAAGAAGGAAGAAAAGCTGAAGAAATCATGAAGAAGCAGTATCTTGAAAAGGAAGAGCAATATCAGGTTGAGGTAAATATACTAAAAGGTAAATTAGAAGAAAAGGATAAGCTTTTACGATTTCAAGATAGTACTAAGATTTTGGATGATATTCTTAGTAGTCAAAGGTCTCCTGCCATCAAATCTGGTCTTGGTTTCCATGAATCTGTTGAAGGTGAATCTAGCTCACAAGCTAAGGCAAGGAACTCTAATATAAAACCTGAAATGCTAAACAAGGAGATTAGAGGTCAACCCCATCAACAACCAAGGAAAGAAATTCTTCAAAGAAAATCTTTTACTCCTAAATGTGGAAGTGATAGTCGGTTATTTCCTCAAATGAATAATGTTGAATGTTTTATATGTCATAATCTTGGACATGTTGCAGCAAGATGCGGAAGTAGAATGGTTCAAGACCATCACACAGAAAGATCATCAACTTCCAGGTACTTTAAGGGATATTGTTTTTCTTGCAATATGTTTGGTTACAAAGCCATTGACTGCCATAAAAGAAATATGAAACATGTAAAATGTTATGCATGTAACAAGTTTGGACATATAGCAAAGGAATGCAGGAGAAAATTTCGGCCACCATACCAAAAGAAGAAAACATCATCACACTTGAAGATATGGAAGAAGAAGAAAGTACAGTCAGAAAAATGTGGCATGGCACAGTGTATAGACATAACAGACTCAGGGGGAGATGAAAGTGTGAAACTTCAATGTTCTAAATCTCATACGCAAGTTTCATGAAGACAAGTTGTGTATATACGCGAGTTTGAAGTTGCACAGTCGCGTATATGTGGTTTGAGAAAAATGCAGTGGGACAGACTCCGAAAAACTGATTTAATATGATTCAGACAATTATCAGTTATCTTTTATATTGTAATGATAGATGACTACAGTCTGTGGATGTTATTTAGAAGTGCTTTTGATCCTCACAAGTTGTTGATAACTTGATGTGTATATTTAATTGATGATAATGCCTTGATATTTCTTACTGATATATGAAATGATCAGATCTGACAGTGAACAGGTGGAACAGGTTCAGGGGGAGAACATGTTATGCTTCTAACAAAGCATTGTTGGCATTATATTTAGAAGTCTTTGTTACCTAATCAATGATTATGATGATTATATGGCTAAATAATACATCTTTCTATGTTACGGTTATGAGTTTCCCATGATAGAATCTCATATGATACTTGGGGTCACATAGTTGGTGTTCAGATCAAATTTATGGATGATTGTTGATGACTGTTTGATGATGCATATAGTACATATATGTTTCTTACATGGTGATCTTCATAAGGACAAAGCTTGAGTACACAACTTCATTATTTGATGATGAGCCACTCATTTCTTTTATGTTGTTGTCATCATGCCTTCAAAGATGCACAAAGATCATATAGTGCAATTATGATGCAGGATTCATATAGTTCTTGGCTCTCACATGGTTGAGGATTGTTGTTGTTGATGATATCAATAAATCTTGACAAATGACCATGAGCTAATGATACATATTGCTATCTCTTTGATGGATATACAGTATGTTGGATACATGGATGATTACTTAAGTTGCATATTGATAAATATTGATGGTTGGCCAAGAGAATGGTGTTATTGCAGGTCACATTGAAGACATGGATATTCGAAGACATGGCTTACTTAGACACATAATGATGATGAGTTCTTACCTTATGATGATAGGTTGATACTCACATATGTTGATTATCATGGTTGATGCTTATCAGATGTGGGATGTTCCCTAGTGATGATACATGGTTGATATATTAAGGGTTCTTGTGAAAGATCATGTAGTTCTTGATGATGATGTGATGACTATGGTGTTTTTCACATATGATATGATGTGAATGATTTTGTGTTACTACTTGGAGATATCACATATACTTAGTTGATTCATGGAAGGTTATGATAAGGCTCTTTCTACTAAGGAAACGAAGCAAGTTGATCTTGATGAGATCAAGAGGATGAGTTGATATCTATATATGGAATACTTAGTCACATTTTGATGATATTTACTTTGTCATATCTTCAGAACTGATGATGGAAATATATAGGTCTGGATGTTGTTGACAGATGCTTATACATGGTTTCTGATGACTATCATGGACTTGTTTAGATATTTGGTCTCTGTTGTAAATGTCATGTATATCAATCGATGTAAAGGTAATATAAATACACATGATGTAATAATTTGTATTTGTCTGTCGTAGTCTTTTAATGAGTCCTTTTTGGTCATATGATGTAATTTGCAGCCCCACTATGCATGGGAAGGATGATGTAATAATTTCTATATTACAGTCATGTTGGTATATCCCCACTTTATTGGGAGATTGATGTATGTATGAGTCATTGGTGATAAGAAGGTCATACTCACTTAGTTGAGTTATAGAGTCATGTTATTCTTTTGAAAATATTTGCAGACTTTTCATGTGCCCAGGGGGAGCAAGGATGATATAGTGCATCTCAGCATGTACAAAGGGGGAGGTTTTGAGCATGTGCTTAGGGGGAGCATGATCAATGTTTATATTCAGCGATTCAGATATGAAATTCTTCTTTTTGGTCAGCTCTTTTCCCTTGATGTCAAAGGGGGAGAGTATTTTGGTGTTGCTTGTTATCTCTAACAATTTCTACAGCTTGCAGTAATCAACACCAACATGGTTGCCATCAAGTCCAAAGGGGGAGATTGTTGGCATTATGATGCATGTGTTGTACTTGATGGAAACCCACTTATAGCAGAACAACTCACTTGTATATGGTAACTAGATGAATCTATAGAAGAGATATCAGATGTGATAGAATGCATGACAGTTGTGTTTACAGATGTGACAAAATGCAGGGCAGTTCAAAGGAATCAGTTCAGAAGTAATGTACAATGGCAACTCTCTCAGATGACAGTTCACAGTACAGTAGGTTAACAACAAAGAATTACAGATCATACTACAAAGAATGAAGAAAGAGAGGTATACGTAGGTTCATCTTGACCAAGATGCGTATACACATAGTTTCCCTGAACACAAGTAGCGTATACGTACACACGCGCTTTCACAGAAAGAAAAGTGTGTATATGTTGGAAAACTAAGTTTTTGGTCCGAGGTATTTTGATCCATGGTATTGGTCCAAGGTATTTGGTTCGAGGTATTGACCCTAGGTATTTGGTCCAAGGTATTGGTCCTAAGTGTTTTTTATCCATGGTATTGAGAAAGGCCTAAAACTATATAAGGAGGAGAAGATCATTAGGCCAAGGGGTGAAAGTATCAAATATTTGATGAAGTGTGAGATCTAGTATGCAGGTTATCGGCTTATGGTGCTTTGCTTGATCTGAACCAAGGATGAACCTTAGCAGTTGATGAGGGATGAGATCTAATGATGGATCAGGATCTTAAGGCTTGAAATGAATTATCATTATGTTGTTTTGATCATGTATAATCTAGATCTGATTACTGATGCACGTAATATTTTGTAAATGTTATGATCTGGGTATAACTGAAGTCTGGAATAGATGCCAAATTATGAATGAATATTTACAGATGTGTATGTTGGTTGGCCTTGATAAAAGCACATATACACGTTGGTTCGACACATGGAAGTAGTGTATACCTTATGAAGTATGTTTCAGTTGCTTCTGTTTGTTGTTGCAAAGTTCTGGGTTCTGCTTTGTATTCTGGTGACAGTGTTTTGAATGATCAGATTGATTGATTGTGATTTGCTACAGTGATGATGTTCGAGTTTCAGTGATTGGTTGATGTAGATGTATTTGATAGTTGTATTGCAGGTGTGATTGATTTTGAGCTTCAATGTTGTTGATGGGTCCAGTATGAAAATTGGATGAAACGTGGCCTTGAGATTATGGTGTTGTGTTCCAGGAGTATCCAGTTTGAAAAATTATGAAACGTGGTCCCTGGAGGAAGAAAGAAGGTGGTAACCTTCTGTAGGTTGTTGCCTACGTACTAGTAAACATATCGGCTAGTACAAGAGATAGAGGGTTATAGCTCCCTTCCAGGAGAAGCTGGAGAACGAGAGAACGTTGTAACCTTCTGCAGGTAGAAGCATACGTACTGGTATGAGTCTGTACCAATACAATGTTGTAAACAGATTTTCTTATTATTAAAAGAAGACAGAGCTGACAGCAGCAAGTGGTTTTCAACCACATTGGGTTTCCACCTTAAATCTTGGTGTTCATGTGTGTTGCTTTTGTGTGATGGTTCATTCTGTTATTAACTGCTCATGGTTACTATTTAATGTTTAATAAAGTACTGATTCACATATTAAAGATCAACATATGATGAATTAACTGAATCTTAAGTTCACTAGATATACGTTGATTGCCTTAAGAACAGTTGCGTGCACACGCGAGTTCCCTTTACTGAAGTAGCGTTTATAAATCTAATTATGGAAATGAAAAAGTTATTGATTTACAAATACCGATTCACTCCCCCTCTCAGTATTATTTCCAACACCGTTGGGGTTGGATGGGGAGCCAACTTCTTGGGGTCATAACTTGGTCATATGATCTCCATTTGGTGCTACAATACCTCGTCATAAATATCTATGAGTACTACAAAAAAATTTGTAGGCCCCTACCTATGGCTACAGGCCTGTTGCAGACCTCAAAAAACATTGTTTAGGGGTTCAAAAAAGATCCAGAAGTTCATGACCAAAAAAACTGCTAAAAATTCTAAATGTTTCTATAATTAAGGAAACATATGAAATTAACTGGGGTTCTAGGTGGAGTAGACTGGTGGCAACCAATATCCACCTGGATCGGTCCTCCCCCCTTAGGAGGCAATTGTCCCCATTGTGTGCAGAGCCTCCATGAGGTGAGGAAATTTATGTTGAGCCTGGTCCCTGGTGAACCACATGCCCTGGTGAAGAAATTGGCCTACTTTGACAACTCAATATGGTTAGCTAGATCTTCTACTGGTGAGTGTTCTTGATCTGTGTGTCCATGATCCTATGAGTTGTGTCATGTTCGATGTCGCTTGGGTTGATCAACATCAGATGTGTCCAACAATGGGGGAAAGTATGGTCACAATCGGTCCACATTAAATACTCGGTGAAAGCTAAGGAATGGTGGAATGTTGACCTTGATAGAATTGTCCCCTACAACCTTGGTGATAGTGTACGACCCATACTGAAGTGGGTGAATCCTGTAGTGGGGCACAACGAGGTTCTCCTTCTACAAATGTAACCTAACTTTGTCACCCACCTAGAACTTTTGTGGCACCCGATGTTGATCATGATGTTGCTTGTACTTGGCATTGGCTTTGTCCAATATGTCATGGGACTGCTAGTGAATGTGTTGAATGCACTCAATGAAGTTGTTAGCCCTGTCAGCTTCGGACTGAACATGAGCCCAACCTCCCTGAGTAGCTACAAATGGTATGGCCACATCAATGGGATATAGTGGCTGGAATTCCAACCCCACCTGCAAGGGGTTGTGGGAAATTGAGCTACAAAGAGCTATGTTATAGTTGTGTTGGATGTTAGGGTCCTATAGTGTAGGAATCAAAATGTTTTCTTATATTACTATTTCATTTTGGAGGTCTATTTGTAAATTTTAGCCTATGGATCACTAGGTGTCATAGTCTAAAGGTTTCTATGTGAAAGGGTTTGTGTGTGTCATAGGTTTTCATCCCCATTTTAAAGGTTCATGTCATAAAGGGGTCTTTGAACCTAAAGTTGAATTTTGTAAAAGTCTAAAGTCTAAATCCATGTGAGGGTTATAAGGTCATAATTTCAAATGTGTAATCATGGAGGGAAAAGGAATCATTGAGAGCTCAAGGGGTCATTTCAGTTAGTTAGAATTGTTATGGGACTGGTTAGTGGTCTTTTCTTCTCATCATTGGTCTCATCAATGAAGGATATCTTCATGCCACCTCACTCTTCCTTCACTCAGAACTCACCCTCATGTCATCAAACAAGGGATATGGAAACATTAATTTCAATTTTTTTTTGAAGTTGCACTCAT
Organism: Pinus tabuliformis; assembly: GCA_031772625.1. NCBI lineage: Eukaryota > Viridiplantae > Streptophyta > Pinopsida > Pinales > Pinaceae > Pinus > Pinus tabuliformis. The sequence continues at coordinate 936,107,362 of CM062806.1, forward strand.
TCCAACTCCATTGTAGCTCATGCTCTAAGAATTTTTTAAATCTTGCAAAAGCTCGAAAGTTAGTGTTTGGAATTCAAGTGGAAAGAGGTCACTCTGTAACTTCTATGCAAACTGCCATGCTACTCAACTGTTGTACAGAGGGTTCAGAGTCTTCACGGGTGTATGTGTAAGCCTTTTTCTCCTTATCCTCATTTTTTTCATGGTGTTTGAGATAGGAATAATACTCTCCAGTTGTTGTATTCATTAGAGAATTGATTAGGCATTGTTATAGATCGACTGTGTTTAAATTCGCTTTGTATTTGTTGCGCAAAATCCGTATGTTTTTGGTCACTGTAAAGTTCATTTTTTGCAACTTTGTTGGTTTTGTATGTGCTCTATCATCTAACTTAAGACTCAATCTACACCATTGAAAGTCAGGCACAACCTCTTAGCTAAGTTTTATATTGGTCTGGCTTGTATTTCATGTATAAATCTGTGTTTTATCATATGAATTAGCCATGTAAAAGTGTTTGTGTTTTTTCCCCAAAACCCAAAGTCATTCATCTCATTAAAATCGTTGTCAATTGGCTTAATACATGTTCATCATGTTGTCACTCAATTACATGTTCATCGTGCTATCCTTTGCCCATCGCGATGTCACTTCATTCTTTGTCCATTGTGTTGTCACTTAATCCTCTATCCATAGATTTTTTTTTACACAAAATTAGAGTTGGAAGGGTGTTTAGTAATCTACATAATCAGATGGAAAACCCTTGGAAAATAAGGAAAAAAAAGAGAGGATAGGTGGTCTGATTTGAACCCAGAACTTTGGATATGGTCAATGCTAACCCGACTATCCAAGTAGCATTTGAACAAATAGGTTGCATAGAGTTTTGTGAGAAGATTCAAACCTATGGTTATCACTTTCAACTGGCTAGTTTATTTTCTCTTAGTCTCAAAGGTAACCAAGTGAATATTGGGGACTTGGAGTTCACAGTTTCAGAGGAAAACATCTCCCAAGCCACAGGGATACCATTACTTGGTGAAAGTTGGTTCAAAGGCATGGAGCTTGATGCATCACACTACAAATACTTTGTAAAACCTCAGTATAAAGGCAAGTATGGGCCTACATTTCTAAGAAATTACTTGTTGAACCACCACAACAAACTATTGAAGGTGATACAAAGATACTTCACCTGTAAGGGCCACTTCAGCAAAGTATACCAATACCATATTAGGACGTTCATGCACTTCAAAGGAAAAAGGAGCCTTAACTTACCTCATTACCTCTTCAAAATCTTGGGCAAAAAGGCAGAAAAGGTTCACTCCAAGTGAGAAAAACATTTTCCTAGTTTCTTCCACTTTGAAATAATCAAATTGTCGATCTTGAATAACTTAGAGAAGAGGAAGAGGTCTTGGGATGATTTCTTGTCAGCCTCAAGTTTGCTGGCCCATTTAGAAAACTCTAAAACTCAAGAAGATCTTCCCTCAGTGGGAATCTACGAAGAAGCACCTATAGTTGAATAATCTGTTAGTATACCTAAAGTTGAAAACACATGAAATTCATTGAAGGATAAGAGAGTAGTAGATATAGGGAAAGGTAAGATTTTGCAAGTTGTCCAAGAAGAAACATAGTTTCCCTATAGACCAAGAAACAGATTAGCTAAAAAAATGGATGATGGAGGAGCCAACCTCTAAGGAGATAATTGAGCCACATGATGATGCACGAGAGCAATTGGAGGTAGGTAGTCAAGAATTTGGAGGAGATAGACAAGAGGATCCGATGGAGGACAATGACCTAAAACTCATAGAATTATAGGACATCCTTGACAAATATCATCACATGGTGGCTTATTTGCTAAAGGAAAATAAAGAGATTAAACACAAAGTAGCAGAGGTAGCCCAATATAGTGAAGGTGAACCATCCAAGAGGCCTTCTAGACCTACAGCTTAAGACAAATCAAAGAAATTGGTTGATGTGGAAAACTTCCATGTGTCAGAATAACCAAGAAGACCCAAGACAAGGTCAACAGCTAAGAGGGAAGAACAAATTAAAGAGACCCTTCTAGCAACAGAAAAGACGGAGTTTGATGAATGGAAAGAGTATCAGACATTGTTTGATAAAATTCAGGAGTTCCAACATCAGGTTGATGGGGTTGTAGAAAGGAATGAAAGGTACAAAGAGGAACTCTATGCTCAAGTGTTGGAAGCTCTTGACACAATTGATAAAGCCAAGGTAGTTTTGAAATGGACTCTACCTTTACACAGACAGATAAAGAGATACTACACAAGAAATTTGATCATGAGAAGAAGGTTAAGATTGATGAAACAAAAGTTGGCCAGGACTAGAAAACAACTCCAAAAAACCAAACAGTCATCCAAGCAAGTCGAACAGTCATCTAGAAAGTAGGCCATAGTTACAAAGCAATCCAAGGAAGCCAAACCATCATCTAGCAAGAGGAGGAGGAGGTAGCCTTGGCATCTTGGCTGAGGCTGCCCAAAACTAAGGTGGCATAAGGAGGTCTTGTTCATGTTTCCATTTTTGAAGTTTTTGAAGTTATATGCTCTATTTCCTTTTGCTGAAGGCTAAATCCGTATAACTAAGGGCTTGTTATGTAGTGACATAATGTCATATTTTGGTGAAAATGTGAAGATTTTGGTAGGTTGGAAGTATGCTAGATGCTATAAGGTTGAATGAGATGGTTCACTAGTCACTACAGTTAGAGTCCAACCCTAACCCCTTTATTTATGTAATAAGCCCAATGGGTCAAGTCATAGTCATAGTTAGTTAGAGAGTCAATAAAGCCCGTATTAATAATTGTAAGTGGTTGACCCACATTGAAGAAAGGGACCACAGTTAGTTGGTAATGGGCCATAGTTAATAAATAAAGTGGTTAACCCATGTTATGCAAAGGACCACTAGTCGTTAGGTTATTGGAGGTCATTAAGCTATAAATAGTTGTAGTTAGTAAGGGAAAGATAACTGAGTTTTATTTGTAATTGAGCTCTACTTTGCTGGAGGTTGCCCCTCGAAGAGGCAAGTGAACATTGAATCTATTTCTGAATAGTAAAATACTTGTTTTTTCTCCTTTTATTCTGTGTTCTGGGTTACATTTCTTCACATTTATGGTATTCTAGAATTTCTCGGAGGTTAAGAGCATAACAAGTGGTACCATAGCACTTTCCATGGCCGGTTGTACCTCCAATTTTCGTAGAATTTTTTTAGGCTAGAGACGTGTTCCGACATCTTTAAGCCATGAGATCTATCATTGAGTGCATAAACCTATGGATTTGGGGAGGAATGCACACAGGAACTATAAGAGGTGATCACACTTGTTGGACTCCCTTGTAACCCCTGTGGGTACCCCTTCGAGTACTAGCACATTAGACATAACCACGCACGGACTATACTTCTATGTACCCTTGGTTATATCATAAGGCCCCTAGGCTCACCTGAAACATAGCCTTAGATAAGTCGTCGTCCGTCTTGCTGCTACAATACATTGAGAAAAACACTCGGGGAGATTACTCGCATGTATGATAGGGTAGTCGGGTAGTACAACTAAGGGTACAGTCGATCCTCCTTAGTTAGTGTCCTGAAAAATTGGGCCAAGTACTATTGTTGGACCCTTATATATATTGTGATCTATAGCACCTTACACTCCTTTGTGACCATAGTTCCCTCTGCTCTATGAATATCACCCACTATCTTATCTTCTAGATCAAATCCAATAGTTGGGGTTCTACGACTGCAGTGCAAATCTCATCCAGTAGTTGGGGTCTTGTCACCACCGTACTAATCAGATAGACTAGTTGGGGTTTTGCCACTGACGTGCAACTCACATTCGGCTGTTGGGGTTTCGTAGTGCTGATCAGACTCTTTATGCAATGAGGCTTGCTGCTACTACAGTCCGAGCCCTATTTTTGTAGGAGTACTTGCCTAGAGTCCACATAATGTATGCATGTGGTTGTTCTACTTAAAGATCATATATAAATCTTGGAAATCCATTATGATCAAGCCTCATGTGCAGAGCCATTCAACACCCAAGACAATGTCACAATGACCTATTTCAATAACAAACATGTGGGTCTTTAGGTGGTAGTCTCTCATATGAAGTTTAATATTTTCACAACGGCCTTCACATTTCATGGTCCCCCCACCAATGATAAGGACTTGGAAATTAGATATTTCCCACACAAAACAATGAACAAGGTCGGCGAATCACTTATGGATCAAGTTATTAGTGCTACCAATATCAATCAATACCACTACTAGTCGATGTTTAAGAAAGCCTCAGACTTTGATAGTTTGAGGCGAAGAAATGCCCACCAAAGTATGTAGTGAGATTATTGGTTCTTCTGGCGTAGCTGTGAGATCATTGTCAGGTTGGGTTTCCTCAACTTCGTCCTTGGGTTGCCCAATGGGTGGGGCTTCCTCAGGTTAGATGTTATTAGTAGCATCAATTTGAAATCATTTTTGTTCCTTGCATTTATGCCCTGAGGAGTATTTGTCATCACATTAGTAATATGATCCTTGTTTTCTTCCTCCAACCATTTATGTTGGAGGCACCTTTTGAACCTTAAGTGTTTGGGTAGGGCCCTGAGCCTGGGTGGGATGCCCCTTGGTTATGAAATTTGAATGAGTGGATTGGGAAACTAAGGCGAGTTCCACATCGACGGCCTTTTTGCAGGCGTCCATCCACATAGTTGGGTGGTGCATCCGAACATGGGCTTGGATGGATTCTTTGAGACCACTGATGAAACAGTTCAAGTAGAAGCCATCTCTTAGACCATCAGTTCTGATGGCCAATGTATCAAAGGATGCAATGTAGTCTTTTACTGTGCCTGTCTATCGAAGCTTAGTGAGACGACCCAAAAATTTAGATTCCTTGTCAAAGCGGTCACATAGGGCTTTTGAGAATATGTGCCAAGTTATGTTCCCAGGATAAAAATATTGGTGCCACTACCACCATTTTCATCTCTCTTGGTCCAAGTAAAGGGCTCCCACACGTAGTTTAGTTTGATCTTCACAGATATCATTAAGGGATAAATATTGTTCCATTTGTGTTGCCCATACTGCCGGATTAGAGCCATCAAATTTGTACATGTCCATCTTGGGTGGTCGAGGGTGGGAATGTTGGTGATTTCCATGAAATTGAATGTGATGGATAGATTCTCCTTCGACGTGTTCATCAATACTATGATCCTCTCGATGAGACCTCTGCATCATATTGTTGAGCTGTGAAAGCTATGAGGTAATTCGCTCCATAGTGCCTTGGAACTCATCCAACATTTTTTCAAGGCTCTTGATCTTCTCATGGGCCATGACTTGAGAGTTGGTACCTACCATACACAAACCCTAGTCAGTTACTTAAGAGTAGTCTTCATGGAAAGAGGGCAAGCTCAGGAATCTATTGGCTAGGGTCACTTGAAAACACTTTGGAAAAAAATTGGGACCAATGGAAAATTGAGGCTGGCAAGTGAATTGTACCACTGTGATCATCTCATTGTCCTGAAGCTTATGGGCTAAATCTCTTGCAAGCATCTTGGGATGGTCTCATTTTTTTTATTTTTATTTTTTCCCAAAGGAGTTTTATTCCTCACTGATCAATACTGCAGTAGTCGAATTCCAGAAAACTTGATCTTGCCTAATGTCCTGAGAAAATAGGGCCCAGACTATAGTAGCAAAAAGCTGCACTTCACAAAGAGTTTGAGCGGCACTGTGAAACCCCAACTTCTGAAGGTGAGTTGCACGGCAGCAACAGAACCCCAAATGTTGGATCTGATTTGTACCGTGACGGTAGAATCCCAACTGTTGGATCTTATTTGCACTACGGTGACAGAACCCCAACTGTTGGATCTGATCTAGAAGATAAGGTAGTGAGAAATCTTCAGGTATCAGAGGGAGCTATGGTCACAAAGGATTTTTAGGTGCTACAGATTGCAAAATACATAGGGGTCCAACAATAGAACTCTACCCAATCTTTCAGGGCGCTAACTAAGGAGGATCAACCGTACCCTTAGTCGTACTACCCGATTATCCTATCATATGCACGAGTAATCTTGCTAAGTGCTATTCTTAGTGTACTATAGCAGCAAGACAGTTGATGACTTATCTAAGGCTTGGTTTCAGGTGAGCCTAGGGGGCTTCTGATATACCGAAGGATACATGGAAGTGAAGTCTGTTCACGATTCTATCTAATGCGCTACTACTCGAAGGGGTACCCACAGGGTTATAAGGAAGTCAAACAAGCATGACCACCTCTTTTAGTTCTTGCGTGCATGCCTCTCCAAATCCACAGGTTTATGTGCTCAATGACAGATCTTGTGGTTTAAAGACGTTGGAACACGTCTCTAGCCTAAAAACAAATCTGTGAAAATTGGAGGTACAACCGGCCCTGAAAGTGCTCTGATACCACTTGTTATGATCTTGACCTGCGAGAAATTCCAGAATAGCAGAAATACGAGGAAATATAACCCATAATAACCCATAACATAGAATACATGAGAAAAATAGTAAGTATTTTATTATCTAGAAAAAGATTCAATGTTCACTTACCTCTTCGAGGGGGCAACCTCTAGCAGAGTAGGGCTCGATTACAATAAGACTATATGATATTTCGTTTACTAAATAATACTATTTATAGCTAATGACATCCAAAACCCTAACTACTAGTGGTCCCTTGCATAACACGGATTAACCACTTTATTTATTAATTATGGTCTGTTTACAACTAATTGTTGTCCCTTTTATCTAATGTGGATCAACCACTTACAATTATTAATGTTGTCTTTATTCACTCTCTAACTAACTATGACTATGACTCAGACCATTGGGATTATTACATAAATAAAGGGGTTAGGGTTGGACCCTAACAGATTCATTCATTATGTTCAACACTGAGTAACCTGAAGAGGAGAAGAAAATTTTGGTCATCTCTTCAGAACTAGAGGAAGAGGAAGACAAGAAACATGATAGTGAGATAGATGATAAGGAAGGAAAAGAGCTTAAGGCCAAGCTGGATGAAAAAAAATGCGAAAAACATATTTGGAGTATGCATTTTGGTGGTGCAGTAAGCAATGAAGGTGCAGGCGTGTGGATAATCAGTCCAGTAATGGGAAAATCCAAGTTTTGTTCCTACAAGTTCGCTTTTGAATGCACCACAAATGTAGTTGAGTATGAGGCACTCCTTTTGGTCTTGCAGGTTTTAAAGATGAAAAATTGATCATCAAGCAGATCAAAGGTGAGTACCAGACAAAACACCCTTGGATGCAGGCTTACCATAATGTTGTCCTAGATTTTCTGCAATTTTTTCCTAAGTACAATTTGTCAGTTATCCCTAGTAGACATAATGTTGTTGCATATGTCTTAGCCACATATGCTTGTAATTTTGAAATTCTAATTCGCCCTAATGAAAGGTACTAAATTGAAGTCAGACATAGGCCCATTATCTCAGATAATTTGAAGTACTGGCAAGTTTTCGAAAATGATAGGCTGCTGCAAAATTTTTTGTTAATGAAGGATGAATTTTCCAAGATTCGGATTGATAATGAAAGTAGATGGGAAGAAGGTGAAAAGGGAAATTTTATAAATCATATCAGAGATAACTTGGACAAACATGTGGTAGACTTGAAGGTGTTTTAGTTGAAATACAATGTCATTCTGAGAGGGTTGGTACGACTTGAAGAACATTTTGACCAAAATGATGTGGCTCAAAGGCCAAAATTGATGCCTACCGAAACAGGGGTATAGGAGTGTAACATAGGCACGGAAGACAAACCCAAAATGGTCATGTTGTCCAAATCTTTAAGCCTAAGAATGAAGTAGAAATACAATGATCTCCTAACAAAATTTTCTGATGTATTTGTATGGGAGTACGAAGATTTGAAAGTCTATGATAAAGGAGTCATTCAACATACCATCTCAATCAAAGAATACAAAAAACCATTCAAAAAGAAACTACGAAGGATAAACCCTGTTTTGCTGCCCTTGATCGAAAAAGAGGTAAGAAAATTGTTTGATGCCGAATTATTATTCCTCTCAAATTTTCTAAATGGTTGTCTAACATAGTTCTAGTCAAGAAGAAGATAGGAGAAATCAGGTTGTGTGTAGATTTTAGAAATTTAAACAAAGTGTCTCTCAAGGAAAACTATCCATTTCCCAAGATGGATCACATTCTTCAAAGGGTGGTAGGTGCAAGAAGGATGTTGTTGCTAGATGGTTTCTTGGGATACAATCAAATTCTTGTTCATCCAGAGGATCAAGTAAAAACTACATTTACCACACCATGGGGTACTATCATGTACGCTAAAATGCCCTTAGATTTGATGAAGACAGGAGCCATGTTTCAGCGAGTTATGGATATAGCCTTTGTTAATGAGAAGCGAAGATTTTTGGCCATATATCTTGATGACATCATTGTGTATTCAAAGTTTGATGAGGATCATTTGCAGCACCTAAGGATTGTGTTTGAAAAATGTAGAAGGTATGGAATCTCTCTGAATCTTAAGAAGTCTTTGCTTGGGCTGGAAGAAGGAAAGTTGTTAGGACATATAATTTCCAAAGGTTGCAGAATAGATCCTAGGAGAATAAAATAAATTCAAAAGGTGGACATTCCAAGAAGTAAAAAATAAATTCAGTCTTTCCTTGGGAGAATAAACTTCTTAAGAAGGTTCATCCCCAACTTAGCATAGATCTTAAGTGTGATTACAAATATACAGAAGAAAGATAGCGAGATTAAGTGGACCAAGGAAACAAGGAAATATTTCAATGAGGTAAAATTTGCCTTGTCTCATGCCCCTGTTCTTATTAGTCCATATTACACTCAAGAGTTCATTTTTTTTTTCATTTTCTTTGGAGCATGGCATAGCAGTTGTCCTAATGCAAAAGAACCGGGAAGCTATAGAAAAGTCAATAGCATTCTTTAGTAGGAGTCTCAGAGATGCATCCCTCAAATACAAAATTATGGAGAAGCAGGTCTTTGCCTTGGTGAAATCTCAAAAGGATTTCCAGGTGTGCATTCTGCATTTGCACATCATTTCCTGTGTACCAAGCTCTGTTGTGAAAGACATCCTCACTCAAAATGACCCGGAAGATAAGAGGGGTAAGTGGATCGTTGTGATACTTGAATATGATGTGGAAATTAGACCCACGAAGCTAATTAAAGGGAAAGGATTGGCAAAGATGATGGCAGAATCAAATCTGCATGCACTTGATATTCATTTTTTGGCTGCTTTGTCGGAAGAGGATGATTCAAGGTCAGTTCAATAGGTATCAGAAATATTTTCTTCTTCTCCTTGGTATGCAGACATTATATATGTGTTGCAGCATTTGCAAGCACCCCCAGGTTTGAATAAAACTAAAGCTATATTCCTAAAATTGAAAGTTGTCAAGTTTTGTGTTATAAATCAGTCCTTATATTGGAAAGAGCTCGGTGGTATGTTGTTGAACTGTTTACTTGAAGATGAGGCACAAAAAACCATAGAGGAGTTTCATAAAGGGGATTGTGGAAGACACTTGTTTTGGAAGACAAATACTAACAAAATCTTAAAAGCTGGTTTTTATTGGCCAGCGTTGTTTGTTGATATCTACAAAAGAGTTGCTAGCTGTCATGAATGCTAGATTTTTGAAGGAAAGAAGAAGTTGCTCCTGTTACCCCTAAAACCTATTATGGTTGATTCACCCTTTCAACAAGGGGGACTTGATTTCATAGTTGAAATCAACCTGGCCTCATCCGGACATCATAACTGAATTTTGGTAGCCACCGTGAATATTACTATGTGGATTGAAGCATTCCCAACTAGGTAGGCTATAGATACGGTTATCATCTAGTTTTTCGAAAAAAATTATCTTTTCTAGGTTTGACTATACTCAGAAGATCATCACGGACAACATTGTTGCTTTCAAATCAAGGAAGATGGCATATTTTTACAATAAGTATAACATCACCCTTTGACACTCAACAACTTATTTTCCTTAAGGTAATGGCCTGGCCGAGTCCTCTAAAAAAAGTTTGGTCAACATCATCAAAAATTTGTTGCAAGGAAACAAAAGGAATTGGCATAAGACATTGTTGAATGCATTTTGGGTTGACTGAGTAAGCACTAAAAAATCAATAGGTATGTCCCCTCTCCAGCTATTTTATGGGATCGATGTTGTTTTTCCTTCTTCATTAGGAGTTTTGGTGATGAAGTTGCTATAGGAGGCTAAAGTGGGACACAATGATGTGCAATGGAGGATCGATCAAATGATTCAATTGCAGCAAACTAGGGAAGAAGTTTTCAAGAATACTCAGGTGATACAAGGCTAGATTAAGAAAATTTATGACAAGAGAACCAAGGCATATAATTTCAGATTGGAGACATGGTGTTAAAATTGGATGCCATGAATGAGGAGAAAGGAAAGCATGGGAAGTTTGAGAATTTGTGGAAGTGGCCCTTCAAAATTACTGCTTTCCATGGGAACAATGCTTACCTGTTGAAGGACCTGATAAATGAACTACTTGGAGGAGGGCATGTCAATGGCAGGCTGCTAAAACACTATCTCACTTGAAATTTAGTTGGTCCAACACTCCATTGTACATACCATTCTATTTTAAGTACTGCAAGTGTGGGTGGCCAATCATTGGAACTTGAATCCCAAGGAGAATGCCCTAAGGTTCCGATGATCCATTGTTATATGTAAGGTAAAAGTAAAGGCAGTCATAGTCAGTTGAGTCTTTTTATGTTTGACTCCATTTCCTAATGGTTAGGAAACTAGTCTGCGGTGTTCTTGGCACCTCACTAGGAGGTTTTCATCCCCATTGGAGCCAATGTTAGGGTCCTATAGTCTAGGAATCAAAGTGTTTTATTATCTTACTATTTCATTTTGGAGGTATGTTTGTAAATTTTAGCCTATGGATCATTAGGTGTCATAGTCTAAAGGTTTCTACGTGAAAGGGTTTGTGTGTGTCATACGTCGTCATACGCAAGTTATAAAGGTTCATGTCATAAAGGGGTCTTTGAACCTAAAGTTGAATTTTGTAAAAGTCTAAAGTCTAAAATCCATGTGAGGGTTATAAGGTCATAATTTCAAATGTGTAATCATGGAGGGAAAAAGAATCATTGAGGGCTCAAGGGGTCGTTTCAGTTAGTTAGAATTGTTATGGGACTGGTTAGTGGTCTTTTCTTCTCATCATTGGTCTCACCAATCGAGGATATCTTCATGTCACCTCACTCTTTTTCCACTCAGAATTCACCCTCATGACATCAAATAAGGCATATGGAAACATTAATTTCAATTTATTTTTTAAGTTGTGCTCATTCTAACTCCATTGCAACTTGTGGTCTGATAAGTTATGAAATCTTGTAAAAGGTCGAAAGTTAGTGTTTGGAACTTAGGTGGAAAGAGGTCATTGTGTGACCGCTGCACAAACTTCCAGGCTACTCAACTGTTGCACACAAGGTTCAGAGTCTTCATTGGGGTATGTGTAAGCATTTTGATCCTTATCCTCATTATTTTCATGGTGTCTAAGATAGGAATAATACTCTCGAGTCATTTTTTTGTTAGACAGTAGATCGGGAATTGTTATAGATTGATTGTGTTTAAATTCCCTCTATATTTGTTGCGTAAATTTTGTATGTTGTTGGTCACTGCAAAGTTCATTTTTCATATATTTGTGGGTTTTGTATGTGTTCGATCATCTAAACTTAGTCTACACCATTGAAACTTGGGCGTAGCCTTTCAAATAAGTTTTATATTGATCTAGCTTGTATTTCATGTATAAATCTATGTTTAATCATATGAATTAGCCATGTAGAGATGTTTGTGTTTGTTTTTCCCAAAATCCCAAAGTCATTCATATGATTAAAATAGTTGTCATTTGGCTTAATACATATTCATCATTTTGTCACTCAATTACCTATTCATCGTACTTTCCTATGTCCATTTCGTTGTCACTTAATTCTTTGTCCATTATGTTGTCACTTAATCCTCTATCCACAGATTTTGTTTTTTACATGAAATTGAAGTTGGAAGGGTGTTTACAAATCTACATAATTAGATTGAAAACTTGGATATCCAAGTAGCATTTGAACAAACAAGTTGTAGAGAGTTTTGTGAGAAGATTCAAAACTATGGTTATCACTTTCAACTGGCCAATCTATTTTCTCTCAGTCTCAAAGGTAACCAGGTGAAGATTGGGGACTTGGAGTTCACAGTTTCAAAGGAAAACATCTCCCAAGCCACAGGGATACCATTACTTGGTGAAAGTTGGTTCAAAGGCATGGAGCTTGATGCATCACACTACAAAGACTTTGTAAAACCTCAGTATAAAGGCAAGTATGGGCCTACATTTCCAAGAAATTACTTGTTGAACCACCACAACAAACTATTGAAGGTGATACAAAGATACTTCACCTATGAGGGCCACTTCAGCAGAGTATACCAATACCATATTAGGTTTCTCATGCACTTCACTAGAAAAAGGAGCCTTAACTTACCTCATTACCTCTTCAAAATCTTGGGAAAAATGGCAGAAAAGGTTTAGTCCAAGGGAGAAAAACATTTGCCCAGTTTGTTCCACTTTGCACTAATTAAATTGTTGGCCTTGAATGAGTTAGAGAAGAGGAAGAGGTCTTGGGATGCTTTCTTGTCGGCCTTAGGTTTGCTGGCCCATCCAGACATCTCTAAAACTCAATAAGATCTTCCTTCAGTTGGCACCTATGAAGAAGCACTTGCAGTTGAAGAATCTATTAGTAGACCTGAAGTTGAAAAGACATGAAAGTCATTGAAGGATAAGAGAGTAGTAGATATAGGGAAAGGTAAGATTCCACAAGATGCATAAGAAGAAATATAGTTTCTCTATAGACCAAGACCCAAGTTAGTTAAAAACATAAGATGGATGAGCCAACCTCTAAGGAGATAACTAAGCCACATTATGATGCACCAGAGCAACTAGAGATAAGTAGTCAAGAATTTGGAGATAGACAAGAGGCTCCGATGGAGGGAAAGGACCTAAAACTCATAGAAGTGCAGGATAGACTTGACAAAGCTCATCTCATGGTGGCTTGTTTTCAAAACTAAAATAGAGAGATTAAACAAAAAATAGTAGACACAACCCAATATAGTGAAGGTGATCCATCCAAGAGTCCTTCTAGACTTACATCTCAAGACAAAGAAAAGAAAGTGGTTGATGTGGAAGACTTCCATGTGTCAGAAAAACCAAGAAGTACCAAGACAATGTAGCTAAGAGTGAAGAAAAATGAAAGAGACCCTTCCAACAACAGGAAAGCCAGGGTTTGATGAATGGAAAGAGTATCAGAAACTATTTGAGAAAATTGAGGAGTTCCAACATCAGGTTGATGGGGTGGTAAAAACAAATGAAAGGTACAAAGAGGAACTCTATGCTCAAGTGTTGGAAGTTGTTGACAAAATCAATAAAGCCAATGTGGTTTTGAAATAGAATCTACGTTTAAAAAGACAGATAAAGAGCTACTACACAAGAAATTTGATCTTGAGAAGAAGGTTAATATTGATTAAACAAAATTTGGCCAGGACTAGAAAACAACTCCAAAAAACCAAACAGTCATCCAAGCAAGTTGAGTAGTCATCTAGCAAGCAGGCCATGGTTACAAAGCAATCCAAGGAAGCCAAACCATCATCTAACAAGAGGAGGAGGAGGTAGCCTTGGCATCTTGGCTGAGGCTGTCCAAAACTGAGGTGGCATAAGGAGGTCCTCTTCATGTTGCCATTTTTTAAGATTTTGAAGTTATATGCTATGTTTCTTCTGCTAAAGGCTAAATCCATATAACTTAGGGCTTGTTATGTAGTGACATAATGGCATATTTTGGTGAAAATGTGGATATTTTGGTAGGTTGGAAGTATGCTAGATGATATAAGGTTGAATGATATCGTAGATTGGTCACTACAATTGGTTTGGAGCAGGAGATGTCAATACTGGTTCAGAATTTCACATCTATTGTGCAAGTGGCGATTAGTCAGTTGGGAGGTTTGCAAAGGCTGAAGAAAGTATCTCAAATATTCTACACCAACATAGAATCATCTCAAGCACACCCATTAGCTCATATTTATCCAATACATCCTGCTACCATGTTAAGTTAGAAATCTATTTCACATTGCTGCGCAAGTTTATCAGTTATGGCTATTTTTACAAATTTCTATTTTAGGACATTCTAGGAGTGATTTTACTGGTAGGATAAGCATGGATAAGTTAGTTTAGTTGATAATTCCATACATGATGTTTCTAATTTTTTTGTAATCTTTAAATCAGTGATGTTTCTAAATTATGATAGCTTCTATATGGTGGTTCTTGTTTTTCTACAGATGCATTGTATCGAGCTATTAACGTTTTGTGCAATGAATTCGACCACTTAAAGTGGTAATCTAAAATTTATTATTGTATTTAATGATGAAAGGAGATGTAAAAGGGTTCGGGCTGAGAGTCTCAGAGGATAAATTATGTTTCTATAAGTATTGTATTATTTTGGTTGAATGAATTGAAGAAGGCAGGTGCATATTTACACAGTGGTACATGTGTCTAGATTATTGGTATCTTGTTCCTCTTGTTTCATGATATATTTTGTTTTTAGATCTATTTATAGTTTTAAATTCATACAGTGAATTACTTCATGTTCAGTTTGAAAACATTTCTCAGAATTCATAAGTTGCCCTAACAAATTCGACTGATCATTATCATTGTGTCACTTTATGCCTTGGACAATTTGAATTCATCCCTGTATGGATGATGAGGTTTTCATTATGCTCTTTACTCCTTTCATACTATTACTACAATGAATTTGATTGATTTCCCTTAGGCCTTCCTACCTTTCCCCTATGTGAATTGCACCATATCCCTATAACAGCACTATCATTTTAAGTAGTCCTACCCTCTGCACCCACCTTTAATAAATCAAAATCAAAATCATTATGACCATCATAACCAACCTAAAACCTAGATCATATCAGTCATCTGATTGATTGATAGAGGAAAACTAGCGAGAGAGCCCTCCCCAAGGCTAAGGGGGCTGGACCTTAGCCTAAAAGAGGTTTTTGGTTACCTTTAGGGTTTCTCTCCTACTGCGCATAAGATTCAGAGTCTTCACGGGGGTCTGTGTAAGATTTTTTCTTCTTATCCTCATTTTTTTATGGTGTTTGGGATAGGAATAATACTCTGCATACATTGTTTTTGTTAGAGAGTTGATCAAGCATTGTTATAGATCGACTATGTTTAAATCCACTTCGTATTTGCGACGCAACGTCTGTATGTGTTTTTCACTGCAAAGTTTGTTTTTCACAGCTCTGTGGGTTTTGTATGTGTTCGATCATCTAACCTAAGACTTAGTCTACACCACTGAAAGTTGGCCATCGCCTCTCAGCTAAGTTTTATATTGATCTGGCTTGTATTTCATGTATAAATATGTGTTTTATCATATGAATTAGCCATGTAAAGGTGTTTGTGTTTGTTTTTCCCCAAAACCCAAAGTCATTCATCTCATTAAAATCATCGCCAGCTAGCTTAATACATGTTCATCATGTTTTCACTCAATTACCTATTCATCGTTCTATCCTTTGTCCATTGCATTGTCACTTAATTCTCTATCCATTGCGTTGTCGCTTAATCCTTTGTCCCCATATATTTTTTTTACATGGAATTGGAGTTGGAAGGGTGTTTAGCAATCTACATAATTAGATGGAAAACCCTTGGAATAGAAGGGAAAAAAAGAGAGGAGAGGTGTTCCGATTTGAACCCAGGAGTTTGGAGATGGTCAAGTTGACCCGAGTATTTGAGTAGCATTTGGAAAAATAGGTTGTATACAATTTTGTCAGAAGAGACAAACCTATGGTTATCAATTTCAACTCGCCATTATATTTTCTCTCAGTCTCAAAGGTAACCAAGGGAAGATTGGGGACTTGGAATTCACAATTTCAAAGGAAAACATCTCCCAAGCCACAGGGATACCATTACTTACTGAAAGTTGGTTCAATGGCATGGAGCTTGATGTATTACACTAAAAAGACTTTGTAAAACCTCAGCATAAAGGAATATATGGGACTACATTTCCAAGGAATTACAGTTGAACCACCACAACAAACTATTGAAGGTGATACAAAGATACTTCACTTGTGAGGGTCACTTCCACAAATTATACCAATACCATTTTAGTCTTCTCATGCACTTCACTAGCAAAAGGAGCCTTAACTTGCCTCATTACCTCTTCAAAAACTTGGGAAAAATAGCATAAAAGGTTCAGTCTAAGGGAGAAAAATATTTTCCCATTTTTTTCCACTTTGTACTAATCAATTTTTTGGTCTTGAATGAGTTAGAGAAGAGGAATAGGTCTTGGGAAGATTTATTTTTAGCCTCAGGTTTGTTGGCCCATTCAGACAGCTCTAAAAATCAAGCAGATCTTCTGTCAGTGGGAACCAACGAAGAAGCACCTGCAATTGAAGAATTTGTTAGTAGACCTGAAGTTGAAAAGACAAAAAAGTCATTGAAGGATAAGAGAGCAGTAGATACAGGGAAAGGTAATATGTCACATGCTACCCAAGAAGAAATATAGTTTCTCTACAGACCAAGAACCAGATCAACTATAAAAAAGATGATGGGGGATTGAGCCTCTAAGGAGGTAATTGAGCCACATGATGATGCACCAGAGAAATTGGTGGTAGGTAGTCAAGAATTTGGAGATAGACAAGAGGCTCCGATGGAGGACAATGACCTAAAAATCATAGAACTGTGAGACATAATTGACAAACCTCATCTCATGGTGGCTTATTTTCAAAAGGAAAATAGAGACCTTGAACACAAAGTAGCAGACGCAACCAAATATAGTAAAGGTTAGCCATCTAGGAGGCCTTCTAGACCTACAACTCAAGACAAAGAAAAGCAAGTGGTTGATGTGGAAGACTTCCATGTGTCATAACAACCAAGAAGACCCAAGACAAGGTCAGCAGCTAAGAGGGAAGAAAAAATGAAAGAGACCCTTCCAGAAATAGAAAGGCCATTGTTTGATGAATGGAAAGAGTATCAGAAATTGTTTGAGAAAATTGAGGAGAGTCAACATCATGTTGATGGGGTGGTAGAAAGGAATGAAATTTACAAAGAGGAACTCTATTCTCAAGTGTTGGAAGCTTTTGACACAATTGATAAAGCCAAGGTAGTTTTGAAATGGACTCTACCTTTACACAGACAAATAAAGAGCTACTACACAAGAAATTTGATCTTGAGAAGAAGGTTAATAATGATGAAACAAAATTTGGCCAGGAATAGAAAACAACTCCAGAAAACGAAACCGTCATGCAAGCAATTCAAGCAGTCATCTAGTAAGCAGGCCATTGTTACAAAGAAATCCAAGGAATCCAAACCATCATCCAACAAGAGGAGGAGGAAGTAGCCTTGGCATACTAGATGAGGCTGCCCAAAACTGAGGTGGCATAAAAAGGTCTTGTTCATGTTGCCATTTTTGAAGTTTTCGAAGTTATATACTCTATTTCCTTTTGCTGGAGGCTAAATCCATATAAATTAGGGCTTATTATGTAGTGACATAATGTCATATTTTGGTGAAAATGTGGAGATTTTAGTAGGTTGTAAGTATGCTATATGCTATAAGGTTAAATAAGATGGTCGATTGGCCACTACAATCAGTTTGGAGCAGGAGCTCTCAATATAGGTTCAATATTTCACATATGTTGCGCAAGTGGTGATCGATCAATTGGGAGGTCTGTAAAGGTTGAAGAAGGCATCTCAGAGATTCTACACCAACACAACATCATCTCAAATGTACCCACTAGCTCAGATTTATCTAGTACAACCTACAACCATGCTAAGTTAGAAAACCTATTCCACACTGTTGCGCAAGTTTATGAGTTATGGCTATTTTTAAAAATTTCTATTTTGGGACATTATAGGAGATATTTTAGTGGTCGTATAAGCATGGATAAGTTATTTTAGTTGATAAATCCAAACATGATGTTTCTAAATTTTTTGTAAGCTTTAAATCAGTGATGTTTCTAAATTATGATATCTTCTATATGGTAGTTCCCGTTTTTCTGCAAATGCAGTGTATCTAGCCTATTAAACTTGTGTGCAATGAATTTTACCACCTAGAGTGGTAATCTAAAATTCCTTATTGTATTTAATGATGAAAGGAGATGTAAAAGGGTTTGGGTTGAGAGTGTCAGAGGCTATATTATGTTTCTGCAAGTATTGTATTATTTTGGCTGAATGAATTGAAGAAGGAAGGCGCATATTGACATAGTGATACATTTGTCTATCTTATTGGTATCTTGTTGCATGATATATTTTGTTTTCATATTTATTTAGAGTTTTAAATTCATACAGTGAATTACTTCATGTTCAGTTTGAATTTTTTTCTCAAAATTCATAAGTTTCCCTGAAAAATTCGGTTGATCATTATATGTGTGTCATTTCCTTCCTTGGAGAATTTGAATTCATCATTGTATGGATTCTCGGGTTGTCATTATTCTCTTTAGTCCTTTCATACTATTACTATAATGAATTTTATCAATTTCCCATAGGTATGCCTACCTTGCCTCTGTGTGAATTGCACCATATCCCTAATTCATTCAGACCTATAACAACGCTATTATTTAAAGTAGTTCTACCCTCTACACCCACCTTTAATAAATCAAAATCATTTTTACCATCATAACTAGCCTAAAATATAGATCCTTCAAATCATCTAATTGATTGATAGAAGAAAACTAGCGAGAGAGACCTCTCTAAGGCTAGGGGGCTAGACCTTAGCTTAAAAGAGGTTTGTGGTTACCTATGCGATTTCTCTCCTCGGCTTGGAGGAATTCGCAGAGTGATAAAACTGGACATAGGGGAGGCGTTCATCCCATGTGCGTGGATGCTTCAAGTTATACATGCGAAGAATGTGCACAAGCATCCTATTGACAACCTCTGTTTGGCCATTAGTTTGGGGGTGGAAGGTTGTGGACTTAGTGAGCTTGGTATCCAACATCGACCAAAGGCTTGACCAAAATGTACTCAGGAACTTGGTGCCCCGAACTAAGATAATGGACTGTGGGATCCCAAAGTGAACCCACAATCATTCAATGAATATCTTAGTAGTGGATTTTGTTGTGATACCCTTCTTGTAGACACTCAAATGGTCATCTTAGAGAATTTTTCGAAGACCATGAAAACATAGTTGTGTGTCCATGCATAGTAGAAGGAAGGCTCGACATGTAATCCATGGAGATGGATTCCCAAGGCCGATTAGAAGTAGGCAGAGGAGTATATAGGCCTTTCCTCTTTATTGTTGGTTTGGAAATGGCATAGGCAGTATAGGATTTGATGTACTTCCCAAAATCTTGTTGAAGGTTTAGCCAATAAAGGTAATTCTGCAGCACTGCCATTGTTTTCTCTACTCTGAAATTTCCAGCGACCCGACTGTAGTGCGTCTCCTAAATTATATTTTCACTGTCACTTGAGGGAACACAGAGGTATCCTAGGTGGCATAACAATGTTCCCTACAGGTGAAATCTGGAACTTGCTTGCCTTCTAGGAGAATCCGGTATGTGTTTCCAAGTTTTGGATCGCAGGCTTGTAAAAATGTAGCCACCCTGAAGTCTTGTGTCCACAAGAGTCAAGCATAGTGGTCAGCGCCATAACCGGTGGTTGGTTGAGATAGTATGCAACATTATTATTGTTTTCCTTCTTATACTTGATGTTCAAATGTAATTACTGCATATATGTGGACCATTTCTGATAGTGATCATTCTGTAGATTTCCTTGTGTTTGTATGAACTGTAGGGGTCAGTGGTCTATGTGGATTATTGTTTTGTTCCCCAGAATGTGATTCTTCCATTGTCATTGGGTCTGCAAAATGGAATACATCTCTTTATCATAGGTAGGATACTTTTAGACTGTTTCTAAAAGTGTCTCACTTTGAGATGCCAATTGATGTCCTTGTTGAGTAAGAACCACCCCGATAACATAGTCAAATGAATTTTTCTCAATCTCAAATGATTTTTGTAGGTCAGGTAATGTGAGCATTGGTACAAAGCATAGGCAATGCATGTTATAGAACCTTCAGGAGCCAATCAACCCTTCCAGGTGACCTACCCTTGAGTCAACTCACTATTTTACTGAACTTGAGCCCCAGTCACAGTGATGACAAGGCATGCATGTGAATGAAACCCTCTAGTTGCTCCCACAGTAAGGCATCCATGTGATTGTGGCCTTTTTCATGCAGTCTTGTGTCAGTGACCTCGTATTTTGAGCTGCTTTTTCATGGCTAGGTCTCAGGCCACAACCTAAAACTTCATGAAACCCCCAAAAATGATAAATAACATTGAAACAAGGTTACTAATGCAAACACTTGAAGAAGGACTTGACCTGACTCCCACTAGCCATGACCTGAACTTCTTCAAAAATATCATAAACATGCAATATACAGGTCATAACAACATAGATAAGCATAGCGATCTCATACTCATATGAGAATCGTCAAGGAGGACCATTATCTCCTCTAAATAGTTGTAGTGTTTTCTATTAGGTCATTCGTTCATTAACATTTCATTTACTAACCAAAACATGATGAGATCCATACATAAAGATTGTCATAAAACATGCTTATAACCAGCATAATAAAAATGATAGAACAACCATTAATATCACATAATAACAAGTACATTTACCCATCAAATACAAGAGGAGAAGAGCTCTTATTAACATATGCAAAATGAAACAATGTTTGGGGCTTCCATGTACCACTCGACCATAGATTGGCCTGAACCAAATATTTCTTTCATCCAATCACCCCCATGCCATATTCCAAGCATGAATGTGGGATCTCATGGAATAAAAAAACAAAACCAAACCAAGCCATCCAAAGGCTAAACCACCTCAACCCTCAACTAGTGATTCTACCTCATGGTCGACCATCACTGGCCATCACTAGATCGATATCTACCCAAGTTGTCCAGGGATCCAAATTGTTTTTTCTAACCAAGGCTTTCAGGACTAGTAACTCAAACCACAATTTTCACCGAGCTTCCAAAGTGTGTTTCCAACGAGGACTTCCAGGACTAGTAACTCAACCCACTAAGGGCTTCCAAAACGTTTTTCCAACCAAGGCTTCCAAGACTAGTAACTCAACCAAAGTTGTTACAGGGCTTCAAGAGTGTTTGCTCAATCAAGGATTCCAGTAACTATTAACTCAACCCACTACCATAAGGAATATGAGCACCAACAAGAAAGCAAAGGTAAACCCACAACACCATAGCTATCCAAGAAATTGCAAGGCTAGGCAAAACCATTGTAAATCCAAGAAATCCTCCATGCCAATGAGAGACTAATCAAGAAACCACATGCATGTGCCATGCATGCCAAAATTAGTAAGGAAATCATACATGCAACTCAGTACCTGCAAGCAAAACATGTTGTAGATGTTGATCCCTCTTTCCTCTTGTGCTTTCATACTTTTCATTTTCCTTCTTGCTCCAAATCCCAAGTATGCCCCTCTCCTCCAAGAGTGCTCCAAGAAAACTCTAAGTGTCCAAGAGTATGAGAGAGAGAGAAATAGAATGAGAGCTCCAAAACTGAACTAACAAAAGGTTACAAACTGATCCTCATAAGATTTTTTGTTAATGAGGCCTCTATTTTCTTCAATTTCCATTATTTTCCTTAATTTTCCTCCTCACATGCAACCTATGACCTTTCACATTCGTTTTCTCCTATTTTCCATTATTTTCATAAATAAATGCCACTTTTCCTTTCCAAAGCCTTTGTCATTGCATTTGTTAATTTCCATAGCCATTAATTAATCACAAGTGTTCCCTACACTATAATGTTTTTACCCAACATTCAACGTGTAATATGTGTCCCATGACCATGCTTATTATTTTTCCTTTATTATCTTTATTACATGGATTTTTAACCCAGGGCTATTACAGACCCCTCCCCCTTAGGGGAACACTTTCCTCGTTGTTCAACAACACCTACAACCAGCAAAATTTCTTAAAGAAAAAATATAATGCTTATGGAGATTCATAACTTAGCTTGTTGCAATATTTACAATGATCATCCTACTGAGAAACAAACCAACATGAGAAACATAACAACATGACAACATGACAACCATAACAACATGACACCCATACTACTTATTGGACCTTTATAACATAGCTCAATGCAGTATTTACATCATATATATGCATATACATGGACATGACCAAAACACAACATCAATACATATACCAAAATTGCTTTGCCTCAACCTTACAAGTAAGGAAGGATACATAGCCTGCATCCGATCAACCATCTCCCATGTAGCTTCATGGGGCCTAGAGTTCTTCCACTATACTTAAACTTAGTTGATTTCTCGGTTCTAGAGCATGAGCATATTTCTCTACAAAATGCACTGAGGTTCCAGCTGGAATTCTCCTTCTAGCTCCACCTACAATACAGACTAGTCCATCACTTGATTAACATCCTTAACATACTTCTTAAGTAATGAAACATGGAAAACATCTAGGACTTTCATTGTTAGAGGTAGTGGAATTCGATGTTCCATTGGTCCAATCCTCTCAAGGATCTCGAAAGGTCCACAATATTGAGGTTCCAGCTTCGGACATGACCCAATCCTCAAGGATATCTTCTTGGGCTTAATGCGCAAATACGCATGTTCTCCAACCTAGAACTCCTTAAAAACTTGTCTTGATCTGCGTAAATTTTTTGTCTATCCTGTGCTACCTTTAAATTCTGCTTGATAAACCTACATTTCTTGTTCCATATCTACCAACATGTCTAGTCCAATCAATACCCTATTAACTGGATCACTCCAACTGATAGGATTATTACAACTATTCCCATAGAGTGCCTCAAATAGAGCCATCCTCAATGACTCTTGATACCCATTATTGAAAGTAAAGTCAACCAGTGGTAGATACTCTTCCCACTTCTATTGTTGATGCATCACATACATCCTTAACATGTCCTGCAAGATATTCTTGACCCTCTCAATATGTTCATCTTTCTGTGAATGATAAGTTGTGCTGAAGACCAGATCTGTACCCAATCACGAAAACAAATCCTTCCATAACCTAGAAGTGAACTTATCTTCCTTGTATGACGCAATATTCTTCGGTACACTATGCAACCTCACCACATCTTTGATGAATACCTGTGCCACATCACTAGCTTAATACATAGACTTCACTAGAATCAAGTGTGCTACCTTTGTCAACCTATCCACTACAACCAAAATAGAATCATGTTTTTTATATGTCTTTGGAAAACCTGTGA
This sequence comes from Pinus tabuliformis, assembly GCA_031772625.1. Lineage (NCBI taxonomy): Eukaryota > Viridiplantae > Streptophyta > Pinopsida > Pinales > Pinaceae > Pinus > Pinus tabuliformis. The sequence goes on from CM062806.1 coordinate 936,130,617, forward strand.
TGAAATATGTTAACACTCAGGTTGTCCCTTGGCTCCTTAAGGGATACGGCCGAGGTAACCACTAACCAATCTTTGGACTGCAGGTCCTAGCCTACCTGCAATCAGAGAGGGCTCTCTCTTTATGATTTAGCTTTGTTGATGATGTTTTTAGGCTAGTTATTGAGTTTGAGGGGTTTTGTTTAAGTTTTGGTCGGAAGGATGATGCTTCCAAGTAGAGAGGTAGGTATAATATGAGAGTTTCAAACCATTTGGCATGGAGTCAAGGAGTAGGAGTTTTCTTGGTCACAAGAGGAATATGGAGCAAGATAGCTACACATGAAACAACTTTCAAGCTAAATGGGGATGGATTGAAGGCTAAGGAATGAGAGGCAATTAAGAATCTCTCTTTCAGCTTAACAGAGGGAAAGTGAATGAGCTCTATCTAGGAGCAGTAAAGAATCCCTAGATAACTATCAAACATGGGTGAATTAGGGGAAATATGAGCCCAAGGGAATTCATATTCATTACCAATTCAGAGGAAAACATAAAGAAACAGCAAAAATTGAGCATAGAGTGCAGTTAAACAAAGTCTAAGCTATTCATTTTTCCTGCTATTTTAGATGGTGACATATGTATGATATGAGCATATATCAATGGAAAACAGAGGTAGAAAACACTTATTGAGTCATGTTGCAGCACGAGAATTCCATAATTCACTCTTCAAAACATTAATAACACAGCAGGCAGTCCATCTTCCAAACTTTCAGCAGTCTTTGATTAAAGAAATCATCAAACATACAGAGCGAGTCTCTAGTGGAGCGAATCAACCAACCAACCCTCTAAACAGTGAATTAGGGTGGTTTATATAGAGAAAATATCCAAAAATATCTATTACAGCAGACCTTAAACAGGTCTGAGGGAAACGAGTTTTTTAACCTAATCTTGTCCTGAAATTAATGCAAGAAAATATCTTTGAGCTGCGCTGGAGGCAGTTGTATCAAAATGAGTTAATATGGTGTCCTTATGGCTCTGTGCTGTTCATTTAGCCATAACTGTGCTTTGGGTTTTGATCCCCTGCCCTTGAGTGGTTTTGATGTGCATTAACTGTGATTTGAGAGCCTTAAATGGCTTCACCGCTTTCTTTGACTTTGCTTGGGGGCTTTTAATGTTCACCTGCTTTGGCTTTTAAGCAACTTTATCTATATTTCGCAGGATGGCAGGATGGAAATGGCATCCATTGCTGGGCGGGGATACTAGACTAGGCTACTGCGCAGGGATGCTTGGATACTGCCGATCTGATACTCTTTGTCGCTTCACTGATACTCTTTGATTTAATCAGGGCTTCATCTTTCCTCTGATACTCTTTCACAATTGAATCGGGCTGCTTTCTCTCCCTTGATGTGTTTGAAACTGTCAAGTCGCCCCTTTTCTGCCCTTTCAAGGCAAACATTGCTGCTGCAAATGCTTTTCGTGGCCTCTGGAATGATATCGGCGCTGGCCGATTTGAATATGAATATAAATGAAGAAATCCTGTCAAATTGCGAATTTTTGGGTTTTGCAGGTAGCCGAGCCATGAGAGGCCCTCCATTTTGACCAATTTTTCTTAGCTAAGTGCTAATCGCGCATCGAAAACTGCCTTAGTTTTTTCTTCCGGGCATCCTTTGCTGCGATTTTCGCCTTTCGCGCCTTTTTCGGTGATGACATCAGCATGATGTCAGCATGACGTCAGCGGTGGGTCCCGGTACGGCATGGTGACGTGGCAGGGTGATGTGGTAGTACGGCAGGGTGATGTGGTGGCAGTGACACGTAACAGTGGGGGGGGGGGGGCGACGCAAAGGTGACATGGCGCTAACCTGGTGATGTCGTCAGGGGAGGAGAGACAAAAGGCGGTTTGTGGTTTCATCGAACCGCGTTCTGTATGAGAGCGGTAATTGTCAGAGCCTGCCCGATGCAATAAAAGGCGGACACGCGTCCTTCTGTATGACGGAAAAACTATTGTGCCATCGGACGTTAACTGTCAAGTGATGGGGCGACTCCGAAATCGCCGAGAGCCGTCAGATCTGGGAGGGCGGATCGGAGGGCTGACGGAGCACGGAGCTGGTGGCAGGTTTGTGCGCGGGGCCCGCTGGAATATTCGAATATTTATACAATGTTGCGGGGGTTTTAGACTTTGGGTTTGTGGGTTTTATACATGGTTTGTGCACCGGGGGTAAAGTTTAATCAAAATATTTAAACAAAACCCAAAAATGTAAGTGCGCAGGGTAAAACAGTAAGGTTTATGGGTAAGAGAGGGGAAGGGAATGGTTATTAGTTTAACCAGAGGTTAAGCTAACTCCTGGCTAAGACGCGGATGGGTTAATAGTAGCCCCAGGTGGACTATCATTTCCCAAAACCATATATACATAGCTATAATGCTATAAGGTGGGATATGTATTATTTTTTGGAATTTTATATAGTTTTTTGTATAATAGGGGATAAGGAAATGATCTAGGGAGCTAGATAGTAGAGTTAGGAGTTAATATGAATTTGTGAGGTGAAGTGTAGGGGAGAGGCTAAGTTTGTGAGCTAAAACTTAGACATAGGAAGTGAATGGACTGTGGAGACATAATTTTTACACAAGAAATGTAGCTTCTTTTCACTGAAGAAAGTCAAAGCTTGACTTGGTATTTTACAAAAATGAAGTGATAACAAGACTGGTTGGGCAGATCCCAAGGTCCTCAAGGGGATGTTAGTGAGTGATTTGGAGATTTAGAAGAAGGGGGAATTAGACATGCCTCGCTTGAGCTCCTCCAAAGGGAAATTGCCTTGTACTTGTGATCTGAATAGATATAACACTTGAAAACATGAAATGGATCACATAGCTTGATTCTGCAACCACAAAACTACTTACCCAGCCTACTTACCTAGCATTTTTTCTTCTTTTTGCATGGGTGCACTTGGACTTGCAGACCCTGATTATCCTTTTTTCTTTTGACTGCCCTCCTATCTAAACGTACCCTTATATCATCCAGGGGCTCAGATTAAGCTGTTGAGCACCCTTGTTTCTCTACCTATCTACAAATCTGCCAAGATTAAGCTGTTTGGACAGATATTCATTCTCTATATTCTACGACAAGAAATTGAAACCTAGGGAGGCCAAGATTAAGCTGTCTGGACTTCCCTTAAGTTGTCTGGACTTCCCTTAACTGAAAAACTGATCAAAATTGATTAACTCATCAAAATTTGGAATACAGCAGTGGCATTTAGACTGGCACACTTTCATGGCCTCTTCTTTGGCCTCTTTCTGGAAATATGGAACCTTGCAGCATGAAAAGATGACATATTTGGCACTTTCAACTGTCAATCATGAAATATGAACACCTATTGCGATAGGAGGCTAACAGTGGCTCCACTTGGGGATGGCTTTTCCTTGTGAAAAGCCAAGAACAGCAGGTCAGACTGCCTTGATCTTCTATTGTTGCTGTAGACTGAAACTTCCCTTGTGCTGGCTGTCAAATGATTGAAACTTTGAAACCTGAACACAGCATTCTCATAAACTGAATTTTTATACAATAGCAGCACCGCCTGCTTTCTTCTGCGTGCTCTATCATTACATGCACCTCTGCCTGAGAACCTGCCTTTGAAATAAACACAACATAGGGGAACAAACTGGAGCACTTCCCTTGATTCTGTCTTGGAAAAAGGTGCTGATGTAAACTGAAAATCCTCCTTTCTTTTAATACTATTGACTGAAAAACTGCCTGCTCTTTTGCTGAGATTAATGCAATGACAGAGATCTGAATGGAGGACTTGCTTTGGTTCTGCCTTTAAAGAACTTTGCTGCGCTGTTCCATTATTCGGCCTACTATAAAAACAAAGTGCTGAAAATACAAGTATTTATGTACAAATATAATACAGCTGCGTTGTGTTCAACAACAGGGATCATGATAATGCTTTAGCATTCAGCCATTAACAGGGCCTTCTTCAGTTGTGCCGCCCTCTGCAGATTTGAGGAAATATGTGTTATTGCCCTGCACAGTGCTGATAACAAATGGACCTTTCCATAGAAAATCAAATTTTGCATGTTTGCCCTTGTCTTCTCTTCGTGAGTCCCACCTTAGAACTTTGTTGCCAACACAGAAATCCTCAGCCTTAGCTCTCTTATCAAACATCCTTTTGAGCTTCTCTTGCAAAATTTGAGCTCTGTCATAGACCTGCTCTCTTGTTTGCTGAAGATGAATGGTCTGGTTGATTCTTCGTTGAACATCATTTGGTTCATCTTGGATCTCTTGTAACAGCTTGATGATAGGAATGCCCAAGGAAGATGGAAATCTGGCCTCCATGCCATACACCAGCTCATAAGGGCTCATCCCAATGGATCTCTTTGTTGAAAGTCTATCTGCCCATAGGGCATTTGTAAGCTTTCTATGCCAGTTCTTCTTGTTTTCTTCTAGCACTTTCTTTATGATGTTGATGAGGCTTTTGTTGATGATTCGGCCAAGCCATTACCTTGAGGGTAATAGGCTGTGGAGTGGCCCAAGGTAATGCGAAACTTATGGCAAAAATTGATCATCTTTTTGGATTTGAAGGCAGCGGCGTTGTCAGTAATGATCTTCTCAGGGCAGCCAAATCTAGAAAGGATGTTGGTCTCAAGGAATTGGATAATGATGGAGTCATTGGCCTGTCTACATGGGATGGCTTCAATCCACTTAGTGAAATAGTCTGTGGCTGTTAGAATCCACTTATGCTGGCCTGAGGAAGAGGGGTGGATTTCTCCAATGAAGTCAACACCCCATTGTTGAAAAGGCTTCTCGGTTGAGATGGGCTTAAGATGCAAAGGTAACAACTTTCTTTTGCCCTCAAAGATTTGGCATTTATGACATGAGATAGCAAACTTCTTTACATCTGCAAACAAAGAGGGCCAATAGAAACCAGCCCTTAAAATTTTATCAGCAGTGGACTTCCAATATAGATGTCCTCCACAGTCCCTTGCATGGAATTATTTCATGACATTGTTAGTTTCATTCATGGTTAAACGATTAAGCAATATGCCTTCATGATTTTTCCAAAATAATGCACCATCTAAGACACAAAACTTGGAAGCTTCCATCTTTAAAAATCTTTTCTTGGTTCTGGACAATCCTGGGGGAGCAAACAGGTTTAACAATACAAAGCATATATCAGCATACCATGGGGATTGCAAAAAGGTTTCACTGATCTGTGGAGTCGCCGGCTCCTGTTCATTGTCCAGTTGGTTAATGTCTAAGGCTTGAAAGTTTGTTTCAGACATCAGTTTGGCTAAACCTTGTCTCTTTATGAGCTTGGTTGGTTTTATTTCTATGTCATACTCAAGGATGTTAGCAATCCACTTGCCTCTTTTGCCTTCTAATCCCTCTTGAGTTAATATGTTTTTTACAACAGCATTTGGCACATAAGCAATCACATGTGAATATAAAATGTAAACTTTGAAGTCTTTGATTGCTTTAACAAGGGCATAGGCCTGCTTCTCCATGATTTGGTACTTCAAAGGGGCATCTCTCAAGGCTCAGCTGAAAAATGCAATTGGCTTTTCATTTCCTTGATCATCCTTTTGCAAAAGGATAACAGCTATGGTGTGCTCAGATGCAAATGAAAAAATGATGAAATCCTTATCAAATTGAGGACTTGTGAGGACTGGGGCTTGGGTTAAGGCAGCTTTGATACTCTCAAAGGCTTGCTTGGTTTCAAGAGACCATTTTACCTTGGCATCCTTTTTTAACATGTTGCTTAACAGTCTTATCAGCTCGGCTAGATTTGGGATAAATCTCCTTAGGAAATTGATCTTTCCAAGGAATGCTTGCAACTCTTTTATGTTTCTTGGAAATGGGATTTGAAGGATGGCTTGAATTCTTTCAGGATCAATTCTAATCCCATCTTTTGAAATGATATGGCCTAGTAATTTACCTTCTTCAAGGCCAAAGAGAGACTTCTTGGGGTTCAAGGAAATGCTGTATTTCCTACATGTCATGAATATTTGCCTTAGGTGTTTGAGGTGCTCTTGATCAGATTTGGAGAAAGGGGTAAGGTCATCAAGATAGACAACCAAGAAATCATGGATTTCCTTGGCAAAGGCAATGTCCATTTCCCTTTGAAAGGTGGCACCAGCGTTTTTTAGTCCGAAAGGTATTTTAACATACTCAAATGTTCCCCACGATGTGGTAAAGGCTGTCTTGTGTTGGTCATCCGGGTGAACCAGTATTTGATTAAAACCTGAAAATCCATCTAGCAAAGAGATTCTAGATGACCCCACTACTCTTTGTAGGATGTGGTCCATTTTTGGCAATGGGTAGTGGTCTTTTAGGGAGACTTGGTTTAAATTTCTTAGATCTACACATAGCCTAATCTCACCTGTCTTCTTTCTTGTGGGAACAAGATTGGATACCCATTCAGAAAATCTGATGGGTGCTATGATACCTGCTTCAAACATTCTTTTCACTTCCTTTTCAATCAAAGGGAGAAGCATAGGATTGATTCTCCTTAGTTTCTGTTTGAAGGGATTTTGATTTGGTTTTAAGGGAATGGTGTGTTGGATCACTGAGGTGTCATAGGACTTCAAGTCCTCATAACTCCAAGCAAATACATCTTGGAATTCTTTAAACAAATCAACATATTTGGGCTTTTGATCGGGTGGCAAAGATTGAGATAGTTTGATCATTTTGGGCTTCTCTGCTGTCCCAATGTTGTGTTCTTCTATAGCAGCATTTAAGGGCTGCATTTTTGGCTTTTTGGGAACATCATTTGCATCAAACATATCTTCTAATGGAGTGAGGCCAGCAGGGAGAAAGTTATCTTTTAGATCAATGATCTCGGCCTCTGTTTTGGCTATTTCCTCCAGATGCATCTGTTTCAGCTCTTCTATGTTTGCATTGTCAAAAATAGTTGGGTTTAGCATTTGTTTGGTTGTTACAGCTGTTACAGCCTGCTGATTTTCATTTTTTTGTTGTTGTTCATCCGTTATAGCATCCATGTCAATGTTAATATTTGAAAACTCATGCTCAAGAGTGAGGAAATTGTTAATCTGGGCATCATTTTCGAACACTTGCCAATCTTTAACATTATTTGGGACAACAGGCCTATGTTTTATCTCAGCAGTGAAATGGTGATTTGGCTCAAAGGGAAGCTTGCATGTACTAGCAAAAGTGGCTAGGCTGTGTGCATGAATGTTATGATTTCTTGAAATCTTGGCAAGCTTAGATTCAGTGAATGCATTGAGTATATTAGTGGCAGCAGTCCTATAGGCCCTCATTCTATTGTCATTAGTAACAAAGTTGCCTTTCATTTGCTGTATGACTAAATCAGAGTCACCTAGAATGGATACTTTTGTAGCTCCTAGAGCTTTGAGCAGTCTAAGGCCTAAAAGGAGAGCCTCATACTCTGCCATGTTGTTGGTGCATTTGAAGTTTAGTCTGTAGGCATGGCCTTCTGCATGATTGTTGTGTGTATTGTGAATCCATACACCTGCCCCTGCTCCTAACTTGTTAACAGAGCCATCAAACTCTAAATACCATGTGATTTCTTGCTTGTGGTTAGTATTAAGAGTTTCAATCATTCTTGCAGTGGGCAAATTTGAACTTTCTATTTGGGGAGGTTCTTCTTGTATGCTGGTTGCCTTGATTGTTTTGACAGTTTCATCAGTATGGGCAACCAATTCTTCATTGATGTGTGTGTCCAATTCTAAAGCCAATGGCTTATCATTAGTGGGAGGACTTGTTTCATCATTAAATAAAATAAAAGAATCCATATCAGAATGGATTGAATAGATAGGGAAGTTTTGGGGCTTTTCCTCACTACTTACCACATACTTCATCAGTGTTTCCCTATACAGTCTCTTTGGTTGCCCAAAGACTGAAATAGTGGCATAGGAGAGGTCTAGTTGGAGAGATCCTTGGAGTTTTGCTCCCCAAGATCTTGACAATAGCATGCCATACTTTGGTGGAATGTCAGCAACCACCACATCCATGAGGATTTTCTTGTTTAGGTATTGGACTAAGGAGACACATAAGTCTTTGATTAAGCCTAAACACTTGACCTGACTTGAGTCAAAGGAGAATAAGTCTTTGTATGGCCTGGTGACATCAAGGTTTAGCTTCTCCATAACTGCTTTGGGCATAAGGTTGTGTGAGGCACCTGAGTCAAACATAGAATTATGCAATACTTTATCATGAATGTGCAAACTGACATAGAATGGTAACACAGCTCCATGTCCTGATTTACCATTGACTTCAGGACCGAAAAGGAGCTCAGGTTGATCATCTAATACATTCACATCATCCCTATTTTCTGGAATTTGCAACGATCTTTTGATTTGCTACCTATAGATATCATGTTTGGCAAGTTCAGATAAAGGGATGGATATCTTCAGTTTACCTATTTCTGCCTCTAAATCAAAAGGTTTTTCTGACTGTGTTTTAGTATTGTGACTGGTAGATTTTCCCTTTTCAATTGCACGTTCAGCGATTTTCTCTTGTTCTTCATTGATTTCTTGAACTATTTCTGATTTGGGAAGGTTTTTAGGAGAGCTGTTCAAATCTTCTTTTGAGGAAGAAGGTGGCAGAGGCTGATCATTAGAGGGCTGCATGTCTGTGACATCCTCTATGGTGACATCCTTTGGATTTGGGACTGTTTTATCAGCAGTTTCTATGAGGGCAGCCTTTTCTTTGATCTTCTTAGGCTGTTTGGTATCACTTGGTTTAACCTTTTCGGGCACATCTATGATTCTTGTCCTCAGCTTATACTGTTTGTGGACCTCATAAACAACTGAATCATAACCTTGCTTAAAATCAAAAGACTCACCTGACTTAGTCTGAAATTGATTTATCTCATGGTCATCTTGGTCTTCTTGGGTTAGGAAAATTTGTTGCTCACCCTTTAGATCCATCAAATTCATGTGAGTGTCCTCTGTCTGCTCACTAGATGTGGATGCTTCTGTGTAGTTCTCTTGGAAAGGAGGCCTTATATCATGGTCTGGGCTAGACCTACCAGCATTTTTGTTCTGAGTTTTCCTGAAATATGGGTTCCTTATGGTATTGGGCTGTTGTCCTTCCCATGTAGATTTCCTTTCAACGCTTTCCACTCTATCTCCCAGCCTGTGCATTCCACTGATAATAACATCCAACTTTTGGTCTAAGGCTGAGGGTTCTTCCTTAAAGGTGGTTCTTCTCTCAGTTCTAGCTCTGTTTCTTTTGGCAATTAGATTTTCCTCTACGCTAACAACAACATTTTGCATGTCTTCTAGGCTTTGAGGGGCTCTTTCCCTTAACTGATAAGCCATGTCAGTATCAAAACCATCAGGGAATTTATACAAAGCAAGATCAGGTGGAGGTCTTAAGTTCTGTGGTATTGCATTATAAACATTATTGAATCTCACACAATAGTCTAAGACAGACTCTTGAGGGCCTCTTTTGATGGTTTCATATTCAGATAATATGTGCAAGGGATCTTTCTTTTTCTCCCATCTATTAAGAAATGTTTGGTAAAGGGCCTCTGGGTTAGCTATGGAATTTGCAGCAAGGCTTCTAAACCAGGGCCTTACATCTCCTGTTAAGCTTTGGACAAAAATCTTCATTCTCACGCTATCATCATCTATCTCGTAGTTCTCAAAATAGTCTTGCATCTTCTTGGTATGCTGAAGGGCTGTGCAAGAACCAGTACCATCAAAGTATGTGATTTTAGTTTGGTAATCCTGAGGCATAGCCCCTGGATTAGCAGGCAACTATAACGGAGCATATCTATTCGCCATATTCACAGGGATAAGTGGAACAGTAGGGATAAATGGAACGACTGGAACAACGGTAATAATAGTGGTAATGGGAGTATGTGCAGTGAATGGAGGTGTGGAAGGAGTGCTTTGAGAGGTGGATGATGAACTAGAGGAAGTAGGGGTTGAACGAAATAAAACTTTGAGGTTGGAACACAGCTTGGCTGGACTGTTTCAGGACTAGAATCAACAAAATCTTCTCTTCGCTCTAGCTTCCTGAGGCTCCTTGGGATTATATTGGGATTTTCAAAAGCAGCTGGGGGATTTGGGTCTAGATTTGACCTTGTATAACGTGAATTCCTTTTGGGAACCATATTCTGAACTTGCTTTGGTATTTTCTGTGAATGTTTTTAGAATTAGCAAGGAACTGATCAAATTTTGGAATAGCTATCTACAGCTTAAAACTAGCATGAAGATTGACTGAAGCAGCTTTTATTTACTCTTGTAAATGCAAAGCAGAAATAGTTTCAAAGGCTCCCTGGCTGACATTCAGGCTTCATCTGTAGTTTTAAGGAATATACAGCAATTGGAAAATTCATTCATCCCCAGTGGAGTCGCCATTATGTTAACACTCAGGTTGTCCCTTGGCTCCTTAAGGGATACGGCCGAGGTAACCACTAACCAATCTTTGGACTGCAGGTCCTAGCCTACCTGCAATCAGAGAGGGCTCTCTCTTTATGATTTAGCTTTGTTGATGATGATTTTAGGCTAGTTATTGAGTTCAAGGGGTTTTGTTTAAGTTTTGGTGGGAAGGATGATGCTTCCAAGTAGAGAGGTAGGTATAATATGACAGTTTCAAACCATTGGGCATGGAGCCAAGGAGTAGGACTGCTGGTGCGTTTTCTTGGTCACAAGAGGAATATGGAGCAAGATAGCTACACATGAAACAACTTTCAAGCTAAATGGGGATGGATTGAAGGCTAAGGAATGAGAGGCAATTAAGAATCTCTCTTTCAGCTTAACAGAGGGAAGGTGAATGAGCTCTATCTAGGAGCAGTAAAGAATCTCTAGATAACTGTCAAAAATGGGTGAATTAGGGGAAATATGAGCCCAAGGGAATTCATATTCATTACCAATTCAGAGGAAAACATAAAGAAACAATAGAAATTGAGCATAGAGTGCAGTTAAACAAAGTCTAAGCTATTCATTTTTCCTGCTATTTTAGATGGTGACATATGTATGATATGAACATATATCAATGGAAAACAGAGGTAGAAAACACTTATTGAGTCATGTTGCAGCACGAGAATTCCATAATTCACTCTTCAAAACATTAATAACACAACAGGTAGTCCATCTTCCAAACTTTCAGCAGTCTTTGATTAAAGAAATCATCAAACATACAGAGAGAGTTTCTAGTGGAGCGAATCAACCAACCAACCCTCTAAACAGTGAATTAGGGTGGTTTATATAGAGAAAATTTCCAAAAATATCTATTACAACAGACCTTAAACAGGTCTGAGGGAAACAAGTTTTTTAACCTAATCTTGTCCTGAAATTAATGCAAGAAAATATCTTTGATCTGCGCTGGAGGCAGCTGTATCAAAATGAGTTAATATGGTGTCCTTATGGCTCTGTGCTGTTCATTTAGCCATAACTGTGCTTTGGGTTTTGATCCCCTGCTCTTGAGTGGTTTTGATGTGCATTAACTGTGATTTGAGAGCCTTAAATGGCTTCACCGCTTTCTTTGACTTTGCTTGGGGGCCTTTAATGTTCACCTGCTTTGGTATTGCTGATCTGATACTCTTTGTTGCTTCACTGATACTCTTTGATTTAATCAGGGCTTCATCTTTCCTCTGATACTCTTTCACAATTGAATCGGGCCGCTTTCTCTCCCTTGATGTGTTTGAAACTGTCAAATCGCCCCTTTTCTGCCCTTTCAAGGCAAAAATGGCTGCTGCAAATGCTTTTCGTGGCCTCTGGAATGATATCGGCGCTGGCCGATTTGAATATGAATATAAATGAAGAAATCCTGTCAAATTGCGAATTTTTGGGTTTTGCAGGTAGCCGAGCCATGAGAGGCCCTCCATTTTGACCAATTTTTCTTAGCTAAGCGCTAATCGCGCATCGAAAACTGCCTCAGTTTTTTCTTCCGGGCATCCTTTGCTGCGATTTTTGCCTTTCGCGCCTTTTTCGGTGATGACGTCAGCATGACATCAGCGGTGGGTCCTGGTACGACATGGTGACGTGGCAGTACGGCAGGGTGATGTGGTGGCAGTGACACGTAACAGTGGGGGGGCGATGCAGAGGTGACGTGGCGCTGACCTGGTGCTGTCGTCAGGGGAGGAGAGACAGAAGGCGGTTTGTGGTTTCATCGGACCGCCTTCTGTACGAGAGCGGTAATTGTCAGAGCCCGCCCGATGCAATAAAAGGCGGACACGCGTCCTTCTGTACGACGGCAAAACCGCCGTGCCATCGGACGTTAACTGTCGAGTGACGGGGCGGCTCCGAAATCGCCGAGAGCCGTCGGATCTAGGAGGGCAGATCGGAGGGCTGACGGAGCGCGGAGCTGGTGGCAGGTTTGTGCGCGGGGCCCGCTGGAATATTCGAATATTTATACAATGCTGCGGGGGTTTTAGACTTTGGGTTTGTGGGTTTTATACATGGTTTGTGCGCCGGGGGTAAAGTTTAATCAAAATATTTAAACAAAACCCAAAAATGTAAGTGCGCAGGGTAAAATAGTAAGGTTTATGGGTAAGAGAGGGGAAGGGAATGGTTATTAGTTTAACCAGAGGTTAAGCTAACTCCTGGCTAAGACGCAGATGGGTTAATAGTAGCCCCAGGTGGACTATCATTTCCCAAAACCATATATACATAGCTATAATGCTATAAGGTGGGATATGTATTATTTTTTGGAATTTTATATAGTTTTTTGTATAATAGGGGATAAGGAAATGATCTAAGGAGCTAGATAGTAGAGTTAGGAGTTAATATGAGTTCGTGAGGTGAAGTGTAGGGGAGAGGCTAAGTTTGTGAGCTAAAACTTAGACATAGGAAGTGAATGGACTGTGGAGACATGATTTTTACACAAGAAATGTGGCTTCTTTTCACTGAAGAAAGTCAAAGCTTGACTTGGTATTTTACAAAAATGAAGTGATAACAGGACTGGTTGGGCAGATCCCAAGGTCCTCAAAGGGATGTTAGTGAGTGATTTGGAGATTTATAAGAAGGGGGAATTAGACATGCCTCACTTGAGCTCCTCCAAAGGGAAATTGCCTTGTACTTGTGATCTGAATAGATATAACACTTGAAAACATGAAATGGATCACATAGCTTGATTCTGCAACCACAAAACTACTTACCCAGCCTACTTACCTAGCATTTTTTCTTCTTTTTGCATGGGTGCACTTGGACTTGCAGACCCTGATTATCCTTTTTTCCTTAGACTGCCCTCCTATCTAAACATACCCTTATATCATCCAGGGGCTCAGATTAAGCTATTGAGCACCCTTGTTTCTCTACCTATCTACAAATCTGCCAAGATTAAGTTGTTTGGACAAATATTCATTCTCTATATTCTACAACAAGAAATTGAAACCTAGGGAGGCCAAGATTAAGCTGTTTGGACTTCCCTTAACTGAAAAACTCATCAAAATGGATTAACTCATCAAAATTTGGAATACAGCAGTGGCATTTAGACTGGCACACTTTCATGGCCTCTTCTTTGGCCTCTTTATGGAAATATGGAACCTTGCAGCATGAAAAGATGACATATTTGACACTTTCAACTGTCAATCATGAAATATGAACACCTATTGCGATAGGAGGCTAACAAAATCCATAGAAATGACCTTGCATTTACACTCTGGAATGTAAATAGGTTGTATTAATCCACCTGGATGATTACACTCTTCTTTTACCTATTGACAATCCAAGCATCTAGCCACAAACTTTGCCACTTCCTTCTTCAGATTCGTCCAATAGTATAACTTCTTCACATTTGTCAATGTTTTCTAATATCCTAAGTGACCTGAATATGGCTTAGCATGAAATTCCCTTAAGATAATCTTCTTGAGCTCACTATCGTCCGACACATAGATCATGTCCCTAAATCGGACCAAACCATCTGTTGTGAGACAATAGTCCACATCCTGATCACTTTTACCCTATTATAACTTGTGCATAATCAATCTATACTTGTCATCTTGTTGTCCTACCTGGAAGATCTGATCATGTAGATATGTCCCATAAGAACTGATAGTTTCTATGTGATTGACCTAAATCCACCTGCTAAGAGCATCTGCAACCTTGTTCTCTTTACCTTTAATCTACGTGATCTCAAATTTGAACTCGTTGGTCATGGCTAACCATCTAGATTTTCTGGAATTTAGATTTGGTTGATCAAGAAAGTACCTCAATCCACTATGATCACTCATCCATACAACCCTCCTGCCAAGAAGATAGTGTCTCCACATCTTCAATGCATGTATGATCGCTTCCAACTCAAGATTATGTGTGATGTAATACTACTCGTGCTCATTTAGTTTCCTTGATTCACAACACACTACCTATCCCTCTTGCATGAAGACTCCACCAAGACCTCTCTTGCAAGCATTTGTACATACCAAAAACTCTTTGTCCACATCTGCAATCTTTAAAATTGGATCATTTGTCAACAATTACTTCAATTGCATGAAAATAGTTGCACATTATTTTTTCCATTCATTAGGGAAATTTTAGGTCTAAAATGAGCCTCCTAAGGAAATTATAAAATAATAGTGGAAATAATAAAATACAATTAGATTACATCATCAAATTTTAGAGGGAAAAAATAAAAAACTATTTTTTCAACTTGTATTTTCAACTTATCTCCCTATGGGTTTACTCAAATTTAGAGCGAAAACACTTGTTTGATACAAAATTCGATTTCTCATCCAAGGCATACCCATGTTTCATACTTTAGATGGACCCTACTACACAAAAAATGAAAAATACATGAAAAACATGATTGAAAACACAATTTTTCATGTATTTCTCATTTTTCGTGTAGCAAGGTCGATCGAAAGTATGCAACATGGGTACTCCTTGGATGAGGAATTAAATTTTTCATCCAACGAGTAATCCTGCTCAAAATTCAGGTGAAACCTTAGGGAGATAAGTTGAAAATACGAGTTGAAACAGTAGTTTTATTATTTTATTACTGTTTAATCTTTTTACTTTTTTACTTCAAAAATGGTGAATCATTCCCCATGGTTGACATCATCATCTTGAATCTTATTGGTTCTTGTAAATTTTATTTTGGTTGTACATTTTTCTTAGGAGGCCCATTTTAGACCTCAAAACTCCCCTAATGCAAATTTATTATTTTTCATTTGCAATGATGTAATAGGATAAATAATCTATGAGAATTTCTTAATAAACCTTTTGTAATAACCTACTAACCCCATAAATGACCTTACCTCATCCATATTCCTAGGAGTTGCACATTCCATTATAGATTTTATCTTTTTTGATTCCACTACTATGCCTTCCTTGGAAACCACATGTCTTAAGTAATGTACCTATGTCTGAGCTTGGCATATAGTTGATGCTCTCTTAGAAATCTCAATATTGTTGCTAAATGTTCAGCATGTTCTTCCTCATTCTTAGAATATATCAATATATCACAATGAATACAATAACAAACTTATCGATATAAGGACACAATACACTATTCATTAAGCACATAAAAGTAGTTGGAGCATTAGCCAAATAGAAAGGAACTACAATAAACTCATAATGCCCATACGTAGTTCAAAAATATGTCCTATGAATGTCCTCTTCTTTGATGCGTACTTGATGGTATCTCGATCTCAAATCAAACTTCAAGAACATTTCTACTCCTTCAACTGATTAAACAAGTCATCAATCCTGAGCAATGGATACATTTTCTTGATGGTTACCTTGTTCAACTACCTGTAATCAATGCATATCCTAAGAGTACCATCCTTCTTCTTCACAAACAATACCGGTGCACCCCACGGTGACACACTTGGCCTAATGTACCCCTTGTCAATAGTTTCCTTCAACTACAACTTCAATTCCACTAAATCTGGTGTGCTCATCCTGTATGGTGCCTTTGATGTTGGTGTTGCCCGTGGTACTAGATTAATAGAAAAGTCCACTTCCCTATGAGGTGGAAACTTTGAAATATCTGCAAAAAACACATCGTAATTTTTTTTTAGAACTGGGTACCTATTCAATACCTCTGCATCCTCAACATCCTTACCTTTATCACTATAAATATGCACTGCAAATAAAAATGTGTTTTCCTGCGACTGCGCTTTTCTTGCATAACCATGACCATTCTAACTGATGTTGCCTTCTTATTACCCTGTAAGATTCTTTGTTCCCCATTGTCATCGAAGCACTCAATAGCCTTGTCGTAACAATCCACCTTTATCCTATGAAGATACAACCATTCCATACCCAGCAACATAATATATGATCCCAATGGATGTACATTCAAATGTGTTGATGTAGGCATAAAATTCAATTCAAATGCATAAGCTCTTACCCAATGATGAACGCTCTTCTTAGTACTTGTATCCAACTGCACTAACCAAGATTCTACATGCACTTCCTTACTCAAACCACACTTATCCACCAGGTCCGAATTAACATAAGTTTAATTAGATCCAGTGTCAATCAAAATAGAAACAAATTAATCAATAATATTATCATCCATATCGATAATAGATGTCTGATGATTAGCCTACCTGTTATCCAGCATTCCATAAATCTAAGGAATACTTTTTCCAACATCCCCCACTGTCTGTGACTCCTAAGCACTATATATATGTGGTCTACCACCTTGATATTATGGACAATCTCTACTACAATGATCTTTGCCACATATCCAACATTGTAAAGGCTTGCATCCTGCACCTTTATTCTTCTTCTTAGACTAAAGTCCATGTCCTCTGTCAAATGCATTGAATTTCTCAAGTGGCGCTACATTCTCTTTGTTAATTGTGTCCTAAGGCCTTGTTCGCTTCTCATCCCATTTTCCTTTCTCTTTTGCATTACCTCTCCAACCCTGCTTAGTCTTAGATCTACACTTTTATTTCTCATAACAATGGTTTATTTTCCTTATGGCTTCCTCCAATGATCTTGGCTCATTGAACTCAATCTTGTCTTCTAATGCCACCTAAAACCCATTGATGAATCTTTGAATCTTCGCTTTCTCCTCCTTTAGATAAGGCACATACCTCAATAACTCCAAGAATATGTTATTGTAATCCTCATCAGTCATAGATCCCATATTTAGCTCACATAATTCCTTACTCTGTCATTAGAGTATCTCTCGGATAGATACTTCTTCTTAAATAGTCTCTCAAACTCACTCCATGTAAACTCCTCTTCATGAATACCTATGACATTATTTACATCTTCCCACCAAATGTTTTCTTTACCTTTGAGACTGAACGTGTCTATTCTAGCATTCATGTTCATTGAGTAATCATGCAATCTGAAGAACTTATTCATTCCAAGAAACAAATATTATGAATCTTGTGAATCCTTCATTTCTCCATCAAATGTAGGTGTCTTTGTTTTCTTGAACTCATCCGGAAAATATCCCATGTCATTCCTTCTGTAAGGGTGAAATCGATGATGACCATGATGATACCTATCTGAACTAGAGCTAGAGTAAAGCCCATGTCCATTGCCTTGTTTATCAGGTGTGTCCAAGAATCTTCCACCCTTGACTGTGTCATCTCTATCCAACCTGTTCCCACCGTGTGACTTGCTACCATATGCTCCATTAGTCCTATCCTCCTTCCCATGACTAATTCTAAGTGGTCCCTGTCTCTGTAAGTCATACAAGCTCTGAAGGATAACTGCATTAACTTTTTCTTGTTTCTCTTGTTCCCTAGAAAGTCTCTCTTGTGATTGAATGATTCGGTCATTGTCTTATTTGCAACTCCATATTTCTTCCTTTAAACTTCTCAAAGTTTATGTTATGTGAGAGGAGTACTCATCACTATGTTTCTCATCCGATCTATAGGGAGAATCTCATGAACTATAGTCTACCATCTTGCTAGTCATTTTTGATCTTCTCTTCTTGCAAGGCATATCATGTCAACTAAACCAAAACATAAACAAGCCAATGTAACTCATTATAGTTCAAGAGAGAATATCTCATCTACAAGATCAACCATATTAGCACAATACATGTATAATCATAATCATAACAGTATATAGACATTATCTCAATCACCATCCAGTTACCATGCATGATGCCACAACTACAACACCGAATAGACATAATGCATGCATAAAAACATATGTACAACACACATGCATACACAATACATACAATCACCGACATGCATTCATGACGAACACATTCCGACAACAGCACCACCAACTTTTGCATGACATCACAATGAAAACCATGACCACTGTTAGCACTTTGTAAATCCCCTTAGGCTGAGGGAAGGGATCCCAGAGGTAACCTTAAACCACTTGTAAGATAGAATCTCGCCCTTCTAGCTTTAGAGAGGGCTCTTTCTATATGCTTTTTTTCAGTAAATCAATTAGATGAGTATTTTGGATTTTAGGCTAGTTATGAGGATCAAAAAAGATAAGTTTAAGTTGTTGCTTCAAGGTAGGTGGAAGAAGGAAGATACACTTCGAAAAGGCTCGGCATATTTAATCGTTCAAGTGAATAAGGGATAATGATGATATTTTGAGCAGGGGCAAGATATGCAACTTTATTGATAATTAACAATTTTCTTTGTAGTGAGTGGATGAGTGCAACATCAAAAGGTGAAAATAAGATAATAAAACTACAAATGAATTCAAATTTCCATTAGAAGAAAAGGAAACACATAAATGTTTAGTTGATGCAAAGCAAAGCACAAATTGAATTCTACAAATCTTTTTAGCCTAGCATGAAGAATTGTTTTCACACCATGGAAACATAAGAAACATTAATAACAAAGAGAAAACACATACCACAAAACATGTGACACAAGAATCCTTGGAAAAACACCCTCGGCCTTCTTCCATTCACTTAAAGTGCTTGAAAAATACATAATACAAGCCTTTTTGCTTCACACACAAACCAACCAACCCTTTCTACATTGCCTTTCAAGGTTTTAAATAGACTTACATCATAAAAATATCTCATGACCAGATTCAGTGTTTGAGTTATCCATTTAGAATATATGGAAACCCGCAAAAATATAAACTTAATTTTCTTCATAAAAACTTAGACACAACAATTCAAAATAGTGCCTTGGAAAAAATTGAAATTGTCTGCCATCATGCTAAAAATCCGGTTAAAAACAGCCAAAATCCTTCGGATGCCTTGGTTCATTCATCTTCTACTTTGTCAGCCCCCTTCAAGCTTGTTGAGTTCCTCTACTTGAGATTATCAGGTTCCTCTTCCTTTGAGATGAAAAAGAAGAAACATCATCCCCTCTGTTTTGCACTGCAACTGTGTGAATGTCCATGTTGGCATATCTTAATACATTTCTTTGTTCTACAACCAAGGGTAAGACTGAAGGCCAATACATCGGAACTTTAACAAAATCAATGTTTTATGTTTATTTCCACTTTGAACTGTGCGGGGATTAAACTTTGTGATATGCTTAGCCCCAGGGACTTAGGCAGAATATTTATGACTGGGGCCTGGGGACTCAAGGCCATATCCTTTTTAAGGAGTAAACCCTTTGGCTGGGACGGGGCCAATTCTTTATAATTTCACTATGATGGATGGTCCTTTGGAACCATAGAATCACTTACAATAACCATTTCGGGACTTGGTGAAATGGGGCTGATTCTAAGTCAATTCGTCATTCTACATATCGGAGCTTTCAATTGGCACCTTTAACTTTGGAGCAATGACAAAGCTTGAACCTCCTATCGTCGATATATGATGTGGCCTAATCCATGTGGAGAGGGAATGAGGTAGGGTTAGCACCTTTGTTAAAACTTTATCCACTTTATAAACCTTTACTAACCTTTGTTAACCTTTCCGCCCAACTTTATGATTTTAACACATAAAACATATATTTATGTTGTTGTCGTTGTAAAAATAGCTGTTGTTTTTTTGTGTTCTTTGTGACTATGGGCTAGCCCCCATATCGGAGCCCCTCTATCGGAGAATTTCAATCAACAAACTTATTTCGAGGAGTGATATACCTCATCCTGCAAACGCCGATTGCGATCTGACGTCATCCTTTGCCACATGTCACATGGTGAGTGGTGACACATCTCACCCTTTTTTTGGCTTCCTATGACCCCTAAAAATTTTGAATCTACATGCCATGTGTCCACCATACCGCCACATCATTGTTGATGTCATATGCCACATGGAATATCGGAACCAATCACTGCTCACAACGTGTTCCTCTGGAGGAGAGAGAAAAGGCCGCATCTTGCTCTATTTTTCCAATAAAATCCTTTGTTAAATTATATTCGGTCCTCCCAGTGCTTTAACACTAGCAACTTTAACAATATCGCATATCGCAACTTTTAAAAAGGTTGTCACCCCTGTGACATGCAAACGCCAATTTCTGATTGCCGATATGGATATTCTTCGATGTGCCTTCACTACTACGATGTGTGATATGTCCTGGACCCTAGGCATCGATTCGCTGATTGCATTGTGCACAGGACCCCACTAATTGACGATCCGTTGATATCTCTTATCGACGATCGCAAATCATTGATATTTCTCTGTTGTGGTGCTATGATTGAACCTTCCAATTTCCAATATGAAATATCGGCGACTGCTGATCGCAGATTTGCTCCGACCTCCACTGCTCCTCTTTTAAAAACTTCTGATATGCGCACACTTAACCTTTTTCCTTTGTTTTTTTTCTTTTGAAGAAGAATTTTATTTTTGCCAAAAATTATGATGATTGAACCCATTTGGAGAGATATATAGCTCATTGGAAATATAATTTATAGCTCTTCAGGTTGATTTCACCTCCAAAGTCAGTTTACAAACACTTGACAGGAAAAAAGTCTTCCCAACCTTTGATTGGTTTGATAAATGACCCTTTTAACATGGAAAATGTTTAGGCTATGACACCTAGTGATTCATAGGCTAAAATGACCAAAATGAATAGTAAGAGGCCAACACCATTGATTCTTATATGGGACCCTAACATCGGCTCCAATCGGGATGGAAGCCTCCTAGTGAGGTTACAAGAACATAAAGAAGACTAGTAGCCTATTCATACCATTAGGCAATGGAGTCAAAAATTAAAAACTCAAAGAATGAATGACTGGCTGGCTGAAATAAAATATAATTGACTCACTGACTGAACTTGCTTATGGCAGCAGTCCATCAGGATCGTATGGCCTTCACTTGGGGCTTCAAATCCTAATGATAACTTCCCACACTTGCAGTATTGAAAAATAAAATGGTATATATAATGGAATGTTGGATCCGCTGTAACTCAAACAAGAAAACGTTTCAACAACCTACCATTGATAGACCCTCATCCAAGTAGCTCTCCTGACAAGTCTTTTAGTAGATAAGAATTATTTCCATGAAATGCAGTAACTTTAAAAGGACCTTTCCACAAGCTATCAAACTTCCCATTATTTCGTTTCTCCTCATTTCAGGCATCCCATTTCAGCACCAAGCCTTCAATTTGGAAATCAGTTGCTTTAGTTCTCTTGTCATGAATTTTCTTGATTCGATCATGTATCAGCTAAGCATTTCTGAATACCTCTTCTCTTGACTACTAAAGTTGGATCGTTTGAATGATTCTCCTTTGTATGTCATTTGGTTCCACTTCCACTTCTTGCAACAATTTCATAATCGGAACTCCTAATGAAGAAGGAAAAATTGCATCAGTGCCATAAACTAGTTGAAAAGGAGACATGCCTATTGACTTTTTGGTGCTCACCCGATCAGCCCACAATGCATTTACCAATTTCTTGTGCCAATTCCTCTTCTTTTCTTACAACAATCTTTGGATAATATTAATCAGGCTCTTATTGGAAAATTTAGCCAAGCCATTACCTTGAGGGTAATAGGTTGTTGAGTGGCCAAGAACAATGTTGTACTTATGACAAAAATTTACCATTTTCTTTGATCTAAAAGCAGCTACATTGTTTGTGATGACTTTCTATGGGAAACAAAACCTGGACAAAATATTAGCTTTCAAAAATTGAATGATCACCAAGTCTGTAGTCTAGTTGGAACTGCCTCAATCCACTAGGTGAAGTAGTCAGTTGTTGTCAATATCATCTTGTGTTGTTCTCAAGATGCAAGATGGATATCTCTGATAAAATAAAGTCCCCATTGTTGAAATGGTGACTCAACTGCTATGGGTTTCAAGCGTAGTGGGAGTAATTTCTTCCTTCCTTCGAATATTTGGCATTCCCGACAGCTAGCAACTCTTTTATACACATCGATAAACAAAATTGGCTAGTAAAACCCCACTCTTAGAATCTTATTTGCAATGGTTTTCCAAAAACAATGTCCACCATAGTCCCCTTTATGAAACTCCTCCATGGTCTCTTGAGCTTCATCTTCTAACAAAAAGTTTAACAACATGCCACCAGGATCCTTCCAATACAAAAATTGATCCATAATACAAAACTTGACTGCTTTTAACTTCAAAAATCTAGCTTTGATTTTAGTCAAACCTAGAAGCGCTTGTAAGTGTTGCAATACAAACAATATGTTTGCATACCATGGAGAGACAATGAACTTCTCTGCAACCTATTTGTTACACAAAAATATCGTCACCATGATTATTTGCAGTCAGTATGGGTCTATCATCACTTGTACTATCCTCCTAAGCAAGTCTCAAACCTCAGCTCTTCAAGTCAAGCTTTGAAAATGAGAGAAAGACATTAAAAATCAATGAAACTCTAGTTCCGCACTTTCTCTCACTGTCACCTGCGGTCCCGCACCTTCTGTTTACAAAAACTGTGGACCTGCCTACTCTATCCCTAACGGTGTGGGTGCAGACCCCTGTGAAAGTCAAAAGGCACAAGTTTTATCTTAAAAAACTTACTTTGGGTTAATTCTAGAGGATTCTAGAAGGAATTTTGACGTGGATTGTTCGGTCTGAGGAGGTTCATGCATCCCAAAAGAGAAGGAGCTAATCCCTTGATGAGAGGAGCTATCCCTTTGAAGGAGGGCTTTATCCCTTTGAAGGAGGACCTAGTAACCTCCCTCCATTTGCACTATAAATACAGGCATTGGGTTGGTTGCTGGGGAGGTTAGAAGCTGAACATTTTTTAGGGTAAATGCTGGTGAAATCAAGACTTCCTAGTTGAGCTTAAGAGGAGAGATTACATACCTTTTTGGCTTCATTGGGGAGTGAGTGAAACTTGTCAAAGTAGAGGAGACTTCTTGCTGGTCCCTGGGAGGAGCTTGTACAGCGTCAAGGCACAGGTTGTAAAGTTCTTCTTCTTTTGAATTAATACAATCAAACTCATTTTTCTCAACAAGTATCTCATGTTATTTGTTTCATGGACTCCTTGACTTTCATGTTAAATATGTTTTATGATATTGGCTTTTCAGGTGCTATTTAATTTGTTTGCCTTGTTTGTGTTTTCAGATTCGCGACAAAGGAGATCATTTGGATCGAAGGAGCGAGGGCATTCACAAACTTGCGTTGGACCTAAGGTAGGCCATAAAAACACTTGTTTGCCATTGTTTATTAAAGCATATTTAGAGACAGATAGTGTCTGGTTGGTTTGCTTGTCATTAGGTCTTCTTTAGATTCTAGGAAGGTATATCTTGTCCGCAAGATCGACTTATTCCGTGTGACAAAATGGCGACTCCGCTGGGGACTTGATTGTTTTCCTTGTTTTTACTTTGACCTGAGTAACTGTGTTTTTGTTTCTGTTTTTGGCTTGTTGTGTGTAAAATTGGGTAGAGTTTGTAGATCCAGGGTTATTTTTTGTTTTTCATAGCTTTGGGAGAAGACCGCACCCTAGCCGTTTGACACAGTGCGTACCTATCTGCACCTTTTCTTTTAGCACAGAGCGGGACCGCACCTGTGTCAACTGTGGGCCTGCGGACCCTGTCAAAATTTTGAAAAACCTAAGATTTCCTCTGTTATTCAGCTTAGTTTTTGTTTAGAAATTGTTATCCACTACCCAGACCTGCATATAACTTGTCAGAAGCTTTCCTTGGGTTGATTCCATTAGCGTTAGGGTTTTAGGTGAAATTCCTAGGAGTTTGGATTGTTGGCCTTGTTTTTTCATTTTGGTTGTGTAGTGGCTCTGAGCTTAGAAGCTGTAGGGACTTCAGATCACCTTAGTGCCTACCAGCCTTCTTATGAGTCTGACCATTTATGAAATCTCCCCTTGTTGAGGAATCCGCTTTGAGTTTTCTCTTTACAAAACTTCGAAAAGCTTGTGTTTAAAAGTTTGGATTTTCATTTTCAAAAAGAAAACAAAATTGGTTGTTCTTGACTTATTTGTGATTCTGCATAAATTGGTCCTTAGCTTACATCTAGCTAAGTAAAACATCCTTAAAAAAGACATCTAGTAGGCTTTGACTTCAAATAGGTTTTTATAGTTTATAGATCTCAAAGTTAGTCATTTCCATAGTTTTGAGTGTTTTATAAAAAATATAAAAAATCTCTTTTGAAAAAAGTTTGTTTTGTAGTGGTTGAGTGCTTTGAAACGAAAAAGGGAAATTTTTGTGAAATAACTAGTTGTCTCGTTTTGAGTGCATTGGAAAAGGCAAAAGCTCTTCTTTTAATTTGTTTGATTGAGAAAGATTTGTGTTTATAAAGTATTTGCATTCTCAAACTCTTTCTTAGTTAAAAGTTCATCGAAGAGAAAAAGATTGTTTAAATCATCTTAGGTGCATTTTTAGTGATTTTGAGTCGAGTCTTCATACCACGAGTTTCATCTCCGCACCTTTTGACTTAAACAAAAACCAATAAAAAATAACGCTTAAAGTAAAATTCATCTAGTAACATTTTTATTTCTAGGGCTCTGATACACCAACTTATCTTAGGGTAGTGTCTTGGAGTAGGAGAGTAATTAACTCTCCAAGACAGTAAAAACAAACAAGTAGCGTATCTTGTGGTAGGGAAGAAATCCAATTGTTGCATTTATGCTCTGGCGTTTAGTGAAGGTGTTTATTCCGGATCAGATCTTGGCCGAGTGGTTTGTAAAATCTTTGTTGCCAAAGATCACTGAAGATGTTGCTAAAGCCGGAGTTGTTACTGAGGAACAAGTAATTGCTCAAGCACAGTACCTTGACTTTGTCTATACTCAGTCAGGTACGCTACACGAGAAAATCCCCAATCTTCCCAAGCAAAATCAAATCGCTGCAGCTCCTTCGGGATCTCATGCCGCTGATGGTATGAATGGTACGGTTAACACTAAAAGTAAGAAGAAGTCTTCCAAGAATTCTTCTCCTATCATAACCTTGCCTGATTCCCCAACAGGAGATTCTTCTGCAGAGATTTCCGCCGATATTCACGTTGTAGAGTCATCTACAGCCAAATCAAAATCCGGTGGGAAGAAGAAAGGTAAGAAGAAGAATAAAACGGACAAAAATTCAAAGGAGAAACCTGAAAAATCGGAATCCAATGATGAAAAGTGCAAACCTTGTTATCCTTGTCTCATTTGTGACGATGAAAATTTTACAAGAGACTGCCCTCATCGTGCAGAGGTTGCGAAGATTGTCAAAGGTTCCCAAACTCTTGCTATTTTGAAGCATCCTTTTCCAGCTCAAGACAGTAAGATGATAGGCTCGTCCTCGAGTGCCAATGAAGAACCCATACTGATGATGTCCCATGTTAGGATTCCAACTCGATCGCCAGATTATGGTAGTAAAAGTCCTGTTGATGGTAAAGAAGCAAAATCTTCCCATTCTAATCCATCAACCTCAGCTCCCGGTTCCGATCCACTACAGATCGAGAAACCTAATCCAGACTTGGTAATCAAACCGCCCACCAAGGGTATACTTTGAAAGTCAGCTTTCAGTCCACATGCGAGAGCGGCTCAGAACTATAACATTGTTGAGGATTTAGTTGTTTCACCCTCAGAAATGTCGGCTTTGGAGGTGCTGCAATCATGTCCAGCACAACGTAAATTACTTTTGTCGGCTATAGGAGCTGTTGACGTTCAGGACTCGAACCTAATAATTTTCGATCTAGAAAATAGTACACCGCGTTTGCTTCATCAAATGGCTTTCCAGATTCCAGTGATAGTCAAAAAAAGGCCTATTCATCGGACTGTAATTGATGAGGGAGCCTCAACGTGTATTATGTCGATACAGTGTTGGAGATCGCTTGGTTCTCCTTCGCTAAATCATTCCCCGACAATTCTAAAGGCCTTCGATGGCCGTGGGTTTCATCCTTTTGGCATTCTACAGGATTTGCCTATAGGGGTTGAAGGAAAAACCGTTAGTCTAGATGTGGAGGTGGTTGATGCCCCTGTAGATTACAACCTTCTCTTGGGTCGAAGTTGGTCTTACGCTATGACAGTGGTCGTTTCATCAGTCTTTCGAGTAATAAAGTTTCCACATAATGGAAAGATTGTGACAATAGACCAGCTGGCTTACTTTTCATCCGACCCAGCCTCTTCTGAGAGTATTCAGCATGTCAGTAAAACGACTATCCCATACAAGGATGTTGGAGTAGGACTAGTTAAAGATGCTGGTTTACTGGGAACTTTTCCTTTTCCTCCAATCAACGCATCATCTTCATTTGCAACCATTCATATGATTACATCAGACAACATTGTTTATGATGATCCTTGGATCATTCCTTCTGAATCTGAGATAGACTCATTTGGTGATGTCATGCCTTTGAGTCCATATGAAATTGCGTATGAGGCCGTGCAATCGTTTACCGACCCATCTTCAACCGAAATTGACTTCATGAATGTGGTCCATGAGGAATCACTTTTCACATCAAACTCGGATTTAATCACGTTTTCTGAACTTGTCCACTCTGATGAGCAAATTCATGAAATCCTATGTGTAGATGATTTACCATGGGAAGATCTCCATCACAGATCTTTGTTTCTACGCGAGAATGATCGTTTTGAAAATGATTTCTCATCAATTTTTACGACTGAATATGTCAAGGAACCTCAGAATCCAATGAAACATCCCGATTCAGAGTTAAATTTGGGAAACATCTCTCGAACTATTCCTATTGACATTTCGGTTAAGCCCGAAATTGTTGAGAACATTCATATAGGTTCCTCGTGTACAGATGACGAAATTCAGCTATATAAGGCCCTATTTCAAGAATTCCGCGACGTGTTTGCCTGGTCCTATGAGGAAATGCCAGGAATTGATCCCGCGATTTTTGTTCATGAGATAAAGACTTACCCGGACGCTAAATCCATCCGGCAACGTTTGCGTCAGATTCACCCACGAAAAGCTACTGCAATTAAAGCAGAAGTTGAAAAATTATTGAAAGCAGGTTTCATTTATCCGATCCCGTTAACGGATTGGGTATCGAATATTGTTCCAGTTAACAAAAAGCAGGGAATAATAAGAATATGCATCGATTATAGGGACATTAATCGAGCCTGTCCAAAGGACAATTACCCAACTCCCTATATCGATCAAATTATTGATGATTGTGCCGGCAGCGAAATATTCTCCTTCATGGATGGTTTTTCTGGATACAATCAAATCAATATTCTACCTGCCGATCAACCAAAAACGACTTTCATTTGTCCATGGGGGACATTTGCTTATTGCAAGTTACCTTTTGGGCTCAAGAATGCCGGAGCAACTTTTCAAAGGGCCATGTCTTATGCGTTTCATGACATCAAGCACATTGTGCAACCGTATCTCGATGACTTGCCTGCTCATTCATTACATCGAGCCGATCACCTCGTCCATTTACGAGCAATCTTTATGAGGTGTAGGCATTATCGGATTCGGTTGAACCCACACAAATGTGTCTTCTGCATAGAAACGGGTCGATTGCTGGGGTTTGTAGTTTCGAAAGCCGACATTTGTGTTGATCCCTCGAAGGTCGAAGCTATCATCAAATTGCCTCCTCCTTCGAGTCTTCGCCAACTCCAAAGTTTGCAAGGGAAAGCAAACTTTTTATGACGATTCATTCCTAACTACGTCGAGGTTACAAAGGGTTTTACCCGGTTGTTGAAGCAAAATACTCCATTCTATTGGGATGAGATAGCTCATAAATCTTTTGATGCACTCAAACACGCATTGACCCATGCACCGTTGTTGCATCCTCCCAACTACAACCAGGATTACTTCTTGTATCTCGCCGCCTCTCATTCCACCATTGGAATGGTCTTAGTTCAGGAAGATGAATTTGGAGCTGAACATGTGATATATTACCTTAGTCGAACTTTAAATCCAACTGAGCTAAAATACTCACATGTGGAGAAATTGGCATTGGCAGCTGTTCAAGCTGTCCAACGTTTTCGTCACTACATTTTACTACGTAAAACTACAGTAATTTCGGATTGCAACCCTATGATCTACATTTTGACCAAGCAATTGCTAGGGGGCAAGTACTCTAAATGGATTGTTATCCTACAGGAATTCGACTTGGAATTCAAAAAATCCAAGTCTAAGAAATCTTTAGTTTTTGCGGAGTTAATGTGTGACTTCCCGCGTGCTGACACGGAAACTGTGGCGGAGGAGCCCATTGCGGACGAATCCAGTCCCAACAATTCAGGATTATTGGAGATACTCTTTATCGCCGTGGGGCGGACTTTGTGTTTCGACGTTGCTTAACTCACGAGGACGCTGAAAGGGTTCTAAATGACTGTCACTCTGGAGCGTGTGGCGGTCATATGTCTGGGTATGCCACAGCCCAAAAGATATTGCGCGCTGGCTACTTCTGGCCGTCTTTATTTAAAGATTGTATTACGACGGTCCGAAAATGCCACAACTGCCAAATTTTTGATCGAAAGATGCGCGCTCCACCTGCTCCTCTCCACCCTATAATTGCCATTGGTCCTTTTGCAAAATGGGGTATCGATTTTATTACATGTAACCCTCACTCGGTCGGGGGGCATGCATATATCATCCTTGCGGTAGATTATTTTACCAAGTGAGCCGAGGCGATGCCTACATTTGAGGTAGACGGCAAGACAGCTGCAATTTTCATGTTCAATCATATAATTGCTAGGTTTGGTTTCCCGCAAGCGATAATCACTGATCATGGGCGTCATTTTCGAAATGTTATGATGACCGAACTTACAGGCCAACTTGGTTTACGTCACGATAGTTCAACCCCTTATTATCCACAAGCTAATGGTTTGGTTGAATCCATCAACAAAGTTTTAGTTATCATGATCCGACGAATCATTGGGATTCATTGGTCAAATTGGCATAACATGCTATTTTCAGCGCTTTGGGCATACCGAACTTCAGTAAAAACATCAACAGGGTTCACTCCTTTCCAACTAGTCTATGGTTTGGAAGCTGTGTTACCCATTGAATGCGAAATCCCGTCACTGCAAATGGCCATCGAGTTACTTCTAGCCACTTCCGAAGAGGAAAAGCATTTGTTATACTTGGCTCAATTAGATGAGAATTGACGTGATGCTGCATTGGCAATCGAGACTCACGCAAAACACATGAAAGCTCAGTATGATCGAAATGTGACCCCTCGAAATTTTTCGGAAGGATATCTAGTCTTAGTTTACGATCAAGCTAATGATAAATTAGGCGCTGAAAAATTCGTTCCTATGTGGCATGGTCCCTATGTTGTCAAGCGAAAGCTAGCAAAAGGGGCCTATGAATTGGTAGACTTTGACGGGGACTCTTTGGGTAAACCCAGAAATGGTCTTTACTTGAAGAGGTATTATGCTTAAAGAATGGGTATGGAGATTTTTAGTTAGGATAGTTTTTCTTTCTAGCTAGTGTGTTTTAGTTTAAACAGTGTGCTTAGCTTAGAGAGTGTTTTTTTCGTCATTATTCCTGCTTATCTTGGTTTTACTCTTGATATTGCAGATGTCGATGCCTCTCCAAACATACATTGGTTTCGTTGATGGTGCTTGTCGTAATACACGGAACATCTCTTCATCAGCTTGGGTTATCTATTCGCCCTCTGACGAGTTAGTATCTATGCATGGGGTAAGCCTCAGTCAAACAACGAACAACATTTCCGAGTATAGTGCAGTGATTGAGTTATTATCTGAATCTATTTCATTTGGGATTCAGAGTTTGATAGTGAGGTTAGATTCTGAACTCGTTGTATTACAGCTTAATAGAGTGTATGCCATTAGAAATCCAGTGTTATTAAGATTATTTTTGAGAGTGCGTCTCTTGGAACATGAATTTGATTATATTGAATATCAGCATATTCCAAGATCATTAAATACATTAGCAGATGCAATTGCTTCTCGAATGTTAAATAGACATTTGCAATAATCATACTTGTAAATTTAAAACCATTCCATAACATGATTTACAAGATAAGCCGGTAATAGTGATATATATATAGGAGTGTGTCAAAAAAATACATCGTCTTCGATCATAGGTTGAAAAACACCTTATAATCGGAAAAAATGATAAGTACAAAAAACAAAAATGTCATATGTGCCCACAATAGGCGATCATCCTATCACTGGTGATGATCTCTATAAGAAACCACTGCACGGGCCACCTTGCAAAGGAACCTCCTAAAAGGTCCCGGAACCCCAATCACACAGCGCTGAACTCGACGAGGAATGTCATCTATAGTGGTCTCCGGAATATCTCCTGTCAAGCGCTCGAGATGACCCTCCAACTCGGCCAAAACCTCTGCTGATTCGTCCTGTGGGGCTGGCGTGGGTGCAACTGGTTGTTTCCTCTCGTAAGGCCGGAGAGCGGCTGGTCGCTGTGGACCCACATCTGCATTTCAAACTTTTACTATTAGTTTTGAGACGATGGAAAAATAATAAAAAAAATTAAAATAGGAAAAATGTTGAAAATGATTTTACCTGAATCATCCCACTGCTCTCCTGGTGGAAGAACCATGTCTGGGTCACCATGAAAATCTATCCCAGCGTAAGGGAAGTCCTGAATAGAAAAGACCTGGTTTTCCAGCCATTGGAAATACTCAGGTTTGAATCGAGCAGCCTCTGTCCTCTCGTCTGGGTGACGGGCCATAACTGCGACCCATCGCATCAGTTTGGGCTCTCGAGGAAGCCCAGCTCCAACAGTAAGGTGCTGCGGGATCAACATAGGAACCCTCTCCAGGCCAAAACTCACAACCAAAGCCCCATAACCAAAGGTCTTTAGTTGTCCGTTTTTGGCCCTGGTCAGTTGGCCTTTCAGATTGGCCAACACGGCATCACACCAGTTGAAGATGGTGCCTCGGAAGCAATCAACTGCCATACGCATCTGGGATCTAGTGGCAATATGTAATGCGGCAGCCCTGCAAAGTCTGGTGACATTAAACGCAATCACCATGAGTTCAGGACGGGATATGGTCTTTATGTCTATCCCTTTGTCTCTAGCCTGGCTGTTGCAGTACTCTAGTCAAAGGCTATCGACAGATTGGCCACCTGGCCTAGCCCCAAACATAGTCAAGTCTTCGCCTCTCTTAGGCAAACCAGTCAAGAAATATATGTCCGCCGGCTCGATTTTGAGCTGGTGGCGACTAATGAAGAAGCACTGGTCCTGTATGCTCCATCTATCAACCAACCACTGTAAGAAATCCACCTGAGCCCTCATGCCAGGAATGGCCCAGAATTTGTACAAGCCGCACGCCCTCAAAGAATCAAGTGAAGGCTGATGATTCCATGCGGCAGCATCCATGTCCTCATGCTCTCGTTCGCGCCAATCTAGCATGATGTACTCTCTGCATCAACTATAAGGATAAATTAAATTGCTAGAAATTATTTTGATTGGTCCATTTTTGAGATTTTTTGGGTTAAAAACCCTTGCGACGGGGACCGCACCCTCCGGGTTAGACACAGTGCGTGGGACCGCACCTTGTCTGCATGGAAGGTGTGGACCCCGAGCTTTTTCCCAATGGAGAAATAGTCGGGGTCCGCAAGCCAGCACTGGTAAACCTGCGGACCCCCGCGCGTGGGTTTTAAGCCTAAAAACCCTCCCAAAATGAAATAAATGACTAAAACAAAAATTGAAACGGTTAAAAATGAAGAGTAGGATGATGTGGATTACCTGGAGAAGACGGCGTTCGATTCCGACGGTTGGATTTTCCGCAATCTTCATGGGAAGTTTTCTGAGCAAAAGCACTATTTTCTCACCCCAAAACTCGAGCGGTAAAAATGAATTGACAAAGGCCCATTTTATAAGTTTTTTGAGTAAATAAATTGCAAATTTGTTTATGTTTCACTTTGGAAAGGTATTTTTGCGACATTTTTATCCATTTCAAACAGGTATGAGTAATGTTTGTGTTTTTGTGCAGGATAAAGGATTATTCAGGCAAAGTCTATCATTTTCAACGAAAAACATTTAGAGTAACCTTTAAGCTCTTTTCTGACTCTTAAAACATGAAAGATCGCCGAGTTTTTCTTTTAAACTCGTTAAAACGGAATTAAAAGACGGTCCACTAACAGCTCTTTTCCGACCGTAAAAACATGAAAAGATTGCCGGATTTTTGTCATTTCAAATTCGATATTGGTTATAAAACGACGTGTCGTTGATCGCTTTTTTACTTTTTCAGATCAAGGGCACTAATGACGAAAAGTACTCCTTGGTCGTAAAAGATCAAGCGGTTCTCTCAAGTATTATTTTATACTTTTTCGGGCTTGGGAGACACAAATTTATCAAAAAGGTCAACCCTGGAGTCTTCTTAAGTTTTTTCAGACTCTCTAAAATTGAAAAACGCGGAGTTTCTCCTATACTGGACTCGTTA
Source organism: Pinus tabuliformis (assembly GCA_031772625.1). Classification (NCBI taxonomy): domain Eukaryota; kingdom Viridiplantae; phylum Streptophyta; class Pinopsida; order Pinales; family Pinaceae; genus Pinus; species Pinus tabuliformis. The sequence continues at coordinate 936,163,113 of CM062806.1, forward strand.
AAATTTCACAGTAAAGGACCTATTCAATTACAAACAGGAACGAACCACTCCTTCTTAGGGTTCGAATTTAAACTAAGTTGGACTCATCCGAAGGATGAGCTTATAATCAAGAAAATGTTATCCTCCTCAAGCTTGTCAAAAATAAAGAGGTACTTGCCAGAAATGGTGGGGAAAAGAGAGAAAAATGAGCCTGTTTGTCATACTTTGTAACCGCTCTTGAACACGACACTTTTATTCACCTAGGTTGGGAAATCCTTTGCCTAACAGTTGATCAAACCACATTGAAAGTCTTCAGCCAGTTTCTGGGTATTAACTTTGGGTCAATTGTCACCAAACCATCTGTTGTGTCGTTATGTGTTCAAGAGGTCACTGCCAATAAGCCATTCATCTGCAAAATATCTGTCATTCATCTTGACCATCCCTGAATCAGTCTTTGCAACTAAATTTCTTCGACTTGATCTATGATTTCGTGTTGTGGGCTTGCCTACGACGGATCGCTTTCTATCGACATCAGCTCATTATCTAGAAATCGTCGGTACCTTGAGATCTGCATGCCTCAATGGCAGGTTTCTCGCCTTTGACGACAAGTTGCATCATTGACCTTCGATCACAGGATTCTGTGACATGTTCGACATCAACACATTTATTCACATCTCATGGATTGTACTGGGTACTTTGAGAGCCATTGACATCACTGGTGGTTTCTCTCACGCTTATTAACAGTTTACATCATTGACTGGTAATCAAGTGGTTTCTACCATGTTCGACATCAACACATTCATTCGCATGGATAGAATCGTACTGTTTCGGGAAGTAGAAATGAAGACCCTGGATCTAGTTTCCACAATCCAGGCTGCGAGGAATTTTGTATTCATTATATAATGGACTATTCATAAACAGATGGCTGCGTCCATACTGTGTCCACCTGAGTCTATACTTGTGATGTTTTACAAGATCATTCCTGTATCAGAGTAGTAGTTAGTTTTCTAGTCAGTTTTGATCTGAGTATGGGAATGCCTACCTCAGCGATGATATGATCTCATATATATATCTTGCATTGAATGTTTTTACAGGTTCCAACCAGGCTCTCCACAAGATGATCCTCGAAATGATAAAGTACTTCACTCTTCCTAAATGATAAATGAAATCCTTATCTACTACAGACTTCGCACTTTAGGGGGCAATCTGTTACACAAAAATATCGTCACCATGATTATTTGCAGTCAGTATGGGTCTATCATCACTTGTACTGTCCTCCTAAGCAAGTCTCAAACCTCGGCTCTTCAAGTCAAGCCTTGAAAATGAGAGAAAGACATTAAAAATCAATGAAACTCTGGTTCCGCACTTTCTCTCATTGTCACCTGCGGTCCCGCACCTTCTGTTTACAAAAACTACAGACCTGCCCGCTCTGTCCCTAACGGTGTGGGTGTGGACACCTGTGAAAGTCAAAAGGCGCAAGTTTTATCTTAAAATACTCACTTTGGGTTAATTCTAGAGGATTCTAGAAGGAATTTTGACGTGGATTGTTCGCTCTGAGGAGGTTCATGCATCCCAAAAGAGAAGGAGCTAATCCCTTGATGAGAGGAGCTATCCCTTTGAAGGAGGGCTTTATCCCTTTGAAGGAGGACCTAGTAACCTCCCTCCATTTGCACTATAAATACAGGCATTGGGTTGGTTGCTGGGGAGGTTAGAAGCTGAACATTTTTGAGGGTAAATGCTGGTGAAATCAAGACTTCCTAGTTGAGCTTAAGAGGAGAGATTACATACCTTTTTGGCTTCATTGGGAAGTGAGTGAAACTTGTCAAAGTAGAGGAGACTTCTTGCTGGTCCTTGGGAGGAGCTTGTACAGCGTCAAGGCACAGGTTGTAAAGTTCTTCTTCTTTTGAATTAATACAATCAAACTCATTTTTCTCAACAAGTATCTCATGTTATTTGTTTCATGGACTCCTTGACTTTCATGTTAAATATGTTTTATGATGTTGGCTTTTCAGGTGCAATTTAATTTGTTTGCCTTGTTTGTGTTTGCAGATTCACGACAAAGGAGCTCATTTGGATCGAAGGAGCGAGGGCATCCACAAACTTGCATTGGACCTAAGGTAGGCCCTAAAAACACTTGTTTGCCATTGTTTATTAAAGCATATTTAGAGAAAGATAGTGTTTGGTTGGTTTGCTTGTCATTAGGTCTTCTTTAGCTTCTAGGAAGGTCTATCTTGTCTGCAAGATCGACTTATTCCGTGTGACACTATTGAACTGGCCTCAACTCATCTTCTTCTGACAGGTCAGCCAAGAAACTTATCTCCAAAGCATGCAGATTTGAATATGCCATCATTTTCGCCAACCCTTGTCCCTTGATCAATTTTGTGGGCTTGATTTCAATATCATACTCAAGTATGGAAGTAATCCACTTTCCACGCCTATCTTCTATATCATTCTGTGTAAGAATGTCTTTGACATCAACACTTGGCACATAAGAAACAACATGTGAATGTAAAATTTACACCTGGAAGTCCTTCAGAGCATTCACTAGAGAAAATGCCTATTTTTCCATAATATTGTATTTGAGAGTAACATCCCTGAGTCTCCTACTAGAAAATTCTATGGGCTGCTCCTCACCCTACTAATTCTTCTGCATCAAATCAGTTGTAACACTATGTTTTGAGGCGAAAGAAAAGATAATAAAATCTTGAGTCTAGTTTAGACTAACAAGCACAAGGGCACAGGACAACGCAAATTTAACTTCATCAAAGGATTTCCTTCTTTCTTCATCCCATTTTAATTCGTTGTCCTTTTTTAGCATGTCTTTAATTTTCCTCAAGAGTGCAGCTAGATTATGAATAAACCTTCTTAGGAAATTTATTCTACCCATAAAAGACTGAATTTCTTTCATACTTATGGGAATGTCCATCTTCTGAATGGCTGCAATTTTGTTTGGATCAATTCTAATACCATCTTTGGAAATAATATGGCCTAACAATTTCCCTTCTTCTAGCCCAAACAAAAAAAAATTGGGGTTGAGTGAAATGCCATATTTTTTTCACTTTATAAAAATTGCCCTCAGGTGCTACAAATTATCCTCATCCGACTAGAATAAATGGTGATATCATCCAGATATATCACCAGGATTTTTTCCTTCTCATATGAAAAATCTAAGTCCATAGCTCGTTGAATGTCACTCCTGTGTTCATAAAACCAAAAGGCATTTTAGCATATTTGAAGGTTCCCCAAAGTGTGGTGAATGTGGTCCTATCTTGATCTTCTGGGTGAACCAAAATCTGGTTATACCCCGAAAATCCATCCAACAATGATATTCGCCTTGCACCCACCACTTTCTGAAGGATATGATCCATTTTCGGCAATGAGTAGTTGTCCTTGAGAGACACCTTGTTCAAATTCCTAAAATCTACACACAATCTGATTTCCCTTGTCTTCTTCCTAACTAGCACTAAGTTAGATAACCATTTAGAAAATATAACAGGTACTATAATGCCTACATAAAATAATTTCCTCACCTCTTTCTCAATCAAGGGCAGCAGAACTAGATTTGCCCTCTGCAACTTTTGTTTAAATGGACTATGATCTTCCTTGATTGGTATTGTGTACTGGATGATGTCCTTGTCATATGCCCTCAAATCTTGATATCCCCAGGAAAAGACATCAAAAAGACCTTTCAATAGGTCCAAATATTTGTTCTTCATTTCTGGACTTAAAGTCTTGGACTTACATTCCTCCACTCCAGCTTCAATAGGCATCAATTTTAGCTTCTTGGTTACATCATTCTAGTTGAAAATCTCCTCCAATAGTACCATACCTCTTGGTATGACATTATCTTTCAGTTGCAGCACCTTCAATTCCATCCCTTGTCTATCCAACTCTTCCTTAATTTCATTTATGAAACTCTACTTTTCATCTTCCTCTATCTTGCAGTCATTTTCAATCCCTGAATTGGCAAATTCCTCTTTCATCAGTAGGAAAATTTCCAATTGTTTATCATTCTCGAAAACCTACTAGTACTTCAAATTATCTGGGATAATAGGCCTATGTTTCACTTCAACCTTATACTTGCCTCTAACACTACTATAAATCTCAAAATCATAGGTCGTTGTGGCTAAGGCATCTGCAACAACATTTTATTTAATGGTTTGTAGATTTCTGTGGTGTGGTATTTGAGGTTTTGAATTTGGATATTCCACAGTCTTCATTTTTACATTGTCGATGTTTTGAGTCTAGATGAGTCTTGTTCTAGACTCGAAACATCGACAACATAAAAATGAAGACTATGGAATATCCGAATTCATAACCTCAAACATTTTGTTTTCTAGGAAAAACTGAAAAACTATACTCGGAAATTTTTTTCAAGGAATCTAGAACAACATTATGGTAAGCATGCATTGTGGGATGTTTTGTCTGGTACTCACATCTAACTTGCCTCATGACCAACTCTGAATCTCCATAGACATCTATCCTTTTAGCTCATGATTTCCTCAAGAATTGCAAACCCAAAAGGAGTGCTTCATACTCTACCACATTATTGGTACAATCAAATAGTAACTTGTACGAATAGAGCCTGGTCTTTCCGACTACCGAGCTAACTATCCATACACCTAAACCATCACCTTCTCTGCTCATTGCTCCATTAAAATGCATGGTCCAAAGGTGTTTTTTTGGTTCTTCTTCTTCACATTTTTTATCCTTCAAATTTTCAAATTCTTCATGAACTATTATGCTGCTCTGTTCTCCAATTTTCTTGCTGGTCTGGTCTACACTTTCTTCCTCTTTCATTTATGTTAAAAAAACTATATTTTCTCCTCTTCATCAAAACAACTAGAATTAAAGAAAAACAAAAAACTCTAAATTGGAATGAATAGCATATACTAGATATTTGTAGGCTTCTCCTTATTGTTGATCATATATTTCATGAGTGGTTCTTTCTACAACCTCCTTGTCTGACCACCAAAGACTGAGATGGTGATGTAAGACATATCACTTTTCATTACACTATATATCTTTGCCATCCATGATCTAGAAAGAATCATACCAAATTTGGGAGGTATGTTTGCTACAACAATGTCCATCACCGTACTTTTGGAAGGAATATGAGTTAATAAAACTACTAAATCCTTGATCAGTCCCAGGCACTTCACTTTGCTGGAATCAAAAGAGTATTGGTCCTTGTAAGGTCTGGTGATGTCAAGCCCCAACCCATCCATAATAACCTTTGGCATAAAATTGTGTGAAGCCCTGAAATCCAACATATCATTGTGCAATATTTGATAATGCACATTCAGACTAACATAAAAAGGAAGCACATTCCAATCCTGCCCTTTGTCATCAATATTTGGCCCAAAAATGATAGATGGATGATCATCAACTATGTTGACAGTATCAGAACCTTTGTCAATTCTCAGTGCCTTTAAAATTTGAGTTTTATATTAATCATATCTCAGTAATTCACCAAGGGGAATGGATATTTTTAACTTTGCAAGATCAGTCTCAAAATTAAAAGGTTTTGGTGCTTTGTCTACTTCCTTAGGGACAACACCTCTCTTGTTTGCAATATCCTTTGAAGGATCCTCTTTCCTCTGCAAAATGGTGATCAGTGGCTCTTTCTTTTGGCCAATGCTGCTTAGAACATCTTTCTTTACATCACTAGCTACGACATCTTTCTTTGTTGCACTATTTCCCGCATTTATGCTCCTCAGATTGTAGTGTCTGTGGACTTGCATGATGGAATTTTGATACCCTTTTCTGTATTCTTCAGATTCGTCCATCATCATTTCATGTTGGGACTGAGTAAGCAGCAATTCTTCCTCTTCTATCATGAAATTCTCAAACTGATCTTTTTCTTGATCTTCCTTAGTCAAATACACAGTTTGTTTCCCATCACCAAAGAAAAGAATCCACTCTTCTGGTGATTTCTCATCTGCTTCATCCTATTCTTGGGCATACTTCTGCTGAAAAGGTGGTCTTACTTACTGTTATGATTTCTCGGTATCTTTTTGCTCCCTTTGTTTGATTTGCATTTGTGGTTGTCTTTGAAAATTAGGATTATGGATTTGAGGACCAACTTGAGGCTCTCTAACAGTATCTCAATCATTTAATGTCATCTTCTCCATCATCTTCTCCAATGTTTTGACCAAGGTGTCAAATTTTGCATCAAGATAAATGGAAGGCTTTTCTTTTATAGTCACATTTCTTTTCTGACTTCATTTTGGATTTATTCACTGATAAATCAGCCTCTACACTGACTCCATTGTTTTGCATGTCTTCTAGTGTCGTTGGATTTCTCTCCCTAAGCTGGTATGCCATATCAAGATCAAAACCACTAGGATAATGGAGCAAATATAGTCCAGGAGGAGGATTTATGTCTACAGGTATGGAATTGTACACCTTGTTGAAACGTGTTGAGAAGTCCAGGATTGTTTCACTAGTCTTCCTTTTCAATTTATCATACTCAACAAGGATTTATAACAGATAATTCTTCTCACCTCATCTAGTCATGAAAGCATCCTCTAGTTCTTAATAGCTAGAAAATTTCTATCACGGGCAGCTCTGAACCACTTCTTAACCTCACCAGAGAAACTTTGAGCAAACAATCTCATTTTAACATATGTGTCATCTACTTCCTCCAGGTCCACAAAAGCATTCACCTTATCCACATGTTTTTGAGTAGTAATCTCCCCTATACCCTCATATTGGGGAAGTCTCTGGCCATAATTCTAAGGTACATCATGAAACTAAGCATGTAGAACCAGAGGGGCAGATCTTGCCTCCATAGCTACTACTTCGGTAGTTGAGGGCCTTGTTGATGATGTAAATGCAATAAAGGATGATGGAATAATTTGGTGGGTGGAAGTTGAGGTAGGTGATGAAGAAACAATAGATGATGTGGGAATTGCACTGAAATTTAGGCTGGTAGGAGTTTCAAATGTAATAGGAGCTACAACTTGTGAATGTGTTGTCTTTTGAAAAAGAACTTCTTTCTCAGCAATTTGCTTTTACTTTACTAACTAGACCTCTAAGTTTACTGGACTGCTGCAATATATTTATGTTAAACTCTAATTCCGGAAGTGGAATGTGGGGACTGATAAAGGATTGATCCACAAGAGCTTCAGAAATACAAGATTTAGATCTAGTTCTAGACAGAGGAGGTTTAAAAGAATGATGGGATTTGTCAACTATGCTTGAAATTTCTGCCAAAGAAACAGACCTCTAAAAAGGGATATTACTTCCTTGACTCTCCACAAATGTTCCTTTCTTCCTAAGAAGCCTTTCAGGATCATTCACAATTATAGGAGTATTTGGATCAGGATTTTGTCTAGTATGCCTCTTAGAAGCCAGATTTTCTTGCACAGGTTTGCATGCAACCAATTTCAACACAAATTTAGGTGATCTTCAAGGTTTCATCCTATGAATACCTAGCAACCTATCACCTACAGGACTAGGATGAAACTCTCAAAACAAGATATCTTCCCAAGGAAAATTTGACTTTTGTTCCCTGGCAATGGCGCCACTATGTTATCACTTCGTACATCCCTTTAGGCTAAGGGAAGGGATCCCAGAGGTAATCAAAAACCACTTGTAAGATAGAATATACCCCTTCTATCTTTAGAGAGGGCTCTCTCTATATGGTTTTTTCAATCAATCAATTGGCGGAGTATTTTGGATTTTAGGCTAGTTATGAGGATCAAAAAAGATAAGTTTAAGTTGTTGTTTGAAGGTAGGTGGAAGAAGGAAGATCCACTTCGAAAAGGCCCAGTATATTTAATGATTAAAGTGAACAAGGGATGACGATGATATTTTGATGAGGGGCAAGATAGGAAACTTTGTTGATAATTAACAATTTTTGTTGTAGTGAGTGGATGAGTGCAACATCAAAAGGTGAAAATAAGAGCATCAAACTATGGATGAATTCAAATTTCCATTAGAAGAAAAGGAAACACATAAATGTTCAACTAATACAGAGAAAAGCACAAAGTGAATTCTGCAAATCTTTTTAGCTGAGCATGAAGAATTGCTTGCACACCACGGAAACATAAGAAACACTAATAACCAGAGAACAAACATACTAATATACATCTAACATGAGAATCCTTGGAAAACCACCCTTGACCTTCTTCTATTTACTTAAAGTACTTACAAATTACATAATAAAAGTATTTTTGCTTCACACTCCAACCAACCAACCCTTTCTACATTGCCTTTCAAGGTCTTAAATAGACTTACATCATAAAAATATCTCATGACCAGATTCAATGTATGAGTTATCCATTTAGAATAGATGGAAACCCACAAAATAGAAACTTAATGTTTTTCATAAAAATTAGACACAACAATTCAAAATAGTGCCTTTGGAAAAAATTGAAACTGTCTGCCATCATGCTAAAAATCTTGTTAAAAACAACCAAAATCCTCTGGATGCCTTGGTTCATTCATCTTCTTCTTTGTCAGCCCCCTTCAAGCTTATCGGGTTCCTCTGCTTGAGCTTATTAGGTTCCTCTTCCTTTGGGATAAAAAAGAAGAAACAACAACCACTCTTTTCTGTGATGCTACTGTGTGATAGTCCCTGTTGGCGTATCTTAATACATTTCTTTGTTGTGCAACCAAGGGTAAGACCGAAGGACAATACATCGAAACTTTAACAAAATTGGTTTTTTTTGTTGAGTGCCACTTTGAACTGTGCAGGGATGAAACTTTGCGATATGCTTAGCCACGGGGCTTTGGGCATAATCTTTATTATCGGGGCCTAGGGACTCAGGGCTAGAGCCTTTTTAGGGGCTAAATACTTTGGCTGGGATAGGGCCGATTCTTTATAATATCGTTGTGATGTATGTTCCTTTGGAACCATAGAACCAATTATAATAACCATTTCAAGATTTGGTGAAAGGGGGTCAATTCTAATTCAATTCGACGCTCTACATATCAAATCTTTCAATCAACACCTTTAATTTGAAGCAATGACAATGCTTGAACCTCTCATCATCGATATGTGGCATGGCCTGATTCACATGGAGAGGGGATGAGGGAGGGTCTGCACATTTGTTAAAACTTTCTCTGTTTTATAAACCTTTACTAACGTTTGTTAACCTTTCCACCCAACTTTGTGATTTTGACACATAAAACATATATTTATGTTGTCATCATTGTACCAATAACCCTTGGTTTTTTGTGTTCTTTGTGACTATGTGCTAGCCCCCTTATCGGAGCCCCTCTATCGGAAAATTTCAGTTGACGAACTTCTTTCGAGCAGCAATATGCCTCATCTTGTGAATTCCAATTGCGATTTGACGTCATCCTTTGCCACACGGCACATAGTGAGTGGTGAAACATCTCACCCTTTTTTTGGCCTCTTAGGACCCCTGAAAATGTTGAATCTGCATGCCACATGTCCACTATACTGCCACATCATTGCTAGCGTCATATGCCATATGGAATATCAAAACCAATCAATTCTTGCCACGTGTTCCTCTGGAGGAGAGAGAAAAGGCCTCGTCCTACTCTGTTTTTCCAATAAAATCCTTTGTTAGGTTATATTCGAGCCTCCCTGTGATTTAGCACTAGCATATTTAACAATATCGCATATCGCAGCTTTTCAAAAGTTGTCACCGTTGCGACATGTGAATGTTGATTTTTGATTTCCGATATGGCTATTCGTTGATGTGCCTTCGCTACTGCGATGTGCGATATGTCCCAGACCCTCCAACATGTTTATTCTCCAACTGCATTATGCACAGGACCCCGTTGATTTCCGATCCGTCGATATATCTAATCGACGATCGCAAATTTTCGATATTGCTCTACTGTGGTGCTATGCTTGAACCTTTTGATCAACTATATGCAATATTGGTGATCGTTGATCGTAGATTTTCTCTGACCTCCACTGATCCTATTTTAAAAACTTCCAATATGCGGGAAACTTAGCCTCTTTCCTTTGTTTTTTGGCTTTTGAAGAAGTATTTTCTTTTTTCCATAGCTTTTTATGCCTGAACCCATTTGTAGAGATATATATATCATTGGAAATCTAATTTATATCTCTTCATGTTGATTTTACCTAAAAATTTAGTTTACAAACATTTGAAAATAAAAAAGTCTTCCCAAGCTTTGATTGGTTTGATAAATGACCCTTTTAACAGGGAAAACTTTTAGGCTATGACACCCAGCGATTCATGGGCTAAAATGGCCAAAATGAATAGTAAGAGGTCAACACCATTGATTCCTATTATGTGACCCTAACAACCACCACCATTTATACACAATAAGCACATACACCAAAAGCATAATGATACATATGCAACTAACATGTACATATGACAACACATTCATCCAAGGAGAACGGAAACCAGACATCACCTGATCCAAAAGGGATTTTGGATAGACTCCTAAGTCTAAGTGTTCCTCATAGAGAAAAATGAAAGTCCTAGGAAGTTCCTGGAACTAGCCCCATTGCAGAGATCTTTTCATTCTGAATCTATTGCAACTTGAATGGGCAAAAATGGACTTAGGATGCAGAAGTTATCGCAGAAAGAAGATGCCCTATGTTCTTTAACAAAAGAGGAAAAATCCCTTAAAATTGGTAAAAAACCCTTAAAAAGGGAAATCGCATCGGAAAAAGGTAGAAGGCCAAACTTGAGCGGAGGCGGAAGAAACCCCGATCCACCGATCCGATCAATTGGGTCGGAGGTAGGCATATATGCGATATCGGGACCTTGGGCATGGTGATTGCGATCATGTGATATGCTGATCGCCGATGATCAGATCAACAAATCGATATCGGCATTGGCAGATTGGCGTCGGCATAATCCATGCCATATGGAAAGACCTCGACACAGGGGCATTTACAATATGCGATTGCGATTAAAGGCAGAAATATAGTGTGGATTTATGAATATTTGAGGTCCGATGAATAGTGTTTTGGCGAATTTTCCCGTGTTTTGGGGTGTTTCTCTATGTAAACAGGGAACAACTTTTTCTGTGGATTTCAAGCGTCGATGGTTCCTTCTGTTACAAAACAGGTGGTTACCATCCCTGAAGGCGTTTGGCAATGATTGCTAATGCTAAGAGGGGGATTTGAGCAGACAGAGGCCGGGAGCAAGAGAGCCCGAGAGGGAAAATGAACAAACAAGTGCCAATTGGCTTAAAAGCCATGAATGTCAGAGATAGAAGGGTGGTGTTTCTAAGACAAAGAATTAGCAGAGGGCACAGGGCAGCTAAGGGAGCCTTGAAGTGACATGGAGGTCAAGTGGAAAACCAGAGAGCAGAAGGCTACTGAGATAGTCGCTTGGGGGTCAAGCGGACTGCTGAGAACTCAAAGAAGCCAGAGCAGAGAGCCAAAATCCAGAGCCAGAGCCAAAAGCCAGAGCTAGAGCCAAGAGCCGAAGCCAAGAGCTAGAGCCAGAGCCGAGAGCTAGAGCCAGAGCCGAGAGCCAGAAAGCCGACAGATTCAAGAGCTAGGGATAAAATGGTGCCTAAACCCATTGTTTATGTGTAAAATGGTGGAGTTAACCTAAGAGCTTGTAAAAAGGACTTTGCCATAATCCTAGAGAGCCTAGTCAAGTTGACTAGAGCTCACGAAGACGTAGCCCAAGATTTTTGGGTAAACTCCTAATTAATATGGTTGTTATGTGTGATTGCTTGCTACTGCATTGTATCTACTGCTTTATTTATTGTTATATGTATTTATATATCAGTTTGAGCACATTAAATTATAGCACATAAATAGTTTTAATAACAAACACCAGCATACACCTATTGTTCAAGCACATATTAAATTCCGCATTAGTTAATCAATAAGACTTGGGAATATTTAAAGCTTTGGAAGTGGGAGAGGTTCTTGTAAGTTAAACAAGAAGCCTAAGTGCCCCATTTTCAGATCAGGTGGTATCAGAGCTTAAGATTGATTAACCCCACCTTGAAAGGAGGTTATATCAGAATGCTTGATTGATAGAGCAAAGATTGCCTGTCTGAAAGGTGTTTGGGCAATCAAGGATTGATTGTCTGGTTGATTGTATGCTTGTTTTGTACAATGACTATTGTTTGAGTTTGCAGAGGTGAAGGAAAAGCTATTGATAGCTCAGTCCAGGAAGGACAAGAAGGAAGAAGGGCTGAAGGCATTCTTCTATCCCAAAGGACCTCAAAGAAATCCTCGAAGCACAAGAGGTTTGTTGCAAAAGGTTGTTTAAATAAGCTCTTTATTATTCCTTTTTTAAGTTCTTTTGTTCATTGGCATAATGACTACTTCTACAAGTGAGTCCTCAAATTCTCCTATCTTCACAAGACTCTTTGATGAAGACATGAAGCAAGACTTTTTCATCATGATGGATATGGTAAGGGAAATGTATGAGGATGGAAGGAAGAGTAGCATACTTAGAAAGAAGTTGAATTCTATGAAGAGAAACAAATGCTTTCCGACAAATTGCAGGAAATGGAGAGGCAACTTCATATTGCCAATATGAACCTAAAAAGGATGCATGAGTTGGAGTCACAGCTCTTTGTTGCCAAAGAAGCCTTATTCAAGTATCAGCTTGAAGAAGAGGTAAACCATTCCAGTTTGTCTTCAAATTCTTCTAAGAATGCTTGTATTGGTTCTTTTGAAAAACATACTAGAGGCATAGGTTCCAAGCTAATGTCCAAGATGGGCTATGAAGGAAAAGGCTTGGGTAAGCATGCACAAGGTATTGTTGAACCAATAATGGTTGATGAAAGGCCTAAGTATTTGGGTCTTGGATATGGAGAGAGTTCCACAGCTTCCATGAAGGCCATTGAAACAGCCCCAAGAAGGAGTTGCATTACAGAGTGTGAAGATTGTATTCAGGAGGAATGCAATGGCTTGAAACATCATTTGCAAGATGCAGGTGTTCAAAAGCACACACTTGAACCAGAGAGTTGTGGAAACTCTGACAGCCTTGAAGAGAGTGATGGTGTTCCAAAGGGAGCCACTTCTTCATTTGCTTCACCTCCTCATGAAGGCAATAAAGGTGAAAGAGGTAGGTATAAATCTGGTTCTAAACATATTCCTTTTGATTTTGCAAAGCATGGTAAATTTCCACATAGATATGGGAAAAGAATTGCATGTTCCTTTTGTGGTTTGGATAACCATCATGTTTCTAGATGTTGGAAGAGAATGGCCACATACCGGAAATTTTTGAAGGGAAAGAAGCAAGCAGCCAAAGGTCCACAGGACAAGGAAAATCATGTTGTCAAGACGATGCACATGTGTTGCACTTACTGCCACAAGCAAGGGCATCTTGTTGAAAGGTGTTGGACTTTCAATCTAGCAATGCTTCCACAAAAGCTAAAGAGAGTGGAAAGAGAAGATGGCAGAGATGGAAAGGAAGATTCCATGACTGATGTGTCTCAGGATGATTCACATGTTGATGCTGATGTGTAGACAAAGGTAGTACCTTTGAAAGGGATTGGTGAGGAATGGTTAGAGTTCTTATCCAATTAAGATTGCATGTCTATTGATGCATCTATCTGCATTTATTTGTCAATGGAATGCAAGTTACAGGTTTCTACCAAGAAAGGTGAATGGAAAAGTTGAGTAGGAGACTCACTTTGTTGCTACAACATTATATTTCATTTCAGCTTCGAAAGTATAGTGTGCTTAAGTGAAAGTTGAAGGATGAAATGCATGCATGAGCATGATATGCATGAACACAGGGATGTTGATGATTTCCTTGTATTTGAACATGTATGTGTAATTAACTTGTAGGGTTGATTGCTTTGTTGTAAACATGCATGTAATGTTGACTTGAGAGAAGTTAACTTGGTCTCCAAGATGGAGATAATGATGAAGTGTTTCATCTTTTGAAAAAGAGTCCAAATGGTCTTTTTCTACATGCTTGACTTGAAGGGTCATTTGTTTTAAAGCATGTTTTGTGGGCTTGTTGTCTAGTCCATCATTTGTATGCAGATGTAATACATGGAGGTGTTCACAAGATGTGAAATCTGTTTCTTTTGTTGAAGCAGGAGTTTAGGCCATCCAGTTGTTTTCTATCATTCTGTTGTTGTTGATAGCTTGTCAAACAGGTACAACTGAAAGTTTTGTGGAGTAGATGTACTTCACCTTTGTTTGAGCCACCTTGGATCAATGATCAAGGTAGAGAAGTTCAAACTACCTTCTATGACCATTTCAGCATAAGTTCTATAGGAAGGCAAGGAGGAAGACAACTCTTCCTAGGAAGACCAGCCCATTTAGGAAGGGAAGTGGGCAGAAACTTTGGTCCAGAGGCACTATGCAAGGCAAGTGTAGGGAGGCTGAAAGAGGAGGGTGAGTCACTCTCATTTACTGTTTAGATTAGTATATCGGTCTTTTGGAGACCAAAAGTTTTTTTAGTGGGAAGACGTGATCCAAAAGGGATTTTGGATAGACTCCTAAGTCTAAGTGTTCCTCACAGAGGAAAATGAAAGTTCAAGGAAGTTCCTAGAACTAGCCCCATTGCAGAGATCTTTTCATTCTGAATCTACTGCAACTTGAATGGGCAAAAATGGACTTAGGATGCAGAAGTTATCGCAAAAAGAAGATGCCCTATGTTCTTTAACAAAAGAGGAAAATCCCTTAAAATTGCTAAAAAAAACCCTTAAAAAGGGACATCGCATCGGAAAAAGGCAGAAGGCCGAACTTGAGCGGAGGCGGAAGAAACCCCGATTTGCCGATCTGATCAATCGGGTTGGAGGCAGGCATATATGCGATATCGGGACCCTGGGCACACCGATTGCGATCATGCGATATGTCAATCGCTGATGATCGGATCGGCGAATCGATATCGGCGTCAGCATAGGCCATACCATATGGAAATACCTCGGCACAGGGGCATTTGCGATATGCGATTGCGATTAAAGGTGGACCCGATAGGAATATAGTGTGGATTTATGAATATTTGAGGTCCGATGAATAGTGTTTTGGTGAAGTTTCCCGTGTTTTGCAGTGTTTCTCTGTGTAAACAGGGAACGACTATTTCTGGGGATTTCAAGCACCGATCATTCCTTCCATTACAAAACAAGTGGCCACCATCCCTGAAGGCGTTTGGCAATGATTCCTAACACTCAGAGGGGGATTTGACTGGACAGAGGCCGGGAGCCAGAGTACCTGAGAGGGAAAACGAACAGACAAGCGCCGATTGGCTTAAAAGCCATGAATGTCAGAGACAAAAGGGTGGTGTTGCTAAGACAGAGAATTAGTAGAGGGCGCAGGGTAGCTAAGGGAGCCTTGGAGTCACTTGCAGGTCAAGTGGAAAACCAGAGAGCAGAAGGTTGCTGAGACAGTCGCTTGGGGGTTAAGCGGAATGTTGAGAGCTCAGAGAAGCCAGAGCAGAGAAACAAAAGCTAGAGCCAGAGCCAAAAGCCAAAGCTAGAGCCAAGAGCTAGAGCCAAGAGCCAAAGCCAAGAGCCAGAGCCAGAGCCGAGAGCCAAAGTGAGAGCCGAGAGCTTCAAGAGCTAGGGATAAAATGGTGCCTAAACCCATTGTCTCTATGTAAAACAGTGGAGTTAAGCCAAGAGCTTGTAAAAAGGACTTTGCCATAATTCTAGAGAGCCTAGTCGAGTTGACTAGAGCTCACGGAGACGTAGCCCAAAAGTTTTGGGTGAACTCCTAATTAATATTGCAGTTATGTGTGATTGCTTGCTACTGCATTGTATCTGCTACTTTATTTACTGTTATATGTATTTATATGTCAGTTTGAGCATATTAAGTTATAGCACATAAACAGTTTTAATAACAAACACCAGCATACACCTTATGTTCAAGCACATATTTAATTCTGCATTGATTAATAAATAAGACTTGGGAATATTTAAAGCTTTGGAAGTGGGAGAGGTTCTTGTAAGTTAGACAAGAAGCCTAAGTGCCCCATTTTCAGATCATCACCTAAGGAGAATGGAACCATGCTCTGATACCACCTTGTAACACCCTCCTCCCACATTTACCTATGCTAACCAGTCAACCAAGCTAAAAATGTGATGAAGAGTTACTATGATATGATTCAACTACACAAGTATAGTTAAGGAAGTGGAACCAACATGAAAATATCAATCTAACCTTCCACAAATGCTACATAACCTTCAAGAGTCGACCAACCCTTCCAGGAGACCAACCCCTAAGGCAACTTACTTTTTTACTAAACTAGAGCCCCAGTCGCACTAATGGCAATGAATGAATGTGACTGAGACTCTCCAATCACTCCGATAGCAAGGAATCCATGAAAATGTGGCCTTTTTCAGGAAGTCATGTGTCAGCGACCCCAGATTCTAAGCCACTTTTTCAAGGCTAGGTCTCAGGCCACTGCCCATAAATTCATGAAACTCCCATAACTGATGAATAACATTAAAACAATTTTACTAATGCAAACACCTGAATAAGGACTTGACTTGACCCCCACTATCCATGAAATCAATTTTGTTAAACATATCATAAACATGTAATCTACAGTTCATAACAATGTTACTAAGCATATGGATCTCATGCTTATCTGAGAATTGTCAGGGAGGACCACTATCTACTCCCAATAGTTGCATTGTTATCTATTAGATCATTCATTCATTAACATTTCATATACTAACCAAAACATGATGAGAGCTATAAATCAAGACTGTCATAAAACATATTTATAACCAACATAATAACAACGATAAAAAAAACATTAATATCACATAATAACAAGTAAATTTACCCATAAAATACAAGAGGAAAATAGCTCTTATTAACATATGCAAAATGAAAATAGGTTTGGGAAGTTTCCACGTACCACCTGATCATAGATTGGGCTGAACCAAATATTTCTCTCATCTAATCACCCGCATGCCATATTCCAAGCATGAATGTGGAATCGAATGGAATAACCAAACATAACCAAACCAAGGAATCCAGAGGAAAAACCACCTCAACCTTCAACTAGTGATTCAACTTCATAGTCAGACATCACTAACCATATCCAGATCGGTCTCTACCCAAGCTTTCCAGTGCTTCAGAGTGTTTGTTCCAACTAGGGCTTCCAAGACTAGTAACTCAACCCATAGCTATCATCGGGCTTCCAAGGTATTTGTCCAAATAGGGCTTCTAAGACTATTAACTCAACCCACCAAGGATTTCCAAAGCATTTATCCAACCAAGGCTTCCAGGACTAGTAACTCAACCCAAGTTGTTACAGGGATTCCAGCGTGTTTGTCCAACCAAGGCTTCCAAGAACTAGTAACTCAACCCACAACCATAAAGAACATGAAAACAAACTAGAAAACAAAGGTAAATCCACAACACCATGGTTATCCAGGGAACGGAAAGCCTAGGAAAAACCACTATCAATCAAGGCAATCTTCCATGCCAATGACATATCATAATCAAGAAACCACGTGCATGTACCATGCATACCAAAACTAGCAAGGAAATCATACATGTAACTCGATACCTACCAGCAAAACCTATTGTATCTTTTGATCCCGTTGTCCTCTCGCACTTTCCTGCTTTTCCTTTTCCTTCTTGATCCAAAACCAAAGTATGCCACACTCCTCCAAGAGTGCTCCGAGGAAACTCTAAGTGTATAAGAGTATGGGAGAAAGAGAATAGAATGAGAGCTCCAAAACTGAACTAACAAAAGGTTACAAATTGATCCTCATAAGCCTTTTTATTAATGAGGCCTCTTTTTTCTTCAATTTCCATTATTTTCCTTAATTTTCCTCCTCGCCTGCAACTTGTGACCTTTCACCTTCCTTTCCTCCTATTTTCCATTATTTTCATAAATAAATTCCAATAAATGCCACTTTGCCTTTCCAAAGCCTGTGCCATTGCCTTCGCCAATTTCCATAGCCATTAATTAATCACAAGTGATCCCCGTCACTATGTTTTTTTCCCAATATTCAACTTGGAATATGTTTCCCATGACCATGGTTATTATTTTTCCTTTATTAACTTTATTACATGGAATTTTAACTTGTAGTTGTTACATTACCCCATCAATACTTGAAGTGATCAAAAGGAACTCAAATATTATCAAATCGGGCTATTCATTCGACTAAATTCAAAGAGGAAATCAAGTAATCATTTGGTGATATGCATTCAAATGCAATTCACAAAGTGGATGATCAAAATAGGTGGATTCAATAATTATGTAAGTTTTATTAACAATGCCTTTAAGGTGGGATGCATAATCATTGTCTACCTTTGTGTTTATTACGAGTACATATTGATAGAAAAAAGTCATGCACAAAGATATATAAGAAATAGACATGTGTGCCCTCACAATACTCTTTTTCATATCTCTTTTTGTAATTCAGTCACAACTTCATCAATTACGAAAGGTAAGAAGTGAAGAAAACATTGATCATTTAATCAATAGAGGCCTTGACAAAAAAGAAATTGAATATGTGATCAAGTTCCACCCTATATAATGTTCTAATGAGAATTTATCCTTCAATATACATGCACCCAAAATTATGAGTGACTAAAGAGGACAAACGTAATTAAATTCACACAACTAGGTCATAACTGAATGAAAGGTGCTAATCACCAAGGAAGTAATGCAAAATTCGAAAGTCCTACTTAACCAAATATGATAACTATCGCATTATTGTAAGTCGTTATCCAACTATTTAGCTAGCCTCCCCTAAACAAAGCAAGATGATATGAAGCATCCAGCAAGGATCACTACATCTGTTAATGAAAAGATCATTATGAAATAATATGATCTAAAAGAAAGGTGACATCAATGATAAAACATCCACGAAGATTAATATATTTAGATATTTCAATCATTATTAATACACACAAAAATTTCTAGTTAGAGTCACTAAGGAGAAGAGATCAAATCATAGTAAATACTGTGTACTATTCATTCAATAAGGAAACAATAGCATGGTTGCATACTTCAAGTATTAGGGTTCTTCAATCAAGCCAATGAAACCATCCAAGAGAACCAATCACCTCAAAATCATAAGATATAAGGATAATAAGATGATATGGATGAGGATTAACATTTTTTGGAAAGCCAACAACTTCTAGGCTTGGGATTTGTTAAAGGCCTGAATAAGTATCTAAACATAAAATCTAGTTTATGAACCATTAAGAAAAGTTGGTGAAAGATAAACATAAGTAATCATAATTGGAAAAATCAAGGGCCACAATAACTTCTCGATGACAAGAAGTTGAATCAACTAAGCAAACATATGTAGCTATGAGGTTTCCAAATAAAAGAAAATAAACATATGTAACTATGAGGTGACCAAATAAGAGAAAATAAATATATTTAGCTATAATGTTGCCAAGAATTCTAAATTAAATAAGTGTTGTGAGCCAACATAACCTAATTTTTATAATGAGAGTTTATAATACGTGGAGCCACACAATGTAATGAAATAAAGAAAGATAAAAAAATTAACCATATAAAGAAAAATATCAAAAAAACCTCGATAGAAATTAAACTTATAAATTTATTCTTCATATAGATAAATATACTATCAAATAATATAAGATAATTATTATTAATAATATAACATAATAATTATTATTATTTTAAATTTATATTTATTTAAAAAGTAAAATCTTATCCTCCAATTTAAAAAAGAAAAAGGAAAAAAAGAATGTATTTTCTTTTCATATTTAAATTGATTCCCACTATAAACACACAATAAATAAATTTTCCATTTCCATAAAGTGATTTCATTTCCATTATTATTATCATCACTACTCATATTATACCAAAAAAACATAAATATACATTATGACAAGTTTCATATGACAAAATTTATGTTCTTAAATTAATATTCAAATAAATTAAGTGGGAAAGTAATGATATTGAAACATTTCCATAGTACCCTAAGAATTTACAAACAATAACATACAAACAAGAAGTGAACATTAGTCATGATAGATAAACAATTAAACCAAATAAGATTTTAAAATAAACAAGATGGGTTGCACGGCAGCTAGTCCCCGCCTTAGGGGCAGCGGGAGCGAGGAAAGGAGCCAGGTAGGCGGGGGGAGCAGGAGCAGGAGCGAGGAAAGGAGCCAGGTAGTTGAGTGGGCGAATTGAGCAATGCAGGAGCAGGAGCGAGGAAAGGAGCCAGGTAGTTGAGTGGGCGAATTGAGCAATGACATGAGTATTTTGTAAGTAGCATTGCAGCAATGAGTTAGATAGAATAATACATTTGCATATAATGATGCCCCTGTAAATTTATGCAGAAATAAAGATAAAGAGATGGCTTGAAGTCAAGCAGAAAGAACCAAGTATGGTGCCTTGGTGTAGCAAGCACAATGAATGGAAAACTATGATAGCCAACTGGAGAACTCTGAAATGTATCGATTTAGTGATAATTTTTAAAAGAATCAAAAAATTGAAAAAAGGATTTTCAAATACCTGGGAGCATTCTACGCATCCAATAAGAAATCAAAGAAATCTAATTAAATCAATGAGCCACTTCTCAAACAGTTCTAATGCTACAATTAGAAAGAGTGGCATTTAATATCTCCTTGAAGGGTTTTCCGATTCTATGGCATGTATCAATGTTCTTTGCCTACTACTTTGCATCTTTCATTTCATGATTCAAGTGCACTTATGTATTATGATTGAATCTTAGACAAGTGATCCAGCCCCACATCATGTTTCAAGGAATCACTATTACTTCAATGTAATACTCCTAAAATAGTCACATCCATCTCCAAATTCTCTCTCTCAGAGTTATCTATGATCCAACTGTTGAGGGTCTTTTGGGCGGCTAAATCTCCATGAATTTGCAAATTGGAATCTTGGGAACTTGCTATCTGCACTGATCGACCCAAATTTCATAGTTGGTACTCACTTTCTCCAAGCATCTGTTGGCGGACTTAGCCCTACTGAATTCTTGGCCTCTTCTGGTTGTAAAGCTAGCAGATCTTCCTGTGTAGGAAGTAGATTCACTCGAGCCAAAGCTTCTTTGAAGCTTTTGACAGCCTC
Organism: Pinus tabuliformis; assembly: GCA_031772625.1. NCBI lineage: Eukaryota > Viridiplantae > Streptophyta > Pinopsida > Pinales > Pinaceae > Pinus > Pinus tabuliformis. The sequence goes on from CM062806.1 coordinate 936,184,028, forward strand.
CCAAGCAACTTTTCTACTCTCTTCTATTGCTTCCATATAGATGTTAACCTCAATAGCTTGTGCAAAAACGAGTTGGTTGGATATCCGTATAGGCGTTCCATGTAAACAACATAACTCCAATTACTTTTGAAAATAAATAAAGCCATTAAAACATACAAAAATAATTAGCTACAATCATAATTAAACCTGAATAGCCTATGCAAAGGAATCTCTGGATTCAAATTCGATTAAGGCATAACGACTCGATCCCTGACAGTTGCAAATATTAGCATCTCAACAACGATTAAAACGTAATTCCTCTCCGTCGAGATTTCAGGGGTTTGAAAATTTTGAGAAATGCAAAACCACCCATTTTGAGAAATACAACTACTTAATCATGTATACAATGAGAAAGCTCCCTATTCCTGTATAGAGAGTAATCATGGGCTTTTACAACCCTCTTCATTGGATGGAGTGGCCTAAGTAACTTAGTGGTGGTTTATCTGTCTAGTGACTCCAGTCAATTCAAGTTGGTAGCAGAACTTTCTTATAGATGAGAACACAATCACAGAGGATTCAAGGAAAACAGTAGTAACTTCCTATTCTAGTCACCTATACATAAAAATTATGCTTTCGGTGCAACAGAAACCTAGCTATTCACACCATGTTTTAGAAAAATAGGAAGCTCTTCGATGAAACAATAGCCTGATATTGTGCTTTCAGAGTTACAGGTTGATGAAATAATAGCCTGATATTGTGCTTTCAGAGTTACAGGACGTTAGCTATCCACACCTTTAAATTAGATGACTTGGTAAAGTTAATGATGAAAGGGGGGAGTGATTGTTTTTAAACTTTCCTCTGCACTTTCAAAGCTTTTGTTTGAAGGAACAATAAATAGAGGTAACAAGTATCTTGAACAAAACAACACATCTAAATCCGTGCGATTTAGAATGAAGCAATTTACTATAATTCAGCCCTAGCGATTTCAAAGGATTTGACACGACAATATAAAAGTATTCAGATATTCAAAAATACCAATAATGAGTATTTTTACATTCAAATAAAAGTTCAAAACGATAATTCGGCCTGGAGTATGCCGTAAAACTGCTTCTGCTTGGCTAAGAGCTCGTCTTCCTTGGACGTAAGGAAACAGGTTAACGGCCCAAGACCCAGAGGCATCTGGCAGGAGTGAGAGCCTGCTCCTGATTACGGACCACCAGCAGGGTTATGTCAGGTGGCGTGGTTTTCCTATTTAACAGTGATGAGTCAAACCCAGCATTCGCGGATAGCAGCCAGAGATGGCTATCCTCACTGTTGGTTTGACACCTGAGTTGATAGGTTTTACCACCTTCGGAAAAAAAAAAAAAAAAGAAGAAGTTCAAAACGATAAATTTCAGCTACACATGTAAAGCGGCTTTACAGTTTTCAAATTTATAAAGCAAAGACAAAGCATTTCTAAATTCGTGCGATTAAGCAATTTACTATAATTCAGCCCTAGCGATTTCAAAGGATTTGACACGATAATATAAAAGTATTCATATTATAAAAAAAAAAAAAAAAATGATCCAGTTTGCGTGTAGACAAAAATTGTTCTTGAACTATTGACCAATGTTTCTCTCAGTGGAAAGGATTAGCGGTAGACTCAGTTGTCGGTGCTTTTTTGACCCAGAATGTTTTTGATCATCTTTCAAGGTAAAGCAATATCTTCTTCATTGCCTTGTATATATTACATTCCAAACTATGAATTTCTTGTTCGGATGCCACTATAAATTCTAGAAAAAACATTGTCTATCAGACAGAAAGAATGAGGGTATTACATATGACAACAACGATTTGGGGGAATTTGAGCCGGAGGTGAGCACACTTGCTTATGAAGTAAGTCAGACAGAGCAAAACCCAGGTCAGCTATTATCAAAACAGATTCCTGAGCACTCGCCAGCAAGCCCTGGGAAATTAACACCAATAGTTGTGATACTTTCAATGTTCAGAGACACCACACAACGAGAATACCTCCACCCAGAAACCGACAAAGATGGCTAGTGACACGTCCTCAGCGCCATGGAATCTCTATCAGTGTCTCCCCAGGCAGCAGACATGCCGAGGTATGAGTTTAAATCTTCAATAACCGATGATTTTATCCAATTTATGAGAACACACAATCACCGACTGATTCCTGGATTCCTGGGCTAATGGAACTTAGAAAAGGACTTGATATTATGGATCAATGCTCACTAGAAAACCAAAAAAGTACCCAATTGAACTTGATGATGTAGAATTTGAATCAATAAAACTCACATTGATATTGTGTTTGTTCTACTTATTCATTTAATGCTATAATTCATAGAGATGAAAATATCTTGATTTCGAAACGCACATGGAATCGCTGCTTCTATCTACATATGAAATTCAAAAAAATAAAGTTCTTAGTATTGTCCAAAACATTTTGGGGCCAAACTAAAAACTTAAGAATAGATAGAAATAAAATATCACATTATGGTCCATACCATATAGAGAATTTAAGAAAACATTAAAGAAAAAAATAACATTCAAGTTTATAAAAGGTTGAAATATAACTCTATAATCTTTTGAATTTGCAGGTTGAATGTTCAAATCTTGTAACCCACGTGTCAGTGTTCTCTCCTCGATGGAATTTTCATCTTTACATACATCATTTGCACCTTTACCTACATTGCACCATTGTAAAGGCGTGATCCAACGTTCCTGGCTATCTCACCTGGAATACTATTCAATGATCTCTGAGCTATGTATGGACATATGAGGGAAAACCTCATCGAGGGTGCATCATTTATCCTTGAGGCAATTTTCTGACTATGCCTTTGTGTCATATAATTCAGACCCTTGGTAACTATAGGCCAGGTATGTAGCAATATTTCTAAGTAGCTCTTTATAACTGAGAACTTGAAACTTGCTATAAACCTGAAGTGCCATGATTCCAGTTGTGAATTTAGAGTGGATGGGTCTTCTTTGGAATCCAACTAGATTTTATTATTTATGAAACATGCCCTTTTAGAGTTTTTTTCTATGACAACCCAGATGGGAATCATTCGGGCTACCAGGCTTATTATGGGCTACTCGACTGCGTACCCATTCCACATTGAGGAAAGAACATATAAGCGCTTCATTCACCTAGATCTCAATTATGATTTGTAGAGCTCTGCCTCCTCCTTGTCCAGGTCCTCCATTTTCCTTTTCCCCTTGAGGGCATGACAAACAAGAGTTGCTATGATGTTAAGGGTAGATCTGAGATCGACAACAAAGCCACTTTACCAACTTCAGAGGGGAAGGAGCAAAGCTCGCATCCCTTTCCAGAGCCCCTTTGTAGAAGCATCCATAGCAATGGTGGAGTTCTGTGATTACAGACACCGACACCCAAACATATCTCAAAGTTATAAAACAAGAATAGATAAGCACTCCATTCACCCATATATCAATTGTGATTTGTAGATCTTTGCCTCCTCCTTGTCTAGGTCTATCTAATGCCTTAGCTTTGGTCCTGCCTTCCCTCCTTACTTTCATGGCCAGCGTCAAATCCCCCCATTATTAATCCAAGTAATTCTCAGGCATGTTTTATCTAATGCTAAAGTCAGTCAAGGCACGTGGCTTGCATGCAAGCGACGCGTGTTAGCTATATCAAGTTGCTACACAGTCTTTTCTGCTTCACCGTGGGGCCATCTTCCAAGCTAGCGCACGTAAGCACATAGTATCTCCTGAGGCGCCTCATGAGGCAGGGACTTGTAAGGAGCATTTAGTTGCAGAATGTTCGAAGAGGCTTCCAGACTTCAATTTTGTAGAAAGCATGCATGTCTCAAATAATATTTCTGCAGATGGAAGGATACTTAAGATATGTGGTGACTCTGTTTTATGTAATTTGAACGACCCATCCCAGCAGAATTCTTCTAGTCTCTGCAAAAAAGCTGACTGTTACCACCAGCACTCAGCACCTAGAAATAATCAGTCAAAACATGAGAAGGTGGGGTTAGCACAATCTTCTGCACTTGGTCAAATTCAGAGCAAATACGTTGGAAATTCACAAATTAGAACTACTGGTTCATCAGTTAGCAAAACTGATACAAGCTCAACTCTGACAGCTTGTATGCATTCAAATATCGAGTCTGGATATAATGGAGAACAGAAGCAAAAATCTCCGGTCTTGGAGAAAACTTGCCCAGAAGTACAAAGCTCACGAAAGGAGCAGCCTACAACACAGCCTGTCATGAGATTAATGGGTCATAATTTCATTATTGTGGGTGAAAATGACGTAGGAAACACCGTAAAGGAGTATCAGCAAGGCAGTGACAAAAAAATTCCAAGCACCTCAGAAGTCACATGGGATGTCTCTTCGTCAAACAAATAAAACAAAATGTATAGGGGTTATTCCACTGCTTGCAAAGAAGGTGAATTGTCTTTTCCATACCCTGGAATTAATGCTTTGTGTCAACATTCCATACGAAATGAAAATCTATTAGAATTCCCTTAGAAGAACTGCAAGCCAATGGAAAGTCTGGAAGCAACTTCTTTTGCACGTAATAGAGTTGAAGATCTGAAGAGATTGAATAGAAGTGTGCCTAAACTGGTGGAAAAGAGATTCCCAACAAGCTGTGTTCGTTGTGAACAATCATTGAGAGGCCAATTTTCTTCTGAACCAGGGTGGACTTCTACTTCACTATTCTATGCTATTGGAAGCATAATAAATTCTTCTTTTAGCCATCTGTCCAACAATGTTGTGAATCAAGGAGACAAAGTGGCATGTAAATATTCCTCTAACTATACAACTTCTAAATTTGGACAAACTGAAAAGTCAAGATCAAATAGCAACCTCTATGGTACTTACTTTCAGAATGCTCCCAAACATATAAGAGATCCAACAAGGCTCCACCAAAACCAAGTCTACAGTCAAAACCAGAGCCCAAGTTTAGACGTACACGCTTTCCCAAAACCAGTGAGTAGTGGTTGCATACATACTTCTAGAATTAGGGAGGCTGCCATTAATCTCGGATCCCTTATAATCCAATCAGATGCACTCCAAATATTAGAAAATCAATAAAAATGTAAGTCAAGCCTACCTCAGTGGTTATTAAATGCACAGAAGCAAAATGAAGCAAAAGAAGGGACCAGCTATAACAAGAAACAACATAATCCACCTATTTTGTCTTCAAGAAAAATGGAATTTGTGACACAATAATTGCCTTGTGTCAGTAGCAGTTCCACGTCCTTTTCAGACCCCCTACATGATTGTACATCTGCCCCAGCTCATCCACCTTCTTTTCAAACTACATTTCCAGCTGACTGTGAAACACTTACTCCAACAGATTCTGCAACCTTGAAGATAAATTGGAGATATAAATATGATTCAATAAATTTACTTGAGAGAGAAAATATAAAACTACCCATGAATATTAGCAAAAATATATGTGTGATCATCCATAACAAAGGAGATTGTACCTCATACTGTGAATCTTGTGTCCCCAGAGAGTAAATGCCCAACAATCATCAAAATATAGTCTAACCCATCTGCACAGGCAAAAATCCTCAAGAAGGGTACAGTTGGGGAGAGGAGGCTCCATCTCTTCAAATTCCTCAACACCTCCATCATCTTCCACTTGTATGGCTTCCGAACCGTTCTCAAAATATGGTGATGGTGACTTCGACGACTCAAACACTTCAGAAACAGGTGTCAAAGGTTGTATGTGGGGAGGAGACCATCGAAAGAGACCTCTTGAAATCATCATTATGAAATCTGAAAAACTCAAATGCAACACCACTACAGAGGACAATCACAATTCACTGTTACAACCCGCCGAGAGACGTACAGAGAGTGATCCATCACCCCAAGTGAACCAACACTATCAAGCAAGCCAGTATCCACTGCCAAGCAAACATTACAAGACTACCTCATATATGATGCTCCATGCCCAAGGTGATTAATAGGAAACAAAACCAACCTGAATTTTACCTTTGTGCCCAATTCATGAAATACAATATATGGTTTCCAATCTCCGAATCACATAAATTTCTAATATCCTGAAACCATCAACGGTTTGAAGTAAGTGATTCCATCCCTGCTAGCCTACAATTAGAAAAAATTTGCACCCGCTATTGTGTAATCTCATGAGATAACAAACCTCTTAAATGCACCAGGGTTGTGACTCGGAACTGTAGAACATACTGAACCTGTCAATGACCCCCACTTACCCATCAATGACCACCAATTAAAAGATTACAAACTCGAGCATGCCCTCTTGCCTACGTGAAATTCTTCTGATCTAATGATCACATATACACAAGATATGCTTGCATACAGTTACAGAACCCCCACTATCATTAGAAAACATGAAAATCCATCGTAATTTGTTGTCCCTTAGAGTTCTAGGGTTTTCTTAAAACCCTAAGTTTATCGAATTGTCTTCCCTGTGATTCTACAATGTGAACAAGATCAGTGGCTCTTGCATAATACATCTGTCACGTGTGGAGTTGAGCGAAAACTGAAATCAATGCCAAAATATATTAATAAAATATTATAAAAGTCTTTTAGAAATATAATTAAAAAACACCAGCATCCTAATGGAACAAAAGGACCGTGGCCATCATTCTGAAGACCCTCCCTACATGTGTTACACCTGTTTTGCATAATCTTGGATAGTTCGACTGATGGAACAAAAAGACCGTGGCCACCATTCTGAAGACCCGCCAGCCTACATGCATTACAACATAATCTTGGATAGTTCGAACAGCATAATCTTGGATAGTTCGAGACCACATACCCATGAGGCATCGATGCTCATCTCACATGCCACTTATAAAATCAGTTCTGCGACTGGAGACCACCCTCCTAATAAAATAAACCGCCCCCAAAAAATTATGCCTCTTGCTCAAGAGAGAAGGATAAGCTGAGCTCCATCCATGAAATTCTTTGTTCGGCCATGGTCCTAAAGTAAAGCTATCCTACTTTCTGCTTATGGTGGAGTTGGAAGATTAATAAATAAGGCTAATAGTTGTCTGATGCATTTCTGCAGCGGAGCTTGGCAAGCACAATCTTTATCGGGTTAGGCTGGGTAATACCTGGCTTAGCTGCAAGAATGCTTAGAAAGGCTTAGCTACAAGAATGCTCAGAAATGAAACAATAGCGGCTCTAGGTGACTGGTTCGTTGGCTCAGAAATGAAACAATGCAGTGGTCGACAGCAATGACAATGCAGGCAGGCACTGGCATGGCACCTAGATTGAAGCGAAGTCCTGCTTGACTGGTAAACCCTTCCCTTCAAGGGAATCTCACGATGTCTTATAGTAACTGACCCCGGTTAACCAGCCTACTCATCTGAGGATTACTTATAGCGACTGACTTCTAACCATCCCAGTCCCGACCTATCGACTGAACGAAAGAGGAACTGCTTCCATGACGATTGGATCACGAAAGAATTTTCGAAAGCAGGGAGAAATCAGAGGAGACTGCATGGGTATAGATACTTCCAGAGCGGAGGGAGCTTGTCTCGGCATTGGAGGCAGGCTAATACTGCTTCCTCTGCTACTTGTGATTTTGATTTACTGCTTCCTCTGCTACTTGTGTTGGTGGTGCTTACTCAGGTGGTGGTGCTTAGTCAGGTTACTTAGGTGATGGACAATGACTCTGGTAAACTTCTAACGACTATGGTAAGCTTCCAAAAACATAGATTGCATATCAGTGTTTAAATTCAGCAACTTAGTTCAATTCAACAACTTAGTTCATGATTACCTTATTCAGACGAAACTGATGTTGCCATATTTCCAGTATCGCAGCCATGTAAGCAACTATGCAGCTATGTATGTAGCTATTAAGAGCTCTCCTCGGCTCGAACCTGGGTTAAGAGCAATTATCACAATTTATTGTGCTGGTTAAGAGCTTTCCTCGGCCTGAACCTGTTGAAAATAGCAACAAGAAATGCTAAAAATAGCACTGCTATAAATAGAAGTTTGAGTGTCATTGCTGGATTGAGCAAAAGGGAATGAAAAATGGAAGTGCTAAAAATAGCATTCTATTTTTAGCAGTTCAGGATAGATTCTTATTTTAGGCAGTGCCTGGACTAAACATAGGAAGTAAAATTCGAATTTGAACTTAACAGTTGTTTGAAAATAAATAAATTAATTCACCATGAGTTAATTACTTGTGAAAAATCAAACATGAAGTCTATGTGAGGACATGCAATAGCTTATCTATTAATTAAGGAATTTATCCATCAGTTAAAGAGATAAGGATGAGTTCTAATTTGAGTTGTAATTAGTTGGCTTAGTTAACTGAGTCAAGTCCAGTTAAATTGATTTAAACAGTGTGTTTAAATTAATGTGAGTTCGGTTAGTTAATGCATGCTTGCATATAACTGCTACACTTCAGATAACTGAATATTCTCTCATGAATAACTCATGCATGTCAGTTCAAATAGAGGCCCAGTTGAGATCAGAGGAGGGACAGTGTACTATCAATTGGATGAATTTTTTTCCTATAAAGGAAGCTCATCCATGGATGAGGATTCATCTCCTTCAAGATTGCGTAGTTGGATCAGAGGTTAGTGAGTGTGTGAAGAGGCCAATTCACACAAGTGACAACACTAGACCCCGATCAAAATTGCGCAAAGAAATAGGAGGCTTGGAGGGTAGATCAGGAGGTTTGAGAGAGGCCTTTGACTGTCTATGAGCAGTAGAGGTATTGCAGAGAGAGCAGGATAGCTTTTGAGCTGATTCTTTTTGTAATACTGGCTATATCTCCACTTGTATGATAATACAAAGTTGGGGTTTTAGGCTGAGGCTTTCCCCAGGTTATATTTTCTATGTTATGTGTGATTGATTCCTTCTTATCAGTTATATGTGTTCTTATTGATGTTGCTCAATTCGATTAAGCTTCCGCATAATTGTTTGTAGAAGTGGATCAAGTATTTTGCTTTAGTATATTGCATTATCAGGTGATCTACAAGTGGAAATTTCTACATGGTATCAGAGCAAAGGTGATCAAGGAAGAACAATATACAAGAAGGGAGAAGTTTGAAGTTTGTGATTCCTGAATATAGAAATCAAGTTCTTATCACATCTCTATTTCACCTATGGCGTTCAATGGTTTAAGACTCGAATATGCCCTTGATGGAAGTTTGAATTATATAGCCTGGAAGGATCGCATGGAAGTAGTACTAGAGGATAACGGTCTAAAGGACTTCATTGATCAAGAAGTCCCCAAGCCGACTGGTGCTGTTGAATTGGCTGAATGGAAGAAATGTGTGGCTAGAGCAAGGAGAATCCTTCTGGAGGGAGTTCGAGATCACATAGTCTCGAGTCTCCATGGGAAGGAGACACCGTTTTCAATGTGGAAAAAATTGAAAGATCTATATCAAAATAGCAGTGATCAGAGGAAGTTGGCACTGAAAGACAAGCTTCAGAAGATCAAGTGTGAAAAGGGCGACACGATCTCTACGTATCTGAACAAGCTCACCACATGCAGGGATGAGCTTGGAAGTGTAGGGATCGTGACAGTTGATGATGACATGGTGAGTCTTGCACTCCTCGGTCTTCCTAAGAGCTGGCATAGCTACCAGGACTTGGTTAATGGAAGAGAGAAACTACCAGATTGGGAACGACTTTGGTCGAATTTGATGCAAGAGGAGATAAGAAGAAGCACCAGAGATGTTCTTCATCCATGGAGGATGAAGAAAATTGTGCCTTAGCAAGTAAGTCGAAGAAGGGGAAGGAGAAGGTTTCTCATTCCGAATCCAGTTCTTCGCATGGTGGGAAGAATTTTGACAAATCAAAAGTGTGATGCTTTCGTTGGCATGAGGTGGGCCATTTTGCTACAAATTATCCACTGAGGAAATCCAAGAAGGGATCCGTGGAAGGATCAGAAGGTGAGGCATTGGCCTCACAGTTCAAGTTGGATTTCACATTGTCCGCATGCATGGTTTCATCCATGGTGGGAATTGGTTGGTTTCTTGACAGTGGAACTTCTTTCCACATGACCGGCGATAAGAGTTTGTTCAATACTTTGGAGGAGAAAGATCTTCAGATACTCATAGCGATGGGTAATGATGAAAAGTACAGTGTCTCAGGTGTAGACACGGTTATTTTTCAGAGGGAGCATGGAGCTCGCCTTACCTTGACCAATGTCAAGTATGTACCAGGACTGAAGAGAAACTTGGTGTCGATCGCGATGTTGGAAGATAGAGGCTACGATGTAGTCTTCAGTAAGGGAAACGTTTTCCTTAGACACATCATCACTAGACAGGTGAAGTAGATCGGTTCATGGGTTAAGAACCTGTATGCTCTTGAGGTTCAAGATGCATGCAAAGCCTTGAGGAGCAAGGAAACTGATGGAGACTTGGTGGTTGAGAGGGAGAGTACATTACCTCTCAACATGCAATGCCAGAAGAAGTCTCAGACGATTGTGGAGGAGCCACGATTGGTGAAGCAGCTTCAAGAGGTTGTGGAGCAGCAACAACTAGAGAAGCTGAGAGGAGATCGAGTAGAGACATCTACTCATGCAGAGACCTCCAGTAGGGGTAAATTTTGGGCCAGGTGGCCAGAGGGATCACATGCAGCCATACCTCCAGGTAAGAGGTGGGGTGATGTGGAGTGATCATCCCAAGGAGGAGGGGTAGGATCCTTGAGGTACCCAATCTCTTTGATTCGAATTTGCTACAGGAGCACTGACGAGGAGTAGTAGGACTGGCTGAGGAGGTAGAGACAAATGCGGAGGGAGCGGCAGAGAGAGCTACAGTGTAGGAGTCCCAGGACTATGCGAGAGGCACAAGAGTATTGCACCAGTGCAAGATGGCACAGAGAGGTGTGCAGCGGTGCGAGATGCATGGAGTGTTGAAGTAGCTCAAAGGTCAGAGAAGGAGCACTTGTTAGCAGCGGGTAGAGCTTCAGCATCAGAGTATGTTTCTAGCCCAACAGAGAGGTCAATTGGGAGTTTTTTTTGTTCCTAGAGTTGTTGGAGCAACCACACTTAGTAGAAGTGTTGCATGCAGAACATTCCAAAGGTACAGGATCAGGTTCGAGTTGAAGCCTTTCTTGTTGAGAGGGAGTGTTGAAAATAGCAACAAGAAATGCTAAAAATAGCACTGCTATAAATAACAGTTTGAGTATTAGTGCTGGATTGAGCAACAGGGAATGAAAAATGGAAGTGCTAAATATAGCATTCTATTTTTAGCAGTTCAGGATGGATTCCTATTTTAGTCAATCCTTGGACTAAACATAGGAAGTAAAATTCAAATTTGATCTTAACAGTTGTTTGAAAATAAATTAATTAATTCACCATGAGTTAATTACTTGTGAAAAATCAAACATGAAGTCTATGTGAGGACATGCAACAGTTTATCTATTAATTAAGGAATTTATCCATCAGTTAAAGTGATAAGGATGAGTTCTAATTTGAGTTGTAATTAGTTGGCTCAGTTAACTGAGTCAAGTCCAATTAGATTGATTTAAACAGTGTGTTTAAATTAATGTGAGTTCAGTTAGTTAATGCATGTTTTCATATAACTACTACACTTCATATAACTGAATATTCTCTCTTGAATAACTCATGCATGTCAGTTCAGACACAGACCCAATCAAAGGTTAGTGAGTGTGTGAAGAGGCCAATTCACACAAGTGACAGCACTGGACCCCAATCAAAATTGCATAAAGAAATAGGAGGCTTGGAGGGTAGATTAGGAGGTTTGAGAGAGGCCTTTGATTGTCTATGAGCAGCAGAGGTATTGCAGAGAGAGCAAGATAGCTTTTGATCTGATCCACTTATATGATAATAGAGTTGGGGTTTTACGCTGAGGCTTTCCCCGGGTTATATCTTCTTTGTTACGTGTGATTGATTCCTTCTTATCAGTTATATGTGTTCTTATTGATGTTGCTCAATTCAATTAAGCTTCCGCATAATTGTTTGTATAAGTGGATCAAGTACTTTGCTTTAGTATATTGCATTATCAGGTGATCTACAGGTGGGAATTTCTACAGAACCTGGTTTTTGGGGTTTGTGTTGGTTAAGAGCTTTCATTGGCCTGAACCTAGTTTTCTAGCCCAAGATTTGTCACTAATCTATATATTTGTTAGTCATCTATATCAAATGCCTGGTACACGTACACGGACCAGTTGCCAACGCGTGTGACTGCAAGGAATCATCTAGTTTCTTACTGTTGTTGTTAAAATCATGGTTGTATTTGCAAGCCAAATGATCAAATTGCTATTGTTGCCTGTGTTGTTTGTATTCTTGAGGCCCTTGTATCTAGATTTGAAGGCAGCAGAAGTCAAACTGCACCGTGGGTTTTACAGAAATAGTTGTCCAGAGGCAGAGTCTCTGGTAACCTCTGTACTCCAGAAAGCCATTCAAAGAAACCCCAAAAATGTTGCTTCAGTCATGCGCCTCCAATTTCATGATTGATTTGTTAGTGTATGTATAAAAAAACTTATACTTGATGGACCTCTTGCCTTTCCCTTGTATCCTTTGTATATCCTCTGTATTTTTAATGGGAAGTTAGGTATTCTAGGAATGAATCAACTATATCGACTAATGATGTTGTTGGTATTGTATAAGCTTCTGCTTGTGGTGGTTCTAGGTCAACAAATGCTTCAACAGAACTGACTCCATAGCCACTGTACTCCTTCAACAGAACCGACTCCATAGCGAATCTGCATGAGCACAGCAATGACAGTGCGGTGGCCAAGTGAGCCATGTGTAAACCATGCATGAGGTTGAGTTTACTTTGACGTTATCTAAATATAGATCCTGCTTTGGTTGCCTCTTAGCCTCTTACATTTGCATGGGATATCTAATGTCTTGAATTAATGTTAGCATTAGTTCAACAATTCTAAATGTTGATGGGAAAAATGAAGATGGGAAGGAAATAAAAAAAATATAACATATGGTTCTGGCCTCTCTGCCTCGGGAAGAGGCCAAATAAGATGGCGAAAAAATTTTCATTGTAAAAAATATATCCCGAACCTAAAAACTTTAGTCGTAAGCAGCTCAAACTAATATAAATAGTGACCATTCTCATTACTATAGTGCCATTCCATTGCCAAATGGCAGGGACTAATAATGGTATTCACCACATAATAAGTTTAATAGAAATAGTATCTTTTAATTTTGAATATACTTTAATATGTATCTATTTTTGTTGTAAACAAAAATGTAAGTTTTTGTTTATATATAAGAGGGTAACGTCTGATATTTATATTTTAATTTTGGATATATTTCAATATATATATTTATGTCTGTTGTAAACGAAAATGTAAGTTTTTTTTTATTATATCTATATATATATATATATAGAGAGAGAGAGAGAGAGAGAGAGAGAGAGAGAGAGGTAATGTGTAATATATTTTTTTTTATGTTATCACATTAATTTTCTTTATATTTTATAATGAATTTTAAAATAAAGTTGAAAGATATGTTGGTCGAGTTGATTTGTGGTTAAATTAGTCTTTAAAATCATTTATTATACACTTTCAAAATGGTTTGTGGTTAATTTTCTTTTGAATTAAATTATGAGAAAAATGAAATTCCACATTAGTGGACAACTTGAATGACTTAACTAAGTTATTATCACTTAGTTAGGTTATTTAATTCGAGTTGAGGGCTTAACTTGAGTTGTGTACAGTGATTCCTAAATTTTAGGAGCCTAGGCTGAGTTTGATTTCAGTTGTAACAATTTAATTCAGTTAAATTAAGTTAAGGTCAGTTAAACTAGTTCCAACTGTTGGAGGAACTAGTAGGAAGTCTAGCAGTGGGGTGGAGCTTCATTGTTCAACCAGTTAACTGATCAATTAGCTAATAATTAACTCATGCATGCATGAAATTTGAGTTACCCAATTGAGATTGGAGTTTAAGGGTAGTGTATAATCAGTTGTATAATTATCCAAGTTATACAGTTGGTGCATGCAGTCAAAGAAGGACCTATAGGGATTACGCAGTTATGGATGAGGAATTTCCCTAAATAATAGGGGCTGATTCCCAAGGAAAAAACGCAAGGAAATAAGATCTTTGTAGGCATGAAAATTGGATAAGCGTTGGCCAAATTCAGCCTATGACGCAGTGAGATAGATTATACTTATGTAGAGGTTGCTCAGGCTTGATAAAGCACTGTATTTATTCTCTACTTTCTGACTAATGCAATGCAGATAAGAACGGGTTTTTAGGAGTTTATTTCCCCTAGATATATCCTCGTGTATGTGTGTTAAATTCTCATGCATTCTTTTGATATTGCTTCTCAATCGTGAATTGCTTTCTGCAGATGAGCAGAGTAGATTTGAGTCTTATGGTTTAGAACATTACATGAGTAGTATTAAATCTACAATTAAATTCTACATGGCATCAGATCTACCTTTAGAGTAGAGAAGATAATTTGAATTTGTCTTTGCAGGGGGTTCAAATTTCAGGATCAGTGTTACAGTCTTTCTCTGGGATTGAGAAGATGACTTCCACCGGACTCAGGCTCGAGTATGCTTTAGAAGGAACCAAAAAATTTGTGGCATGGAAGATCCACATGGAGGTAGTATTAGATGACAATGGGCTACTAGATTACATCAAGACAGATGTAGTAAAACCCCCAGCAGCTAATGCCCAGGATCTCACTCAGTGGAAGAAGGATGTGGCTAAAGCGAGGAGGATCATATTGGAGGGAGTTCGAGATCATATTGTCTCGAATATCCATGGGAAAGAAACTCCATTCACGATGTGGAAATCACTGATAGTTTTGTTTTAGAACAATAGTGACCACAAGAATTTGGCACTCAAGGATAAGCCTCAGAGCATCAAAATGCAAAAGGTTGAATCAATTCCTCATTACTTGAGAAAATTCACACAGTGTCGTGATGAACTCGGAGGGGTCAGTGTTACAGTTATAAAAGAATATTTGGTAGCTCTAGCTCTTTTGGGTCTTCCCAAGAGTTGTCACAGTTATTAGGATTCTGTAAATGCTAGAGACAAACAACAAAGTTAGGAGTGGTTATGGTCTAATCTCGTGCAGGAAGAGATCAGACGAAGCAACAAATATGGGACTTCATCCAAGGTTGAGGATGAGTAAAATTGTGCCTTTGATGGAAAGGGAAAGAAAGGGAAAGGGAATAAATCCCAATTCAAAGAAGACTCTGGTCAGCCAGGAAAGAAGAAATACTTGTCGAAGATCAAGTGCTTTCATTTTCATGAGTCGTGACATTATGCCACGAAGTCTCCACACAAGAAGGATGGCAAGAAGCCCTCGGGAGGAGTAGTAGGTGAAGCTATAGCTTCACAATTCGAGTTGGATTTCACCGTCATTGCATGCATGGTGACATCGTTGATGGGTAGTGTGTGGTATCTGGATAGTGGAGCCTCATTCCATATCACAGGCAACAAATAATTTTTCAGTGATTTGGAGGAGAGGGACCTCCAAATGCACATCGAGATGGGAGATGATGGAAGGTATAGCATGACCGGTATCGATACAGTTATTTTTCAAAGGGAGTCTAGATCCCCTCGCAAACTAAAATATGTCATGTATGTTTCGAGTCTGTAGAAGAATTTAGTTTCAGTTGCTATGTTGGAAGATCATGGCTACAATGTGATATTTAGAAAAGGGAAGGCTTTTCTTAGACGCATCGCCATGGGAAACGTGAAGCGGATCGGGGTTCGAGTGAAGAACCTATACAAATTGGATGTAGAAGATTGTGCAGATTTGAGCACAAAAGTAGATAAAGTGCAGAGCCGAGACATCGATGAATTATGGCATAGGATACTTGGCCATTTTCATCATGGATATTTGAAGATCATGCAGCAGATTTCAATAGAACTTCCCAAAGGTGCACTAGAGCAGCGAGATACATGCAAAGGGTGTACACTGGGGAAGTACACCAAATCCACCTTTCATGGTAAGGAAAATAGAGTGCAAGCAGTCCTTGAAAGAGTTCACTCAGATGTGTGTGGATCTTTCTCGATAGCCTCCATGGCCAAGAACATGTATTATGTTATGTTTGTAGATTATTTCTCACGTAAGTGCTAGGTTTTCTTCATGCAGAAGAAAGACTATACATTCTCCAAATTTTGTGAATTTAAAGCACTTGTTGAGAAATAAACTAGCAGGAAAGTGAACGCTCTCAGGAGCAATAATGGTGGAGAATATGTGTCAAATGAGTTTAAGAACTTCTGTGCAAATGAAGGCATTCGATGGGAGTTAATATCACCCCATAAACCACAACAAAATGGGGTGGCTGACAGGAAGAACAAAAGTATTGTGGGAACTTGTAACAACCCTAGTTAAAAATATCTCTAAAAATATATGAGGCCACATTTGATGGGACACATATTACAAGTTGAATGGTGGGAAAAACATCATATTTGGTGTTAATTCAGTTTATTATGGCTAAGGAAATTAGAAAAGGAAATCATAAAGGCTTTGGGAAAGGAAAGGTGAAAGGTCACATGTTTCATGTGAGGAGGAAAATGAAGGAAAATAATGGAAAATGAAGAAAATAGAGGCCTCATTAATAAAAAGGCTTCTAAGGATTAGTGGGTAGGCTAGGTTAGGTAACCTTTTTTCAATTTTGTTTTTTATCTCTCTCATACTCTTCGATACTTAGAGTTTTCTTGGAGCACTCTTGGAGGGTGTGGCATACTTGGATTTTTGGAGCAAGAAGGAAAAGGAAGAGTAGGAAAGTGCAAGAGGACATCGGGATCAGCAGCTACAATGTATTTTGCTTGCAGGTACCGAGTTGCATGTATTTTTTCCTCACTGGTTTTGGCATGCATGGCATGTGCATATGGTTTGTTGGTTGTGATATGTTATTGGCATGGAGGATGGTCAGGATTGAAAATGGATTGCCTAACCTTGCCATTTCCTGGATAGCCATGGTGATTGTGGATTTTTTTTCCTTGTTTTGTTTTGGTTGGTTCTCATGTTTCCTTAGCTTAGGTTGATTTATTAGTCCTGGAAGCCCTGTAACAGCTTGGGTTGAGTTACTAGCCCTGGAACCCTTGGTTGGACAAACGCTCTAGAAGCCCTTGGTGGGTTGAATTACTAGCCCTCGAAGCCCTGGTTGGACAAATGATCTAGAAGCCCGATAAAAGTTGTGGGTTGAGTTACTAGTCCCAGAAGCCTTGATTGGACAACGCTCTGGAAGACATGAATAGATACCAACCTGATGATGGTTTTGTGATTTCTAACCGTGAGGTGGAATCGTTATTTGATGGGTTGAGGTGGATGGCCTCTAGAAGCCCTAGATGGGTTTTTATTGATGTGTTCTATGACATACCACCTTCATGCGTAGAATATGTCACGAGGGTGAATGGTTGAAGATATATTTGGCTCAACCATTCTACGGTCGGGTGGAACATGGAAGTCTCATCCTGGGTTTGGATTTTATCAATATGAGGTTATTTATCTTTGTAATTCTATGAGTATTATATTGGTTATATGTGGTTTATATGGCTGTGATTTCATTTGTATTTCTAATGCTCTTATGTTGGTTATATATATGTTTTATGACAATAGCTATGTATGGTTCTCATCATGTTTTTACTGGTAAATGAATGAACAATGTATCTACGACCTAATAGACGAAATGGCAGTTGATGTGTTGAGGTGTCAATGTTTCTTAGTGATTCTCAGCTAATTATGAGACCCCTACGCTTAGATATGTTATTTACTCATGTAGATTACATATTCGTTATATGTTTGACGAAATTTCTGTCATGGCTAGTAGGGGTCCAATCAAGGTCTTGTTCAAGTAATTGTATTTGTATTGTTATATTACTTTTTTGAAGGTGTCATTCAGTTTTGGGCAGCGATCTGGGCTCTAGACCTCAAAAATTGGCTGAAATCCTGAGGACGTTGGCACAACACTGAGCAAAATAGTCCCTGGATGCTGGCATGCCTAGTCATGAGAGCGTCTAGAGTTTCCTAGGTGTTGGTAGGCCTATAGCATGGGAGCGTTCGGGGGTCAAGCGGTCCACAATCTAAGTGGGACCCAGGGGTTGGTTGGAAGAAAGGTTGAGATGGTTCCTGAGGGTCATATTGATGATGTTGAAGGTCTATATGGTGTGTCTCCATCGATTCCACTTCCTTAACGTAACTTAGGAGGTTGAATAATATCATAATGGCCTCTCATCGCGTGTTTACCTCGGTTGGCTAGTTACTTGGGTAGATGTGGGAGGAGGGTGTTACAGAGTAGTATCAAAGCATGGTTCACCCCTCAAATTGGATGGGTGGTGTGTTGGTCATGCATTCTGTCAATTGTATATGTGTTCCTTATGCTTGTAGTCCATGTGCTTGTTTCATTTGCATGGTGTTGATCATGGATGTAGTGAGGTAGCCATGTAGAAGTTGATGATGTTGTTGTTGGGATGTGTTAGTCATGAATTCATGTTAGTTGTATATGCATTTGTTTCACGTGTCAGTGTATATATGTTGTTATGCATGCATTGTGATGGTGAAGGTTGTTGTGCATGAGGTCAGTGTATGCAATTAGGTCATCATGATGTTGTTGGTTGTTATGATGCTGATTTGTTGGCTGAGATAGAGCAAGAGATGAAGATCATCAAAGTGAAGTTGCGACATTGGACCTCAAGGTAAGAGAAGATCGTCATACAAGTATTGTATGTTTGGCATAAATGTATGTTAGTTAATGGATTTTTATATGCATTAGGGTTATATACATGTTTGTCATTCTATTATTATTATGGTTACATGTTTGATAAATGATAGTTGATCAATGTAGTCGTATACACGTGTCAGATCATCATGAACTATAGTAACCTATGTTTGTATGCATTTCTATTTTTGTTTAATGTTAGATAACTTGATGATTAGGTTATATGTTTTTGATGAGAATGATATATAACTTGTTATTGTTATATGCCAGTAACTTGATGATTAGGGTTATTACATTAAGATCTTGTTGTTATATGTATCATACTAAGTTGGATTGGTCTATGCAAATGGTTAGGGTTATGACATTCAGGTATGAGTTAATATGTTTTGATATTATGTCATACTAATCTAGACTGACTGTGTAGATGTGGTTATTATGTATGAATGATAATTGTTTATGAGTTTATGATGTGAACATATTAGTTAGTCACTATTATGGATATCATGATCTTATTTGTGTTCGATATTATGTGTTGTGAAGTTATATCATGTTAACTAGATTAATTATGCAGATAGGATAGCCTCCCCTAAGATACATTAAGGTATGAGCATGCTTATGTCATCTACTTTGTGCTTGAGTGTTTTCATCTAGTTGATTAATCTAACATGGTATGTTCACAAGTTGGTTGAATGTTTGATGAATTGCATAATATGAGTATGTGTTTAAATGATCGTGTTTTAAGATGATTGTACTAACACATATGTGTTGAAATAATTGATACATACTTGAGTGTAGTAGGTGACAGTTGTAGCATTATGTCTAATGACTATGAGTTGACTATGGATTATGACACGATTTTTAGTCTTTGTAAAGGTTGATTTCAAATTGATAGATATGATTGCCTTGATATTTGGAACATGTGTTTGACATATGTAAAAAGTTGCAGGAAACATGCTTGGTATTAGTGTGAAAAGGTAACAATTGATTTGTTTAGATAACTAACAGTTGGGTGATGTGATAGTACATAGTAAGCCTCGATTGCAACAAGGTAAAAAGGTAAAGAAAGGAATTGGACGAGAATTCCTTTGACTATGTTTGGAAACTTTTGGGTGTGGAGCCTGATTATCTTCTTTATTCATAGGTATTGATGCATTGGATCCCATTTCATAATGTGGTGGAAACGCCACTCGTTATTTGTGTTGCAAGGGGGTCCAGGGGCCTTGTAAAATGTTTTAATTTCATAGTCAATCTGGGTCGTTCATTAGGCGGAAATATGATGGTATAATTTATGTTTAATTTAGGGTTTTTTCTCTAGAAGGCAACCCCTCACTATATATGAGGGAATTATATTATGGTTATGTATATGTGTATTCAAAGCGAGAAAGAGAGAGGATATTGTGTGAGAGAGAATAGGGAATTACAATGGATCTACTGTAAGTTGTATTTCTTCATTTTATTGGATAATATAAAAGGAAGGACTGACTATTTCACCGTGGACATAGCCCAAATTGGGTGAACCACGTATATCTATGTCTCTCTTGTTTTATGTCTTTTCTGTGTTATATTTCTACAATATTTTTATGTGTTCCATTTCTCTCTAATATATAATTTACTAACAGAAACGCTATTCCAAACGAATGAGTTATTTGCATACAGAAAGTCTTCTTAACCTAAATCTTGTCTGACATTATGTGGATATCTGCCAAATTCATGAATATGTACTTGAAAGGTATATTATCTAGTCTCTAGTTACATGTGGATCTATCAAGGAAATTGGAGTCCCTTAAGCGATGGGGTGGATGTGTTCAGTTTCAAGCGATGTGTTTGGCACAACAAGGTAAGGTAACCAGTGTATTGTTATGTTTATTTATGCACTAACAGTTATGCATTGATGGCAGTATGATGCAAGGGATTACATGGCAGAGACTGCTATGAAATTTGAAGAAGGCTCAGGTTGAATTTTTCCTTGGAAGCACTAGAGACCATGGGGAATGATTCATGGCGTATGTTGCCAATCGTGTGCTTTTGGTATTTTGGTGACTTATTGTGCTTGATTGTGGTTTTGTTTACATCTTATGCATGGCCATGCCACTTTATTTATGGTGTTGTGTGTTGTTGGTTTTCCTATTGTTTGCTTCTCGGTCGCACCTTTATTGTTTTGAGAGTCTTGGGAATTGGTTGAGGAAGGAGGAAGTTAATTGAGCTCCGAGAGATCTATGTGGTAAGGTAAGAGCTAGATGAAGTTTGGTGCATGTATAACGGTAGTTGAAGGATAGAGTACGACATCTAGTTGGACTGGTTGGGTCCATTGGTGTAAATGGACGATCGTAGGACAGGCATGGGAAAGGAAATCCAGAAAGGTAAGGTGAATTGATTTGAGGCTTCATATGACTTGGCTATGTTGGGAACTGTTGTTCTCAATGTTGCACATTTGTTGCATGCATAAAGGGAGTTCTCTTAACCTTGACCTTATGATATCTAGTAATTATGTTGTGACCATGATTATGATGATGTCTATATGTGTATACATGTATGTATGTATGTATGTCATGTGATCTGAATTTAAACAGGAATGAAACAAATTACAGATAAAACCATAAATGCAGAGATGTAGCAAAGATAACCCTTAATTTAATTAATATCAAATATTAAAATATGCTTACAAAGAGAATGGAAATAAAACTAGCTCGGGCGATGGTAGCTTATCTCTGAGAAGAGATGTGGCGGCTACCTGCCTCTGAATTGTGTTACAATGAGGCTCGAAGGCCTATTTATTATTGAGAAACAATGGAAAACCCTAAAATCAAAAAACATAACCCTAGAAGATGAAGCGCCAAAACTATGGGTCCCGTTTGGGTAAATTTGTACATCAATTTCTCAGGGTTGTAACTTTGGCATACGTTCTCCTTTTGACATGCACAATACCTCGTTAGAAAGATCTATCTGAGGACTACATATTTCAAGTGAAAAAAGAAAAAAATTGAAGCATCCATTTTGCCCAGATTTTCCCAAAAAAAAAACATCATTTAGGGCCTCAAAATGGCTCCGGAAGTTCAGGGCTTGAAAAACTGCAAAAAATAGTAAATTGTGCTACAATTAAGGAAACTAAAAAACTGAAAGAGACATTGATGGGGGTCTAGGTGGAATGGGTTGTTGGCCACCAAAATCCACCTAGATTAGTCCTCCCCCCTTAGGAATCAACGGTCACCATTGCGTTGAGTGCCTCCATGAGATGGGGAAACTTCTATTAACTTGGTCCCTAGTGAGCCACTTGCCTTGGTGCAAGAGTTGGCCAGATTTGATAACCCGATATAGTTGGATATTTTGCTAGCAATTTTTCTTGGTCTATGTGTCCATGATTCGATCATTTGTGGCCTTTTCCATCTAGTATGGGTTTAGCTCTATTGGTGTTAGTTGTTCTGCAATGCTGGATGTGTCCAGCAATGGTGGAAAGTATGGCCAAAGATGGTCAACATTGAACATCGGGTGCAGACCAAGGAAAGGTAGAATGCTAAGCTTTAAGGAATTTTCCCTTACAACCTTTTTTATGGTTTATGGCCCATATTGGAGAGGGTGAAACGTTCGGTTGGGTCTAGCGAGGCGTTCCTTCTACAAATGTAGCCAAAATTTGTCACCCACCTGGAACTTGTGTGGCACCCGATGTTGATCATGGCATTAAGTGTACTTAGCATTGGCTCTGTCAAATATGTCATGGACCTATTGGTGGATGTGTTGAATGTGCTCCATGAAGTTGTTATCCCTGTCGGCTTCAGACTGGACATGAGTCGAATCTGCCTGAGTGGTTGCAAATGGTATGGCCACATCAATGGGACATAATGGTTGAAATCCCAGCCCTGCCTGAAAGGGGTTGTGACCTGTTGAGATATGGAGAGATTTGTTGTATTTTTGTTGGACATAGAGGAGGCTTTCATCCTATGTGTGTGTTTTACATCCGCGGAATGTTCACGGTCATTCTCTTGACAACCTCTTTTTGGCCATCAGTTTGGGGGTGGAAATTCGTGGACTTAGTAAGTTTGGTATCCAACATCGACAGGATAATTGACCAAAATACACTTAGGAATATTTTGTCCCGATCTGAGATAATGAACTATGGGATCCCAAATTCTACCCACACTCACTAAAAGAAGAGCTTAGTAGTGGCCTTTGATGTGATACTCTTCTTTCAAGTCGCCATAATTACCATCTTAGAGAATTGGTCGATGACCATGAAAATGTAGTCTTTTGCGTGCTTAGTAGAAGTAAGGACCAACATGTAATCCATGGAGATGGATTCTCAAGGTCAACTAGGAGTAGGTAGAGGAGTATATAGGCCTTGCTTCTTGATGGTTGGTTTGGAAATAGTGCAAGCAGTACCAGATCGAGTGTACTTCTAAACATCCTGATGAAGATTTGGCCAATAAAAATACTTCTGTAGTACTACCACTATTTTCTCTACTCCTAAATGTCCAATGACCTGACTGTAGTGTGCCTCCCAAATCATCTTGTCACGCTCACTTGAAGGACTACATATATGTCCCAAGTGGCATAATAATGCACCTTGGAGGTGAAAATTTTGAACTTGCTTACCTTCCAAGAGTGTCTAGTATGTGTGGCCGAATTGTGGATCGCTCTTGTAAAGATGCGGCCACCCTGAAGTCTCGTGCCCATAAGAGTCAAGCACAGTGATCAGCGCCATGACTGGTAGTCGACTAAGGCAATCTACAACATTATTAGTTTTTCCCTTCTTGTACTTAATGTTCAAATGGAATTGTTGCAGTTATATGGACCATTTCTGATGGAGATCATTCTGCAACTTTCCTTGTGTCTATATGAACTGCAGGGGTAGGTGGTCTATGTGGATGACTGTTTCCTTCCCAGAGTGTAATGGTTCCATTGATGTTAGTCCTGCACAATGGAATACACTTATTTGTCATAAGTGGGATACTTTTGGACTGTGTATGAATGTGTATCATTGTGGTAATCCATTGGATGCCCCTACTGAAAAAAAACTGCACCAATAGTATAGTCAGAGGCAAATGTCTCAATCTCAAATGGTTTTTGCAGGTCTGGTAATGTGAGCATTGGTGCATAGCAGAGGAAATGCTTCAACTCAGAAAATGCCTTCTGTTGGGTTTCAGACCAAAATAAATTTTCTTTCACTCCACCCTTGGTGACTTGAATTAAAGTGCAAGTTATATGAGAGAACCCCAACACGAACTTGTGATAGAAATTGGAAAGACCTAGAAAGTTGCAGAGCTCTGTTAGAGATGTTGTGGCTAGAAAATCCCGAATGACTTGTATCTTGGTTGGGTCCACATGCACACCCTAATCATCAATGATGTACCCCAGATATTGAACCTGGGTCATGCCAAAAGTGAATTTCTCCAAATTGGCACACAACTTGTGTTGTCACAGGTTTTAAAGTACCTGACGAATATGGTGGAGGTGTTATTCCCAACTCTGGTTGAAGATCAATATGTCATATAAATACGACACCATGAATGCATTGAGGAAGGGTCACAAGAGGTCGTTCATCAATCTCATGAAGGTTGTGGTGGAATTAGTCAACCCGAAAGCCATGACCAACCATTCAAAAAGGCCCACCTTGGATTTGAAGGTAATCTTCCACACATCAGAGGGTTCAATAGGAACTTGGTGATAACCATACTTCAAATCAATCTTGTTGAAATACTTGGCCCCCTTGATTTGGTCTAGAAGGTCATCAATCTGCGAGATTAGGTACCTATTTTGTACAGTGATCTTGTTCAGTTCCTAATAGTCAATACAGAGTCTCTAGGTCCCATCCTTCTTTTGTACCAATACAATCGAGCTCCCACGGGGTGATGAGATTGGCCTAATGTGCCCTTTCTACAACAACTCCTGAATCTTCCTATTGATATCATCATTCTCCATAAAGAGATTCAATAGATTGGTCCATTGGGTAGCAGTGTGCCCATGGACAGATCGATGGAGTGCTTGCCCTGACAACGTAGAGGAACCCCTGTAGGTGAGGAGAAGTCTGGAAGTCGTGGCCACAATATTCTTCTTGTCCTAAGGGCGAATCATAAGGAAAACAAATTTCCTGGTATGTGAAATGATCTTACTACATTGCTTTGCAGTGATAAAAGAGATTACGGTAGGCGGGCCTACCTCTGGTATCTTGTACAACTTATTTCCCAAAGTAATAATCACAGAGCAAGGTCTAGACTCATATGCCACATGTCACTTCCACAAGTATAGTTGTCCTCATCATACATCACAAACTTCAAGAGGGGAAACATCACACAATAACTCATTCGTGAAGGGCTTGATGTTGTAGGGGAGGTGACATTGTTGGTTGATGTGAATATCTTGTCCTTGGTGAAACCACCCGATGGTGTATGGTTTTGGATGTGTTGTAGTCAGTAGGTCAAGCCACTTAAATACCTCTACTCAAATGAGGTTCTTTTGGCTCCCGCTATCGACAATGAACTGCATTGGAGAATGCTTCACCCACATTTGTGAGTGGAAGAGTTGTTCCCCCTCCTCTGGACCTTCAAGCTCACTCTTCTAGATCTTAGTTGTGGCCACAGTGGCACTGGGCTCCGAATCAATGATTTTCTTCCCTTTGTCATTCCCCTTGTCATGTTTTGACTCAGAGTCAGAACCTGCGTCTGATTTGGAAGCCTTCAGATAGACCACCAATGATTGCTTGGCCTAACACCCACTCATGTTGTGAGTGGATCTCTTATGGAACTCACACCATTTTCCTGTGTCCTTCTTTGTCTTCATGGTGTTGTTATTTTCTTGCGGCTTTGGCAGGTTGCCCTGGGTCACCCTGCCTTGGCTTTGTCCTTTGCTCTACAGTTTGGGGGCACCTTCCCCTTGCTTCAGATTCACAGATCCAAAGTCTCGCTTCCTCTGTTTAAACTTCTTCTCAATCTTGACAGTGTATCGGTACGTCATGTTGAGCAAGGAGATGTCCAAGAACTTCGTCTCATCTTGGATGTACCTATATAGGAAATCGTGAAACTTGAGTACCAAATGTTGCTCAAAATCCTTGATACTTAACATCATGTGAAGGGTATGGAAAAAAATTGGTAAACTCTGGCACGTCTTGGTCCCTTCCCTGCCGCAGCGTGGTCCACTTTATGTATTTATCCTCATAGCTTCCAACAAATTAGTACTACTCCTTGATGGCATCCTAGAATGAATGCCAAGTGGGTGCAGCTGAAAATAGCGAAGTTGTACTTTCATCCTTCTTCTCATAGTAGGTTTCCCACCAGTCCTTGATGTGGGGGGCGACTTTAAGAAGTGAAAAAGTAATCTTTTCCCGGCTGGAAAAATCATAAACAGAAAAATATCCTTCTAGTAGATTTAACCATCTATCTATGGCATCCGCATATATCTGACCTTCAAATATGGGTATGTCAAAGTTAACTTGTACCTTAAAGGGTGTGGTTCTTCCAGAGTACCTCCTAAAAGAATATGTGTCGCCCTTGGGTAGCCTCTGAAGGATCTCAGAAAAATTGTCAATCATCGCGCTCCTCTATCGCTCAAGGGCTTCTTCGAACAAGATTTTAAAAGGATCTCCTGTCCCCTTGTATTTCTTCTCTTCCGCCATGGGCGGTCATCGGTATTTGTGAGGCTATTCTTGAAAAGGTTCGACAAGTTCAAGCCCTAACTTCTTATATCCCGACCTCGTTGGGGATGTGTAAATAAAAACAGAGAAAGAGAAGTCTACTTTGATACCACTGATTTGAATTCAAATGGGAATGAAAAAAATTACATATATAACCATAAATACAGAGATACAACAGAGATAACACTTCATTTCATTAATATCAAATACTGAAATATGCTTACAAACATAATGGAAATAAAACTAGCACGGGAAATGGTGGCAGCTACCTGCCTTTGAACTGTGTTATAACGAGGTTCAAAAGCCTATTTATTATTAAGAAACAATGGAAAACCCTAAACATCCAAAAACTTAACCCTAGGAGATAAAGCGCCAAAACTATAGGCCCCATTTGGGTAAAATGGTACACCAATTTCCCGGGATCGTAACTTTGGCATACAATATTCGTTTGACATGCGCAATACCTCATTAGAAATATATATCCAAGGAATACAACTTTCGAATGGAAATCATCAATAAAAAACTCACATTTGGCCTAGTTTTCCAAAAAACGTCGTTTAGGGCCTCAAAATGGATCTGGAAGTTCAGGACCCGAAAAACTTCCAAAAATAGTAAACTATGCTACAATTAAGGAAATTGAAAATCTAAAAGAGACAGTGGTGGAGGTCCAGGTGGAATAGGTGGGTGGCCACCAACATCCACCTGGATCATCTTATTTGACAGGGTCATCATGGATCATGATTGTTTTATGCTAATGTTTATACATATGTATCTATGTATCTATGTCACTGTCTGACAGGGTTTTTAGGGATCATTCTTGTGGAGGAATGATTGGTTATGCAGGTGAATGGCATGACGAGGTTCCTGGTCTTATAGGAATCAAGTAGGAAGAGCAGTCATAATGAATATATGAGGTTAGTATCACGTGGATATGAATTGTTATTTTATGCCCGTATTATGCCTATGTTTATGTTATGACAGATAATGCTAAAGGATACGTCAGTGGAATGAAAACAATGTGCTTTTTGACATGCTAGGATAATCATGGATGGGAGAGAGACACTGGAAACAAGGTTGCTTGGTAAAGACAGTGTGGTTTTGGATGTGTGGTACTACTGTTGTACATATGTTGTATATATTGTAAATATGGTGTTGTGTACATATAGTATATGCGGTGCTAAGTACATATGGTGCTATGTACATGTTGCATATGTAGTATTTTGTACACATGATTTTGTGTGCATATTGTATATATGGTGTTATGTGAATATTGCATATGCAGTGTTGATGGTGCTATGTACATGTTGGATATGCAGTGTTGTGTACATATTGTATTGTGTGCATGAGGGATATGCAATGTTGTGCGCATGTTTGATATGTAGTGTTGAGTACATAGAGTGTTATGTACATGTTGTATATGTAGTGCTATGTATATATGGTGTTGTTTGCATGTTGTACATACGGTGCTATGTACATATGGTGTTGTGTGCATGATTGTACAAGTGGTGTTTTGATCATGTGGTGTTGTGTACATGTTGTGCATGTGATGTTGTGTACATGTGGTGTCATGTATATGTCGTACATGTGGTATTGTGTACAAGTGGTATTGTGTACAAGTTGTACAAATGGTACGATGTACATGTGGCATTATGTACATGTTGTGCAGGTGGTGCTCTATACATGTGATGTTGTCCATATGTTGTGAAAGTGGTGTTTTGTACATGTGGTATCGTGTATGTGTTGTACATATGGTACTGGTGTACACTTGGTATTGTGTGCGTGTCGTACATGTTGTCTTGCGGATTTAAGGTACCATGTATGTGCATTGTGTAGTTATGGTATCGTGACATGTGTATTTTTTATGTTGTACTCTATGTACGTATATGTATTATGTGGTGTTGTACATCAGGTATACATGTATTTTGTTTTGTTGTACGCCAGGTGTAGGTACATGTATTGTGTGGCATTGTACATTGGTTATAGATGGATGTATTGTGTTGTACATCGAGTGTAGGTGTATGTGTGTGTTGTGTTGTATATCGGGTGTAGGTGTATGTATGTGTTTTGTTGTACACTAGGTATAGGTGTATGTATTGTGTGGTGGTGTACACCGGGTGTAGGCGCATGTATTGTATTTTGTTGTGTTCTACACTGGGTGTAGGTGTATGTGTTGTGTGTTAGGTGTATATGCATGTATTGCATGGTGTTTAATGTCGTGTGTGGTTGTATGTGTGTGATGCACACTATGTGTATGCACACATGGTTGAGGAGAAGGCATTGGATTTTTGTTGGGTGTAGAAACCAATCTGGTGTGCGTACAAAATAAGGACAAAGGTAGAAGCTAAGGATCGACTAATGGATAAGTATCAGTATTTTATTTATATTTAATTATGAATGTTATTTATGATTTTGGTTTATGAAGATTACATGTGATCTATGATTCTGGTTTATGATATTTACATGTGAGTTATGTTTTTTATCTATGATGGTTGTGTTTCGAGCTAACCTGATCTGGTATTTTTATACATGATGATTTGGTCAAATATGTTAGTTTGACTTGTTGTGACAGAAAGAAAACAAGATTTCAAGTGTACCTTGTTGACAGATCACCATTGAGATATGATTTGAAGTTATTTCAATTTATTTTGAATCTGATGGAAGTTATGTGCTTAGTATAGGAAGCATGGAAATGCCTAGTTGGGTGGTTGAAACTAACTACAAGAATTAGCAACAATAGCAAAAGGAATTGGAAAATGTAGCAGTATGTTGGTCAAGCATTCAGGAGCAGGGCTATTGTTGGACATTGGTACCCAATAATGTCCATTGATTGCCATGAGCAAGCTATAACCAGTATGATGATTTTGAGGCAGGTATATGCCTTGGTTTTTGTATATTCCAATGTGAGGAAGCCTTGCTAAGGGATGGACTACCCGAGATGGGGGTGCTAGGGGAACCTGAAAGGTGTGTGACTGCACAGAAGGGGGTGACCGATTTCCCAAGGGACTATGTAGTAAAGAAGGGAAGGTCGGGGATGGATTTGTTTTTGGTCATTAGCATTTCCACATAGAATTAGATTCACAATGGGAGTTTGCCTTGGAACAATGAGTCGGTAACTGTTCACTAAGAGGACAAGTGGCGCGGGATTATAGTATTGGAAATTAGATGCATATTTGACTTTGATAGTGGATTTTGGACTTCCTGGGAAGGAGGTGAATCTTGGTATTACTTTGAGGGTGGAGGTGTGAGACTCTGGATTCCCTTTTTTTGGATGCAGGCATCGCATCCTTTTATTTGTTGGATATGTGTGTATTATTGTAAATATTGTTTCGAGTTGGATTTATAAACCTACATAGACAGTATGATTATTTGTTGGTTGAATCAAATGTGTATAAGTATATGTGGATTGTAAATATCGTAATGAGACGTGTTATAAATCTCCAGTAAATGGTATGTTTGTCATGTTTTAGCAGATGATCATTGTAAATATTGCAACGAGTTGTGTTATAAATCTCCATGGGTAGTATGTTTTCTTGACAATAGTCTTGTTGGTTAGGTGTCATTGAACACCAAGGATGGTGTTCCCCCAAGGGGGATGGTTTTGTAACAGCCCTGGTTAAAAATCCATGTAAAAATATACAAGGCCATGGTTGATGGGACACGTATTCCAAGCTTAATGGTGGGAAAAATATCCTAGTGGGTGTTCATTCAGTTTATTTTGGCTAAGGAAATTGGAAAAGGAAATGGAAAACACTTTGGTAAAGGGAAAAGAAAAGGCTTTGGAAAGGCAAGAAGAATTAATTGGCATTTTATATATGAAATAAAAGAAATTAGGAGAAAAGGAAGGTGAAAGGTCACAGGTTGCATGTGAGGAGGAAAATGAAGGAAAATAATGGAAAATGAAGAAAATAGAGGCCTCATTAATAAAAAGGCTTATGAGGATCAATGGGTAGGCTTGTTCACGTAACCTTTTGTTAGTTCAGTTTTGGAGCTCTCTCATTATTCTCTCTCATACTCTTGGATACTTAGAGTTTTCTTGGAGAACTCTTGGAGGGTGTGGCATACTTGGAATTTTGGAGCAACAAGGCAAAGGAAGAGTAGGAAAGCACAAGAGGACATCGGGGTCAGAAGCTAAAGTGGATTTTGCTTGCAAGTACTGAGTTTCATGTAAGTTTTCCTCACTGATTTTTGCATGCATGGCATATGCATGTGGTTCGTTGGTCGTGATATGTCATTTTCATGGAGGATGGTCGAGATTGACAGTGGATTGCCTAGCCTTGCCATTTCCTGGAAATCCATGGTGATTGTGGATTTGTTTTCCTTGTTTTCTTTTGGTTGGTTCTCATGTTTCCTTAGCTTGGATTGAGTTATTAATACTGGAATCCATGGTTAGGCAAATGCTCTGGAAGCCCTGTAACAGCTTGGGTTGAGTTACTAGTCCTGGAAGCCTTGGTTGGGAAAACGATCTGGAAGCCCTTGGTGGGTTGAGTTACTAGTCCTTGAAGCTTGGTTGGACAAACGCTCTGGAAGCATAGTAAAAGTTGTGAGTTGAGTTACTAGCGCTGGAAGCCTAGTAAAAGTTGTGAGTTGAGTTACTAGAGCTGGAAGCCTTGGTTGGATAAACACTCTGAAAGTCTTGGAAGCCTTGGATAGAGACCAATCAGATGATGGTTTTGTGATGTCTGACCGTGAGGTGGAATCACTGTTTGATGGGTTGAGTTGGATGGCCTCTAGAATCCGTGGATGTTTTTTTATTGATTTGCTCTATGAGATTCCATATTCATGCTTGGAATATGGCATGGGTGTGAATGGCTGAAGAGAGATTTGGCTCATCCATTCTACGGTCGGGTGGAACTTGGAAGTCACATACCGGGTTTTTTGTATCGTAAATTTGAGGTTATTTCTCCTTGTAATTCTATGAGTATTATACTGGTTATATGTGGTTTATATGGCTGTGATTTCATTGGTATTTTTTTTATTATTATGTTGGTTATATATATGTTTTATGGTAGTAGTTATGTATGGCTCTTATCATGTTTTTACTGGTAAATGAATGAACACTGTATCTACAACGTAATGGATGAAATGGCAGTTGATGTGTTGAGGCATCAACGTTTCTTGTCGATTCTCAGCTAAGTATGATACCCCTATGCTTAGATCTGTTATTTACTCATGTAGATTACATATTCGTAATATGTTTGACGAAATGCTTTTCATGGCTAGTAGTGGTCTAGTCAAGGTATTGTTCAACTAATTGTATTTTTACTATCATTTCCATGTTATATTACTATTTTGAAGGTCTCATTCAGTTCTCGGCAGTGACTTGGGCTCTGGGCCTAAAGAGTGGCTCAAATCCCAGGCACACTGGCACAACACTAAGAAAAATAGTCCTTGGATGCTGGCGTGCCTTGTCATGAGAGCATCCAGAGCCTCCTAAATGCTACAAGGCCTATTGCTTGGGAGCGTCCAGAGGTCAAGTGGTCCAAAATATCAGTGGCACCCAGGGGCTGGTAGGAAAAGAGGTTGGGATGGTTCTTGAGGGTCCAACTGTTGATGTTGAAGGTATGTATGGTGTGCTTCTATTAGTTCCACTTCCTTAACGTAACTTAGGAGGTTGAATCATATCATAATGGCCTCTCATCGCATGTTTACCCCATTTGGTCAATTACTTCAGTAGATGTGGGAGGAGGGTGTTACAAAACTGCATGGACGATTTTGCATGATAAGGGCCTATCGTTGCATTTGTGGGCTGAAGAATGCAACATAGCAGTATATGTGTAGAATGGGAGTCCTCATCAGATTCTCGAGATGAGTACACCAGAAGAAGCTTTTTTAGGGAAGAAATTAGATGTGTCACACTTCAGAATCTTTGGTTCATCAGTCTACATTCATGTTTCCAAGGATGTAAGGAAAAATCTATAGCCGACAACTGAGTTAGGCATATTTGTGGGGAACAATGATACACCTCACAACTATCGGGTGTACCTTCTATCTCACAGGATGAAATTTGTTCATAGAGATGTGAATTTGGATGAAGAGAAGGCTATGATACGTTCCCTGGAGAGGGAGCTTCATTTTGATGCAGATGAGTAGCTTTTGGCTCTGTTGTGGTCAACAACAACCCCCCTCTTTGTTTAGTATTAGCAATAATATCAAGCAAAGGGGGACCCTTAACAAAAAATCCCAAAAACATTTTTATCCAAATTTTTGTATTTTAACTCCCTAAAAGCTATATCGCATCGCAGAGAGAGAGTGAAGAGTTTTCCTATGCGCATAAATAAGCTGCAAAGAAGTGATGCGAAATTCATCGCATCGCATATTTTGAAAGCGCCCTTAAAAGAAAATGAGAAGGAATCGCCGACGGCCGATATGCAACGTCGCATATCGCAAACGTCGCAAAAGCAGCACACAACGAGCGAATGAAAATTGCGATATTGCGATCTGCGACGAATGAAACTATTAATTGCTGCAATACGAATCGCAGAAACCACTCATCGCAAAGTTTCTTCGGCATGATCTGTAAACCCAAAATCGAGCGCTCACCTTAAGGGAAATTAATGATTGCATGCCTGAGTATCCAAAGATGATCATGTTGCGTTTTTCGAAGAGTCAAGTCCTTATGAGTGTCATGATTATGCATTCATTAGAGTTTAAAGCTTTCATGTCAATCTTTTCGTCATGTCTCTTTTTCCTTGCGTAAATTGTAAGGCAGCAACTAATATAAATCTATATGCAGGAAACATCCAAGGAAAAGGGGAAAGCGCCAATACTTGAAGAACAGAGAGGAGATGCCTTCACAAATGAATGCCGCATGCAGCAGAGCCGCGGAGTCTAGAGTATCACTCCACAGACACTGATGAAAATAGACTATCCAAGACTCAGAGTCAAAGGCGCACAAAAGCAGCATGTTTGCAAAAGATCCTGAAGCTCAGATTGGGTAAAGCAAAAAGAAAAACACTGAAAAGGGATGATGCTTCAGAAAAGCCTGGAACAAAGAATGGAAGTAATTTTCAATACGTAAGATTGTTCAGGCAACAAAATCCCTAACTCATTGAGTCATTCACACGGCCGGAAACCGAAATAGCAACAGCACAATCAGTTTGAAAGAAATCTGGGTTATACGAAGTATACACACAGCAAAAAAACACCCAGTCAGAGGGAGATTTTCAAAAATATCTTCTAAGTTGTCAGAAAGAGATGCCATCTTTTGTTATTTCTACTTTCATCGCCCGAGCAAAAGGAAAAGACAACTAGCCGACTCTTTCCAGGCGAACCTCACATTGCTTACAGCACTAAGGAGCAGATACAGAAACGGTTAGAAATTAGATTCAATTTTTAGAAATAAATTTTCTTTAGTAAAAGGGCGGTCATTTGAAGCCGTTCCCTAAATTTGTGTAATTAAGATTAGTTAGTTAGTAGTATTTAACCCTTCTCATGGCATTTGGAGAAGGGTCCGGAAATTTGTCAAAAAACTTGTCCTCAGAACATGCACTTTTGCACCCTCGAAGGGGGTTTTTGATGAATGGATGGATCGAGATTTATTTATGTTTGCATTTTAATGTCTGCTACTGATGTTGCACTTCTGTACTCTTAGTAGATGTTAGAAGTAAGTAGAGATAAATCGTTATTTCTTGAAGTTTGTGAGTGAAATCAGTCATAAATGGTACTTTTATCTCTTGATTAATTTCTGCTCATATTCTTAGAGTGATATACAGCTGATTTGTTTATATGTTAATGTATGAATGTCTGGATTACCATTTGGCACTTTTGTACGGTGGAATCATTTGTTTGTGCTTAACATATGAATAACTGATTATGCGATATGCTATTCACAACTGTTTTGCCTAACTTCTTATGCAGAACGGTTCATCTTAAATTGATTTATATTCTTATGATAGCTGAATGATCTTTATTACCAGTTGTTGTATGAAATCTTTTTAGATCGCATAATGAAAGAATTTTACCCCGGGTTAGTATAGATTAGATGTGCTGTTTTTGTTAGATTACAGTAGCATAGAGTCAGTTTAGAGTCTAGAATTAAATTAGTTTAAAATTACCTTTTGATTAGTATCTTCAAAATGTACACACACACACACACACATCTTTTAAATTGGGAAGCTGGTCCCATCATCCCCAGTCGGACCCGCTACACCAAACGGGCAAGGAGCCGCCAACCAGGTTCCTGACCGGGTGGGTATCCCCCTTGTTGTCGACCCGATTTCGGGGCCCTCAACATATTTGGCGCTAGAAGGAGGGCACAAACTATGAATGGCAACTAAGTCAAAATCTAAATGCCATTCTGAGAGTAAATCACCCTCATCAACTCCCCCGACTTCTCCACTACGGTTAAACCCGGAGTTACAAGTCGCTCGAGTATCCACCGCTGCTACCTACTCCAATATATCAGACCAACTCACTATTGAACCCCCTGAAATTCAAACTTTGATTCGTAAACTCTAGGGATTCTCTATTTTTTCTCATAGGTCTGATAAATCTAACAGCAGCGTGACTTCGCAGCACAATCCTGCTCACCCTCTTACCAGATTGAAGAGTGAAAAATTTGGTATTCAACCAAGTGAACTCCCTCTTCCTACTAGGAAAAGAGCAAGGAAAGCACCACCCGAGTCTGACCGTGAGACTCTTTCATCCGCTTCGTCCATTTCAACACCCTCACCGCGAAGTCAACCACCCACATCCTCATCCCAAATCACTCATCCATCTTCCACACTTCCTCTTCAATCATCAACTACCATAATACCTTCATCTTCTCAGCATCAGGGACCGTCTTCTACACTCTCATTAACTAGCGGCTCAACGATGGCCCAGTCTCCATGGAACAATCCTGGGGCGGTTTTAATGCCTCCACCCCTGAGCCCAATACCGGCCCATCCTGAGAAGTGGCTACCTAAATTCAATCCAGAAACAGGCATGCTAGCTGAAGAGCATATCAATAATTTCATGCTTTCTGTTAATCTCAACGGAGTTACCAACGAAGATGTCGTCGTCCGACTTTTTCCTTACACAATGCAAGGAACAGCCGGATCATGGTACTTTTCGTTACCTTCCGGGTCCATCACAAGTTGGGACATTTTTCAAAGTCAATTCCTCACCAAGTTTGGCAATGACAGATCAACAGCGACATTGATCAATGACCTATCTAATCTTAAAGCTGAGGCTAGAGAACCCATTAAAGATTTCAACTTACGGTTCAATAAGATCCTCAACAAGATTCCCGCTGCTTCTCAACCCAGCGAGGAAGTAAGATGTGAATGGTACATCACGGCCTTACCATCTAACTTGGCTATCTTCGTAGATAGGGCAAGCAAGACGACCTTAGTTGAAAATTTAACTGAGGCGCTAGCAGTAGAAAAACGCGTAGTTGCCCTAGAAAAGAGATCTGCAAGAGAAGAACGCAAATCTAAGAAGATCTCTTTCAAAGAAGACACCAAGAAGAAGCAAATGAAAGATCCTTTCGATATGGAAGGATTACAAAAGGTGTTAAAGGCCATGTCCAACGAGATGATTGACATAAGAAAACAAGTAGCAGAAACTTCTTCAAAAAAGCCCTACAGATCTTTTAAAAGAAACCTTCCCATGGAGGTGAAACCACCCAATGTTGTCTCAAACGTCGAATCTGAAGAAGAAGAAGAAGAAGAGAATACCACTGAAGGGCAGACCGATGATGAAGAAGTTGTGGAACTACAAGGAATGTGGGATTTCATCCTCCCACAAGAAGAGGATCAAGAAGCATTTCCGGTTAGCACACGAAGCAAAAATCAACTTGATCCTCCCCAAACTACCCCTAAACAGAAGGGCGCAAGCCCTGCAAAGGTCGCAACAAAGAAAACAACCGCTAGAGCGACCCAACTTAGCCCAGTCCAATCAGATCAAGCACCTCCATCAAGAACACTGATAGTGTCGGATGAAATGGAGTATAACATTATCGATGACATGAAAAAGACTAGGGCTAATATCACTCTTTACGAATTGAGCAAATTGAAACATCAACAGAAAATAATGATGAAAGAATTACATGCCGTGCCTACTACATCTTTACCTACAGCTGTAGCTTCCCACAACATGGGAATACCTCCAACCAACATGATCAATAAGATTGATCCGAATGACATTGCCTTGATTGGAGGAAGGTCAAGATCCCATACTCCTCCTTTTCTCCTCACTTATGAAATCTTCAATAAAAACGTGCATAATTGCCTGATTGATTCTGGTGCTTCAAAGAATATTCTACCCAGATCAATATGTGCCAAATTGAATGTTCAACCTCAGAAATCTGCAGTGCGCATAGTTCAACTTGATCGATCTCAAGTCGAAGTGATTGGTGAACTTAACCAGGTGACCATAAGATTGTCGTCTAACCCGAAAGTCTGTCAGGTTATCGACATTCTAGTAGCTGATATCCCTGAATTCTATGGTTTAATTCTTAGTAGGGATTGGTCCGAGAAACTCCACGGATATTTCTCAACCGACTGGTCGCACATGTGGTTACCCTACAACGGCAAACCCAATCAAAAAAAGGTTGAACGAGAATTGCACCAAAAGTACATAGTGACAGAATTGGAAGGAGAGAACGAAGCAATAGCATAAAACAGCAGTATCATAGGCAATTACTCGGTAGATTCTTTCCTCGGCAATTTCAATGCTCACACTTCACCTTACTTAGAAAATTCAGTTGTGTCCCAAATTGAAAATTTTTCCCAAACTGATGATTCAAAGTGTTTTAATTTTTTTGATAGTTCTGTAAATACATCTTTATTTTGGAAATTATATTTTGATGGCTCTAAATCTAACGAGGGAGCAGGAGCAGGATGCGTTCTGATTAACCCAGATGGGAACAAGACCATGCTTACATGCAGACTTGAGTTTGATTGCACAAACAATACAGCGGAATACGAAGCCTTGGTGCAAGGCCTATACAAAGCAATCGGCTTGAATGTTAAGTATCTTCAAGTCTTTGGAGATTCTGAAATTGTCGTCAAACAGGTACGTAACACCATACATTGCCTGTCAAGTCATTTAAAGGACTATCAATCTTTAGTACAAGATCTGACTTCATATTTCATAGCATTCAATATTTCGTCAATCCCAAGGCTCCAAAATGTGAGCGCAGACCTGTTAGCTAACGTAGCCTCTAGACTGATTCCCTCCGAAGATTTTAGTCCCGATAGGTTTTCAATAGAATTAATCTTTAAACCATCCATCCCTTACAACATCACCAACTGGAGAGTATTCAATGACGATCCAGACATTGTGAATTTCCTTACTTCTAAAGGATCCTACTCAAATCAAATAATTGACGAAGGCCATCATGATCACCAAATTCAGCAAAATAGCACTGATAACGCTATACCTAAATCGGTGGTTAAG
Organism: Pinus tabuliformis; assembly: GCA_031772625.1. Classification (NCBI taxonomy): domain Eukaryota; kingdom Viridiplantae; phylum Streptophyta; class Pinopsida; order Pinales; family Pinaceae; genus Pinus; species Pinus tabuliformis. The sequence continues at coordinate 936,221,605 of CM062806.1, forward strand.
TTAGAAGATTTATATGATTTGAAAAGTCGGTTTAAAAGGTCTGCCAATTCTAAACTCTACAGTTCAACTCTGAACTATGAATTAGTGAACCTAGGAACCGATCAGAAGCCACAAAACGTTAATCTAGGCCACGGCCTGGCCCCTGAAGAAAAATCAGCATATATCCGTCTTCTGAGACAATTCAAAAACGTTTTTGCGTGGAATTACGATGAGCTGAAAACATACAACACTTCTATCATTCAACACACTATCCCTATGATTGACAATGAAAAACCTGTCCAGCAGAAGCTCAGAAAAATCCACCCCAACTTAGAAAATCAGATAAAGACTGAGCTAAATAAATTGTTGAGAGCCAGAATAATTTTCCCCGTCAGACACTCCAAATGGGTATCCAATATGGTGCCTGTTAGGAAGAAAAACGGAGATATTAGAATCTGTATTGATTTCCGGAATCTCAACAAAGCCTGTCAGAAAGATAATTTTCCCCTCCCACCTATGGAGCAAATACTACAGGCAGTAGTGGGCTCAGAATTAATGTCTTTCCTGGATGGATTTTCAGGATACAATCAAGTGCTGGTGCATCCCGATGATTAGTTGAAAACCACATTCCGAACCAAGTGGGGCACATACGCATATCGGAAGATGCCATTTGGTCTGATCAATGCCAGCGCTACCTTTCAGAGAGCCATGGACATCGCGTTTAAAGGTTTAGTCAATAAATCGGCAGTGATTTACCTAGATGATATAACAGTGTACTCCAAGAAGCAAAGCGACCATCTCAAAGATTTGAAACAGATCTTTCAAAGATGCTTAAGGTATGGAATTTCACTTAACCCAAAGAAATATTTTTTCGCATTAAGTGAAGGGAAATTGCTCAGATTCATAGTGTCGAAATCTGGTATTCACATTGAACCTGACAGAATCAAAGAAATTTCCGAAATATCCATACCCCATAACAAAAAGGCCATGCAATCTTTCCTTGGACAAATCAATTTTGTAAAAAGGTTTGTCCCCGATTTTTCACGTATTATTTCTCCTTTACAAAATATGATAAAAAAGAATTCAAATTTTAAATGGGGCATAGATGAGCACGAAGCATTCAACTTCATCAAACAAGCTATCATCAACGCTCCATCTTTAGCTACCCCAAATTTTTCAGAATCCTTCATCTTATACACTTTTGCCTCAGAGAAATCTTATGCCGCGATTTTGACTCAAGTAAATCAAGAAAAGGCGGAAGCTCCAATCGCATTCTTTAGCTCAAACTTACAAGGCGCTGAACTCAATTACTCAGACGTGGAGAAACAGGCTTATGTTGTTTTTAAAGCGATCAAATATTTCAGACCTTTCTTACTTAAAGCCCATACCAAAGTCGTAGTACCGTTTCCAGCGGTAAGGAACCTTTTGGTACAGAAGGATGTGGGCGAAAAGAGAGCAAATTGGATTACCGCTCTACAAGAATACGATCTTGAGATCAAACCAGCAAGCATCGTAAGAGGTCAAGGCTTCTGCAAGATGTTAGCTGGAGCATCGCAAATTCCGGAGAACTCATCTGAAGAGGTACACATGTATGAGGTAAGCCTAAACGACGCAGAATCATTATATGCGGACACCATTTATTATCTTAAGAATGGGTATGCTCCATCACACCTGGATCACACCAAGAAAAGAGCTCTGAGGTTGAAAGCTAAACAATACCAGCTCGTAAATGATGTTCTGTTTAAAAGGAATTATGATTCTGTACTTCTTAGGTGTCTTGAGAAAACTGAAGCCGAAAAGGTTTTGCAGGAACTCCACAATGGACCAGCAGGTGGACACTATGCTGGAGAGACTACTGCGCATAAGATCTTACGTGCAGGATATTATTGGCCCACGCTGTTCAAAGACTCATACAATTACGTAAGGAAATGCCAAATCTGCCAGACTGCTGCGGGGAAACAAAGGAAATCGACCATGCCACTACAGCTGGTCAACATCGAGCAACCATTCAACCAATGGGGCTTGGACATAATAGGTGAGATCGTTCCTCACTCTTCTAAGCAGCATAGGTATATCCTCACGGCAACAGATTATTTTACTAAATGGGTAGAAGCAGTTCCTCTCAAGACAGTTAATTCTGAAAACATTATTGAATTCATAGATCAATTTATCATCACTAGGTTTGGATTGCCAACGGCCTTAATGTTTGATAATGCATCATACTTTTCTGGAAATGCAATGACTGAGTTTGCATTAAAAAGAGGGTTCAAATTGAAATATTCTGCTAATTACTATCCGCAAGGTAATGGGTTGGCAGAATCAACAAACAAAAACCTAATCAGGATTATCAAAAGAACGGTCGACCAAAACCAAAAGAATTGGCACAAAGCGCTGGTAAATGCTTTATGGGCAGATAGAATCACGAAGAAAGCTTCAATCAGCACTTCTCCCTTTAATTTAGTTTATGGGAAAGAAGTGGTTCTTCCAACTCACTTAGTCATTCCCTCTTTGTCTCTAGTACAACACATCGATGAAGTATCTACTTCCTCTTTGCAATTAAGACAAATGGAAATAATCAAACTAGAAGAACGCCGAGAACAAGCTAAGAAAACCCATGCTCACCACCAAGCGCTAATAAAATCCTCTTTTGACTCAGCCATCATAACCAGAAAGAGCTTTCAGATGGGAGATTTAGTTTTGAAATGGGATAAGGCTCATGAAGAAAAGGGTAAACATACGAAATTTTAGAAGCTGTGGCTTGGTCCTTTTCAGATTGTAGAAGTCATAGGCCCATCGACGTTTGTGTTGCAGGATTTGGCAGGTAGAAGAGATTCTTTGCCTGTGAATGGACAGATTCTTAAAATGTATTTTCCATAGAAGATCACTCTTCTATTTTTTGTAGGATAGTTTTAGTTTCTTTTATTTTGTTTTCTCTTTCTTATAAATAAAACCGGTTGTAAATGATCATTGAATAAGATTCATGAAAGAGCACACTAACTCTCTATCAGATTTTGATTTCACTTGTACAAATAGCAAAACTTTTCGAAAAATCTGATTTTTATTATTGACAAATAGAGTTAACTTTAGCCTGAATAATGATATTAGTTTCAACCTTTCGAAAGACTTTGATGAAATCAACCTTTGGTTAAAAAATTGTTTTATCCCAGCACAATGAAAGGTATCATCAATAATAAAATAAATATTCTCTGCAAAGCTGTGATTTTCAAAGCTCTATTATTGTCGTCCAGAGCTTTCTTAAGGAAAAACAATGACTTCCTCCCTGCCAAAGGAAACCGCAGCATTCAGAGAAACAATCCGAGAAAGCACTATATCTCAAAGAATAAGAGGTCTCATCACGAGCCGGCTTATCATGATCACAGATATTATAACTTGCTGACTTTGCCAAAACTGTCTATCAAAACAGGGCAACGACTCAAGATTGTTGCAATCAAAAGACAAGGGGTCTCATCACGAGCCAACTTGTTCAGCAAAAGTGTAAATCAAGTGAATGACTGTGTCATAATTTGGCCACCAAACCAAGACATTGTTCTTTAGAGAGTAAAAAAGGAAAAAGTGCCAAAAAGGATTTTTCTCTGAAATGTTGTAAATAACCTTAAGCAGGAAAAAGGATCATTGCTGGATAACATGGTAACCCTGTCGAGGCTATGGACGCTTGCGGGCAGCAGAGGCTCTACCTACGACAAATGAGCATATTTTAAAGCCAGCATGCAGAGAAGACCTTATTTTATCTTTAAAAAGGACCAAGTAATGTCTGGTATGAATGCAAGAACTAAGCCTAGGGAAGCAGACAATTGGAATAAAAGAAGGGTTGAAGCAAAGTATCATTGACAGGATGAGGGGTAATCTACTCTATCTGTCCATAACAAAATTTAGACATATGAAAACTTTTCTGTTTCGGAAGTGGAAATGTCAATAGAAAAGCAGAGATAACTGGTTCTTCACAGTGAATCGCCATTGTTGTGGTCAACAACAACCCCCCTCTTTGTTTAGTATTAGCAATAATATCAAGCAAAGGGGGACCCTTAACAAAAAATCCCAAAAATATTTTTATCCAAATTTTTGTATTTTAACTCCCTAAAAGCTATATCGCATCGCAGAGAGAGAGTGAAGAGTTTTCCTATGCGCATAAATAAGCTGCAAAGAAGCGATGCGAAATTCATCGCATCGCATATTTTGAAAGCGCCCTTAAAATAAAATGAGAAGGAATCGCCGACGGCCGATATGCGACGTCGCATATCGCAAACGTCGCAAAAGCAGCACACAACGAGCAAATGAAAATTGCGATATTGCGATCTGCGATCCTACAAACTGCGATCTTGCGATTTGCGATCTGCGACGAATGAAACTATTAATTGCTGCAATACGAATCGCAGAAACCACTCATCGCAAAGTTTCTTCGGCATGATCTGTAAACCCAAAATCGAGCGCTCACCTTAAGGGAAATTAATGATTGCACGCCTGAGTATCCAAAGATGATCATGTTGCGTTTTTCGAAGAGTCAAGTCCTTATGAGTGTCATGATTATGCATTCATTAGAGTTTAAAGCTTTCATGTCAATCTTTTCGTCATGTCTCTTTTTCCTTGCGTAAACTGTAAGGCAGCAACTAATATAAATCTATATGCAGGAAACATCCAAGGAAAAGGGGAAAGCGCCAATACTTGAAGAACAGAGAGGAGATGCCTTCGCAAATGAATGTCGCATGCAGAAGAGCCGCGGAGTCCAGGGTATCACTCCACAGACACTGATGAAAATAGACTATCCAAGACTCAGAGTCAAAGGCGCACAAAAGCAGCATGTTTGCAAAAGATCCTGAAGCTCAGATTGGGTAAAGCAAAAAGAAAAACACTGAAAAGGGATGATGCTTCAGAAAAGCCTGGAACAAAGAATGGAAGCAATTTTCAATACGTAAGATTGTTCAGGCAACAAAATCCCTAACTCATTGAGTCATTCACACGGCCGGAAACCGAAATAGCAACAGCACAATCAGTTTGAAAGAAATCTGGGTTATACTAAGTATACACACAGCAAAAAACACCCAGTCAGAGGGAGATTTTCAAAAATATCTTCTAAGTTGTCAGAAAGAGGTGCCAGCTTTTGTTATTTCTACTTTCATCGCCCGAGCAAAAGGAAAAGACAACTAGCCGACTCTTTCCAGGCGAACCTCACATTGCTTACAGTACTAAGGAGCAGATACAGAAACGGTTAAAAATTAGATTCAATTTTTAGAAATAAATTTGCTTTAGTAAAAGGGCGGTCATTTGAAGCCGTTCCCTAAATTTGTGTAATTAAGATTAGTTAGTTAGTAGTATTTAACCCTTCTCATGGCATTTGGAGAAGGGTCCGGAAATTTGTCAAAAAACTTGTCCTCAGAACATGCACTTTTGCACCCTCAGAGGGGGTTTTTGATGAATGGATGGATCAAGATTTATTTATGTTTGCATTTTAATGTCTGCTACTGATGTTGCACTTCTGTACTCTTAGTAGATGTTAGAAGTAAGTAGAGATAAATCGTTATTGCTTGAAGTTTGTGAGTGAAATCAGTCATAAATGGTACTTTTATCTCTTGATTAATTTCTGCTCATATTCTTAGAGTGATATACAGTTGATTTGTTTATATGTTAATGTATGAATGTCTGGATTACCATTTGACACTTTTGTACGGTGGAATCATTTGTTTGTGCTTAACATATGAATAATTGATTATGCGATATGTTGTTCACAACTGTTTTGCCTAACTTCTTATGCAGAACGGTTCATCTTAAATTGATTTATATTCTTATGATAGCTGAATGATCTTTATTACCAGTTGTTGTATGAAATCTTTTTAGATCGCATAATGAAAGAATTTTACCCCGGGTTAGTATAGATTAGATGTGCTGTTTTTGTTAGATTACAGTAGCATAGAGTCAGTTTAGAGTCTAGAATTAAATTAGTTTAAAATTACCTTTTGATTAGTATCTTCAAAATCTACACACGCACACACACATCTTTTAGATTGGGAAGCTGGTCCCATCATCCCCAGTCGGACCCGCTACACCAAACGGGCACGGAGCCGCCAACCAGGTTCCCGACCGGGTGGGTATCCCCCTTGTTGTTGACCCGATTTCGGGGCCCTCAACAGGCTCTAAAGGAATAACCTCGTGATGTTCTGCAGTAGCCACAAGTATAGGAGCAGAGAGTGGAAGCAACCACTCATGTAGATACATCCAGAGAAGGAAGGAAGTGCACTCGGGAAGCTGATAGATTATTGCATGATGTTATAGAGAATGTGGGAGCACACACATCATAGTGTAGGTAGAGGAGGTCACTGGATCGATACATTGGGTACATGGCTCTGATGAGTGAGCTAGTTAAGACAGAAACATCCTAATTCGAGGAAGCAACGTAGATGTTGGTTGATGACATGGTAGAGGAATATGTTTCCATAGTCAGAAACAATGTTTTGGAATTAGTCCCAAGGCCAGAGAACAAGCCAGTGGTGGGTTCAAGGTGGATCTACAAGGTGAATCAAGCAGCGACTTGAAAAATCAAGAAACAAAAATCCAGATTTGTGGCCAGGGGTTACCTCAGGTGGAGGGAATTTTTTATGAGGAGACCTTTGCTCCAGTAGCAAGGTACTCTTCTATTATATCAATTCTAGCACTTGCAACACATTTGGGATGGAAGATCCATCATATGGATGTGAGGACAACATTCCTCAATGGAGTGATTGAGGAGGACCTGTCATTGAACAACTGGAAAGATTTGAGACCTTCGACAAAAATTCGCATGTATACAGACTCAAGTGAGCATTATATGGATTGAAACAAGCACCCCACGCTTGGTACACCAGGATCAACAGCTATTTAACCAGGTTGGGCTTCACCAAAAATGAAGCAAATTCAAACCTTTACCATTGTTGTTGAAGGTAAGTTTTTTATTATAGTATTATATGTCGATGATTTTATTTTAATCAGCGATGAGAAGTTGATGAAATCTTGCAAAGAGGATCTTACAAGAGAATGCGAGATGAAGGACATGGGACTCATGCATTATTTCTTCGGTTTGGAAATATGGCAAGTAGATGGGGAAATGTTTGTCTCTCAGGGAAAGTATGCCAACAAGATACTGAAGATGTTTCGCATGGAGAGTAGAAAACCCATGGACACTCCTCTAGCAGGCAGATAGAGGAAAGAGGATGCCACTTCAAGTGAGGAAGTGGAGGCCATTATTTATAGGCATCATGTGGGTTCACTCATGTATTGTTGAACACACGACCAAACATGTGTTATGCAGTTAACCAGCTTAGTCAATAAATCATTAAACCAACCAAACTTTATTGGAAGGCATCCAAACATGTGTTGAGATACCTCAAAGGCACTACTTAATATGGTCTTTGGTACAGACAGACAAAGGGAGTGAAGTTGCAAGGCTTCACAGATGCAGATTGGCGGGTAGTCCATCAGATCAGAAGAGCAGTTTAGGAGGAGTCTTTAGTATTGGGTCAATAGTAGTTTCTTGGTATAGCAAGAAGTAGAGATTTTTTGCACCCAGTTCAACATAAACACAGTACATGGTTGTTAGTCAAGAAGCTTGTGAATTTATATGGATGAGGAAGATTCTTGTTGGGTTATTTGGTCATATGATGGATCCCATTATGATTTAATGTGACAATCATAGTTGTATCAAATTCTCTGAGAATCCAATTTTTCATGATTGATCCAAGCATATCGACATCCAGTATCACCATCTACGAGATTGTGTGCAAAGACAAATCATGTCATTGGAATACATTCCTAGAGAGGAACAAGATGTAGGACAAAGGTTTTGTCAAGAGGAGAATTTGAGTTACATAGAGGCATGATTGGGGTATCTAATAATCCCTTTCTTGCTGAGAGGGAGTGTTGAAAAATGGCAGCAAGAAAATCCTAATTTAGTTTTCCCTTGAATTAAATTAAAAGAAATCGAAATTCCACATCAACAGACAACTTGAATCAGTTCACTGAGTTTTTGTCACTCAGTTAACTTAGTTAATTCGAGTTGGGGGCTTAACTTGAGTTGTGCATAGTGATTCCTAAATTTTAGGTGCCTAGGTTGAGTTTAATTTCAGATGTAACAATTTAATTCAATTAAATTGAGTTAAGGACGGTTAAACTAGTTCCAACTGTTGGAGGAACTAGTATGAGGTCAAGCAGTGGGGTGCAGCTTTAATGTTGAACAAGTTAATTGATCAATCATCTAATAATTAACTCAAGCATGCATGAAATTAAAGTTACCCAGTTGATATTGGAGTTCAACGGTAGTGTACTATATGTTCTATAATTATCCAAGTTGTACAGGTGGTGCATGCAATTAGAGAAGGACCTATAGGGATTGTGTAGTTGTAGATGAGGAATTTCCCTAAATAATAGGGCTAATTCCCAAGGAAACAACGTAAGGAAATAGGAGCTTGGCAGGTGGGAAAATTGGCTAAGGGTTGGCTAGAGTTAGTCTATGAGGCAACGAGATAGATTATACTTGTGCAGAGGTTGCTCAAGCTTGAGCAAGCATTGTATTTCTTCTCTATTTTCTGACTAATGCAATACAAATAGGAAGGTGTTTTGAGCAGTTTCTTTCCCCTAGATATATCCTCGTGTATGTGTGTTAAATTTTGATGCATGTTTTTTATATTGCTTCTCAATCGTGAATTGCTTTCCACATACGAATAAAGTAGATGTGAATCTTATATTTTAGAACATTACATGAACAATAATGAATCTACAATTAGTTGTAAATAACTTTGATGTAAATACACAAACTTTAAATATACCATACATGGAAATAAAGTCTACATCAAAAGTGACCATAATACTTATTCATAAAAGCATATACCTAATTGTATTCATGATAAAATTTTGAAAAACACTAAATGTACCAAACAGCTAAAATTATGATTATTATTATTAAGATATATAAATATTAATGAAATCATTTAATATAATTTTTTATATAAAAAATTATATTTTATTTTTATAATAAATAAAATAAATTAATAAATACAAACTTATACCTTATTAATTGAATTTAAAATTAGATTACTTTATTTAGTCATGAATTGTGGACGAGTATCCAACACTTTGTATGGACTAAAAAACAAATCTCAAATTTCCCATTTATCACTTCTTACAGAGTAAATTGAAAGGAAATTTTAGAGAATTTTTTTCCTTGTTCGTTAGAGAATAGATTATGTCTATGTTTATATATATAAAACGTGTAGAGTTAAGTTGGGGGAGAAGAAAATAATAATTTCTCATTCACATTGAAAAGAAATATTTCTTGAGATTTCCTTCAAGTTAATATATGGGAACCCTTCATTTTATATTACAAAATATTCTAAATTATTTTAGTTTTCAATATCAAGCATTTTATATAGATAGATACATGTAGGAATGTAAATGATGAAATTTATTATTTTTAAAAATCAAAGATATTTTTCAAATAAAAAGAAATTAATTAATTAATTTTTAAAAATGTTATTTAATATTTAAATATAATAAAAAAAATATAGAAATTATTATAATTTTAGTAGTTAAAAAAACAATTAAAAATAAGATAAGATTTAATTTCAAAATGCAAATATTAAATCTGTTTTAACATAAAGCATAATTTATCTACTATAAGTTTGGTATCTTTATAATTCATTTAAATTATTAAAAAAAAGAAACATGATTTAAAATATCCAATATAAATTTTTGAGGTTAATTATGCTTTGAAAATTATTATAAAAAAATGAATATGGGTTAGAATATTTAAATTATTAAAAAAAATAACATGATTTAAAATATCCAATATAAATTTTTGAGGTTAATTATGCTTTGAAAATTATTATTAAAAAATGAATATGGGTCAGAATATTTAATATTTTTTTAGATTGATTAGGCTTTGAAAAAAAAATATATATATATATATATATATATATTTCACAAAGAAATATAAATTCGTTTAATTTTAAAATTATGATATTTTTATCATTTATAAAATTAAAGAAATTTATTAAATAAATAATAGATTAAATATTTTTTAAATGTTATTTTATATTTAAATACAATAAAGATAAAAATATCAAGTTATTACTATTTGGGTAAACGAAAAAGTCTCGATGAGTAATTAAAAGTGTAATAAGGTTTTATTTTAAAATGTAACTATAAAAGAGGTATAAAATTTGACTTGGTTAATTGAAAAGAATAATTTTATTTGATAAAAATTAAAAAAAAAAAAAAAAAAATTATTTAAAAAAATAATTATATGAGAAATTGAATTTCACTAAAAATTTATTTAAAGAGATTAATAATACAAAATTTAAAATTTTATTTTAACTTCAAAATAAATGTATAAAATATAGAAGAAATTCAATATTAATTTCTTATAATAAAATGAATAGAAAAAAATTAAAAACATATATTTTAAATGAGAATTTGAATTTAAAGAATGTAAAAGGAAAATAAATTATAAATAACATATTTTTTTATATAAATTGTGGAAAAAAGAAAAGATAATATTAATTCTTTAATATAGTATTAATTTTATAATTAAAATTTAAAAATATTAACTTTTATTTATTATTAAAAAATTAATCAATTTTTTATAACAATAATCTAAAAATTCGAAAAGATACTATAATTTTTTAATAAAGTTAGTTTTATATATTTATAGAGTAATTATTTTTAAGCTAGTAATAAAATTGAAAAAAAAAATCCCCTTTAATTAAAACGTTGAAATACAAGCCCATATACGTATGGATTAAATAAGTTTTTCACATTGCCAATTAAAATAAAAATATGCTTATGGTTTTATTAAATTATTTTAAACAAAACGTTGTGGTAAAATTGAAAACATCTAAGACCAAATGACAATTAGAGAACTTTCATTGTGAATATTTCACTTCATTGATAGGAGAGAGGAATAAAAGTTGCTAAGTTGAAAAGGCAATTTTTAAGGGCCATTCACTAAGCCAATGATTGGCTTAGTGCATGGCATTATTATTCATATATGGTCATGCATACATTATAAACATGTACCACATATCATCTTCAGCGTGAGGTTACTCTGTGAGCTCTGTTATCATCTGCACACGGTGGGATTCGGTCCTACCAAGTCATCTCCTTATTAATTTCCTACGACATTGTCACATGCTCAAGACCATAACAACAAAAAAAAATCTCCTTTTTATTTTTTCTTCCCAAGTTACCACAATAATAATGTTATTTATTACGAATAGTTACAATTCAATCATAATCTATAGCCTATGTTTATATTAAAATTCCGTTGTTGGTCAAAAGCTTTACAAGTGTCTTTATGTATGGAAATTGGTTTATAACTAGGATTGATTTGACACTCATCATGTCCCTTAGGCTCCACGTCATGCTTATTTAACTTCCTAGGACTAGGTTGTCCTAAACTCCAAAAGAACCCTATCGAGTACTGCATCCTATCGATGTTTCATCACTTTCCTTTACCATCCCTAGCGCAATTAGGGTTGTTCTATCGAAGTTAAATTAGTGTTATGCATCAACCTAAATTCAAGTTAGGGTTTTCCTTTTTTGTCTATATGTAATTTGTATCACTATGTATTGACAATGGTCCATGCAAGGTTGTTAATTTGGATTCAAGTTCACTGATTTATTCTTGTTTCCATTGAGGATGGGATTATACAGATTAGAACTGGTATTTGATATATTTTTGGTTTCTCTTTTCTAACGAGACAATTTCAGCGACTTTAAAGAAAATTATTTCCCATGCAATATGTTTTTTTATTTCTCTGCTTTAATGAGACAGTTTTTGAGATTTTAAAGAAAATTTATTTCTCGTGCAGAAGAGTGGTTTTGTTCAATTTTTGTTCTTTGACCTTAATACAATCATTTCTATTAAAAATTACCTTGATATTTCTCAAATATGTTGAACATGCTAGCGTGTTGGAACTTAGATACACAAAAAAATGAAAATAATATGGCTTACATAGTTTGTATTTTTCTACTAATGATTTTTGAGTCCATACATTTTCTGGCTTTTGTACGACTGTATATAGGCCTTTATGCTTTATTCCATATTTTGAGGTTATTTTTTACTTGTGTTCTTATCATTTTTAATGAATATTTGTCTCCATATCGGCTGCGAGTGAGGCCTAAATTTTCCTTCCGGGACTTGCTCACCGCCCTCAAAACATTTAGTTAACGAATATGTTGAACATGCTAGCATGTTGGAACTCAGATACACAAAAAAATTGAAGATAATTTGGTTGGCTTAGTTTGTATTTTTCTACTAATGATTTTCGAGTCTAGAATCATTTTCTAAATTTTGTACAACTGTATATAAGACTTTATGCTTTATTCTAGATTTCAAGGCTTGTTTTCACTTGTGTTCTTGTTATTTTTAAAGAATAGTTGTTTCCACATCGGTTGCAAGCAAGACGTGTGTTTTCCTTCCAAGACTTTCTCACCAACCTCAAGACGTTTAGTTAAAACTTCTACTTGGGTTTTGGACTGCCTTAGACATGTTGGGTTGTGTTATATTCTTTCCACGACTAGTAGGGGGGTTACAGGCGGGTGACAACCCCCCTGGCAAGGGGTATGTAGGGGTCCCCCCTGCACGGGGTCCAGGGGGTAGTGCCCTGGGAAAAAAAAGAAATCAAACCCTATTTTACCTATGGTTTTGTGCATTGATTTCGCACATAGTTTTGGTCGCGATGGTTTTTGGTCCATGGTATTATGTAGATCCGGTGAAGAGAACTATGGTTATGTTCTAATCCAAGGTTAATGGATTAGGGTTTATGGATGCTTCAGCATGTATATATATGTGTTGCAACATTGAAAGAAATATAATGAAAAATCAATCTGGTAGTCTCGGTTTTGGGATCCAGGGGAAAATCTCTGTGTATATTTGTTTTATGTGTTATGCTCTCACCTTTCTTTATTTTCTGTTTTATAATTCGTATGCAGGTAATTTATGTACGGGATTAAAACCTACAAGATGAGCCTTGAGATTTCCATTTCTAAGGCTTAATCGAAACCCATGTCTGGTTAATTTTGAATAAATTTCTTTTTTAATATTTAGGCCAAGTTTTATTCATATTATGCATATATAGGTATTTATGTTTCCTCTTCACCCTGGGGTTTATTATTTTCTCTTATATAGGGTATACTACCAAGTTTCATTTTAGTTAACAGTTCTCTCTCTGATGATTGAACATGTACAACAAGAAAGAAAGCCAATATTTCACAGAACTATTGATTTATCACCATATCCTCAATTTGTACTATATACAAGATTTAAACTATGTTGAAGAATAGTCATTCTCGCAATTAAGTTGTAACACATAATTCTTCTAATCATCATAAAGAATAGAAAGAATAGAAAAACTTGAAGAGGTACTTATATGTACGTTGCCTCATCTGTAATGAAAATCAACCAGAGAGACCACTCAACCCAACCACAAGACTGGCAATGACATCCAGACTCCCCCCGAGATTTCTCCCTTCTAGACAGTTTAGAAACAAAATCTTTGATTTAGCCTACCTTCTAAACCTCTAGACCACAGAATTCCAGACCATAATTCTATAATCAAGGATTTTTCACAAGGGTTCCATTGGCTCTATGTCCAACACAAGAAAACCTTATCCTGACAGTGTCCAGTCAAGCTTCAAAACGTCCTATGTAAGATAAGGTTCCCCAATTCTCTTGTCTCTCTATTGTCTAGACTTCATCTACCGTCCTCGGATCGTTTCCGTTGAGATGGGGTTTTTCCATCCCAGGGAGAGACAAATATGGGTAACTATTTTCCAACTGTCTAGAGGTTTGAAAATTCGTTTTTCTTTTTGGTCTCTCCCATGACTTTCAAAATATGTCATTATTTGTTTCTAAATCAAGTCTATCTCTTAATAATATAGTTCCTCGAGGCCCCTTTCACTAAACCATAAGTCATTGAGCTTTATAAAAATATAAGTAAAAGTAATAGTAAACTTCAGTAAATATCCGCATCAACGGGGGTATTACATCTTCCCCCCCTCATGTGAAACATTATCCTCGGCGTTCAGTTCAGCCCTTTGGAGCATGTTAGGGCATGTCTTCCCAGTGGCCTCTTCTAGGCTAAAGTGCTTCCATTGCACTTTAACATGGGTGATAACTCGCCTATGTAAAATTATTTCTCTCTATTCAAGAATACGCAAAGGCTCTACTAGGAACTCTTTGTCTAGTTCGACCAATGCCATAATCATAGCTTGTCATTAACTCGTATTATTAATAATGTTCATCTATACATTTCAAATTACAAAATTATATCTTTCATTGTACATATTTCCAATTCATCACATGTTTAGGATCATATACATATTCCTTCAATAATGAAACATGAAACACATTATGGACCTAAATATGACTAGGTAATGCAACTTGGTATGCTATAGGCCCAACCCTTTCCAAAATCTGGAAAGGTCGACAATATCGGGGTGTTAATTTTGCACCACCACCCCATCGTAAGGTACTTATTTTTGGCTTAACCCATATATAAACATGATCCTACATGGAATTCCCTATAGGTTCCTTTCCTATCTGCAAATTTTTTTTTCCTATCTTGGGAAACTTTCAAATTTTGATGAACTTTCTTTACTACTTGCTCCATCTCATCTAGAATATCATGTCCTAGTACTAATTTAAATTTAGGGTTGTTCCAATTAGTGGGTATCCTATATTTTTTCCCATACAACACTTCAAAAGGGATCATTCCCAATGATTCATGATAGTTATTACTATATGAAAATTTGATTAAGTGGAGGTACTCGTCCCACTAGTTTGGTTGTTGCATTACATACATTCTTAACATATTCTCCAGTACCTGATTAACTCCCTCAATCTATCCATCATTTTGAGGATGGTATGTAGTGGTGAACTGAATCTGTGTACCTAGACCCATAATAAGGGCTTTCCAGAATCCGGCGGTAAATTTCACATCCCTATCTGAAATCACCATCGTTTGTAAACTATGTAACCAAAATATTTCCTCATAAATATATATGTGATTTCAACTGTTTTATGGGTAGATTTAACCGATATAAAATGAGTTATATTGCTCAATCTGTCCACCACTACCATGATATAATTATTTTGTTTCTTATATCTGGGAAAACCTGTAACAAAATCCAAATTAATCGTGACCCACTTCCATTTTGGTATAGGTAGTGGATGAAGTAAACTAGTAAGATGTTGATGCTCTACCTTAACATTTTGGCACTCCAAGAATCTAGCCAAGTACTCACTAATATAATTCCTCATGCCTTGCCAAAAGTAGTCCTTTTTAATTACAGAAATAACTTTTGATATCCAAGGTAGGCAACATATGGGCTTCTATGAAATTCATCCAACATAAATTGTTTAATATAGGTTTGATTAGGAACATATATTCTACCTCTAAAGGTCGACATATTATCACCATTTATGCCATAGTCAAATTATCTTCCCAAGTTTTGTGCCTGATGGGTTTAGGAATTTATATTCATGATCTTTATGAGAAGCTTCTTTAATTTATTTAGAAAAAATTGATTCTATTTTACTGTAAGAAATTTCATACACACAATGCAATTTTCTGCTTAGCGCATCAGCCACACGATTTTCTTTCCCCTTAAGATGTCTTATGTCAAAATCAAATTCGCTTAAGAAAGTAGTCCGCCTAGATTGGAGTGAATTTGAGTTAGGTTGTTTAAAAAAACTCATTAAACTATTGTGATTAGTCATTAACAAGAATTTCTTCCCCAATAAATAATGTCGTCATACCTTTAAGGCGTGAACTACAGCCGTAAGTTCCAATTCATAAGTGGAGTATCGTTTTTCGTGTTCTTTCAATTTGCATGAATTGTAAGATGTGATTCTACCTTCTTGTATCAAAACTCCTCCAACACCTTCTTTACAAGTGTCTGTACAAATGGTAAATTACTTCTCTAGATATGTTACTTTTAATATAGGGGATGTGGTCAACAAGTGTTTCAGATGCTCAAAACTCTATTGATATTTTGTTGTCCGATTAAAATATTTTCCCGTCTTCTATAGAGAGGTTATAGGGTAGGTGATTCTAGAGAACCCCTCTATAAAATGACAATAGTAACCATCCAACCCCATAAAAGACTAAATGTCGGCAATATTTTTGGGGGCATACTACTCCATGATAGTTAAGATTTTCTCGGGATCCACAACTATGCCTTCAAAGGAAATGATGTGTCCCAAGTATTGAATGTAGTATTTGTAAAAATCACACTTACTATATTTAGCATAGAGTTGGTTATCTCGCGATGTTTGTAATACCATATTTAAATGTTTTTCATGCTCCTTCGTGTTTTTTGGAATAAATAAGAATATCATCAATAAAAATTAAAACAAATTTGTCCATGTAAGGATGGAATATACCATTCATCATACTCATAAATGTGGTTGGGGCATTAGTAAGCCCAAAGGGAAACACCACAAACTTATAGTGACCATAGTGAGTTCTAAACATTGTCTTACAAATGTCTTCTTCCTTTATTCAGATATGATGGTATCTTGAGCGTAGATATATTTTTGAGAATACACTGGCACCCCTAACTTGGTCAAATAGGTCATTTATTCTTGGCAGAAGGTATTTATTTTTAATGGTTATTTTTTTCAATTGTTTATAATCAATACATAATCAAAACATATCATCCTTCTTTCTCACAAAAAATACACAAGCTCCCCAAGGTGACACACTTGGGTAGATGTAGCCTTTATCCAAGAGCTCTTATAGTTGTATTTTGAGGTCTGTCAACTCAAGTATATTGATACAATAAGGAGTTTTAGATACAAGGGTGGCTCTTGGAAGTAACTCTATGGTGAAATCGATGTCTTTCTTAGTTAGTATCCTATTTATCTCTTCTGGGAATATATTAATAAATTCTTAAATAAATGGCAAGTTTTCCAAGGAGATGGTCTGATCCTTAGAATTGGTATAGCCTACTTGCATGGCATAAATTTGGTAGCCTTTCTGAATAGATTTTCCTATATGGTTAGCAGTAATAGGTTGCAACTTAATCACTTTTCTCTCCATGAATCTTATATCTACTACCTCCTTTAGCAAGGAAGCTAACAGTATTATTCTTACAATTCACTAAGGACCAATGCTTCTCTGACTAATGCATTCCAATCAACACATCATAAGATCCTAGGGGTAACATGTTTAAATTCACTCTAATTTGTTGTCCTTCTATTTCAATAGGATAGTTTTCCACCTTAGCCATCACCCTTCTTTTGGCTCCTATAACCAATTTCACTAAGCAAGGGTTTTTTAATTTGACCATCTGCAAATGACACAATTCTACTATCTTCAGACTAACATAACTCAAGCTTTCACTTGGATCAATTAAAATGGAAATAGAATGATTAACTACTTTACCTTCAAATCCTATCATTGTGGGTTAACATTCCACCTAATTATCGTCTAAAGTTACATTAATTCCTGGCATGTTTTTTTTCCACCTCTCCCACTGTTGAATGTTCTTGTATGTTAGTAGCTTGTTTTATGCAGACAATATGAGGACAATTCTTGTAATAATGGGGCTCCCCACATCCCCATCATTGCAAAGGGGGTTTTGGTGTTGATTGAATTCTGAGCTTGAGTATTTACAATATGATCTGTTGTATCTTTGAGATTATAATGGTCAGCTATCATGTCAGGGCATCTAAGATAATTGTTTTAGGGGTTTTGTTTTAATTTGGAGGACCAATGTATGAAACAAATGTAATATTATAATGCCTAACCTTTTGAATAATATTAATATTAAAATAGAGGGCTGATATTAAAATTCACACAGTGATGTAGCTTGTATGGTGGTGAGCAGAAACATAGAAATGATATGATTATCACAGTCTTCAGATTGAAAATTAAATAATCATAAGTATGAAATCCTTTAAACTGTGTTCAGAAGGTTTAATAGAATATGCTTAAGCTTACAAAATATGTTGATGATTTATTGATTTAGAGGGAATTAATTAAACAAACAGTTCATTAATTCATTATCTTTACAGATTATCACTTCAAAAGCTTATAGGAATAGATTGAACCCCAATTATTCCTACCTAGTTATCTATGTAAGACATAAGAATATGAAGAAAAAAATAATAAATAATACTGGAAAAACTTACATGAAACACAGAACTGTGTAAAACAAAATTCAGAATCCTTTGTTTTTATATTAATGATCCAGAAAAGTCAAGTACATCAAATGCTTTAAAATACTTCTTCAAGAGTGCAACCCTTAATAACTCATATAGAGAGTTATTTATACAACAGTAGAACTGAGAAAATATCATAAACTGTTTTTACAAAAATAGATTATTACAAAATCAAAAATAAAAACTGCTAGTTGATCTGGCACTATTTTTATGCCAAGTTGTTGATGACTGTTGCTGGAAAAACTAAAAATTGTTGAAGCTTGCTGACTGTTCCTCCAAAAATTGAATGTTGTTATATCACCCTTTAGTCAAGTAAATCTGTCAATTCTTCCCATCGTTTCTTATTTGTGATAAAAACACTGGTTACCCTCCTGTAAACTTCATCCATCTCTGTATATTTAGTAAAAGTGGGCTTTACTAAAAATATGTGTTTGATTTCATTCAAAATAAAGAAAGTATCCCTGAGTGTATTTACTATTAGTGCTGGTGTTGCTGAACCTCTGATGTTTGAAACTGAAGCTGCATGTTTGCCCACCTCTTTCAGCTTCTGAACATAATCCTCAATTGGCATCAACTTATCATTAATTACAAGCATAGAGGGTAAACCCTTGCTGGTCAAGGGTTCTATTCTGCTGAAAAACCTCTAAACTATGGTATTGACATTGCTGCACTTTTCTTGTAGCTAAAGGGTGAGATTTTTCTTGGTGATGATCTTCTTTACCTCCAATATAGTTGCAGTTCTGTCACTTATGCCTAATTCCTCAAGTTCATAGCCATCTTTGGAATTTATAAATTTGATTATATCAGAGGAAATTTTTGGCATATCCTCCAGCTCCTTAGTTATAGTCTCCACTGATTCTTGGGATTTTTCTAAGAGATCTTTCTTATCAAACACTATCTTAATAAAGGGCCAAATATCCTTGATTGATTCTATAATTTCTTCCCGTGGGATTTCCTTTGCTAAACCCAATTTGTTTCCTATGAAGGATTCTTTGAGTTCCCTCTGTAATACTTCAACCTGACCTTTTGCTATGTTCAATTCAACTGCATGTGAACTGTCAGCTACTAACTTCATAAGTTGTAACTCCTTGAGTTCATCCTTTAGTTTCTTAATTTCTCCTGTTTGGATAGATAGGTTCTGAACAACTTCAGCACGTTGTTCAGCTCCTTTTGTTGCACCTATAGTTGATGTTGCAGCTGAAGTGGAAACTTTAGTGGTTAGAATTGATGTAAGGGGGACTATATCCATTGGAGTTTGAGCCATGTTAATAGCTTCCTGATTTTCCTTTACCAATTTCTCCATCTACTCTTCCATTTGTTTAATCTGCAGATTTTGCTTTATGATAAGCTTCATCATGTTAGACTTTTGTGTTTCCGTCTCCTGGATTTCTTTGGTCATTGGTTCCTCAAAGGCTGGAAATTTTAGATGTTTCTTTAATGTTGCAACTTCAGCATTCTTCTTCTTTATGAGCTCTTCTACAGCGTTTATGTTTGAGGGATTGTATCCCATCTTCAGCACTAGATTCTCCAAGGATTGGATCTTGGTATTGTTTGCTAATGAGGAGAATTTCTCCAACTTTAGCTGTGACTAAATGTTGGTCAAGGTAACTTGCATTTTTTACAAACTCATGGCAGTGTTTGTCAAGGTGGAAGCAATCATCTACCCAGTTTGTTTGTGCATCTCAATTTGGTCAATTGGATGCACATCCTTCACATTGAACTCAAAAGAAGTCTATTTTTTATATTGAGCAGTAGTCCTAGGCTGTGGAACTTGGGCTTGCAAGAAATCCATCTGCATCTTTCCCTTCTCAGAATCGAAGGCTAAAAGAAGCCTAGTTTGAGAGCTGGAAGAGTGCTTCCAGAACTGCATGTAGGTGTTCAATTTTAATTCTTCATTCTTCCTTTTGATCTCACTGAAGACATGAAAAATGTCTTCCTCCTTATCTTTTGGAATGCCTCCACTAGTTTGAACTACCTATTGTTCATTAGAAGTAGTATAATGAGTTAGGGACTGTGTAGATTGTCCACCAGACTGTGTATAAAGCATGGTCTTCCCTAGTCCATCAAATGATGTCTTCTGAGGTTCATTTGTGGCACCAAAAATCACAGAGATCCTAGGTCTCTTTTTCCTGTGTATAATCCTAAAGCCTTGACTTGTTGCTTCAGTCGTAGGTGAAGATTGTTCTTCCCTCCCTCTCTTGGCTGTCTTTTATTGTGCAAGTGGATTTTGCACATTAGATGTAGAAATTTCCTGCTCTTCGGCCTCTTGGAGGGTGTTCTTTGTCCATTCCAACTGATTTTTATATTGTTCTATCTCAGGCTTGGCTGTGTGATGATACGATGAAAATTTATTCTCCACCCTGAGTTTGGAAATCACTCCTAATGGGTCATAAGACCAAGTGAAACTGAGACCAAACTTCATCTCCTTTAGTAATTTGTCTACTTCCTCTCCTATTTCCCTGGTGTTACAAATGAATGGACCAACTTGGGCTTTCAGCTTGAATTGTAATTTCTTCTTGGTAGCTACAAAGTGTACTTCATCTGCATTTAACCTCTGCCTTAAGTATTCTAGTGCAAAGATTCTGATAGGGAGGTACTTGGGCAGTTTGTAGGGTGGAAGCTCACAACCATAAACCTTGATCTCTGTGTAGTTTTGGTAATAATACCAATCCCTAGTTGTAGCTTGATCAACCAACTGTAATTCTTTAATAATCTCCTCACTAATCCTTGGTATTGGAGTGTTGCTCTTAAGATTGATAGTTGGAAGAATAAACAGTTCTATGAACTGTTTATATGTGAACTCTTCTTTTTCCTTCATCCCCATTTAAGTCCATAATATCATCGATTGTTGATTTCCTTCCTCATCTAACTTCTGTAAAGAAAATGGGAATTTGTCTCCGTGAAAATATATAAAAAGGTAAACAAGTATTGAAGCATACTTGAATACTTCTTCAGTATTGAACTTGACAAATTGCTCATGTATGGCTTCAGCAACGAAATTACTGAAATCATAAATAACAGTGGGTTTAGAATCAGTAGAAAACATGGATAAGAAACCAAGGATGGCTTCATTGACAAACTAATTAGAGTTATAACCAAGCAAATAGGACAAAATAGTGGTAATTTGCTTGGTTCTATCAGGAAACATGGATGAATCATAAGGAGGATTTCTTTTTGGCAGAGGACTATCAATAGCTAGAAACAGTTCAAGGGTCTAGGATCTTTTAGTAAAGTCTAATTTTTGATAAACTTTTATCATGTTTTGATGGGAAAAAGGATGGGTTGGTGTAGTAGAAGGGACTTGCAACATTTTTTCAATGTAATCAGAATTGATTGAACAGAGGATTTCTCCTGTGAATGAAATAATTGCTCTCTAGCTGGGATCTTAAGATTCATGGCATTTTCTTAAAAATTCAGGTGTTTTGTTTATCTGTGGGAAAATGTAATGAGGTAATTGAGAGTCCCAGAGCCCTATTTCATCTGTCTGGTCAATCGACTGATCTTCCTTCCCACAATAGATTTCATATAGATCAAATTGAGAATAAGTCTCAACGATTTTGCAATCTTTGTCAACCAATGGGGTATGATGGAAGTCGACCTATGGGTGAATCAAAGGATTTTGGACTTATGCGATTTATTTTCCCTTGGGAGGCATTTTGTCAAATAAATTGTAGACTGTAAATTATAGATATTGGTTTAAAAGAGAGTGATCACAGTAAAAACAGATAACTGACCAAGAGGTAAGTGGACTTGGATGTCGGATTTGCGAACGGGACGAATGATTGCTTTAATGTCAGATAGTGATTGAGCTGTAGGCAAGAAAACTTTAATGATTAATCTGGTTGCAGAAATTCACTGTGTAACCATTCTCATGAATAATACAGTGTTTATAAACGAAAAAGTGGAGTGGTGGTGGTAATGAACATTTGAATTTGCATTAATTATCCAACGGATTAATTAACAGATGTTTAATTCATAAATTCGCATGAGCGGAATTGAATGGGCAACAGATATGTGGCAGTTGATTGGACGACAGACATGAGATGGAGTGTGACGTGGAGCAACATTAAACAGTCCTTTAATATACCACGTTTGGGGGTAAGGTGAGGCAGTAAGTAGTTTCAGGATTTTTAGTCCCGAAACATTAAAAAGTGGAAAAAGGTGTTTATATGAGCTGTATGGGAAACTGCCCATTTCAGACCCTCCCCTGCTGATAAAGTTTGAATGTCGAATGAGAGTCGAGGAGGGCCATGGGCCATCAGATCATGAAAGAGTGTGCGGGATGAGAGGTGAGGTGGGGGGTATTTAACATATGAGAAAAGTGATGGTGGGGTCACGACTTTGAGGGCGGGTGTGACAACTGTGGGTCATGGCGATTAAATGAAATAACATTGGCTTATAAAATTTCGGTTAATTAAAACCCATCATATATATGTTTTCCCAGTGTTACAAATTAGGATTAAAACATTTGATGCTTCAATTTGATTTCGCATGTCTACCTACCCTTTTACTCCTAATCATTTTCACTTATTTTTCAGAGTGCATATAAGCTAGCAGCTCAACATTTTCTTTTTATGCCTAATCTACCTCTATACCTTATTTCCATCATTGGCTCAGATTAAACTGTTGAGCCAATTTTATTTTCTACCTATGACAATCAATTTAAATCAAATCCAATCATGATTAAACTGTATAATTGGATCAAATAAACTAGTGTGGCATCTAAACAAACTGCACGCAACTATTATTTGCAAAATTGAATTAGAATAAAGTAGTGGCATTTATATTTGCAACACTTTCAGAGTTTATTGTTTTTGGTTTTTCTTTCTAACCTAACATTTTATTTTTGCCTTCATTTTTTAGGGCATCTATTCTAACATTTTCTTTGATATGGACATATTTATTAAAACATTTCCTAACATTTTTTATTTAATATTCTTTTTGTCCATATCTTAGCTTAACATTTTTTCAAATATATTTTTCATTTTTTGACTAATTGATTCTAACTTACCAAAAAAAAAATGCTACAACATGATCCACGTTAGTCATTTTTTAGTTGACATTTTGAGTCTATAACAAGACTTATCGTCAGGAAAAATCCATGGTGTTATCACAAAAAATTGATCATCTAGCCATAATTTACTAGATGGGTCAAAGTACACCATGTAGGGCCAATATTACCATAGTAAAATTGCTTTCACTATGAGAAATTACTTAATAAACCACATTTGTTAAGTCATTTATAATTAAATCCATGAAGAATAATTAAAGAAATCACTATTTATTTAATTATCTTCTAGGAATAATTAATTAAACCATTGTTTAATTAACATTCCTTGTCACATTTGACCCAATTATGAGAAATAAGTAGATAAATCGTTAACTATCTTATTTTTCTCTAGGAATAATTAATTAATCACTAATTAGTTATTATTCCTTGTCAAGTTTGATCAAATCCCTTAGGAATAATTAAATAAATCATTATTTGTTTATTATTCCTTAACCATATTTCTTGAGATGATAAATAAATCATTTATTTATTTATTATTTCTAAATAAAAGTTTAAATATGTTTCCCTCTAACCAAATATAATAAAATATTCCAAATGGTTATTTCTAGAATGTGGTTAATAATATTTTTTATTGCTCATTATGCGAAGATAACCTAATATTTTGTTATAAATAGAAGGTTTTTCCATTCACTATTCACTTTTGATTATTTTCATTGTTGCAACTCTGATTATTATCATTGTCGCTCACCATTTTCTTTTCCATTTGAGTTCTCATTGAGCTCAAACAATTTATTTGTTGGGTTTACACATTATAGAGGAGAGAGACTCTATTAAATCTTAAGGCATTTGAGGATAGCCAAGAACTTGTTCCCTTCACATGTGTTGTTTAATAAAATATATTCTTTATATATTTAGTTTCCATTGGATTATTGGAGTTACTTGCGCTTATTTTACTATTCCATTTTTCTCTTTATCTATGATTGTGGCATAGATTAGAGCTTTGGCAGGTTTCGTTTCTCTCATTTGTTGCAGATCCACAATGTTCAACAACCATTTTCATTGTTAGAGTTGTTTGTCATCCACAGCCTTAAGTGATTTCTTTTTGTACACATTCAAGAAGAAAACACAATAACACATAGAGAAGAGAAAGGGTGAAGGATAATAAATACAGAATGGAATGAAAAGAAAAGTGAAAGAGCCAATGAGTTAATCTAGATATTATTAATAATAATGATTAATTATTATTATTATTATTATGGTTTATTAAGGATAATTATCATTAATGATAGAGTTAATAATTATTATTATTAGAATTAGAATTAGTTATTATTATTAGTAGTAGTAATAATAATTATTTAATACTAATAATAATAATAGAGCTAATAATTCTTATCATTAACTTTATAGATTAATAATTATTATAATTAATAAAGTTAATAATTAAGACTTAGTTATTAATCTTTATTTTATTATTATGGTTAATTTTTATAATTGTATGTTATTAATGTTAAAAATAGATTATCAATTATTAATTTTAAAGAATAAAGTTAATAATCATTATTAATAACGATTAATAGTCTAGTTTACTTGCTACTTTAGTCTGTCTCGTGTCAGTCTGTGCCCCAAATTTCTATTGTTTTTTCCCCAAAAATCTTTTCTGTTGTTTCTAGTGCATATTTTTCCCACCAGCGGTCTTTGCACTTTTAGTATTTAGAAAACTTTTATGTCCTTTTTTCGTTTAACCCACTTCTACCACCTTCTCATTTTTGCTTCATTTATTGGTAGAAAATTCGAGCCTTCCAAATTGCCTCATCCATTGTTTTCATATTATCAAATTTCAGCTTCTTCATCATAAAGATAGGTAAACTACTGATAAAACACTACACTTTTTCTTTCTCCTCCCGAATATATGGAACATATCTTAGTAAAGACGTGAACTTGGTTACAAATTCATCCATAGTTAACTAACCTAGTCTCAATTCATGAAACTCATTTTCTTTTTCACCGTAAAATCATTCAGTTAACTACTTATCCTTGAAATGTTTTTGGAATTCACCCCAAGTTATTTCTTGTTCCTCAATTCCCCAGACAGTCTTAATTTCTTCCCACCATAAAGTGGCTTTACCTTGTAACTGGTAAATCGCCAATTTGGCTTTCAAATTATTATCATATTCACAGATCTGAAAATATGTATTCATGTTAATCAGTCATGCTTTAGCTACCTCCTCGACCTCTCCATCAAATATCAGGGTTTTGTCTTCTTGAACTCTTCTTGAAATTCGAATTTCTTCTTATTTCCTTTTTCCGCCAAAACCTTATCATACCTTCCTTCATCATCATTCCACCCTCCTTTAGAATATGCATTATCTTCCCTCTATTTAAATGCTTCGTTCCTAACTCCGTTGCCAAGACTCGGGTCTGGATCTTACTGATTTTGACTGTCTGACAAGCTCTTCAAAATTCTCTCTTGTTCTTGCCTTAGTCGTTTGTTATCAGCTCCCAGATTAGTCATTTCAACTCTCAATTGTTGAATTGTTTCCATCAACATTGCATTAGTTTGACAAGACTCCTCTCTTAAGTGTACCCACATCTCAGGATTAGCTTCAATGTAAGTTGCAAATGGCCTTATCGGTGGTCCAATTCCTCTCCTCATTTTGTTTATTTCTCTGTGCTCATTAACATATTGTTTATTCTTGGTTTCCCAAATTGGCCACATTGTTGAAACCATGGCTCTGATACCACTTGTCACATTCTCAAGACCACACAAAAAAAAAAAAATCCTTTTTTATTTTTTCTTCCTAAGTTACCATTTATTATGAATAGTTACAATTCAGTCATAATCTATAACCCATGTTTATATTAAATTTCCACCACTGGTCAAACGCTTTACACGTCTCTTTATGTATGTAAATTGGTTTATAACTAGGACTGATTCGACACTGATCACGTCCCCCAAGATCCACGTCAGGCTTATTTAACTTGAAAATTTTCATCCTAGAATGCAACCAAGACTAAATTGATTATGGTGCGAATCTTTATGTTATGGTAGTATTGTTTATTAAATTCTCTTACATGCCCAGAAACCTAGTTTCATCCCTACCATTCCTCCTCACAAGTCTTGATCCTATGGTGGTCCAAAAAGGGTTCGGTTGTGGTAACAAATTCACCCCTCCAGATCCAATGCATTCCGTCATTTTGTCAATCATTGTTATGGTTTTTGGGTCTACATCCCATGTCCAAGACACCAAAGCTTTCGACCCCATGCTTCTTCTCATCTACAGGTAACCCTTTACTTAAAATCTCCATAGCCTGACACCTTACTAGTTCTTTATTCTATGTTACTTTACCTATGGCATAGTTACATTAGGCCTCCCTCTCGTGTCTATAGGTATATCAGAGTCTATAGTCATCTCGACCAGCGAGAGATGGAGAATAAAAGAATAGCTACAGGTAATTGGGTTAATTATTTTGTATATGCTTTCCTCATCCACACATCTAGTAAACTAAGGGTTGGCTCTAAATCATGGAGTTATGAGGATTACACGCCAGAACTTGGCTTGTCATGCAGGTAAGATGTACTAGCAGCTACACCTTCAATTTTTGTTATGTTTCTTCCTTCAAGTTAAAAACCCTTGTTTACTTATGGATTTCTCCTTTGGCTGCAGGTTAGGTTCATGTCATTTTCACAAGATTTTTTCACAGAAAGATCACGAATGTATTTTTCATCAAATTCTTACCATTCCTCATCTCCTCTTCCAGATTCTTTCCTATTCTTGACTTTTGCACAGATCTCTTTGTTAGAAACCCTTTCTCGAAATATTGAGTTTATTTGCATTTCACATTAGGAGTAGGTTGTCCTAAACTCCAGAAGAACCCTATCGAATATTGCTTCCTGTCAATGTTGCATAACTTTCCTTTACCATCCCTAGTACAACTAGGGTTATTCAGTCAGAGTTAAAGTAGTGTTGTGCATTGGCCTGAGTTCGGGTTAGGTTTTTCTCTTTTTATCTGTATGTATGGCCCATGCAAGGTTGTCAATTTGGAGTTAAGTTTAAGGATTTATTCATGTTTCCATTTAGGATGGTATTATATGGATTGGAACCAGTATTTGATATGTTTTTCGTTTCTCTATTCTAATGAGACAGTTTCAATGGCTTTAAAGAAAATCATTTCCCATGCAATGTGTTTTTTTATTTCTCTGCTTTAGTGAGACAGTTTCTGAGATTTTAAAGAAAATGTATTTCTCATGCAGAAGAGTGGTTTTGTTTTCCTTTTATTCTTCGACCTTGATATAGTCATTTCTATGAAAAATTACCTTGAGATTTCTCAAATATGTTGAACATGCTAGTGTGTTGGAACTCGGATACACAAAAAAATTGAAAATAATCTAGCTTACATAGTTTGTATTTTCTGCTAATGATTTTCGAGTCCATAATAACTTTATGGATTTTGTACAACTGTATATAGGCCTTTATGCTTTATTCCATATTTTGAAGTTAGTTTTTACTTGTGTTCTTATCATTTTTACCGAATAGTTTTTTCCACGTCGCCTGCAAGTGAGGCCTAATTTTTCATTCCGAGACCTACTCACTACTCTTTGGACATTTAGTTAAAACTTCTACTTAGGTTTTGGACTACTTTGAATGAGACATGAGCTTTCCATTTCTAAGGCTTAACTCAAACCCATCTCTGGTTAATTTTTCATAAATTTCCTTTGTAAGATTTAGGCAAAGTTATGTTAATATTATGCATATACATGTATTTATGTTTCCTCTTCCCCCTAGGATTTATTATTTTCTTTTATGTAGGGTATACTACCGAGTTTAATTTTAGTTAACAATCCTCTCTCTAATGAATCAACATGCACAACAAACAAGAAATCCAATATTCCACAGAACTACCAATTTATCACCATATCCTCAATTTGTACTATATGCAAGATTTAAACTATGTTTAAGAATGTCATTCTCATAATTAAGTTGTAACATAGAATTCTTCTAATCATCATAAAGAATAGAAAGAAAATAAAAACTTGCAGAGGTACTTATTTGTATTGTGTCTCAGCAATAATGAAAATCAACTAGGGAGACCACTCCACCCAACCACGAGATTGGCAATGACATCTAGTCTCCCCATGAGATTTCTCCCTTACAGACAGTTTAAAAACCAAATCTTTGAGTTATACTACCTTCTAAACCTCAAGACCACACCAGTCTATTCCAGAACTCTATACTCTAGAATTTTTCCAAGGGTTCCACTAGCTCTATATACATCTCAAGAGCACATTATCTTGACAATGTTCACAGTATCATGTGTAAGGTAACATTCCATAATGCTCTTGTCTCTCTATCCTCTAGCCTTCATCTGTCGTCCTCAGATCTTTTCCACTGAGATGGGGTTTTTCCATCCCATTAAGAGGGAAAGATGAGTAATTATTTTCCAACTATCTAGAGGTTTAAAAATTCGTTTTTTTTTTTTTTTGTCTTGTCTCCCATGACTTTCAAAACATGTCAATATTTATTTCTAAATCAGGTCTGTCTCTTAATCATAGAGTTACTTTAGGCCCCTATCACTAGACCTTAAGTCATTGAGTATTATAAAAATAAAATTAAAAGTAAAATTCAATAAATATTCGCATCAACGTGGGTGTTACAGACGCCAAGGTTGAGGTGACAACGGTTTAGGTGATGCATCATAAACTTCGAATTAAAGCTCAATTTGAATTTGAATACGGGGTTAAACAATTTGAATTTGAATTGAAATTGAGTGGGAAATTTTAATATTATTTTATTAAATCTAAATTTTAAATTAAAGTGGGAGTGAGTTTGGATGATTTTTGAAAACATTGGCCCATTCATATCTGGGTGAACACAACCATTCTCATTCTGTATTTCAAAACGTAGGCCCAGTATTGGATTCATGAAGACCCACATACACAGGTGTGACAATTCGTTCAATGTAACCGTGTGAGTGTTTAGGCATCCAAATATCCACGAAGCCATTTTTTTTACATATTCGTCATCATAGACAACCTCCTTGAACTTCAATCCATCAAGATGGATGAATCTGGAGCTTTTGAATGGTTTATTTTTCTGCAAATTCTTTGCACTGTATCATTAGTTGTTCAAATCCAAACAAAACCCTACACTAAATTTACAATAAGCCAAGAATATTAGCTTCTCCATATCATGGTATGATTATTTATCTGTTTGCGGTGGTCAAATTTATTAGAGTGGGTCAAAAAATCCCTTGCTCGCAATTTATTTTTTTCGTCTTCTAAGTGATTTTCCATGTGATCAGATCAATGGATCACTACGTGATTTTTTAGAACAACGCACTTACAGTTGTTCAGATTTTTGTTTTTATCAAATAGAATGGGTTCGATATCGACCAATTTGAGGTTATGGATAAATAGAGTGTGAGCATTCAAAATTCAGACACGTTGTAAAGAATTGAAGTCATGCTCATTCTAGTCAAAATTGTAAAACCCTATTATGCCATAAGCTCATTTTTGCAAGTTGGTTCTAGCTTTAGGTTTATTATTAAAACTCAATCATATTTTCTAAAGTTTAGTAGGAAGTTATAGGAAGTCGAAATTTACAACATATCTAAAACCTTTAATTTCAAGTTCTGTAAGCGATTTAAAAAATATATTACATTTGTCCTCACTGAAATCTCGGTGTAATATCCCTACCGTAAAGACTCTTTTATTAAAATGAAAATATTACAAATTTAATATAGGTTTGAAATGAATCTATAAGAATAGTTACATAAAATATTTTAATTATTAATATCTATTTCACATGTCATACGTGTATCTTTTGTTCAATACCTTAGGTAACAATTTTAATAACTCAAAGTTATTAATAATACTATAATAACTCATTTGATGGATGGTTGTTATCAAGAACCGTTGTGTAACTAACAAGTAATTTTTACCCTATTCAATCAAACAAAAGAGGGGCCCTCTTTTTTATGAAGATGCATTTTTTTCTTTTTCATGTTGGGGGATGCTAATTTGACCAGTTCTCAGAAAAAATAGTGGTGTTATGTTATGGCGAGAGGGCACTAGCTTGCCTTCGTCCCTAATACTCTTTTCCCTTCCAATAAGAAACTACCTGCATTGCATCTTATTGACTTGTAGTGGCTTATTTTTACAATATAAAAAATGCAGATCCATTTGTTCAATGATAGAGTCATAATATTAGTATTTTCCTGCTTATTAATAGAACCATAGGCTTATTATTTATTGGGTGAACTACAGATTATAACATCTATCTTTAAGCTGGCAAAGAAAAAATTGCATTATATATTATTGAATTTTGGATGTTGTGGTAAGAGAAGAATTATAGTTGGTGAGGCGAATGGCTCGAAAACATTTCAAGTACAGTGGGAAGTTTCGTAGCGGGATGTTGCAAACGTTGCAAACTTATGGATCTCGTGCACTTCCAAGGACAACCAGTTAGAGGTTAGTCATAATTTCAAAGGTATGTTCTTGTATATTGTTGTTCTTGAATTTTTTAAAAGGTATTTCATATAAAAGACAAGTAACCATGCCTTTCAAGAATATTTCTTTATAAAAGATAAAGAAATCATATTACTTCTTGAATGAAAATTGCTTAGTAAAAGATAAAGAGATAATATTACTTTCTTGAAAGAAGATTGTATAGTGAAAAGAAAATATGTTTTTTATTATGTCCTTTTGGTTAAAAGAAATAGATAATTCTCAGTCATGGTCAAAAGAGCACAATGTTTTTGTGCTCAGTTATGGTAAAATATTTCTATGGTATTGGTAAAGATTAGTTATTTAATAAATCCATGGAAAAGATTTACATGGATTCTCATGAGAAAGAGTTCATGTATTCTCATGTGTAAGAGATTTATGGTAAGTTATTTTGAAAAAAGAATACTTAGTTATGAGAAAATATAATAACCTATGCATATATCAAATGCACAAAGATAATATAAGTCATATTAATCTTCTTTGGAAAGAATATGTTTTTCTTGTGCATGAAAGATAAGTCAATTGTGTTAATTCCTTTGCAAGAGTTTGCAAAAGTTACATGTTTTGGTGAGTAAAAAGATAAATTATTTTTGTGTTATATATTGGATAGTTTGAGTTAATTGCATGCTTTAATGCATAAAAGGTTAACATTATTATTATCTTAATTCTTATGCCCAAATAAAGGTTGATTATGATACTTTCTTGAAAACAAATGCATGAGAACTTTGTACATAAAATAGAGAAACTAATTTGGGTTCTTGAAAATAACTATGTTTTATTTGCACAAATAAACAATCCTTTTATTTTAAAAGAACATATATGTAAAAGCATAGAAACAATAGTTGACTACTTGCATGAAAATAGAACTATTGTGTTAAATATTTTAAAGAGAAACATGGATATGTGTGCAGAAAAGAATAAGTATTATGTTAGATCTTGGAAAGTAAAACAAGTAATTACTTGCAATAAATGCACTAACTTTCCTTTGTAAAATACATATATCTACATGCAAGAAATAATGACTAACACATTAGTTTTGTTTTAGAGCAATGCATGTCTTTGTGCATACAATAGATTTTGTAAATAGCTCTATCTTGGGAAAGATGATTTTCGAAAAGGGACTTGCATTTTCATGCACAATAATGATGTCTATCATGTTAGCTTTCCCTTAGAAGGGGGCATGCATTTTTATGTATTATAATAATATCTACTATATTGGAAATATTACTTAGTTACATGCACAAAGAAGAAGCTAAGGGGCTAGCTCTCTTTGAATAAGTTTTTATCTAATTACATGCACGAAAAACAAAGATAAGTTGTTAGTATCCTTTAAGTGAAATGGATGGTTACAGTGGTTTCCTTTGGATATGAACATGTGCTGGTGAGAGAATGATCATAGTAACGTGGTAATTATTTTGACATGCTTGATAATTATTTGTTTATACATACACAATGTTGTTAGAAGAAGCATGTTGTGATATCATATTTACATCTCATGTATGCACATGAATAGATGTTAAAGGATCACTTTTAAAGACTAATTATTAATTGATTAATACTTTATCTAATTATGTTACCAAAGCTTGTTGACGAAAACAATGACAGGAAAATTGGTGATTTGTGAAAAAGAAAAATTATGTTTAACATTATGGCAGATAAGAACTAATGGTCCATGTTGATGTGTACAAGTTGTAGGACGGTCCATTGATGGAACAATCATGCCACAAGGATATAGAGAGTGATGATTTGTGGGTAAATGATTTCATGACGATTGTAATAGCTTTTAGCTAGGTATGTTGTATTTTAATGGTATTTCATTGTGATATTTTATAACAATGGATAATGGACAGACACCCTTATAAGTCATTAGTTAGGGGTGAACACCCTCACGAGCGTTTAGTAATAAAATTAAACGTTTGCTAGTTTTCACCCTACAAGATTTCCAAGGTATATCAGTGGTCAATGATGTGATTGCTTATTATATCAGTGTGGTGATGTCGCTTTCTTGCATAATGTGATGTTGATAATGTCAAGTATGTTATTTATTAATGTGGTCAAAGGAATCATGAAATGGATGCAAGGTTACATCATACAGTTTATGTTAATATACCACAAGCCTGGTTGTGAATGGTTATGCAACTTATTATTCCTCTACTAAAGTTACTTTATGTACTAATGAACATTCTATCTAATCGCTTATGAGGAATATGGATTAGTGATTTGGATAATTACCTGTGGGTAATTTGTGTAAAAAATTTCTAACTCCCTGCATTTTCATGTGAGCTTATCGGGGTGTGTTACAAGTGGTATTAGAGCTAAAGGTTGCAGCATGAGTCTAAGAATATACATATTTATTTATGCAGTAGACTATTTTTGACATGATATATGTGATTCATGTTTATAACTGCAATGAGTAGTAAGCAATAAAATCTACTGCAAAACTATGTTCTTGACTTTTGAAACCTTATGAGGATAAAAGACAATAAAACCTTTGTCACACTTATGAATAAACTTGAACACTCACTAAGGAAAGTGACAATCAACTACCAACTTTTGCAAATATGGAAATATTAACAATACATTTAATGAACATGACTGAAGTTGCAATGCACTAATTTTAATGGGTCAATGCATGAATGTAAAATATGGGGAATTTTCTTGAATAGGGCGATAAGAGTGTTTTAAAAGGACAATGGAATAACACCTTTAGATATTGAAAATAAATAATGAGTCAAGTAATGAGACTTAATTGTAATAACTAATTTTTTATTAAGTCTTGTCATGGTTGCATTAAGATGGTTGGTAGTTGTGATTGGTTAGTGTTGCATGACTAACTACTAAAAATTATATGCATGAATTGAATTTGATTTAAGCTTATTACAATTCATAAATAAGTTCTTATGGTAGTTACTTCATGCATCAGTTTGTTGATGACAATACACTGTGGGAAATTGGAAATGTTTTGATTGTTAACTCAACTATTATTGACATTTACACATTAATGAATATTTGCATATACTTTTATGCATGACAGTATTGTATGCAAGAAACTAAAATGATTTGTAAAGTGAATACTTGTTAAATGATGCATATTTATGACTAACGTTGTTGATGTGATTAAGTAGTGGTAGCGTAATGGAAACAAGACAACATGTCAAAGTAAAATGTTACAATGTGAATTGTAATCGTAAATGAGAAAGTATAATGTTATATTATATGCATGATTGTGTTACTTGGAAAATCAATATGCATACAACATGTATGTTTCATGTCAATCTTGATATTGTGGACCCATGTTGAGGGTTAATTATAAATGCATGGTGTACATGAATGTTTCTTTTGTTAATGATAATGTGCATATGGTTCATTATGTTAATTAATGTGGGAAAGAGTGCTAAAAGATAAATTTTACATGCCAGACAATTATGGACAGCTGTGAAAGGCCAAGAGGCCTTAGGTTGACGGCAGTTGCTTGCCTAGAGGGTTTGATGGCACTTGCCTGCCTGAATTTCCTCTCCCTAGAGATAAATGATCTCAGTAGGGGAAAAGAGTTGGCAAAGACGATGAAGAGGGTAAAAAGCCTGAGGAAACTCTGTTGATTTGGAGCCTGCTAGAGGAGGCCCAAAATTCCTCATAGACAGGACGACGTCAGAGGAATAGGTAGGACGTTGCCAAGAGGAATCTTGTATTTGACCCTGTGTGGTCTTTGGAATTCTTGAGCTGGTTAGCTAGTGGAATTCCATATGGACTTGGTATGATCTCTGTCCAAGAACTGTCTAGACGTGAAAATCACTCAAACTGGTTGTGGAAACCAATTCCCATGGGTTGGGAGGAGCATTTTTTTTCCATTGTGCTTCTCATATCAGAACAAATTAACTAACTAGTTATGTGTGTTAAGAATGAATTTTGTATATAATTGTGTAAACATGTTATGTACTTCTTAACATGAAATGAGCCTTGTGTTTGTTAAGAATTTATTGGTAGTGGAGTTCCTTTATTGTATTACTAATATTTTGAATGTCTTAGTAGGGGCTAGGACAGTATTCACTAGGTGAATTTATTGATCATTTCGATGATTATAGAGCTAGGTTCTCTTTGATTACTTTTAGAATCATTGTGTCGATATCTTTGGTAGGAGCTAAGATAGTGTGCACATGGTGCAATGATTTATCAGTTTGATGATTAAAGTGTTGGTGCTCTCTAAGTACTTGTAGAAGTACTGTGATTGAAATATCACCTAACATTACATAATTGATTGATAGTTAAAAGTATTTCATTTGATTGAAAATTTTGTGACTAATATTATTATGTTGTATTTGTTAGTCATATATTATAAGGTGCTCGTCATGGAGTGTGGATGAGTTGCCAAAACATTCTTAGAGAACTTACATAAATGTGACCATGACTTTCAAGAGTAATGGGTAAGTGATAGTAAGTTTATATAGAGATTTTTTATTTTATTTTATCAATTTGAATAATGGGCAAGTGATGGAGAGTAGAACTTACATATTTTTACAACTATAAATACTTGTGACTTGATTTTTCTTATGTTAAATCATTATTATTTTAGCTTATTGATATTTCCTGGAATGAGATCCTTCATTTTAAAGGGGAAGTATCCCCTTTTGTGTGGTTTAGATTGTTACATCATGAGTAACTGTTAAAGTTCCAAAAATATAATAACATCAAGGATGGTGTTCCCTCTAAGGGGGGAGTATGTAATATACCTACCGTAAAGACTCTTTTATTAAAATGAAAATATTACAAATTTAATATAGGTTTGAACTAAATCTATAAGAATAGTTACATAAAATATTTTAATTATTAATATCTATTCCACATGTCATACGTGTATCTTTGTTTGAATAACTTACGTAACAATTTTAATAACTCAAAGTTATTAATAATATTATAATAACTCATTTGTCAAATAGTTGTTATCAAGAATTGTTGTGTAACTAACAAGTAATTTTACCCTATTCAATCAAACAAAAGAGAGGCCCTCTTTTTTATGAAGATTCATTTTTTTTTCCTTTTTCATGTTGGGGGATGGTAATTCGACCAGTTCTCAGAAAAAATAGAGTGTGGTCATGTTATGGCGAGAGGCCACTAGCTTGCCTCGATCCCTAATACCCTTTGCCCTTCCAATAAGAAACTACCTACATTGCATATTATTGACCTGTAGCGGCTCATTTTTACAATATAAAAATGCACATCCATTTGTTCAATGATAGAGTTATAATATTAGTATTTTCCTGCTTATTGATAGAAACATAGGCTTAGTATTTATGTTTGGGTGAACTATGGGTTATAACATCCATCTTCGAGCTGGAAAAGCAAAAACTACATTATATATTATTGGTTTTTGGATGTCGTGGTAAGAGGATAATTATATTTGGTGAGGTGAATGGCCCAAAAACATTTCAAGTACAGTGGGAAGTTTCGTAGCGAGATGTTGCAAGCGTTGCAAACCTACAAATCTCATGCATTTCCAAGGACAATCAGTGAGAGGTTAGTCATAATTTCAAAGGTATGTTCTTTTATATTATTGTTCTCAAATTATTTAAAAGGTATTTCATATAAAAGATAAGTAACCATTCCTTTCGAGAATATTTCTTTATAAAAGATAAAGAAATTATATTACTTATTGAATGAAAAATTCTTAGTAAAATATAAAGAGATCATATTACTTTCTTGAAAGAAGATTGTACAGTGAAAAGAAAATATGTTGTTGATTATGTCCTTTTGGTTAAAAGAAATAGATCATTCTTAGTCATGGTCAAAAGAGCACAATGGTTTTATGCTTAGTCATGGTAAAATATTTCCATGGTATTGGTAAAGATTAGTTATTTAATAAATCCATGGAAACGATTTACATGGATTCTCATGAGTAAGAGATCATGTATTCTCGTGTGTAAGAGATTTATGGTTAGTTCTTTTGAAAAAATAATACTTAGTTATGAGAAAATATAATAACCTATGCATAGATCAAATGCACAGAGATAATATAAGTCATATGTATCTTCTTTGGAAAGAATATGTTTTTCTTGTGCGTGAAAGATAAGTCAATTGTGTTAATTCCTTTGCAAGGGTTTGCAAAAGTTACATGTTTTGGTGGGTAAAAAGATAAATTATTTGTGTGTTATATATTGGATAGTTTGAGTTAATTTCTTGGTTTAATGCACAAAAGGTTAACATTATTCTTATCCTAGTTCTTACGCCCAAAAGAAAGGTTGATTATGATACTTTCTTGAAAACAAATGCATGATAATTTTGTACATAAAATAGAGAAACTATGTTGGGTTCTTGAAAACAAATGCATGAGAACTTTGTTATGATACTTTCTTGAAAACAAATGCATGAGAACTTTGTACTTAAAATAGAGAAACTATGTTGGGTTCTTGAAGATAACTATGTGCTATTTGCACAAATAAGCAATCATTTTATTTCAAAAGAACATATATGCATAAGCATAAAACCAATAGTTGACTACATGCATGAAAATAGAACTATTGTGTTAGATATTTTAAATAGAAACATGGATATGTGTGCGAAAAAGAATAAGTATTATGTTAGATCCTGGAAAGTAAAACAAGTAATTACTTGCAATAAATGCACTAACTTTCCTTTGTAAAATACATATATATGCATGCAAGAAATAATGACTAACACATTAGTTTTGTTTTAGAACAATGCATGTCTTTGTGCATACAATAGATTTTGTAAATAGCTCTATATTGGGAAATATGCTTTTCGAAAAGGGACTTGCATTTGCATGCATGATAATGATGTCTATCATGTTAGCTTTCCCTTAGAAGGGGGCATGCAATTTTATGTATTATAATAATATCTATTGTATTGGAAAGATTACTTAGTTACATGCACAAAGAAGAAGCTAAGGGGCTAGATCTCTTTGAATAAGTTTTTATCTAATTACATGCACAAAAAACAAATATAAGTTGCTAGTATCCTTTAAGTGAAATGGATGGTTACAATGGTTTCCTTTGGATATGAACGTGTGCTGGTGCAAGAATGATCATAGTAACGTGGTAATTATTTTGACATGCTTGATAATTATTTGTTTATACATGCACAATGTTGTTAGAAGAAGCATGTTGTGATATTATATTTACATCTCATGTATGCACATGAATAGATGTTAAAAGATCGCTTTTAAAGACTAATTATTGATTGATTAATACTTTATCTAATCATGTTACCAAATCTTGTTGATGACAACAATGACAGGAAAGGATGGTGATTTATGAAAAAAGAAAAATTATGTTTAACATTGTGGCAGATAAGAACTAATGGTCCATGTTGATGTGTACGAACTGTAAGATGGTCATTGATGGAACAATCATGCCACAAAGATATAGAGAGTGACGATTTGTGGGTAAATGATTTCATGACAATTGTAATAGTTTTTAGCTAGGTATGTTGTATTTTAATGATATTTCATTGTAATATTTTATAACAATGGATAAGGGATGGACTTCCTTGTAAGCCATTGAGTGGGGTGAACACCCTCATGATCATTTAATAATAAAATTAAATGTTTACTGGTTTTCACCCTACGGGGTTTCAAGTGTCTATCGATGTTCAATGATGTGATTGTTTATTATCTCAGTTTGGCGATGTCCATTCCTTCCATAATGTGACGTCGAGTCTGTGATTAATTAATGTGGTTAAAGGAATCATGAAATGGATGCAAGGTTACATCATACCATTTATGTTAATATACTACAAGCATGGTTGTTAATGGTTATGCAACTTATTATTCCTCTACTAAAGTTACTTTATGTACTAGTGAACATTCTATCTAATGGTTTATGAGGAATATGGAATAGTGATTTGGATAATTACCTGTGGGTAATTTGTGTAAAAAAATTCCAACTCCCTACATTTTCATGTGAGGTTACCAGGGTATGTTACACTGGGAAAGTGTGAATAAATAAAATAAATAAAATTAGAAATCTATTTATATATGAAAGATTCTCAAAACTTTTGATATGTTCTTCATGTTATATCATATTATCGACATCTATTGTCCATGAATTCTTTTTTGACTTTTTCTTTCTCTCTTATCAACTATATTTTATATTTCTTTGACTTTTTCTCTCTCTTATCAATTTTGTCTTATATTTCTTAGAATTGCCTTGTCAGCATATCAACTTTCTCTCTTATCAACTTTTTCTTCCTCTCTCATGGTGAAGTGTAAAATTCACAACAAAAGTTCTCTAATTGTCATTTGGTCTTCGGTGTCTTTTGAAAAACCAAATTCAGTTTTACCTCAATATTTTGTTTAAAACAATTTCATAAAACCATAAACATAATTTTTATTTTAGTTGGCAATGTGAAAAACTTATTTAATCCATATGTATATGGGCCTGTATTGGAGAGTTCTACCTAAAGAGAAATTAATTTGTGTTTTTTATTTTATTACTAATTTAAAAATAGTTATTATTTATAATAATTTTATTTTTAGTTATATTTAATTAATTAATTTTATTAAAAAATTATAGTACCTCTTCAGATTTTTAGATTATTATTATAATAAATTTATCTTAAAAAAATAATAATAAAATAGATAAACGTTCATATTTTTAAATTTTAATTGAAAAATTATTATTATCTTTTTTATATTAGATAATCAATATTATCTTTTTTTACGATTTATATAATTATATTTACTAAAAATATGCTATTTATATCTTTTAAAATAAAGGGGTAAATATTTTTCCTTCTATTTTCTTTAAATTTACATTTTCATTTAAAATATATTTTTTTATTTTTTTCTATTCATATTATTTATAAAAAATTAATACTGAATTTTTTCCATAATTTATATATTTATTTTGAAGTTAATAAAATTTTAAAATTTTGTATGATTGATCCCTTTAAATACGTTTTTAGTGAAATTCAAATTTGCATATAAATGTTTTTCCTTTAAATTTTGTCAACTAAAATTATTCTTTTCAATTAACGAAATCAACTTTTATACCTCTTATATTACATTTTAAAATCAAACCTTATCACGCTTTTAATTACCTTAAGACTTCTTTATTCACCAAAACTTTCGATAGTTTTATCTTTATTATATTTTAATATAAAATAACATTTTTAAAATATTTTTTTATTTTTTGATAAATTGCTTTAATTTTATAAATGATAAATATGATAATTTAAAATTAGATGACAAATATTAATTATATATATATATAATCTTTTCTTGAATTTAGATACAGAAAACGGGGAAATGGAGCTCTGGCGATCGGCGAAAATGGAGATAACCTAACCCTACTCTCGACCCTGGTTCATGGCACTAGCCTTTGCCCCATGGCGGTTATCAGATACTAGCACTTGGAACACGGGTCTCTGAACAGCACGGGCCCTGGGTGCGGACAGCTTCCCAGGATTCCAGGCACCTGGTTTACCCTAGGGTTTTTCACTTTCCTGGCGATTCTTCACGAGCTGGTTTTATTGTTTCAACTGACTTTCGGTTCCCTGGTCGGCGGGTCTTGGGGGTCACTATTTGTCGGGTTGCTATGGTAGAGGAGGACCTCGTGGACTACGAGGAGGACCCCATGCCAAATCAAGATATCTGGGCATATAATAACCGACCTGCCATGGAACCCTGGGGAAGAGATCAAGCATCTGCGATAGTTGCCTCCAGTCTGCATCCCCACCTGTTGCGCTCTAGGAAGAATAATAATACGGATGTCAACCTAGCGGACCTTCCGGTTCTCGAATGTCCGCCTCTCTCGCCGGCCATACTTCATCTTTTGGGTTCCTGTCTGCAGACCTCTCCATCTTTCGATTCACCTCTTCAGACCGCTGCACAGCCCACTCTGCCGTCGCCTCCACCTCCCGTTCAACCCCTGAACCCATCATCTATTTCTCTGACGCCGGCAAACCCTCACGGTCTTATGCGTACACCCCTTCCCACTTTTCACCCTGGCTCTAGCAGCTTGAACCCTCGCTCCCCTATCCGCTCGGGCTGCTTCAGCTCCCCGCTGCTACCTGCTCGTTCGGCTGGGTCTACACAGCATAGTACATCCGACCCGTGTCATAAACTCCTCAAGGACTTCCCCATCGGCAAGCGCTCTGAAAAACAGAAAAAAGGGAGGTGCCTTCGTGCCATAGACTCTGATATCAACCTAACTTTCGGAGAGGACGTCCAGATGGCGGATGCAATTGACAATGCTCGAGAGGTCCTGGTCGGCAGGGTTCATGGTTGAACATATTCTGTGGAAAGGTTAAAGAAATGGACGGAGGAGATCTGGGGATCACTGCTTAAGGAATTACCAGGTATCAGGGTCCTAGCTAGAGGATGGTTTGCATTACATTTTCACCGACCGGAATTCACCCAATGGATCCTATCCCAATTCTGGCATATAGAATTGGCTCCTGTTGTGCTGAAACGTTGGGATCCACTTTTTGATCCGAAGCGAGAACAATTGGGTGTTGGGCCCATCTGGGTTCGTCTACCAGGCTTGCCCATGCAATTCTGGATTCCACAAGTTTTCAAGTGCATTGGAGATGCGTTGGGCACCTATCTGGAGCATGATAAATCCTATGAGCATACTGGCATTATGACCATGGCTTGGATCCTTGTACATCTTGACACCAGGGATGGGCTGGAGGAGAAAATCACCCTGCATCGCAGACATTTTTTGTGCAAGCAGTTGTTGGATTATGAAGGTGTTCCATTCTAATGCCGTCGATGTCATAAAGTTGGCCATCTGTACAAGGACTGCCCTCTTCTATTTGGAGTGACCTCGGATAATACTAAAGGCAATAAACAACAGACACCAGTGGAACAAAACAGAGGGGATATCAATCAAGGAGAAGGAGAACTAACGCATAATGTGGCCTCTGCGAATGCGGAACCTGAAGGCAGCAAGAAGATGAACAACAGAAGGAAGGCTTCATCAACTCCTGCACCTCCTCGCACCCGGTCCAAGACAGCGGAGGCTGCATCATCCACCCCGGGTAATGAATCTCTCCCCATGACCTCTACTATTTTATCAGAAGTTATGTTATTTATTATGCACTCCTCATTGCAGTCAACACCTATTGATCCGGTCCCTATTCCTTCTATTCTCTGCACCATTTCTCCCCCCCCCCCACCTTCGCCACCACCCCCTCCTCTCATAGGATGGACACTGCCCTCCCCTATCCATCCTCCTCCCCCACAGGCTCTGGATCGCACCCTTACCACCTCAGACCTCGGGTCCGAACCAGACTTCTGGGACTCGGTTCTTCCCCTGGCCGATACTCTAACCATAAACCCAAAAGAGGACGTCCATCAAAGATTAACTCAGCCATACAAAATGCAGTGGCAGATGTCGCCTGAGGGCGTCAATGCACAATCGAACGGGCACTTAGAGCAATTGAGCCCTTGGCCACTGGTTCTCCATGATTTGGCTCTCCTTCAATTGTAGGGGATTAGCCAACCCCAAAAAGAGATTGGCTCTCAAGAGACTGATACATGAATCCAGATGTGACATTCTTTTCCTACAGGAGACCCTTTGCACCTCGGAACTGGCTGTGAGATCCCTTCATGCCCTACTACCAGGATGGTTATTTCAAGGTATGGACACAAATGGACGCTCTGGG
Source organism: Pinus tabuliformis (assembly GCA_031772625.1). Classification (NCBI taxonomy): domain Eukaryota; kingdom Viridiplantae; phylum Streptophyta; class Pinopsida; order Pinales; family Pinaceae; genus Pinus; species Pinus tabuliformis. The sequence continues at coordinate 936,263,932 of CM062806.1, forward strand.
GGTCTCGCCATCGGCATAAATCCTAAAAAGGTCAAGCCATTATACTCTTGGGGTGGTAGGGGTTTTATGGGTATGGACATCTTCATGGGAGATATTGGTTTCCCTATTCGCATTATCAATATATATGGCCCGAATCAGAATCGTCTGGCCTTCTGGCAAAATTTTTTGGGAAGCAACCTCATCACTAGTGCCACAATCTTGGGCGGTGATTTCAATTTCTCCCTGGGTGTCGGGGAATCCTGGGGACATCATGCTCAACTTGATCCCATATCTGAACAGATGAGCATGTTAATAGATTCGCACAGGCTTGTTGATTTTCCAATGAACAAGAAAGTCCCCACCTGGCACAACAGGAGAACTGGGGAGGCAGCTTTGGGAAGGCGATTAGACAGATTCCTGGTACATGAGGACCTGATTCAAAAACTTCCCCTGTACAGACAATGGGTAAACTCGGGTGGCCTATCTGACCACCTTCCCATCCTCCTACAGGTCAGTGGAGAAAAAAACAAGCCCCGATCCCCATTCAAATTTTTTGCGGGGTACTTACAAGATCTGGATTTTATTAATATGGTCACGGATTACTGGAGATCACAACCACCTCTAAGAGATCAGAGAAAGGCAGTGGATTTCTGCGACAGACTCAATGACCTCAAGAAACTGACTGAGAACTGGGCAAAGAGGAAACGACTGAGAGATGAACAGCTTCTTTTGGATACAAAGACTCAGATTTCACAATTGACGGATGAAAAGGGGACTGATTACTTATCTGAGGAATCAAAAACCCTCTTGTACAATTTGGAAGTTCAAAAAATCAAGATCCTGCAAGAAAAGGAGGAACTATGGAGGCTAAAAAGTAGAGCCATTTGGCATAAAGAGGGGGATCGTAATACCAAATATTTCCATAACCTTGCAAACGGCAGAAAAGCCTCAAACACTATCTGGCAGCTGTCGTATGAACCGGATGGATGGGCTACATCACACTAGCAACTTGCCAGATTGGGTGTATCTCATTTCAAAAGGCAATTTACTGCCCTGACTGCCATAAATCTTCCAGATATCATTAATCTGGCTGGTCACTTCCCAGATTTGTTGAACAGGAGGAGCATGAGGAACTTACACAGCCAGTCACCATGCAGGAATTGGAAAGTACTCTCAAATGGTTCAAAAAAGATAAGAGCCCCGGTCCGGATGGATGGCCGGTGGAGTTCTATCTGGCCTTTTATGAATTACTGGGGGAGGATCTGTTGGAAGTCATTGAAGAAAGCAGGATCACCGGGCACATTCACCCCCCTATGAACTTCACCTATATAGCCCTGATCCCTAAATCAGATGCCCCATCGTCCTATAATGACTTTCGACCTATTTCCTTATGTAACTGCCTCTACAAAATCATATCCAAGATCATAGCTAACCATATCAAGCCCATCCTATCTACTCACATCTCCGCAGAACAATTTGCTTTCCTCCATCACCGCCACATACAAGAGGCCATTGGCACTGCCCAGGAAGCTCTACACTCCATAAAGTATAAAAGCCTAAAAGGTATATCCCTCAAGATTGATCTAGCAAAAGCCTTTGATAAAGTAAATTGGCTCTATTTGAAGATGATCCTCACTCATTTGGGCTTCCCCCATGAACTTATCGACTAGATTATGGGATGTATCACCTCCGTCTCCTTCACCATACTCATCAATGGCTCAGCTTCATCACGTTTCAACATCAGCAGAGGAATCAGACAAGGATGTCCTTTATCCCCACTTCTCTTCCTCATTGTTATGGAAGGGCTTAGCAGGCTCATTGCATCAGCCAAAAGGAGTGGGAATATCAGCGGCCTCAAAATCATGGAGCATTATTTCCTCACCCATCTTCTCTTTGTAGATGATATCCTTATTTTCATTAATGGGAGTGTCCGGGATTCCACAGCACTAAATGAAATACTACAGCTCTTCTGTAGTGCTACGGGCATGGAGATCAACAGGGGGAAATCTACTATCTCTCTCGCAGGGTGTACAAATCAGGAAACTCATCTTGCAAATCAGAATTTCCCCTTCCAGGAAACAAACATGCTGGAAGGCATCAAATATTTGGGTTTTAGACTAAAACCAGATGGTTACAAGATTGAGAACTGGACTTGGCTCATCACAAAAATTGAAAAGAGGATAAACTGCTGGCACAATAGGCTTCTATCAAAAGCTGGCAGACTTATGCTGATAAAAACAGTCCTTGAAGCCACACCTGTATACTGGATGTCTCTATCCTGGATACCCAGAGGAATACTTCACAGAATACAACAATCATGTAACAGATTTCTATGGAATGGCAACAAAAAAGGAAAGATCTTCGCCTGGGTAAGATGGTCCAGGATTACTACACCAAAAAAATGGGGGGGTGGGGGGGGGGGTTGTGGGGCCTAAAATCACTCCTGTAATTTGCGCAAGCATTGGCTGCTAAACAGGGTTAGATATTACTAAAACAAAACAGTCTCTGGGCGGAAGTCATACACCACAAGTATATCTGGCCTCTGACCATCACTGACTGGATCCGGCGGCCAAATTGGAATAGACAGGGTATATCAGTGATTTGGAAGGCCATTCTGAATGCCATGCCTCTTATCAGGGATAGCCTCCTATGGCGCATTGGCAATGGCTCATCTGTGCACATTGGCATAGACCCATGGCTAGGTTTAGGGAATGCCCACATTTTACCAGAAGGACTGGTCCGCCATCTTAACAACAGAGGTATAAAATATCTCTCTCAGATTGGCGACCAACAGCACTCCACTATATACTTTCAAGCATGGTTAACTGATTGGCAATGGAACTTGACATATGAGTGGAATGGAGACTGGAAATCATACATACAGGCCTTAATCGAATCCCATATTCGATTAAGGGAGGAGGAGGATGAGCTCATATGGGCCATATCAAAAACTGGAATATACTCGCCAAAATTAGGATACAACAAATTGATCGAAGCAAAAAAATCCGGAAAGTCACAGAAGCTGGTGGTCTGCCATCTGGCAATTGCAAGCCCAGCCATGAACCAGACTACTTATGTGGAATATTCTAGCGAACAAAATCCCCACGGGATCCAATCTCAGGAAAATGGCTTTCGCAGGCCCATCCTAGTGTGTATTATGTAAGAAAGAGGAAGAAACCGTCGTCCATCTATTCCTCACCTGTTCGACCACCAGGGAAATATGGACACAGGTCATACAGACTCTAAATATCAATGCGGACTGGCAGGGGGTGGACATTCAAGCGGCGTGGGAGCAGTGGTGGACAACAGTGGCGACAGAAAAGCCCTGGAACCTCCCCCTCTTGGTGGCCTGGAACATATGGAACAGGAGGAATGCGATCACATTTGAAAACTGTACAGTAATTTGGAGCCTCCTTCCCCCCATCATATGTGCGGCATATGCAGAATTACCAACTGTGACCAAACAGCTTCAGCCCAGGAACATCAACCCAGAACGCATAAACAAAGATGTGCCGTGGGAATACTTTGACGGGGCGGCCCAGCGGCAAGGATGTGGTGACATCCTGTTTCATCTAACAGACTCACACTACTATCAGATGAGATTGGGTCTGGGACCCAGAACAAACAACCATGTTGAACTGATGACCCTGCGACATCTTATATATTTTGCCATGACCAAAAACTGCCAGCAAATTCAAATTTTTGGTGATTCAAAGACTGTGGTTGATTGGTTTAACAACAAATCCATTTGTCATGCATATTCTTTGAAACATATCTTGGAAGAAATTGTTTTTTTCAAAACACATTTTGACCAGATATCTGTTTCTCATATCTACAGGGAAAGAAATGCAATTGCTGACCGGCTTTCGAAAGAAGCGGCGGATCATCCTCTAGGAGATTGGCTGATCGAGGAAATCACTCCCACAGGGACGCACAGATTTTATCACAGACCATACATAGAAGGACCTCTACAGTGAGGCAATGGCCTCTTTTCTGAAAATTTTGGAACTTAAAATTTTTGCATATAATCTTGTAATTACCTCAGTATATTTCAGCATGATATTATGTACAGTTTTCATGCACCTCATATGATGGACAGTACCTATCTCAGTATCCCAATGGGAACCTATGTATTTATTTTTTGTTATTTTGATCAGTGGGGACAACTCACACTACAGCATATGCCCATGGGCATCAACAGCATGTAATTTCTTATCAATAGAAATTATGAATTTTCTTCTTCGGAAATATATATATATATATAATTATAATTATAATTAATTGAATTCATATTCATTTTTTTATAATAATTTTCAAAGCATAATCAACCTCAAAATCTTATATGGGATATTTTAAACCATGATCAATTTTTTTTTCCTAATAAATTTTAATAATTCAAATGAATTATAAAGATACCAAACTTATAATATATAGATTATGCTTTATGTAATACTTATATGACTTTCATTTTTCTTTTCATTTTTTAATGCACCTAATCACTCTTTAGTTTTTAATCACCGAAAAATATGATCTATTTTCGATGATGAATTTCAAAAAATAACTTTTCAATGCAACTAATCTAATGCACTTTTACGAAAAGTAAATTTTTGAAATGAAAACTAAATAAATGCAAGATCAATTTCTTTTATGATTGCAAAAGAACTACTAATGCTCAATCAACAGCATATCAATATTTTCCCAATCATATAAGCAACAAACAATGATTTTAATTGACTCAAAACATCAAAAACTCAATCAAAATTTCACTTTTACCACTTAAAGGACGGGATTGACTTTTGCACACCACAAAGAAATTGAAAGCAAACAGATAGAATATGTTGCACACATAGCAAGGAAATGACCTCAGAGACCAGAACACACTAGAGTTTTCAACAGAAACCCTAAAAATTCTCACATTCAAGGACCAACACTACTTTATATAGCAAAACCCATGCTGATAGGGTTATGAGTACTACTTTTTATAACAAAACTCGTGTTGGTAGCACTAATTTTCATAGAAAAACACATGTTGGTCACTCAGCACGGGTAGACAGTAGAAGACAGGGTCTTCAGCACGATTGTACAGGGAAAAATAGGTGCTGAAAGCGCGACTATCACTGATAAAACATGCGCTGAGCAAGGAAATTTTAGGAAAAACAAGAAAAACTCGAGAAGAAACTCTAGACCTGATACCCTAAAACACCAACAATTCAGAGTACATACTGAAAATCAATCAAAACAAAGGGTCGTTTAATGGTTGGTCAAACTTAACGAGAAGGAAAAAAAATGAAAGGAGGATGAAAAGGGTGTAGGCTTCCCCAGTGGAGTCACCAATTTGTTATCAAGGAAATTCCTTCTATGAATAGAAGTAATACCTCTAGCCCACTGTGTGGGTCTAGTAACAATCATGACAAAACAAGCAAACTTCCCTAACCTAGATTAGAATGATAAATGAGAAAGGGAGATGGCCTACCTCTCTCCTATGCGCTTGACCTTCGATGATGGTCCCGATCACTTAGCTCCCAGGCTTACTCCTTATTATTCCTTGCATTTGAATACCTGTAAGAGAGATCAAAAGACAAAATCAAGAGAGATCATAGCATATGTATTCCAATGTAAGTTATACAACAGATCAAGTAGTATTGTACTAAGAAAACTATTATAAACAACCTTATGGGAAGTAAAACATGCTTTGTATTAATGATTAAATCAAAGAGGGAAGCATACAACCAGTGCCTTGATGTTGAAGGCCTCCTTCAGGATGGTTCCAAGTCCAAGCAAAACTTAGAAATCTCTCCTTTCCTCTCTCACCAAAATGGCAACATCTAAGCACAATCGAGCAGAAGAATGGCAACCAACAATGACCAACCCATTGAGGAAAGTGAAGAACGGATTTATAGTGAGGGAGAGGGAGTTAGAGATCCATCAAAGGGGGAAGAAGGTCCTTATCCCAAAGGTAATATCCCTAAAGGTAGGATCAAGGGCTCTAAATGGGAGTACTCGACCATATCTTCATCCAAAAACTACCAGCTCGTCGTTCTCAAGGCTTCTAGTAAGAGAAGCTTCTGCTCCATTTTTGGAGAAACTACCTAAAGAGGACCAGTGCAAATTTTTCTATCAAAAGTCGTGTTGCTAGTGTTACTCACTAGTTAGACAAAAGGTTACCGACACAGATTCCCCTACTAAAAGTAGCGTTGGTCTTACAAATTAGGGTTTTTCACAAGTTTTTTCCAAAATTGCTTCAAGACATTAGTTCTCCATCTCTTTAGGGATGTATTGAGCACATAATTCATGGTGAATGAGTTTACACAACTTTTTTCGCTTTACGACATTTGTGATGAAAATGGCACAATGGACGACATTTTAGGTATAGAGTTGGGAATGTGACAAAATACTATGTAACAATGGTCATCTAGACTTCCTTCTAGCAACTTCGTTTCCTTGCTTAAAGATGAAAAATACTTCAACCAACTTCACAGTTGCACATATTAGTCATCATTCTACTAAACTATGGATTCCACACAAGGTGGAATGTAGACTATCTACGAGACACGTGCTTCTTGTAAGTCGAGGTGAAATTTTTGACAAAGATTCCAATGGAGGATCTTGATGATCCTCATTCTGAAAATGCTTCTTTCTAATGATGATGACGTGTGACAACCTCTTATCTTCCTATATTTCTATATGACTTACTTCAATCATTTAATTTGTTACTTTAGTTATCGTTATATGCTTCAAATGAAGATGCCTTGAGCTACTTCCTTTCTATCATGTACTATGAATGTTTCATATAGACTTCTACTTCGGTTACCCTTCCACGCCTCTAAGATGATGTCATCTCCATATCAGATATAATGCATCCTATCATACTTGTAATGCTTTCTATCATGATAACTATCTTATAAACTGAAAAGAACTAAGTGTAGGAGGTTATCTCAGTCATAATAAAGGTCTTTCACTTCCTCCTTCTTTGTTTTATTCTTTTATGGTTCTTCTACTTCTTCGGTGACATGGGCTTCATTTCTTTCCTTTCTCTTCTTGTTGTCCTTTTTGAGTTTAGGAAAATTCCTCTTGAAGTGTCCATATCCATTATGGGCTATAAATGGGAGTACTCGACCATATCTTCATCCAACAACTACCAGCTCGTCGTTCTCGAGGCTTCTAGTAAGAGAAGCTTCTGTTTTATTTTTGGAGAAACTGCCTGAAGAGGACCAGTGCAGATTTTCCTATCAAAAGTCATGTTGCCAGTGCTACTCACTTGTTAGACAAAAGGTTACCAACATGGATTTGCCTACTAAAAGTAGCGTTGGTCTTACAAATTAGGGTTTTTCACAAGTTTTTTCCGAAATTTCTTCAAGACATTAGTTCTCCATCTCTTCAAGGATGCATTGAGCATATAATTCATGTTGAATGAGTTTACACAACTTTTTTCACTTTACAACATTTGTGATGAAAGTGGCACAAAGGATGACATTTTACGTATAGAGTTGGGAATGTGACAAAATACTATGTAACAATGGTCATCTAGACTCCTTCTAGCAACTTCCTTTCCTTGCTTAATGATGAAAAATACTTCAACCAACTTCACAGTTGCACATATTAGTCATCATACCATCATTCTACTAAACTGTGGATTCCACACAAGGTGGAATGTAGACTATCTACAAGACATGTGCTTCTTCTAAGTAAAGGTGAAATTTTTGACAAAGATTCCAATGGAGGATCTTGATGATCCTCATTCTGAAAATGCTTCTTTCTAATGATGATGACGTGTGACAACCTCTTATCTTCCTATATTTCTATATGACTTACTTCAATCATTTAATTTGTTACTTCAGTTATCCTTATATGCTTCAAATGAAGATTCCATGAGCTACTTCCTTTCTATCATGTACTATGAATGTTTCATATAGACTTCTACTTCAGTTACCCTTCCATGCCTCTAAGATGATGTCATATCCATATCAGATATAATGCATCCTATCATACTTGTAATGCTTTCTATCATGATAACTATCTTATAAACTGAAAAGAACTAAGTGTAGGAGGTTATCTCAGTCATAATAAAGGTCTTTCACTTCCTCCTTCTTTGTTTTATTCTTTTCTGGTTCTTCTACTTCTTCGGTGACATGGGCTTCATTTCTTTCCTTTCTCTTCTTGTTGTCCTTTTTGAGTTTAGGAAAATTCCTCTTGAAGTGTCCATATCCATTACACTCATAGTGTTGAATCTTAGATATATAGTTAAATATATATTAGACATGCATGGAATTCGAATTTTTAGACTGGAGTGGAAGAAAAGGCACATTGTGATTATCAATTGTATAGTAGTTGAGTGTACAAGTTGGGTAATTAAGTAGATGATCAATTCTTCAAAATTGCACAAGGAAATAGGGAATTCCCTATTATTTAGGAGCTCAATTTATCTTGAATTGTGTAAGGAAATAGGAGCTTGACATGGGTTTGAATTGGCTAAGTCTTGGCCGGAGCAAGACAATCAGCAAGAGAATAGGTTTACAATGAAAGGTGTGCTTTAGATCTGAAATGAGTCATTGTAATAGTTTCTCAATCTCATCTAATTAATGAAAAGTATTGGAGGGATTTTTCCCAGTTGGGTTCCCCAATAAATCATTGTTGTTCTTATGGTTTTAATGGTTGCATGTAATTGCATGTGTTCGTAAATTGCATTTTCCTTTCCGCATAATAGTAGAGGAAGTTTGTAATCTCTTGTTTTCAGTTCGAATACATCAGTAGTAACAAATCTATATTAATTTCTAAAAAGATGCTTCCTTGATGATGATTGCTTGATGATCTTCTTCAAGGATGTTTGAGATGTGATCCTTTCTTCAATGTGAGGGGGGTCACTTTGATTCCTTTGATGATGATGAAGTGCTCCTTCTTTCTTCCTTGGATGTAGAATGTAGAATTTGGAGACTTCTCAAGATGCTCCAAATGTGTTAAGTCCTTCTTTGAATGGAGGTAGGGTCTTCAAGGTCTTCATTATTCCTTCCAAGAGTTGTGATGATGTGATTTTTGTGATGTGATGGATCATCCTTCTTGATGCCTTATGCTCAATCCTTTTGTACCCTTCTTAAATTTGATGATCTTCAAGCTGCGTCTCCTTGTTGTTGTCACCTTAGCTCTGATATGATGTTGAAAAATCAAGGGCAGCTAGATTATGGTGATTTCTCTTACTTGGATAAATGCTTGTGAAGTTCTTTTACTTAACCTAATATAATTGTTATTAACTTCTTCTTTCACTTTATTATTGTTATGTTCTTATCATCAAACAACTACCAAACTATGAAGATCAAAGAGACTAGAGAACACAAAATATAGGCTCCTAGAAAGGGCCAAAACCTCTCCTCTTGAGAGGAAATCCCACAAGAATTCTTCTCTTCTTATAGAATCTTCAAATGGAAAATTCCAAGACCTAAGACCCTTGTCAAATATTTCTCCAAGACCAAGTCAAACTTCTCCTTGATGAACTTGCTTGTCACAAATTCAACCCAATTCAAACTTGCCTCATAGCAGCTGCAACTTCTCCTTCAACGAAAATTTTAGACCTGCAATTTTAACTACAATTTCAGCCTCCCTAACCTGCAATTTTCAGCTTCCTGCAATTACTGCAACTTCATATGTGTTATAGATTTTAGGGCAATTTTGACCTTCTCTCTCCTTCACTTAGGGGACTTCCTCCTCTTTGGTAACTCAAATTCCTTTCTTGATTCCTTTGCTTCGAGATTGTGGCTTCTCTTGACGCATTTTCAATGAGGTCTAGCTGCAACAATAATGATGCCCTATTTTCGCACGTGTGAGAGATGAAGTCCCAAAACAGTCCTTAAAATACTTTAATTTTTATCTCCTTTTGTTTCCTCCTTCTTCATTGGTTATACTTGTCTTTCTTGTGCTATGTCAAACTTGGAAGGATGCTCCTTGATGAGGTTGAGTTCTTCTTTATATATAGGTTTCTTATGGAGGTCAAATACCCCTTCTTCTAGACTGACTTTGCTTAGGCCAACTTGTCTTGGAGGGAGTCTTATGACACTTTTTGAATTACAAAAATTCTTTTGACTTCTTACAAGATGCCCAATGGGGTCTTTCATATATGACAATGACTCAATTGACTTTTTGACTCTATGAAAAACCCTAGAAGCACTCAATGGGTGCTTGACCTACAAATAAATTGACCTTGAGCATGAAATACATGCTACAAAAATAAAAATAATATTTTTTCTTTCTTTTTACAATGTACAAGAATCAAAAGTACATTTCATATTTATGAACATCAAACCTAGTTACATACTTCAACACATTTTTCCCCATCAATAGAGTACTACCATATTATGGTGAAGAATGTTGGTTTGTTAACCCAAAAAAAAATTATTACCATAGTATTATGAAAGTACTAATAGGTAAGGACATTATTGTTATTTCTTTTGATAAATGTGATATTTATGAAGATATCTCTATGTGTGTTAATATGATAGAATTTATGGAAATAAGATGTACAAGGATTATAATAAATTTTATATAAAATATTTATTAAGGATGCATGGTAAATCATATTATTTGGCAATATAAATATTAACATAGTTAATTTTATGTTGAAAATAGCAACAAGAAGTGATAAAAATAGCACTGTTATAAATAGCAATTTGGGTACCAGTGCTGGATTGAGAGACAGGGAATGAAAAATGGAAGTGCTAAAAATAGAATTGTTATTTTTAGCAGTTCAGGATGGATTCCCATTTTAGTCAGTCCCTGGACTAAAAATAGGAAGTAAAATTCGAATTTGAACTTAACAACTATTTCAAAATAAATTAATTAAATCACCATGAGTTAGTTAGTTGTGAAAAATCAAACATGAAGTCTATGTGAGGACATGCAACAGTTTATCTATTAATTGAGGAATTTATCCATCAGTTAAAGAGATAAGGATGAGTTCTAATTTGAGTAGTAATTAGTTGGCTCAGTTAACTGAGTCAAGTCCAGTTATAATTGATTTAAACAGTTTGTTTAAATTAAGTAAGTTCAGTTAGTTAATGCATGCTTGCATATAACTGCTGCACTTTAGATAACTAAAGATTCTCTCATGAATAACTCATGCATGTCAGTTCAGATAGAGACCCAGTTGAGATCAGAGAAGGGATAGTGTACTATCAGTTGGATGAATATTTTTCCTATAAAGGAAGCTCATCCATGATGAGTATTTATCTCCTTCAGGACTGCGTACTTGGATTAGAGGTTAGTGAATGTGTGAAGAGGCCAATTCACACAAGTGGCTGCACTGGACCCCAATCAAAATTGCGCAAAGAAATAGGAGGCTTAGAGGGTAGACCAGAGGTTAGGTAGAGGCCTTTGACTGTCTATGAGAAGTAGAGGTATTGCAGAGAGAGCAGGATAGCTTTTGAGTTGATTCTTTTTGTAATACTAGCTATATTTCCACTTGTATGATAATACAGAGATTGGGTTTTGGGTTGGTGCTTTCCCTTGGTTATTTCTTCTGTGTTATGTGTGATTGATTCCTTCTTATCAGTTATATGTGTTCTTATTGATGTTTCTCAAATTGATTAAGCTTCTGCTGAATTGGTTGTAGAAGTAGATCAAGTATTTTGCTTTAGTATATTGCATTATTAGGTGATCTACAGGTGGGAATTTCTACATGGTATCAGAGCACAGGTGATTAAGGAAGAAAAGTATACAATAAGGGAGAAGTGGAAGTTTATGATTCCTGAATATAGAAATCGAGTTCTTATCACATCTCTATTTCACCTATGGCGTTCTATGGTTTGAGACTCGAATATGCCCTTGATGGCAGTTCAAATTATATAGCCTGGAAGGATCACATGGAAGCAGTACTAGAGGATAACGGTCTAAAGGACTTCATTGATCAAGAAGTCCTCAAGCCGACTAGTGTTGTTGAATTGGCTGAATGGAAGAAATGTGTGGCTAGATAAAGGAGAATCCTTCTGGAGGGAGTTCGAGATCACATAGTCTCGAGTCTCCATGGGAAGGAGACACCATTTTCAATGTGGAAAACATTGAAAGATCTATATCAGAATAGCAGTGATTAGAGGAAGCTGGCACTGAAAGACAAGCTTCGAAAGATCAAGTGTGAAAAGGGTGACACGATCTCTGTGTATCTTAACAAGCTCACCTCATGCAGGGATGAGCTTGGAAGTGTAAGGATCATGACAGTTGATGATGACATGGTGAGTCTTGCAATTCTTGGTCTTCCTAAGAGCTGGCATAGCTACCAGGACTCGGTTAATGGAAGAGATAAACTGCTAGATTGGGAACGACTTTGGTCGGATTTGATGCAGGAGGAGATAAGAAGAAGCACCAGAGATGGTTCTTCATCCATGGAGGATGAAGAAAATTGTGCCTTAGAGAGTAAGGCGAAGAAGGGGAAGGAGAAGGTTTCTCTTTCTGAATCCAATTCTTCCCATGGTGGGAAGAAGTTTGACAAATTGAAAGTGTGATGCTTTCGTTGTCATGAGGTGGGCCATTTTGCTACAAATTGTCCACAGAGGAAATCCAAGAAGGGATCCAGGGAAGGATCAGAAGGTGAGGCACTTGCTTCACAGTTCAAGTTGGATTTCACACTCTTCACATGCATGGTTTCATCCATGGTGGGAAGTGGTTGGTTTCTTGACAGTGGAGCTTCTTTCCACATGACCGGTGACAAGAGTTTGTTTAGTACTTTGGAGGAGAAAGATCTCCAGATACTCATAGTGATGGGTAATGATGAAAAGTATAGTGTCTCAGGTGTAGGCATGGTTATTTTTCAGAGGGAGCATGGAGCTCGAATTACCTTGACTAATGTCAAGTATGTACCAGGACTAAAGAGAAACTTGGTGTCGATCGCGATGCTGGAAGACAGAGGCTATGATGTAGTCTTTAGTAAGGGAAAGGTTTTCCTTAGACACATCATCACTATACAGGTGAAGAAGATCGGTTCACGGGTCAAGAACCTATATGATCTTGAGGTTCAAGATGCATGCAAAGCCTTGAGGAGCAAGGCAACTGATGGAGACTTGGTAGATGAGAGGGAGAGTACATTACCTCTCAACATGCAGCGCCAGAAGAAGTCTCAGACGATTGTGGAGGAGCCATGATTGGTGAAGCAGCTTCAGGAGGTTGTGGAGCAGCCACAACTAGAGAAGCTGAGAGGAGATCGAGTAGAGACATCTACTCATGCAAAGACCTCCAGTAGGGGGGAACTTCAAGCCATGTGGGTAGAGGGATCACATGCAGACATACCTCTAGGTAGGAGGTGGGGCAATGTGGAGTGATCATCCCACGAAGGCTAAAATAGGGGCTGGATCCTTGAGGTACCCAATCTTTTAGATTCAACTTTGCTACAGGAGCCCCGACGAGGAGTAGCAGGACTGACTGATTGGGTAGAGAAAGATGTGGATGGAGCGGCAGAGAGAGCTATACTGCAGGAGTCCCAAGACTATGTAGAGCTAGTAGGTTGCAACGATGCGAGAGGCATAGGAGTGTTGCACCAGTGCAGGATGGCACAGAGAGGTGTACAATGGTGCGAGATGCATGGGGTGTTGCAGCAGCTCAGAGGTCAGAGAGGGAGCACTTGTCAGCAGCAGATAGAGCTTCGGCATCAGAGTATGGTTCTAGCCCAACAGAGAGGTCAGTGGGGAGTTTTTTTTTTTTTTTTTTTTCCCCGAGAGTTGCTGGAGCAACCACACTTGGTAGAAGTGTTGCACGAAAAACATTCTAGAGGTACCGGATCGGGTTCGAGTTGAAGCCTTTCTTATTGAGAGGGAGTGTTGAAAATAGCAACAAGAAATGCTAAAAATAGCACTGTTATAAATAGCAGTTTGGGTACTAGTGCTAGATTGAGCAACAGGGAATGAAAAATGGAAGTGCTAAAATTAGAATTGCTATTTTTAGCAATTCAGGATGGATTCCTATTTTAGTCAGTCCCTAGACTAAAAATAGGAAGTAAAATTCGAATTTGAACTTAACAACTGTTTGAAAATAAATTAATTAATTCACCATGAGTTAATTAGTTGTGAAAAATCAAACATGAAGTCTATGTGAGGACATACAACAGTTTATCTATTAATTGAGGAATTTATCCACTAGTTAAAGAGATAAGGATGAGTTCTAATTTGAGTAGTAATTATTTGGTTCAGTTAACTAAGTCAAGTCCAGTTATAATTGATTTAAATAGTTTGTTTAAATTAAGTAAGTTCAGTTAGTTAATGCATGCTTGCATATAATTGTTGCACTTTAGATAACTGAAGATTCTCTCATGAGTAACTCATGCATGTCAGTTCAGATAGAGACCCAGTGGAGATCAGAGAAGGGACAGTGTACTGTCAGTTAGATGAATATTTTTCCTATAAAGGAAGCTCATCCATGATGAGGATTGATCTCCTTCAGGACTGCGTAGTTGGATAAGAGGTTAGTGAGTGTGTGAAGAGGCCAATTCACACAAGTGGCTGCACTGGACCCCAATCAAAATTACGCAAAGAAATAGGAGGCTTGGAGGGTAGGCTAGAGGTTAGATAGAGGCCTTTGACTGTCTATTAGTAGCAGAGGTACTGCAGAGAGAGCAGGATAGCTTTTGAGCTGATTCTTTTGGTAATACTGGCTATATTTCCACTTTATGATAATACAAAAATGGGGTTTTAGGCTGGTGCTTTCCCTTGGTTATTTCTTCTGTGTTATGTGTGATTGGTTCCTTCTTATCAGTTATATGTGTTCTTATTGATGTTGCTCAAATTGATTAAGCTTCCGTTGAATTGGTTGTAGAAGTAGATCAAGTATTTTGCTTTAGTATATTGCATTATCACCATGAATGTCAACCACTTAGACCACTTGTTATGAAGTAAATAATAATCTAGTTAATTTCATTAATATTATAGTTTTTACCTATATATATATATATATATATATATATATATATACAAAAAGGCTATTGGCTTATAACTCAGAGACTTGTTTATTTATTTTTTATTCAATGTATAAATACCTAAAATAATACATATAATATGATATATAATGTTTGTTTAATACAAGTAGGATTACACCTCAAACTAAAATGCCTAATACATGAGTAATTGAAAAACTATATTTTTAAAGCATTTATTTAAAAATAATAAATAAAAGTATTTAATATTATACAGTGCCATTGTACGATATTTTGTTTTGATTATTTTGTTGACTATTTTATTTAACCTTTAAATCAAAATACCACTGTTGAGTTCCAAAATTGCCTTTCCCTTAGCTACTTTTCTCATTCTTCCTTCTCTGTTTTTCCATGAAAAATGCATCCTTATCATCAAAAACCATTATACATTGCCTCAAGGAGTATACTTCAGTGATTTACGGGTTATACTTTTATGTTTGTTATTTGAATAAGTTTTCTACTTTTAGCTACGGAACGTAGCCACATTCTGCAGCTAATTGGTTGTTCCGTAGCTACATTCACGCTTTTGCAGGTTCCAGGTGTCAAGAGGGGAAAAGGACTACATGGGTAGCTTGGAAAACATCAAGGCATGGATTGTATCCTATTCATCTGGCCTAGATCGACAGGGAAGACTCTAATCAAAGGGAAGTCAAACATAGAAACCTATGGCAAACAGAACTATGTTTTGCACATGTTTCTTAGCAATGGGATCTGAAGCAGTTTCCTGAGGCCATGGACTTCATCTACCTCCTGCGCAAACAAAATCCAATAGCCATTACCATAAGATTTATGTTTCCAAGCAACCAAGGACAAGAATTCTGCATACTTTCCTGTCTACGTGTTTTGTTGTAGCTTAATTCTCTCTTTAAAACAGTTGTATAATTTCCCTATATATACCTGTGTGAAGAATGCAGAACAAGTTTTTGCCTATGTATTAAGTTCAAATTTCTACTCTGTAGTTTGAAGAAATCATTCTCTGTTTTAATATAAAGACTTTGTTTCATGGATACCTAAAGCGTTGTTGGAGTGTTGATTGAGTGCTTATAATCTGAGACCTTTGTAGAGGGCCCCTGCATTGGTCAAGGTTACATTTATTTCTGTTTTGTTTTTCATAGTTAATTGTAAGTTCACTGTGCTTTTCCATGATGTTTATAACCATTTTCTAACTCTATTCATAATGCAGCTTGTGTTCACAGAATAGCTCTTTTGGTTCACGATTTTCTAGTTTCTTATCAGTAGTTTGAAGTTGATGTCAGTAGCATAAGAGTAATTTAGAATTGCTGATCATTAGTCTAGTTTCTTTCATTTACTATTCAATTCCATTTTTGTTGTTAGTTTAATAACTCATATTGTAAGTGAATGTTTCCGAAAGCCCTTTCAATTGATGGTTCATCTTGAAAACTAAGTGGTGAAATATTTCATTTATGAATGAGTCTTCCTCTACATTTTTATGTGTACTTTTTCTTAGAACAATGAAGTATGGAGTCCCTCAAAATGTTATCACAAAGAGGTAGTTCTCCCAAAATTGCATAGCAAAGTGATAAATCACTTCATTTAGCTGTTATAGTAGATTAATTGCAATTTCACTTTCAGTCTTAGTCTTTCATTTAATTTTATTGTAATTTCATTCTCAGTTTTAGAACAATGAAGTATTTAATCCCTCAAAATGCTATAACAAGGAGGTAGTTCTCCCAAAATTGTGTAGCAGAGTGACAAGACACTTCATTTAGTTTTTATGACAGATTAGTTGCAATTTCATTTCCAATCATAGTTTTTCATTTAGTTGCAAATCCATTTTTCAGTTGTTCATTAAGTTTTGATTCTGCAAATAAATTAAACAATAGTTGTAATCTTATTTTTCAGTATTTCATTTTTGGTTCATCATAGATAGCTGCAATCTCATTTTCAATATTAGCTCTCATTTCATTTCTTTAGATTCTTAGCAGCAGTAGATTTAAGATTTTGTTAAATACATTGCAGAACATTAGGAATTAAAAGATCAAACCCCCAAAACAACAGAAAGCTCAATGAACAATCAACACACAACAATGGAGGCCCTGTTGGGATCGGAAAAGGTTGGATGGAGAGAGGAGGTGGGAGCAGGCTGAAACCCTAGTGATGGAGGAAAAACCCTAGGTCACCATGGAGACCTAGACCTGTAACCCCGCGGCAGTGGCTATGGTTTTCTCTGGAGGTTAACCACGCGGGTCTGACTGCGTTTATGATATATAATATTTGTTTAACCTCGTGACTCTAACTGGTTTTGTCGGTTGCATTTTTTGTTTTGGGTTACCGCCCGTCATTTTAGCGCACTCTGTTTCCACAGTAGTCTACACCCCCCTGGTAATACGAAGGTTAGATAACTGTCGATCAGCAATGGTAGAAGAAGACCTCGTGGACTACGAGGAGGACCCGATGCCCGAACAAGAGATCTGGGCTCATCAAGTTGGCCCCGACATTGGTCCCAGGCAGACAAAAGCTCCTCGGACGACAGCTGCACTACAGACGCCGCAACACACGCCCTCCACCGGAAAACGGCTCCCTCCTGTTGTCAACATTGAAGACCTCTCTGGACTGGAATGCCCTCCACTCTCACCAACTAACTTAAACCTGCTCGGCACCAGTTTACAGGCCTCACCCACCTTCGACTCTCTCCTGACTCAGTTTCCGCACCATTCCATGCCTCTGAACACACCCTCCTACTCATTTGCTCCGGCTGGTCCTTCATGCTGGGTGTGGAGCCTGATTTTCTTCTGTATTCAAAGGTTTCAACCAAATGTATACCCCAGGAAAACTATACACCCCTCCACGTGGGGGTCTAGGGGCCAGCGGTCGGGGGTTCGAGGGCAGCGCCCCCAAAGCTAAAAATAGATGTAAAATTTCCTTGTAAAAGTCTAGTAATTTCTAGTCAATCTGGGCCATTCATTAGGCGGATGATCTGACGGTAGAAGTTATGTTTAATTTAGGGTTTTTTGCCCTAGAAGGCAACCCCTCACTATATATGAGGGAATTGTATTGCGTCTATGTATATCTGTATTCTGAGTGAGGAAGAGAGAGGAGATTGAGAGTGAAGAGGGTGTTACAGCAGATCTACTGTAGGTTGTATCTCTTTAGTTTGCTGGATAATATAATAAAAGAAGGACTGGCTGTTTCTCCGTGGACGTAGCCCAAACTGGGTGAACCACGTATATCTGTGTCTCTCTTGTTTTATGCATTTTCTGTGTTTATATTTCTGCAATATTTTATGTGTTCCATTGCTCCGTAATATATAATTTTCTAACAACTGGTATCAGAGCCGAAGGTCTATTTGGCTGATAAACTCGTAGGAGAGAAGGGTTCCTGGTTCAAGTGGGAGCAATGGCGGAAGATGGTAGGTTTAGGGTCGAAAAATTCAACGGCCAAAACTACCAGCTGTGGAAGATGTAGATGGAAGATTATATGTATCAGAGAGATTTGTACCTACCATTGAGCAAAAAGACAAAGAAGCTGATGAGTATGACAGACACAGAATGGGATATTCTAGACAGAAAGGCACTTGGAACAATACAGCTGTGCCTAGCAGCGTCAGTAGCGTTTAGTATTTCAAAGGAAACGACAACACAGGGTTTAATGTCGGCATTAGCCAAACTATATGAAAAACCCTAGGCATCAAATAAGGTGCTTCTTATGAAGTGTTTATTTAATATGAAGATGTCAGAGGGTGGATCTGTTGCTGATCATTTAAATGATTTTAATACAGTTACAAGTCAGTTAAGTTCTGTAGGGGTAAATTTTGATGATGAAGTTAGGGCTCTGTTATTTCTGTGCTCATTGCCAGAAAGTTGGAATGGTTTAGTTATGGCCGTTAGTAACTCTGTCGATGCAATCCTTAGCGAGGAAATGCAACGGAAAAGCTCTGGTGAGACATCAGGTAATGCTTTGACTGCAGAGACTAGGGGAAGAAAAATGGAAAGAGGAAAGAGTCCAGGATATCGCAGTAAGTCAAGAAAAGGCAGATCTAAGTCCAAATCGAGGCTAGTGTGCTGGAAATGCGGGAAGAAAGGACACCTGAAGAAATACTGCAAGTCTCGGAAGGGAAAAGAAGGAGATGCGTAGCAAGAAACTAATCATGAAGCGAATGTAACAGGTGATGTGTTGCAAGATGCTTTGATTCTTTCATTAGAAAATATTATTGATGCTTGGATGATAGATTCAGGGGCCTCATTCCATGCCACACCTGATAAGAAACATTTTCATGATTATGTTCAAGGAGATTTTGGACAAGTTCGATTGGGTGATGATAAACCCTGTAAAATCGTTGGAATGGGTACAGTTTTCATAAAACAACAAAATGGAAATCAGTGGCTATTGAAGAAGGTAAGGCATGTTCCAGATCTGAAATATATATATATATATATCTAAAATAAAAAATAAAAATAAATAAAATAAATAAATAAAAATAAAAATAAAAAATAAATAAATTAAATTAAAAAAAAAATATATATATATATATATATAGAGATATATATATCTGATTTTAATAGGGCAGTTGGGAGGTGAAGGTTGTGTAACTACTTTCACAGATAAATCCTGGAAGGTCACTAAAAGATCCCTGGTAATAGCAAAAGGAGAAAAGGTTGATACATTGTATTTATGCAATGGTATTTCTAATTCTGTTAATGCTTTAACCTCTACAAGAGAAGATACAGCATTGTGGCATCATAGGCTCAGGCACATGAGTGAGAAGGGGATGCAGATTCTTCACTCAAGAAATTTGTTACCAGGTTTGAAGCATGTTGATTTAAAATTCTGTGAGAATTGTGTTTATGGAAAACAGAAGAGAGTCAGATTCCTTAGAGTTGGGAAAGAAAAGAAGAGCAAAAAATTAGAGCTTGTGCATACAGATGTATGGGGACCTGCTCAGGTATCATCTCTTGGTGGCTCTCATTATTATGTTACTTTTATTGATGATGCAACCAGAAAAACCTGGATTTATTATATTCGAAATAAATCTGATGTATTTGATACTTTTAAGAAATGGAAAGCTTTGGTTGAAAATGAGACAGGGAAAAGGTTGAAGTGTCTCAGATCAGATAATGGAGGTGAATATTGCAGCTAAGAGTTTGATAAGTACTATTCAGAGAATGGAATTCACAGAGAGAAGACAGTTCCAAGAACACCACAAGAAAATGGTGTGTCAGAAAGGATGAACAGGACAATCATGGAGCGTGCAAGGTGCATGAGATTGCATGCAGGATTGCCTTTACAATTTTGGGCAGATGCTATAGATACTGCTATTTATCTAATAAATAGAGGGACTTCAAGTTCCTTGGATGGTGGTATCCCAGAGGAGGCATGGACAGGTAAAAAGGTAAACTACTCATTTTAAAGACTTTTGGTTGTGAAGCTTTTGTCCACATTAACAAAGAAAATAGAACAAATCTTGAGCCAAATCAAAGAAATGTACCTTTATTGGATATGGTGTTAATGATCTTGGTTATCGCTTATATGATTATGAAAATCACAAAATCATTAGGAGAAAAGATGTAATATTCAATGAAAAGGTCTTACATAAGAATCAGTTGTAGGAAAAGAAACAAGAAAAAGAAAACAAAGAATACACAGTGCTTGACGATATCACAGGAAAAGTGATGGTGCCTGAAAATCATAATGATCAACAACCACAACAACAACCACAACAGCAACAAGCACTTCAAACACCTGAAAGTGGTGTTAGAAGATCTACCAGGATAAGTAGACCCCCTAAACGATACTCTCCTTCATTATATTATGTATTTTTCACTAATTATGGTGAACCAGAATGTTATGAAGAAGCAGTGCAGGTAGAAACCAAGAAGAAGTGGGAGCAAGCCATGAAAGAAGAGATGGACTCCTTAGCACATAACCAGAATTGAGACTTAGTTAGGTTGCCTGCAAGTAAAACAACATTGCAGAATAAATGGGTTTACAGGATGAAGGAAGAAGATGGAGGAAAACAGAGGTACAAAGCTAGACTTGTGGTGAAGGGGTTTGCACAAAAGAAAGGTATTGATTTTGATGAAATATTTTCTCCTGTGGTTAAAATGACTTCAATCAGAACTATTTTAAGTCTAGTAGCAGCTGAATATTTGCATCTTGAGCAGTTAGATGTAAAGACAGGCTTTCTCCATGGGGATTTGGAGGAAGAGATATATATGCAGCAACCACAAGGATATGAGGTAAAAGGGAAGGAAAAACTAGTGTGCAGGTTGAACAAGAGCTTGTATGGCTTAAAACAGGCTCCAAGACAGTGGTATCTAAAATTTGACAGGTTTATGTCTGAACAAGGTTATACTAGATGTCACTCTGATCATTTTGTTTATCTCAAAAGGCAAAATGATGGCAGCTATATTATATTGTTATTGTATGTAGATGACATGCTTGTTGCAGATTCTAACATGCAGGAAATAAATGTGTTCAAAATGAAATTGGCAAACTCATTTGCAATGAAGGATTTGGGTGCTGCAAAACAAATCCTTGGTATGAGAATAACTAGAGACAGGAAGAATCGTAAATTGACATTGTCTCAAAGTGAGTACATAGAAAAGGTGTTGAAAAGGTTTAATATGCAGAATGCAAAACAAGTTAGTATACCTTCGGCTAGCCATTTCAAATTAAGTAAGGAGGCGTGTCCCAAAACTTAGGAAGAAATGGCTCATATGTCTAAAGTTCCATATGCATCAGCAATTGGAAGCATAATGTATGCAATGGTCTGCACAAGGCTTGATATTGCACATGCAGTGGGAGTTGTAAGCAGGTACATGAACAATCCAGGAAAAGAACATTGGATGGCAGTGAAGTGGATTCTCAGGTATTTGAGAGGTACCACAAATCAAGCATTATGCTTTGGTGGTTCAAACATTGCTCTACAGGGATATGTTGATGCAGATATGGTAGGTGATAGAGATAACAGGAGGAGCACAACAGGGTATGTGTTTACTGTAGGTGGAACAGCTGTCAGTTGGGTTTCAAAAATCCAAAGTGTTGTTGCACTTTCAACAACAGAAGCAGAGTATGTTGCTGCTACAGAGGCTAGTAAAGAAATGATTTGGTTACAAAGGTTTCTGGATGAATTGGGCAAGAAGCAGGAGTTGGGCACATTATACAGTGACAACCAGAGTGCCATACATCTTGCAAATAACTTTGCATTTCATTCCAAGACTAAACATATACAGCTCAAGTACCATTTCATATGGTTAGCATTGGAAGATGGACAGTTGAAGCCGGAAAAGATACACACTAGCCAGAATCCTACAGATATGTTAACAAAAGTTGTAACCAAGGAGAAACTGAGAATCCGCTCAGTTTCAATTGGTCTTCAAGTATGATGAAGAAGATGAAAAATAGCCAGGTCCAAAGTGGAGTTATTGTCTAGCAAATGAAGCAACGGTTGAGTTGCTATAATCAGTCTCCAAGTGGGAGATTGTTGGGTGTGGAGCCTGATTATCTTCTGTATTCAAAGGTTTCAGTCGGATGTATACCCCAGGAAGACTGTACACCCCTCCATGCGGGGGTTCGAGGGGGCTAATCCCCACCAGCTGGGGGGTCCGAGGGCTAGCGATCTACCAATGGGGGTTAGGGGGCAGTGCCCCCGAAGCTAAAAATAGATGTAAAATTGCCTTGTAAAGGTCTAGTAATTTACAGTCAATCTGGGTCGTTCATTGGGCGGATGATCTAACGGTAGAAGTTATGTTTAATTTAGGGTTTTTTGCCCTAGAAGGAAACCCCTCACTATATATGAGGGAATTGTATTGCGTCTATGTACATCTGTATTCTGAGTGAGGAAGAGAGAGGATATTAAGAGCGAAGAGGGTGTTACAGCAGATCTACTATAGGTTGTATCTCTTCAGTTTGCTGGATAATATAATAAAAGGACTGGTTGTTTCTCCGTGGACGTAGCCCAAACTGGGTGAACCACATATATCTGTGTCTCTCTTATTTTATGTATTTTCTGTGTTTATATTTCTGCAATATTTTATGTGTTCCATTGCTCCGTAATATATAATTTTCTAACACTTCAAACCCCCCACACCCTGCTCAATCCTTCCCTCACCCGGGCTCATGCAGTTATAACCCTCACTCATCGATAAGATCTGGATGCTTCAGCTCACCCATACCAAACCCTATACTGCATTATCTACCCCTCACAGCTCCTTGGAAGCGTGCAGAAGTTTACTTAGGGAGCACCCTACGGTCCGTCGCACAGACAAGCCCAAAAAGGGCTGGTGCCTCAAAGCGGTGGACACAGACATAAACCTAACCTTTGGTGAAGACGTTCCTATGGCAGACGCATTGGACACAGCGAGGAAGGTTCTTGTTGGGCGAGTGCATGGCAGGAACTATTCAGTGGAGCATCTTCGTCAATGGACCATGGAAATTTGGGGTTCTCTATTGAAGGAACTCCCTGTTATTAGGGTTTTGGCCAGAGGTTGGTTTGCCCTCCACTTTCATAGGGAGGAGTACACGGACTGGATACTATCTCGCTACTGGCATATAGAGTTAGCTCCTGTACTACTCAAGAGATGGGATCCTCTCTTCGATCCAGAGCGTGAATAGTTGGGTGTAGGACCTATTTGGGTCAGACTTCCTGGTTTGCCCATGCAGTTCTGGACCCCCTAGGTATTCAAATGCATCGGCGACGCACTGGGGACTTACCTTGAGCACGATCAGTCCTATGAAAAAACCAGAATTATGACCATGGCAAGGATTCTGGTCCACCTTGATACCAAGGAGGGACTTGAGAAAAAGATCACATTACATAGACGACATTTCTCTCGTAGACAGCTCCTAGACTATGAAGGAGTCCCTTTCCAGTGTAGGAGATGCCACAAAGTGGGTCACCTATACAAGGACTGTCCGCTACTTTCATCGTCGACAATAGAGTCCTCTCGTGGGGCAAAACATCATATCTCAGAGGAGCAGGACATGGGTGACTAGCAACAAGGACAAGCACCACCAGAGGCTACTATTGGGGCCACTCAGAAGACAAAGAATCAGCGAAAGACTCCTCCCTCTCCTCCTCATACGCGCTCCAAATCAGCTGTGGGATCGGCTCCTCATCTGGGGAACGAAATGAAATTGCAGACAGGCTTTCGAAAGAAGTGACGCATCACTCTCTAGGAGAGTGGATGATCGTAGAACATACACCTGCAAGAACCTATCACTACTTTCACAGGCCATACAACGACGGGAGACTACAGAGGGGCAACAGCCCCTAATTTTCAGCATTTTTGTTTAAATTTTGTATAAATTGTTTTAATTATGAGCTAATGTATGTATATATGGACTTCAGATACACACCCACGAGGGTGAATTTTTGATCTTTTATTGTGGTCATGGACCTGCACAACACACCCTTAGGGGTCTCATTGTAAATACTAAGTTATAACAGTGGATAGACAGCCACAATACAGCATATGCCAATGGGCATCTACAGCTTGTAATTTCACCCAATGAAATTATGAATTTTCTTTCAGGGAAAAAAAATAGAAAACTCAAAAACAGTGAGGTAAGAAGGGTCATCTAGCACATATAGTGCACTACACTTCATCAGTTTATGATACCCGGACTGATAATTTATGTAGAGAAATTTAGGACACTAAATTGACCAAATATTTTGGCGCCGTTGCTGGGGAAGTGTAAATAGGTAGCCTTATCTCTTACATTCATAAAAAATAAAACAAAACAAAACAATGACATGCATAGAGAACGAGACTCTAGGGGTAGATTTATAGCTAGGGGCAGAAGTTTGATTCCTACAACTCCACCTACTCCACGAAGAGTTAGAAAAGACACACCTCCATCCCAGACTCATACTCCCAACCATAGGATTCCTGGAATCCAAGGGGCAGAAATTCAATCAGAAGATTCTCCTACATCATCTACCAAAACAGTCCTAGGAGAGAAGACCTTTTTCACCTCCACAGGAGAGCCTATTGTAGTTGAAGAATTAGGAATACCTAGTGAGGAAGTAGAAACTCTCTCTCATAGCCCATTAATAGAAGAACCATAGGAGGAAGGAATAACCTTGCAGGTTGAGCCCTATATTGACTCTTAAGAAACTATAATGGTAGAAGAAGAACAAGATGGAGAATTCACATTATTTGGAGGAATGGGTAGAGGGAGAGGTAGAGGAAACAATGGAGGAGGTAGAGGAAATAGGGAAGTAGATAACTCATTTGGATTCCTTATAGTAGATGAGGAAACACATACCACAATGAAAAAAATTCACCCTCTGTCCTCCCAAACTTTTATGGGTTGAGAAGTGAGGATCCTGAAACATTTTTGTTTGAGTTTGAAGTCTTGTGCATAACCTATGACTATCTAGAAGACTCTCAAAAACTCAAATTGTTCCCTTCAACACTAAAATGAGCTACTTTGAAATGGTTTATGGGGTTCGTCACTCAATCCATTAGAACTTGGAATGACATGAAACAGGCATTTTTGGATAGATATTTGGATTATTGTATGCCTACCAATCATAGAGATGAGGTGTTCAAAATGATACAAAAGGAAGATGA
The DNA here is from genome assembly GCA_031772625.1 of Pinus tabuliformis. Lineage (NCBI taxonomy): Eukaryota > Viridiplantae > Streptophyta > Pinopsida > Pinales > Pinaceae > Pinus > Pinus tabuliformis. The sequence continues at coordinate 936,289,387 of CM062806.1, forward strand.
AAACTTAGAGTATTTGCTTGAGAGATTCAACTATAATTTGAAAAGGGCAAAGATGAACATTTGAGATGAAGAAACTTTGAAACCTCTTTTGTTAAAGGCCATTAGAGATGAATGGATAGATATCCTTAACATGATGGGGATGGGAGATATCTATCAACTTCCATTGAGTGACATAGCAGAACTATGTGTTCATCTCTCAAGAGGGGAATCTAAAATCGGGAAAGGGCCAAGAGATCCTTCTCTTGTTAGAGCAAACAAATATGCAACAAGATCTGTAAGTAGAGCAGAAATTGGCAATATGCTTAATGAGTTTAAAACTGACATTTTAAGGAGCCTTAGTGAGCAACTAGACACCCTTAAAATTCAAAACAAGCAGAAAATAGAGGTTGATGCTTTAGCCATCTTTTGTCCAAAATGAAAAAAGAAACATTCTCGAAGGGAATGTCATGTAGATGCAAAAATTGTAGAAACTTATATGATTTGTTCAGAAAGTCATGAGACCAAGGATTGTCCTTTAATCCCAGGTCTTAAGGTTGTCTTTCAAGAGGAAACAATCCCAAATCCTGTAGAATCTCTTTGTTTTGTTGCAAGAAGACCTTTGCAGGGGTCACAAAATCAAGGATTTAACAATCCAATGTATTTTCAACCCCCACCAAACTAGAATTCTTGGCAGCAACCTTGGCCTCAACCTCAATCTCAGTATCAATCTCAACCATGGGCATAAGGGGTACAAAATCCTTATGGGAGATTTGCCCAATATTACCAATATCCTCCATCTTATCAAAATCAGCAGCAACTTCCAAATCAAAACCCTCAACTTTCATTGCCATTTCCACAACAACCTCCACAACAAGGTCAAAATCCTCAACTCTTACTTCCATTTCAACAAAAATCAAATCAGCTACCTGCCCAACTATTACCAAACCCCAATAATAAAAACCCTCAGAATGCTTATATGGTAGAAGGACAACAATTTCCAACTTACATGATTATTCGATGTTCAACTTAGATCTGGTAGGATATTAGAAAAGCAAAAACCTTCTATAGTTATTCAAGAACAAGACACTTCTGAGGAGGATTCTCTGAAAGTCAATAAAAGTTTTGAGGGAACATCCCTCCAAAACCAAAACATAGAAAAACAAAAACAAAAAGAATCAATAAACACAACTCCTATAATTGAGCAACCAACATCTACTTCTACACCTCCTTTTCCTGAGAGATTACAAATTGATAGAGGGGTAGAAAAACAGATCTTGTTGCCCAATTATGATTTTTTAGATGAATTGAAGAATGTTTGCATCAAAATTCCTTTGCTGCAAGCCATTAGAGAAATTCCTATTCTAGCCAAGACAATAAAGGAGTTGAGCATCAAAAGACTAGGAAGAAAACCAAGAGAAACAAAAAGAATTCACCTAGTAGGAAAGATAGCAGATATCATGATGGGAAATATTGCCATGCAAAAATATGTGGATCCAGGAAGTCCAATTGTCAAGACACATATAAATGGGATTGAAATTCCAAATACATTGATTGACTTAGGGGCAGCTATAAACACTATGAGCAGACAAACTATGGAGCATCTTAAATTTCCTAACCTTATTTACACACCTACGCTACTGCAACTTGCAGATAGATCAGTAAATAAACCAAATGGTGTGTTAGAATATATTTCAGTCTCCTTAGATTCTTGGGAATATCCCATTGATTTTATGATTTTAACTCCCAAGAATAATTTAGGAGGACATCCACTCATATTAGGAAGACCTTGGCTGGCCACAGCTGATGCTTTTATTAGTTGTAGATATTGTGACATGTATATTTATGATGGTATTCAACAAGGAAATTTAATCTGTATCCTCTAGCAAAAGAAATAACAGAAATAGATGACAAGGAATGGATTGGTGATGAAGATGATATTCAGCCTCTCTTTACTATATCTGAAATTAGTGAAGATAGTCAAATTTTGAACATGTTAGAAAATTTTGAAACATCTTTAGAATATGATCATGCACAATTTCAAGAAATATCTAATATTGAATACTTGTCATCTAGGCATATGTCTCTCTATTCTATGGAAGAGTTTGGTAGCTCTACAATTGAAATTTTTCCAGGTAGGACATTGAACATAAACAAAAACTTGGAGAAACTACAACAAGAAGAGCTAACCAAAATATTACAAAAACATTTTGCTGCATTTGCATGGGAGTACACCGACATGAAAGGTATTGATCCTAAGACTTGTATCCATCATATCTATATTGAGGAAAACAGTAGACCAATCAGACAACCTCAAAGAAGAATGAATCCAAATCTTAGGGAAATTGTGAAAGAAGAGCTCCAAAAATTACTCAATGTAAACTTCATTTACCCAATTTCAGATAGCCAATGGGTTTCTCCTTTGGTAATTGTGCCTAAAAAGAATGGTAAATGGAGGGTGTGCATTGATTACCGAGAATTGAATAAAGCAACCTTGAAAGATCACTTTCCTTTTCCTTTATAGATCAAGTGTCAGATACATTAGCAAGTAAAAAGTATTTCTCATTCTTGGATGGTTTTAGTTATAATCAAATTCGGGTAGCACCTAAGGATCAAGATAAAACCACATTTACTTGTCCATGGGGAACTTTTGCCTATCGAGTGCTTCTTTTTGGGTTATGTAATGCACCTGCAACATTACAAAGAGCAGTACTAGGAATTTTTTCTTATCTAATACATGATTGTGGAGAGGTATATATGGATGATTATACAGTTTCTGGTAACACATTTGAAGAAGCTTTGGAGAATTTGGAAAAAGTACTTAAAATATGTAAAGAAACAAACCTTTCAGTAAGCCATGAAAACTATTTTATGATGTTTATAGAAGGTATTGTTTTAGGACATCACATTTCAGGAGAAGGGATTAAAGTTGACAAGTCTAAAGTTGAAGTTATCTCTAAGTTGTCAATTCCAGATTTCCAAAAGGATGTTAGAAGTTTTCTAGGATTTACTGGATATTATAGAAGATTTATAGAAAGCTTCACTAAAATAGCATCTCCACTTTTCAAATTTCTTACAAAAGATTGTGAATTCAAGTGGAATCCTGATTTCCAACTAGCATTTGAAACCTTGAAAGCAAAAATATCTAATGCACCTATCTTAAGAGGACCAGATTGGAAACTTCCTTTCCATATTTCTACAGATACTTCAGATACAGCTCTAGGAGCTGTATTGGGACAAAAAGATTTGATTCCTTATGCCATTTACTATACAAGTAAAAGTTTGACTCCCACTGAGTTGAATTATTCTGTAACTGAAAAAGAGTTCTTAATTGTTGTTCATGCAATTAACAAGTTCAAACACTATATAACAGGCTATGAAAACTTTGTTCATACAGATCACTCTGCAATTAGATATTTGATGAATAAAACTATTACTAATGGCAGAGTTACAAGATGGCTTTTACTTTTGCAAGAATTCAATATTACTGTGCTAGATAGACCTGGAAAACAAAACACAGTTGTTGATTTCTCGTCCAAGATTCAGAATATCAAAGAAGACTCTCTGGTTGAAGATAAGTTTCCTGATGAATATCTCTTTGCAGTAACTACTCAAACTCCTTGGTTTGTCGATGTTGTTAATTACTTGATTATAGGGAAGTTACCTTCACATTTATTTCCTAGAGAGAAAAGAAAGATTATTCAAGATAGTGCAAGATATTCAAAGATCACTAACGAATTGTATAAAACAGGGCCAGATCTTATGATCAGAAGGTGTGTCAGGGAATATGAGATGCCTGATATTCTCAAAGCATGTCATGATGAGTTGTGTGGTGGACACTTTGCTGACAAGAGGACAGCCTATAAAATCCTTTCTTTAGGATATTTTTGGCCATCCATCTTCAAAGATGCTAAAGAATATGTCAAAAGGTGTGACAGCTACCAAAGGGTAGGGAAACCTGCTCCCTTAATTGAAATGCCATTACAACCTCAAGTATTTATTGAACCCTTTGAAAAATGGGCTTTAGACTTTATTGGACCTATTAATCCTCCATCCAAGCAGAAAAAGTATATATTGGTATGCACTGATTATGTCACCAAATGGGTAGAAGCCAAAGCATTACTTTTTGCTAACGAAAATTATGTAGTTAGTTTTCTTTTTTAAGATCTTTGGTGTTCAAAGAGAACTTGTGACAGATGATGAGCCCCAGAAATGGGTAACTATATAGGCTCATTTTGCCTATTGTTTCCATTTAATCCACCATTCTCCATAGTTTTGTGCATGTTTTTTAATATATTTATGTTAATTGAGTGAATGGGGATAGTCATTTTACCACAAAGTCTAAAGAGTGTTTATTGCAGATTTTTGGACATTTTTTGACCAAGACCAGACATTTATGAGTAGATTGACAGCCAAAACTTGAAGAAACCAAGCTGAGGACTTATAGGAAGGGTGTCTCCTGCATTGATGACCCCTTCCTCGAGTTCTCCACCAGCAGCTCGGAGTTCAAAGGCCACCACATCGATGATCACTAGGGCAGCCGAGCAGGTCTAGTGAAGTTGTTGTTATCTGCAAGTTTTGATAGCCGAGTTCCTAAAGTTTAGGAGGACTATTGGGAGTCCTCAATTTTTATAAATAAAAAGGCCTCAGGCCTCAGTAGGTTAGCTACTGAACAGTCTATTTTTACACTTTAGTGCAGCCCTGCATTCAACTCATTTTCGAGCTCTTTCTGTAGACAGTTTTGGGATGTGACTATTTTTTTTATTAATGAATATGGATCCAGCCTTGAACCAGCACTAATCTTTCTAAGGGGGTTGTAGCTCTTAGGGTTGGTCCCAACCCAAGTGCCCAGTACCTCCTTGTATTTATATGTGTTTTTCTTGCATCCATGAAATAATTTATGTTGTTTAGATTAAATCTTGCTTTATTACTTAGGTTGTTTTTTTTATTAGAATAGTTGTTCCAGTCTCAAGATTGATTAGGTAGTTTGCTGCAATAATAGAAGAAGATTCACAAAAAGGCCACCAAGCAGGCCTTGATATCCTTTCTTCCTCTGTGGGACCATGAATTGAGACCAAGGCACTCTTGCTGCCACCAAAACATTGTTTTTGCTTTCCAATGCAATTGCTAGTGAGAGATTTTGAGTTGGAGAAATTAATGTTAGTTGTATTTACATGATTAGATCTGTTCTTGTTCAATTTCCATGGCTTTCTTGCATCATTTCCTATCCATAAAGTTTTGTTCAGCACTTTTCTGGTTTTTAGGGCAGAATTAGGTTAAAATAGGTAAAACTTTATTTTTTTAATTCTCCTTGAATCAATTTTTAGAAGCAGGTGTGCAACTCACTTAAATACCATCCCAGCTTATCATCCTTTCATCACCCAACCTGCTCCAGTCCATCTCTCAAGGTTTTCTCCACTCATTCGCCACACTTTCCCAAACAGCCCTAATTTCTACGTTTTTGTGCAAAATCACTTTCTTATCCTTTGAACCAATCCAACCATCTCCTTCATGTTTGATCTTCATTGACAGAGTCCTAGACCCTCTAACACCCTCATCCAACCTTCATTTCCTTTTTCCCACCATTTTTCCACCTCCAAACCTTCAAAAATCACTTTCAGCCTCTTCCTATAGAACTTCCTGTAGAATTTCCTGTAGATCCCCTGCAGACTTCCTGTAGAAGTTCATGCGAGCGATTTTTCGAAGTCTGATCACAATGGAAATCTCTAGAAGGGTGCTAGGGACTCCTTAGGTCCTCTCCACACCTTCCTCATCATCTGCAACAGCCAACTCCATCTCCCTTTGCCACCAAACCTCTGCACGGTCTCAAATAGTTAAAACACAAACATAATAATTCTGCATAAAATTGCTCAAAAGTACAAAAAGATGGTTCTTCCACATTTTCCTTCAGAATTAGCTTGAGTACATGTATTTTACCTTGATAGTAGTCTATGGCATCCATTTCAGTAGTTTCAACTCTTTTTCTGGCAAAAGTAGGGTTAGTGGGTAAAACTAGGGTTTACTAGGGTTTGCATTTCCTTTTAATTTTCATCTTCTTTCTACAAGTAGAATAGCCTCTTTTGAGTTAGCTTTCTTCCATCACAATTAAAAGCTTCTTTTGAGAAGTCATAGAAGTTGGCTTGAGCTCCTAGTGAAATTGTGCCAGCTGATCAAGTGACAGCCTGCAGTAAGAGCTAGTACTTGTGCATACAGCACCGTCACTTCCAAGTTTGTTACGAACTACCGGGTTGATAAAAGTAAAGAAGGGAGCCCTAGGAGTTGCAGCATTATTGCTGCAATACTGGAGCTCACCACTCTTTTGGCGCCGTTGCCAGGGAAGCGTCAGAGTATTTGTGATTACTGCTTTTCTTCTATTTTCTACTGCAACATTCTGCTAAGTAGTTTATTTCAGCAAGAGTAGAGTAGTTGTTTCATTTCCATTCTGCAATTTCATTTCTGCAAAAGTAGATTAGACATTTCCTGCTTTCATTTCATTTTAGCAAGCGTAGATTAGACATTTCCTACTTTCATTTCAATTCTGCAATTTCATTTCAGCAAGCGTAAATTAGTCATTTCCTGCTTTCCTTTCAATTCTGCAATTTCATTTCAGCAAAAGTAGATTAGATATCTCCTGCTTTCATTTCAATTCTGCAATTTTCATTTCAGCAAGGTTTATTTTAGTTAGCTGCAATTTGTTGTTCAATCCATTTCAAGTTTTTGCAGGTACAAGCAGAAAAAGAAACACAAAAATCCAAAAAAGAGATTCTCTTTCATGCCTCGTAGGAACAGAGACAATTCAGGAAAATTCCTACCCAACACCCCCAACACATCACTAAGTCACCCTTCTCTCTTCTTTGGTGGTAGTGATCCAGAAGAACCTATAGGTGAACCTCCTGAGATATACGAAGATCATATAACAGAAGGAGAACAAGAAAACATTCCTCCTAAGACCATGGCTGAAAACAAAAACGGTAGAGGAAATGGGGAGAGAATAGAAGGCACCTTTCCCACCCAAAATACCAATGGGGACATAAAGATGAAAAACATAAGTCCCTCAGCCTTACCTCACTTCCATGGATTGACTACTGAAGACCCTGATACCTTCTTGTTTGAGTTTGTTGTCATTTGTCGAACCTATGACTATAAAGAAGATGAGAAAAAGTTGAAACTCTTTCCCTCTACCCTCAACGATGCAGCACTACGCTGGTTCATGGGGTTACCTGGAAACAGTGTCACAACTTGGGCTCAGATGCAGCAAGCCTTTAACAAAAAATACCGGGATTATTGTAGGTCAAAGGAAACAAAGGAAGAAATCTTTCGGATGACCATGGGAAGTGATGAATCTTTAGAAGACTGTGAAGAGAGGTTTCAACTCAGTTATAAAAGGGCCAGGTGCACACTTGACTCCGAATCTCTGAAGTTTGTTCTGCTCCAAGGAGTCCCTGAAGACCTTCTAGATACCCTCCATTTGCTGGCTAGGGGAGATATCTACCAGCTACCTTACGATGACATAAAGACTGTGTTTAGAAACCTTTCTAGGGCAGCCAAAAGAAGAGGTAGAGGAAGTTAACTTTTAGCCAGTGTCCCCTTATCCAAAAATGAATTTGAAAATTAGATGGAAGATTTCAAAAGCGAGATGAGATAGACCATTGCCATGCAAATGGATACCTTGTGAATCCAAAAGAAGCAAGAGGAAGCTGAGAGGGCTTTGGCCATCTTTTGTCCCAGATGCACTAGAAAGCATCCTAGGAACGAATGTCCATTGCACTCCATAAAAGTGTGTTTTTTTTGTGAAGAAGACCATCCTACCAATCAGTGTCTGTCCTTACCCGGATTTAAAGCTATGTACCAAGGGGCTGAAGGAGCCACTGAACCACTCTACTTCATGAACCAAAGGAGGCCACATGGACCCAGACCTTACCAGCAGGGAATGCAAGGGACATCCCAGACTTATTACAACCCCAATCAATCCACTCACATACCTTCTTGGGGTCCCCCTGCTCATCCTTCCTGGTCCACACCCCCTCCTTGGTCGTATCCATCTCAATACCATACTCAACCTGCTGCTCATTCGTTTCATTCTCACGTTCAGCCACAACCTCAGTGGAATGCACCTCATCAGGGGTGGATGCCCCAATACAACTCTCCTCCCGCTCTTTTGCCTCCACCACCTGCTCAACAACAACCATTACCTCCTGCTCCTCCAAGAAAACCCCAAATACCTGCTCAACCGAACCCGAACCCCAATAACAGACAAGCCCAACAGGTATATACTGGAGAAACAACATGCCCTACCTATGCTGTGGAGATTCAGGAGATCAACCTACGATCTGGGAAGGTCCTCCCAGACAGCCAACCTCCTCCTAAGGAGGATGAAGAAGAGAAACAGGAAAGTGAACCAAAAGCCATTCCACCCTTTCCTGAGAGACTAACTGGAACCACACAACCGACCCCAGAAGAAACTGAACTTCTGGGAGAACTGAAATAGTTATGTGTAAAAATACCCCTTCTCCAAGCCATAAAGGATGTGCCCATATACAACAATATGATCAAGGAGAAGTGCTTTAAACACCCAGGTAGGCGAAGGAGAGATGCCCCAACTATCAATGTCATAGGACAACTGTCTGATCTGATGTTGGGGCAGGTAATTTGTCTGAAATATCTAGACCCTGGGAGTCCAGTAGTCGATGTCCACATCAATGGCACCATAATCCCCCATACCTTGATTGATCTAGGGGCTGCCATTAATGTGATGACCAGGGACACTATGCTCAAGCTCAACCTTCAGGGTTCCCTAAGAAAGACCTCGATAGTACTGCAGTTAGCAGACCACTCCACCGTGACCCCCGAGGGGATTGTGGAAGATGTCATGGTCTCTATTGATTCTTGGGAGTACCCCACTAATTTCTTGGTTCTCCAACCAAAGGAAAAGCTCACTGGGTATCCTCTCATCCTGGGAAGACCTTGGTTGGCTACTGCAGATGCCTACATCAGCTGCCGAGCTAGGAACATGACAATCAAGAATGGGCATATGTCCAAGCAGCTAGTCCTCTATCCTCCTGCCCAACCTCTACTGGAACATGATTTACCCCTCTGGTTGGAGGAGGAAGATGAGGATGAAGTCTACTCCGCACCATTGTGTACAATAGAAACTACCATGGGGGGTCCACAAACCGAGGATGATCTTATTGAAAACTTGATCCAAAATCCAACCCCCAGTGTGTTGCCCTTAGAAGAGCTGGTGGAAGAAACCCAAGCTAATCCTTTAGTTGATCTCTGTGTGACTGACCTGACCTCTCTCTGAGTTAAGAATGTGGGATTTGGCCCAGAAATAACCTTGAGGATCAACTCAGCCCTATCCACCTCTCAGGATAAAGAGTTGTGTCACTTATTGAAGAATCACTTGGATGATTTTGCTTAGAGTTATAAGGAGATGAAGGGAGTCCACCCTTCTGTCTGTACTCATCACATTTACATTAAGGAAGATTGTAAGCCAGTTAAGCAGCCTCAAAGGAGGATGAATCTAGCCCTCAAGGACATCGTCAAAGAAGAACTGTAAAATTTGATGGATGCAGGATTCATCTACCCCATCTCTGATAGCGAATGGGTTTCTGTTTCGCCTTTGGTGCTAGTGCTAAAGAAAAACGGGAAGTGGAGAATTTGTGTAGATTATCGGGAACTGAACAAGGCCACCAAGAAGGACCATTTCCCTTTGCCTTTCATAGATCAAGTGTTAGATGGCTTGGCAGGGAAGAAGTTTTTCTCTTTCTTAGATGGGTTTAGTGGGTACAACCAGATCCAAATCAGCCCGGAAGACCAAGATAAGACCACTTTCACTTGTCCATGGGGTACCTTTGCCTATCGGTTCCTTCCCTTTGGGTTGTGCAATGCTCCTGCCACTTTCCAAAGAGAATTACTAAGCATATTTGTTGCGGTGGTTCATGATTCAGTGGAAATCTATATGGATGACTTTACCCCTTATGGTTCCAACTTCCAAGAAGCATTGACTAACCTAGGAAAAGTTTTAGCCAAGTGTATTGAAATGAACCTGTCCCTCAATCCTGAAAAATGTGAATTCCTAATGACTGAAGGGACCGTGCTAGGTCATACAATTTCTCAGCAAGGATTACAGGTGGATCCCAACAAGATTGATATTATCCAAAGGGTCCCACCTCCTCAAAAGGTAAGAGATGTTCGGAGTTTTCTAAGCTTAGCATGGTATTATAGAAGATTCATTAGGGAATTTAACAAGCTAGCCTCTCCATTGTTTGGTCTTTTGGGGAAAGATGTTGAGTTTATATGGACTAACAACTGTCAAGAGGCTCTAGATGCCTTGAAAGGTAAGCTGGTAATTGCCCCAATCTTGAGAGGTCCAAACTGGGCCCTACCTTTCCACATTCACACAGATGCCTCGAAAAAAGCTATAGGAGCAGCCCTAGGACAAGTTGAAGAGAAGCTACCATATGCCATATATTTTGTCAGTAAAAACCTGTCCAAGGCAGAATTAAACTACACGGTAACCAAAAAAGAGCTCCTAGCTGTAGTCCATTCCCTAAACAATTTCAGACACTACATCACTGGTTATATCAACCATTCATACACACTGACCATGCTGCAATTAGGTATTTGATGAATAAACTTGATGTAAATGCTCATATCATTAGATGGTTACTCTTGTTGTAGCAATTTGATTTGACTATTGTTGATAAGTCAGGTAAGGAAATTGTTGTTGCTGATTTTCTGTCTAGACTAGATCTGCCTGCAGGTGAAGAAGGAATGGTGGATGATCAAATGCCAGATGAACACTTATTTGCACTTTTATTACTCTCTCCATGGTTTGCTGATATAGCAAATTACTTGGTTTCAGCACAGTTTCTGCCACACCTGTCCTCAAAAGAGAAGAGCATGATCGTGAGGAAAAATGCCCCATTCACTTGGATTGGGGCAACCTGTTCAAACTTGGCCCAAATCAGATTTTGAGGCGATGTGTCAGGGAGCAGGGAGTCTTTGACATCCTCTTAAACTATCATGATGGACCTTGTGGGGGCCACTTTGCAGCAAAGAGGACTGCTTTCAAGATTTTGCAGGCAGGTTACTATTGGCCCACTCTCCATCAAGATGTCAAGAGGTACATCAACCAATGTGACTGATGTCAAAGGATGGGTAAACCGACTCCAAGGGATGAGATGCCCTTGCAACCTCAAGTGACTTTCGAGCCATTTAAGAAGTGGGGAATGGACTTTGTGGGTCCTATCAACCCTCCTTCAAAACAGAAGTCTTACATCATTGTGTGCACGGACTACCTGAAAAAGTGGGTAGAAACAAAGGTAATCAAAGCAGCAACAGAAGAAAAAGTAGCTGAGTTTTTAAGGGAAAATATATTCTACAAGTTTGGCTACCCAAGAGAGTTAGTTACAGATCAAGGGAGTCAGTTTACCTCCAATTTAGTTGAAGACCTGCTCACACACCACAAGATTAAGCACAGAACTTCCACCCCTTATCACCCCCAAGCAAATGGACAGGTGGAAGTCACTAACAGAGCTTTGGAAGAGATTTTGACTAAGGTAGTGAGCAGCAGCAGAAAAGATTGGGCAGACCGATTGGTTGAGGCCACCTGGGCCTATAACACTACTTGGAAAACTACCACAGGTTTCACACCCTATGAGCTGGTCTATGGGAAGAAGGCTTTGTTGTCCATAGAATTTGAATACAACACATTAAGACTGGCAGCTCAGCTAGACCTAGAACTTAGACATGCACAAAAAGAAAGATTGTTTCAACTAAATGGATTAGATGAAAAACGAATGCGGTCCCTTCTCCAGTTAGAGGTAGTCCAGCTTCAAAGAAAAATATGGCATGACTGACACCTCAGAGAGAAACAATTTCAGCTGGGAGATTGGGCACTGCTGTATGATTCAAGGTACAAAGATTTCAAGGGCAAGCTGAGAACCAGATGGTTAGGACCATATATAGTAGAAAAGTGCAATGACAATGGTTCAGTCCTTATTCGGACTATTGATGAAGAAGCCATCCCCATGCTCGTCAATGGGCATCGATTGAAAATCTACAAGAAGCCCCTTTTCAAGAAAGAGTTCATTGAAACTCTAGGTAAATCAGTGCTGGTAGTGGAGCAAGTCCCTATCTCCACTCCACCCATGCTCTAAAAAAATAAAAATAAAAAAACAGAGAAAAAATAAAATGTAATAAAATATTCCTGGGTGAAAACTTCTTGGAGGCGCCCAGGGCAGGCAGTGAGGGTGAAAACCTCCTGGAGGCACCCCAGCTGTCTCAAAAAAAAAAAAAAAAAAGGAAAAAAGAAAAAAGAAACCTAACTTCTTTTGAATAAATTGCAGGTTGTAGGAAGGTCATTGCAGGAGGGTTGCACAAGAGGAAAAGACATGACAGGCTGCATGCACCCTTCACAGTCCATCACACCATGACTGTTATCATTTCCCAAGTTTTTGGCCTCATTTGTTCTAAAATTCTGCATCCTACAGGAAACTCTGTGTTTTCTACAGGAGGATCCTGTAGAAATTACAGGAAGGCCAAAATCCATTTTAAAACCGAACACGAGGGTTGGAAATTCATCTAGCAGCCCTGTGAACCTCTTTACCACCATCCATCTTCCCATTTCACCATTCCATCCCTGTACACCTACATCTCCACTCGTTTTTGTCCCTGCACAGCCACATACAGATATTCTGTTTCTGTCATCCTGCAAACACACAGCAAAAAGAAAAAGATGACAAATAAAGGTAGCAGCAGTTTTACTCATCCCTACCTGATACCCTCCAGCTATGATTTCTTCTCAGTCGAGACCTTCTTCAACAGTTTTAGCCCTACTCACATATTAGCTTGAATTTCAAGAGGAGAAGCAGCTACAGGAAATCCTACAGGATTCCTGTAGCAGCTGATCCCTTTGAAAAACATACTCCAGAGACAGGGTCAGCGTAGTAGGACGTATGAAGAGCAATGTTTGAATGGGAGATCATCAAGAAAACCCAAGGCCAAGCATGCAGAGTGCAAGCAGCAACAGCAACGAGGAAACGAAATGCCAAAATCCAAAATATGCATAACACAACAACGACTGAGCAGGTAAGTGCCTAAACCTATTCCTCGATTGCATGAATAATATTTCAAAACTGCATGAACTATGGGAATGGTCAATTACGTGGAATCGGTGGCCAGCTAACTGGCCACCCTCGTTCAGTTCACACCCCTTCGCAGAATTCAGTTGAGCCACGTCCAAATTCAAACTACTGATTAGATATGCAGTCAGCATGTGCGGCATGTCAACTCGGGAAGAAGGCATTTGAAACTGGTAGTGGTGGCGGCAGATAACGGGAGTAAGGGAGGTGATGGCGGTCAGGTGGCATGAGGAACCATAATGGCACTGGCATCAAACCAACGGTTCGGATGGGGATAACGTACCCATCTGGCCACCTCATCTCCTCACCGCAGATTACGCCAACAGTTAAGTACAATGCACTCCAAGCCTCCACCACCCTTTTGGTTCATTTGCATGTTACGAAGCTCTCGACTGTAGTGTTCGTCTACCACCTTCAGAGTAGCAAACCAGTCATCCTCCGCCAGTTTTCTACTATTTTTTCGAAACCCTCTTGCCTATCGGGCTCTACAGGAGCCCTGCTGCATTCTACAGGAGCTGGAGAATTTCTACAAGAAAGTTAGAGAACAGCGAGCAAAAGTAAAACCCAGGATCTTTACCAGAATTTGAGCTTAAAATGAGGTAGGCTCGGGAAACCTCCCTGCATAGGACTTATTTGTATAAGGTGGTGGATTAAAAACACAGAATTGGATTGAAAGAAAGGAGAATGAAGTTTAAAAGTTTGCCTGCATATTTTCCCTGAGTTCTACACAGTTCTCTGTTTTCTTCTCTGCATTCGAAGTCTATCTTCTTCTTTTTCATATTCTACTGTAAAGAAAACACTTGCAATCGTAAAAACCAACCTGTGTGGAAAAAAATCGAAATTGCATATCTATCTATTCTCTGAGAAAAACCCTGTGTTATTTATCCTCTGTTCTGTCAAAAAAATATTTTCTTTCCAAAAGCAGAAGATCAAATTCAGGATAATAGCAGTTTGAAACAAGGGAAATATTGCAATTTGATGTTGTGAGAAGGAGCACACGGAAATTCCTCCTACAGTTCAGAGAGAAAAAAGAAACAAAACTCAGCTGTCCCTCTGTCTCTGATTTTCTTTGAAATTGTTGTTTTTCTCCTCACCTAAGCACTTCAAATACCAATCAACACCATGCCAGGAGGGTTTATGAGGAAGGAACCCTTGAACTCCAACCAATTACATGAGCACCCTGAGGTGGTGGCCCTCTTCACTAGGGCAAATTGGATGATTTTCTTTGAAAGAATACATGGATATGATGATGAGGTAACTGAAGAATTTCTGATGGCCTTAAGACCCCATTCGAAAACACATGCCACAGTCAGTTTTAGGGGTCTGTCCCTAGAACTCACCCCTGATTTTATCAGTCGAATCACAGGCCTTCCACCTGGGCTCCCTTGGAGCAAGGAGGAAAAAGCATTGGGACAGGTGGCCAAGAAGACATTTTTTCAACCTGGGGAGGATCCTGTAGAGGATAAAAATGGGGTTAGAAGGACAAGCTTACCTCCTCCATGGAATGAAGTTAGCTACCAAATAATGAAATATATCACTTGTGAAGGAAGGTTTAGCATAATTTATGGTTATCACTTCAGGTTACTACATGAATTGAGGTATGGGATGGACCTGCCTCCAGTTAAAAAACTGAGTCTCCCATATTTCCTCCTCCAATATTTAATAGAATGTAGTAACAAGCTAAATGTAGGAGCCCCAGACCAGCGGGCCCACCATGGGCTCATCAAACTATTGGTAGAATATGCCTTACATACATATACCATTCCCATAGCTTGGGACATTTTCAGAAATATGTTCAGAGATGATGACATCAAAACTTTGAGTGAGGATATCAGCCCATCTGGCAGTGAGAAGGAGGAAGAGAAATAGGAAATCGAGGAAGAAGTGCATGAGGAGACACCACACATTCAGACAAAGGAAGAGTAGGAAATGGAGGAGGAACAGAAAGTAGAAAAGAAGACCACCCCAAAGATAGAGAAAAGGAAAAGAATAGAAAGTGAGAAGAAAAAAACTAAGAAAGGCCAAAAGAGGACTGCCACAAGCAAGGCAAGAACCCAGCAAGAAAAAGAGAAGCCATTGCCAGAAACAACAGGCACAGAAAAGATAGCAGAAGATGAAGGGGAGCAACAGCAGGAAGAAACATCCCCTGAAACCTTGGCAAAAGAAGCAGCAGCTGTGCTGGCTACATTGAGCACTCCAGCAAAACAAAAAGGAAAAAGAAAAAGAGAAGCAGCCATGTATTTCAAGGCCAGAAGGAGCACCAGGATAAAGGTGGGAAAGCCCCAGCCACCATCAAAAGAACCTATAATAATTGAGGATGCACCTACTGAGAAAAAGGAGGAATCCCCCTCCAAAATATCTATCACTTATGAGAGAGGAAGTCCCAAAACTTCCACCTGGAAGGAAAGAATCAGACTAATGGACACCAACACAGTTCTACAAGAAGCTAAGACCTCTCTACAAGAAACATTGACCAAGTTGAAGGAGACTAAAAAATTGAAAGAGGAGGCAGCGAAACAATCACAAGAAGAAGACAAGACTGAGGAGATACCTGAACCAAGCCCTCAACCTAATTTGGGCTCATATTACAACTTGCTAGATGGTGGGAAGATCATCCCACAGAAATTTGCTATACCCCTTTTCTTTGAATTAGAACAAGAAAGAATTAGAACACACACTTGGATGAAAATTGCTAAATCCAAGGGAGTTGCAGATATAGGCCACATGGAAGAACAACTGAAAGAATTAAGAAGGGAGTTGGAAATGGTGAGACACACTGAAAGCATTAAAAGAGCCCAGCTACAGGAGGAAAATGCACTACTGAAAAAGTAGTTACAGCAACAGGAAACTCAAAGGGCAGACATAACATGGATTTCTGAAGAGCAGCAACTATAGGAAGGTCCCCTAGCAAGTCAGGAAACAGCAGAGGAACAGCAGCCCAGGGAAGAAGACATCACCTCAGAAGCATGGGATGTCAGGGAAGCTGTTAAAGCCATCAAGGATGAAGAACTGGATTAGTTGCTCAGAGGATGAGCAACCCATTCAGCAGGGGGGTGATGATGAGCCCCAGAAATGGGTAACTATATGGGCTCATTTTGCCTATTTTTTCCATTTAATCCACCATTCTCCATAGTTTTGTGCATGTTTTTTAATATATTTATGTTAATTGAGTGAATGGGGATAGTCATTTTACCACAAAGTCTAATGAGTGTTTATTGCAGATTTTTGGACATTTTTGGACCAAGACCAGGCATTTATGAGCAGATTGATAGCCAAAACTCGAAGAAACCAAGCTGAGGACTTATAGGAAGGGTGTCTCCTGCATTGATGACCCCTTCCTCGAGTTCTCCACCAGCAGCTCAGAGTTCAAAGGCCACCACATCGATGATCACAAGGGCAGCCGAGCAGGTCTAGTGAAGTTGTTGTTATCTGCAAGTTTTGGCAGCCGAGTTCCTAAAGTTTAGGAGGACTGTTGGGAGTCCTCAACTTGTATAAATAAGAAGGCCTCAGGCCTCAGTAGGTTAGCTATTGAACAGTCTATTTTCGCACTTTAGTGCAGCCCTGCATTCAACTCATTTTCGAGCTCTTTCTGTAGACAGTTTTGGGATGTGACTATTTTTTTTTATCAACGAATATGAATCCAGTCTTGAACCAGCACTGATCTTTCTAAGGGGGGCTATATCTCTTGGGGTTGGGCCCAACCCAAGTTCCCAATACCTCCTTCTTGTATTTATATGTGTTTTTCTTTCATTCATGAAATAATTTCTGTTGTTTAGATTAAATCTTTCTTTGTTACTTAGGTTGTTTTTGATGATTAGAATAGTTGTTCTAGTTTCAAGATTGATTAGGTAGTTTGCTGCAATAATAGAAGAAGATTCACAAAAAGGCCACCAAGCAGGCCTTGATCTCCTTTCTCCCTCTGTGGGACCATGAATTGAGACCAAGGCACTCTTGCTGCCACCAAAACATTGTTTTTGCTTTCCAATGCAATTGCTAGTGAGAGATTTTGAGTTGGAGAAATTAATGTTAGTTGTATTTACATGATTAGATCTATTCTTGTTCAATTTCCATGGCTTTCTTGCATCATTTCCTGTCCATAAAGTTTTGTTCAGCACTTTTCTGGTTTTTAGGGTAGAATTAGGTTAAAATAGGTAAAACTCTGTTTTTTTAATTCTCCTTGAATCAGTTTTTAGAAGTAGGTGTGCAGCTCACTTAAATACCATCCTAGGTTATCATCCTTTCATCACCCAACCTGTTCCAGTCCATCTCTCAAGGTTTTCTCCACTCATTCACCACACTTTCCCAAACAGCCCTAATTTCTACGTTTTTGTGCAAAATCACTTTCTTATCCTTGGAACCAATCCAACCAACTCCTTCATGTTTGATCTTCATTAATAGAGTCCTAGACCCTCTAACACCCTCATCCAACCTTCATTTCCTTTTTCCCACCATTTTTCCACCTCCAAACCTTCAAAAATCACTTTCGGCCTCTTCCTGTAGAACTTCCTATAGAATTTCTTATAGATCCCCTACAGACTTCCTGTAGAAGTTCATGCGAGCGATTTTTCAAAGTCTGATCGCAATGGAAATCTCTAGAAGGGTGCTAGGGACTCCTTAGGTCCTCTCCACACCTTCCTCATCATCTGCAACAACCAACTCCATCTCCCTTCGCCACCAAAACTCTGCACGGTCTCAAATAGTTAAAACACAAACATAATAATTCTGCATAAAATTGCTCAAAAGTACAAAAAGATGGTTCTTCCACATTTTCCTTTAGAAGTAGCTTGAGTACATGTATTTTACCTTGACAGTAATCCATGGCATCCATTTCAGTATTTTCAACTCTTTTTCTAGCAAAAGTAGGGTTAGTGGGTAAAACTAGGGTTTGCTAGGGTTTGCATTTCCTTTTAGTTTTCATCTTCTTCTGCAAGTAGAATAGCCTCTTTTGAGTTAGATTTCTTCCATCACAATTAAAAGATTCTTTCGAGAACTCATAGAAGTTGGCTTGAGCTCTTAGCGAACTTGTGCCAGCTGATCAAGTGACAGTGTGCAATAATAGCTAGTACTTGTGCATACAACACCGTCGCTTCCAAGTTTGTTACGAACTACCGAGTTGATAAAAGTAAAGAACGGAGCCCTAGGAGTTGCAGCATTATTTCTGCAATATTGGAGCTCACCAACAGATCAGGGACTTCAATTCACATCCAACATGGTGGAGAAGCTTATGGAGGAATACAAAATCAAGCATAGGAAATCCACTCCTTATCATCCACATGCAAATGGTCAAGTGGAGTCTGCAAATAAAGTGATTGAAATAATCCTCACCAAGACTGTGCATCTACATAGAAGAGATTCGGCAGAAAGGCTTCCTAAGGCCTTATGGGCCTATAGAACTACATGGAGGAGCACAACTGGACATACACCATATGAACTTGTTTATGGGAAGCAAGTCCTATTCCCCATAGATTTCCAAGTCAAAACTTTCAAGATGGCAGTCTAGCTGGGGATGGATTTATCAGAAGCTCAAAAGCATAGACTAGAGTAATTCAATGAACTTGATGAAATCAGACAAGAGGTTGTTCAAAGGATTAGTCTAGTTCAGCAACAGAGGGCTAAGTGGCATGACAAGTACATCAAGGACAAGAAGTTTCAAAAGGGAGATTGGGCACTGTTATTTGATTCAAAGTTCAAAGATTTTCAAGGGAAGTTTCAAACTCATTGGCTTGGGCCATATGAGATTGAAAAAAAAATTAGTAATGGAGCAGTAAGGATCAGAACAATAGATAAAAGCCAAACTCCTCTCCTTCTGAATGGTTATAGATTGAAAATTTATCAAAAACCAATCTCAAAGGAGGAGTTCATCAAGATCTTTCAGAACAATTCTAAAATGAAGTTGGTAAAGAAGAATCCTTCTTCTCCACCAACTTAGTCTTTGTTTCTCCTATCTAAAAATAATAATTGTATAAGGTTGAAAACCAATCACTGATTGGCATGTTTATACAGAAAATACAGGGTGAAAATCAGAAGCTTCTGACACCCTATATTTTCCATTTCCTTTTCTAAAAAAAATGGTGACTCATTTTGCATTCTTCAAAATTTATTGTTTTATCTCATTTTCACTCTATTTTACTTTCGCAAAGTTTCACTTTCACTCCACTACCATATTCCACCAATAAATTTTTCCTCTCTAACATTTCTTCCATCTCCATTTTTCATTTATCATCTTTTCATATCTTCCGTAGCTAATCCTGTTTTGTAGCCAATCTAATTTTGCAGGAACAGTTTGATCATCAGTCCAAGCATAAAGAGGCAAGTTCATAATAAAATTTCATATGCAAGTAATTGAGGGGAGAACAACTTTTGAAGACCAATCACATCTAAGCACTTGTGGAGCAAACAATAAGAGAAAGGTATGGTTCTAAAGGTAAAAACAAAAACTTATTTCAAAAAGCAATACAAAACATAAGTTTGTATAACTCGTATAATCACATGACTCCTTGATTTTTCATTACAAGATTTGATTGCCATGATGATTCCACCACACCTTCCGTCCTTAATACCTAACGGTCTAATGATGCAATCTCCATTTTAAACTCATTGACTCGTACTTAACCGGACTCCTCCAGTACACCTATTAAATGGCTAGATTCGTGACGTAACCTATTTGAGTACAACTCCTCAAAACCCTGATTGTTCATTTATTACACCAAGTTTTCTTCTCTTATACTTCCGTAGCCTTTTTGTGCACACAATCACTCTATTTTCCTATATTTTGTGCATACAAACATTCTGTTACCTTGTGTACACAGTCACTCTATTTTCGTATTCTCTATGTATAATAGTTACTCTATTTTTCACACAGTTTATGTATATAGTCAGTCACTCCATTTTCATATACCTGGTGCACACTCTGTTTCCACACATTTTACGCATACATCTACTCTGTTTCCGTATAACCTGTAGGTACAGTCATTTTATCCCATACTCATAGTCATTTCACTTCCATATACTTTGTCATTATGTCCGTATACACAGTCCTCTTTACACAATCACTCCATTTCTCAATCAGTGAAGAGAATTTTTTGAAGAATAGCAGAGAACAAGGGTGATGGGGCTTATCGTCAAAACTGAACCCATTGGGGTGAAGTACATGGAAGGTTATCCTCAGTTGAAAGGGATGTTGCAGAAGGCTGGTTGGTTGAGTTTCATTGAAAAATTCAATGGTTACAATAAAGAAATCACCAAATCTTTTGCCAGATCGTTTGATGGGATAGACGTGGAAATAGGTGACATAAAGTTTGCAGTGACCGAGTCTTTTATTGCTGAAGCAACCGAGCTACCAAGGCTAGGAGAGAGGTGGTTCAAGAATAAATAATTTCATGATGAAACCTGGAAGGTCATTCTCAAAAATCCAGGTATGGACACTTTAGTTTTTAGGAAAGGAATTCCAATCTCTGCACTTAAGGGAAAATGGAGTAGCATGCTATTAATTTTGCAAAAGTTTATTACATGCGAGGGAAGGTTTGGTTCCATGTATGTATATCACATAAGACTGTTAATGAATTTTCTTGAAGATGGAACCCTCAATCTCCCATTTTTCATGTTGAATAGTTTGAGAAGAATGACCACTAATGTTCAGAAGAAAATTGAAGCAATAGAAACCACTCTTTATTATCATGGACTGGTAAAAATTATAGTTGAACATCACTTAAAGAGTGTATGGGACACATGGGATGACTTTTTGGTTAAAAAATTCTTCCAAGATGCTCCAGAATTTCCTGAGGGAAGTTCTGTAAAAAGAAGTAGGAGAAGGAAGACCAGTCTCACCATTCAAAACACTCCTAAAACTTCAACACAGAAAAACAATGAAGAAGAGCCCATCTCTGAAACATTAACAGAGATCAGAAAGCAGACAAAGCAGAGAAAGAAAATGAAAGAAAAGGTTGAGGAAATCCACAAGAATATTCCTAAACCTTCATCTAAGGAGGATGAACAGTTGCTTTCAGAGAGGTTAATCAAAATAAGAGATCAGCTCAAGAAAGAGAAGAAGAAGGGAAAAAGGAAACAGGTTATAGAGGAAGAAATCATAGGCTCCCAAAGTTTGAGGAGAAGTTCTAGACTCAGGGGCAAAGTGAAGAAAGCAAAATCAAAAGAGACCCAATTCATAGATTTGGGGGAAGAAACTCCAACTCCAACTCAATCCCAAGACAATATTCCATATGAGCAAAGCCCACAGATCTCTCCTCAACAAAACTTTGAAAGCAGCCCAAGAAGAGCCTCTCCAGGCATTGATCCAGTCCAACAACAGATTTATGACTACATAGAGTCATTGGAGAAAAAGAGTACATCAGTGGACCCAGGGACTTCATCTAATCCTGAACAGCCTGCCACATCACAAGAAATTTTGACTAGCTCACTTAAACAGTAAATCTATGAGCTAGAAGTTCTAAATAGGAATATCCAAAGAGAAAATGAAGCCTTAAAAGAACAGAACAAGTTGGATAAGATTATCCATGATAACACTATGCTTCACTTGGGTTTATGGCACAAGAAGAACAGAAAACTAAAGAAGAAGAATAAGAAGTTAAAAAGGGCACTCATTAGCCTCAAGTACAGATTTCTCATGAGGAAGCCTAGGATGGCAGTTGGTGCAAAGAAAAGCAAGAAGAGGTTGGATGTTTTCGCTGAAGTCTTAGAACAAATGCAATAGGAGGATGGAGTTCACAATTTTGATTGCATGGGGACATGCAATAGTCTAGTAGTGGGGGTATGTTGAGTTCCAAAACTACTTTTCCCTTAGCTACTTTTCTCATCCTTCTTTCTCTATTTTTCCACGAAAAATGCATTCTTATCATCAAAAACCATTATGCATCACCTCAAGGAGTATATTTCAGTGATTTACAGGTTATACTTTTATATTTTCTATTTGAATAAGTTTTTGACTTTTAGCTACGGAACGCAGCCACATTCTGCAGCTAATCAGCTGTTCCGCAGCTACTTTCACACTTTTGCAGGTTCCAGGTGTCAAGAGGGGAAAAGGACTACATGGGTAGCTTGGAAAACATCAGGGCATGGATCGTATCCTATTCATCTAGCCTAGATCGATGAGGAAGACTCTGGTCAAAGGGAAGTCAAACATAGAAACCTATGGCAAACAGAACTCTGTTTTGCACATGTTTCTTAGTAATGGGAGCCGAAGAAGTTTCCTGAGGCCATGGACTTCATTTGCCACCTACGCAAACAGAATCCAATAGCCATTACCATAAGAATTATGTTTCTAAGCAACCAGTGACAAGAATTTTGCATACTTGTCTGTCTGCATGTTTTGTTGTAGCTTAATTCTCTCTTTAAAACAGTTGTATAATTTCCCTATATATACTTGTGTGAAGAACACAGAACAAGTTAAGTTTTTGCTTATGTATTAAGTTCAGATTTCCGCTCTGTAGTTTGAAGAACTCATTCTCTATTTTAATATAAAGACTCTGTTTCATGGATACCTGAAGCGTTGTTGGAGTGTTGATTAAGTGCTTATAATCCGAGACCTTTGCAGAGGGCCCCTGCATTGGTCAAGGTTACATTTTATTTCTGTTTTGTTTTTCATAGTTAATTGTAAATTCACTATGTTTTTCCATGATGTTTATAACCATTTTCTAACTCTGTTCATAATGCAGCTTGTGTTCACAGAATATCTCTTTTGGTTCACTATTTTCTAGTTTCTTATCAGTAGTTTGAAGTTGATGTCAGTAGCATAAGAGTAATTTAGAATTGCTGATCATTAGTCTAGTTTCTTTCATTTACTGTTCAATGCCATTTTTGTTGTTAGTTTAATAACTCATGTTGTAAGTGAATGCTTTTGAGATCCCTTTTAGTTGATGGTTCATCTTAAAAACTAAGTGGTGAAATATTTCATTTATGAATGAGTCTTCCTCTACATTTTTATGTGTACTTTTTCTTAGAACAATGAAGTATGGAGTCGCTCAAAATGCTATCACAAGGAGGTAGTTCTCCCAAAATTGTATAGCAGAGTGATAAATCACTTCATTTAGCTATTATAGTAGATTAATTGCAATTTCACTTTCATTTTTACTCTTTCATTTAATTTTATTGTAATTTCATTCTCAGTTTTAGAACAATGAAGTATTGAATCCCTCAAAATGCTATAACAAGGAGGTAGTTCTCCCAAAATTGTGTAGCAGAGTGACAAGACACTTCATTTAGTTTTTATGACAGATTAGTTGCAATTTCATTTTCAATCATAGTTTTTCATTTAGTTGCAAATCCATTTTTCAGTTGCTCATTAAGCTTTGATTCTGCAAATAAATTAGACAATAGTTGTAATCTTATTTTCAGTATTTCATTTTTGGTTCATCATAGATAGTTGCAATCTCATTTTCAATTTTAATATTAGCTCTCATTTCATTTCTTTAGATTCTTAGCAGCAGTAGATTTAAGATTTTGTTAAATACATCGCAGAACATTAGAAATTAAAAGATAAAACCCCCAAAACAACAGAAAACTCAAAAACAGTGAGGTAAGAAGGGTCATCTAGCACCTATAGTGCACTACACTTCATCAGTTTATGATACTCGAAGTGATAATTTATATAGAAAATTTTAGGACACTAAATTGACCAAACAACTACAACAATAACTTTCTTAAGTACACTCTTCAATAATTTCATTTAATTTATTATTTAACTCTTTTTTCCTTTATATTTTCCTTGTATGAATTTGACTTGGTAACACCTCTTTATCCTCATTTTGTGGGTTAACTTAGTTTAATAATTATAATTTGGTTAATTTTGTTTATTAATAATTTTATTTTACTCCTTTCACCTTTTTATTTTTTATTTTTAGTTCACTCTGATTTGTGTTAATCATGAATTATTATTGACCATTTATTTCGACTAACCAAATTTAACTTAATTTGGTCAAATTATATTTTATCTATAATTTTTTTGTCTTTCACTGTCAATGCAACTTTATGTATCTTTGATGGTAAGTGGAGTGTCTACTCAAAACATCGAAAAATTTATACTATTAATTTCCGAAGATATACTTCAACAAATTAAAAAAATAAAAAACCCAAAAAAAATATTAAATAATGCCACTTACCACAAACTTAATATGTGTATAACCATAATAATTAATATATATATAGACTTTCAGTGCAACTTTATGTATCTTTGATGGTAAGTGGAGTGTCTACTCAAAACATCGAAATAATTATACTATTAATTTCCAAAGATACACTTCATCAAAATAAAAAAATAAAAAAACCCAAAAATAAAAAAATAAAAAAAATTATTAAATAATGCCACTTACCACACACTTAATATGTGTATAACCATAATATATATATATATATATAAAAACTATCTTCTATATATCAATGCACTAAAAAAACCATTATGAATCTCCTTAATCAAGTTAATCTTATTATTTTCTTTGCTTTTATCCCTTCTCTCCATATTGCACTTTCTGGTCAATCTTATTATTAGTCCCTGCCATCTGGAAATGGCCAGGGACTATAGTAATCGGACTGACGATATTTAGCATTAATTCACATGGTTTATACACTGAGTGTGCGGCTTATGCAACCAGTTGCACATGTTAACTATATGGTAGTTTGTTTCATCATCTTATTTGGCCTCTTCCCGAGGAGAAGAGGCCAAAAGCATATGCTATTTTCGACTTGCGTTGTTTTCATTATTTGGGAAGTGGAGAAGTGGAGATTAATGCTAGCATTAAAGGACGAGATCTGAGGCGTATGTATACCCAACAAGAAATTTAACCAAAGTTTTCTGTACACCTTCATCCTGGTTTCCACTGCCACTGCCTTGTAACTGCCACCTACACCTTTCAAGATGGTGACACAAACACTACAACTACACGTTGCATGGTGGTGCCACGAATACTGCAATGGAAATAGGAAGTATGGCTTATAAAAAGCACTATCTCTGCTAAAAATTGCAACTCTTTGTAGTCGATTTTTCGTCAATTTCACCTTGTGCCCTGATTGCTTCTGTGTTGCAGATCACAGGCGTGCTGGCTGTGGATCCAGATGCTCCAGATATCGCCATCTCCTGATGTCGATGAGATGCAGACCATCCATGATTAGCGTTACTGTAATGTAGTAAATTGAATACCAAATTTTCACATCATTTTTCCTATATCCTTTTTCTCTGGTTATTCATAGCAATAACAAACTCTACAACAGAGGCCTAACTGTTCTTTCCCTTTCGCTTGTTGTTTATATATCTGAATTGAAAGAACTATCTATTTGTCTCATAAACCTATTAAGTAGGATAAGGAGTTAACAATTTTAGTCCACTTTGTTTTTATTGTGTTCATATATCTAATTTACATAACAATTTCACCATGTGCCCTGATTGTTGCAAACGCTCCAGATATCGTCGTCTCCTGTTGTCGATGAGATGCAGACCATCCATGATTAGCGGCTTCGTTGAGAAATTCGAAGAGCATCATGTCGTCCGAATCGTTTTCCTTCAGAGACAGCACTGAAATTTCAGGATTCCACCAGCAGATTCCTTCGTTGGCATCATGAATAGCTAGTTCAATCATATATAATTATGTTTAGAGTCTATTTTCAGACTACTGTAATGTAGTAAATTGAATACCAAATTTTCACATCATTTTTTCTATATCCTTTTTCTCTGGTTGTTCATAGCAGTAACAAACTCTACAATAGAGGCCTGACTGTTCTTTCCCTTTCCCTTTTTATTGTGTTCATATATCTGATTTACAGAACCATTTAATTGACTCAGAGAATGCATATTTATTAGAAATTAGAGAGCACAGTTTTTATTGGAAAGGAAATTATAATCAAATTAAATAGTTTCAGTAAAATTAAAAAATTAAATTTCAGTAAAGTCAATATCAAATTAGATAAGTAAAACTTAAAATATTATGGCAGATGTGGTTTAATTAGGTGAAATCAAGACCATATACATCTACAAGCTGCTTTAGCTGATTAGGCGAATTTATCTCTTCATGGTTCAGTTTTTTAAACCTGTATATTTACATTTTTCCCTCATGCTTTTGATTGGGATTCTGAATTTAGAGATAAAGACCCATACCTTCATGAGCAAGATCTAGAAGCAGAGCCTTTTGAAGCACACGTTTATCCAGGACTAGTAGCTTCAGTCTCCATTCTGACCGTAGTCTTAGACATTGAAGCTAGAAAACTTGACATCCTCAAGTTCATTCGTGTTAACAGAATTTGTGAAACTGAGAATGGGCGAGCAAGCAGAGTTCTGGTCACAATCTGCCTGACTTTTACAAGAAGGCTCCAACGGTGCAGCCCACTGTATCTCTACTCCATAGTTCCATTGCCTCGCAGGCACCGCCGGGTTGAAATTTAGGACACTCGTGTAAGCCCTGCAACCACCGGAGTGTACCCCTATTGTTTGAGAAGCGGTAAAACCTCCCGCTATAAATGTGCAATAGACACCATCTTTCCTGTATGCCATGGCTGCCTCGGCTTCATTAATATATGTATGACACGAACTGCTTGAACTACAATTCAATGGCGATGCCGGTATTATAGGATCGCAGTTCAACAGCATAACCGTGTTATTACTTGTAAGATTGAAAGGCAGGCTCTGATTCAATTGCAGTCCCTGGTTATTCATGTCTCGAGTCTCGCAAGAATCGTTAAGCAGAGGCGAAGGTTGAATAACCAACCTCATGGTGGCTGGATTGATACTAATGCCACAGAGAATGAGTCCCTCACCTCCCTGCTGCCTCAGAGCATTGATCTGCTGTCTCAGGTTTCGCTATGACGTGGTTCGGCGAGTGCCTCCGCACTCTGCATGAGAGCAGCATCCCTGGGAGTTATGGGATGCTTTGCTACCTCTCCACAGATACCAAATACATTACCATATGTAAGCGTCTCTAGCTCTTCACCATCAGAAGTCGATTTCCTAATTTGTTGCTCCAGGTTCATTTTTTTCCTACTTCACTCTTTCTTATTAGCCTTACAAGTCCAACTCCAAAACAGAATTGTATCTCTCATTGTCTACCAATCCCTAGATAATTTCAACCTTAGCGATCCATAAATCTCAGACCTATCTCTGACAAACCTCAGTATTGATCGCAGTTTGTGTGCTTCCGGTGATACTCGTTGTGGATGACCATCTGAAAGCATAGGTGTCAGGTTCCTGTAATTGAATCCTCTGGCTATTAACACGTATGTTGTACGCACAGAAATGTGGCATACCAAATGTCGTTTTCTCGCTCTTGCAACTGACATAGAAGGGGAATCGACTATTTCTCGCTCTTGTTGACCTCATTTTTTACAGACGGTTTGTTTTTTCCTTCCCTTTGCACAGTAGGAAAAAAGAGAATTAAGACTTGTTGTGGGTTGGTCCTGATATTACCTAAGCAGAGCCATCCCTTCGCAAAGCCTGGGCTGGGGCTAGAGATAAGTCTGAATTGCAGAAACCATGGCATTAGCACAGCTTAAACAAAAGCTAGCCAGAACTAGGGACTTTATGCACGCAATTTGACTTTCAGCCACCAATTATAGATAAACCTTCTGAGAAGGCAAGGCATGGTTCAGTAGGAAAAATCTATTCTCAACTCGAAGCATTACACTATTAACAAAGTGGTTGCCTAGGCTACTAATAGGAGATTTCCATACAATCTTACCTACATTGGGGACTTGAGGAATTACACTGCAGCTCCCTCCTGGGCAAGAGGAAATCCTACAAATTCCTCTTAGCAAATTACACTGCAATTCCTCTTAGCAAATTACACTGCAACTCGCTCTCATTCGGTTTCGGTCCTGAGCTGCTTTCCGAAATTAGAACACTCCCTCTCGAAATACTGTATGCCCAGAGAAATCAAATTCGCCCCGGACCAGAACTTACATGGCTTGCCTGCATAGAAGCCTTAATATCTGGCTAAAGCTTTAATATCTGGCTAACAAGTAGTACATGGCTTGCCTGCAAAGAAGCCTTAATATCTGGCTGACAAGTAGTACATGCAGATGGTGGTGTAGCCAGCGACCCTACTGCCTTATATGTTGTTGCCTTAATCATGTTCTAGAGCTCAACCGAGCTAACATTTAAGAGCTAACATTTAATTTTGTAGACTAATGCCAACATTAGTTTAGGTAGTATTTTTAGGGGTTCCAAAATATGCAATGCTTTGTAGTCGACTTTTCTGCAATTTCACCTTGTGCCCTGATTGCTTCTGTGTTGCAGATCACAGGCGTGCTGGCCGTGGATCCAGATGCTCCAGATATCGCCCTCTCCTGCTGTCGATGAGATGCAAACCATCCATGATTAGCGTTACTGTAATGTAGTAAATTGAATACCAAATTTTCACATCATTTTTCCTATATCCTTTTTCTCTGGTTATTCATAGCAGTAACAAACTCTACAACAGAGGCCTAACTGTTCTTTCCCTTTCACTTGTTGTTTATATATCTGAATTGAAAGAACTATCTATTTGTCTCAGAAACCCATTAAGTAGGATAAGGAGTTAACAATTTTAGTCCACTTTGTTTTTATTGTGTTCATATATCTGATTTACAAAACAATTTCACCTTGTGCCCTGATTGCTGCAGACGCTCCAGATATCGCCGTCTCCTGCTGTCGATGAGATGTAGACCATCCATGATTAGCGGCTTCGTTGAGAAGTTCGAAGAGCATCATGTCGTCCGAATCGTTTTCCTTCAGAGACAGCACTGAAATTTCAGGATTCCACCAGCAGATTCCTTCGTTGGCATCATGAATAGCTAGTTCAATCATATACAATTATGTTTAGAGTCTATTTTCAGACTACTGTAATGTAGTAAATTGAATAGCAAATTTTCACATCATTTTTTCTATATCCTTTTTCTCTGGTAATTCATAGCAGTAACAAACTCTACAACAGAGGCCTGACTGTTCTTTCCCTTTCCCTTTTTATTGTGTTCATATATCTGATTTACAGAACCATTTAATTGACTCAGAGAATGCATATTTATTAGAAATTAGAGAGCACAATTTTTATTGGAAAGGAAATTATAATCAAACAAAATAGTTTCAATAAAATTAAGAAAATTAAATTTGAGTAAAGTCAATATCAAATTAGATAAGTAAAATTTAAAATATTCTGGCAGCTGTGGTTTAATTAGGTGAAATCAAGACCATATACATCTGCAAGCTGCTTTAGCTGATTAGGCGAATTTATCTCTTCATGGTTTAGTTTTTTAAACCTGTATTTTTACATTTTTCCCTCATGCTTTTGATTGGGATTCTGAATTTAGAGATAAAGACCCATACCTTCATGAGAAAGATCTAGAAGCAGAGCCTGTTGAAGCACACATTTATCCAGGACCAGTAGCTTCAGTCTCCATTCTGACCGTAGTCTTAGACATTGAAGCTAGAAAACTCGACATCCTCAAGTTCATTCGTGTTAACAGAATTTGTGAAACTGAGAATGGGTGAGCAAGCAGAATTCTAGTCACAATCTGCCTGACTTTTACATGAAGGCTCCAACGGTGCAGCCCACTGTATCTCTACTCCATAGTTCCACTGCCTCGCAGGCACCGCCGGGTTGAAATTTAGGACACTCGTGTAAGCCCTGCAACCACCGGAGTGTACCCCTATTGTCTGAGAAGTGGTAAAACCTCCCGCTATAATGTGCAACAGACACCATCTTTCCTGCACGCCATGGCTGCCTCGGCTTCATTAATATATGTATGACACGAATTGCTTGAACTACAATTCAATGGCGATGCTAGAATTATAGGATCGCAGTTCAACAGCATAACCGTGTTCGTACTTGTAAGATTGAAAGGCAGGCTCTGATTCAATTGCAGTCCCTGGTTATTCATGTCTCGAGTCTCGCAAGAATCGTTAAGCAGAGGCGAAGGTTGAATAACCAGCCTCATGGTGGCTGGATTGATACTAATGACACAGAGAATGAGTTCCTCACCTCCCTGCTGCCTCAGAGCATTGATCTGATGTCTCAGGTTTCGCTATGATGCGGTTCGGCGAGTGCCTCCGCACTCTGCATGAGAGCAGCATCCCTGGGAGTTATGGGATGCTTTGCTACCTCTCCACAAACACCAAATACATTACCATATGTAAGCATCTTTAGCTCTTCACCATCAGAAGCCGATTTCCTAATTTGTTGCTCCAGGTTCATTTTTTTCCTACTTCACTCTTTCTTATTAGCCTTACAAATCCAACTCCAAAACAGAATTGTATCTCTCATTGTCTACCAATCCCTAGATAATTTTGACCTTAGTGAGCCATAAATCTCAGACCTATCTCTCACAAACCTCAGTATTGATCGCAGTTTCTGTGCTTCCTGCGATACTCGTTGTGGATGACCATATGAAAGCATAAGTGTCAGGTTCCTTTAATTGAGTCCTCTAGCTATTAACACGTATGTTGTACGCACGGAAACGTGGCACACCAAATGTCGTTTTCTCGCTCTTACAACTGACATAGAAGGGCAATCGACTATTTCTCGCTCTTGCTGACCTCGTTTTTTACAGACGGTTTGTTTTTTCCTTCCCTTCGCACAGCAGGAAAAAAGAGAAGTAAGACTTGTTATGGGTTGGTCCTGATATTACCTAAGCAGAGCCATCCCTTCACAAAGCCTGGGCTGGGGCTAGTGATAAGTCTGAATTGCAGAAACCATGGCATTATCACAGCTTAAACAAAAGCTAGCCAGAACTAGGGACTCTATGCATGCAATTTGACTTTCAGCGACCAATTATAGATAAACCTTCTGAGAAGGCAAGGCATGGTTCAGTAGGAAAAATCTATTCTCAACTCGAAGCATTACACTATTAACAAAGTGGTTGTCTGGGCTACTAATAGGAGATTTCCATACAGTCTTACCTACAATGGGGACTTGAGGAATTACACTGCAGCTCCCTCCTGGGCAAGAGGAAATCCTGCAAACTCCTCTTAGCAAATTACACTGCAGCTCGCTCTCATTCGGTTTCGGTCTTGAGCTGCTTTCCGGAATTAGAACGCTCCCTCTCAAAATACTGTATGCCCAGAGAAATCAAATTCGCCCCGGACCAGAACTTACATGGCTTGCCTGCATAGAAGCCTTAATATCTAGCTGAAGCTTTAATATCTGGCTGACAAGTAGTACATGGCTTGCCTGCAAAGAAGCCTTAATATCTGGCTGACAAGTAGTACATGCAGATGGCGGTGTAGCCAGCGACCCTGCTGCCTTATATGTTGTTGCCTTAATCATGTTCCAGAGCTCAACTGAGCTAACATTTAAGAGCTAACATTTAATTTTGTAGACTAATGCCAACATTAGATTAGGTAGTATTTTTAGGAGTTCCAAAATATGCAATGCTTTGTAGTCAACTTTTCTGCAATTTCACCTTGTGCCCTGATTGCTTTTGTGTTGTAGATCACAGGCGTGCTGGCCGTGGATACAGACGCTCTAGATATCACCGTCTCCTGATGTCGATGAGATGCAGACCATCCATGATTAGCGTTAATGTAATGTAGTAAATTGAATACCAAATTTTCACATCATTTTTCCTATATCCTTTTTCTCTAGTTATTCATAGCAGTAACAAACTCTACAACAGAGGCCTAACTGTTCTTTCCCTTTCACTTGTTGTTTATATATCTGAATTGAAAGAAATATCTATTTGTCTCAGGAACCTATTAAGTAGGATAAGGAGTTAACAATTTTAGTCCACTTTGTTTTTATTGTGTTCATATATCTTATTTACAGAACAATTTCACCTTGTGCCCTGATTGCTGCAGATGCTCCAGATATCGCCGTCTCCTGCTGTCGATGAGATGCAGACCATCCATGATTAGCGGCTTCGTTGAGAAGTTCGAAGAGCATCATGTCGTCTGAATCGTTTTCCTTCAGAGACAACACTGAAATTTCAGAATTCCACCAGTAGATTCCTTCGTTGGCATCATGAATAGCTAGTTCAATCATATACAATTATGTTTAGAGTCTATTTTCAGACTACTGTAATGTAGTAAATTGAATACCAAATTTTCACATCATTTTTTCTATATCCTTTTTCTCTGGTTATTCATAGCAGTAACAAACTCTACAACAGAGGGCTGACTATTCTTTCCCTTTCCCTTTTTATTATGTTCATATATCTAATTTACAGAACCATTTAATTGACTTAGAGAATGCATATTTATTAGAAATTAGAGAGCACAGTTTTTATTGGAAAGGAAATTATAATCAAATTAAATAGTTTCAGTAAAATTAAAAAATTAAATTTCAGTAAAGTCAATATCAAATTAGATAAGTAAAATTTAAAATATTCTGGCAACTGTGGTTTAATTAGGTGAAATAAAGACCATATACATCCGCAAGCTGCTTTAGTTGATTAGGCGAATTTATCTCTTCATGGTTCAGTTTTTTAAACCTGTATATTTACATTTTTCCCTCATGCTTTTGATTGGGATTCTGAATTTAGAGATAAAGACCCATACCTTCGTGAGCAAGATCTAGAAGCAGAGCCTGTTGAAGCACACATTTATCCAGGACCAGTAGCTTCAGTCTCCATTCTGACCTTAGTCTTAGACATTGAAGCTAGAAAACTCGACATCCTCAAGTTCATTCGTGTTAACAGAATTTGTGAAACTGAGAATGGGCGAGCAAGCAGAGTTCTGGTCACAATCTGCCTGACTTTTACAAGAAGGCTCCAATGGTGCAGCCCACTGTATCTCTACTCCATAGTTCCACTGCCTCGCAGGCACCGCCGGGTTGAAATTTAGGACACTCGTGTAAGCCCTGCAACCACCGGAGTGTACCCCTATTGTCTGAGAAGCGGTAAAACCTCCCGCTATAAATGTGCAACAGACACCATCTTTCCTGCATGCCATGGCTGCCTCGGCTTCATTAATATATGTATGACACGAACTGCTTGAACTACAATTCAATAGCGATGCCAGTATTATAGGATCGCAGTTCAACAGCATAACCGTGTTCGTACTTGTAAGATTGAAAGGCAGGATATGATTCAATTGCAGTCCCTAGTTATTCATGTCTCGAGTCTCACAAGAATCGTTAAGCAGAGGCGAAGGTTGAATAACCAGCCTCATGGTGGCTGGATTGATACTAATGCCATAGAGAATGAGTCCCTCACCTCCCTGCTGCCTCAGAGCATTGATCTACTGTCTCAGGTTTCGCTATGACGCGGTTCGGCGAGTGCCTCTGCACTCTGCATGAGAGCAGCATCCCTGGGAGTTATGGGATGGTTTGCTACCTCTCCACAGACACCAAATACATTACCATCAGTAAGCGTCTCTAGATCTTCACCATCAGAAGCTGATTTCCTAATTTGTTGCTCCAGGTTCATTTTTTTCCTACTTCACTCTTTCTTATTAGCCTTACAAATCCAACTCCAAAACAGAATTGTATCTCTCATTGTCTACCAATCCCTAGATAATTTCGACCTTAGCGAGCCATAAATCTCAGACCTATCTCTCACAAACCTCAGTATTGATCGCAGTTTCTGTGCTTCTGGCGATACTCGTTGTGGATGACCATTTGAAAGCATAAGTGTCAGGTTCCTGTAATTGAGTCCTCTGGCTATTAACACGTATGTTGTACGCACGGAAACGTGGCATAACAAATTTCATTTTCTCGCTCTTGCAACTGACATAGAAGGGCAATCGACTATTTCTCGCTCTTGCTGACCTCGTTTTTTCTATTCGGCTTTAACATGGCACTTCTTCCTAAATGTCGAATCGACTATTTCTCGCTCTAGCTGACCTCGTTGTTCTATTAGGCTTTAACATGGCACGTCTTCAGAAATGTCAAAAATGTCATCTGGAGAACAATCTTACTCTTACATTTTCACCTCTTTGCTATATGGTGTGTCATGATTATTATTTTAAAAGAAAGTAAAAATATTAGCATTGTATGGGGATTCAAAATTTCTGCTGAATTGATTCAATAGAATAGCTAATTTAAAGGTCCTACAATAAGAATAATACGATAATATGTAAGTTTTTCATTAGTACTTGCAAAATAAGTACAAGCACATGGCTTGCATGCAATGCACGTGGTAAGGGAGAGAGAAAGTGGCTGGTCCTCATAAGTTGTCCAATACTAACGGACTTTTATAATGACTTTAATAAGTTTGGTTCCGTTTATGACTGTCCAGCATTCGAAGTAATGTTGTATCTCTCCCTCGAAGTGTTGTTATGATATTATATTGTATAACGCATTAGATATTTTTTTACTCATTGCTATATTGCCATATTAAGCTGCGGAGCATCTCTTTGGCGTTCTATATATTATGAAGAAAATAATTGTTTTATAAATTTTTATTTTGATATTAAACATGAATCTTAAACTTCTAATAAATAATAATAATTAGTGTCTTAGCTTAATGTCTCACTTGACATTGTTGAATTTGCAAATGAAAATTAATTAACTAGAAAAGCAATGTCTTGATTTCTATGGTTTTATCCTTAATCAAAATTCGCTACAGACTTACAAGTTAAGATCAACAGTCGTCTCATTTCGTTTCATCGACTTGGAATTCACTAAATATGTGTTGATTTTAGGTAGAGGCAGATCAAATACACATTGTGAAGCGCACTGCGTTAAGAAATGGACTTTTCCTCTCTTTGCCAGGCGAGTGCAATTTAAGTTACCAACTCTCCTCTGCGTAAAAAGAGCAGAAAGAAGACATGGACAAGTATAAATTTATACATAAACTCGGGGAGGGAACATACGGGAATGTCGTCAAGGCGAATGTGAGGGAAACTGATCAGATTGTGGCTATCAAGAAAAGTCGTGCAGATATTATGGAGGAAGGTTTTCCTACCAGTTCTTTCAAAGAAATCACAACTCTCAATATGCTCTCTCGTTGTAAACACATTATCAAGTACGAATATATTTCTAATTTTCACAGGGCAGTTCATATCGCTGCTTTTCTGTTCTATCAGACTACAACAAATGATGCGCTAAAATGCTGAAAGAACTCTCTGCTCCGCTCTTTTATTTTTTTTTATATGTCGTAGTTTTGTTCTCTTTCTGTTCATATTTATGTTCTGAACTTAATGCAGGGACTTGCTGCCTCGCAGCCTCCCTTGTTGTCTTTGTTTTTATCCTTTCTCTCCATATTACACTTTCTAACTTTCTAAAATCTTATTTACCTATTTATAATCAACTTTATTAAATATGATTAACATTATGCTCGGTACAATACAACATCTAATTATGCATAGTAAATCATTTAATTGTCATATGTAGGGAGAATTTCAATAAATTTCTCATCATTTTCTGGCGATTAGATTCTTATTATTATTAAGAAACAAAATTGATTATAATTTAATTAAATAACCATGTTTACTCACTAACATACAACTATGTATACAATTATGTCATTGTAAGAACAAGATATATGATTAAATCAATTCAAGAAAAAAACATACAATCAAATTGATTTAAGAAGTATACAACCCACACAAAGATGGAAGTAAGGACTAATAAAACTTTTTCCTATTCAATTTTATAATTATTTTTAATAATTATCCGATAGGTATATATATTTCAACCTCAGGTAGATGTCAATTGCAGAAATTTCATTTGTTTTAATGAATGAACTGGATTGATTGTTGAGTGAATATACTTCTTCTAAGTGTGATATGGACATTTATGATTTCTAGGAGTGTGAAATGATCTTGTAGGTAGTGCTTTTTCTCATGCAAGTGGTAACGTGGTGGTTTGGGTATTGAAAATGATTCATTTCTCCATATTTGCTCCAACCGAATTGGTTTATCACCTCATCCTTCATCTTATCGAGCCCGTTTGCATTACAAGGGCGACATCCCCTTTGATATCAACTGTTGGGACAAAGGTTGAGCGTAATTTGACATGGCTGTTGAGATTGCAACAAGATGATGGAGCTTAGTGAAAAGAGTCGCCTTCACTAAGTGGGCCCGCAGGCAAATTATGGCGCAACTTCTATTTTTTTATCACAGTGTGAGTGATCACAATGTGGGTGACCAAAGTTTGGGTGACCACAGTGTGGGTGATCAAAGTCTACTTTTAGACTAGCTGTCAAAAATAGAAAAGTCAAATATTATTGTCTCATAATAATATTTGGACTATAAACTTGATCTTATTCTCTTGGAACACTTCAGTTTGAGCTACAGATGTGGCCCATGCAGCTGTCAGAAGGAAGTACGCTTTTCTTATGAGTCAGTTGAGTTGTTGCATGCATGACTTCAGTTAGAACTCAATCAGTTGAGTTTGGTCGAGTTGATTGTGGAGTTGATGGAGTTGTGTTCAGTTTGACTTGGTTAAACTAGTTGTAGTTAGTCTAACTGCAGATAGACTAATGATGAGTTGTTAAACTAATTATTAACTCATAATACAACTATATAATACATCAGTTAACTCAGTTGCATGTCAGTGCATGTTCAATTCAGCAGGGACAGGTGTTAGAGAATCAGATTGCTATCAGTTGTGACTATAGTTGTGCATCAGATCTTGCACAATCAAAGGATTGAGTATGCCAATGAGTTTGCTCATGTATTTGCCCAGTTTGTAGCTTTTGCTCACGTCTTACACATTGTGAGTGATTCTTTGGAGGTGAAATACGAGTTTGGTAGACCATTCTCATCAATTCTTGAGCAGGTATTGAGCAGTGGAGGCAGGCAAGCAGTGGAATAGATTTGGAGATCAGATCTTAGCTGTATTGTGTGTAACAGGTGGAGCTGGTACTGGATTGCTTGTGATAAGCATTGTACTTTGTAATGTTACATGGTCTCAATCATTAATATACAGATAGTGTGGGGTTTTTAGCGAGATGCTTTCCCCGGGTTACATACTGTGTTAATGTGTGAATGCTCTTGATGTTTTATTGTTATTGATGCTGTTATATTGATGATCAACGTAGAGGAGCTTATGTATTGTGTATGTATTCCGCAATAGTACATGATTAGGAGAATCTCTGTTGAATATGTGTTAAATTATTCAAAATTTCTACAATGGCAACACTTGAAATAGAAGGCAAGGTCAACACAAAAGAATTTGCAAAACATGGAGGCAAAAGGTAGACACCTCATATTTAGTTTGCATAGTGAATATACTAGCCTAAATTTCTCTCAATGTAATCAAATTATTGTGTCCATTGCATTCTATGCAAATCATTTAAAGAATTGGAAGAAAAAATGTTGCAAGGCTAGAAACTCTAGGTCACTTTCATAGCTCCTCCAATACGTTCTCAATTTTATGAATTTTGAATCTGTCAGTCAAAATTACAGTAACATAAGGGTTTGATCAAGCATGGCGACTTCCATGCCCACTATCAATGTCAAGAAAAACTATATAAGTTAGCTTCTTGACACGAAAGATAGACACGATAATTTGATAAAATTCTTTCGCAAGGTGTAGTAGCAGCTAGTGGGATTTACAAGTTGTTGAGAAATCAAGGATGGAAAGAACTGTTTCCCTTTTTTATCATTATGCATAAAATTTTCACAGGTGATCTCCTTTCATCTGCCATATTATCTCCTCGATATAATTGATGTTTGTATTCACAATCTAGAGTTTCTCTTGTGATTTTTTGCAGGAGATGTGATGAAAATGACCAT
This sequence comes from Pinus tabuliformis, assembly GCA_031772625.1. Taxonomy (NCBI): domain Eukaryota; kingdom Viridiplantae; phylum Streptophyta; class Pinopsida; order Pinales; family Pinaceae; genus Pinus; species Pinus tabuliformis. The sequence goes on from CM062806.1 coordinate 936,327,097, forward strand.
TAGAGGACAACGCCAAGTGTCCCAAGAAGTAGGGCCTTTTGGAGATTGAACTCTGATAACTACCCACCGATTGAATGCAGCAAAGAAGGAGAAGAGTACCCAGCAGGTTACGGAAAATTCGAGTGCATGGTGCACCTAGAGGCCTTCCTAAGCAGGCAACAGTGTCATGTGATCCCGACATAAATAAATTACTTCCATGTGCCGTGTGTGGATGTCTACCTCTCCAAGCGCTCCATATTTCCCATTTGCAGGGGGAGCGTCGGCTGCAAGTGTTGAAAATGCAACAAGAAATTCCTAATTTAACTTTGTCTTCATTAAATTAGGAGAAATTTGAAATTCCACATCAACAGACAACTTAAATGAGTTAACTGAGGTGATATAGTTGTTATCACTCAATTATCTTAGTTAATTCGAGTTAGGGGCATGAAATTGAGTTGTGTGCAGTGATTCCTAAATTTTAGGAGCCTGGGTTGAGTTAATTTACATTGTAACAATTTAATTCAATTAAATTGAGTTATGGTTAGTTAAACTAGTTTCAATTGTTAGAGGAACTAGGGGAAGGTCTAGTAGTGGGGTATGTAGTCAGTCACAACTCAGTGATCAACCAGTTAATTGATGAATCAACCTAAATTAGATCATGCATGTAGAGAATTCGAGTTACCCAGTTAATATTGGAGTTTAAGGGTAGTGTACTATCATTTGTAGCATATTCTAGTGTGTATAGATGGTGCATGCGGTTAGAGGAAGGGCCTAATGGAATTGTGCAATCCAGATTGGGGAATTTCCTAAATAATAGCGGTTAATTCCTTGAGGAACAATGCAAGGAAATAGGGGCTTGGAGGCTCAAAATTTTGGCTAAGTATTGGCCAAGGTCAGTTAGTCAGGTAGAGGATAGAAGATATAGGTAAAGGTTGAGCTCAAGCTTGAGCAAAGCATATTATATTCATCCAGAACCTTTGATTAATGAAATACAGATAGTAAGGGGTTTTGAACAGTTTCTTTCCCCTATATATATCTTTGTGTATGTGTGTTGAATCTTGATGCATGTTATTAATTTATTAAATTCTCGATTGTGAATTTACTTCCACATATTGGTAGAGTAGATTCTAGTCATGTGATTTAGTAAATTTCATGAGCAATTTAGGATCTACACATTAATTTCTACATGGTATCAAAGCTAGATTCATAGTAAAGAAGAGAATTCGAAGTTTTCATTGCAAGAGGTTCGAATTTGAAGATCTGTGTTGCAGGTTTTCTCTGGGACTAAGAAGATGACTATCAATGGACTCAGGCTCACGTAAGCTTTGGAAGGAACCACAAATTTTGTGGCATGGAAGATATGCATGCAGGAAACATTGAATGAAAATGGGCTGCTAGAATACATCAAGACTGATGTAGCAAAACCCCAAGCATCACATTCCCAAGGTCTTGCTTAGTGGAAGAAGGATGTGGCCAAAGCGAGGAGAATCATATTGGAGGGATTTTGGGAACATATTGTCTCGATATCCACATTAAAGAGACTTCATTCGCGATGTGGAAAACACTAATAGAGTTGTTCGAGAACAATAGTGACCACATGAAGTTGGCACTCAAGGACAAGCTTTGAAGCATCAAGATGCAAAAGAATGACTCAATTTCGCAGTACTTGAGCAAGTTTACACAGTGTTGTGATGAACTTAGTGGGATCGGTGTTACTATCCCTAAAGAAGACTTGGTAGTTATAGCCCTCTTCGGCCTTCCCAAGATCTGACATAATTAACAAGATTCGGTAAATGGTAGAGAAAAACTACCGCAGTGGGAGTAGTTATGGTCTAATCTAGTGCAGGAAGAAATAAGGTGGAGCAACAAAGATGTGACCTCATCCAAAGAAGAGGAAGATAACTTTTCATTAGTTAGCAAAGGAAGGAAGGCCAAGGGGAAGAATTCCCAAGGTGAGGCTAATTCTAGCCTAGAGGGCAAGCAAAAAAACTTGTCCAAAATCAAGTGCTTTCATTGTAATGAATACAGACATTATGCCACAAAGTGTCCACAGAAGAAAGTAAGCAAGAAGGATCCTATAGTAGCAGTAGTAGGTGAAGCTTTGGATTCATAGTTCTAGCTTGAATTTACTCTCACCGCATGCATGGCGAGCACGCTGGTGGGAAGCATGTGGGTATCTGGATAGTGGTGCCTCATTCCATACAAGGAACAAATCATTTTTCAATGACTTGGAGGAGAAATATCTCCATATGAACATTGATTTTGGAGACAAAGGGAGGTATAGCACGACCGATATTGATATAATAACCTTTTAGAGCTATTTGGGTTCCCCTCGCAGGCTCAAGGATGTGATGTTTGTTTCGAGTCTAAAGAAAAATTTAGTTTCTGTCACGATATAGGAAGATTGTGGCTACGATGTGATATTCAACAAAGGAAAGGCATTCCTTAGAGACATTTCCACAGGACATGTGAATCAAATCAATGCTTGAGTTAATAATTTTTATGCACTTGAGGTAGAAGATGCATGCAAATCCTTGAGGAGCAAGGCAGAGACTAGAGATATGGTGGTTGAGAGGGAGCATGTTAAACCTCTTAACACGCAGCCCTAGAAGGAGTCTCAGGAATTTGTGGAGCAACCACAAATGGAAAAGTAGAGAAGAGGAAGTGTGGAGACATCCACTAAATTAGAGATCTCTTGTAAGGGGGAGTTTGAGTCAAATGAGTAGAGGGAGTACATGGAGCCATACCTCCAGGTGTGAGGTGGGGCGATGTGAAGCCCTAGTCTCAGAGTGCAGAAATTTGGGTAGGGTCCATTGATCCGAACATAAATAGGAACACAAAAAATTACAGATGTAACCATAAATACAGAGATGCAGCATAAATAACACTTCATTTCATTAATATCAAATACTGAAATATGCTTACAAACAGAATGGAAATAAGACTAGCTCGCGCGATGGTAGCTTATCTATGAGAAGAGATGTGTCGACTACATGCCTCTGAACTATGATACAATGAAGCTCAAGGGCCTACTTTTTATTGAAAAACATGAGAGAACCCTAAACAACCAAAACCCTAGCCCCATGAGATGTAACCCCAAGAATTTGTGGGCCTCGTTGGGGTTAGTTGGGCAGCCAACTTCCTGGGGTCATTATTGGTCATATTATCTTTGTTTGGCATATACGATACCTTGTTGGAAAGGTCTCATTGAGTAATACAGTGCTACGAGCCTATATCAGACCTCAAAAAAATGTCGTTTAGGGTGTCAAAATTGCTCCGGAAGTTCAAGGCCCGAAACATTGTTAAAAATAGTAAATACTGAAATAATCAAGGAAACAAAAGAAACCGGCAAGAGGTCTAAGTAGAATAGGTGGGTGGCCACCAATATCCACCTGAATCATTCCTCTTCCCTTAGGAAGCAATGGTCCCCATTGCATGCAAAGTGTCCATGAGGTGGGGATTTTTTTGTTGAACTGGGTCCCTAGTGAGCCACTTGCCTTGGTGCAGGAGTTGGCCAGCTTTAACAACCCAATATAGTTGGATCTTCTACTGACAATTGTTCTTGACCTATGTTTCCATATTCCGATGAGTTTTGGCCTATTCAATGTAATCTGGGTTTAACTCTGTTGGTGTGAGTTGTTCTATTCTGCAATGTCTGATGTGTCCAGTAATGGTGGGAAGTATGGCCGAAGACAGTCCACATCGAACACTGGGTGCAAACCAAGGAATGGGGGAATACTGAGATTAAAATAATTGTCTCCTACAACCTTGGTAATGGTGTAAGGATCATATTGGAGTGGTCTGAGCTTCTGCTGCGATCCAGTAAGGCGTTATTTCTACAAATGCAACCAAACTTTGTTTCTCACTTGAAACTTGTGTGGCACATGATGTTGATCATGTCGTTGCTTGTACTTGTAATTTGACTTCTCCCAGATGTCATGAACCTGCTAGTAGATGTTTTGGATGCGTTTAATAAATCTGATCGCTTTATCAACCTCGGACAATACATGTGTCGATTTTTTTTGTGTAGTCGCATGAGGCGTGGCAACATCAATCGAACACAATGGTTGAAATCCTAGACCCACTTGAAAGGGACTGTGACCAATCGAGCTATGGAGAGCTCTATTATAACTGTGTTGCACATATGGAAGACTATGATCAGGTTCAAGGATGCTTGGAGTTGTACATGTGGATTATGTGCACGATCATCCTATTTATGACCTTCGTCTGGCCATCAGTCTAGGGATGGAAGGCAGTCGACTTGGTGAGATTGGTGTCCAAAGTGTCCATAGGCTTGACCACAATGCGCTTAGAAACCTGCTATCCCAATATGATATAATGGTCTGTGGGATCCCAAAATGTACCCATACTCATTCAAAGAAGAGTTTGGCAGTGTCCTCGACAATGATACTCTTCTTGCAAGCTGCCAATATAGCCATCTTAGAAAATTTGTCCACGACCACAAATACACAATCATTACCATGCTTGGTAAAAGGGAGGTCAAAAATATAGTCCACGGAGATGGATTCCCGTGATTGGCTGGGAGTAGACAGAGGAGTGTACAGGCCTTGTTTCTTGATGGTTGGTTTGGCGATGGCGTGGGTAGTGCAGGATTTGATATATTTCCCAACATCCAATCAAAGTTTGGGCCAATAAAAGTACTTTTGTAGTACAACCACAGTTTTCTCCACACCAAAGTGTCCTACGACCTGACTATAGTGCGCCTCCCAAATCAGCTTAGCACGCTCGCGTGAAGGAACACAAAGGTGGCTCAAGTAACATAATAATGTGTCCTAGAGGTGGAAATCATGAACTTTCTTTCCATATACTAGCATCTAGTATGTGGAGGCGAACTCTAGATCATTTTTGTATAGTTACAGCCATATAGAAGTCTCATGACCACAAGAGTTGAGAACAGTAGTCAGTGATACAACTAGGGGCCGAATGAGGCAGTCTGCAACATGATTGGTGCTGCCCTTTTTGTATTTAATGTTCAAGTGGAATTGTTGCAGATATGTAGACCACTTATGATGGCAATCGTTCTGCAACTTCTCGCATGTTTGTATAAACTAAAGAGATTGGTGATCGATGTGGATGATAGTCTCCTTCCCCAAAATGTAGTGCTTCCACTGTCGACAAGCCTGCACGATGGAATACATCTCTTTATCATAGGTGGGGTACTTCCGAATTGTATCGGAAAGTGTCTCACTATGATAGGCCACTGGATGCCCATGTTGGGTGAGGATTGCACCAATAGCATAATCTGAGGCGTCTGTCTTGATTTCAAATGGTTGATGCAGGTCTGGTAGTGTGAGCACTAGTGCAGATCAAAGGCAGTGCTTCAACTCAACAAACACCTTTTGTTGGGACTCGAAACCAGGAAAAATTTGTTTTCGCCTCACCCCTAGTAATCCGACTCAAAGTCCAAGTAATATGGGAGAATCCCAACATGAACTTCCGATAAAAAATTGCAAGGCCTAAAAAGATGTGAAAGCTCCATTAGAGTGGTCGGGGCTAGCCAATCCCAAATGACTTGGATCTTAGTCGAGTCCATATGCATGCCACACTCATCTATGATGTAACCCAAGTATTAGACCTGGCTCATGCAAAAGGTGCATTTCTCCAAGTTGGCACACAGTTTGTGCTGCCGAAGGATTTGAAGGACCTGTCGAATGTGTTACAAGTGTTCTTCCCAACTCTTTCTGAAGATGAGGATGTCGTCCAGATAAACCATGATGAAAGAGTTTGTGAAGGGTCATAAGATGTCATCCATTAGCCTCATAAAAGTAGTAGGGGAATTTGTCAACCTGAAGGGCATAACCACCAATTCGAAAAGGCCTTCCCTTGATTTAAAGGTGGTCTTCCATACATTTGTGAGCTCTATTGGAACTTGGTGATAACCAGACTTCATATCAATCTTGCAAAAATACTTGGCCCCCTTGAGTTGGTCCAGCAAGTCATCAATCCATGTGATTGGATACCTGTTCCTGACAGTGATTTTTTTTAATGCCCGATAATCAATTTAGAACCTCTACTTCCCATCCTTCTTCTGTACAAGTACAATCAGGCTCCCACAAGGCAAGAAACTTCATTGGATGTGCCCTTTTTGTAGAAACTCTTGGATTGTCCTTTTCATCTCTTCAAAGAATGGAGGGACGATATATTGGCTTGTTGGGTAGATTTTCTCTGAGAGTCAGATCGATTGAATGCTTGACCTGACAATGCAAAGGTACCCTTGTGGGTGAGGAGAATATGTCCCTGTATTCTTCCACGACCGTATCCACCTGCTTCTACTGCTTGGAGGAACCCTTCCCAGGGGCCATGGATGCGGTTACGACCTTCCCCTTACTTTGAGAGCGAATCACAAAGAAAATAAATTTCCCAATCTTGAAGATGACCTTACTGCATTAGTTAGCAGAGATCAAGTAGATAGCAGTAGGTGGGGCTACCTCTAGTATCTTGCATAACTTACTACCCAAAGAAATAATAACAGAGCAAAGTCTAGACTCATATATAGCATGTCGCTTCCATAAGTATGGTTTTCTTAATAATACATCATAAACTTCAAGAGGAGAAACATCACACAATACCTCATCTATGAAGGGCTTGATGCTGTAGAGAAGGTAGCAATGTTGGCTGATGCAGAGATCTCATCCTTGGTGAAGCCACCCGATGGTGTACAGTTGCAAATGTGATGTAGTCAATAGGCCCAGCCACTTCACGACCTCTACTGAAATGAGGTTCTTTTGATTCCCGTTGTCGACAATGAACTACAACAAAGAACCCTTCACCCACATATGTGAGTGTAATAGGCGTTCCCCCTCTTTTGGATCTTCAGGCTCGATATTATGGATCTTGGTGGTGGCCATAGTGGCTCTGGGCTCCGCATCAATGATCTACTTCCCTTTGTGATTCCCCTTGTCGGGTTCTAACTCAAAGTTGGAACATGTGTCTAACTCATAAGTCTTCATCTCGGCCACTAGTGACTACTTGGCATGTTACACACTTGTGTTCTGAGTGGAGCTCTTGTGGAACTCACACCACTTTCTTGTGTACTTCTTTGTCTTCATGGTGTTTTTCAATGCTTGCGGCTTCAGCTGGTTATCCTGGGTCACCCTGCCTTGGCTTTGCCCTTTGTCCTGTTGTTTGCGGGTGTCTTTCCCTTGCCTCGAATTTTCAGATCCAAAGTCTCGCTTTTTCTGTTTAAACTTCTGCTCAATATTGACAGCATACCGGTACGTCGTGTCGAGCGAGGAGATGTCCAGGAACTCCATCTCATCCTATATGTACTTGTGTAGGCAGCTGCAGTACTTGAGTACCAAATGTTTCTTAGAATTCTTGATACTCAACTTAGTGTGAAGGGTACGGAAAACATTGGTAAACTTAGGCATGTCTTGGTCTCTTCCCTGTCGTAGCGTGGTCCACTTTATGTATTTATCCTCATAGCTCCTGGCAGGGTAGTATTTTTCCTTGATGGCATCCCAGAATGAATTCCAAGTGGGTGCAAATGAAAATAGTGAGGGTGTGCTTTCATCTTTCTTCTCACAGTAGGTTTCCCACCAGTCCTTGACATGGGGGGTGACTTTGAGAAGTGAAATCGTAATCTTTTCTCGGCTGGAAAAATCATGAACAGAAAAAATATCCTTCTAGTAGATTTAAACATTTATCTACGGTGTCCGCATCTATTTGACCTTAAAATATGGGGATTTCAAACTTAAATTGTACCTTAAAGGGTGTGGCACTTCCAGAGTAGCTGTCGGAAGTATATGTGTCGCATTTGGGTATCCGTTGAAGGATCTGGGCAAAGTTGTCCATCATCATGTTCCTTTGTGGCTAGAGGGATTCTTCGAGCAATATTTTGAAAGGATCTCTTGGCCCCTTGTCTTTCTTCTCTTCTTCCATGGGAGGTCGTCGGGATTTGCAAGGTTGGTCTTGCAAAGGTTCGACCAATTCGAGCCCTAACTCCTTGTATCCCGACCTCGTTGGGGACATGCAAAGAAAAATAGAGAAAGATCATACCGCTCTGATATTACTGATTCGAAATTAAATAGGAACGTAACAAATTACAGATATAACCATAAATATAGAGATGAAGCCTAAATAACACTTCATTTTATTAATATCAAATACTGAAATATGCTTACAAACAGAATGGAAATAATACTATCTCGAGCGATGGTAGCTTATCTTTGATAAGAGATGTGGTGGCTACATGCCTCTTAACTGTGTTACAATGAGGCTCAAGGGCCTATTTATTATTGAAAAACATGAGAGAGCCCTAAAAAACCAAAACCCTAACCCAAAGAGATGTAATGCCAAGAGTTTGTGGGCCTCGTTGGGGTTAGTTGAGCAGCCAACTTCCCGGGGTCATAACTTGGTCATATTATCTCCATTTGGCATGTATGATACCTTGTTGGAAAAGTCTCTCCAAGTGGCATGTAGCCATAGGCACGAGTCTACAACAGAGCTCAAAAAAACATCATTTCGGGGGTCAAAACTACTCCGGAAGTTTAGGGCCCGAAAAACTACTAAAAATAATAAATGTTGAAATAAACAAGGAAACAAATGAAACCGACTGGAGGTCTAAGTGGAATAGGTGGGTGGCCACCAATATTCACTTGGATCATCCATTGAGGTGTTCTCCTCACAGATCATTACCTTGATACAAAGGCCCATAGTATTCAGCAGCAGGAGGATCAGTGTCAATCAGATACTTAGGAGTGCAGAGGAGTGCAGAGGAGTGTTGACAACAGAGCAGGAGGCTCAATACCAGAGTCAACAACAACACAATTTTCCCAGTAGATAAGTGCAAACACAATTGATTTAGTTTGTCTTGGATGCTTTTCAGTCGCAAATGTTGTAGTAGCAACAACAACAGTGAGAAGTGATGCATGTATTACATTCCACAGGTATTGGATTGGGGTAGTTGTGAATCCCTTTCTTGCTGAGAGGGAGCATTGAAAATGCAACAATAAATTCCTAATTTCATTTTGCCTTGATTAAATTAGGAGAAATTTGAAATTCCACATCAATAGACAACTTGAATGAGTTAACTGAGGCAATATAGTTTTTGTCACTCAATTAACTTAGTTAATTCGAGTTGGGGGCATGAAATTGAGTTGTGTGCAGTGATTCCTAAATTTTAGAAGCCTAGGTTTAGTTAATTTCAGTTGTAACAATTTAATTCAGTTAAATTGAGTTATGGTCAGTTAAACTAGTTCCAACTATTGGAGGAACTAGTGGAGGGTCTAGTAGTGGGGTGTGTAGTCAGTCAACCTTCAGTGATCAACTACTTAACTGATCAATCAGCATAAATTAACTCATGCATGTAGAGAATTTGAGTTACCTAGTTGAGATTGGAGTTCAAAGGGTAGTGTACTATCAGTTGTAGCATATTCCAATGTGTACAAATGGTGCATGCAGTATGAGGAAGGGCCTAATGGAATTGCTCAATACATATTGAGGAATTTTCTAAATAATAGGGGCTAATTCCTTGAGGAACAACAGGGCTTGGAGGCTCAAAATTTTGGCTAAGTATTGGCCAAGGGAAGTCAGTCAAGTAGAGGATAGAAGATACAGGTGCAGGTTGAGCTCAAGCTTGAGCATAGCATATTGTATTCATCCATATTCTTTGATTAATGCAATACATATAGTAAGGGGTTTTGATCAGTTGTTTTCCCCTAGATATATCTCTGTGTATATGTGATGAATCTTGATGCATGTTAATGATTTGTGTTCTCAATCGCAAATTTACTTCTACATATTGCTAGAGTATATTCTTGTCTTGTGATTTAGTAAATTTCATGAACAGTTTAGGATCTGCTTAATTTATACAGAGAGGGAAACAAGAAGAATGGTGTGAATGGTGGCATTGTATCGGTGTTACAATAAGAAGAGGTATGGGATGAAGACATGTAGCACCGAATGACGGTTTGTCAGTTCGTACGCATGGCGTCAACATATGAGGTGGTTTAAACATATCTATTTTGATATGGACAAACAAAATACAATATCAAATGTAAAAAATCATTCAATATAGATATACCATCAATTAATGCCTCTGAAAACATGTTACTCCCCCATACCCTACATATACTAGTTTAGAATTCATCACTTTTTGATAACTGATTTGAAAATATTTCACTCTTACGCAGTGAATATTTTTATAACATATGTTTCATTAAGACACCATGGATAGCCATAAGTAATTTTTCTTATCAAGACACTTACATATAATCATTTATACATGGACACTTACATATAATCATTTCTACGTGGTTTCCTTGAAAATTATGTCGATGTAGCTTTATGTAAATGGAAGCTAGGGCGACAACATCTTTGAGGATGTTCTCAAGTTACATAGGGCCATCTGTACATTGTAATTTATATAATTGAGCTATACGATGCCAATATCCATAGCACAATAACTATAACAATACGTGTGATGTATTGTTGCCACTAGACATGGAGTGATTAAGTCAATTTGCATTAGAGGAAAAATAGGTAGGGTGGTTGGACTTGGGTGCCAATTCACATCCACATCCTTATAGTCTAGTCCCTTCATGATTTTCTAGCACACAAACTAATTTAGATGGAAAATGATTGGAATCATTAGGACCCCCTCTCTTGAACTCTTCCTATATTTTTTCACACTTAGAATTTTACCGTTCAATTTAGGGTCGCTTGTTTACATTCAAAATTAATACACTACCTAAACATTTGTGATAAGAATTAATGATAAGAAAATTGCATATTCTCGCCCACAAATTCATATCAGTTAGACAAACAAGAACATTTGTGATAATATTTATTAATTAATATCTAAGCTACACTCAAACAATATGTAGTGTTCATGCAAAATTTTGTTATTGGAGAGAAGATTAAAGAGATCGGGGAGAGCACAGTGCGAAAAGTGCAGTTCAGAATTTTGATTCTGCTAAGGAGCTCCTTGGGAGAGATAAAAATAGGTAGATTAAAGATTTAAGAGAATAATAGGCAGTTGTGAAATCAAATATTGAACAAACATTTGATACAAGTTCAGACATGTTATCCATGAGATTAAGTGTCTGTCAATAAAGCGATTTTTCCAGGAAGATGTAAATTCTTCCAACATTTTGTGTAGTAAATGAAATCTATCTATACATAGGTAGAAAGAAAATAAATTTCAAGGAACCATGAAAATCAAGGAAAAGTACTTGGTCCCATCCATTTTTTTTTAAATACTCAACAAGAATATTATCTGCACACTTGAGTAAAATGAACGTATAATGAGAAAAGGAAACTAGGTGAGCCAAGATGATTTACCTTTTAAATCTTTAACCATTATTAAAGAAGCAATTCCCTCCGTTATTTTCCCCACTTTGAGAAGCCTTACAAATTTACGAAGAATAAACCATAAATACTCTCCAACAAAATCAAATAAGTTATTCTTTAGATGCCACATAATTATCCAAAACAGTAACACATAAATCAATAACATAATATTAACTTTAAAGCCATTTATACCATTTAATCCATCCCATTTTTTGTTTCTTAAAAAAAAACAGAGAGACAAAGACTTACAAGAAAACACAGTTCGTCTAGGTTATGAAACTCAATAGGTTGGATCATTCTCATCTGTCAACTTTCAAAGAAATGAGGAAATTCATCATGTTCAATTATAAAATGAAAAATAAAAGTAAATGGTCAGAGTACCATACAATGCAAGCATAAAACACAGAGGAAACGATAAAAAAACTAAACAACACTCAAGATCACAAAGAAACAAAAATGCATTTCAGAGTAAACGCCTAACACAATGTAGATCGCACACCAGACAGACCATGGAGGAGAATTGATATAGTATTTGATATGATTCTCTTTGCCCCAATATATACTTCTTGATTTGAAGCAAAAAAGAATCTCTCTCCATTTTTTAAGTCGTGTATTGCATGGTCCCACCCGCATATGCAAAGATAGATGTGACATGACCAGGATAAATGATAGACAATGGACGACACTTGTATATGCATGTTTCATCAGTTCAAAAGGCATCATAGTTTTAGTCGGCCCTGTTATCCATGATAGCATTTAGGGAAAAAAATTATTTTAGTCATTGGTCAAATTAGCTATGGTTTTCAAAGTTTCTCCAAACATGGTTCATGATCATTGTGTTTTTGGTCATTGTGGCATGATGTGGGGTCCATATAAGTTAAAAAGGGTTTTGTCATAAAGATTCAATTTCAAATTTTTATGTGCCTCACACTTATCCATCCATAATTGGATTTTAAATACTTTTACTGGATTTCGTAGCAAATCCAGTTATAAAAACAATTGATTTGCTATGGAAGTTCCTACAAATTTCGTAGCAACTCCCCATAGTAAAGCCATTTTTTTGCTACGAAATTGTTGTAGCTTTTCATGGAGGTTAAGGCATGCCTAAAACTCATCAAAGGAGGTTCTAAAGGCATGTATTTAGATTACAAACATTAATGAAGACCTCTGACTTGCAAAACTTGTAGAGAGGCAACAGAGAGGTATTTTTTGAATTTTTTTCAAAAAAAAAAATTCCTACAGAATTTCTAAAAATTATTGGTTTAGTAGTCAAATTCAAGCTCACTTTTTTACCAAATGGTAAAGAATTTTGGAAATCTGAAGGTGGTTTTTGTTCAGCACGGGCTCATCTACAAAAACATCTCTCAACTTTTACATAGCTATTAGGGTTTGGATAATACGCACTTATCTTTGAGGCCTATTTTACCAAAATTTTCCTTACCAGATTTGTTGCAGAAATTTTAAAATTTGACTTGGTGGAGGTCCACCTTAGTAAAGTCAACTAGGTCAACACATCCATGTGGCAAGAGACACATCAACAACACATTTAGCATTTGGTTGGATTAGATAAGGTCCACCAACAGAAGTTTGTTGAGCCTATTAGATAGAAGAGACCTATTTGTGTTGAAATTTGTGTAAAACAGAAAATCCCTAAAGTTTCTCAATAGGTGTCAAATAGGAATCTAGAATGATCATTTCTAGTCCCAAGTGGCAGATTTTGTAATTAATGATAATATGGATAGGTTGGTCTATACATTTGTAGGTTTTTTTACTAAAGGGAGGGATCGACAATGTGAAGGAGGCCAATCTTTATAAAAAAAAAAATCTCAATTAATACATATGTTACAGCAACTCTATTTTACTACCTGAGACTCATGTGTTTGGATTTATGTTTTATGTTGTCTCATCATGTTCTTTATGTTTCTATGTTTCTATCAGTGTTCATGGCAATCTGATTACTTGGAATTCACGACAAGTGCTCCAACTTCCTTCATTTGATGTGTATGACTGTAAATGTTTATTTGATATCAGTTTTAAAGCGAGATATGCCTCAGTTTCCATTAAGCATTTTTGTTTGTCAATGATTTTCCTTCATCTGACTCCATGCCCAATTGTGGCATCCATCACATTCTCCTTCACCTATAAAACCACATAAAAAAAGAAAACCAAAGTTAGCCATCTGAATTTTTGAGCTTATCATAGTCAAATTTTTAAGTATATTGAGAGAGCCCTCTCAGATTGGAAGGGCTAACTTCTAGTCAAAAGTTGGTTTGAAATAGTTATGTTGGATTGAAGGTTGACACAGCCTAACCCTTTCTAGCCTAGTGCTAACAGGCCCCATGGAACATGGTTTTTTAAAGAAGATAGCATAACTCAAGAAACAAAGGAAATGGTCCAGGAGGCACATGGTATCGCTATGTCGTTGTTTCCTTGCAAACCTCGCAACAATGTGTGCATTGTTTTTTAAATAAACCTCTACACATTTTCATAGTCATGTGGTGTGAGTCAGGTTGTAGCAGTGATAGGAAGTCAACCCAAATGTTTATGCGCTAATATAAAACACCACCTCGACCCCGACCTTGTCAGTGGGTCTGTGGATAGTCAACTAATTGGGTGGTCTTAATAGAAGAAGAACTTAGGTGTGAAGGATACGATTTGACCATAGTAGGGTCCGACCTATAGTCAGATGACCTTAGTTTCAGTGGAAGGATCTGAGCCCGACCTGTTGGGAAGCTCTGACTCTTGACTGCTCTTGGAAACTGTGCACGAATTGGAACCGCACAGTAATTTCTCATCATACATCGGGTTGAAAATTATTACAATGGGAATAAAAAAGACTTAACGGGTCATAACAGTAATAAAATTAATTTAATTTTAATTAATAGTACACTTAACACAATGCAGATCACACACCAGACAAACCATGGAGGAGAATCAATATAATATTTTCTTTGATTCTCTTTGCCCCAATATATGCTTCTTGATTTGAAACAACAAAAGAATCTCTCTCCATTTTTTAAGTGGCGTATTGCATGTTCCCACCCGCATATGTAAAGATACATGTGACATGACAAGGATAAATGATAGACAATGGACTACACCTGTATATGCATGTTTCATCATTTCAAAAGGAATCATAGTGTTAGTTAGCCCTGTTATCCATGATAACATTTAGGAAAAAAAAATCTTTTAGTCATTGGTCAAAATTAGCTATGGTTTTCAAAATCTCTCAAAATAGGGTTCATGATCATTGTGTTTTTGGTCATTGTGGCATGATGTGGGGTTCATATAAGTTAAAAACGGGTTTGTCATAAAGCTTCAATTTCAAATTTTTATGTGCCTCACACTTATCCATCCATAATTGGATTTTAAATACTTTTATAGAATTCCATAGCAAATCCAATTATAAAAACAGTGGATTTGCTACGGAAGTTCCTACAAATTTCGTAGCAACTCCCCATAGTAAAGCCAATTTTTTGCTAAGAAACTGTTGTAGATTTTCATGGAGGTTAAGGCATGCCTAAAACTCATCAAAGGAGGTTCTAAAGGCATGTATTTAGATTAAAAACATCAAGGAAGACCTCAAACTTGCAGAACTTGCAGAGAGGTAGTAGAGAGGTATTTTTTGAATTTGCTACAAAAAAAAATTCCTACAGAATTTCTGAAAATGATTGGTTTAGTAGTCAACTTCAAGCTCACTTTTTTACCAAATGGTAAAGAATTTTAGAAATCTGGAGGTTTTTGTTCAGCATGGGCTCATCTACAAAAACATCTCTCAACTTTTACATAGCTATTAGGGTTTGGAGAATACACACTTATCTTTGAGACCTATTTTACCAAAAAAATTCCTAGGCAGATTTGTTGCAGAAATTTTAAAATTCGACTTGGTGGAGGTCCACCTTAGTAAAGTCAACTAGGTCAACACATCCATGTGGCAAGAGACACATCAGCAACACATTTAGCATTTGGTTGGATTAGATAAGGTCCACCAACAGAATTTTGTTGAGCTCAATAAGATAAAAGAGACCTATTTGTGTTGAAATTTGTGTAAAACAGAAAATCCCTAAAGTTTCTCAATAGGTGTCAAATAGGAATCTAGAATGATCGTTTCTAGCCCCAAGTGGAAGATTTTGTAATTAATGATAAAATGGATAGGTTGGTCTATATATTTGTAGGTTTTTTTTACTAAAGGGAGGGATCGACAATGTGAAGGAGGCCACTCTTTGTAAAAAAAAATCTCAGTTAATACATATGTTGCAGCAACTCTATTTTACTACCTGAGACTCATGTGTTTGGATTTATGTTTTATGTTGTCTCATCATGTTCTTTATGTTTCTATGTTTCTATCAGTGTTCATGGCAATCTGATTACTTGGAATTCACGACAAGTGCTCCAATTTCCTTCATTTGATGTGTATGACTATAAATGTTTATTTGATATCAGTTTTAAAGCCAGATATGCCTCAGTTTCCATTAAGCATTGTTGTTTGTAAATGATTTTCCTTCATCTAACTCCATGCCCAATTGTGGCATCCATCACATTCTCCTTCACTTGTAAAACCACATAAAAAAAGAAACCAAAGTTAGCCATCTGAATTTTTGAGCTTATCATAGTCAACTTTTAAGTATTGAGAGAGCCCTCTCAAATTGGAAGGGATAACTTCCAGTCAAAAGTTGGTTTGAAATAGTTATGCTGGATTGAAGGTTGACACAGCCCAACCCTTTCTAGCCTAGTGCTAACAGGTCCCATGGAACATGGTTTTGTAAAGAAGATAGCACAACTCAAGAAACAAAGGAAATGGTCCAGGAGGCACATGGTATCATTATGTCCTTGTTTCCTTGCAAACCTCACGACAATGTGTGCATTGTTTTTTAAATAAACATCTACACATTTTCATAGTCATGTGGTGTGAGCGAGGTTGTAGCAGTGATAGGAATTCAACCCAAATGTTTATGCGCTAATATAAAACACCACCTCGACCCTGACCTTGTCAGTGGATCTGTGGATAGTC
Organism: Pinus tabuliformis; assembly: GCA_031772625.1. Lineage (NCBI taxonomy): Eukaryota > Viridiplantae > Streptophyta > Pinopsida > Pinales > Pinaceae > Pinus > Pinus tabuliformis. The sequence goes on from CM062806.1 coordinate 936,343,400, forward strand.
AACTAATTGAGTGGTCTTAATAGAAGAAGAACTTCGGCGTGAAGGATACGATTTGACCATAGTAGGGTCCGACCTATAGTCGGATGACCTTAGTTTCAGTGGAAGGCTCTAAGCCCAACCTGTTGGGAAGCTCCGACTCCTGACTGCTCTTGGCAACTGTGCACGAATTGGAACCACACAGTAATTTCTCCTCATATATCGGGTTGAAAATTATTGCAATAGGAATAAAATGGACTTAACAGGTCATAATAGTAATAAAATTAATTTAATTTTAATTAATAGTACACTTAACACAATGTAAATCGCACACCAGACAGACCATGGAGGAGAATCAATATAATATTTTCTTTGATTCTCTTTACCCCAACATATGCTTCTTGATTTGAAACGATAAGAGAACCTCTCTCCATTTTTTAAGTGGTTTATTTCATGCTCCCACCTACATATGCAAAGATATATGTGACATGACAAGAGAAAATGATAGACATTAGGATATACTTGTATGTGTACGTTTCATCATTTCAAAAGACATCATTGTGTTAGTCAGCCCCATGGAACATGGTTTTGTAAAGAAGATAGCACAACTCAAGAAATAAAGGAAGTGGTCCAGGAGGCACATGGTATCGTTATGTCGTTTCCTTGCAAACCTTAATGTGTGCATCATTTTTTAAATAAACCTTTGCACATTTTCATAGTCATGTGGCATGAGCCAGGTTGTAGCAGTGGTTGGAAGTCGGCCCATGAGTCAGGTTGTTGCAGTGGTTGGAAGTCGGCCCAAACGTTTGTGCACTAATTTAAAACACCAACCCAACTCTAACATTGTCAGTGGGCCCGTGGATAGTCAGCTAATCGGGCGGTCATAATAGAAGAAGAACTTCGACATGGAGGATACAATTCGACCATAGTCGGGTCCGACCTATAGTTGGACGACCTTACATTCAGCGAAAGGCACTAAGCCTGACCTGTTGGGAAGCGTTCATTCCCCACTGCTCTTGGTAACTGTGCACGAATTGGAAAGACAAAATTCTTTCTCCTCGGACATTGGGTTGAAAATTATTGTAATGGGATTAAAAGGGACTTAACAGGTGATAATAGTAATAATGTTAATCTAATTTTAATTAATAGTACCTAATTTAATTTTAATTAAGTGTAATACTCATTCTTGAATTGAGGCTTTTGTGATCCATATTAACTTTATGAGAGATTTTTCGGCGTAAATCACAAGATATTTCATTTGTCGACGCGTTTCGAACCAACTAGTGTGGTTCATCATGAGGACAAGTTAATTGTATAAATAAATTGCAATACTATTAATTCATTTTTTAATAACAATAATTAATTTAATTAATTAATATAATTTAATTAATACATATAATTTATTAATTTAATTAAAAATTAATTCAATATTAATTAGTTTAGGCATAGCTTAATTTATAGACAAAACATAATTTTTTATCAGAATTTGGCTAAACAATTTCAAGAAAGCAAGTAAGGTTTTGTTGTTTAAAATGAAATTTTGAATGGATAAATAAATTCAATACCATGAAAAATCCCATTGAGCACTCGAATTCTACAACTTAAACACAAGTTATTCAAAATCTCTGCGCGATTTTGTTTAAAATTAACCTAGAAAATATCGTGAAAATGGTCATTTCGTCTATAAGTTACACTACGTGATTAATTTATTTAATATTAGTTTAATATTATTGATTTAATAATATTATAAATATTAATTTAAGATTATTTAAGATTAATATTAGGTTTATTTAATATTATTTAATCTTAGTTTAATATTAAACCACATTAGATGGTTTGAAACGTCGACTAGCAACTTATGATGTGATTAACCTAAAAGACATTATCAAAATAGTTTAATATTAATTAATTATTTATTTAGATTAATTTAATTGAATTCAAATTCAAATTCAAATTTAATGTTAATATAAAAATTGTCCATAGGGTCTTGGATAGAGGGTGATCGAATGCTTTGTTAAAGCACTCCTTGATGTGAAGTCATTGGTTCAATTCCCCACTCGAATTGGGGTGATATATTGGACATGATGAAGATGTAGTCTTGCCAAGCTTACAAAAAAAATGTTAATATAAAAATTAAAATATTAACTTTCATTACTATTAAAGTTAAATTTACTATTAATTAATTAAATTCACATAAATAATTAAATTAATTAATAGTAAATTACTATTATATTAACATTAAATAATATTAAATTAATATTAAATAAACAAATTAATAGCAATTTAGTTTAATTTTAATATTAATAGTAATTTTAATTTTAATATTTTAATCATAGTATGAGATAAAACAAATGGTATTTTTGGTTTTAAATAAATTTAAATGTTTATTAAAAAAGAATCCAATCAGCTAAGGGTCGATGTGGACTAGGTCGGGTGTGATCCCCGGGTAATTTTGACCACTTAGATGCCCCTGTGTTATGACCCCGAGCTGAGGCGCACTCATGTGCGACGAGCGACGATGGGAGACAAACTTCGGTTATGTGTGATGAGTGGTGGTGGGAGACAAACTTCGGTTATGTGCGACGAGTCGAGTTTGTGACGACGAGCAGATGTGCTCAGTTAAACACACCCCGGCGAGTGTGCGACAATGAGTTGCAATGGTGTGACGACGATTTGCGACAGTGCGACGAGCTACTTGGAGAATCAAAAAACCGAGAAATAGAAAAAGGACTAGTTATGGTCACATGTGCGACGAATTTATAAGAGGTGTCAAAAAACCGATGATTTGGTAGACCAACGTGTAGAGCGAACGAGTTGGTAGTTCGACAAGCGGAGCGGATGAGTTAGCAGGCCGACGTGCGGACTGAACGAGTTGGTGGGTCGACACACCCTTTGGTATTTTTCATGGGCGGATTGTGTGGTCAGTCTAGGCAGGTCGACCCACCTTAACTCGTGGAGAATGCATATAAGTGTGGGAGGGCGAGTTGGAGAAAGCATCCATCGAAGTGCAAGCATAAAGCGTTAAGCCAAGACTTGGGCAAACAATAGCAAAGGGTGAAACAGGAAGGGAGAGGTGCAGGTGGACCGAGGGCCACAATAACAAGCCGAGTGAGAAAGAAATACAGGTTTCGAGTGGCTGTTTTGGGTGGACAAGCTATAGGTGGGCGCTCCTACTCGGTGGACGAGCTACAGGTGGGCACTCCTGCCCATCCCGGCGAACAAGTTGCAGGTGAGCGCTCTTGCCCGACCCGAAGGACAAGCTGCGGGTGGGCACTCTTGCCTGACCCGGCGAATGAAGTGCGAAGGACGACCCGATAGTGGAGTGGGTGCTCCTTCCCAACGGTGAGCTGCAAAGGACGACATGAAGTGGGCGCTCCTACCTGAAGACAAGTTGCGAAGGGCGACCTGAGTCATATTTCCGTTAAAAGAAATTATTTCCGTTGTGCATATTTATATGATGATGATGAATGTTAATTATGTTATGTAAAATGATGAATTCTTAGTAGAATTAAAGAAAAATAATTGTGTTGAATGTTAGGCATATCCCATACTCATAAGTATTGGTGAAAAGAAAGTGGGTAGCGGTGTTGCACCTTCCTATGTGCGGTTGAGAGATCACCGCCAGGATAGGGGCGTGATAGTTGGTATCAAAGGTCCAGTTTCTGCGGGGATTTTGAACGATTTGAAGGTTGAAGTGAATACTTCATGACAGTTGATACCTGTTGATAGCAGTTGATATTGGATTTTGAAGTTGATGACCGTTGAGGGTAAAGCAGGTATTGAAGATTTGACGAACGGATGAAGATGGTCGAAAAATCATTTCAAAAGCTTGAAGACATGACATATTATTGGAAAGACGAGACGCAAAAATGCTATGAAGCTCTTGTGCAAGAGTGGGAACTCTTGATACACATGGGGGACAAGATAGTGGACATGCAAAAGGACTTGGGTAATCTTCATGGAAGGACTGTTGAACTCAATGAACTTGAAGAAAATATATGACAGGGTGATCAAAGACTCCAAGAACTCATGGATGAATGAGTTTGACTAAGGGAGAAAAGCACCATGTTGCAAGTGAAAGTCCAGGGACTTGAGGACGACATTAAGAGGGAATTTCTTGGTCGAAATCTCATTTTGACAGAGTAGGATGAGCTTGATTATATTGACAAACTTGGGGACTATCACCGAGCCATGAAGGAAGATGTTCGAAATATTGGGTCACTTCAAGTGGAAGAAGTCAATGTGTGCCAAGTAGGTGCACTTAAGCAGAAAATGATGGAGGAGAAGCTTGATGGAGTTCAAGGTAAACCAGGATCGAGTTGCTTAGATGAACCGAACAAGGAGCTAAAGTACCTTAAGAAGGAATTCAAATTGAAACATAAGTTGAAAGACTCTTCTGAGGTTGAGTTATTGAAGAAGGTTGCAGAGATAAGACGCAAGATCAAGCCTAGAGAGGATGGCGGTGCCTTAAGGTTAGGTTTTGTGCAGGTAACCATACATGGAAAGAAGTTTGTTGCATTGGTGGAAACGTGGGCTACACATTGCTTCCTTAGTAGGAAAGCATCAACATCTTTGGGGAATAAAGTTGAAGTGGGGAGAGAGTCAAGTGCTTTCAAAGTAGTGAACTCTACCATGAAAGTTGTGACAAGTGTTTTGAAGGACACTCAGGTAAGAGTGGGTTCACGGTTTAGAAAATTGGACTTAAGGGTGATCGACTTGGATGATCATACTATGGTTTCGGGGAAGGATTTTTTGTAAGTTGCACAAGCCATACTAATGGTGGACCAAGATATTCTCTTGATTACAGCTAAAGGACGAGCTATGATGGTTCCGATGAATACGAGGAATTTCTTGGAATATAGACCAAGGATTGCTTCGATGGCTTTGTATCCAAAAGATCTGAATGTGAAGCATGATTATGTGGAGCAAAGGGGACTTGGATGTATGACAGACAACGAAGGAAAGGAAGATAGTTGACTTTGTTGTGAGAGCTAGGAGGAAAGATGAAGGTGGAAAGACATTTTCACACACCTTGAGACACCTGGAAAATGCGTCGTCTATGGAGGATCTTCACCATGGGGTTGCTGATGAAGGAAGTTCGAATACTTCTTCAAAGACAGCAATTGGAGATGATTATGCCGGTAGAGATCCGGCTAGCATAGTGGATTTTTGCAAGTATGCCATGGGCATATATGACTTTTAGTTGATGAAAAATAAGCTTGAGAAGCTTGGTTGTACACATGAGGAGGTTGAAGTTGTGCACAAGTATTTGAGGACGCAATATCAATCAGACACATGGGTCAATGAGAGTCAGGGAGGAAACTTCATGGGCCTTCTTTCTAGATAGACCTTGGAGGATAGGTGTGTACAGGTCCTTGATATTCGGGAGGACTATACCACCCTTGCAAGGGGCCTTGGAGATAAGGCTTCTCTTCTTGACAGGTTAATGATGCTTGGATGAATGCGACTGTATGACAGCACATTGGCATTAGCATCATGGGCAGCATGTTACAGATGAGATGATGGACTACATCATGGACCTAAGCATGGCTTATTTTACACTTGGAGATGGATTCTTGATCGAGTTGAGATTGTGATAAGATGCTGAGAAACAACCAACGATGACCTGAGGAGGTTCATTCTCATGGGTTGAGCGCTATAGTTGGATTAGCTACCCAACTAGTTCGAAGACATGGGGGCATGCAATGCACCGAGTTTGCTTCAGATAGATGTCTTGGTTATGACTGAAATGTTGTGTTGGATGGAGTATTATGTAGTGATTCACATGATGACGATACAAATGCAATATATGTTGCAGCGATGGCATGTAGTCGAGTTAGAGGGACCAACCTTCCATGATGGGCAGCATGTGGGATTGTGATAGATGTGGTTGATGATCATGGATTGAGGAAACTTTCCTCTTCATGGAGGCATGTGCTTTAATGGTTTATACAATGACAAAGTAGAAATGGGCAACATGGAAATTTTGGAGATGTTGGAGCTAGCGACACTTTGCGACGATGTATGATGGTGTTTTTGAGGATGACAACCGTTTAAAGTGGGGGAGTATGTCAAGACCATGAGCTAAGGCACGCTCATGTGCGATGAGCGATGATGGGAGACAAACTTCAGTTATGTGCGATGAGTCGAGTTTGTGACGACAAGTAGGTGTGTTCGGTTAAACGTGCCCCGGTAAGAGTGCGACACCGAGTTGTGAAACAACAAATTGCGACAGTGCAACAAGCTACTTGGAGAGTTGACAAACCAAGAAAGGGAAAAATGACTAAGTATGGGTGCATGTGTGACGAGTTTATAAGAGGTGTCAAAAAATTGACGAGTTGGTAGACTGACATGTGGAGCGGACGAGTTGGTGGGCCGACATGCGGAGTGGAAGAGTTGGTGGGCTGACATGCGAAGTGGACGAGTTGGTGGGCTGACGCACTCTTTTGTATTTTTCATGGGTGGATTGTGTGGTCGGCCTGCCACCTTAACTCGTGGAGAATGCATATAAGTGTGGGATGGCGAGTTGGAGAAAGCATCCATCGAAGTGGAAGAATAAGGTATTAAGCCAAGACTTGGGCGAACAATAGCAAAGGGCGAAAGAAGAAGGGAGAGGTGCATGCAGAGCAAGGGCCATAGTACTGAGCTGAGGGAGAAAGAAATGCAGGTTTCGGGTGGCTGTTTTGGGCGAACAAGCTGCAGGAGGTCGCTCCTACCTAATGGACGAGTTGCAGGTGGGCGCTCCTACCCAACCCGATGGACGAGCTACAGGTGGGCGCTCTTGCCTGACCTAGCGGATGAGCTACAGGTGGGCGCTCCTACCCAACCCGACAGACGAGCTACATGTGGCCGCTCTTGCCTAACCCAATGAACGAGCTGTAAGTGGGCGCTCCCACCTGACCCGACGAACAAAGTGTGGAGGGTGACTCGGCAGTGGAGTGGGCGCTCGTGCCCAGCATTGCGTAAGACAACACGAAGTGGACGCTCCTGCCTGAAGACAATTTGCGGAGGGTTACCGGGTGGTGTGGGCGCTCCTACCCAACAACGAGCTGTTGAGGGCGACACAAGGTGGCGCCTTTGCCCGGTGACAAGATGCACGACACGACGAATGTGGGCAGTGCTAAATGACAAAAGTGGATGCTGCTGAATGGAAGGGAGACCCGACCCAATGAGGTGGGTGACCCGACACGAGCAGGCCGATTTGTTGGAAATTGGAAAGCTTTGTCAAGGTGAAAATTGGGGTTTCTTAGCAAAGGCTGAATTTGTAATTGTATTTGTAAAATACTAAATTATTATTATTGGGCAGACTCTAATCTAGGTGTTGCCCCTCCTATTAAAAAAAGTATTTCGATGTGCATATTTATATGATGATGATGAATGTTAATTCTTTTGTGTAAAATGATGAATGCTTAGTAGAATTGAAGAAAAATAATTAAGTGTTGAATGTTAGGTGTAGCTCGTACTCATAAGTATTGTTGAAAAGAAAGTGTGTAGCGATTCTGCACCTACCTATCTGTGGTTGAAAGATCACCACCAAGACAGGGGCGTGACACCTTGGGTCGCGACTCCTCAAGCCATAGGTCAAGCCTGGAGGATGACAAACAACTGGACAAAAAAAAAATTGTTTATTAAATTTATTATGAGAAATTGTTATCTTTTTAAAAAATGTAATTTTTTTATTTAATAATAAATTATGGAATTTAATTAAATTTTAATAACTATAAAATGTAAAACACCGTAAAAAGCAATATTAATCCTATGGTTTAATATTAATCTTATTCTTCATATTTGATCTTAAGGTTTAATATTAAAATCTATATTATTATTAATATTAAAATAACATTAATATTATTAAAAATATTAAAATAGTATTAATTTCTTGGGTTTAGTCATATTAATTTGATATAATATTAAATTAATATTATTAATGTTATATATCGCAATTTATTTAATGTCACCTCATAGCATTATAAAATTAGGGTTTTTCTTTTGCAATGTGATTTTTACTTAAAGATGTCTCAAAATCAAAATTAGGGTTTATTAATATTAATCCCTTGGTTTTATAATCCATAGGATTTATAACATTAATCACTTGGGTTTTTAATCCCTAGGGTTTATAATATTAGTCCCTTGGGTTTACTAATTCCTTGGGTTCATAATAACATTAGGGTTTAATGTTGAGACATTTGAATGGTGAAGAAATCTATCCAACGTCGCATTATGACAAACATTGTCGCAATGTGACAAGCAATAAAAGAAAATGTGGTTGACTATTTTAGGGTTTATAATATTTATACATTAACACATGTTAAATATGGTTGAATTTTGTTGACATGGTCAACTATAGTCAACATGAGCATCATAGTCAACAATAGTCAACATGACTACCATGGTGAACCATTGTGACAAACATTATCGCAAGATAACAATCAATCTGATACTCATTGTCGCAATGTTACATTACATTACAATTTATTCAATTTCCCCTCTCAACATTACAAAATTAGGGTTTAAAATTAAGGCTTCTAGTATTAGGTTTATTAAACCCAATATGAAATTCCTTGGGTTGCATTACCACAATATAATATTAGGGTTTATAACATTGATTTAAATATTAGGGTTTGTAATATTGGGTTTAATGTCAGGGCTTATAATATTGGTTTTATATTGTTAGGGTTTATAATATCTGGTATAATATTAGGTTTTAATGTTGTGACGTTTTAATGACGCAGAAATGTATGCAACATCACATTGTGACAAACATTGTCACAATGTGACAAGCAATATGACAACCATTGTTGGAACCTTACATTACATTGAAAATATTTCAATGTCACATTGCAACATTGTACTAGGGCTTTGCATTGTGATGTTTGCATGGTACAAAAATCAATCGAACGTCACTTTGTGACAAACATTGTTGCAAGATGACAATTAATTTGATACTCATTGTTGCAATGTTAGATTACATTGCAATTTATTCAATGTCACCTCTCAACATTAAAAAATTAGGGTTTATTAATCCCTTGGTTTTATTAATTCCTTGGGTTTATAATATTAATCCCTTGGGTTTATAATGCCTAGGGTTTATAATATTAATCCCTTGGGTTTATAATAACATTAGGGTTTAATGTTGTGACATTTGAATGGTGTAAAAATCTATCCAATGTCGCATTGTGACAAACATTGTCACAATGTGACAAGTAATATGACAATCATTGTTGGAACCTTACATTACATTGCAAATTTTTCAATGTCACATTGCAACATTATAATAGGGCTTCACATTGTGATGTTTGCATGCTACAAAAATAAAACCAACGTTGGATTGTGACAAACATTGTCGCAAGATGACAATTAATTTGATACTCATTCTTACAATGTTACATTACATCACAATTTATTTAATGTCACCTCTCAACATTACAAAATTATGGTTTATAAATCCCTTGGGTTTATAATATTAATCCCTTAGGTTTATTAATTAATTGGGTTTATAATATTAATTCCTTGGGTTTATAATCCCCAGGGTTTATAATATTAATCCCTAGGCTTTATAATATTAGTCCCGTGTGTTTACTAATCTATTATGTTTAAAATAGCATTGGGGTTTAATGTTGTGACATTTGAATGGTGAAGAAATCTATCCAACGTCACATTACGACAAACATTGTCACAATTTGACAAGTGATATGACAATCATTGTTGGAAAGTTACATTACATTGTAATTTTTCAATGTCACAATGTGACAAACATTATCGCAAGATGACAATTAATTTCATACTTATTGTGACAAATTCAATCCAACCCATAAGCACTAGCACCGCCAATAGCATCTTCGCCCGTTCCAGCTTTCCTTTACCCGGGATACTTGTCTTCCTGAAAGGTGAGGTTCGAAGACTTATGACTTGCCTAATGACTCTGAGGAAGAATTGTTTCCCGTATTCAATCTGTCTTTAAGGGAAGGTATTCCAGCCAGCTAATCTTCCAGCCAGTAAGGAAAGGTAGGTAAGGTCTTCAGGTTACGCCTAGCTTTCAATTAGCCCCAGTAATGTTGCCTCTCAACGTTACAAAATTAGGGTTTATTAGTCCATAGGGGTTATAATACTAATCCCTTTGGTTTTAAATCCCTAGGGTTGATAATATTAATCCTTATATTATTAAATAATCCTTAGGTTTTAATCTGTAGGGTTTATGATACATATCCCTTTATTTTATTAATCCTTTCTTTTTGTAAGCTTGGTGGGACTACATCTTCATCATGTACAATATATCACCCAATAAGGGCAGGGAATTGAACCAATGACTTCACATCAAGGAGTGCCTTAACAAAGCACCCGATCACCATCTATCCAAAACCTTGTGGACAATCCTTTTGGCTTATTATTATAATATTATTATTATTTTGTTTGTCAAGTGGTATGAGTTCTCTATAGATTACATGAGGCTTGACCTTTGGCTTGAGAAACTGTGACCCAAGGGCATCTAATCTGTAAAAATCAACTGGGGATCGCACCAACCCTTAACATGACTGGATTTTTTCCCACGTAGTTTCAAACTGGTGACCTTCACATCACGAAGTGACTTAACAGTACACCCCATCATCATTTATTCTATGCCCAGTGGGCTATTATTATTATTTATAATTACTTTTTATTTTATTACTACTACTACTACTATTATTATTAAATATTTTATAATATTATAATTAATATTATATTTTAAAATAATATAATAAATATTATACTTTATGATATTATAACTAATATATATATATATATATATATATAAGTAAGAGAGAGTTGTATTATATTATAAAATAATGAAGATTAAATTTGACTCCAAGCATGCTCGGTTGATCAGAATGCATGCCTGGCCACTAATAGTAGAGTGCCTTTCTGGGCTTTTTGTAGTAATTTACATTACTTTACATACTGACCTTAGACCACATCAAAAAAAAAATACAATGGAAAAATTGGTGACTGCAGGCCTCTCCACAAGGTTTCCATGACTTTTACATAAAGCTTGACTTTTAACACTTTGGACAAAATGATAAAAACAATTGTCCCATAGGACGTGAAGCCAATATTGCATGCACACAAACTGCATAAAATTGATCAAATCGCAGGAGCCTCTTCCAACATGATGGGCATCTCTGGAGTTCCTCCTGCAAGAGCGCCCTCACTAGTTAGATGGTTGGTTGAACCACCTCCCAGTTCCCACTTGATGATGTGTGTGTTCTCTCTTCCTTCCTATGAGGACATCATTCGATGCTTGAGTAGGGAAAAGTGTGGGGAGTCTCCAGTAACAAATTGCATTTAGTGTATAGTTTCAACATACACATTGAACTTGTCATGAACTTGTCCTTCTTTTCCTCCATGGCTTTGTTGGATTGGATGCTATCTTGTAGTGCCAAGCCCAAAATTGTCTTCATTTGCCAGGAAATATCGATAGTTCTACTATACAGGTTTTCTATGGCTCTGGTGAGCCCCAGATCAGGAATCCATTCAGATTGAGCATCAATTTCCTTAGTGTTGGTTATTCATTTGATAGCCTTGGCTTCATTCTCCAACTCAGTAATCCGCTCTTAGGTCTCTTGGGGGACAATGTTGTTGTAGTTCAGGGCTACCTACCTTGCAGTCGTCTCGGCTCTAGTCCTCAAACGTAGGTTGTCATGACTCCAACGTTCCATATTCCAGCCTCTGTGTCGGTTGGTGGAAGGGCCAATACCAGGTTGAGGGGCACAAGCCATGTTGATGAGTGGGGAGAGGGGAATTCTGCGGGTGGATTTAAGCAAAGGCCCAAAGGCGGGGACATGGGAATAAGACCCAAAGAGAGGGGGTGTAGGAATGATGGAGGAGAGCATCAAGCAAGGGGTATTCATAGGGAAGTTTGGGGATGAGGTTTTCAAAGAGAAAGATAGTGATAATAAATCCCTGAAATCTTGCATGAGCTATGTAATCAATTCCTATGGAGGAGAGAGGTATTTTTTTGTTACTTCAGTCGAGAAGGCGACGCTTGCAACCCTAAAACATGATTGAGATCCAAGTAACCTTAGGAGAATTACGGGAAATGATGCTTGGAGCGAAATTCGTCACACATATTTAGGGGGAATGTATGAGCTAAGTAGGGGGAATCTACAAGCCTATGGAGGGATCATTAATAGAACATATCTTATTGTCCTTGATGTTGATTGCATCATAATCATGGTGGAGGGTGCCTTCCCCGATGTCCCTCCATGTGAGGGATTGTAACATTTCCCTGCCAGTTGTTCTGTCGTTGGAAAGCCTATCTGCCACACCATTAGCTTTCCTTCAAACCAGTTGGAAGTGGAGCCCACTAAAGTTTTGATGTGTTGTTAAATGTGGTGAAGAGTTTTGGTCAGCCTCCAATTATTAGTTACCTTACTGACTGTGGATCCATGTTAGAGCTTGCAGGCAGCCTGAGTTGCCAACACGGAGTCTCCTACCACGATCAGGGGTGTGAAGTGTTGCTCTTTTGCTATGGTCAGATCATGATCCATGGCTTGGATCTCCACCACATTGTCGGTCACTATTCCTAATTTCTCGTAATAGACTCATAGAATTTCCCCCTTTTTATTTCTAAACACACCACCAAAGCCCGCGGCACTTGGGTTTCCTTTGGCGGCCCCGTCATAATTCAATGTGATCATGTTGCCTTCTGGTGGAGACCAAGTGTCTGGAGCTCATGGAGAGGGTGGTGAGGGGGTAGGAATGACGGAGGAGAAGTTTTGAAGATCCAAAATTTTCATGATGCGAAGTTCGGCAACACGACTGACATTGACCAATTCAGTTACAAATGATTGATTGTAAGTTCCACATAAATAACAAATACAATGGAAAAATTGGTGACTGTAGGCCTCTCCACAAGGTTTCCATGACTTCTACATATAGCTTGAATTTTAACACTTTGCACAAAAATATAAAAATAACTATCCCAAAGGGTGTGAAGCCAGATTGCCAGCACACAAATGACATAAAATTGTTCAAATCTTAGGGTCCTCTTCCAACGTGATGGGAATATCTGGAGTGTTGCCTGCAAGAGAACCCTCACTAGTTATATGGTTGGTCGAACCACCTCCTGGTTCTCGCTTGATGATGGGTGTGTTCTCTCTTCCTTCCTGCGAGGACGTCATTCGATGCTTGAGCAGGGCAAAGTGTGGGGAGTCTCCAGTAACAAATTGCGTTTGGTGGACAATTTCGACATACACAATGAACTTGTCATTGAGCTTGCCTAAATTTTCCTCCATGGATTTATGTTGGAGAATACTGAGGGGGGGTGAATCAGTATTCCTTAGCAATTATCAGTTTTAAATCTTTTCATAGAATTATTTAATCTTCTGTTATCATTAATGTTTATGCAGTAACAACAATGAATAAAAGAACACAAGAGCCACAAAAAAATTAGTTGGAAAACCCCCTCCGAGTGAAAAACCACCGAACACCTTTATAATAATTCTTTAATATTCAACTCCAATTGAGAATAAAGCTCCAACTTCCTAGAATCTAGAAACGCATTCTTCTCAAGCTCCCACTGGATGGACGCTCCAACGCCCGAGATTCTTCAATAGTCAACTGAATGGATTCCCCAACACCCAATGAGCTACAACTCACCTTAACACCACCCTACCACCCTAAAGTTTTCACAGGCTTGAACCTGTTGGTGACTTAATGCACCACCCTACCACCCTATAGAAGAATAAAAGAAGAATGGACTCTTGTACCAGGGAAAATGGTCCACTTTACAATGATATAGAATGATGTAGAATAAGACGACACACTAGACCATAACCCCAACTACGACGCAACCACCTAATGATGATCCTAGACCTCCCGACACTCCCTCTTCAACTCTTGGCTGATAGACACTTGTACAACTTTTACAAAGATGCTTTTACAATGACTCTGTACAATGATACTTTTACAATGTATGTATGCAGTGCTGCCCACTTGAAGACTTCATATGGTGAACTTCGTGCTATTGTTATGCACCTTGATTGTTGCTCTTGTCATGCTACCCTTTCTCACTATTCATAACATTAGATTATGCATTTAGTATTCTCTTGATGAATATATAATATCTGCAAAAAGTATTCAAGGAAATACCCATGACATGATAATAGCAAAACTTACCTCATCCTACAGAGCATATGTCAGTGCTAAACAAAACCAACAAATTAGAATGCAAAGAACCTAATGCAATTAAGAAATGAACATGCATATGCAGAAGATACTTACATGTAGCTTACCTCTGCTGCATCATTTTACTGCACCTTGCTCTTTGCTGCCCTAGAAAGTCTGGTCCTTTGCACCCTTGACAGCACTTGATCTAGTTTTTCTCGCCTTCTATGAGAACGATATTTAATCCGATGTATCTCTGTGATTTCATATCCCCAATATATGATATTAGGTCGTGTAGTATCCCTCTAATTCTTCTTTCCAATGTCATAGGTCTCACCCGATTTTGACTCTTCAAGGAAAAGTTATGCACAATCTCTCACAATGACCTAATTATGGACTAGTTCAGTAGAGAAAACTTGTACAACGTGCCACGTGTCACTATTTCCTCCTTCGGCTCTAAAATTGATACAAAGAAAACTACAGTTCATGCACTATCTGCCACTTTTTACATAATTCCAATCCTCTTCTTAAAGAGAGAGTTATGATGATTTTCCCAAGGTCACATCTTTGAGATGAAATTCTAGAGCCTGCAAAAACCCTAACTTCCACAGATAATATCTCCAAAAATATAGCGATCCAAGATTTGAAATTTGGTCACGACGTTCATCATGATTGTGAATCAAATGGGTTTTCATTTCAGAATCTAAGACTTCGCAAAAATGAAGTTATAGCGAAAATTCCACAATCACTACATTTGGAGGATATATGAGATTTATTTTTATAAAGTTAAGAGGGGCTTCTATAGAGAATGTTGGAGGGATTTTAGGAGCTTAAAAAATGATTCATTAATGACTATTAAATGACCAAAACCAATTATGAGTACCATGCCACAACCCCATAGGGTTTTAGCCCACTAACTAGGGTTACTAACTTCAAACATGAATATCTCTCAAACCATGAAGAATTACTTGGTGTGGCATATATCAACGGCAACATCTCGACGAGTAGAATCTATCTAGAAGATCCTTGACTCAAAATAGAGTAAGTTTTCAAGTCAAAATTCCCTTGCAAGATCAGGGTAGCCCCTATTTCTGCTTGGATTGACGTCAATGACAACCTCAGATCATATTTAGATCAACATTTTATTGGTTTATATGCTCTCCTGTAGTGCCAAGCCCAAAATTGTCTTCATTTGCCAAGAAAGAACGATTGTTCTATTGTATAGGTTTTCTCTAGCTCTAGTGAGCCTCGGGTTGGGAATCCATTTAAAATAAGCATAAATTTCCTTAATGTTGGTTCTTCATTTGATAACCTTGGCTTCATTCTCAACCTCACTAATCCGCTCTTGGGTCTCTTGGGGGAAAATATTGTTGTATTTCAAGGCTGCCTACCTTGCAGCCATATCAGCTCTAGTCCTCAAACGCAGGTTGGCATGACCCCAACGTTCCATATTCTAGCCTCTATGTTGGTTAGTGGAAGGGCCACTGCCAGGTCAAGGGGCACGAGTCATGTTGATGTGTGGGGAGAGGGCAATTATGCAGGTGGATTTAAGCAAAGGGTGGAAGCTAAGGGCACAGGAATGAGACCCAGAGAGCAGGGGCCATAGGAATGATGGAGGAGAGAATCAGGCAAGGGGTGTTCATGGGGCAGTTTTGGGATGAGGTTGTCAAAGAGAAAGATAGTGATAATAAATCCCTGAAATCTTGCATGAGCTATATAATCAATTCCCATGGAGGAGCAAGGGATTTTGTTAGTACTTCGGTTGAGAAGGCAACATTTGCAACCCTAAAACATGATTGCGAACCAAGGAACCTTAGGAGAATTATGGGAAATGATGCTTGGAGCTAAATTCATCACACACATTTAGGGGGAATGTATGGCCTAAGCAGGGGGAATCTACAGGCTTGTGGAGGGATCATTAATAGAACATCCCTTATTGTCCTTGATGTTGATTGCATCACAATCGTGGTGGAGGGTGCCTTCCTCGATGTCCCTCCATGCGAGGGATTGTAACATTTCCCTGACAATTGTTCCTTCGTTTTCGAGCTTGTCCGTCATGCCATTAGCTTTCCTTCAGAACACTTGGAAGTGGATCCCATTAAAGTCATTGATGTGTTGTTGAATGTGGTGAAGTGTTTTGGTCAGCCTCCAATTATCAGTTACCATACTGATCGTGGATCCATATTGGAGCTTGTAGGCAACCTGATTTTCCAACACGTGGTCTCCTACCACGATCAAGGGTGCAAAGTGTTGCTCTTGTGCTATGGCTAAACCATTGCTCCATGGCTTGGATCTCAATAGCATTGTTGGTGGATATTCCTAATTTCTTGTAATAGACTCATAAAATTTCCCCCTTGTGATTTCTAAACACACCACCAAAGCCCGCAGCACCTGGGTTTCCTTTGGCCACCCCGTCATAATTCAATGTGATCGTGTTGCATTCTAGTGGAGACTAATTGTATGGAGCTCCAAGAGAGGGTGGTAAGGGGGTAGGAATGGCGGAGGAGAAGTTTTGAAGATCCAGAAGTTGCAGGATGCGAAGGTCGATAGCATGAGGGGGGCCTTGCATAGAGGGGATCTTGGATATGGATATAGTTTCTCAAATAATCTTCCTAATCACAGTAAGAAGGATGTCCCTTGAATTCTTCACATTCTTAAATATTCTTGTGTTGTGCTCCTTCTAAGTGACCCAACAAATGGCCCCTAGTAGGAGGTTCCAAGCCTAGTCGACAACCTGGTGAGGGGAAATATTTGAACACAAATTGTCTAGGGTGATATGAATTGAGGCCTTATCCATAACAATTGTCCTAAATATTTCAACCCCCCATTCCCAGAGCTTATTGGTGTAGTCGCAGGTGTTCAATAGGTGATTGATGGTCTCTTCTTGCATTTCACACAAACAACATCTTGAGGGACATGTGAAGCCTCTTCGTTGGAGATTGTCCCACATGAAGATTTTGCCTTGGATGACAATTCAAAGGAAGAGAGTGATTTTATTCCTTTGTTGTCTTCCTGCGAGAGTGATCTATCTCTAATTTTGTTTCATTTGTTCATGATTCACAATGGAGGCATAAGCCTCCTCGAGGTTAAAAAGACCTATAAACTTTTTTCCCCATCTTAGCCTATCCTCCTCTTGGTCCATTTGGATTTGACGCTGCTTAAGGAGCTCTTCAAATAATTCCAGTCCATGTTTTCACGAAAGGGATGTCATTCCTACTTATTCAACCATTCTCTCCATCGACTCCCAAAAGTGGTAGGCCCCTAGTATTGAGCTACATGAAATTTACCTTTTGCTTGCATGGCTCTTTCGAGAGAGGTGTGATGATCGTTGTCAAGGATTGGAAGTTGATGCCAGGCACCCTCCCAAATTAGGGCATTTTACCCATTGTGAATCTCCTAGAATTTGTGCCCCTAAATTACTTATTTATTTCTTGTGCCTAGTTCCGTATGGCTGAGCCTAAGGCCTAGCCTGAGAACCTAATGATATCTTTGTGGTTGTGATTGGGAAGATATATCAATTTCTAGAGGCGGCCCCAAGGGATGTTGGGGTTATCCATTCATCTTGTAACCACCCTCCTCCCACATTTACCCAAGTTAACCAGTCTATTGGGGTAAACATGTGATGATAGGCGATGGGATACAATGTTGTGATTCAACTCCCCATGTATATTTAAGGAAGTGGAACAAAATAACGAAACCAAACTGACCTTCCACACATGCTACAAAACCTTCAGGAGCCAACCAACCCTTCCAGGTGACAATCCTTGAGATAACTTGACATTTTACTGATATGGACCCTCATTTTCTCCCATAACAAGCCATGCATGCGACTGAGGCTTTCCATTCGCTACTAATCAAAACATGATGAGAGCCATACATCAAGATTGTCATTAAACATACTCATAACCAACATATAACCAACGTAAATAACAAGGATATAGAAGCCATAAAAACCACATATGAGCAAGCATATTTCCCCATCAAATACAAGAGGGAAAGAGCTATTATTAACATATGTAAAATGAAACTAGGTTTGGGACTTCCACATACCACCCGACCATATACTAGGCTGAACCAAATCTTTCTTTCAGCAAGTCACCCTCATTCCATATTGCAAGCATGAATGTGGGATCTCATGGAATAAACCAAAAGAAAACAAAATAGGGCTTCTAGAGGCCAAACCACCTGAATCCTCAACCAGTGATTGCACCTCATGGTCGTACATCACTAACCATCACCAGATTGATCTCTACCCAAGTTGTCCAAGGTTCCAGAGTGTTTTTTAACCAGGGATTCCAGGACTAGTAACTCAACCCACAGTTGTTTTCGGGGTTCTAGAGAATTTTTCCAACCAAAGATTCTAGGACTAGTAACTCAGCCCAAGTTATTACAGGGCTTCCAGAATGTTTTTCCAACCTAGGCTTCCAAGACTAGTAATTCAACCCAAGATTTTATAAGGCTTCTAGAGCATTTGTCCAACCAAGGCTTCCAAGAACTAATAACTCAACCCACAACCAAAGGAACATGAGCACCAACCAAAAAATAAAGATAAAGACCACAACACCATGGCTATCTAGGAAATGGAAAGGATAGGATAAACCATTGTCCATCTAGGAAATCCTCCATGCTAATGACAAATCATAACCAAGAAACCACATGCATATGCCATGCATGCCACAACTAGCAAGGAAATAATACATGCAACACAGTACCTGCAAACAAAACCCATTGTAGTTGTTGATCTTGATGTCCTCTTGCACTTTCCTGCTCTTCCTTTGCCTTCTTTCTCCAAATCCCAAGTATGCCACACTCCTCCAAGAGTGCTCCAAGAAAACTCTGAGTGTCTAAGAGTATGAGAGAGAGAGCTCCAAAACTGAGCTAACAAAAGGTGAACTGACAAAAATCCATGAACTGATCCTCAAAAGACTTTTTATTAATGAGGCCTCTATTTTCTTCAATTTTCCATTATTTTCCTTCAATTTTCCTCACATGCAATTTTGTGACCTTTCACCTTCCTTTTCTCCTAATTTCCATTATTTTCATAAATAAAATGCCAATTAATGCCTCTTGCCTTTCCAAAGCCTTTGTTACTGCCTTTGCCAATTTCCACATCCATTAATTAATCACAAGTGATGCCCATCACTATATTTTTTCCCAACATTCATCTTGGAATACATGTCCCATGACCAAGGTCTTACTTTTCCTTTATTAACTTTATTACATGGATTTTTAACTATGGTTGTTACAGAACCCTCCCCCTTTGTGGAACACCATCCTTGTGTTCAATGAAACCTACAACCAACAAGACTACTGAAAGAAAAACGTATTGCCCATGGATCTTTATAACTTAGCTCATTGCAGTATTTATAATGATCAACTTGCTGAGAAGCAAACCAACATGACAACCATAACAACATAACAACCATAACGACATGACATCCATACCGCTTATTGGAGCTTTATAACATAGCTCATGGTGGTATTTACATCCATATACATATGTACATATACCAAAAACATTCACACAACCAATGAATAAAGAAGGATACATAGCCCACATCTGATCCACCATCTCCCATATAGCTTCATTAGGCCCAAGGTGCTTCCATTTCACTTTAACCTTCTCAATTGCTTAGTTCCGGAGCATGAGCATATTTCTCTACAAAATGCGGTAAGTTTCTTACTGGAATTCTCCTTCTGGCTCCACCTGCAATACAGACCAATCAATCACATGATCAACATCTTTAACATACTTCTTAAGCAATGACATGTGCAAAAAATCATGGACTTTCACTGTCGGAGGAAAGGCAAGTCGAAAATCTACTGGTCTAATCCTTTCAATATTCTTGAAAGGTCCACAATATTGAGGTTTCATCTTAGCACATGATCCAATCCTCAAGGAGCTCTTCTTGGGCTTGATGTGCAAGTACACCTATTCCCCAACTTGAAACTCCTTAAACATCTTGTTCTAATCTACATAACTTTTCTGCCTATCATGTGCTGCCTTCATCTTCTTCTTGATTACCTGGATTTCTTATTCCATCTCTACCAACATGTTTAGTCCTATTAACACCTTGTTAATTGGATCACTTCAACTAATGGGAGTATTGCAACTCCGCCCATAGAGAACCTCGAACGGACTCATCCTCAGTTACTCCTGGTACCCATTGTTGTAATAAGAAACAACCAACAAAAGGTACTCCCCCCATATCTTATGTTGATGCATCACATACATCCTTAACATGTCCTCCAATATCCTATTGACCCTCTCTATCTGTCCATCTGTCTGCGAATGATAAGTTGTGTTGAAGGCCAACTCTATACCCAAACCTGCAAATAACTCTTTCCAGCCCCTAGAAGTGAACTTGGAATCTTTGTCTGACACAATATTCTTCAATACACCATGCAACCTCACTACATATCTGATGAATACTTGTGCTACGTCACTAGTTGAATACGTAGACTTCACCGGAGTGAAGTGCGCTACCTTTGTCAATTTGTCCATTGCAAACATGACAGAATCCTGTTGTCTAGATATCTTTGAAAAACATGTAATGAAATCCATGGAAATGACCTCCCATTTCGACTCTGGAATAAGAATCCGCTGTAGTAAACCACCTAGATGCTTACACTCTGCTTTTACCTATTAAAAATCCAAACATCTAACCCCAAGCTCTGTCACTTCCTTTTTCAGATTCAGACAATAATAAAACTTCTTCATTGTTGTCAATGTCTTCTGATAACCTAGGTGACCTGAATATAGTTTAGCATGAAATTCCCTCAAGATAAGCTTCTTGAGCATACTATTGTCTGGAACATATATCCTATCCCTAAACCTGACTAAGCCATCTGTTGTGAGATGATAGTCCACATCCTGATCACATGTACCTTGTTGTAACATGTTCATAAGTTCCCTATACCTGTCATCATGTTGTCCTACCTGTAAGATCTGATCCTATAAATTTGTCCCATAAGAACTCATAGTTGCAATTTTATTTACTTGTATCTGCCTGCTAAGAGCATCTGCAACCCTGATCCATTTACCTTTATTGTACATGATCTCGAAGTCAAATTCAATGATCATGGCAAACCATCTAGCTTGTCTAGCATTCAGATTTGGTTGGTAAAATATATACCTCATCCCACTGTGATCGCTCATTAATATGGACCACCTACCAAGAAGACAGTGCCTCCACATCTTCAATGCATGAATGATCACCGCCAACTCAATATCATCTATCGGATAATTATGCTCGTGTTCATTCAGTTTCCGTGACTCATAGCATACTACCTATCCTTCCTATGTAAAGACTCCACCAAGTCCTCTTTTGCAAGCATCTATGCACACTGCAAACTCTTTAACCAAATCTGCAATCTTTAGAACTAGAGCATTTGACAACAACCGCTTCAACTATTCAAAACTAGCTGCATATTACTCTATCCATTCAACTTTCTTACCTTTCCTTTACAATGATGTAATAGGATAAGCAAGCTGTGAGAAGTTCCTGATGAACCTCTTGTAATAATCTACTAGTCCCATGAATGATCTTACCTCATCCACATTCCTAGGAGCTTCCTATTCCATGATAGCCCTTATCTTTTCCAAGTCCATTACTATGTCTTCCTTGGAAACTACATGTCCCAAGTAATGTATCTTTGTCTGAAAGAAATAACATTTGATAAGTTTGGCATACAACAGATGCTCTCTAAGAAACCTCAACATTGTTGCTAAGTGTTTGACATGCTCTTCCTCATTATTAGAATATAGCAATATATCATCGATGAATACAATAACAAAATTTTCCAAATAAGGACGCAACACACTATTCATCAAGCACATAAAAGTAGTCGGAGCATTAGTCAAACCAAATGGAACTACAACAAACTCATAAAGCCCATACCTGGTCTGAAAAATTGTGTTGTAAATGTCCTCTTATCTAATGTGTACCTGAAGATATCTTGATCTCGAATCAATCTTCAAGAACATTGCTACTCCCTTCAACTGATCAAACAAGTCATCAATCCTCAGCATCACATACCTGTTGTTGATAGTTACCTTATTCAAGTGCCCATAATCAATGCACAACCTAAGAGTACCATCCTTCTTCTTCACAAACAACACTGGCGTGCCCCAAGGTGATACACTTGACCTAATGTATCCTATGTCAAGCATTTTCTTCAAATACAAATTTAACTCTACTAAATCCAGAGTTCTCATCATGTATGGTACCTTTGATGTTGGTGTTGCCCCTGGTACCAACTCAATAGAAAAATCCACTTCTCTGTGAGGCGAAAACTCTGAAATCTTTGCTGGAAACACATCCTGAAATTGTTGTAGAACTAGGTACCTACTCAATACATCTGCATCCTCAACTTCCTTATCTTTGTTTCTAGAAATATGCACAGCAAATAACACAAACCCTTTCCTACGACTACACTTGGCCTGCATAGTTGTCACCATTCTTACTAATGTTGCCTTCTTCCTACCCTGCAAGACTCTTTGTTCCCCATTTCCATCCAGGCACTCAATAGCCTTGTCATAGAAATCCACCTTAGTCCTGTGAAGATACAACCAATCCATACCTAGAAGCACACTATACAATCATAACGGTAATACGTTCAAATGTGTTGATGAAGGCATACCATTTAGTTCAAATGCACAAGCTTTACCCAGTGACGAACTCTTTTCTTTGTACCTGTAGCCAACTGCAATAACCAAGACTTTGCATGCACTTCTTTATTCAAACCACACTTATCCATTAAGTCAGGATTAACATAACTATAACTAGATCCAGGGTCAATCAAAATAAAATAAAAAACTTGATCACAAAGCTTATCGTCCATCTTGATAATAGACGCCTGGTGATTTATATTCTTGTTAACTAACGTTGTGTAAATCCGAGGAACACTTTTTCCAACATCCCCCACTGTCTATGCCTCCTTATAATTGTAAATATGCAGTCTACCACCCTGATGTTGTGGAAAATATCGCCTACAATGATCCTTGCCACAAGTCCAACATTGTAAAGGCTTGCAACCTGCACCCTTTTTCTGTTCATCAGACTAAAATTCTTGTTCTCTGTCATATGCATTAAACTTCTTAGTCAGTGCTACATTCTCTTTGTTACCTATGTCCTAAGGCTTTGCTTTTCTTTTATCCCATTTTCCTTTATTCTTTGCATTGCCTCTCTAATCCTGCTCAGTCTCAGATATGTGATTTTATTGCTCATAAAAATGCTTCAGCTTCTTGATGGATACCTCCAATGATCTAGGCTCATGAAACTCAATCATGTCCTTGAATGTTACTAGAAACCCATTGATGAATCTCTGAATCTTCGCTTTCTCCTCCTTCAAGTAAGGCACGCACCTCAATAAATCAAATAATCTACTAGTGTACTCCTCATCAGTCATAGATCCCATCTTCAACTCGTATAATTCCTTTTCTCTGTCGTCATAGTATCTCATTGATAGGTACTTATTCCTAAATAGTCTCTCAAACTCACTCCAAGTCAACTCATCTTCATGCATATCTTTGACATTCTTTATATCTTCCCACCAAATATCTACTTTACCTTTAAGACTGAACATAGTTATTCTGACCTTCATATTCTCTGAGTAATCATGTAATATGAATAAATTATTCATCCCAAGAAGCCAAGCTTACACATCTCGTGACTTCTTCATTTCTCCATCAAAGGTAGGTGGCTTTTCTTTCTTGAACTCATCTGACAAATATCCCCTATCATTCCTCTTGTAATGATGATAGCGACGATGACCATGATACTTGTCATAACCAGAACTAGAATAGAACATGTTTCCATGACCTCTCCTATCCCATGTATCCTTGAACTTGTCATCTATGATCGTCTCATCCCTATCTGATATGTGCCCACCGTGCGACCAATTACCATATGCCCCATTAGTCATATCCTCCTACCCATGAATGATTCTAAGTGGTCCTCATCTCTGTAAGTCTGACAAGATATGAAGAATAGCTACATTGACTTCTACTTATTTCTCGTGTGGTCTCTCTTGTGATTGAATTATTTTGTCCTTGTCTACTTTGCAACTCCTTATTTCTACCTTTAAACTTCTCAAGGTGTATGCTATGTGAGGGGAGTATTCATGACCATGTTACTCATCTGATCCATAGGGAGAATCTTGTGAACTAAAGTCTACCATTCTTCTACCCAAATGTTTTCTTCTCTTCCTGCAAGGCATATTATGTTAGCTAAACCAAATCATAAACAAACTAATGCACCTCAATATAATTCAGGGAGGATATCTCATCTACAAGGCCAACTAGATTAGCATAATACACGCATAATCATAAGAATATACAGACATCATCTCAATCCTCAATCAGTTACCATACATGATTCCACAACCACATGCCAACTAGACACGATTCATGCATAACAACATATGTACGACACACATACATACACAATACATACAAACACTGACATGCATAACCGACATATAATCATGATAACACATCCAACATCTACACCATTGACTTTCACATGGAAACAAAACCGTAACCGTCACCACCACCATGCATACACAACAAGCACATATATCACAAGCATAAGGAACACATATGCAACTAATATGTATGCATGACCAAGACACTGCCCATCCAGTCCAAGGGGTGAACCATGCTCTAATACCACTATGTAACCACCCTCCTCCCACATTTACCTAAGTTAACTAGTTCGTTGGGGTAAGCATGTGATGAGAGGCTACTATGATGTGATTCAACTCCCCATGTACCATTACGGAAGTGGAATTGACATAATGAAACCAAATTGACCTTCCACACATGCTACAAAACCTTCAAGAGCCAACCAACCATTCGAGGTGACCAACCCCTGAGATAACTTGACATTTTACTGATCTGGACCCGTAGTCACTCCTATAACAAGCCATGCATGTTACTAAGGCCTTCCATTTTATCCCACAACAAGGCATGCGAGTGAATGTGGACTTTTTCAGGTAGTTTTGTGCTAGCGACCTGAGATTCTGAGCCACTTTTTTAGGGCTAGGTCTCAAGCCACTACCCAGAACTTCATGAAACTCCTAGAAATGATAAATAACACTGAAACAAGGTTACTAATGCAAACATTTGATGAAGGAGTTGATCTGCCCCTTACTATCCATGACTGGCATTTTGTCAAACATGTCAGAAATCTATAATCTACAGGTCATAACAACAGGTCTGAGCATAGGGGTCTCATACTTATTAGACAATCGACAAGAAGCATTGATGCCTTATCAATATAACTTCATTATCATATATTAGATCATATATTCATTATTCATTTATTTACTAATCAAAACATGATGATATCCATACATCAAATCTGTCAAAAAACATACTAATAACCAACCTATAACCAACAGAAATAACAAGGATATAAAATCTATAAAAACAACATATGATCAAGTATATTTACCCATCAAATACAAGAGGGGAAAATCTCTTATTAACATATGTAAAATGCAACTAGGTCTTAGACTTCCACATACCACTCGACCATAGGCTAGGCTGAACCAAATGTTTCTTTCAGCCAGTCTCCCTCGTGCCATATTCCAAGAATGAATGTGGGATCTCATGGGATAAACCTAACAAAACCAAAACAAACTAGGGCTTCCAGAGGCTAAACCACCTCAACCCTCAACCATTGATTCCACCTCATGATCGGACATCACTAACCATCACCATATTGGTCTCTACCCAAGTTGTCAAGGGCTCTAGATCGTTTTTTCCAACCAAAGCTTATAGGACTAGTAACTCAACCCACAACTGCTACCAGGCTTCCAGAGTGTTTATCCAACCAAGGCTTCCAGGACTAGTCACTCAACCCAAGTTTTTATAGGGTTTCCAGAGCATTTTCCAACCAAGGCATCCAGGACTAGTAACTCAACCCAAGTTGTTACAGGTTTTCCAAAGCGTTTTTCTAACCAAGGCTTCCAAGAACCAATAAATCACCCCACAACCAAAGGAGCATGAGCACCAACATAAAAACAAATATAAAACCCACAACACCATGGCCATCTAGGAAATGGAAAGGCTAGGCAAAACCACTATCCATCCAGGCAATCCTCCATGCCAATGACAGATCATAACCAAGAAACCACAATCATATGTCATGCATCCCAAAAATAACAAGGAAATCATACATGCAACTCGGTACCTACAAAAAAAAAAACCATTGTAGTTGTTGATCCTGATGTCCTCTTACATTTTCCTGCTCTTCCTTTTCCTTATTACTCCAAATCCCAAGTATGCCACACTCCTCCAAGATTTCTCCAAGAAAATTCTAAGTGTCCAAGAGTATGAGAGAGATAGAATAGAGAGAGAGCTCCAAAGGTGAACTGATAAAAAGCCATGAATTGATCCTCAAAATCCTTTTTGTTAATGAGACCATTATTTTCTTCAATTTTCCATTATTTTCCTTCAATTTTCCTCACATGTAATTCTATGACCTTTCACCTTCCTTTTCTCCTAATTTCCATTATTTTCGTAAATAAAATTCCAATTAATGCCTCTTGCCTTTCCAAAGCCTTTGCCATTGCCTTTTCCAATTTCCATAGCCATTAATTAATCACAAGTGACCCCCATCACTATGTTATTTCCCAACATTCAGCTTGGAATATGTGTCCCATGACCAAGGTCTTATTTTACCTTTATTAACTTTATTACATGGATTCTTAACCACCATTGTTACACATATCCACCATATTTTCGCCCCCAGGGATTTCCTTAAGAGATCAGGATCCCTGAGGCTGAGACC
Source organism: Pinus tabuliformis (assembly GCA_031772625.1). NCBI lineage: Eukaryota > Viridiplantae > Streptophyta > Pinopsida > Pinales > Pinaceae > Pinus > Pinus tabuliformis. Next base: position 936,370,318 of record CM062806.1, read on the forward strand.
ACCTACATTTTTTGGTTTGTAGAGCTAGTCCCATCCAACTAAGGCCCATTTCTTATTTGTTTCCAAGCCCCTCCAAAGGAAACTCCTTTAGGTGTTGCGGATCGTGTTTGTGATAGATTTTGAGGTGGAAAGAGTTGATAAAAGGTAGAGAGGCATGGCTTGAAGAACATATTTGACCAAGATGAGACGATCGAGAAGGTTAAGAGATATAAATTTTCAGCTAGATAGTTTCTTACGTAACCTATTGAGGAGGTCCTCCCAAGTTGATTTCCTTAAGGCTTTTTCAGTTAGGGGAAACCCCAAACTATTTCAAGGGTAGGAAGTTCTAGAATCCCAAGATCCTTATGATGTTTCTTGTATGGCCAGAGGTGTATTGAAGAAGATTTTTATTTTAGTTTTGGTGATTAATCAAGGTTCTAAACACTTCAGAGAAAAGGTTTAGAATGTGTTTGACAGCTTCAACTTCCTCAACTGTTGGAATACCCATAAGAAGGGTGTCATTAATGAATTATTGGTGGGTGGAAGCAGGGGATGAGTCATGTAGCTTAGGACCAGTAAGGTTGTTATTGATATTGGAAGCTTGAAGAGATTAACCCAAGCCTTCCGCCGAGAGAATGAAGAGGAAGGGTGATAGAGGATCCCCTTGCCAAATACCTCTTCACGGGACAAAGGGTTGGGTGGGGGATCTGTTGAGAAATGTGGAAAAAAAGGTGCTCGAAACTAGGGCCATGATCCATTCAATACAGTCTTGGTGGAATCTCAAGGCCTTAAGGACCCCTCGCATATATTCCCAACTAATTTTGTCAAAATCTTTCAACATGTCTAGTTGCATCAACATTCCAGGCTTCTTGAGGGCTTGGAGTGAATGGATATTTTCATGTGAGAGGATGATGATGTTAAGGATTTGCCTTCCCTCCACATACCCTACATGGTTGGTCAAAATCAGAAGCGATAACAGAGACTTGAGCCAATTATCCAAAACCTTTGAGATTATCTTGTAAATAACATTGTAAAGGGATATAGGCCTTAATCGATCCGGAGAGTCTACCCCTTCTTCCTTAGGGATTAGAGTGAGGAAGGTTGCATTAAAAGTGTCCAACGCAATTTTTTTAACCCTTGAGTCTTTCACTAATGCATGGACCTCTTCTTTTATGAAGGACCAACAACCTTTAAAGAAGTTGATGGTGAACCCATTAGGCCCAGGAGCTTTGGCCGAGGGCATGGACATCACTGCCTCCTCAACTTATTGCATAGAAATCTATCTGAGAAGCATCGTGTTATGATCCTGATTTAGGATGGTGGGTATGTTACTAGTGATTTCTCTAATAGCATGAGATTTGTCTATGTGGGGATCCTTTAGGAGTTTACTATAGAAGTTATTCAATTCCACTGAGATATCCTCGTGAGTGTTGTCCATTCTCCCATATTCAGTTCTCAAGATAATAATTTTGTTAGCCTTTTTGTGTTGAATCATGGAGTTATGAAAAAACTTTGAGTTTCTTTCCCCACACTTGAGCCAATGCACTCTGGATTTTTATTACCATAGCTTTTCTTCCTACTTGGCCCTTTCCTCCTACCACTTTTGCAAGTATTTTTGCTCCTCCTTCATTTGATCAGTGATTCCCTAGTAGATGATCCTTTGTTGGAGGTCCTCCATTCGCTTCTCTAATTCCTTTTTTTCCTTCATGATATTGTTGAAGACTTCTTTGTTCCATTGTTTGATTTTGTTTTTAATATGCTTTAGCTTTTGTTGGAATTGGTAAATTTGGATGCTTGTCTGAGGAGGAGAGCTAGCCCACTAATTTTTCATATTATTTTAGGATTCAAGATGATCCATCCAAAAAGCCTCAAAACTAAAGGGGTCATTCCTAGAGGCTATTGAGATGTGAATTTTTAGCACTATGGGCCAATGGTTAGATCCCAGTTGGGGGAGGATTCGACACTGTGTTTCCTAGGAGGCAAGGAAAACAGATTCATAGATGAGGAATCTATTGAGTTAAGTGTTTATCTGTCAATTGCCTCCTTGTCTCTTGTTCCATGTGTAAGTTCCATTAATTGTCTACATATCCACCAGACCCATCCTATCTATGGCTTCTTAGAAGGCTTCAACATCCCTGTCTAATTTTCTAAGACCTCCTTTCTTTTTTGACGAGTTGAGGATCATATTAGAGTCCCCTTTAATGATTTTTTATGGATGAAGTATGTTATCGATTATTATAATTACTAAATTCAACATCTGGATCATTTCTTGAACTCTGTGAGGTCCATAGATATTGGTGACACATATTGTTTCTAAGGTTCCTGTAATTTTCAGGACTATTGTAATAGAGATTTTACTTGCTACTATGGAGAGAAATTCATAGAGAGAGTCCTTCCATAAAATCAATTTCCCTCTAGCAGTGCCATGTGCTGCATTGGCTAAGTAATTGTAGCATTTGTGACACTCTTTTTGCAAGGCCAACAAATGTTCCATAGCTAACTTTGTCTCCTGGAGGAGCAGTATTTCTAGTTTGATTGTCATTATCCTTTGTTTTAGAATTATTTTCTTTCTAAGGCCATTTAAGCCTCTAATATTCCATGATATGAAAGTCATTATGAAAGATGTGGAGTTAGGGTGAGAGCTCTTACCTTGCCCTCATTGATTAATCTAGCACCTAGTTCCTACAAGAGTTGGCTTGGTGTTTTCCTTCTCTGGTTTGGCTTAGTCCTTTGGGGTTGTACTAATCGACTAGAATATTAGACAAAATATCCTTTTTGGTGTTGGGTTCTGAATGTTTCCTCATTGTTTTCTGTTTTAGCTCTTTTTGAAGTAGGTATGCTCCTTCTATTTTCTGGATGTATTCCTCTAGTATTGTTGATAAGATTCATTTTTCCCACACTTCTGCTATCATATTGAGGTCAACTCCTCTAAAAACTCTTATATCACTTATTCCCCTTCTGAGTCTTCTTTATTTTCCTAGTCCATGTCTACATCTTCTGAGGGCAGATCAATATTGTTAAGGCTCTAACTGGGAGTGCTCTCCTAGTTCTACTCTTGGAGAGCCGGTTGTTGGTTCATCATTTTGCCTTCCTCCTTAGCGATTTCCTCTATGTTTTTCTCTTCTTGTTCCTCTTGTAGGACTTCAAATTTGTTTTTTTTTTATGAAGTCCCTTGACCCTATTTTCCTTGATTTTTTTTGTTGTTCTTGCTTCAAGAGGCTTCTTTTATGAAGGCTTGTTCATCAGTTTTTTTTTTTTTAGCTTGGGCATTGGCCGATTGGGAGACTTTTTGGGGGAAGACTTTGAAGAGGTGACTGTGCTCGTGAAAATTTATACACCTAAATGGTATGTGTTCATAGTCTATGTTTTGAAGCCATACCTCATCCTTGAACACTAGCTTTATAGCCTTTGGAAGCACCCGTGAGACATCTAGATAAACGCAGATGTAGGCATATGAGACATAATGGCCAACCCTTGTGCCCTCCGACATTTTGATATACTCTCCTATTTCATCACCAATACCTTTCAGCACTGAAGGTGACTAGTAATATGTGCACAAAGAGTAGAGTCTTCGCCAGACAGGAACCCTAGTGAAATCATCTTTTATGGGTGTGAAATTTTCTTTCCAATAAAACATATATGTTGAGAAATGGCAACAAGAAATTCTAGTTTAACTTGTCCTTGAATTAAAATGTGAATTAAAATAGAATTCTTTTCTCACAGCAATTTGGAAATAATTAATTAAGTTTAATTAACTTAATTAATTTAGGAAATTTGAATTGGAATGTCTTTTAGAAGACATGTATATGTTCTCCCTAACTTATAGGAGTTCAATATGAGTTATGAATGAGTTGTAATTAATTAACTCAGTTTACTGAGTTAAGTCCAGTTAAATTAGTTCCAATCAGTTTCAAGAACTAATAGTGAATAAACAGTCAGTTGGGACACTAGTGACCTAATTAGTGCTACTCTAGTTAACTAAAGATTCCACTATCAGAAACTCATGCATGTTGATTCCGAGAAAGACCCATTTGAGACTAGAGTGCAGGAAAATTGTACTATTTGTTTTAGATTTTTCTGAGTTGCACTGATAGTGCATGCAATCAGGAACTAATCCTTGAGGGATTGCGCTATTTTTAGAGGCTTTATTTCCCTTTAAATACAAGCTATCCTTCATAGGAATTACACATCGGAATAGAGACTTGGAGAGCTTGTGAATTGGCTAAGCTTTGGCCTTGAGCTTTATTATGAGTCAGAGATTGAATTTTCTGAGTGCTGGGATTGTTCTAGAGAGAACAATCATTGTAATTTCATCTTGATTTTCCGGATTAATACAAAACAGATAATGGGGTTTTGAGTTGTGGCTTTTGCCGGATATTTATTGTGTTATGTGCCTTTGGTTCTCTTCCTCTATTGATTATTGTTTTCTCGATGTTTATGGGCTTCCATTGTAAAGAGTAGAAGTAGATTCTTGTCTCTTTCTTTAGCGAATTGCATTAGCTTGTGAATCTACAGGTTTTTCTACATGGTATCAGAGCAATATTGTTTTTTGGGCCGAGATTTTACAAAGAATTTCTGTGCAAAATTTTTACAAAAAAAATTGCAGATTTGGATTCCTTGGGAAAATATACCCAAATTCAAAAACAAAATCGATCGAATTGGAGTTCGGATGAGGGAGATATCGCTAATTTAAAATCAGCTCTATAGAGGATATTTCAAAGTTTTGAGTTTCTGGGTTACAGGTGAAAGTTGAATTTGCATACATACTTTAGGATCAGAAGATGGCATTCCATGGGTTGATGCTTGAGTATCACTTGGAAGGAAGCTCGAATTTTATAGCCTAGAGGGACAAGATGGAGGTTGTGCTAGAAGATAATGGCTTGAAGGAATTCATTGATCAAGAAGTCTCGAAGCTGGCAGCTACGGATGCATAGAACTTGGCTGAATGGAAGAAGTGCGTTGCGAAGGCAAGGCGAATAATCCTCGAGGCAGTTCGAGACCACATTGTCTCAAGTCTCCATGGCAAGGAAAATCCACATGCTATCTGGAAAACATTGACGGACTTGCATCATAATAGCAGTGATCAAAGGAAGTTGGCACTGAAGGATAAAGTTTGTAAAATCAGGATGGAGAAAGGCAAGATGATTCCAAAGTAATTGACCAAGTTCACTCAATGTCGAGATGAACTTGGAAGTGTTGGAATCACAGTTTCTGAGGAGGATATGGTGAGCCTTTCTCTTCTTGGACTCCCAAAGAGTTGGCATAGTTATTAGGACTTTGTCAATGGTTAAGAGAAGCTGCCAGATTGGGAACGACTATGGTCGGATTTGATGTAGGATGGGATCAGGAGGAACACCAAGGATGGCTCTTCATCAAAGACTCATGATGAAGAGAACTGTGACTCAGCGATTAAGGCAAGGAAGGGGAAAGGTAAAATTTCTTGTTCCAAATCAGATTCTTATCATGGAGGTAAGAAGAAGGACATGATGAAAGTTAAATGCTTTCACTGTCACAAGATGGGTCACTTTGCTACAAATTTTCCATTGAAGAAGTCCAAGGAGAAGTCCTCGGGAGGAGTGGTGGGTGAGGCTTTGGCCTCCCAATTCAAATTGGACTTTTCCCTCATTGCATGCATGGTGTCTTCAGTGATGGGAAGTGTCTAGTACTTAGACAGTGGAGCTTCTTTCCACACGACTGACGACAAAGATTTATTCAGTGAACTCGAGGAGAAAGATTTCAAGATGCATATCGAGATGGGCGATGATGGTAAGTATAGTGTTACTGGTGTGGGCACTATTAATGTTTAGAGGGAGCATGTGACTCCACTCACCTTGAAGAATGTTATGCATGTACCCGAACTGACGAAGAACTTGGTATCCAATTCCATGCTTGAGGATAGAGGTTATGATGTGATCTTTTTGAAAGGAAAGGCATTCCTTCGACACATAGCCACGGGTCAAGTAAAGAAGATAGGGATTCAAGTTCAGAATCTCTATAAGATATAGGTAGAGGATTGTGCTGCTTTGAGTTCAAAAGCGGAAAAGGTGTTGAGCCAAGACATTGGCAAGTTGTGTCGCAAGCGCTTGGGCCACTTGCATCATGGGGATTTGAAGATATTGCAGCAAATATCTATCGGTCTTCCCAAAGGTAAGCTTGAGAAATTTGATACATGCAAGGGTTGTACTTTGGGAAAATACACCAAGTCTTCCTTTGGAGACAAATACAGTCGAGCAGAGTCTATTCTAGAGAGAGTCCATTCATTGATGTGTGTGGACCATTCTCAACAGTGTCCACCGCCAAACACAGGTATTATGTTATATTAGTAGATGACTATTCTCATAAATGCTGGATATTTTTCATGCAGAGAAAGGATTAGACATTCACAAAGTTTTGTGAATTCAAAGCATTGGTCGAGAAAGAGTCAGGCAAGAAGGTTAAAGCTCTATGGAGTGATAATGATGGAGAATATGTCTCTAATGATTTTAAGAACTTATGTGCAGCGAAAGGGATTAAACGCGAGTTGACGACACCTCATAACCCTCAACAGAATGGGGTTACCGAGAAGAAGCATAGTAGGGGCAGCAAGGGCGATGTTGCATGATCAGGGCCTACCATTACACTCGTGGGTTGAGGCATGCAACACATTGGTTTATGTTCAGAACCATAGCCCACATCGGATACTTGAGAGTAAAACGCCAGAGGAAGCTTATTCTGGTAAGAGGACAAATGTTGGTCACTTCAGGATTTTTGGGTCATTGGTTTATTTCCATGTGACCAAAGATCCATGGAAGAAGCTTGAGACAACAGCAGAGTTCGAGATCTTTGTGGGGTACACTAATACTCCCCACAACTATCGAGTGTACATGCAAACCAGTTGGATGAAAGTGGTTCGCAGGGATGACAAGTTTGATGAGGAGAAGGCCATGCGAGTATCCCTTTAGAGGGAGCTTGAGCTACATGTGGAGGAGGAAATTTTAGTTCCTAAGGTTGAGGAGCCTCAGATTTATGTGAAGCAGCCACATGCAGATGTTCTAGGAGTGGAGATATCCACTCATGCAGAGTCTTCCAAAGAGCGAAGAAAGTGCACTAGAGAGGCTGACAGATTGTTGGATGATGCACAGGAGAATGTGGGAGAACCCTATTCTCAACACAGACAGAGTAGGTCACCAGAGAGGTACACTGGATACATGAAACTTATGGGTGCATGTGTTATGACAGATCCATCTTCCTTTTAGGAAGTAGTGCAACAGCCGGTTAGGGTTGATGTGATGGTGGAGTATGACTCCATAGTTCGAAACAGTGTTTGGGATGTCATCCCAAGACCAAAGGACAAGTTAGTTGTGAGCTCGTGTTTGCTTTACAAGGTAAAGCAAGTTGCATATGGTAGTGTGGAGAAGCATAAGGCCAGATTTGTGGCTCGTGGATTTTCACAGGTAGAAGGGATTGACTATGATGAGACCTTTGATCCTGTTGCAAGTTACTCATCTATTAGATCTATTTTTGCACTATCTGCACATATGGGTTGGAGCATCCATCAGATGGATGTGAAGACAACCTTCCTCAAGAGGTGCACATAGAGCAGCCCAAGGGTTTTGAAACCTTGGACCGTGAGTCACATGTGTGTCGACTCAAGAGAGCGTTGTATGTGCTGAAGCAAGCACCCCGCGCTTGGTACACCAGGATAGTGTTGTAGCGACTACAACCACCCTCCAAAATTTTTCCTTAGCCTGTTTTGGAGCCTCCCTACCAACCTTCACAGCAACTTGCCTTGCTTCGTCAAGTCCTCAAGCTTTAGTGCCTTTCTTGCTTAAAGGCAGTCTGTCGATCACATGTTTGTCTTTTCCCTTCACGGGATTCTCACCCAGATCTGGTCCAGTTGCAGGCTGAGCAGCTTCCCCTTGAAAATTGTGCATTTCTAGAGGGAAACCAGCCTTCCCTCTAGAAATTGTGCAATCCTCTCTGACAGCCTGTTGGGCTCCAGGATTGCACAATCCTTCCAGCCAACCTTCCAAGCAGGATTTGCACAAATTTTCACAGCAGCAAGCAGTTCAGCCCAGGATTTGCACAAATCTAGGCAGCGATCAACTCCTCTACCCCAAAATTGCACAAATCTCCTAGGCAACTAGCGCAGCTCCCAGCCAGAAATGTGAATTTTTCTCCAGCAGTCGAGTAGTCTCTTGCATGTGCAGTTGATTTGACTGGTTCCCTCCGGGACTGAGAAAAATAGACTTTCATGCATGGACTACTTCTCCCAAGGCAGCATGCAAAGGCATCCATTGTTTTAGGGATCAATTTTTAGCAGTTAGAGGTTACATGCAAGGAGAAATTCTGAAACCTTCCACCACATGTCACTTCCCCTAGATTCATGGCATGCGTGTCATAACCTCGGTGCTATCAAAACTCATCAACCAGACGTTGTAGAGCTCATTCCTCACATCAACCGTGTAGCTCTGACATCCCACATCACATCTAGGAGCAATCAGCACACTTAGCTCAACTGTTTTGGGGTAAGCTTGCTTCCCATGCCTTGTGCTACATTTATGTTGCTTCCTGTATTTTCGCTTATGGAAGTACTGTTTTCTAGATTTGTTTGAATTCTTGCTATCGTTTACATGTATACTAGCTTGTCTTAGCTTTGTTTCAGTCTTCATTGCTATCTCACTGTTGTTGCATGCATGAAATTGTTTTGCACGGACGTTCGCCCAACCGGTGAACTGCCTCACCCACATGCATGTTGATCTGTTTGTTGAATCTTTCATTTATATTTCGCATGCACTGTCAATCACTTTTGATATCACTTAGTGTCACCATGCATTCACTGACTTACTTGCTTTCAGTTGCCTATCGGTGAGTCGGGCCAACCTTGGCCCAGGCTCTGCCTTCACCAAGGCTGCATTGCGCAATCTAGGAAAGGAAGGCTCACCTTCCTCTCTAGATTTGCGCATTCCTACCCAGCACTTGCCTCCAGGACTGTTTTGCACATTTCTCGAGGATAATGGTTGCTTGGCTAAAGAAATTGCGCAAATTTGTCCCTAGGCCAATAGTCCTTCCCAACTAGAATTGTGCATTGCATAATGCCAGCAGTCAGGAGCCAGATTGGACTGTGCATTGCATAGTTCTAGCAGTCAATCAATCTCCTAGTAGCCTGGATTTTGCCTTGTGCAATCTTGGCAATCGGTCTCCCAACCTCTCGGCTGAAATTGCACAACCTTCATGATCATTCACCTAGGTATGTTACAAGTCATTTCTCATGTTCATTTTGGCTTTCAACTGACAAATTGCTTGCCATGAGTGTTTCCATGTCTCCAGGTATCGCAAGTGTTCATTTGCCTCTCAACAATATAGGTACAATGGTTTCCTAAAGAGCAGAGACGAAGACACCATTCAGAGCATGCCTGGGGATGTAGTCAATCAAGTGTCCATGGACTTGCCTACCCACGAAGACATCAAGTTTTCATAGACAAGGACATCAAGATATGATAGTAGCAACATCACAATGAGCAGCATCATGAACAACAACTGAAGATATCATACCAAATGCAATGAATGCAAGAGGAGGGTTGTTGACAACATGGAGGCAGAACAAGGTTGCAAGCTCAAGCAGGTCCATTGATGATGAAAGAAACTTTGGAGACTCTGGCTATGAAGTGACAGCGTGACATGAAGATCGCATGAAGGCATAAGATGGAATAATGAAGGAGTTGCATGTGCTGAAGCAGGAACTCGGGAAGAACATGAAGCTACACAGACATACGAATGAGTTGTAGCAGGAACAGGAATAGCAGTGGGTGCAACATGCACTGACAGATGAAACTGCGCCCGTAAAAGTTAAGGATCCATCCCAGCAGCTGACACAGAGCAGACATGGTGAGCAGTGTTGTTGATCGCATGTAAGGGATTCAGTAGCATGCATGTTGTTGAGCACGCTCATGCAATCCAACCCATTCAATATACTCACCAAGGCGAAGACAAGAAGCAAGTCCAACTGGAGTTGAACATGTACTTTGGCAAGTTGATGTGCATGACCACCAATACACTCTTGAAGATCAGCACGGACACCATGCATCAGTGTGTTGTTGGTTTAGCCACACCCAATAAGACCATGTGCATGTTAGCAGGCGAGTTGGATGAAGGGGTCGAAACAATGCATCGGTTGCAATGGAGGCGAAAGTTCGCTTCAAAAAGATGTTACCATGAGGTGCATGCACACCATCATGGATGACCAAGCTTGACATCAACTCACCACCTTCACCATCACAAGCATGTCAAAGAGTTGACCTCATCACAGCAGACCTAGTGTCAGTGATGTCTTGCAAGGCTTTCTCAAGCCATGTTGTCTCACATGAGTACATGTGCATTGTTGAGTCATGTCAAGTGTAAGTCAAGTGTCAATGGTTGGATGTAATAATCATAGAGTAGGTGAAGAGTCATGAGGGTAGTTGAACCGTCACAAAGGGGAATGTCAAGGGTCAGCCAACCTTTTCTATAAATAGTCCCTCATAACTCATTGTAAGAGATTTTGGTCAGCCAAGCTTCTACTAAGACTATCTTGAAGAAGGCTTGGATAGTATTGTAATGCACCTTGGCTTCTCCACTGCACGGAGCTAGTACATCTCTTTGGAGGAGTAGGCGGATATGGCTGTAATGTTCCACTGTTAGGGCTAGCAAGGTTACATGGATGTATTGTATGATTGTGACTTACACCTCTTTATATAATAAAAGCCAACACATTTTCATGCATATGTTGTTATTGTAGTTGGACTAATCCGGTTGCCTTAATGATATATGTTGTTTAACTTACGAACTTGTGTATGAACTGATTCACATGCAATTATATGAATCTTGTTGTTAATGTGTTGTCTATCTTGTTAGCATTGTCACCGTCTGTGTCGACTGCTCTGTCGAACACCATACAGACTTTTCACATGAACCTTGCTATAACAAACGTCACACTCATCTCAGACTGATCTGTGAGTGATGTTCATGTTACCTTACCTTGTATGATGTGACTATCGCATCCGAGTGGACTGCTTCGTCGGAAGTTGTGCATGTCCTTTTATGTTGTGTGTTCCTAGCTGAGTTGGGACTGATCCCTTTCAACCTGGAACTCACTTTCACCTCTTTCCCCCTTCGAAGTGTTAGAACCTCTCATACACCTTCCTTGACTCATTGCATCAGTCACACCCTTGCTACTGACAGGGTTATCTTACTTGCCTCTGTGTGACATCACGATAAATGCATTACCTTATGACCCACTGTTGGGACTCCTACACCAAATGGTTTGAGGTCTAATTGTGACTTCTTACCGAGGAGATCCCCTTGGCATGTTGGCAGGTCCATCACCGTCAACATTTTTGGCACAAGAAGGAGGGCCTGATGACAACCAGTGTCCTCTCATCTAGTTTTGAACCTTTTCATTTCTTTCATGGAGTCTTGCATTCTTCTTCCCCAGAGGTGTTTTTCGAATCATGAAGATGTCTCCATCTCGGGGAAGCTTTTCAATCTCTTGTCCACTCACACGTATATGGTGAAGGCAAAGTGGCCTGGCTTGAGCACTTACATAACTTTCTTTCCATGATTTATGAGGAAGATGACTTTACTGACAAATAGACCGGTTTTCTACTTACATAAACACTTCGCGAATCTCCATTTCGTTGGGTGCTCAGCCTATCGGCTGACACCGTTCACTCATGTGAGAAATTCTGTGATCTTATTGAAGATTTGTTCTATCATTTTGATCAATACCATCTTGACCAGAAACTGTTACAGCAACGGAGGGCTCCGCATGAATCCATTATTGATTTTTGGCAGTGCTTCCGTGACTTGTAGTTTCAAGCTTCAAGGAGCCAGACAAAATTTTCTTATCTTTAGGACCAGTTCAAGTATTGTCTTAAGAAATTTGCCCATCCCAAGAGAAATTTTGAGATCAAGCCTCACTCAACCTTCTTCATTGATGGAGCTACACAATCTCATGTGGGAACGAGCACTATCTCAACTGACTGTTTGCCTCCCTCTCATTCAACAGCTCCACCATTGCCCAGTGATGCTGAGGATCATGCTTGTACACCTGTTCAACCTTCACACTCTCCCACCATCACTCCACTCAATTTTCATGCAGATTTGGTTGTGAGTCCTTTGAGTTCTCATAGGCTTTATTTTCTACGACCTTCGTCTTCACACCCGGGTGTTCCTCTAGATGATGATGTCTTGTGTTCATCCATTCCAGACTCTTCACTTGTTGTGAATGAGGAAAAACCCATTGACGGAGTTGGTGTTGTACAACCAACATGCGTTGTAATTCATGAAGAGTATGAGTGGGAGCTTCAGCATCAACACTCAGTGAAGGATGACTCCCTTCTGTCTGAGCCCTATCCGTTCTTTCCTAACATCGTTGGTGAACCTTCCATCCATGATTTTGCATGTGTGTCTTCATCTACGGATGCACCCATTGTTGATCTTTTGTAGGACACACCATATGTTGCCCATTATCCAACAACGGAGAGTACCAATCATTCATTGAAAATCCACTTGATCCTTCATTCACTCTTTCCAAAAACACAGAGGGTGAACATCCTTCCTTATCATCTACCCCTATGTGTGATTCATCAAATCATGAGGATGTCGACCAACACACTGAATTTTTTTATCTTGGTTGTCGTGATCACTTCACCTCATCATCCGATCACGATATTAATTCACTCATTGTTAATCCGTCTAAGCCACTAGTCTACGAAGATCCATCTATCAACGAGGTCAAAACCCCACAGACCGCCGAGGCACTTCAGCCCGAGTTGATGATTATGTCAGACCCTCGTTGTCCTGAGGTTGGCTTCGCTCCCGATCAGGAAATTGTTCAATCACCCAAGAATCCTCATCACTCGTCTGTATGCATTGAAGATCCATCTCACACACAGATCACACTACTTCCACTTGAACTGCATGATCCCATGCTCATGCATTCGAGCAGTCTTACATTGTGAGCTCTTGTCCGTGATGCAAGTTTTCTTTGTTTATTTCGTTTGCTTGCATGTCATGATCAAGAGTGTGCTTGTGCTTCAAAGTTACATGTAGTGTCACTCAACACCATGATAAGTCCACGAACTGTCAACCATGCACTTGTACTCACCTATGTCCCGTGGGCACTTTGAAACATGAAGTGTGGTTGTCTTCATTGTTATATCTTTCTTGGTTGCCAGTTTGCACAACTGGGTTGCTTGCGGACCAAGCCTTCACCAACATGGGTCTACAAATGCGTCGGTGGCTGCTTTGAAAGTATCACTTCACGTGATCAGGCCCATGCACCATTAGTGTAGGAGTAGAGTAGTGTTTGCTTGCATGCTTGTTTGCTTACATGCTTTGTTTGCTTGCTTGCTTGTTTTCTTGCTTCGCTTTCATTTTTGCTTCTTCTCTTGCTTTACTTTGTTGATTGTTAGTTCGTTCACTTGTTTCGTTCATAGGTTAGTTTGCATGAAACGATGTGTGACTCATGAAATGAGCTTGGTAAAGTAAAAGAGGGCTTGTATAGTTATGACTAATTGCTTATCTGTCATCTTGCCTCTGTATGATGAGCTTGTTACTTTTAGTCCATGATACATCGAAGGAAAATACGTAATGTTCAAAGTGATCCTTAGTGAAAACACAATGCTTGCGCTAACTAGTGTCACCTTCTCTAGTTTTTTGTTTCTAGGTTAACCCTTGTCAGCTCAGTCAAGTAGAGTAAGGTGAGGGGGAAAACCTTAACAGGCACGTCAGAGATACAATAAAGTATTTTTTGCTGGAACAACCTCTTCTCCTCACAATAAGTCGGGATCCTTCTTTCGCCTCTGAAATGAATAAGTGTTATGCACAGTGAAAAATGAAAAATTGAAAAGTCAAAAAATTCAAAATGAAAGATGAATAAGGCAAAAGAAGAGAAAGGCTTCCTACGTAGGGAGGTGATGCAAGTAACTCTATTGGGGTACTGACCAGGCTTACTGGCAACGGAGCCATGCTTGTGTTCCTATGTGACTCCAACAAGGTATTGTCCAGGCCTGCTGGCAGTGGAGCAACACCAGAGATGAAACTTAGATTCTAACATCTATATTGCTTGTGCAGCTATATACACCACAACCCCAATCGAAACAACTGTGTTGCCTTGGCTTGGGATGTGTGTCAATCGACCAAGACTCTAGAAGATGCTACATATTACAATCAAGCTAGTGTGAAGCCAAGATGAGCTAAGAGCTGACCAATACTTCTGGAGGTGTTAGACTTGCTTTTCATGAACAAGGTCCATTCAGAGAGCTGGAGTTCTACCAGTGTGTTGCCAAGTATTGTAGCGGCCAAAACCACCCTCCAAAATTTTTCCTTAGCCTGTTTTGGAGCCTCCCTACCAACCTTCACAGTAGCTTGCTTTGCTTCATCAAGTCCTCAAGGTTCAGTGTCTTTCTTGCTCAAAGGCAGCCTGTCGATCACATGTTTGATCTTTTCCCTTCACAAGATGCTCACTCGAACTTGGTCCAACTGCAGACTGAGCAACTTCCCCTTGAAAATTGTGCATTTCTGGAGGGAAACCAGCCTTCCCTCAAGAAATTGCGCAATCCTCTCTAATAGCCTACTGGGCTCGAGGATTTCACAATCTTGCCAGCCAACCTTCCTAGCAGGATTTGCGCAAATTTTCCCAGCAACAAGTTGTTCAGCCCAGGGTTTGTGGAAATATGGCAGCAGTCAGCTACTCTACCCATAAATTGTGCAAATATCCTGGGCAGCCAGCCCAGCTCCCAGCCAGAAATGCGCATTTTTCTCCAGCAGTCAAGAAGTCTCTTGCATGTGCAACTGAGTTGATTGGTTCCCTCTAGGACTGAGCAAAATAAACTTTCATGCATGGGCTTCTTCTTAAAAGGTAGCATGCAAAGGCATCCCTTGTTTTAGGGATCAATGTTTAGCAGTTAGAGGTTATATGCAAGGAGTAATTCTGAAACCTTCCACCAAATGTCGCTTCCCTTAGATTTGTGGCATGCACATCACAACCTCGGTGTTATCAAAACTCAACAACCGGATGTTGCAGAGCTCATTCCTCACATCAACCTTGCAGCTTTGACATCCCACATCACATATAGGAGAAGTCTGCACACTCAACTCAACTGTTTTGGGGTAAGCTCGTTTCCCATGCCTTGTGTTGCATTTTTGTCGTTTTTTGTGTTTTCACTTGTGGGAGTACTGTTTGCTTGATTTCTTTGAATGCTTTATGTTGTTTACATGTCTACTAGATTTTCCTAGCTCTATTTCAGTCTTCGTTTCTCTCTCACTGTTTTCGCATGCATGAAACTATTTTGCAAGGATGTTCGCCCAACCAGTGAACTCCCTCACTCACATGCATGTTGATCTGTTTGTTGAATATTTCATTCATGTTTCACATGCATTGTCGATCACTTCTGCTATCACTTAGTGTTGCCATGTATTCACTAACTTACTTGCTTTTAGTTTCTCGTCAGTGAGTCGGGCCAACCTTGGCCCGAGTTCTGCCTTCACCAAGGCTGCATTGCGCAATCTGGGGAAGGAAGGCTCACCATCCTCTCCATATTTGCGCATTCCTGCCCAGCACTGGCCTCCAGGACTATTTTGCGCATTTCTGGAGGACAATGGTTGCTTAGCCAAATAAATTGTGCAAATCTTTCCCTGGGCCAGCAGTCCTTCCCAACTGGAATTGTGCATTACGCATTCCCAGCAATCAACAGTCGGACTGGACTGTGCATTGCGCAGTTCCAGTAGTCAGTCTCCCAATAGCCTAGACTATGCCTTGTGCAGTCTTGGCAGTCGGTCTCCTCACCTCCCCGCCGAAATTGCACAACCTTAATGATCATTCACCTAGGTATGTTACAAGTCACTTCTCATGTTCATTTTGGATTTCAACTAACAAATTTCTTGCCATGAGTGTTGCCATGTCTCCAGGTATCGCAAGTGTTCATCTGCCTCTCAGCAGTACAGGTACAATGGTTTCCAGGAGAGCATAGACGAAGACACCATTCAGATCACGCCTATGGATGCAGTCGATCAAGTGTCCATGGACTTACCTACCCATGAAGACATCAAGTTGTTCATAGACAAGAACATCAAGATATGATAGCAGCAACATCACCGCGAGAAGCATCATGAACAGTAGCTGAAGATAGCATACCAAATGCAATGAATGAAAGAGGAGGGTTGTTGACAACATAGAGGCAGAACAAGGTTACAAGCTCAAGTAGGTCCATTGATGATGAAAGAAACTTTGGAGACTCCAGCTATGAAGTGATGGCGTGACATGAAGATTGCGCTAAGGTAGAAGATGGAACAAAGAAGGAGTTTCATGTGTTGAAGCAGCAACTCAGGAAGAATATGACGCTGCATAGACAAACGAATGAGTTGCAGCAGGAACAGGAACAGCAGTGGGCGCAACATGCACTCACGGATAAAACTGCACCCGTCCAAGTTAAGGATCCATCCCAGCAGTTGACAGAGAGAAAACATGGTGAGTAGTGTTGTTGATCGCATGCAAGGGATTCGGTAGCATGCATGTCGTTGAGTGCACACATGTAATCTAACCCATTCAACACACTCACCAAGGCGAAGACACGAAGCAAGTCCAACTAGAGCTGAACATGTACTTTGGTAAGTTGATGCACATGACCACCAGTACACACTTGAAGATCAGCACGGACACCACGCATCAGTGTGTTGCTAGTTTAGCCACACCCAAGAAGACCATGTGCATGTTAGAAGATGAGTTGGATGAAGGGGCCGAACCAATGCATCGGTTGCAATGGAGGCAAGAGTTCGCTTCAGCAAGATATTACCATGAGGTGCATGCACACCATCATAGACGACCAAGATTGACATTAGCTCACCACCTTCACCATCACAAGCATGTCAAAGAGTTGGCCTCATCATAGCGGACCGAGTGTCAGTGATGTCTTGCAAGGCTTGCTCAAGCAATGTTGTCTCACATGAGTACATGTGCATTGTAATGTTGAGTCATGTCAAATGTAAGTCAAGTGTCAATGGTTGGATGTAACAGTCATAGAGTAGGTGAAGAGTCATGAGGGTAGTTAAACTGTCACAAAGGGGAATGTCAAGGGTCACCCCACCCTTTGCTATAAATAGTCCCTCATAACTCATTGTAAGGGCTTTTGGTCAGCCAAGCTTCTACTAAGACTATCTTGAAGAAGGCTTGGACAGTATTGTAACGCACCTTAGCTTCTCCACTGCACATAGTTAGTACATCTCTTTGGAGGAGCAGGCGGATGTGGCTGTAACATTCCACTGTTGGGGCTAGCAGTTTTACATGGATGTATTGTATGATTTTGAGTTACACTTCTTTATATAATAAGAGCCAACACATTTTCATGCATATGTTGTTATTGTAGTTGGATTGATCTGGTTGCCTTAATGATATATGTTTTTTAACTTGCGTACTTGTGTATGAACTGATTCACATGCAATTATATGAATCTTGTTGTTAATGTGTTTTCTATGTTGTTAACGTTGTCACATCCATGTCGACTGCTCTGCGAACACCAGACAGACTTTTCACAGGAACCTTTCTATAACAACTGTCACACTCGTCTCGGACTGATCCATGAGTTTTGTTCATGTTATCTTACCTTGTATGATGTGACTGTTGCATCTGAGTAGACAGCTCTGCCAGAAGCTGTGTATGTCCTTTTATGTTGTGTGTTCCTAGCCGAGTTGGGACTGATCCCTTTCAACCTAGAACTCACCTTCACCTCCTTCCCCCTTCAAAGTGTTAGAACCTCTCATACACCTTCCTTGACCCACTGCATTAGCCACACCCTTGATACTGACAAGGTTATCTTACTTGCCTCTGTGCGACATCGTGGTCAAGGAATTGCCTTATGACCCATTGTTAGGACTCCTACACCAAATAGTCTGAGGTCTAATTGGGACTTCTTAATGGGGAGATCCCCTTGACATGTTGGTGGGTCTAGCACCGTCAACAGATAGATAGCTACTTCACTGGGTTGGACTTCACGAAGAGTGAAGCAAATGTGAACCTGTATCACATAGTGGTGGAAGGTAAGCTTTAGATCATTGTACTTTATGTAGATGATCTCATACTGACAGGTGATGAGAAGCTCATCAAATCTTTCAGGGAGGACCTTCCAAGAGAGTTTGAGATGAAGGACATGGGGCTCATGCATTACTTTATTGGCATGGAGGTATGGCAGGGAGATGGGGAGTTGTTTGTTTCTTAAGGCAAGTATGCCAATGCGATACTCAGGAGATTCCGCATGGAGAGCAGTAAATCTATGGAGACTCCTCTAGCTAGTAACTGGAGGAAGGAGGATGTTACTTCAGGAGAAGTAGTGGAAGCTATTGTTTATAGGTGACTTGTGGGTTCACTCATGTATTTGGTGAACATATGACCAGATATGTGTTATGCAGTTAACCAGCTTAGTCAAGCGGTGGTTATGCCTACCAAGCTATATTGGAAGGCAACAAAGTATGTATTGAGATACCTCAGAGGCACTACTCAGTTTGGTTTGTGGTACATACAGACAGAGGGAGTGAAGCTTCAAGGCTTCACCGATGCAGATTGGGCGGGGAGTCCATCTGACAGGAAGAGCACATCAAGGGGGATCTTTAGTATTGGGTCAGCTACAGTTTCTTGGTAAAGTAGGAAATAGAGATCGGTTGCACTCAGTTCGACAGAGGAAGAGTACATGGTTGCAAGTCAAGAAGCATGTGAGGCTATCTAGATGAGGAAGATCCTAGTTGGTTTGTTTGGTTAGTATATGGATCCGACAGTGATTTATTGTGAGAATAGGAGTTGTATCAAACTCTCTGAAAATCCAATTTTTCATGATCGGTCCAAGCATATAGATATTCGGTATCATCATCTCAGAGATTGTTTATTGAGGTGGATCATGTTGTTAGATTACATTCCCACGGAGGAGCAATATGCTAACATCTTGACAAAGGCATTGCCAAGATGTAAATTCGAGGTTCACAGAGACAGGATCAGGGTAGTGGCTAATCCCTTTCTTATTGAGAGGGGGTGTTGAGAAATGGAAACAAGAAATTCCAGTTTAATTTGTACTTGAATTAAACTATGAATTAAAATAAAATTCTTTTCTCATAGAAATTTGAAAATAATTAATTAACTTAATTAATTTAGGAAATTCGAATTGGAAGTCTTTTAGAAGACATGTATATGTTCTCCCTAACTTATAGGAGTTCAGGATGAGTTATGAATGAGTTGTAATTAGTTAACTTAGTTTATTGAGTTAAGTCCAGTTAAATTAGTTCCAATCAGTTTCAGGAACTGATAGTGAATAAACAGTGAGTTGGGACACTAGTGACCTAATTAAGGCTACTCTAGTTAACTGAAGATTCCACCATCAGAAACTCATACATGTTGATTTTGAGAAAGACCCAGTTGACACTAGAGTGCAGGGATAGTGATTTGTTTTAGATTTTTTTGAGTTGCATTGATAGTGCATGCAATTAGGAACTGATCCTTGAGGGATTGTGCTATTTTTAGAGGCTTTATTTCCCTTTAAATACAAGTTATCTTTCATAGGAATTGCGCATTGGAATAGAGCCTTGGAGAGCTTTTGAATTGGCTAAGATTTGGCCTCGAGCTTGTTTATGAGTTGGAGATTGAATTTGTTGAGTGTTGGGATTGTTCTAGAGAGAACAAGCATTGTAATTTCATCTTGATTTTCTGAATTAATACAAAATAGATAGTGGGGTTTTGAGTTGTGGCTTTTCCCAGATATTTATTGTGTTATGTGCCTTTGATTATCTTCCTCTATTAATTATTGTTTTCTCGATGTTTAAGGGCTTCCGCTGTAAAGAGTAGAAGTAGATTCTTGTCTCTTGTTTTAGAAAATTGCATTAGCTTATGAATCTACAAGTTTTTCTACAATATATAGTCCTACATAGTTGAGGAAGTAAGGGCCACCCTCAAAAATGCAATCTTGATCCTCTAGGAGATCAAAAATAAATGTAAAGAAACTTGTAAGTCCCAACTGCAGCCTTATTTCCCCCTTTGGGCTCCACTTGGTCTATATTTACCAATTTAAGGTTTTTTTCGAGGGCCAAATTCCGATGAATTCATAGATGATGATGTTTTCTTGCATGAAATCTATGTAGGCCACAACATTAGGGTCTTGTATTTCCAATAGTGATATTTTCTTCATTTTTGGTTTGCAGTTATTGCTTGTCTGATCTTGAGTCTAAGCTCTCTCCCCTGTGATTGTTTGCTGCGAGCCACCAATGGTAGTCGACTGTGATTTGTTCTTTTTGTCTGAGTTCTTTCTCGCCCCTTCTGTAGAAATTCCTTGTATATTCAAATTGCTAATATTAATATGCTAAAACAATAGACTTAAATCTACTCTACTCATCAACGGAAACAATAAAATGATCGTGAAATCACAAAGCATACAAGAGAAAGAATTCAATCAATGCATTACACAATGATTTCCTGGGGAAAACCACAGCTAAAAGGCCCTGCTATCTGTATATTGCATTAATCATAATATATGAGAATATTACAAAGCTTTTCTCAAGCCTGAGAAACCTTTGCACTATCTCTATCTATCTCACTACAACCGATGCACAAGCTTCTCTTGGCACACCTTTCTCTCACAAGCTCTACGCACAAACTTGTGCTTCCTATTGCTTGGTCTCACCAACTCGTGCTCACCAAAACAATGATTAAACTTGTGCCTTCATTCCTCCAATTTGAATGGTTAAAATTAGTGAGTTTTCTAATTAAGGAATGATTTATTTTAGGCAAACTTCTGACTACATGCACCATCAATTTAATTTAGATGATTTTACAATTGATAGTACATTGTCCCTGAACTCTAATCAACTGGTTCTTTCTCTAACCTGACATGCATGAGTTAATTATGAGTGAACCTTTAGTTTACTAGCTGATCATTGCAAGACAAATTAAATTAGGATTTATTTTTTCTTGATGTTATTTTTAACGTTTCTTGTTGCTATTTTAAACACTCTCTCTCTACAAGAAAGGAATTCAACTCTATCCCGATCTGGTACCTTTGTAATGTTCTGCATGCAACACTTGTCATTGTTTTTGTTGCTACTACAACATCTGCAACCAAAAAGCATCCAAACAAAATAAATTGAATCAATTGTGTCTGCAACTGTCTACTAGGAAAATTGTGTTGTTGCTGACTCTGCTACTAAGCCTCCTGCTCTATTGTCAACATTGCTTTACACTCCTTAGTATTTGACTGACATTGATCCTCCTGCTCTATTGTCAACACTGCTCTACACTCCTCAGTATCTGACTGACATTGATCCTCCTGCTATTGAATATTGTGGGCCCCCGTAGCAAGGTAATGATCCATGAGACAAAAAACACCTTAATGGATCCTACCCAAATTTTTGCAACTCTTGGGACTATTTCTTCACATTGCCCCACCTCGCACCTGGAGGTATGGTTGCATGTGCTCCTTCTGCCCACTTGGCTCAAAATCTCCTCCTATTGGAAGTCTCTGCTTCAGTGGATGTCTTCATTCTTCCTCTTGTCTACTTCTCCATTTGTGGTTGTTCCATAACTTCCCGAGGCTTCTTCTTAGGCTGCATGTTGAGAAGTTTAACATACTCCCTCTCAACCACCAAATCTATAGTATTTTCCTTGTTCCTCAAGGCTTTGCATGCATGAGCTAAATATGATCTACTCATATTGTTGGTGCTAATGCTCTGTTGCTGCTTCCACACTACTGCTACAACTACTACGATAATGAGTCTGGTCTCCCCAGATCCCGAAGTACTAGCTTCCATATGGATGCTCCCTCTTAAACTAGACTCCCTTTGAGTCTCGATATCCCTGTGGGAAATCTCTCTACTCCTCAATCTACCAATATCAATGATCAAAAATCTTTTTTGTGTCACTAAACATTGGCTCATTGATTTTCCCACTAGCAACCTTCTTGCTCAATTAATAAGTTTTCACATGGGGTCTTATGGATCTTCCCTGAACTAGAGCTCCATCAATATGCAAGGATGAATTCAAATTCTTCTCTTATATCGTGATTTTAGCTCCGATACCATGTAGAAATTTCAACAAATCTAACTCTAATACCTTGTAGAAATTTCTACAAATCTAGCTCTGATACCATGTAGAAATTTCTACAAATTTAGCTTTGATACCATGTAGAAAATCCTTGTAGATTCAAATTGCTAATTGTAATATGCTAAAAAAATAGACTTAAATCTACTCTACTCATTAGCATAAACAATTAAACGATCGTGAAATCACGAAGCATACAAGAAAAAGAATTCAATCAACACATTACACAATGATTTCCTAGGGAAAGCCACAACTAAAAACCCTTACTATCTATATATTACATTAATAAGAAAATATGGGAAGATTACAATGCTTTGATCAAGCCCGAGCAACCTTTGCACTATCTTTATCTATCTCACTACCAACTTGTGCACAAGCTTCTCTTGGCACACCTTTCTCTCACAAGATCTACGCACAAACTTGTACTTCCTGTTGCTTGGTCTCACCAACTCATGCTCACCAAAACAATGATTAAACTTATGCCTTCATTCTTCCTTTCAAAGGAAATTTGAATGGTTAAAATTATTGAGTTTTCTAATTAAGGAATGATTTATTTTAGGCCTTCTTCTGACTGCATGCACCATCAGTTTAATTTAGATTATTTTACAACTAATAGTACATTGTACCTGAAATCCACTCTCAACTAGGTCATTCTCTTATCTAGCATGCATGTGTTAATTATGAGTGAATCTTCAATTTACTAGTTTATCACTGTAGGTAGCACCACATTTCACTTCAAGCGGCATGCCAATGTTCGACAGGCAACACCCCACTACTGCAAGTTGCACCTCACTACTACAGGTTGCACCCCACTACTGTAGGTTGCACCCCACTACAGCAGGTTACACCCCACTACTGGACCTCCCACTAATTCCTCCATAAGTTGGAACTAGTTTAACTGAATTTAACATAGTTAGACTGAATTAAATAATTACAACTCAAAATAAACTCAACTAATGCTCCTAATTGTAGGAGACACTCTACATGACTCTAGTTAGACCCTCAACCTGAATTAATTGATCCAACTAAGTCAAACTAAATTAGTTAACTATTACAAGTTGTCATGAGATGTGGAATTACAACTTTTTCCCAATTTAATTCAAGGATAGATTAAATTAGGATTTATTTTTTCTTGATGTTATTTTTAACATTTCTTGTCGCTATTTTCAACACCTTCTTCCTCATGGCATTTTGTGGCTGATTTTTTGGAGGAGTTGTATATGTTGTAGGTCGTGAGCTTCGTGAAAAAAGGAAGTTTCGGGCTCCTTACCCTTAGCCGTGACAACATCCCAAAAGGAGGGGGCCTCAAAGTGCCCCCTCAACATTGCGATTACAACACACAAATCAGAGAGATAGAGAAACCCTAGTGGAGCACCTTCAATATCCTGGTCCTCTAATATTTTATTAATATTATAATTAATATTTTATAATATTATTTTTATTTTTATATATTTATAAATATCGATATTAATATAAATATTAAATCTATGGGATTAACATCTATTAACGTATTCTAAACACATTTACTAATGTGGTTGTGCATGTGATTGGTATACGCCTTGTTGAAGAAAGTGTAACTAGGTTTGATATTCATAAATGTAGTTTTGAACTTTGTACTTGTAAAAGAAAAGAAATATTATTTTTGTAAATTATAAAAATGAGTTTCTTTCTCATTGCATAGGTCTAGCACGTGTTAAAGTGCTATAGGAAAGTCAAAGAGTCAAAGAAAAATATTGAAGAGCTCTTCTTGAGCATATATAAAATATATATGAGTCAACCTAGTGTCTATGTCAGCCCTCCAAGACGAGCACAAGTCAACCAGCAAAATGATGTAGAAAGCAGTCATGTCGGCCTCAAAATATATATAAATATCAAGTTAGATCACATATGGAGACACATCCTTTCAATGGACAGTTCGAATCAAATATAGGGACAAACAACTATATAAAGGAGTTTGTACCCTCACAGTTTTACAGTGACATCTTCGCATACCTCTCTGAAATCTTGGACAAGTAAAGTGGTACAGGAATCTCAGATGAAGACAACAGTTCAGTGTTTCGTATGAAGGAGGATCCATGTGGTTTTCGAATGAGTATCTTAGATAAAGTCCCAACCTCCCTAAAGTCTTGAAGATCTCTATCTCAACATACGTAACATAGTCATAATCTCGAATCATGTGTGATGTGAAGGATCTAGGTGATCCCATAGTAACATCCTCTCATAGTCTTGGTATAATGAGAAGGATCTGAGTGCAACATACATCCTAGACACAATCATGTCCTCGACATAATTGTAATCATGATACCAGTCATGATCCTAATGAAGACAAGGTCAAGGTACAACTATCATATATATATATATATATATATATATATATATATACACCTTTGAATGAAGATCTCATTGGTGTGATAAAGTTCTCGATGAAGGTGTAGCATTGGTGCAACAGTAATCAAGATCTCGATGAAGGAGCAGTCATGGTGCAACAATTATGAAGATCTCGGTGAAGGAGCAGTCATGGTGCAACAATGATGATGATCTCAGTAGTGACAAAGAAGAGGATTTGTGTCTTGGTCTTGGAGTGGCATAATAGGTCAAGGGTCATGGTCTTGGTATTTTTCAATTGGAATCTCTATAAGAAGAATTTTGTGCGGGTTTTCCTCTCCAAGAGGCAAAGGTTTTGGCCTTGGCAAAAAGCCAACATCTTGTGTTTTTGTCTCTTTGTTTTGGTATTTATTTGGTGAACTAAGAACACAGACTCTAATAATAACAAGTGAATATTGTGCTAAGAAGAAAAAGTTAAAATATCTCAAAAATAATTATCATGCCAAGAAGAATCTCATTAACTCTAAGTGCCCTAGATTCTTCAACATGGTATCAGACCTAAGGTGTTGAAGTCAAAGCAAGGGCAGCAAAAAAAGACATACAAGGATCAGTTTTCAAGAAGGGCATCAAATAAAGTTGAAGGGCTTTGTTAAGATTGAAGGATTAGTCTACAACAACAAGGGTTTTTGTCTATATAATCAAGGAGACAGTCTACAACAACAACAAGATTTTATCTCCATAGTCATCATCAAAAGGTCATCAAGACCCTCATCAAGGTGTCTACAAAGAAAAGGACCTCAAAATCAAAAATCACATCATCTCGGAGCAAGTTGAAACCCTAGTAGAAGTCTTGATCGACACTACAAAAGAAGGCAAAACATATTAAAGGCAAGAAGGTATTGTTATTATCTTCAAGACTATAAATCAAGCAAGGATCATCTCCTTGCCCTATAACAAGATCATCCAAGGAAGCAACAAATCATCCTCATCAAAAGGAGAAACCTTTTCTATAAAGGAAAAGTCTTTCTCATTTGAAAGAAGATCATTCAAGTGGAAGCTCTAATGCATTTGCTTCAACTACTTCCAATAAGATGAAGGTGAAGATTTTATCTTCACATCTCAAGTAAGTATTTTCATTAATTAATTTGGTAAAATGACTTCATAATTTCAAGGAGATCTATAGGTTAGATGGGTCATCAAAATTCCTTGCATAGAATAAGGAGGATTGTCATAATCCTCATAAGATAAGAGAAATTAGTGAACATACCAAGGAAAAAGTTCTCCTTTCAATTCATGGGAGGGAACTCTCGAGGTCCTCTCATCTCTATGTAGCAGGAAAGGAGACATAAAAGAGATATATGAAATGTTATAAGATATACTCTCTAAAATGAAGTGAAGAAGGTCATATCACTTAGAACTGATTGCAGGTATCAAAGAAAGATAATAAGAAGATAATCATCAAGGTAACAAATATTCATGAACAAAGAAGGTTACCTCATTCGACAACTTGTGGTATCTATGTTAGATAAAAGGCAAACGTGTTGAAGGACATAATCATGCGCAGAAAGGAAAGGAAAGTTTGGTCCTCAAACAAGATAGAATAGTATAAGCTTCAATGCTATGGAAAGATTATGGAAAAAATCTCATATCACCGAAAAGATGGAGGAAGTTGAATAAAAGGACCAAGGAAGAGGGAGTAACAAATCTCTAGTATGATCTAGATGATATCCCTCATAAAAAGGTCCTATCATAAGCTCCTAAATATTGTGTTATAGATATGACCAAGATAATAAGATGCATCATGGCATCATGGAATCATTAGAAACAAGAGCTCGTGACGTCACCATGGTAATCATGGAGGACAAAGTATATGGCAGCCAAACATGAAGGATATAGCTCTTAGGAACCTCATTGGACATTGAAGGAAAGAAAGAAGTCATCCAAGACAAGGCTCATCATACATCAAGTTAGAAAGGAAACATTTGCCAAATGGGGATATACAAGATCCTCATGTTTCTCTGATGGAATCCTCATCGGAGGGTTTCACTAATCTAGAGAATAAGAAAGTGTTTCATCAAAAAATTTAACTTGTGGAATTCATGGGAGAAGAAGCAAATCAAGGGGTTGAAGACACTTCAATCAAGGAAGTTGTTGAAAGAACCCTAGATGACCTAAAGGTAAAATAAGGTATGTATGTTTGTATTTAATATTATAATGTAATCTCGTATTGTTGCTAGTAACATGGATCATTACTTATATCTTGAGAAGCGTGATTAGGGGAAAGGGATCTCCTCCTCTAAAAGGATGCAGGAAGGCATAAAGTCACACTAAGATGAAATCAACATAATATGTCCTGATGTGAAGTATGAGGTGGATGACTACAATTAAGAAACTCTGATTGAAAGCTCCTGAGAATAGAATGTGTGAGGAAGGAAGAGATCATGAAATATGCAACTCTGATGAATGCAATCAACATCCAAAAGGCCAAGAAGATTTAACTAGGAAATCTCCCGGAAGTATATGGAGACTGTGATAAAAGTATGAAAAGATGAAGACCCTTGACAATGGATATCTTTGGGAGATGTGTCAACATGTATGCATGATGTGGATACCTACATGAATATGTATTGGTGAAGAGCCATCTCGAAAGGTATGATTTGATTTAATGATTTCTTGAATAATATCTGGATGAATTCATGCAGGGCTACTGGAACAAGAATTGAAAGTACAAGTACAACTAGCATTCAAGTGGTGAAGGGAAACTCCTAAAAGAAACATGATGAAGAAGAAGTATCCATATGATGAAGGTTCCAGATATGAATAAAGCCACTTTCTATGAAGAAAGGAATGACATGACGAACTAAGGAGGAAAGTGATCAATGGTTGTTTCCCTACAAAGAAGAAGCTCAACTAAATTTTATGACATCAAGGAGAGAAGTTGATCAAGCAGCTGAAGGAACCACGAAGAAGAAGTTGATGATGTATAGGAGGGTCCCTAGCTAAGAGGGAGCTCTAACAAGTCCCTAATTAAGAGGGAGCTTGGGCAAGTTCCTGGTTAGAGGGAGCTTCGGTACATTCCTTCAAGGAATGGGCATATTCCCCAATTGAGAGGGAGAGATAGACACAACATTCTTGTCTTCACTTTGGAAGAAGGAATGGAGGATTGGGTAACCATATGGCATCCAATTCTCTTTGAGGATGTGTAGGGCATCCAAGACTAGAGTAGGCAAGAGGGTCGATATTCTTTGAGGGATGGGAACCCAAGATAAGAATAGTCCTAGGAGGTCATATTCAGTGAACATCCAGGTGGGTATGTACCTTGAGAGACAATTATGAAGGTGTTTATAATAATTGGTCTCGCCAACATTGTGCTCTGATCTGATAAGAGATGGAGCTACCAATCAAGACCTTGTTGTGGAAACAATGTTGGTTACTATGATGTTATACAAATGGGTTACCAATCTGATTCTTCTTATGAGAAATTCTTCAGATTAAGAATGACCAAGTACCATTATGAATACCTCCCTAGTTAAGAGGGAGTGTTGAAGAAAGTGTAACTAGGTTCGGTCTTCATAAATGTAATTTTGATCTTTGTACTTGTAAAAGAAAAAAAAATATTATTTTTGTAAATTATATAAATCAGTTTCTTTCTCATGACATAGGTCTAGCACATGTTAAAGTGCTATAGGAAAGTCAAAGAGTCAAAGAAAAATATTGAAGAGCTTTTCTTGAGCATATATAAAATGTATATGAGTCAACCTAGTGTCTAGATCAGCCCTCCAAGACAAGCACAAGAAGAAGTCATCCAACAAAAAGATGTAGAAAGAAGTCATGTCGGCCTCAAAATATATATAAATATCAACTCGGCTCACATATGGAGACACATATTTTCAATGGAGATGTCAGTTCAAATACATGGACAAATAACTATTTAAAGGAGCCAGTACCCTCGGAGTTTTTCAATGACATCTTTGCATACCTCTCTGAAATCTCAGACAAGTAAACGGGTACAGAAATATAGGATCAAGACAACAGTTCAGTGTTTCGTATGGAGGAGGATCCCTATGGTTTTCGGATGAGTATCTTAGATAAAGTCTCGGCCTCCCTGAAGTCTTGAAGATCTCTATCTCAGCATACCTAACACAATCATAGTCTCAACTCATGAGTGATGTGAAGGATCTAGGTGATCTCACCGTAACACCCACTCATAGTCTTGATATAATGAGAAGGATCTCGGCGCAACATACATGCTAGACACAATCATGTCCTCGGCATAATTGCAATCATGATATCAGTCATGATCCTAATGAAGACAAGGTCAAGATATTGATGCAGACCTCGGTACAACTATCATATATATATACCTTTGAATGGAGATCTCATTGGTGTGATAAAGTTCTCGCTGAAGGTGTAGCATTGGTGCAACAGTAATGAAGATCTCGGTGAAGGAGTAGTCATGGTGCAACAACAATGAAGATCTCTGTGAAGGACCAGTCACGGTGCACCAATGATGATGATCTCAGCAGTGACAATGAAGAAGATTGGTGTCTTGGTCTTGGAGTGGCATAATAGGTCAAGGGTCATGGTCTTGGTATTCGCCAATTCGAATCTCTATAAGAATAATTTGTGTGGGTTTTCCTCTCCAAGAGGGAGAGGTTTTGGCCCTGGCAAAAAGCCAACATTTTGTGTTTTTGTCTCTTTGTTTTGGTAGCTATTTGATGAACTAAGAACACACACTTTGATAATAACAAGTGAAGATTGTGCTAAGAAGAAAAAGTTAAAATGTCTCACAAATAGTTATCATGCCAAGAAGAATATCATTAACTCTAAGTTCCCTAGATTCTTCAACATGTCTATCGATGTATATCAACTGCATTTATTTAATAAATGTGATATGCTAGTTATATCATTTTTCAAGAATTTTCTATTGTGTTTTTAGTGATACAACCCAATTTACATATTAAATTTAATTCAATTTTTACCCAATAATACTTAGTCAAATAATTGATATCTACCTTAAATTATTAAAAATAGATACAAAATTAAATTTAACTAAATATAAAAACTAAAGTTTCATTGAACTGTTAAATTTATTTAAAAACATATAAATTTAGAATATTTGAAGAACTACTTGAGACACTTAAAAACAAAGTTTCGCCATATGGTAAAGTTACCATAAGTTCGATCATAAGTCCACATCATTCCAATGAATTACAGATTCATGTAGTTAATTAACAAGGCAACATAGCTAGCATTCCATGTCGCTTAGTTTAATTATTGACTTTTGAAAGGTATAAACCAGCTCACACATTTGAACAAGGGCTACAAACTAGCTACTCTCTTGCTTAGTTTAAATAATAGTTAAATTAGAGTAAAAAACAATAAATACATACACCTTTATATTTATAAAAAAATATAGTTACAATGGCAAGATAATTCATGATTACATTATCTTTGGCTAGACATAAATAATAAGAACTCTATTTGTGGATGATTTTTTTATAAACTTTAATATCATATTTGTTCATTTTATTTTATGATGAAAGTTTCTTACTAAATTATTGTAGGGGAGAATTGAAGGGCCTTGTAATCCATTTTTCATAACATGTCCTTTTTTCAATATACATAAATATTTTGCATCGTTTTTTTCATATAATCATGGAATTTATTAGCAACCATAGAAAAATGTTTAAAAGCACTGATTGAGAAATATTATATATCACTTTTATTATTGTCATTTATATATTTGTATAACAAAGTTTCTATAAAAATGTAATTTGCAGTTGGAAAACCTATAATAACTTAGTTGTCAAACCAGTAGCGAGGACAACCATCACTAGCTACTATTTGGGAATGCAGGTTGACTCATCACTGTTATTCAAGGAAAACCACGCCACCAGGAATGACCCACTAGTGGTTCGTAAGGGGACAAGATTTCACTCCTACCATATACACATGGGTCTTGGGTCGTTGTAACAGCCCTCGTGAAAATTCCATGTAATAAAGTTAATAAAGGCAAAACAAGACCACAGGTAAGGGACAATTATTCCAAGCTGAATGTTGGGTAAAGATATCCTAGTGGGCATCACTGGATGTTTGTGTTTTGGCTAAGGAAAATTGGCAAAGGCTAAGGCTAAGGCATTAAAAGGTAAAAAGGCATTTTTGACACTTTTATTTATGAAAATAAAGGAAATTAGAAGAAAAGGAAGGTAAAAGGTCACAGGTTGCATGTGAGGAGGAAAATGAAGGAAAATAATGGAAAATGAAGAAATTATAGGCCTCATTGATAAAAAGGCTTCTAAGGATCAGTTGGCAGGTTTCTTAGTGTTAGGCTTGACAGTGTAAGCTTGGTCAGTTCAAGTTTGGAGCTCTCTCATTATTCTCTCTCTCCTTCTCACTCTTGGTCACTTAGATTTTCCTTGGAGCACTCTAGTTTGGAGAAAAGGAAAGGGAAAGCAAGGATCAAGGAAAGGAAAGAAGGACTAAAGCAACTTCAGCATGAATACTTGCAGGTAACCTTTTGCATGTGTGATTTCCTAGCTGGTTTGGACATGCATGGCCTTGCATGTTGGGTATGGTTCTCTTGTTTTTGGTGGCATGGTTTAACCAGGTTATGACAGTGGATTTCAGCCTAGCATAGCCTTACTTCGGATGCCATGGAATGTTGGGATGTTATTTCAGTTTTTGATCTTTGGAATTGTTGGATCGATTTCAGAATCTAAGGCGAAGGTGGTCTCAAGGTTCATTCCCAAAGGCCTATGAATCCCTTGACTAGTTTTAGCGGGATACACAGTAAAGCCCGAGGGAGAAGTCTTGGTTTAGGGCCTAGTGATCTGGGTTTGGATTGCGATAAAGCCTAAGAGACAAGGAGACAGAAAATTCCTCAAGGATAGTGATGGATTCCATATGGCATTCCAAATTTGGTTCGGTTGTGATAGGAGCACTGATTTTGGTGTGATCACGGTTTGATGAGGGTGGAGGTGGTTTAACCTCTGGATTCCCTTGGATATTCTTGGATTGGTTGTTCTATGAGATCCCACATTCATGCTTGGAATATGGCACGGGGGTAACTAGATGAAAGAGAGATTTGGTTCAGCCATGTCTATGGCCAAGTGGTACGTGGAAGTCCCGAACCTCGTCGAATTTTCCTATGATTAATATAAGCTAAGTTCTCTTACTTTTGTACTGATTTATATGTGGATTTAATGGTTGTCGTATATTTGATATTTATATGGTTTTATGTTGGTTATAAGCATGGTTGAATGACTGGTTTATGTCATGGTTATTTAATGTATTTACTTGTAACTGTTAAATGGATGGATGCAAGACCTAACTAATGATGTAATAGTTCAATGGAGAAGAAGGTGATCCTTCTGGTTATGTTTCATAAGTTGTTTTAGTCATTTATGCTCTATCTTGTATCCTAGACCTGTAGGTTGCATTGATGCCAAGTGTTTGACATAATGTCAGTCTCGGTTGGGGATGTTCATGCCTAGTCCTAAGGGTGATTTTTAATTGATCAACATTGTTGTCATGTTTTTAATGAATTCTGGAAGTTAAAACAAGTTTTGGGCAAAGGCCAGGATTCTGGGCTAGAAAAGTGGCCTAAATCTAGGGGTCGCTGGCACAAAACTAGAAAATTCGGTCCACAATAGCTGGCAGGCAGGTCAGTGAGAACGAATTTGGGTTTCTGGTCGCTCCCTTACCCATAACATGATAGAGAATATGTCCTAAGAGTTGCAGAACAGTAATGGGACCCAGGGACAGGTTGTCTGAGTGGCTGACTTGTCTCATAAGGGTTCTGTTGATGATGTTGGATGACTTTATGTGATGTTCTGTCGATTCCACTTTCTTAATGTGACATAGGAGGTCAAATATGATCATAGTAGCATCTCTCCTCATGTTTACCCCAGTTGGCAAGGTTACTTTGAGTAGACCTAAGAGGGAGTGTTACATATTAGTATCAGAGCAGGTTGCACTCTCTTTGGGTCATATCTGATACCATAGATTGGTATCAGAGTGGGTTGCACTCTCTTTGGGTCATATATGATACCACAAAGTGGTATCAGAGTAGGTTGTGCTCTCTTTGGGTCATATATGATACCACAGAGTGGTATCAGAGCATGGTTCAACTCTTAGACTGGATGGGTTGAATGTGTTGGTCATGCATGCATGTCAGTTGCATGTGTGTCTCTTGTGCTTACATTTCATGTGCTTGTTGCATTTGCTTGATGATTGATTATGGTTGTAATAAGGTTGTTATGAGGAATTTGAAATTGATTTTGTGGAATGCATTTGTCATGAGTATGTAACTGGTTGCATATGGTTATATGTCACTTACATGTTGATTTTATGTCTCCTACTTACATCTTTGTATGTTAGGTTACATTCTTGAACATTTTGATTACATGCATCAATCTTGTAGGTTGATTACAAGAATTGATTGCTTATGTTCGAACATGCATCTATGCGTATGTCTGGTTGATTTGGCATGGTTTATGCACACTGTTGGTTGTGTGTGGAAATGTGTACAACAGAGTAATGGTTGTTGTCATGCATGAGGTCATGGTTTGTGTACTTGATATGGTCATGCATTGATGACTAGACTCTAGCTAGAATGATGTGTGTATGGTTCGGTACTCATTTGTTATGTCTATATACAATTGTTATGCATGTATAGTCTTGGTTATAGTTTGAATAGTAGGTCAAACATGCCTTGTGAAGTCATTGTATGCAATTTAGGTCATCATGGTGCTATTGGTATGTTATGATGCTAATGTGTTGAATGACGTAAAGTAGGAGATGTAGACCGTCAAAGTGAAGTTCCAGCATTGGACCTTGAGGTGAGAGCATGTCGTCATACAATTTTGTATGTTGGACATGCAGGTATGTAGTTTAAGGATTGTTATATGCATTAGGGTTATATGCATTAGGGTTATATACATTAGGTTATGTACATGTCTTTTGATGTTATGGTTATGTACCTGATAGATGATAGTTGATTAGCATAGTCATATGCATATGAGTCAGATAGTCAGGAATGATAGTAACTTGTAGTTGTATGCATTGCTACTGTTGGTTTATATTAGATAACTTAATGATTAGGTTATATGTTGTTGATGAGCATGTATATAGCTTATGGTTGTTATATGTTAGTAACTTGATGATTAGGGTTATTTCAATGGGATCTTGATGTTGTAATTTGTATGGGTCATATGCATGATGGTTATGTTCATTGCATTGAAGACCTTGATGTTATATGTATTGTGTTAACCTGGATTGGCCTATGCAAATGGTTGTGGTTGTGATATTTAGGTATGAGTTGACATATTTGTGATTTGGTGTCATACTAATCTAGACCGATCGTACATATGTGATTTCTATGCATAAATGATAATTGTTTATGAGTTAGGATGTGAACATGTTAGTTAGTGATTGTTATGGATAGCATGATATTATTTATGTTTAAGCTGATGTGTTGAGAAGTTATATCATGCTAACTAGCTTGATTGTGCAGACAAGATAGCCTCCCCTAAGATACAGTAAGGTACGATTTTGCTTATGTGGTATATTTGGTACTTGGTTGTTTGATTATGTTGTCTAGTTGATTTATTTAACATGGTATGTTGCATGTTGGTTGAATGTTTGATGAATTACATAATATGAGTATGTGTTCAAATCATCTTGTTTTAAGATGCTTGTAGTACTGAGTTGAGACAATTGATATGTACTTGAGTATGATATGTGATAGTTGTAGCATTATGTATTATGACTATTGACTATGGATTATGACATGATTGTTAGTCTTGGTAAATGTTTATGTAGAAATTCTTCAAATTCTCTACAAATCTCGCACTAAGACCATGTAGAAAATCTGACTGTAGATTAACCCGATAATGCAATATAAATCAAAGCAGAATACTATAACCGACTTCTACTATCAAAGTTTGCTTTGTGGAAGCTTAGAGATCGAGTTGAACACATATAACCAGAAGAAGAAGAATCAACACAATACACATGAAAATACTTTGGGGAAAGCCTCGGCTAAAAACCCCACTATCTGTATTATCATACAAGGTGGAAATGCATAGGAATTATACAAAGCCTTAGCTCTCACAGCTATCCAGCTCTCAGTACAATCCTCATAGATGCTCACAGGGAATCTGGCTTCTCACAAGCCTTCCTCTCTGCCTCCACGCTCCTATTTCCTTGCGCAGTTCCTCTGGGATGATCTCCTTCAACCAAGTGGAAAAACTTGATTTACCAAGTGGATGATCTCCTGATCTCACACATTGTCAGAACTAAGCAATCCTCAAGGAATGATTCCTTCTGCATGCATGAGTTTTCTTTATAGGAAAACACATGCAACTGATAGTACATTGTCCTTGACATTTAGCTCAATTGGGTCTTTCACAGAATAGACATGCATGAGTTTCTGATAAGAGAATATTCAGTTATCTGGAGTACACTAGTTGAGTGCATGCATGCATCAATGGACTGATAACTCACCATTAATTCCTCAAACTATTTGGAACTAATTTAACTAGACTTAACTTAGTAAACTGAGTTAACTAATTACAATTCAAATATAACTCGATCTTATCTCCTTAATTAAGGGATAATCTCCTTAATTTAAGGGATAACTCTTGCATGACTTCAGAAAGACTTCTAACTTGAATTTATCCAACTAATTAATCCATAATGAATTTATTAATTATTTCCAAGTAGCTAGTGAGACTAAATTCGATTTTAATTCAAGGAAAAATTAAAATTGGAAGTTCTAGATTTTGTTTTTATCATTTCTTGTTGCTATTTTCAACAATTTATTTCAAATTGATAGATATGATTGTTTTGATATTTGGAACATGTGGTTGACATGTGTGAGCAGTTGGAGGAAACATGCTTGGTAGTAGTGTGACAAGGTAATAGTTGACGTGTTTATATAACTAACAGTTGGGTGATGTGACAATGCATAGTAATCCTCGATTGCAGTAAGGTAAAAAGGTAAAAGAAAGGAATTGGGAAAGAATTCCTTTGGCTATGTTTGGAAACCCTAATTCCAAACAAATGAGTGCTTTGCATACAAGGAGTCTTAACCTTGATTTTGTCTGACATTATGTGGATATGTGCTAGACTCATGAACATGTACTTGATAGGTACATTAGCTAGAGGTGGATCTATCAAGGGGATTGGAGTCCCTTAAGAGATGACATGAATTTGTCTAGTTGTAAGCAATATGTGTGGCACAACAAGATAAGGTAACTGGTGAATTGCTATGTTTATTTATGCACTGACAGTTATGTGTCTATGACAGTGTGATGTAGGGAGTTGCATGGAAAAAGAAATTGCCATGAATCTTGAAGAAAGCTCAGGTTGAGCTTTCCTTTGGAAGCACTAGGAACCATAGGGATTGAGTGATGGTGTATGTTGCTAGTCTTGTTCTTTTGGTCGTTTGCAATTGTTGCGCTTGATTTGCGATTTTGAGTGTGTCTGGTGCATAGCTATGCCACTTTGTTTGCAGTGCGTATTGTTTTCTATGGTTTTCTTCTTGTTGTTTTGTGGGTTGCCTTTTATGTTTTGAGTCTTGGGAATTGGTAGGGAAAGAGGAAAGTTAATGGAGCTCAGGGAGAGATGTGTGCTACCCAATAAGTAAGGTGAGACTCAGATGAAGCTCTGTGCACAAGTAAGCGCAGTGGAAGGTAAGACTATTGATGAGCCCCAAATTTGGTAACATTTTGGGCTCATTTGGCCTAACTACCCTTGCTCAACCCTTCATTTTTCATAACTTATGCATCATTTTTTAGTATGTTTATGTCATTTGTACGAATAAGGGCAGTCACTATTCCTAGGTGGCTAACACATGCTCATTTCAGGTTTTTTGACACATGATTGGAGCAAAACCGAGCAGATAAGGGCCAGGAGACAACCAAGATGGGGTTGAGTATTCGTAGGAGGGTTGTCCACAGCATTAAATGGCCTTCCTCGGGATCTTCACCCCCAACTCCGAGCTCCAACAGCCACCACAACCGGATCTAGAAGGCAACCAAACGGATTTTGAGGAAGCAGTTGTTCACTCCCAGTTTGGTCAGCCAAGTCCCATAGATTTAGGAGGCCAGCTTGGGGCCTCGTGATGTATAAATGATAAGGCTTTAGCCTTCGAAAAGGACTTTTGAAACACTGTTGCACATTCTGCACTACGAGCTGCTAGCTTTGTTTTTGCTCTTTTGTAGCCATCATTGGCATACTTCTTGACTTATGATTATTATTTTTTAATGGGAAGCAGTCAGATTTGATCTCAGTTCTGAGTTTTTAAAAGAGCCTAAGGCCTCCTTTTGTATTGATATCTTTCCTTTCAGCAATATGGTTTTCTTTACATGCATTTGAAACGCAGTTTGTTGAGTTAGATTTCTTGGTGTGGTTAAGTAGGTCATTGTTAGAAGATAGAGTTGCTTCAGATGTTTAGAATAGAGTGAAGAGATTAGAATTGATAAAAGTTCCAGAAAAGGGTTGCCTGCACTCTCATTTTCACCTCTTTCTAGGGGCTGGAATTGCAGACAGTGCTACCCACCAAAAACATTGGTTTGCGTACTCATGCAATCTTTGGTGCAATATTTTCGTTTGTAGAAGTTGTCCATGCGCTCAGACCTCTTGGAATGTTTCTTTGCTTCAGTACCATACATGATTCTCTTTGGAAATAACGTTGTTGTTCATTGGTTTCATTAAACAGTTAGAATAGGTTAGTAATATTTTGGTTATGTGCAGGACGTGGATGATTTGGTTCAGTTTACACTGTGCAGTGCGACTCCCTCACTCTCTCATCCTTCTAAGCCTCATCCAGGCCAACTGCTCATCTCCCAATTAGACCCCTTGTCTCTCGATTACTCTACTGCCCACGACATCCTACCTCTCTTCTTGGCCTTCCATTCCCTCCACCCTCTTTAAGACAAACTAGTTTTCCACACCCTCTCATCACCTCATCTCCCTGTCATTAAGTCATTACAAACCCCTCTCCTACCTCCCTATCCATCCATGCAGCCTCTTCCACTCACCCATCACCCAAAATCCAATCGTAGAACATCCTGTAGGAATTACTGAACATCCTGTAGAAATTCTGAAACATCCTGTAGAACCCCTGCAGACTTCTTGTAGAAGCTCATAAACTCAGTTTTTTGGCAGCCAAACTTTGTGAAACTCTCTGGAAGGGTGTTAGGGACCCCTTAGACCCTCTCTGAACCTTCCCAACCTTTTCCAAGCATTTCTCCTCCTTGATCCACCTCTGCACAGTAAAAATCTAGTTAAAAGCACATGCATGATAATTCTAATAACCGAAACAAAAATACAAAAAATGTTTTCTTCAAATAGAGGTAGTCTAGACACATGCATTTTACCTTCATAGAAGTAATGGCATCTCTTTCAGTAGTTTGCATTCCCATCTTTGCATCAGTAAGACTAGCTGGTAGAATTAGGGTTTGTGTTTCTTGTTGGCTTTCAGTTCCTTTCTGCAAGTAGATTAGATTCCTTTGAGTTAGCTTTCGTTCATCAGTCAAAAAGCTTCTTCTAAGAGCATAGAAGTTGGCTTGAGCCCCTAGCGGACTTGTGCCAGCTGACCAAGTGACAGCTGCGGCAAGAGCTAGTACTTGTGCATACAGCACCGTCGCTTCCAAGTTTGTTACGAACTACCAGGTTGATAAAACTAGAGAAGGAAGCTCCAGGAGTTGTAGCATTATTGCTACAATACTGGAGCCCACCATCTTTTTGGCGCCGTTGCTGGGGAAGCGTCAGAGTATTAGTGATTGTTGCTTTTCTTCTATTTTCCTACTCTCGCCTTCTACTAAGTAGTTTATTTCATTTCCATTCTGCAAAAGTAGCATAGACATTTCCTGCTTTCATAGATTAACATTTCAATTCCGCAATTTCATTTCTGCAAGCGTAGATTAGCATTTCAATTCCACAAGCGTAGACTAGCATTTCATTCCTGCAACTTCATTTGAGCAAAATAGATTAGTTCTTTTATGCTTTCATTTCAATTCCGCATTTCCATCTTAGCAAGATAGTTAGTTGCAATTCAATTTGTTTTAGTTTTGCAGGTACCAGAAAAAACAAAAGCAATCAAAAGTCTTGCCATTTCATGCCTCGTAGAAATCGAGATAAAACAGGCAAATTCCTACCCAACACCCCCACCACATCACTGAGTCACCCTTCTCTCTTCTTTGGTGACAGTGATCCAAAAGAACCTATAGGCGAACCTCCTGAGATATACAAAGATCCTATAGTAGAAGAAGAGTTAGAGAACACTCCATCTGAAGCTATGGCCGACAATAGGGGAGAAGATGAGAGAATTGAAGGTGCCTTCCCCATCCGAGAGACCAATGGAGACATGAAAATGAAGAACATAAGCCCCTCCGCTTTACCTCACTTCCATGGACTGACTACTGAAGACCCTGATAGCTTCCTGTTTGAGTTTGTCGTCCTTTGTCGAACCTATGACTATACCAAAGATGAGCAAAAACTGAAACTCTTCCCCTCTACCCTTAAGGATGCAGCATTACGCTGGTTCATGGGCTTACCTGGGAACAATATCACCACTTGGGCCCAGATGCAGCAAGCTTTCAATACCAAATATCGGGACTACTGTAGGTCCAAGGAAGCCAAGGGAGAAATCTTTCGGATGACCATGGGGAATGATGAGTCCTTAGAAGACTACGAGGAAAGGTTCCAACTTAGCTATAAACGGGCCAGGTGCACACTTGACCCTGAATCCCTCAAGTTGGTTCTGCTCCAAGGAGTCCCTGAAGACCTCTTAGATACCCTCCACATGCTAGCTGGAGGAGATATTTACCAACTACCTTATGAGGACATAAAGACTGTGTTTAGAAACCACTCTACGGCAGCCTGGAAAAGAGGTAGAGGAAACCTCCTCTCAGCTGGTATTCCTTTCTCCAAACATGAGTTTGCAAATCAATTAGAGGACCTCAAGAGTGAGGTGAGACAGACCATTGCCATGCAACTTGATACATTCCGAATCCAGCAGAAGAAAGAGGAAGCTGAGAGGGCTTTGGCTATCTTCTGCCCTAGGTGTACAAGGAAGCACCCTAAGAACGAGTGCCCATTACATTCGGTTGAGGTATGTTTTGTCTGTGAGGAGGACCACCCCACAAACCAATGTCCAACCTTACCTGGGCTTAAAGCCATGTATCAAGGGACAGAAGCACCCACTGAACCTCTCTATTTCCTCAACCAAAGGAGGCCACATGGACCTAGACCTTACCAACAGGGGATGCAAGGGACACCTCAAGCTTATTATAGCCCCAACCAATCTGCTCCTATGCCTTCCTAGGGTCCCCCTGCTCATCCTTCCTGGTCTGTGCCTCCTCCATGGTCTTACCCGCCTTAGTACCATACTCAGCCCACTACTCATTCGTTTCACTCACATGCCCAGCCACAGCCTCAGTGGAATGCACCTCAACCGGGGTGGAGGCCCCAATACAATACTCCTCCCGCCATTTTGCCTCCACCACCAGCTCAACCACAACCATTACCTCCTGCTCCTCCAAGGTAGCCCTAAATGCCTGCTCAACCGAACCCGAACCCTAACAACCGACAGGCCCAGCAGGTATATACTGGGGAAACATCATGCCCTACCTATGCTGTGGAGATCCAGGAGATCAACCTGCGATCTGGAAAGACTCTTCCGGATCGCCAACCTCCTCCCCCGGAGGACGAGGAAGATAAACAGGAAAGTGAACCAAAAGCCATTCCACCCTTTCCTGAGAGACTAACGGCCACCACACAACCCAACCCAGAGGAGGATGAGCTTCTGGGAGAACTCAAACAGTTGTGTGTGAGAATACCACTTCTCCAAGCCATCAAAGATGTACCGATATACAACAAACTGGTTAAGGAAAAGTGTTTCAGACACCCAGGCAGGCGAAAAAGAGATGCTTCAACCATCAATGTCATAGGACAACTGTCTGATCTTATGTTGGGGCAGGCCATCTGCCCAAAGTATTTGGATCCTGGGAGTCCTGTAGTTGATGTCCACATCAATGGCACCATCATACCCCACACATTGATTGATCTGGGGGCTGCCATTAATGTGATGACCAAGGATACCATGCTCAAACTCAACCTTCAGGGTTCCTTGAGAAAGACCTCGACAGTCTGTTCAGGGCCCCAAAATCGGGTGAACAACAAGGGGGATACCCACCCGGTCTGGAACCTGGTTGGCGGCTCCTTGCCCGTTTGGTGTAGCGGGTCCGACT
Source organism: Pinus tabuliformis (assembly GCA_031772625.1). Classification (NCBI taxonomy): domain Eukaryota; kingdom Viridiplantae; phylum Streptophyta; class Pinopsida; order Pinales; family Pinaceae; genus Pinus; species Pinus tabuliformis. The sequence continues at coordinate 936,410,971 of CM062806.1, forward strand.
GGGGATGATGGGACCAGCTTCCCAATTTAAAGGATGTGTGTGTGTGTGTGTAGATTTTGATGATGCTAATCTAGAGGTAATTTCAAGCTAATCTAATTCTAAACTCTAAACTGACTCTATGCTACTGTAATCTAACAAAAACAACACATCTAATCTATACTAACCCGGGGTAGGATTCTTTCATCATGCGATCTGAAAAGATTTCATACAATAACTGGTAATAAAGATCATTCAGCTATCATAAGAATATAAATCAATTAAGATAAACCATTCTGCATAAGAAGTTAGGCAAAACAGTTGTGAACAGCATATCGCATGATAAGTTATTCATATGTTAAGCACAAACAAATGATTCCACCGTACAAAAGTGCCAAATGGTAACCCAGATATTCATACATCAACATATAAACAAATCAGTTGTATATCACTCTGAGAATATGAGCAGAAATTAATCAAGAGATAAAAGTACCATTTATGACTGATTTTACTCACAAACTTCAAGCAATAACGATTTATCTCTACTTACTTCTAACATCTACTAAGAGTACAGAAGTGCAACATCAGTAGCAGACATTAAAATGCAAACATAAATAAATCTCGATCCATCCATTCATCAAAAACCACCTCCGAGGGTGCAAAAGTGCATGTTCTGAGGACAAGTTTTTTGACAAATTTCCGGACCCTTCTCCAAATGCCATGAGAAGGGTTAAATACTACTAACTAACTAATCTTAATTACACAAATTTAGGGAACGGCTTCAAATGACCGCCCTTTTACTAAAACAAATTTATTTCTAAAAATTGAATCTAATTTCTAACCGTTTCTGTATCTGCTCCTTAGTGCTGTAAGCAATGCGAGGTTCGCCTGGAAAGAGTCGGCTGGTTGTCTTTTCCTTTTGCTCGAGCGATAAAAGTAGAAATAACAAAAGCTGGCACCTCTTTCTGACAAACTAGAAGATATTTTTGAAAATCTTCCTCTGGCTGGGTGTATTTGCTGTGTGTATACTTAGTATAACCTAGATTTCTTTCAAACTGATTGTGCTGTTGCTATTTCGGTTTCCGGCCGTGCGAATTACTCAATGAGTTAGGGATTTCGTTGCCTGAACAATCTTACGTATTGAGAATTACTTCCGTTCTTTGTTCCAGGTTTTTCTGAAGCGTACTCCCTCTTTAGCGTTTTTCTTTTTGCTTTATCCAATCTGAGCTTCAGGATCTTTTGCAAACATGCTGCTTTTGTGCGCCTTTGACTCTGAGTCTTGGATAGTCTATTTTCATCAGTGTTTGTGGAGTGATACTCTGGAATCCGCGGCTCTGCTGCATGCGGCATCCATTTGCGAAGGCATCTCCTCTCTGTTCTTCAAGTATTGGCGCTTTCCCCTTTTCCTTAGATGTTTCCTGCATATAGATTTATATTAGTTGCTGCCTTACAGTTTACGCAAAGGAAAAGAGAAATGACGAAAAGATTGACATGAAAGCTTTAAGTTCTAATGAATGCATAATCATGACACTCATAATGACTTGACTCTTCGAAAAACGCAACACGATCATCTTTGGATACTCAGGCGTGCAATCATTAATTTCCCTTAAGGTGAGCGCTCGATTTTGGGTTTACAGATCATGCCGAAGAAACTTTGCGATGAGTGGTTTCTGCGATTCGTATCGCAGCAATTAATAGTCTCATTCGTCGCAGATCGCAAATCGCAAAATCGCAGTTTGTAAGATCGCAGGTCGCAAATCGCAATATCGCAATTTTCATTTGCTCATTGTGTGCTGCTTATGCGACGTTGCGATATGTGACATCGCATATCGGCCATCGGCGATTCCTTAGATTTTCTTTTAAGGGCGCTTTCAAAAATATGCGATGCGATGAATGTCGCATCGCTTCATTGCAGCTTACTTATGCACATAGGAAAACGCTTCACTCTCTCTTTGCGATGCGATATAGCTTTTAGGGAGTTAAATACAAAAATTTTGATAAAAATATTTTTGAGATTTTTTGTTAAGGGTCCCCCTTTGCTTGATATTATTGCTAATACTAAACAAAGAGGGGGGTTGTTGGTGACCACAACAATGGAGATTCACTGTGAAGAACCAGTTATCTCTGCTTTTCTATTGACATTTCCACTTCCGAAACAGAAAAAATTTCATATGTCTAAATTTTGTTATGGACAGATAGAGTAGATTACCCCTCATCCTGTCAATGATACTTTGTTTCAACCTTTCTTTTTGTCCAATTGTCTGCTTCCCTAGGCTTAGTTCTTGCATTCATACCAGACATTACTCGGTCCTTTTTAAAGATAAAATAAGGTCTTCTCTGCGTACTGGCTTTTAAAATATGCTCATTTGTCGTAGGTAGAGCCTCTGCTGCCCGCAAGCGTCCATAGCCTCGACAGGGTTACCATGTTATCCAGCAATGATCCTTTTTCCTGCTTGAGGTTATTTACAACACTTCAGAGAAAAATCCTTTTTGACACTTTTTCCTTTTTTATTCTCTAAAGAACAATGTCTTGGTTTGGTGGCCAAATTATGACACAGTCATTCACTTGATTTACACTTTTGTTGAACAAGCTGGCTCGTGATGAGACCCCTTGTCTTTTGATTGCAACAATCTTGAGTCGTTGCCCTGTTTTGATAGACAGTATTGGCAAAGTCAACAAGTTATAATATCTGTGATCATGATAAGCCGGCTCGTGATGAGAACTCTTATTCTTTGAGATATAGTGTTTTCTCGGATTGTTTCTCTGAATGCTGCGGTTTCCTTTTGCAGGGAGGAAGTCATTGTTTTTCCTTAAGAAAGCTCTGGACGACAATAATAGAGTTTGAAAACAATAGCTTTACAGAGAATATTTATTTTATTATTGATGATACCTTTCATTGTGCTGACATAAAACAATTTTTTACCAAAGGTTGCTTTCATCAAAGTCTTTTGAGAGGTTGAAACTAATATCATATTCAGGGTAAAGTTAACTCTATTTGTCAATAATAAAAATTAGATCTTTTCGAAAAGTTTTGCTATTTGTACAAGTGAAATCAAAATCTGATAGAGAGTTAGTGTGCTCTTTCATGAATCCTTTTCAATGATCACTTACAACTGATTTTATTTATAAGAAAGAGAAAAACAAAATAAAAATAAAAACAAACTAAAACTATCCTACAAAAATAGAAGAATGATCTTCTTATGGAAAATACATTTTAAGAATCTGTCCATTCACAGGCAAAGAATCTCTTCTACCTGCCAAATCCTGCAACACAAACGTCGATGGGCCTATGACTTCTACAATCTGAAAAGGACCAAGCCACAGCTTCTGAAATTTCGTATGCTTGCCCTTTTCTTCATGAGCCTTATCCCATTTCAAAACTAAATCTCCCATCTGAAAGTTCTTTCTGGTTATGATGTTTGAGTCAAAAGAGGATTTTATTAGCGCTTGGTGGTGAGCATGGGTTTTCTTAGCTTGTTCTCGTTGTTCTTCTAGTTTGATTATCTCCATTTGTCTCAATTGCAAAGAGGAAGTAGATACTTCATCGATGTGTTGTACTAAAGACAAAGAGGGAATGACTAAGTGAGTAGGAAGAACCACTTCTTTCCCATAAACTAAATTAAAGGGAGAAGTGTTGATCGAAGCTTTCTTCGTAATTCTGTCTGCCCATAAAGCATTAACCAGCGCTTTGTGCCAATTCTTTTGGTTTTGGTCAACTGTTCTTTTAATAATCCTGATTAGGTTTTTGTTCGTTGATTCAGCCAACCCGTTACCTTGCGGATAGTAGTTGGCAGAATATTTCAGTTTGAACCCTCTTTTAAGTGCAAACTCAGTCATTGCATTTCCAGAAAAATATGATGCATTATCAAACATTAAGGCCGTTGGCAACCCAAACCTAGTGATGATAAATTGATCTATGAATTCAATAATGTTTTCAGAATTAACTGTCTTGAGAGGAACTGCTTCTACCCATTTAGTAAAATAATCTGTTGCCGTGAGGATATACCTATGCTGCTTAGAAGAGTGAGGAACGATCTCACCTATTATGTCCAAGCCCCACCGGCTGAATGGTTGCTCGATGTTAACCGGATGCAGTGGCATGGATGATTTCTTTTGTTTCCCTACAGCAGTCTGGCAGATTTGGCATTTCCTTACGTAATTGTATGAGTCTTTGAACAGCGTGGGCCAATAATATCCTGCACGTAAGATCTTATGCGCAATAGTTTCTCCAGCATAGTGTCCACCTGCTGGTCCATCGTGGAGTTCCTGCAAAACCTTTTCGGCTTTAGTTTCTCAAGACATCTAAGAAGTACAGAATCATAATTCCTTTTAAACAGAACACCATTTATGAGCTGGTATTGTTTAGCTTTCAATCTCAGAGCTCTTTTCTTGGTGTGATCCAGGTGTGATGGAGCATACCCGTTCTTAAGATAATAAATGGTGTCCGCATATAATGATTCTGTGTCGTTTAGGCTTACCTCATATGTATGTACCTCTTCAGATGAGTTCTCAGGAATTTGCGATGCTCCAGCTAACATCTTGCAAAAGCCTTGACCTCTTACGATGTTTCCTGGTTTGATCTCAAGATCGTATTCTTGTAAAGCGGTAATCCAATTCGCCCTCTTTTCGCCCACATCCTTCTGTACCAACAGGTTTCTTACCGCTGGAAATGGTACGACGACTTTGGTATGGGCTTTAAGTAAGAAAGGTCTGAAATATTTGATCGCTTTGAAAACAGCATATGCTTGTTTCTCCACGTCTGAATAATTGAGCTCAGCACCTTGTAAGTTCGAGCTAAAGAACGCGATTGGAGTTTCCGCCTTCTCTTGATTTGCTTGAGTCAAAATCGCGGCATAAGATTTCTCTGAGGCAAAAGTGTATAAGATAAAGGATTCTGAAAAATTTGGGGTAGCTAAAGATGGAGCATTGATGATAGCTTGTTTGATCAAGTTGAATGCTTCGTGCTCATCTAGGCCCCATTTAAAATTTGAATTCTTTTTTATCATATTTTGTAAAGGAGAAATAATACGTGAAAAATCCGGGACAAACCTTTTTGCAAAATTGATTTGTCCAAGGAAGGATTGCATGGCCTTTTTGTTATGGGGAATGGATATTTCGGAAATTTCTTTGATTTTGTCAGGTTCAATGTGAATACCAGATTTCGACACTATGAATCCGAGCAATTTCCCTTCACTTAACGCGAAAAAAGATTTCTTTGGGTTAAGTGAAATCCCATACCTTAAACATCTTTGAAAGATTTGTTTCAAGTCTTTGAGATGGTCGCTTCGCTTCTTGGAGTACATTGTTATATCATCCAGGTAAATCACTACCGATTTATTGACTAAACCTTTAAACGCGATGTCCATGGCTCTCTGAAAGGTAGCGCCGGCATTGATCAGACCAAATGGCATCTTCCGATATGCGTATGTGCCCCATTTGGTTCGGAATGTGGTTTTTAACTGATCATCGGGATGTACCAGCACTTGATTGTATCCTGAAAATCCATCCAGGAAAGACATTAATTCTGAGCCCGCTACTGCCTGTAGTATTTGCTCCATAGGTGGGAGGGGAAAATTGTCTTTCTGACAGGCTTTGTTGAGATTCCAGAAATCAATACAGATTCGAATATCTCTGTTTTTCTTCCTAACGGGCACCATATTGGATACCCATTTGGAATGTCTGACGGGGAAAATTATTCTGGCTCTCAACAACTTATTTAGCTCAGTCTTTATCTGATTTTCTAAGTTGGGGTGGATTTTTCTGAGCTTCTGCTGGACAGTTTTTTCATTGTCAATCATAGGGATAGAAGTGTTGTATGTCTTCAGCTCATCATAATTCCATGCAAAAACGTTTTTGTATTGTCTCAGAAGACGGATATATGCTGATTTTTCTTCAAGGGCTAGGCCGTGGCCCAAATTAACGTTTTGCGGCTTCTGATCGGTTCCTAGGTTCACTAATTCATAATTCAGAGTTGAACTGTAGAGTTTAGAATTGGCAGACCTTTTAAACCGACTTTTCAAATCATATAAATCTTCTAACTTAACCACCGATTTAGGTATAGCATTATCAGTGCTATTTTGTTGAATTTGGTGATCATGATGGTCTTCGTCAATTATTTGATTTGAGTAGGATCCTTCAGAAGTGAGGAAATTTACAATGTCAGGGTCGTCGTTGAATACTCTCCAGTTGGTGATGTTGTCAGGGATGGATGGTCTAAAGATTAATTCTATTGAGAACCTATCGGGACTAAAATCTTCGGAGGGAATAAGTCTAGAGGCTACGTTAGCTAACAGGTCTGCGCTCGCATTTTGGAGTCTTGGGATTGACGAAATATTGAATGCTATGAAATGTGAAGTCAGATCTTGTACTAAAGATTGATAGTGCTTTAAATGACTTGACAGGCAGTGTATGGTGTTACGTACCTGTTTGACGACAATTTCAGAATCTCCAAAGACTTGAAGATACTTAACATTCATCCTGATTGCTTTGTATAGGCCTTGCACCAAGGCTTCGTATTTTGCTGTATTGTTTGTGCAATCGAACTCAAGTCTGCATGTAAGCATGGTCTTGTTTCCGTCTGGGCTAATCAAAACGCATCCTGCTCCTGCTCCCTCGTTAGATTTAGAGCCATCAAAATATAATTTCCAAAACAAAGATGTATTTACAGAGTTATCTAAAAATTTAAAACACTTTGAATCATCAGTTTGGGAAAAATTTTCAACTTGGGACAAAACTGAATTTTCTAAGTAAGGTGATGTGTGAGCATTGAAATTGCCGAGGAAAGAATCTACTGAGTAATTGCCTATGATACTGCTGTTGTATGCTATTGCTTCATTATCTCCTTCCAATTCAGTCACTATGTATTTTTGGTGCAACTCTCGTTCAACCTTTATTTGATTGGGTTTACCGTTGTAGGGTAACCACATGTGTGACCAGTCGGTTGAGAAATATCCGTGGAGTTTTTCGGACCAATCCCTGCTAAGAATTAAACCATAGAATTCAGGGATATCAGCTACTAGAATGTCGATAACCTGGCATACTTTCGGGTTAGACGACAATCTTATGGTCACCTGGTTAAGTTCACCAATCACTTCGACTTGAGATCGATCAAGTTGAACTATGCGCACTGCGGATTTTTGTGGCTGAACATTCAATTTGGCACATATTGATCTGGGTAAAATATTCGTTGAAGCACTAGAATCAACCAGGCAATTGTGCACGTTTTTATTGAAAATTTCATAAGTGAGAAGAAAAGGAGGAGTATGAGATCTTGATCTTCCTCCAATCAAGGCAATGTCATTTGGATCAATCTTATTGATCATGTTGGTTGGAGGTCTTCCCATGTTGTGGGAAGCTACAGCTGTAGGTAAAGATGTAGTAGGCACGGCATGTAATTCTTTCATCATTATTTTTTTTTGATGTTTCAATTTGCTCAATTCGTAAAGAGTGATATTAGCCCTAGTCTTTTTCATGTCATCGATAATGTTATACTCCATTTCATCCGACACTATCAGTGTTCTTGATGGAGGTGCTTGATCTGATTGGACTGGGCTAAATTGGGTCGCTCTAGCAGTTGTTTTCTTTGTTGCGACCTTATCTTTTGTTGCAGAGCTTGCGCCCTTCTGTTTAGGGGTGGTTTGGGGAGGATCAAGTTGATTTTTGCTTCGTGTGCTAACCGGAAATGCTTCTTGATCTTCTTCTTGTGGGAGGATGAAATCCCACATTCCTTGTAGTTCCACAACTTCTTCATCATCGGTCTGCCCTTCAGTGGTATTCTCTTCTTCTTCTTCTTCTTCAGATTCAACGTTTGAGACAACATTGGGTGGTTTCATCTCCATGGGAAGATTTCTTTTAAAAGGTCTATAGGGCTTTTTTGAAGAAGTTTCTGCTACTTGCTTTCTTATGTCAATCATCTCATTGGACATGGCCTTTAACAATTTTTGTAATCCTTCCATATCGAAAGGATCTTTCGTTTGCTTCTTCTTGGTGTCTTCTTTGAAAGAGATTTTCTTAGATTTGCGTTCTTCTATTGCAGATCTCTTTTCTAGGGCAACTACGCGTTTTTCTACTGCTAATGCCTCAGTCAAGTTTTCAACTAAGGTTGTCTTGTTTGCCCTATCTACGAAGATAGCCAAGTTTGATGGTAAGGCCGTGATGTACCACTCACATCTTACTTCCTCACTGGGTTGAGAAGCAGCGGGAATTTTGTTGAGGATCTTATTGAACTATAAATTGAAATCTTTAATGGGTTCTCTAGTCTCAGCTTTAAGATTAGATAGGTCATTGATCAATGTCGTTGTTGATCTGTCATCGCCAAACTTGGTGAGGAATTGACTTTGAAAAATGTCCCAACTTGTGATGGACCCGGAAGGTAACGAAAAGTACCATGACCCGGCTGTTCCTTGCATTGTATAAGGAAAAAGCCGGACGACAGCATCCTCGTTGGTAACTCCGTTGAGATTAACAGAAAGCATGAAATTATTGATATGCTCTTCGGCTAGCATGCCTGTTTCTGGATTGAATTTGGGTAGCCATTTCTCGGGATGGGCCGGTATTGGGCTCAGGGGTGGAGGCATCAAAACCGCCCCAGGATTGTTCCATGGAGACTGGGCCATCATTGAGCTGCTAGTTAATGAAAGTGCAGAAGACGGTCCCTGATGCTGAGAAGATGAAGATATTATGATCTTTGATGATTGAAGAGGAAAGGTCGTGGAAGATGGATGAGTGATTTGGGATGAGGATGTGGGTGGTTGACTTCGCGGTGAGGGAGCTGAAATGGACGAAGTAGATGAAAGAGTCTCACGGTCAGACTCTAGTGGTGTTTTCCTTGCTCTTTTCCTAGTAGGGAGAGGGAGTTCACTTGGTTGAATACCAAATTTTTCACTCTTCAATCTGGTCGGGGGATGAGCAGGATTGTACTGCGAAGTCACGCTGCTGTGAGATTTATCAGACCTCTGAGAAAAAATAGAGAATCCCTGGAGTTTACGAATCAAAGTTTGAATTTCAGGGGGTTCAATGATCAGTTGGTCTGATATATTAGGGTAGGTAGCAGCGGTGGATACTCGAGCGACTTCTAACTCCGGGTTTAACCGTATTGGAGAAGTCGGGGGAGTTGATGAGGGTGATTTACTCTCAGAATGGTATTTGGATTTTGACTTAGTTGCCATTCATAGTTCGTGCCCTCCTTCTAGCGCCAAATATGTTGAGGGCCCCAAAATCGGGTCAACAACAAGGGGGATACCCACCCGGTCCGGAACCTGGTTGGCGGCTCCTTGCCCGTTTGGTGTAGCGGGTCCGACTGGGGATGATGGGACCAGCTTCCCAATTTAAAGGATGTGTGTGTGTGTGTAGATTTTGATGATGCTAATCTAGAGGTAATTTCAAGCTAATCTAATTCTAAACTCTAAACTGACTCTATGCTACTGTAATCTAACAAAAACAACACATCTAATCTATACTAACCCGGGGTAGGATTCTTTCATCATGCGATCTAAAAAGATTTCATACAATAACTGGTAATAAAGATCATTCAACTATCATAAGAATATAAATCAATTAAGATAAACCATTCTGCATAAGAAGTTAGGCAAAACAGTTGTGAACAGCATATCGCATGATAAGTTATTCATATGTTAAGCACAAACAAATGATTCCACCGTACAAAAGTGCCAAATGGTAACCCAGATATTCATACATCAACATATAAACAAATCAGTTGTATATCACTCTGAGAATATGAGCAGAAATTAATCAAGAGATAAAAGTACCATTTATGACTGATTTTACTCACAAACTTCAAGCAATAACGATTTATCTCTACTTACTTCTAACATCTACTAAGAGTACAGAAGTGCAACATCAGTAGCAGATATTAAAATGCAAACATAAATAAATCTCGATCCATCCATTCATCAAAAACCACCTCCGAGGGTTCAAAAGTGCATGTTCTGAGGACAAGTTTTTTGACAAATTTCCGGACCCTTCTCCAAATTCCATGAAAAGGGTTAAATACTACTAACTAACTAATCTTAATTACACAAATTTAGGGAATGGCTTCAAATGACCGCCCTTTTACTAAAACAAATTTATTTCTAAAAATTGAATCTAATTTCTAACCGTTTCTGTATCTGCTCCTTAGTGCTGTAAGCAATGCGAAGTTCGCCTGGAAAGAGTCGGCTGGTTGTCTTTTCCTTTTGCTCGAGCGATAAAAGTAGAAATAACAAAAGCTGGCACCTCTTTCTGACAAACTAGAAGATATTTTTGAAAATCTTCCTCTGGCTGGGTGTATTTGTTGTGTGTATACTTAGTATAACCCAGATTTCTTTCAAACTGATTGTGTTGTTGCTATTTCGGTTTCCGGCCGTGCGAATGACTCAATGAGTTAGGGATTTCGTTGCCTGAGCAATCTTACGTATTGAGAATTGCTTCAGTTCTTTGTTCCAGGCTTTTCTGAAGCATACTCCCTCTTTAGCATTTTTCTTTTTGCTTTATCCAATCTGAGCTTCAGGATCTTTTGCAAACATGCTGCTTTTGTGCGCCTTTGACTCTGAGTCTTGGATAGTCTATTTTCATCAGTGTCTGTGGAGTGATACTCTGGAATCCGCGGCTCTGCTGCATGCGGCATCCATTTGCGAAGGCATCTCCTCTCTGTTCTTCAAGTATTGGCACTTTCCCCTTTTCCTTAGATGTTTCCTGCATATAGATTTATATTAGTTGCTGCCTTACAGTTTACGCAAAGGAAAAGAGAAATGACGAAAAGATTGACATGAAAGCTTTAAGTTCTAATGAATGCATAATCATGACACTCATAATGACTTGACTCTTCGAAAAATGCAACACGATCATCTTTGGATACTCAGGCGTGCAATCATTAATTTCCCTTAAGGTGAGCGCTCGATTTTGGGTTTACAGATCATGCCGAAGAAACTTTGCGATGAGTGGTTTCTGCGATTCGTATCGCAGCAATTAATAGTCTCATTCGTCGCAGATCGCAAATCGCAAAATCGCAGTTTGTAAGATCGCAGGTCGCAAATCGCAATATCGCAATTTTCATTTGCTCATTGTGTGCTGCTTATGCGACGTTGCGATATGCGACGTCGCATATCGGCCATCGGCGATTCCTTAGATTTTCTTTTAAGGGCACTTTCAAAAATATGCGATGCGATGAATGTCGCATCGCTTCATTGCAGCTTACTTATGCGCATAGGAAAACGCTTCACTCTCTCTTTGCGATGCGATATAGCTTTTAGGGAGTTAAATACAAAAATTTTGATAAAAATATTTTTGAGATTTTTTGTTAAGGGTCCCCCTTTGCTTGATATTATTGCTAATACCAAACAAAGAGGGGGGGTTGTTGGTGACCACAACACAGTCCTGCAACTAGCAGATCGCTCCACCGTGACTCCCGAAGGGATTGTAGAGGATGTCTTGGCCTTTGTTGACTCTTGGGAGTACCCTGCAGACTTCTTGGTTCTGCAACCAAAGGCAAAGCTTACTGGAAACCCCCTTATTTTGGGAAGGCCTTGGTTAGCCACTACAGATGCTTACATAAGCTGCCGTGCAGGAAACATGACCATCAAAAATGGTCCTATGTCCAAGCAGCTAGTCCTGTACCCTCCTGCCCAACCCTTATTAGAGCATGACTTACCACTTTGGTTGGAGGAAGGAGAAGAGGATGAGGTGTACTCAGCACCTTTGTGCACCCTAGACACCACTAGGGGAGGCCCCCCGACCGAGGATGATTTGATTGAGACCTTGATCCAGAATCCACCTCCCAGTGCATTGTCCTTAGAGGAATTGGTGGAGGATGCCCAAGCCAGCACCTTAGTGGACCTTTGTGTGACCAACTCTGTCACTCCCAGAGTAAAAAATGTGGAGTTCGGCCCTGAGAGAACGTTAAAGATCAGCTCCTCCCTATCTCCTTCCCAGGAAAAGGAGCTATGTAGTCTGTTGGCCAGCCATCTAGATGCTTTTGCTTGGAGCTATAAGGAGATGAAAGGAGTCCATCCTTCGGTCTGTACCCATCACATCTACATCAAAGAAGATTGTAAACCGGTTAGGCAACCCCAAAGGAGAATGAATCCAGCCCTTAAGGACATCGTCAAGGAGGAATTGCAAAAACTGTTGGATGCCGGATTCATTTACCCCATCTCGGATAGCAAATGGGTGTCCCCTCTGGTGTTGGTTCCCAAGAAAAACGGGAAGTGGAGAATCTGTGTGGACTACCGAGAACTGAACAAGGCCACCAAGAAAGACCATTTTCCTCTACCCTTCATAGATCAAGTGTTGGATGGACTGGCAGGAAAGAAGTTTTTTTCTTTCCTAGATGGGTTTAGCGGGTATAACCAGATCCAAATCAGCCCAGAAGACCAAGATAAGACCACCTTCACTTGTCCTTGGGGTACCTTTGCTTACCGAGTTCTTCCCTTTGGACTATGCAATGCTCCTGCCACCTTCCAGAGAGCCGTCTTGAGCATCTTTTCTGAGCTGGTCCATGATTCGGTGGAAATCTATATGGATGACTTCACTCCTTATGGGTTCAACTTCCAGGAAGCATTGTCCAATCTGGGAAAATTCCTAACCAAGTGCATTGAGATGAACCTGTCCCTTAGTCCTGAAAAGTGTGAATTCTTGATGACTGAAGGGACCGTGCTAGGCCATACCATTTCTCGCCAAGGGTTACAGGTGGATCCTAACAAAATTGCTCTCATCAAGAAGGTTCCACCTCCTTAGAAGGTAAGAGATGTTCGAAGTTTCTTAGGTTTAGCAGGGTATTATAGGAGATTCATTAAAGACTTCAGCAAGCTAGCCTCGCCATTGTTTAGCCTCTTGGCAAAAGATGTTGAGTTTAAATGGACTGACGATTTTCAGAAGGCTCTAAATGAATTAAAGGACAAGTTGGTGTCTGCCCCAATCTTGAGAGGTCCAAACTGGGCCCTACCTTTCCACATCCACATTGATGCCTCGAACAAAGCCATAGGGGCAGCCTTAGGACAAGTTGAACAGAAACTTCCATACGCCATATACTTTGTCAGCAAAAACTTATCCAAGGCATAACTGAATTACACTGTAACTGAGAAAGAATTCTTGGTCGTGGTCCATGCATTGAACAAGTTCCGACATTATATCACTGGATATCAAACATTTGTACATACTGATCATGTTGCAATTAGATATTTAATGAATAAACCAAATGTGAATGCTCGTATTATTAGATGGTTACTTTTGTTGCAACAGTTTGATTTGACTATTGTTGACAAACCAGGTAAAGAAAATGTTGTTGCTGACTTTTTGTCTAGATTGGATTTACCTGCAGGTGAGGATGGAACAGTGGATGACCAGATGCCAGATGAACCTCTGTTTGCTATCTCAGTACTCTCTCCATGGTTTGCGGATATAGCAAACTACCTTGTCTCAGCACAGTTCCCTCCGCACCTATCCTCAAGAGAGAAGAGCAGGATCGTACGGAAGAGTGCCTCATTCACTTGGATCAGGGGCAACCTGTTCAAGCTTGGCCCCGATCAGATCTTAAGGCATTGTGTAAGGGAGGAGGAAGTCTTTGATATCCTCCTAACCTGTCATGACGGGCCTTGTGGAGGACATTTTGCAGCCAAAAGGACTGCCTTCAAAATCCTACAGGCAGGCTACTATTGGCCCACACTTCATCAAGATGTCAGAAGGTATATCAGCCAATGTGACCGATGCCAAAGGATGGGGAAACTAACTCCAAGGGACGAAATGCCTCTCCAACCTCAAGTGACTCTTGAGCCATTTGAGAAGTGGGGTATGGATTTTGTGGGTCCAATCAATCCTCCTTCGAGGCAAAGGTCTTACATCATTGTGTGCACAGACTACCTGACAAAGTGGGCAGAAACCAAGGCAATCAAAGCAACGACAGAAGAAAAGGTGGCCGAGTTCTTAAGAGAAAACATCTTCTACAAATTTGGCTACCCAAGAGAGCTAGTCACCAATCAAGGAAGCCAGTTCACCTCCAACTTAATTGAAGACCTACTCGCTCATCACAAAATCAAGCATAGGACTTCCACCCCCTATCATCCTCAAGCAAATGGGCAGGTGGAAGTCACCAATAGAGCATTGGAAGGGATTTTGACTAAGGTGGTGAGCAGCAGTAGAAAAGATTGGGCAGATCGCCTGGTTGAGGCCACGTGGGCTTACAACACCACTTGGAAGACCACAACCGGCTTCACACCTTATAAGCTGGTCTATGGGAAGAGAGCTTTGCTGTCAATTGAGTTCGAGTACAACACCTTGAGGATGGTAGCTCAGTTGGACCTGGATCTCAGCCATGCCCAACAAGAAAGGTTATTGCAGCTGAATGGATTGGATGAGCACCGAATGTAGGCCCTTCTCCACTCAGAAGTGGTTCAACTTCAGAGGAAGGTGTGGCATGACCAACACCTCAATGACAAGCAATTTCAGCCGGGAGATTGGGCGCTGTTGTATGATTCCAGGCATAAGGATTTCAAGGGGAAGCTGAGAACCAGATAGCTGGGACCATATGTAGTGGAAAAATGTAATGACAATGGGTCTGTTCTTATTCGGACCATTGATGAGGAGGCCATCCCCATGCTCGTCAATGGGCATCGACTAAAGATCTACAGAAAACCTCTTTCAAGGCAAGAATTCATCAAAACTGTGGAAAAATCAGTACTGGTCATAGAGAAGGGTTCTGCCCCTATTTTGGGCATACCCTGAACATCTCAAAAAAATAAATAAATAAATAAATAAAGATCCTTGGGTGAAAACCTTTCTGAGGCTCCCAAGGCAGATGGTAGGGGTGAAAACCTCATTGAGGCGTCCCTGCTGTCTTTCTGAAAATGTTTGAAAAATACCCTTGGGTGAAAACCTCTCTGAGGCGCTCAAGGCAGATGGTAAGGGTGAAAACCTCATGGAGGCGCCCCTGCTGTCTTTCAAAAAAAAAAAGAGAAAAAAAACAAACAAAGAAACAGGGAAAACAGGTTCAAGATTTGATAGTTCATGCAGGTTGCAGGTATTCCATGCAGGAAAAGAGGCCCCTCAACTCAAGGACAAGGGTCCCTACTATGCTACCAGGTGACCTCACCAGCACTCCCTCCAGAAACACTCATCTCTTCCAAGGTCTGGGCATGATTTGATCACCGTTTAGCCTTCTACAAGAAGCTACAGGAAGTTCTGTATTTCTACAGGAAACTTCCTGTAGAATCTTTGGACGGGCCAGGACCGACTGTGTGGGAAGATCTGAAGCCCGAGGTCCGACACGGAGGCATGCAAGCTAATGTTTTTCTCCATCACCCACTGCTGTCGCCTCCTTCTACCACCCCAGTTGCCATGCAATGGAAATACCTGCACAGTCAAATCAGAACGTTGAATTCTCAGAGGAAGTGATTCTCAAATGGAATAAAGGATGCAGAGACCCCATGCGCTACTTATCAAAGCCATCCGAGGACCCTGCGACCGTGACCGTGATGCCACCGTCTCCACCGTTTCGGCATGCACCCGAGGAGGAAAAACTGCTACAGGACATCCTACAGGAATCCCGTAGCAGTTCATCCAGCTAGAGCGTACACCATCAAGGCACCTGCAACACATAGAGCGGGCACATGCACCATCCGCAGCCAGGTAATAAGCTTCGTAACCAGCAGCAGTCTGCAAGGAGGAACCCCCGTGCCTGTGCATGAAGCAGCAGCAAGCGGATCCGTCACCCTCGTCCTGAAGCCTGGAAACAACGTCGCGGCCGCACAGGTAAGTGCCTCACCCTTTTTCGTCAAATTACATGAACAATGCTCTAAAATGTTTGCGAGTATGAAAATGAATGGGTTGAGCAGTCGGGTAGCCATTCAACTGGCCAACATGACCAGTCTGATGGTCTCGTCAGATTCGGAAAGTATTGGTCGTGTCAAGCAAAACAGGTAATGGACACGTGAGAAGCGTCCAGTCGGGGAGAAGCGGCGATCTAACGGAAATGGCGGCGGCAGATATGCAGGGAATGATGCGGCGGTCAGGCAGACTTGCAGTGAAATGAATAGGTGACGTCGTCCAACGGTCCGGCAGGGACAGCTCACCCCCGCGCCACGAGTTCGGCAGGGATTCAAATCCACCGGCTAGATCGTCACTCCACTCATTTATCATCAGCCGTTTTGCAGTCGAGTAAGCGTCCGAATTTCTCTGAAGCTCGTTACTCCAAGTCCTTGGCTTGTTCAAACGTCTGGTGGTTGCACAGAAGGCGCAGAACCACTGACGTGCTCTCCGGAACCTGTGCGCGACTTCTACAGGAAGTTGCGCTACAGGAAGCTCGTCGCTACAGAGGAAATCGATCTATTCACGTCAAAGGTGGCGAATCGGAAAAGGTAAGCCTGAACCTGTTCCTCCCATGCAATTGGTTTGAAGGGTGGCGAAGTCAACGTCCCAAAAAAGTAAAACTACAGTCTGCGCATAAATTTGCAAACGTCGTCTTCCTTTTGCATGAGAATTGTCGTCGTAGTGTATGTGCGGGGTTTTCTACAGGATTTGGTTCGTAATTGAGCCCCTGTCAAGGCTCACCTGTAGATAGCCGAGAATTCACGAACTGTGTGCTTGGCAGAGGCGTAATTCTACGCTCTGTCTCAAGAAATCCGAAAGGCCCATCTTTTGATACGCACCAGCCACCTCCGGCTAACACAGCAAAGCCTTCACCATGCCGGGTGGATTCATTAGGAAGGAACCGACAGACTCAAAGAAGCTACGGGAAAACCCTGAGGTGGTAGAACTGTTTTCTCGTGCACGATGGATGTCGTTCTGCGACAAGCTTCAAGGTTATGATGATGAGGTGGCAGAGGAATTCCTGCAAGCTTTGAAGCCAAAATCAAAAATGTTGGCCGTTGTCAATTTCAGGGGTTTGAATCTCAGACTCACCCCACAGTTCATCAGCAGAGTCACTGATCTCCCAATGGGGGTACCGTGGGATAAGGAGGAGAGAAAACTAGGCCAGAAGGCTAAAAAGAAGTTCTTTCTACCGGAGGAGCAATTCTCAGAGGATAAGAACGGGGTTCGCAGAGCTAGCCTACAGCCGCTCTGGAGTGAGGTCAGCCTCCAAATTATGAAATATATCACGTGCGAAGGACGATTCAGCATCGTATATGGGTACCATTTCCGGCTGCTCACGGAACTGAGGCACTAAATGGACCTACCTTCAGAAAACAAGCTAAGTATTCCTTACTTCCTCCTGTAGTCCATGACTGAATGTGCCACCAAATTACGAGAGGGCACGCCAGACCAGGTAGCCCATCATGGGCTCATTAAGCTCCTCGTGGAGGATGAACTCCACACATACACTGTTCCTCTCTCGTGGGAAGCCTTCCGAAATTTGACTAAGGATGGCGACATCAAAATGTTGACCGAGGAGCTCACCTCCTCCAGCAGCGAGGAGAAGGAGCCAATACACACAGAGAAGAAAGGGAAAGGCCAAGAAACCGCGGCCAAAGCACCGAAGAAAGAACAAAAGGGGAAACAAGAGAAATACCAGGTTGCCGAAAAAGAGGATGACAAATCCACATTGACACCCAGGGAGAAAAGGTTACAGAGTAGGGTGGAAAGGACTGAACAAGTCCACATCAGTAAAGGCACCTCGAAAGCAGCCTTAGCAAAGTCAAAAGGCAAAGCACCCTCAGCCAAACAGGCTAAAACGGTGTCACCTGTTTCTACAGGAAAACCAAAAACGGCTTCTACAGGAAGCCAGAAATCAGCCGCTACAGGGCCTTCTACAGGAAGCCCTGAGAAAGGAAAACCAAAGGAGAAGACAGCCGAAATTCTTGCAAGGGAGGCAGCAGCCGTGCTGGCCACCCTTAGTACCCCTCCCAAGCTGAAGGAAAAACGAAAGAGGGAGATCCCTCTGTATTTCAAAGCCAGGAGAAGTGTGAGAATCAAAACAGGCAGGCCCCAACCTCCATCCAGCAGCCCAATTACTATAGAAGACACCCCTACCTCGCCAAGGGAGAGGTCCCCCTCAAAAATATCAGTCACTTATGAGCGGGGGAGCCCGAAGACAACTGCTTGGAAGGAGAGAATGGACAGGTTGGCTTCAAAAACCCGGCTACAGGATGCTGAGGCCGTTCTACAGGAAACATTGGCCCGGCTCAAGGAGACAGAGAGAATGGAGGGAGAGGCAGCCACGTCACCACTTAGGGAAGACGGAGTAGAGCCACCGAGGGAGGAAGAGAAAGAGTATATTCCGGAACCTAGTCCCCAGCCAAGCTTGAGCTCGTATTATAACTTTTTGGAGGCTGGGAAAATTATTCCACAGAAATTCACAGTGCCGCTTTTCTTTGCGTTGGAGGAAGAGAGAGTGAGAACCCACACGTGGATGAAGATAGCTAAATCAAAAGGAGTGGCAGATATAGGCCCCTTGGAGGAACAACTCAAGGAGGCACGAAGAGAGTTAGCTATGACCAAACACGTGGCAAACTGCCAGCGGGTATTCCTACAGGAAGAGAATGAGAAACTCAAACTGCAGCTACAGGAACTGAAGAAAGAAAAGGGCACATCATCATAGGACACTACAGTAGAACATCAAGGCAAAGAAGGACTGCAAGTTGGTCTTGGGGAGCTAACCTCGCATCTACAGGAAAGGGAACTGTAAGCACAAATCAAGATACAAGCTCTCAAACAGCAGTTGCAGTAAAAAGAGGCACAACTGGCCTGCATGGCCAGTTGGGCAATGGATGCTCTACAATGTAGACAACCGGCCAAATCTTATGGCCTATACCTACGGGACCAGTGGCTGCAATTTCAAATTAATGCATTGGCGCAGAGGGGTATCTCCCAACTCCAAGACCCCCAGCAATTCACAGAGTTATGCAATAGCAGTTCATCAGAGGACAAGGCCAAACTATCGGAGTTCTATCTCCATAATTTGGCCCTTCCTAATGTGACTTCATGGGATCCCAACACAGTTGTAGGAGATATGCAGTTGATGGCATTTGCCTCATGGTTGAACCATGAAGAAAAGAGAGGAGCAGAGGTCAAAGAGGCCATGAACCGAGAGTTACATGAGCCACTGCTGATTAGAGCAGAGCCAGGGGATCCCACTGCATTGATATCGGCCCACCAACACTTAGCCACCAACCCTCAAACTTTATTGAAATACATGGATCAGCAGGCTCAGGCTATAGCACATTTCGAGGATATGGAGCGACTATTAGGGGACAACTGTGTTCATGCTTGCACCCGCCGATGAAACACATTGTCCCACAGCCTCAAAATCAGAGAATATCACACTCCAACTCGAATGAGGGAAGCTTTAGCATGGGTGCCCCTCTACAAGAAGTCCATACAGAACCTCCAAGCCAGCTGGATTGGCCTCAAGCTAATCCCACCTTTGCTTTTAGGATTAATGGAAGGCAGCACAGAAAAAGAAGAGCATAGGAAGTGGGAAGAGGTGGAAAGGAAGGTTGGGTTCCATGCCAGTGAGGAGGATACGACTTCAGAAACCTGGGATGTGAGAGTGGCGGTGAAAGCAATGAAGGACGAGGAGCTGGATTAGTTGCTCAGGGATGAGCAATCATTTTAGCTGGGGGGTGATGATGAGCCCCAAATTTGGTAACATTTTGGGCTCATTTGGCCTAACTACCCTTGCTCAACCCTTCATTTTTCATAACTTATGCATCATTTTTTAGTATGTTTATGTCATTTGTACGAATAAGGGCAGTCACTATTCCTAGGTGGCTAACACGTGCTCATTTCAGGTTTTTTGACACATGATTGGAGCAAAACCGAGCAAATAAGGGCCAGAAGACAGCCAAGATGGGGTTGAGGATTCGTAGGAGGGTTGTCCACAGCATTAAATGGCCTTCCTCGGGATCTTCACCCCCAACTCCGAGCTCCAACAGCCACCACAACCGGATCTAGAAGGCAGCCAAACGGATTTTGAGGAAGCAGCTGTTCACTCCCAGTTTGGTCAGCCAAGTCCCATAGATTTAGGAGGCCAGCTTGGGGCCTCGTGATGTATAAATGATAAGGCTTTAGCCTTCGAAAAGGACTTTTGAAACACTGTTGCACATTCTGCACTACAAGCTGCTAGCTTTGTTTTTGCTCTTTTGTAGCCATCATTGGCATACTTCTTGACTTATGATTATTATTTTTTAATGGGAAGCAATCAGATTTGATCTCAGTTCTGAGTTTTTAAAAGAGCCTAAGGCCTCCTTCTTTTGTATTGATATCTTTCCTTTCAGCAATATGGTTTTCTTTACATGCATTTGAAACGCAGTTTGTTGAGTTAGATTTCTTGGTGTGGTTAAGTAGGTCATTGTAAGAAGATAGAGTTGCTTCAGATGTTTAGAATAGAGTGAAGAGATTAGAGTTGATAAAAGTTCCAGAAAAGGGTTGCCTGCACTCTCATTTTCACCTCTTTCTAGGGGCTGGAATTGCAGATAGTGCTGCCCACCAAAAACATTGGTTTGCGTACTCATGCAATCTTTGGTGCAATATTTTCGTTTGTAGAAGTTGTCCATGCACTCAGACCTCTTGGAATGTTTCTTTGCTTCAGTACCATACATGATTCTCTTTGGAAATAACGTTGTTGTTCATTGGTTTCATTAAACAGTTAGAATAGGTTAGTAATATTTTGGTTATGTGTAGGACGTGGATGATTTGGTTCAGTTTACACTGTGCAGTGTGACTCCCTCACTCTCTCGTCCTTCTAAGCCTCGTCCAGGCCAACTGCTCATCTCCCAATTAGACCCCTTGTCTCTCAATTACTCTACTGCCCACGACATCCTACCTCTCTTCTTGGCCTTCCATTCCCTCTACCCTCTTTACGACAAACTAGTTTTCCACACCCTCTCATCACCTCATCTCCCTGTCACTAAGTCATTACAAACCCCTCTCCTACCTCCCTATCCATCCATGCAGCCTCTTCCACTCACCCATCACCCAAAATCCAATCGTAGAACATCCTGTAGGAATTACTGAACATCCTGTAGAAATTCTGAAACATCCTGTAGAACCCCTGCAGACTTCCTGTAGAAGCTCATAAACTCGGTTTTTTGGCAGCCAAACTTTGTGAAACTCTCTGGAAGGGTGTTAGGGACCCCTTAGACCCTCTCTAAACCTTCCCAACCTTTTCCAAGCATTTCTCCTCCTTGATCCACCTCTGCACAGTAAAAAGCTAGTTAAAAGCACATGCATGATAATTCTAATAACTGAAACAAAAATACAAAAAATGTTTTCTTCAGATAGAGGTAGTCTAGACACATGCATTTTACCTTCATAGAAGTAATGGCATCTATTTCAGTAGTTTGCATTCCCATCTTTGCATCAGTAAGACTAGCTGGTAGAATTAGGGTTTGCTAGGGTTTGCGTTTCTTGTTGGCTTTCAGTTCCTTTCTGCAAGTAGATTAGATTACTTTGAGTTAGCTTTCGTTCATCAGTTAAAAAGCTTCTTCTAAGAGCATAGAAGTTGGCTTGAGCCCCTAGCAGACTTGTGCCAGCTGACCAAGTGACAACTGCGGCAAGAGCTAGTACTTGTGCATACAGCATCGTCGCTTCCAAGTTTGTTACGAACTACCGGGTTGATAAAACTAGAGAAGGAAGCTCCAGGAGTTGTAGCATTATTGCTACAATACTGGAGCCCACCAACTATGACAGTCAGTTGCACTGGTTGGTCCATAGTGGTAAATGGATGGTGCAGTACAAACATGTGAAAGGTAACTAGAAGAGGTAAATTAAATGGATCTGAGGTGTTGGATGCCTTGGATATGTTGGGAACTATTGTTCTTGATGTTGCACATGTTGTACACGGATAAAGGAAGTTCTCTTAACCTAAACCTTATGTTATCTAGTAATTATGCCATGATCATGATTATAATAATGCTTATATATGTATACATGTATGTGTGTATGTATGTTGTTTCCTAACATGATGATGATTGTTTTATACTAATGATTATATATATGCATGTATGTATGTGTCTGTGTCATTGTTTGACAGGGTTGTCAAGGATCATTCTTGTGGAGGAATGATTGCTTATACCAGTGAATGGCATGATGAGGTTCCCGATATTATGGGAATCAAGTAGGAATAGTAGCCCTAACAAATATACGAGGTCAGTATCATGTGGTTATGAGTTGATATTATGTGATTATATTATGTCTATGTTATGGACAGGTTATACTGAGGGATACAACAATGAAATGAAAGTGGTGTGGTCTGCAACATGCTGGGACAAGCATGGATAAGACACTAGGAGCAAGGTTTCTTGGTAGAGACAATGTGCTTTCGAATGTGAGGTACTATTGTTGTGCATATGTTGTATATGTTGTACATGTTGCATCTATGATGTTGTGCGCATGCGGTGTTGTGTATACATAGCGTGTGTACATGTTATTTATGCAATGTTATGTACAAGATGGTACATATAGTGTTGTGCAAATATTGCATATGCAATGCTAGGTATAGATAGTGCTATGTGCATGATGAATATGCATTGTTGTGTACATATGGTGTTGTGCAAGTGTTGGATATGTAGTGTTGTGTAAAGATGATGCTATGTACATGTTGGATATGCAATGCTATGTACATATGGTGTTCTATGCATGTTGTACGTATGGTGTTGTGTGCATGATTATACAAGTGGTGTTGTGAGCATGTGGTATTGTGTACATGTTGTACAAGTGGTGCTATCTGCAGGTGGTGTTGTGTACATGTTGTACATGTGGCGTTATGTACATGTGGTGTGGCATACATGTCGTGCATGTGGCATTGTGTACATGTGGTGTCACATACATGTCGTGCATGTGGTACTATGTACATGTGGTATTATGTACACGTTATATAGGTGGTGCAGTGTACATGTGGCGTTGTGTACACATTGTGCAGGTGGTGCCATGTACATGTGATGTTGTGCAGATGTTGTACAGGTGATGTGGTGTATAGGTTGTACTGTGTACATGTTTTACATGTGGCATTGATGTACATGTGGTATTATGTGCATGTCATACATCTTGTGTTGTGTACATGCAGTACTATGTGTATGTGCACATGGTTGAGGAGAAGGCATTGGGTGTTTGTCTGGTGTGGTAACTGATCCGAAGTGCGTACGGAATAAAGACAAGGGTAGAAGCTAAGGATTGATGAAAGGATAAGTATTAACATTTTATTTCAGTTTTATTATGCATGTGATTTATGACCATGGTATACGATGATTATAGGTGGTCTATGATTCTAGTTTATGATGGTTACATGTGATTTATGATGTTGACATATGATGGTAGTGTTTTAAGCTAACCAGATGTGATATGTTTATACATGATGTTTTGATCAAACGATTAGTTTGACTTGTTGTGACAAGAAGCGAACAGGATTGCAAGTGTACCTTATTGACGAACTACCAAGGAGGTATGCTTTGAGGTTATTTCGATTTATTTGAATCTAATGAAATTATGTGCTCGGAACAGGAATGCATGAACATGGCCGATTAGGTGGTTGAAATCAACTACAAGAATTGGCAACAACAACAGAAGAAATTGGAACATGCAGCAGTATGTTGGTAGAGTACTTCAAGAGCAGAGCCATTGTGGGACACTGGTACCCAATAATGTCCGTTGTTTGCCATGAGCATGCTATGACCAGTATGATGGTTTGAGGCAGATATATGCCTTAGTTGTTGATATTTTGATGCGAGGAAGCCTTGCCAAGGGATGGATTTCTCAGGATAAGGGATTCCAGGGAACTTGGAAGATAGGTGACTGCACGGAAGGGGGTGATCGGATTTCTCGAGGGTCTAGGTAGTAGAGAAGGGAAGGTCGTGGATGTATTTGTTTTATTCATTATCATTGCCATATGGAATCAAATGCAAATTGGGAGTGCATCCTAGAACAATGAGCTGGTAACTGTTCACTGAGGGGACAAGTGGTGCAGGGTTGTAGCGTTGGACATTGGATGCAACTTTGACTGTGACAGTTTGTTCTAGATTTCCTGGGAAGGAGGTGAATCCTGGTACTACTTTGAGGGTGGAGGTGTGATCCTCTGGACTCCCTTGTTGATTGATACGGGCATTGTATCCTTTTATTTGTTGATTTAGAAAATGTGCATATGTGTAAACACTGTAATGAGTTGTGTTATAAAGCTTCAGTATGCAGTATGTTGTCATGATGTGTTGCTTTTGAGCAGGTCATTCATTGTAAATACCACAACGAGCTAAGTTATAAATCTCCATGGATAGTATGTTGGTTTTTAACGGTTTTGTTGAGGTCTTGGTGTGGTTTAACACCGAGGACAATGTTCCCCAAGGGGGAGGGTTCTGTAACAGCCCTGGTGAAAATTCCATGTAATAAAGTTAATAAAGGCAAAATAAGACGACGAGTAACGGACACTTATTCCAAGCGGGATGTTGGGCAAAGATATCCTAGTGGGCATCACTAGATGTGTGTGTTTTGGCTAAGGAAAATTGGCAAAGGTTAAGGAAAAGGCATTAAAAGGAAAAAAAGACATTTTTGGCACATTTATTTATGGAAATAAAGGAAAATAGGAAAAAAGGAAGGTAAAAGGTCACAGGTTGCATGTGAGGAGGAAAATGAAGGAAAATAATGGAAAATGAAGAAATTAGAGGCCTCATAGATAAAAAGGCTTATGCGGATCAGTTGGTAGGTTGCTCAGTGTTAGGCTTGACAGTGTAAGCTTGGTTAGTTCAAGTTTGAAACTCTCTCATTATTCTCTATCTCTCTTTCACTCTTGGTCACTTATAGTTTTCTTGGAGCACTCTAGTTTGGAGAAAAGGAAAGGGAAAGCAAGGATCAAGGAAAGGAAAACAGAACTCAAGCAGCTTCAATAGGAATACTTGCAGGTAACCTTTTGCATGTGTTATTTCCTAGTTGGTTTGGACATGAATGGCCTTGCATGTTGGGTATGGTTCTCTTACTGTTGATGGCATGGTTTTGCCAGGTTATGACAGTGGGTTTCATCCTAACCTAGCATTTTTCTAGATGCCATGCTATGTTGGGATGTTATTTTAGTTTTTGAGCTTTGAAATTGCTGGATGGATTTCGGAATCCAGGGCGAAGGTGGTCTCAAGGTTCATTCCCAAAGGCCTAGGAATCCCTTGACTGGTTTTGGTGAGATACATGGTAAAGCCTGAGGGAGTAGTATCGGTTTAGGGCTTAGTGATCCGAGTTTGGGTTGTGGTAAAGCCTGAGAGATAAGGAGACAAAAAATTCCTCAAGGATAGTGATGGATTTTGGATGGCATTCCAAGTTTGGTTCAGTTGTGATCGAAGCACCAGTTTTGGTGTGATCATAGTTTGATGAGGGTGGAAGTGGTTTAACCTCTGGATTTCCTTGGTTGTTCTATGAGATCCCACATTCATGCTTGGAATATGGCACAAGGGTGACTAACTGAAAGAGATATTTGGTTCAACCATGTTTATGGTCAGGTGGTATGTGGAAGTCTTGAACCTGGTTGGATTTGCTTATGATTAATAAAAGCTAAGTTCTCTTACTTTTGCACTGATTCATATGTGGATTTAATGGTTGTCATACCTTTGATATTTATATGGTTTTATGCTGGTTATAAGCATAGTTGAATGACTAGTTTATGTCATGGTTATTTCATGTATTTAATTGTAACTGTTAAATGGATGGATGCAAGACCTAACTGATGATGTACTAGTTCAATGGAGAAGGAGGTGATCCTCCTGGTTATGTTTCATAAGTTGTTTCAGTCATTTATGCTTTGTCTTATATCTTAGACCTATAGGTTGCATTGATGCCAATTGTTTGACAGAATGTTAGTTCAGTTTGGGGATGCTCAAGCCTAGTCCTGAGGGTGATTTTTGATTGATCAACATTGTTATCATGTTTTTAATGACTTCTGGAAGTTACAACAAGTTCTGGGTAGAGGCTAGGATTTTGAGCTAGAAAAGTGGCTTAAATCCCGGGGTTGCTGGCATAGAACTAGCAATATTGGTCCTCAGTCATTGGCAGGCAGGCCTATGAGAGTGACTTTGGGTTTCTCGTCGTTCCCTTGCCCATAGCATGAGAGAGACTATGGCCTAGGAGCTGCATAATAGTAGTAAGACCTAGGGACAGGCTGTCTGAGTGGATGACTTGTCTCTTGAGGGTTTTGTTGATGATGTTGGATGACTGTATGTGATGTTCTATCGATTCCTCTTCATTAAGGTGACATAGGAGGTCGAATCTGATCATAGTAGCATCTCTCTTCATGTTTACCCCAGTTGGCATGGTTACTTTGGGTAGACCTGGGAGGGGGTGTTATAGTCGTTAACTTGTTTCCTTACGTCCGAGGAAGATGAGCTCTTAGCCAAGCAAAATCAGTGTTAGAACATACTCCAGGCCCAATAAAAAAACAACTTATATACTATTGCTATTAGATTTTTTTTTAAATATGACGAATAATTATATTTAAAATTAAAAAATAAATAAATAAATATGCAAATTATATATATATATATATATATATTTTTTTTTTTTTTTTTTCTTCATATTTTATAGTTGACTATCTTTGAAGACATCTAATTTTAATTGTAGTTTAAAACATATATATTTTAATACAGTTATGTTTTTCATCATCATTTTATGTTTTTTAAAATTTTCTAGAATTTATTATAATGCAAACTATTATTTCATTGTGACGCTCTTTACTTTCTCTATTTCTCTATTTTGAAATTTATATTTTGTTTCAATTTTTTCAATTTAATAACAATGAGTGATCTATAATAAATAGTTAAATAATTATAATTAATGCAAACTATTATTTCACTGTGACACTCTTTACTTTCTCTATTTTGAAACTTTTAAATTTATATTTTGTTTCAATTTTTTTAATTCAATGACAATGAGTGATCTATAATAAATACTTAAATAATTATAACTACAATGTAGCTTACAATTTATATCATAATTCACTATTGTATAACAAAAATAAAGTTGGGCTCCAAAAAGTCGGGCTTGTTGTTTGAATGAAGAAGTAAGAAACCCGACCCAATTAGTCGGAGGTTGGGCCTCTCGACTCTGTTAAATAATTATAACTACATTGTAATTTATAATCTATTCATTATCAATTAATTACACCCACCCGTGTCTTTGTATAGTGTTAGAATTAATGGAGAAAGTTACACTTAGTTGTTTAAAGGATAGGATTGAGACTCTAAGATTAGGTCTGAGATCCTACTATCTAGGGAGTGGTTGAAACCACTCTGTTAGTGTGAAAGCCTATATGTACTAGGTTCTCCTGATTGAATATGTGGGTATTGTGTGAAGTGCTTGGGCACTCTCCAGGTATCTCACCCGGAGAGCCACTTAACTAATAGAATATCGATTTTTAACATGGTATCAGAGCCCTGAAGGCCTGGCCCCTTGTGGGCTTGGTCCATCCTGGGCTGAGCGAAATAAAGTTTCGTGAATATTTATTTGTCCATCACCCTCTGTCCATTGGCCAGGGCAGCTATAGTCGTGGCAATTCACCTGTCACGTGAAGAGTTGAAGAGAACGCAGCGTTCGGGGCTGCGTGATTAGGGCACCTTAGAAGAAGGCTGACGTTTCCTGTTGAAAGGCCATTGTTGCGTGATGGGGGCACCATAAAGAAGGCCGAGCTGTCGATTTGGGCTCTTTTGCTTTTCCTCGCTTGGTAACACTGTGGGGTTGTTCTTCCTCTGCAGTAACGCTTGAGGCTGAGTTGTAGATTGGGGTGTGCAGAGATCGGAGGTCGAGGAAGAGGCGTGAAAGCTTACAATATTTCTTTGTGTTTATTCTCTTTGTTGTTGTAGCTTGGATATCGTGGTATTCGAAGTGAATCTGTCTTTGGATCACTACCGGATTGCCAGAGGAGATCTCTGCGAATTTCACTACTCAGTTTGCACGATCTTCCCTCATCGCTCCAGAATTGAACTCGTAGAGCTGCTAGATATACAGTTGATATGCCACTGCGATTTCAATTAAGCAGCATCGATCGATTGAGGCATGATTGAATCCATCCGCGAGGAAAAAGGCATGAGGTTTGATAACATTTGGATCGGAGGAGCTGTTCCCTGCATGGAGCCTGCAGGGCAATGAGCTGTTACCTCCATTGATCGCTCTCTGGTTCGAAGATTCCTCGGTAGCTTTACACAGCTAATCATACCGACCAGAAAAGAGGTGGGCCAAGTCAATCCGCATGGGCCGAATTGACTTGTGTTAGAAGTTGTGGAGTTCTGCAACAGAAGAGTGAAGGACCTGAGTCTGGCATCGATCCACCTAGTTAAGCCCGTGGAAGTGTTTGAGTGGCCTGGGTGTGTTGTGAAAGCCGAGGTCTTTTAGCCAGGGAATCAAAGATCCATTCTCTTCCCCTCTGTCAGAAAGAGGAGATCCACTCGATAGTGAGTCTAAGGGAGCTGTGTGGAGATGCAGGGTGGCGCAGAGGAGACGGAGGAAACAAAGATCACTTTTCCAAATGTGTATTCTTTTCGTTGAGTTGTGTTTTTTGTTGCTACTTGTTCTAGGTGTCTTGACGGAGTCCAGGTTTGAAAAGGTCGAATTCATTTTGTAATGATCCAACAAATTTCTCTGTTATTCTTTTAGTTGTATTGGTGATTTGCTTCAGATTTGGCTGTGTGGCATAGAAGCCACAGCGTGCACCCCAAGGTTCTACAGTTGAAGAGCTGCCAAAGGGAGAAGTTTCCTGCCTGCATGGTAACGAGGTTGTTGGAGCTCTTGAGAGGACCAAGTGGAGTCAGAAAGAAATCTGGAAGCGAGATAAGCTGGACTTTTCCAATATCGTTGCACTTTTAGACAGATTTGACCCTGATGATATTTTTTTCATGAGGCTTAGTGGTTTTATTAATGACCACGATTATCAAGAGACATTATATGTTATGCAACAACGTGAGACTGAAGATTCATGAGTTTTTTTGAAGGAAGGATGTAAAGAGGAACATATGGTTGAAGATCAATTGGATGAGCCACATGAAGCTGATTACAAAGACTTGGCAGAAGAAGACAAAGTTGGAAAGAATTCAAATTATCATGATCTCATGAATGTTGAAGACAACATCATTGACATTCAGTTGTTTGACATCGGAAGTAGTGAGAGGAAAATTTCTCCTACCAAGCTTGTACATTCTAAAGTATTATCAATTACCAGCCTACAATCAAGATTGAGGAGGATAAGAGTTCAAGCATTCCGTCTTTGGGGAAGAAAACTCAAAAAGGAGGTGAAAATCTATCACTACCTCATGGAAAGGAAAGTAAAGATGAAGCCTCACCTAGGAATGAACAAGCATGGACTCTCAAGCAAGAAGACTAAAATGAAAACTCTGTTACCAAGTTTTTATGTACTATTGTAAGCCTAGCTGAGACTAGACCAGCAGGCATATGTTATTTTTTCAGTACCCTTTCTCCATTAAGGGGGAGTGTTAGAATTAATGGAGAAAGTTACAGTTAGTTGTTTTAAGGATAGGATTGAGACTCTAAGATTAGGTCTTAGATCCTACTATCTAGGGAGTGGTTGAAACCACTCTGTTAGTGTGAAAGCCTATATGTACTAGGTTCTCTTGATTGAATATGTGGGTATTGTGTGAAGTGCTTGGACACTCTCCAGGTATCTCAACTAGAGAGCCACTTAATTAATAGAATATCGGTTTTTAACATATAGGCTCGTCGAACATTTGGCAGTTAAACCAACGACGTAAATTTTAGTGAGTAGATGAATGAGTCAACCCGGGCCTTGAGTGAGTATAGTCGGGTTTGATCTCAAGTTTGGAAGAATAATATATTTCATAAAACTTGAAAAGAATGCACCTAAATTTTTTAATTCCATACTTTGTCTATAATTCCATACCTTTCTCGATGTGAGGACAACATCTCTGTAAGCCTAGAGCACACCATTGAAGGGAGTCGCGTCCTTATTCTCCCTCGCCTAATTATGCCAATAACGACTAGAGGTTCAATAGTTAAACCTAAGGAGATATGAATGTAGTAAAATACACTATTAACTCTAAACCCACATTAATTATTGAACATTTAATGAAACGTAGTGTTAATGAAAGGTTGTATTAACACAAAAGATTAATTTAATTAAATATTAATTAACTTGGGCTATTGACTATAATTATAGGAGCCAATACATTTGAAGAAAGACAAAGGCAGATTAATTTATAAGCCAATACGCATATGTTAGGAGTTATCGAAAAAATTGGAATTGCATTGTTTTGTATCCTTATTTGGAAATAGATTTAACACGTTTAAAAATTGAAAATCGGTGCGGTGTTTTCTTATGCATTCTCAATAATTAGATTTACAACTCCCACATTCAAAGTTTATAATTTGTCAAAAAAATGTTAAAAAATTAGAAATCATCGGAGCCAAAATCGTTGAATGTTTAGAATACTCTGAAGGTTTCTGTTTGCGTGTCCATAACTCTGAAGGTTTCTGTTTGCGTGTACATATTTGTCGCTTGGTCCAAGTGAAGGATGTTGGAATTGATGGGTACATTTGTTAAAGGGCGCAAGAGGATGGGCATTCAGTGCCCGGGGAGACGTTAGGAGGATATATAGACTAGCCAATGAAGGTAATTAAATCCATGCCCTTTCTCTTTGCAAAGAATAAGGAATCACTTTTCATGTTTCACACTCTAGAGATTGATTGACACATTATTTCAGCCAAGGAAAATCGAGGAGGAATGCAAAGACTTCTTCAACAAAATATATCACTTGACTTACCTTGTCCGAACATATTTGAAACTGCATGTGAACAATTTTTTTTATAAAAATGTTTTATGGTTATGATGCTTTACAATTTTTTCCAACACGCAATTTCGATTTGTTCATTCAATTTACAGTGTAACATGATATTTTTGATAACTACTCTGCAGCAAACTGCACCTCTCTATTTTCAGAGTATAACAATGGGTTGTGGTTGGCTTACAACAGTATTAAAAAACCCCTTCTATTGAGAAGCTGCGAGTTTGTGTTGCGAGAGTGTAACATGTAGAGAAAAACCATTCATGGATGTGACCATGGAGATACAATAAAATTCTTCTCTGTCAAGCTATCCGAAGGTATTCAGAGAAAAAAATTCCACTTTTATTGCATCACTGGCGTGAGTCCACTGTAGCAGTGGTTGAAAGTCGACATTTGAATTCTTGTTTGGGCCACAATGGTTGTAACTGCATTCTGACTCCCGATGAAAGGACTTGCGGTCCGGGTCACCTTCACCGTGCGAAGGACGGGCGAGGAGCTCGTGCGAAATGCGAAGTAAATGAACCTTGGACGAGTTTATACAATGTTAGGCGAGTTGAGAGGGTGGTCCCATGAGTTGGGTGGGCCGACCCTCCACTCGGGCGGGCCGACCCTCAAGTTTTGAGCTCTCTCATTATTTCTCTCTCTCTCTCTCACTCTTGGTCACTTGGAGTTTTCTTGGAGCACTCTAGTTTGGAGAAAAGGAAAGGGAAAGCAAGGATCAAGGAAAGGAAAGCATAACTCAAGCAGCTTCAACAAGAATACTTGCAGGTAACATTTTACATGTGTGATTGCCTAGCTGTTTTGGACATGCATGACCTTGCATGTTGGGTATGGTTCTCTTGTTGTTGGTGGAATGGTTTTGTCGGGTTATGACAGTGGGTTTTAACCTAGCCTAGCTTTTTTCTAGATGCCATGCTATTTTGGGATGTTATTTCAGTTTTTGAGATTTAGAATTGCAAAATGGATTTCAGAATCTAGGGCAAAAGTGGTCTCAAGGTTCATTCCCAAAGGCCTGGGAATCCCTTGACTGGTTTTGGCAAGATACATGGTAAAGCCCAAGGGAGAAGTCTCGATTTAGGGCCTAGTGATCTGGGTTTGGATTGTGATAAAGCCTGAGAGACAAGGAGACAGAAAATTCCTCAAGGATAGTGATGGATTCCGAATGACATTCCAAGTTTGGTTCAGTTGTTATCGAAGCACCGGTTTTTGTGTGATCACAGTTTGATGAGGGTGGAGGTGGTTTAACCTCTGGATTCTCTTGGTTGTTCTATGAGATCCCACATTCATGCTTGGAATATGGCATGTGGGTGACTGGCTGAAAGAGAGATTTGGTCCAGCCATGTCTATGGTCGGGTGTTACGTGGAAGTCTCGAACCTAGTTGAATTTTCCTGTGATTAATAAAAGCTAAGTTCTCTTACTTTTGCACTAAATATGTGGATTTAATGGTTGTCATATCTCTGATATTTATATGGTTTTATGCTAGTTATAAGCATGGTTGAATGACTAATTTATGCCATCGTTATTTCATTATTTACTTGTAACTGTTAAATGGATGGATGCAAGACCTAACTGATGATGTAGTAGTTCAATGGAGGAGGTGATCCTTCTGGTTATGTTTTATAAGTTGTTTCAGTCATTTATGCTTTGTCTTGTATCTTAGGCCTGTAGGTTGCATTGATGCCAAGTGTTTGACAGAGTGTTAGTCCCGGTTGAGGATGCTCGGGCCTAGTCTTGAGGGTGATTTTTGATTGATCAACATTTTTATCATGTTTTTAATGAATTTTGGAAGTTACAACAAGTTCTGGGCAGAGACTATGATTCTGAGCTAGAAAGGTGGCTTAAATCTCGGGGTCGTTGGCACAAAACTAGCAATTTTGGTCCACAGTCATTGGTAGGCAGGCCTGTGAGAGCGACTTTGGGTTTCTGGTCACTCCCTTGCCCATAGCATGAGAGTGACTATGGCCTAAGAGCTACAAAATAGTAGTGGGACCCAAGGATAGGCTGTCTGAGTGGCTGACTTGTTTCTTGAGGGTTCTGTTGATGATGTTGGATGACTGTATGGGATGTTCCTTTGATACCACTTCCTTAAGGTGACATAGGAGGTCGAATCTGATCATAGTAGCATCTCTCCTCATGTGTACCCCGGTTGGCATGGTTACTTTGGGTAGACCTGGGAGGGGGTGTTACAATCGTTAACATTTTTCTTTACGTTTGAGGAAGATGAGTTCTTAGCCAAACAAAAGCAGTGTTTTTTTTCCAAAGAAAAAAAGCGAACTTTTTATTAAAATAAAAAGTTACAAAGCATATGCATTAAGCATTCAATTTGGCTGTGTGAAAGAAGATCATACAGCCCGCAATGTACAGTACTGCCTAAAAGCAGAAAGAGAAAGAGTTGCTCCAATTTTCCGGAGAGCAGCCTAAAGGAAAAACAGTTGGCCTAAGTCTTCCTGCCCTTCTTCTTCTCCACTTTTCGCCAACCATCCATGTTGGGGGTGGAGTCAATAACGGCTAACTGGTTTTCCGTCGTAATCATTGGTTGCTCCTTATCTGAATCCGATCCTTCAGGGCTGTGACTTCGTTTATTACCACTTATTTCCAGCTCAAGCTCTTGTTCCTTTTCCTCATTAATCTCCTTGTCCTTATTGTCCTGATTTTTATCCTTTTTTGTATTTTGTTCTTCTTTTTTTGCTGTAGTTGCCTTCTTAAGTGCGGCGTCTATATTCTGCCATCCTTTCGGCTTCCTTTGTTGTTGCTTGCTCTTGTTGAGGCTTGGACATGCATTGTACAGATGACCTGTTTGTTGACATCCCCGGCGTCTGAAAGCTATATTCTCATAGTCCAGAGATTGTTTCCACTATGTATTATTGAAATTCAGGATGATGCTCTCAGGTAGTCCTCGGCTGAGATCTACCTCGACACATATTCTGGCAAAAGTAAATATTCCTTTTATGTGTCTCTCTCCATCTATCTTTAATATTCTCCCCAGGGTATTTCCAATTGCTATTAGGACCTTTGAATGCAAAAAATGTAATGGAAGATTATGCATCCTAACCCATACTGGCATCCTTGATACCACCATGGTGTTAGCATCAAATTCAGGAAACCAAGGGGTAATAAACAGTCTAGCACTGCCCCAGAACCATGGCCCTTGGTTGAGAATTGTTTCCTTTTGTTCCTCTGTATCAAAACATACTATAAAAAACCCTTTAGGGTATAGGTAGATTTGGCACTTTTTTGTTCAAACCAAGTAGATCCATTGATACAATGCATCAGTTCTAGGCCAAAAGCCATTAAATCTACAAATAACTGCATTTTTTTGTAGATTTGAATATATGTTTTTTACCTCTGGTATTTCAATGGAGATGGATGGGCTCTCCGGCATTTGATCTACAATGTACTGCCTTGGAGGTTCAGTGACAGTTGTGGTGGTTTTTCCTTTGCCCTTCACTGCTTCCTTAAAAAACCCTTTGCTTTGCGAGCTAGTTCCAGCGTTTTCGGCTCCTCCTCGTAATCTCATATTGAGAAAGATTGTGGAGCCTGGCTTGATGTTGTATTCTTGCATGGTTCTGCATTCCTGCAATGATCTGCCCTCATTTAACAGGTGTTGTTCCTCAGCTGGGTAGCCAGTTTGATCGGCGATATTGTTCTTCAGATCTGAAACCCTGTCGCTGTCATATGTCCAGATCACGATTGTGGTTCCTTTTGGCATCTTAACAAAGATTTGAAACCCCGACCTAGCACTCTGGGGTGGCTCGATTCTTGTCGGATCTGAGCCATTCAACTCCGTATCCGAGAGAGGTTCCAGATAAAACCCTGGGTCGAAAGAACATTCGCCCACGCTCTCCATTTTTTCCTTTTCACTTAGGCAGAGGGTTGCCTTGGCGCGTGCATGCCTCCAGATATGGGCTTAGGATGGGCCTTCCAGTCTGTTGTATGCCTGATCTGTCAGCTTGAAGGCGGATCTGAAGAGAAAACTCCCTTCCATAGCAGAAAGGATCAACCCGGGTCCATACAAAAGCCATGCAGAGGCAGCGTTTTCAAACTCGGGTTTTGTATCGGCAATCAGCCACTCGCAGGGGAGGGTGATTGTCTTAGGCATGATAGATCTGAGTTCGTACCTTGTCAAGTAGTTCAGTTTGCCGGCTTGAAGATCCCCGCAGCCTCTCTTCACCTCACAGTATTCTGCTTCGCACTCTTCCTTCCCTTTGCTGCGCTTCCGTCTCAGTGACTCAGAGACGTCAACAGATCGTTGAATGGCTCGAGTGATAGATCCCTCTACAATGAACTCGGATGCAGCTCCACCGATTGAGTTGCTATTGCTCATTGACTCCCGTCCCACATAACCGGGTTGCAGAACGAGTGCAGTCGTGTGAGGGTTCATGGCTCGGACCTTGAATCGAAACCTCGGGCAAACACAGAGCAGTTTACCGATGAATTAAACAGAAGCAGTGTTAAGACATACTCCAGGCCCAATTAAAAAACAACTAATATACTGTTTCTATTAGATTTTTTTTTTTTTTAAATATGATGAATAATTATATTTAAAAATTAAAAAAAAAAAATTAATATGTAAATTATATATATATAGTTGACCATCTTTGAAGACATCTAATTTTTATTGTAATTTAAAATATTATATATTTCAACACAACTATGTTTTCCCTCGTCATTTTTTTTTTTTTTTTTTTTTCTAGAATTTATTATAATGCAAACTATTATTTCATGGTGACATTCTTTACTTTCTCTATTTTGAAACTTTAAAATTTATATTTTGTTTATTTTTTTTAAAATTCAATGAAAATGAGTGACCTATAATAAATAGTTAAATAATTATAACTACATTGTAACTTACCATCTATATAATAGCTCACTATTGTATAACAAAAATAAAGCTGGGCTCTAAAAAGTCGGCAATTCCTATTTCCACCACTATAGGAAAGTTAATGCACCCTGACATGCAAGGGGAATAGTGGGTGCCTTGCATTTATATTTCTGCCAAAGTTGACTTTGGCATGTTAGCAACAAGGCACCCACTATTCCCCTTGCATGTCAGGGTGCATTAACTTTCTTATAGTGGTGGAAATAGGAATTTCCTAAAAAGTCGGGCTTGTTGTTTGAATGAAAAGTAAGAAACCCAAACCCAATTAGTCGGAGGTTGGGCCTCTCGGCTCTGTTAAATAATTATAACTACGTTGTAACTTATAATCTATTCATTATCAATTAATTACACTCACCCGTGTCTTGTGTAGGCCCGTCGAACAGTTGGCAGTCAGATCGACGACGTAGAGTTTAGTGAGTAGATGAATGAGTCAACCCGACTCTTGAGTGAGTATAGTTGGGTTTGATCTCAAGTTTGGAAGAATAATATATTTCATAAAACTTGAAAAGAATGCGCTTAAATCTTTTAATTCCATACTTTGTATATAATTCCATACCTTTCTCAATGTGAGGACAACATCTCTGTAAGCATGGAGCACACAGTTGAAGGGAGTCACGTCCTTATTCTCCCTCGCTTAATTATGCCAATAAACAACTAGAGGTTAAGTATGTTGGAATTGATGGGTACATTTGTTAAAGGGCATGAGGGGAACGGCATTCAGGGGAGACGCTAGGAGGATATATAGACTATCCAATGAAGGTAACTAAATCCATGCCCTTTCTCTTTGCAAAGAATAAGGAATCACTTTTCATGTTTCACACTCTAGAGATTGATTGACACATTATTTCAGCCAGGGAAAATCGAGGAGGAATGCAAAGACTTCTTCAACAAAATGTATCACTTGACTTACCTTGTCGGAACATATTTGAAACCGCATGCGAGCAATTTTTTTTATAAAAATGTTTTATGGTTATGATGCTTTACAATTTTTTTCCAACACGCAATTTCGATTTGTTCATTCAATTTACAGTTTAACATGATATTTTTGATAACCACTCTGCAGCAAACTGCACCTCCCTATTTTCAGAGTATAACAATGGGTTGTGGTTGGCTTACAACAGTATTAAAAAACCCCTTTCTATTGAGAAGATGCAAGTTTGTGTTGCGAGAGTGTAACATGTAGAGAAAAACCATTCATGGATGTGACCATGGAGATACAATAAAATTCTTCTCTGTCAAGCTATCCAAAGGGATTTAGAGAAAAAAAATTCCACTTTTATCGCATCACTGACGTCAGCCCACTGTAGCAGTGGCTGAAAGTGGACACTTGAATCCTTATTTTTAGAGTATAACAATGGGTTGTGGTTGGCTTACAACAGTATTAAAAAACCCCTTCTATTGAGACGCTGCAAGTTTGTGTTGCGAGAGTGTAACATGTAGAGAAAAACCATTCATGGATGTGACCATGGAGATACAATAAAATTTTGTGACCATGGAGATACAATAAAATTCTTCTCTGTCAAGCTATCCGAAGGTATTCAGAGAAAAAAATTCCACTTTTATTGCATCACTGGCGTGAGTCCATTGTAGCAGTGGTTGAAAGTTGACACTTGAATTCTTGTTTGGGCCACAATGGTTGCAACCGCATTCTGACTCCCGGTGTAAGGACCTGCGATCCGGGTCACCTTCACCGTGCGAAAGACAGGCGAGGAGCTTGTGCGAAATGCGAAGTAAATGAACCTTGGACGAGTTTATACGATGTTGGGTGAGTTGAGAGGGTGGTCCCACGAGTTGGGCAGGCCGACCCTCCACTCGGGCGAAGGCAACATGTTGAACGAGTCGGCTTGGGCATTGGGCGTGGGTCGGCTAGGTGACATAACCCGCCACCCGCCCGTATATATTGGCGTGCGTTTGTGGAGGCAAAGGCATCAATCATTCAATCAACACGAGTTCGATCAAGGAGTTCTGCGGTTGCGGATGAACCCGCACAACGGGTAGAACTCGGGTGAGAAATTCGTGCAGGAAACTCGGGCGAGAAAACTGGTGCAGGAAACTCGTGCAGGAAACTCGGGCGAGGTCGTCGAGCAGAAAACTCGGGCGAGGTCGTCGGGCAGAAAACTTGGGTGAGGTTGTTTGGATGAACCGGGCGAGGTTGTCGGGCGACCCGGGTGAAGTCGTTCGGGCGAGAGTGAGGTCGTCACGTGACCTGGGTGAAGTCGTTCGAGCGAGCCGGGTGAGGTCGTCGGGCAACCCGGGTGAACAAGTTCGGGTGAAGGCGCGGGTGGACGTGAGGACGGGCGGCCAGGTGAGGGCGCGCCGTGCACGCTGAAACGAAGAATCGTGCGGACGGGCGACCCGGGTAGGGCACGCCGTGCACGACGAAACGGTGGAAATGGTGAAGTGTTGGAGTTGTGAATGGAGGTGTGACTCGTGCGGAGGCGCCCGTGTGTGGCGACTTGGTTACGACGAGGTGCGCCCAAGTTGGGCAAACAACACGATCATGCGACGAGGTGAACGAAGGGTTGGTGAGTCGTGCGGCGACCGTGCGGAGGCGCCGACGAGCTGGGCAACCGAGTTTGCCGAAGTTGGAAAATTGGCTAGGCAACCGAGTTTGCTGAAGTTGGAAAATTGGCTAAGTGTAAATTTGAGGTTTCCCAAGATTTAACTTATACTTTGTAAAAATGGAAAATTATATATATTGATATCGGGCAGACTCATATTGCAGGGAGTTGTCCCTCCCTTTATACTATTGTGCAATTGTATATGTGTTAATTGCTGATGATAATGAATGTGTATGGGTGTTCATTGGTATAAAGGAAACATAATAATTACTTGGTTGCGAAAAACAAACTAAGTAGAATAATGGTTAGGCGTAGTCCATGAACATAAGTATTGGTGAAAAGAAAGTGTTCGGTGGTGTCGCATCTCGCCAAGTACGATTGAAAGACTACGTAGGCCTGGGGGCATGATAGGTGGTATCAGACGTAGTGCCGGGGAGCTGGTGCTGGTGTTGAAGCGTTGAAGTTGATACACACCTGCACTTCATGACAGGTGGTATCAGAGCAAAGTTGCACATGACGATGGCATTGAAGCTGATTCAGGGTTAAAGAAGGTTGACAGTTGATGACAGTGGAAGCAGGTACTTGCAGGTGAAGAAAGCTGGTTTCACATACAAGTGGAACAAGGGCTGGTTCATGATTGCAGGGAACTTGGTGAAGCTAGTGAATGGTGAAACAGTTTTAGCAGAGGTGAAGCTTAATACTTGGGCCAAGCTGAATGACAAGGGATGGCAGGTTTGGAAGAATGCGAAGGGAAGCTCTTGCTTACCTTATACAGGTTGAAGCAGATGAAAGAAGATAATCCCCGGATTCAAGATAAGCTTGAAGTCTTGGAAAGGAATGTTGAAGACGAACTTCTTCAACTTGGTTGGACAATGGAGCAGGATGAAGTTGCAGATTGTGCTGACAAGGAAGAGGAAGCCGTGATGTTTGAGGATGTTGCAGATGTGACAACGATGAAGGATGAACTTGAGATTGATCAAGTTGGACTAGGATCGTGTAGTTTGCAGACACGGATGGATGAGGATACTCACATGGAGGAACCTCATGGTGATGATGTAAGTACTATTGATACTTGTGTTTCACTTGAGCATTTGGGAGATGAACCGTATGCAGGGAAGAGCAAAGCCAGTTTGTCGATGCAGGGGAGCATCTTACCATGGATGTCTATAATGAGACCTTGTATGGAGAAGCAAGGATTGTTGACTGTTGCAGGACTTGTTGGGGTTGTTTGTGACCTTATGGCAGAAGGTACAGAGGCCCGTGACAAGGGAGGAACATGATGATCGTTGTGGGTGAATGGGTCATGCTTTAGCCACATTGGCTAAGTGCCCGGCATGACTCATGGACAGATTGGAGGGCACATACTTGAGGTATGATGATGCTTGGGTGGACTTCTCATGGCCGAGACCAAGAGATAGTCTTGGTGGAACCTTTAGTGGGGGAACTATGATGGAGAGACTCATGTGATGATGATATGGTTGGGTGACCGAGTTCACTAGACCGAAGATTGCAAACTTGGATGAGAATGACCGATTGTTGTGATGGGTCTACTTGGTTGGACTACATGGGAAACTAAGTCATGGACATCAGGTTGGAGGCATGGAGCATGGCAGTTTTATGCAGGGACATTATGCAGGAGCACTTGTAGAGGTGTCACTTATGGGCATCCAATGAGGAGTGCTGAGGCAGGGATATTATGCAGGTGGATTCGCTGGTGTGACATGGAGATGTTTACTTATAAGCTGATGGAGAGGTTGTGCACTTATGTACAACAATGCCATGGACTTGGATGTAGTTGTGAGCAGACTATGGAGCATTCCTACTACATGGAGAGCTGAGGCATCTTGTAGAGACCTTTGGGTCGAGACTTGTATGCTTGTTAGAGTGTTGGTTGGGGATGGCTTATGGAGTTCATAATGACATGAGATTGTTGTGACTTTTGGAGACTTCATATATGGTGGACTTGGAGGATCTGATGCATTGAGGAGCTGAGGTCAGAGACTTTGATGCAGATGGGATGCATACTTTCGAATACATGTATGGGTGTAGCTTGGAAGAGTGACTTGATGTGAAGGATCGATATGAGACACTTTGGAGTGATGGAGTTACAACGATGATGATGCCTTGGTGGCAACACTTGGGCATGGGTTGAGCCGAGACTTAACCACCTTTGACACATGGGAGCTGATTGATCTATGATCATGGGCAGCACATGGATATATGAGACAAGTGTATACTTGTTTCTATGGCAGACTTGAGGGATGGCACATACAGATATGATGGAGGATGCTTCATGGACCTGGATGTGGCACATCGAGAGTCGGAGTTTGATGAGATGATCTCTTCACCTTGAGGAGATGGATGCTTTGCGGATGGATGATGATGTTGGGATAGATGCGACTGATTTCATGCAGCACATTGACACCAAACATCATGGACAGCATGTTGCAGACGAGATGGAGACTACTTCATGGACCTGAGCATGGCTTACTTATATGGAGATGGAATCTTGATCGAGTTGAGGACGTGACGAGATGTTCTGAGAAACCACTGATGGTGACATGAGGATGTGCATTCTCATGGTTTGAGCATGGCAGTTGGACTGGTCACTCGACTAGTTCAAACATGGGGGGTACTAGTGTGCAGAGATGTGTTAGGATTTGTTGGAGTATCATGGTAGCAGTTCACATAATGACGACACATGATGAAGTCGACACGATATGTTGCAGGAAGGATGTAGCTTGAGATCGAGGGACCAACCTTCCACGATGGGGAGTAGCATGTGGAGATTGTGACAGGGTGGTTGATGGTCAAGGATTGAGATGATTTCTGATATATGACATACCAATGGGGTGTATGCCTTGGTATGGTGATCTTGGTGACAGATGGTTGCCGGGATGAGATATTGTCCAGGACGACAATGATTTCAGGTGGGGGAGGATGTAAGGACCTGCGGTCCGGGTCACCTTCATTGTGCGAAGGACGGGCGAGGAGCTCGTGCAAAATGCGAAGTAAATGAACCTTGGATGAGTTTATATAATGTTGGGCGAGTTGAGAAGGTGGTCCCACGAGTTGGGCGGGCCGACCCTCCACTTGGGCGAAGGCAACATGTTGAACGAGTCGGCTTGGGCATTGGGCGTGGGTCGGCTGGGTGACATAATCTGCCACCCGCCTGTATATATTGGCGTGCGTTTGTGGAGGCAAAGGCATCAATCATTCGATCAACACGAGTTCGATTAAGGAGTTCTGCAATTGCGGATGAACCCGCACGACGGGTAGAACTCGGGTGAGAAATTCGTGCAGGAAACTCGGGTGAGAAACTCGGGCGAGGTCGTCGAGCAAAAAACTCAGGCGGTCGTCGGGCAGAAAACTTGGGTGAGGTCGTTCAGGCGAACCAGGCGAGGTCGTCGGGCGAACTAGGTGAAGTCGTTCGGGTGAGCTGGGTGAGGTCGTTGGGCGACCCGGGTGAAGTCGTTTGGGCGAGCCAGGTGAGGTCGTCGGGCGAGCCGGGTGAACGAGTTCGGGTGAAGGCGCGGGTGGACGTGCGGACGGGCGGCCGGGTGAAGGCGTGTCGTGCATGCCGAAACGAAGAATTCGTGTGGATGGGCGACCTAGGTAGGGCGCGCCGTGCACGACGAAATGGTGAAGTGTTGGAGTTGTGAACGGAGGTGTGACTCGTGCGGAGGCGCTCGTGTGTGATGACTTGGTTACAGCGAGGCGTGCTCAAGTTGGGCAAACAACACGATCTTGCGACGAGGTGAACGAAGGGTTGGTGAGTCGTGCAGCGACCGTGCGGAGGCGCCGACGAGCTGGGCAACCGAGTTTGCCGAAGTTGGAAAATTGGCTAAGTGTAACTTTGGGGTTTCCCAAGATTTAACTTATACTTTGTAAAAGTGGAAATTATATATATTGATATCGGGCAGACTCATATTGCAGGGAGTTGCCCTTCCCTTTATACTGTTGTGCAATTGTATATGTGTTAATTGCTGATGATAATGAATGTGTATGGGTGTTCATTGGTATAAAGGAAACATAATAATTACTTGGTTGCAAAAAACAAACTAAGTAGACTAATGGTTAGGCGTAGTCCATGAACATAAGTATTGGTGAAAAGAAAGT
Source organism: Pinus tabuliformis (assembly GCA_031772625.1). NCBI lineage: Eukaryota > Viridiplantae > Streptophyta > Pinopsida > Pinales > Pinaceae > Pinus > Pinus tabuliformis. The sequence continues at coordinate 936,453,209 of CM062806.1, forward strand.
GCTCGGTGGTGCCGCACCTCGCCAAGTACGGTTGAAAGACTACCGTAGGCCTGGGGGCGTGACACTCGGCCTCATGTGTGGTACCATCGGAAGTCAGGCTCTTGATTGAAGTTTTTACGTAGAGGTCACGTGGGCAGACGACAACCGACCATAGTCAGCTCTGAAGTATAGTCGCGAGATGCTACAATGGTGGACATGGAAGGTTTGGACCCGACCCACTCTATTAAGGAAAAACCTAGTCCTTTAATTACTATAAAATTTAATGGACATAAACCAAAGGCTTTCCCATACGAACATGAGTTGTTGTAAAGGTAATTAAGGAAGTCTAAATGTGTCACTCAACTCATTGAACCGAAACATGACTGTGTCAGGTCGACAATGGAGAGATATGGACACTATTCCTCTAGCTCACACAATCATACGAGGCTACGGTCTCTAACAACTAGTAGCATACATCAACATGATTACACAATAAGAGAAATTAACCCATAACACAATATTTTTAAAAAATAATTCAAATGGTTTGCTTGTTTACTTTAAGGATAAGACTTTAGTAAACTGGTAGCATACATCAACATGATTACACAATAAGAGAAATTAACCCATAACACAATATTTTAAAAAAATAATTCAAATGGTTGCCTGTTTACTTTAAGGATAAGACTTTAATTTTTAGTCAACTCAAGAACTCAACGCATTAACCGGCATGGATAATAAAAGATAAAAAATAAGAAGCCGACATTTTTGGCAAAAAAAAAATTTGATTTTGATTCCGACTTGCAAAATCTCGAAGGTCCAGCGTTGTACCTTCTAGGTCTAGGGTTTACGACGCTCTCGACTTTTCTTCACTCTTATATATTATTTCTCTATTTAATGCCTGATACCCTGGAAAGCTGATTGTTGTGGTTGTGAGGTTATCTTGGTTCGGAGCGATCGACCAGGGTTTCGTTCTGATTCAGAGTAGGAGAGAGGATCAAAACACGGCAGAGCACGGCTTATGATCGATCCTCCTAACCATGGCAACTGCGTGTCCATGACATATTTTCTTTCATCCCACACTTCTTCGGCAAATCGAAGAGATAATTGAAGAAAATAGAGGTTATTTTTTGAAACCCTATAACGCTCTCCGAGGGATAAGGGTGGAAGGATTTATGCCTTCCTTCGGGAACATTACCACTACCGTGAAAAGTTCTCGTGGAAAGCTCTCTTCATTTCTAAAAGGAGAACACATTTATTCCCAAATCCTATCAAATAACATATGGGTTTGCCCGCCACAGATGAAGGGTTGGAGTTGTTTTGTAGAAGAGTTTCATCTGTTGTAGGATATGGAGGATTTTCCAAAATATTTGCCATCAAATTAAAAGACTATAGTGGTTTCATTGCAATTTGTTTGGCACTATCTTCTATATCCTTGTGCCCTAAAATTCTTCTCCTGAACAATGCCCACCCTTCATCTCTGGGCATATTCCCATGTCTCTCTCCCAGATCGCTTCTATTACGAGATAAGTTCACTCATTTCTTCCCTGTGTAACAACTTTATCTTTTGTGCTAATTTTTTGTTTTTACAGTCATTTTTCACTTATTATTTTGGACAAATGTTATAATACGTTTTCGAAAAATTATTACAGGTTTTACTCTTTTTACTGACGGAAAACAATCAACTATATTTAATTTTATTGTAGTTTTGTAAACATATATTGGGAATAATGTTTTTAACTTTTTATTTTCGGAAATAATCATCTCGCTGCTTGGTGCTGAACATGCTGGGGATATTTTTGAGAATGAAGCAGTAAGAGTTATATAGTTTCTTTGTTTTTCACAAGTCAAAATTTTATTGAACTCATCCCCTGGGACTGATCATATCCGGAGGGCTTTTGGCTATGAAGGTGTGAAGAATTACCAAACTTACAACTTAGACCTACTATTTTCATGCCACTTACATCTTGTACTAGTTTCATGTTTTGACTGGTATATGATATACTTAAGAAGATCTTTGCGTAGGAATGTAAAAACAGAAACCAAAGGAGAAGATCTTTGCGTATGAATGTAAAAACAGAAACCAAAGGACTCGCTAAGAGGACCGTATCAAAAAACCTTAAGTTAGATGTACTTACATAAAATTTTACAAATTGAACTCTTGACTGGGTAGCAATCTTTGACTGAGTAGTTATGGACTTCAAATGTAGAGACCAGATTTTGCAAATAGAACTTCCTAGTGAGTACCGATGTTCGACTGAGCAGTTCTGTACTTAGAATGTTTTTTTTCTTCGAGGATAACATGGCATGCCCCTTCTTTTCGAGTTAGTCCTTCTTGATGCCATTTCTTTGTGAATTGCTTTGGCAATTTAACCAGTCAACTTGAAGAATGAGAATTAACAAAGGTAAAGTCAATGTGAAAATGCAACATTGGAATATGCCCTGTCTTGTCCTTGAATAATCAATGTGCTAATGAGGTGTCCTTCTAAGTGAAGTCTGTCTAATCTCAAATCCGCTCCTAAATTTGCTTGGTCATCTTCCTGTGCATTGTGTATCATTGACACCTGAACAAAATTATTGCATATAAGCAACTTGGCTAAATGTGAACCCACTAGGTAAATCATCCTTTCGAGATTGGCCGGGTATGATTGCCCTCTTGTAATATTGGTTATAAATTTTAAATTTCCTATTCAATAAACTTTGATTTCCTTACACAGAGGGTCAAGTCATATCCCATTTAGTACTTCTCTCCGAGCAAGATATCTCATGAACAGAGGAAGGCAAGTAATATTTGTGAGATTTAAAAATGACAGCGCTCTCCCCAGTGAATGATTATACTTGGGTATTGGAAGAATGGAAACTAAATTGTGTCCTTCTGATGGTTATCGTATCTTAGAGCAAATAAACATGTATTACTACAAATTAAATAATATTTGCAACTCCAGTTTCTTAGAAAGAAAATGCAACTGAAAAGTACGCACGCAATGATACATGAAACTATTTTGACATAATCACAAAGAAATTTTGGTAAAAGAGATGAAAAACACCAATATAACCGCCCAGAATGCATCAGAATATTCCAAGTTTGCCAATTGTCAATCCTGCTCTTCCAACAATGTGATCTGTTCTTGTTCACAATCTCTCATTGCCAGTGAAGAAGTGAAATTGTTGTTTTTACGGTTGCCAACTCCAGTTTCTTAGAAAGAAAATGCAACGGAAAAGTACGCAAGGATACATGAAACTATTTTGACTTATCACAAAGAAATTTTGGTAAAAGACATGAAAAACACCAATATAACCAATCAGATGCATCAAAATATTCAAAGTTTGCCAATTGTCAATCCTGCTCTTCCAACAATATGATCTGCTCTGGTTCACAATCTCTCATTACCATTGAAAAAGTGAAATTGTTGTTTTTACGGTTGCCACCTGCTTTGATAATATAAGACAATAGATTTGGTGTTTGTGTGTTATTCTCCTAAGAAAGATCCTTTCAGTGAGTTTGTTTTATCTATAATTGGACTTCAAAGGGTCCCCCACCAAATCACTAATGCAACTTCTTAGTTGCATCGAGTGGCGACATATATTCTACGCATGTTAGTGGAATGAAACCTAACTATGAATCTCCATAAAGAACCTAAGGGAGGTTGTTTATACTTAGACATGTATGTCTAAATCTTTGAGAAAAATATATGGCTACTGGCAAGATCAACTGGATAACCATCAAAGAAACTATAACTGCTTTAATGGTACACATGTTACAAAATGAAACCTGTGGACCCCACAAAGAACTTGAAGGGGAGTGTCCAGAATCGATTTAAAGTCGGGCTAAGCTATCCTTGGTGATTTTCATCAGTGCTGCAAAGATTTCTGTTTACATTCTCGTTTTCGAATTTTTTTCCAAGTTTTTATGTTCCTGTTTTTCTATGTTTTTCCAAGATTTTCAGTTCCAAGTTTATGCTTATTGATAATTTTCAGTATTTCTGACAATTTTCGTTCAAGACCATCAACAGTGTATTCCTTGTTGATACAATATTTGTAACATTCGTTTCCACGCTGTTTTCCTCGTCATCTACAGCTGTATGGTCTAAGTTTTTAAGATGCAAAGGCATTTTGACTTTTTATATTGTTATGTTTATCTTGAAGCTGTGAATCAAATTCTACATTCAAGGATTTAGAGGCACAATTTAATCATAACTTGTTTGTTTGATTGTTTCTCTATTTTGTTGCCTATTTTTTAAATCATACTCTGGTACGATTTCAACTTACAACACTGCAAGTCTCAATTTACTAGATGTCTGTCTTTGTGTAGAAGGGAACCTTGGGTTTTAAAGTTGTTCTATTCATTTTTTTCCACATTGTCCATGATCTGCACTGTAAATTTGTTATATATGAAATGAATAATAGTTTGGCTTGGATTTGTATTTTATTTATTTGTTCAAAGTTCATTAGGTGCAGCAATAGCAAGTCCTAGTCTTGTTGTTATCTATCTTGCGAAATTCAGTCATACAATCATGTGAAAGTGATGTAGTATATGGTAGTATGGCATGTCGTTTATTAACCAATTGAGCTGTATGCTAAAGCCGTGTGGTGGTAAAACTAATTAGTTTCGTGAATATTCCGAGGATTGCAATCAAAAGGATCAGAACTCTCAAACCATTGTGTGCTACATTCTCTTATTTACTGAAGTCTTCAACTATCACCGATTTAGCCCATTTAACTGATTGTGTTGAAGTTTGAACAAGATCAGAATTACCATTCCTTTTGCACGATATCTGTTTCTATATTTTTTGCGGTTTTCTTCTATGAAGTGTTTGCCATGGTTTCTAGTGCTTGGTTCACTTGTCTTGTAGGTATTGAGGTCAAACCATATGAAATAGATCCGATTGTTAAGAATTCCTTTTTCTGTTGTTGAATTTATCTTGAAGTTTGGTATCTGCAGGGAATGGTTTTCTTGAGAGAATTTTCCTTGCAGGATGTAATCCAAAAGAATTATTGGGAGACAATGAATTCGAAAGTGTGACTGAATTGTTTAGTGCAAAACATGTGCTTTCATGACATAATATAATTAAAGAAGAGATGGTGCAGTCTAAATTCTGGAAGTATTATTATTTGCATCTCGAACAAAGTTGGATAGATGCCTTAGTGGTATGCCTCAGATTGACAGCATTTGAAGTGTTATTACAATTGAAGATTGTATGCATGTATTCGCAAACACCTTGTTTGTTTCTTTACAGGTTCCTAATGTTGCAACTCTATATATTGGTTACATCGTTTTTTTTCCTATTTGTTTCATGTTATCTTATCTTGACTTAATAGCCTTGATTTGTCAAAGTAGACAGACTCCTCGTGTTTTTACAGGTTTCTAATGCTGCAACTCTCTTTTGAGTACATGGATTTATGCATTTTGCCTTATGTTATCGTTGCTTAATAACTTTGATAGGGTTATAATCATAGTTTTAAAAACCGGTCGGCTTGAACCAGAAACTGGTCAAACCGGCCGGTTCACTGGGTGACCGGGTCAAACCGGCCAACAAACCCGGTTGAAGGGTCCATTTCGCCCAAATTTCACAAAAACCGAACGGAACTGGCTGGTTTATGATGGAACTGGCTGGTTTATGACTGAACCGGCCGATTTATGGTAATGTTAAATTCTTAAAGTAAAAGTGGGTGAAATCACTTTTACTTAAATTTTTAACATTGCCATGAAATGACTAAGGATGTTTGAGAGTGATTTTGACTTCATTGGATTTCATATGGAGAAACTAAAATTTTATATTTCACACAAAATTCAGCAGATTTAATGGTTTTTAGGATTTCATGGTTCGGGGGTTTGCAATGTTTCCATTTGATTCTATCATGCGCGAGGGTATGAGATTGGCATTTGATCAAGAGCATGAAGCCCTTTAAGAACCGACCAGCCGGTTCATTGGGTGACTGGGTCAAATTGGCCAACAAACCTGGTTGAAGCGTCCATTTCGCCCAAATTTCACAAAAACCGGACGGAACTGGCTAGTTTATGACTGAACCGGCCGGTTTATGGTAATGTTAAATTCTTAAATGGGTGAAATCACTTTTACTTAAATTTTTAACATTGCCATGAAATGACTAAGGATGTTTGAGAGTGATTTTGACTTCATTGGATTTCATATGGAGAAACTAAAATTTTAGATTTCACTCAAAATTCAGCAGATTTAATGGTTTTTAGGATTTCATGGTTTGGGGGTTTGCAATGTTTCCATTTGATTCTATCATGCGTGAGGGTATGAGATTGGCATTTGATCAAGAGCATGAAGCCCTTTAAGAACCGACCAGCCGGTTCATTGCGTGAATGGGTCGAATCGGCCAACAAACCCGGTTGAAGGGTCCATTTCGCCCAAATTTCACAAAAACCGGACGGAACTGGCTGGTTTATGACTGAACCGGCCGGTTTATGGTAATGTTAAATTCTTAAATGGGTGAAATCACTTTTACTTAAATTTGTAACATTGCCATGAACTGACTAAGGATGTTTGAGAGTGATTTTGACTTCATTAGATTTCATATGGAGAAGCTAAAATTTTAGATTTCACTCAAAATTCAGCGGATTTAATGGTTTTTAGGATTTCATGGTTTGGGGGTTTGCAATGTTTCCATTTGATTCTATCATGCGTGAGGGTATGAGATTGGCATTTGATCAAGAGCATGAAGCCGTTTAAGAACCGACTAGCCAGTTCACTGGGTGACTGGGTCAAACCGGCCAACAAACCCGGTTGAAGGGTCCATTTCGCTCAAATTTCACAAAAACCGGACGGAACTGGCTGGTTTATGACTGAACCAACCGGTTTATGGTAATGTTAAATTCTTAAAGTAAAAGTGGGTGAAATCACTTTTACTTAAATTTTTAAAATTGCCATGAAATGACTAAAGATGTTTGAGAGTGATTTTGACTTTCATTGGATTTCATATGGAGAAACTAAAATTTTAGATTTCACTCAAAATTTAGCAGACTTAATGGTTTTAGGATTTCATGGTTTGGAGGTTTGCAATGTTTCCATTTGATTCTATCATGCGCAAGGGTATGCGATTGGCATTTGATCAAGAGCATGAAGCCCTTTAAGAACCTTGATGTTGGTGGCATTGATTGTTGAACTTTGTTGATGTTGGTGGTATTGATTGTTGAACTCCTCTACCATGGCCTTAACAAGAATGTACCCTTCACTCAAAGGAAAACAATTGGTTATGCATGCTAATCTTTTTCTACCACATTACAAGGTTGAGGAGATGAACTCTTCACTCAAACCAAAATCATTGGTTAGGCATGTTAAACCTCTTCAATTTCTATCATGTTGCAAGGTTGAGCAATCCAACTCTGAAGACTTTAAGCTAGATGATGTTTATGTATCTATTGTTGATAATCCCATTTCTAGTAGCAGCGCTGAATCAATGATGAGTTTCATGAGCGACCATGTTGATCAGTGATTTGGAGTTTTGATGTCTATTTTTGCCGCTGCTACTACTATTACTAAAGTTGTAGAGGAGTTTTAGGAGTCCTCAAACTCTGAGCCATATTATTTATGTAGCTTATGCTGATGATCTCTTGTCTAGTAGTGGTGATGAGTTTGATCATGATGAGGAGTGATCATGTTGTTGATCATTGATATGTAGACTTGTAGTAGATCAGTGGCCCCATAGCTTTGAGCATTGTTTGAGGACTCTAGAGCATTGTTTGAGGACTCTAGAGGCTATTTAGAGCCTCATTGATTATGTATTTTGTTTCTGATATGTATTGCGCTCGTGCCATTTTGATATATTCACCTTTACATGGTATATAGATGAGAAAACCTTGCATATTTTGTCTCAATTGGTTTGGAATCATGATTTTGAATCTTAAAAATAGTTTTTTTTTTATTATTAAAAATTAATTATTTCATGTTTTTTTTTAAAGACCGGTTCATTGAGATCTGACCAGCGACCAGGCCCGGTTTGAAACTCAGTTTATTAGGTGGAACAGTCCAGTCACCTGTTTCGGTTTTTAAAACTATGGTTATAATAGAGGTGAGCTTGTGACAGTAAAACATATGGTATGACTTCTGTTGCGGAGTCTGCATTTCATCTTGCAAGGCAATTAGTGGTTGGAGTAAAATACTTTTCCATCATAGAGAAGGTAGTTTTGTCAAAACCTGCTAGTTGTTATTGGCTTTTTCCGTTTAATGTGTTGTTTGTAGTTCGACGGCAGCACCATTAGCATTCTTGAAACAACACTGCATCAGAGGGAAATAGGCATTTTTGTCATCCTTTTTCAGGTGGATATCAACATGGATATGCTTTTGCGGGGATGCTACTAATCCAAACTACAATTGATTTATAGATCTCATCAATGAGCCCATACATAAGCATGCACGAAGAATCTTTCTACTGTGGCTATTTGAAGTTTGATTATTTGGTCGGTATTTGTTAAAAACTTGCATTTTTTTTGGGCACTGTCAGTCTCCTTTCTATATATTGATGTCAGATACATTTCCAGAGATTTCAGCGGACAAGATTTTGTTTAATCTGTATACCATTTGCAATTGAGTACTTCAGCACACAATGGCACTTACGTGGTTTCCCACTACTAAAACCCTCCAAATGATTTGCAGCTAATGTTAGCTGCTCTTGCGCATTATTTTTTGTGCTGCTTGGCCCGCTCTATTGACCGGAATAAATTCACATTCTAAAAGAGAATTATATATATTTTTCTTTATTGGCTATAATGATATGGAGTTTATAAATGTTCTTCAATTTGCTTTGATAGTTTATTATATTGGGATAAATGTTTTATAAGGCTTTTGATACATTAAGGGAATTGTTAACCAAAAAATATTGTGCAAAAAATTGAATAAAATAAACACAAAAAATATAATGGTATATTTAATAATAATATAACATAATAAACACAAAAATATAATCGTATATTTAATAATAATACTAAATAATAAATAAATTATTTGATTTATGAATACATATTGTTATATTTATCATATCAAATATTAAAAAGTAAAGTAAAATGAAAATAAAGACAAAGATAGATATGTAAGATAAATGATAAAATGTGATTTATTAAAGAAAATTTGAAGGGTTGTAACTTTGTGTTTGTTGTTGCAAACCAATTCAGGTTATAGACTTTAGAAAACTTTTGACCAGCACCATGTCACTACAAAGTTAAAGCGATGGTATTGACAATTAACACAAATGAAATTTTGAGGTCTTTTTAATTGAATTTAGAGGTTGGGTATTGTGATAACAACGAATGGTATGAAATAAATAGAGGCCTATAAACATTTTGGCTGAAGTTTAATATCATAATGTGTTTTAAAGTTTGTCTATTGCTAGGTTTTATGTATCATGAAATAAATTTTGGATTTTTTTTAATAAGAGAATGTTAGGTCCAAACTCTCGATACACTCTTTCTTTCTTTCTTTTTTTGTTCAGTAGAATAAAAACAACAAACTTTCTATTATAAAAAAGTGTTTACATATATTTGAAAATGTCCTTTCTTTTCACCTAATCATTTAGCATGACCTAAGGAAACTGAGTGACACGTTCATCTCATATGGCAGCTAACAAAAAAGAAAATTAATACAATGTCATCAACTTTTATATAAAAATAAGAAAACCAAAGTATAGTGGATTTTCCTAGGGTTTAAATATTTGTCGTTGAAAAATGCATTGTACTAGATCTTTCCTTGAAGTTGACAGAGGCCAACTTTTGAAAAAGCATTTGTGATCTCATTTTGTTCTTGATATGTATGGGCACATGACAACCTATCAAAAATACCAATAAGGTTTTTAATCCTTAGCATCTAGAAGGAAAGCATATATGGATTGTGTGTTGACCTATCCACAACTCATTGTGTGCCTGCGTTTGGGTTGTCATAAACATCCATCCCCTTAATGGATAACCAATTTGCATAAAATAAAACACCTCATGGTGCTATGATCTCCGCCCTCATATTGGTTCCCATCCCACAAAACCAACTGAAATGGTCGAAGTGTCCAAGATTGAGAACAATAAAGACACCACTCCCACATTTTAATGAGTTTGATGCCTCGTCAAAGAATTGTCGAAAAATGCAACTAGGTTTGATCTTCATAAATGTATTTGAGTCATTATGTAATGTACTCATCAAAAGAATGAAAAAGAAATTTTATGTTATTATCACAATGACCTATTAAATCACGGGTTTCATGCTTGGGTTATCTTTTGTTAGTCAAAGTCCCCATTGAGGACTCTTAGGATTTATATTGATTCATTAGTGTCATTGTACATTTTATAAGACCCTTTTCAGGCTTTTGAATCATGTAAAAAGATTTATTATTGAGTCAAATTAGGTGTTTGGCACTGCAACAAGTCGACCTTAAGGAGATCAAGTCGGCCTCAAACAAGGAAATTCGACCTCAACTCAAGCCTATAAATACAAGGAGATCAAATTCATTTGGAGCACACTCTCACTCATAAGTTCGATATCCAGAAGAAAGAGTTGGGAAAATGCAAAGAAGGAAAGGAGCCTAAAAGAAGTGCGAAGTGGGAGAAAGAAGACGGAAAAGAGAAAATCGAAGTTTTGGGCTATCTCTCTCTCTCTTGTTTGGATTCCTCTCGAAGATCAAAGTTTTTCTTGTCTAGACAAAGCTGATGCTGTTGTTGTTAGTTGTTAGGTCGAAGCACTATTGCTTCAAGGTCGAAATTTTGGGTCGAAGTTATTGGAAGAGGAGGTTGACCTTGGTGGTTGGAGGAGGTCTGTGTCTAGGTTGAAGAGTCATAAGAAACATATTGAAGGAAGAGATTTTCACTGGGTTTGCCCCTAGATATGGGTTTTTCCCCGACAGATTGCCTACATCTTGTGTTTTGTGTTTTTGTGATCTTGATACGCACATAATTTGGTAATTTCTTGATGAAAGATAATATAACAAGTAATTATCAAAAAGAGAAATCTAGCCCTAATTCTACTAACATTGATTTCTCAATACGCACATAATTTGGTAATTTCTTGATGAAAGATAATATAACAAGTAATTATCAAGAAAGAGAAATCTAGCCCTAATTCTACTAACATTGATTTCTCAACGTGGTATCAGAGCCAAGGTCAAAGAAGATTGAAGATCACTCCATTGGCTTGAAGGAAATGATTATTCACTCTATGATAAGAATGGGATTCAATACTACAGGAAGTTGGATCAAGAAGACCGTCTACTACATATTCAACAAAGTCAAAAGTCAAGGGTTCTTGGCTCCACTTAAAGGTTCACTTAATGATGATAATGCATGGATTATTGGCAGTGGAGCATCTAGGCATATGAGAAGGAAAAGTAAACAACTTCACACTCTATCAAAGGAACCAACTTCTCATGCAATGGAATTAGGAGACAACAAAAGCTATGCTGGTAGAGGCTTGGGATCAACATCATTGAAGCTGGAGAATGGAGCTAAGGTGAAGGAGGATAAAGGCAATTTAAGGATCTATTGAAAGGAATCTAAGGAACCTCATGAAGTTGATCAAATGATCATATAAGGAGACCTTATGAGGAAATAAGCTTACTATCTTCAAAGACAATGTCTAACACAATAAAGGGAGAGATAACAAATTAGGAGCATCCAATTACAATGCTTGGAAGAAAAAGATAAAATCTCATCCTTAAAATGAATGAAGTCTTGGATCTAGTAAAAGGAAATGTGAAGAAATCTACAGAGAAATTAAAAAGTCTAAAGGGCCAAGAAGGAAGGTAGACTTATTCAAGATAGAATGCGACAATTGTCTCGAGATGGATCACTATAGAAGTGATTGTCCGAATAATCCTAGGAATAAAAGAGGGATAAGGATCAAGCAAACTTTTTCAAAGAAGTTTCACCAAAGAAGAACAAGATGGAAGGACCCGAAGTCAAAGACCTATTTGCTAGGAACTCTCAGGGACTCTATCCCTTGCATATCCTTCTACTCTAAGTTTTGAATTACTTTTCTTTATGTTTTGATTTCTAGGTTTAACATGCTTTGGAAAAATAGTTTTGAATTGTTTTAATAGAGCTATAGGCATCCCTCGAGATTGGATTGAAAGAGAGCCCTCACCATTTTCCAAAAGGCTTGCTAAATGCTGAGGGGTTATAAAGAAGACCTCACATGACAAAGCATTGGAGTTACAAGGTTTGTTAAGAAACAATAGGTATACCTTAAACTATAAGTTTTGCTCTTTTCATAAAGGTATACTTTTTCTTGATAAACTATTCTACATTACTAACATTATTGTGTCTAGCTCTCTTGAATCATAAAGATCTACCCTCCTCATATCTTTGATTATTATTGTAGAACCCTAGAAAAGTTCTTTGTAAAATCCTAACTTAAGAGTATGTCGATGATAATGTGTGAAACACTAGCCTTCTTAGGGCTATTGATGAAGTCTAAAGAAAATGTTTGATGCTTTGATGATGTCATGTTTGGGGTTTTGGTATGGTTATGAAAACCCTAACTTGTTAGGGTTGAATGGTGATGTTTGAAATCCCAAAACTTTGAAGTATTAGGGTTTTCTATGTTATGTATTGAAACCCTAAACCATTCGGGTTTGGTAGGGTGTATAAGCAAAACCCTTATTATGTCCCTGAAATGAAATCTTATGTATATATGTGTTTGTTTGATCAAAACCCTAGTATGATCAAGTTTGTTATATGTCAAACTTTAATATATTAATATTTGTGTCTTTGGGTTTGACTAACACATGTTATGATATGCTATTGCATGATGATGAAATCCTAGAGATGTGTATTGACCTATGTTGATGGTCATAAGTCCTAGGGTTTGGAACTAAGCCCTAGTCGAAGTTTGATACTCTAGGATGATAGTGTTTGTGAATTCTAGGGTTTTGTAACTAAACCTTAATAAAAGCTCAATTTTCTAATATGTGATGACTAGTGTGATAATATGAGATTTATGAAAGATTGTTGAAAGTTGAAATTGAGCCGCGATTAGTTTTTATTGTTGAAGCTTAATGGCTCATGTATGGAATCTAGGATCTTGCACTAAATCCTAGTAGAAGTCTAACATATGAGGTCTAAAGTTAGATGTGTTGTAGAACTATATTTGTTTGAATTGCTTCTAGGGTTTGCAATATTTTGTAGTAGGGTATCTCATACCTTTGGAAGAAATATTGAAGCCTTAGATATAATGAAGGTTGTTATTTTGATTGAGGTGCTGGGAGTCTTGATGATGAAATCTAGGGTTTATGACAAAACTCTGGTATGTAGTTGAAGTATAAAAATATGCTTTTCTTGTTGTTTGTGAACCTAACTAAGTTTAGGTATTTGATATATAATGACGAATTCTTTCTTTATTATATGATATGGTTAACTTCATGCTTTTATAGATTTGGCTGTACTTGCTATTTAAGTTGTGCAGGTACATAATCTTCAAGATAGTGAAGATGTTTGTAAGTAAAGTTGATATGATAAGCATGATGAAGAAAGTTATATGAGTGATGATGGTCATGATAACTCTGATAAGAAGGATGTAAGCCATGAAAGATTCTCCAATGTCATAAGAAGAAGTTGATCTCCCTAAGAGGGAAGGCATATTATAGTCATGATGGACACCTTGAAAAGAAGAAAGTTGGAGAATGCATTTTGAGACACTGTTGAGAAAAGGAAAGCATGATCTGATTGTAGAATATGTTGCTACATGTGAAGTAGGAAAGAAAGATGTATAATTGAGGAATGTTCTGTTAAGATTTGTTTGAAAGTCCTACTGTGATAAATTGAGAAGCAACTTCAGTTGTCTAGAAGACCCCAAAGGTTCGTGTTTACTTATGTACATTTGAAAGTTTGTTACTGATTGGGGTTGTGTTTGTACAGGTAAATCTCTTAGAGGTTTGATAACATGCTAGTTACACGAGAGAGATTTGTTACCGATCTGTTTGATTGGGGAGGATTTTCTACCAATTGGAATAATCAGGAGTGTTGAGGCTTTGTGTGTAAGACACATTGCCTAGGAGGACATTCGGCTAACACTTTGTGTGGATCTCTGGATGCCAAAGTAGCGAGGGTGGCATTGGTCATAGGGCTCTAACCTCATATACACACCTAGATCCTTGGGTTGATGGTTAGCAAGTAACCTTGATGGTACCTAGAGAGACTTAAAGATTTAGTCCATCTTAGTCCCACCCGATAGATTGTCCTGGTCAGGGATCTAGTCCATGGCATTACGGTGCCTAAACTCTTCATAGTTCATATGGTTTGAGATCTTCTTTGTACTTGTATATGTTATTATGAATACCTCCCTAGTTAAGAGGGAGTGTTGAAAAATGTAACTAGGTTCAGTGTTCACAAATGTATTTGAGTCATTATGTAATGTACTTATCAAAAAAATGAAAAATAAATTTTTTACTACTATTAAAATGACTTATTAAAGCATGGGTTTCATGCTTGGGTCATCTTTTATTAGTCAAAGTCCCCATTGATGACTCCTAGGATTTATATTAAGTCATTAAAGTCATTGTACATCTTATAAGACCCTTCTTGGGCTTTTGAATCATGTAAAAATATTTATTATTGAGTCAAATTAGGTATTTGACCCCTCCACACCAAATCGGCCTCAAGGAGATCAAGTCGACCTCACCTCAAGCCTATATATACAAGGAGATCAAATTCATTTGGAGCACACTCTCACTCACTCATAAGTTTGATATGCAGAAGAAAGAGCTGGAAAAATGTGAAGAAGGAAAGGAGGCTAAAAGAAGTACGAAGTTGGAGAAAGAGGAAGGAAAAGGGAAAATCGAAGTTTTGGGTTGTCTCTCTCTCTCGTTTGGATTCCTCTGGGAGATCAAAGTTTTTCTTGTCTAGTCGGAGCTGCTACTGCTACTGCCAGTTGCTGGGTCGAAGTGCTGCTGCTTCAAGGTCGAAATTGTGGGTCGAAGTTGTTGGAAGAGGAGGTTGACTTGGTGGTTGGAGGAGGTTTGTCTAGGTTGAAGAGTCTCAAGAAACATATTGAAAGAAGAAATTTTGATTGGGTTTTCTCCTAGATAGGGGTTTTGCCCTGGTAGAGTGCCTACATCTTGTGTCTTGTGTTTTTGTGATCTTCATACACACATAATTTGGTAATTGTTTGATGAAAGATAATATAGCAAAGAAGTAAAAGAAGCCAACATAATTCACAAGTAACTATCAAGAAAGAGAAATCTAACCATAATTCTACTAGCATTGATTTCTCAACAAGAATCCCATCGGGTAGTGGCTCCAAATGTCAATGGGTGTGATGCATTGCCTTAGACTTTTAATCTCCCTAGAACCAGACTTGCAAAAGAGAGAAACTATATTCATGTTGGTCCTTTGAATATTTGTAGGTCGCTACTAGAAAATGCTTCGATTTCTGCATTTCCATATTCCCAAAATAATAAAAAGTGGTTGTTATGAATATAATTCATATAAAAATAATAAATATAATAATAAATAATAAATATAAACATAAATATAATAATAATAATTAATAATTAATTAACTAATGGTTAGTCAGTTATTAATGAAGATGTTTTAGAGACATGACCATTCATGAAAGGGCACCTACCTAGGGTATATAAGCAGACCCTCATTCTCATTTGTAATCATATAATATCAATTCTTATACAATATTCAATATATAGTTACATGTCTTATAATGGACATTTATGTCTTTGAAGTATTTTAAAGATTTCCATTGCGTATATGACTTTGGTAGTTTTATTGGTATCAAATCCACGTTTTCTGATCCCGAGCATTGGCCATTGTTGACACCTAATCCTCAACGGATGGGTGAACTGGAACGCGAACAGTCATCAAGAAGATGAACTGATCCGTCCCATTTATGTATATAAATGATAGTTAGCTAATGAATTATGCAATCAGTTTTTCTCTGCCCATTCTGGAGTTACCCTGGCCTGACATGGTATCAGAGCACAGGTCCCAGATTCCTTGTAACTCCTCTGGCCATAATGCCTCTGCCTGAACGTTTGCCTGGCACCTCTGCCTGAACGTTTCACTGGCGCCTCTGCCTGAACGTTTGCCATAATGCCTCTGTCCTGCGTGTCATTGGGTCTCTGCGCATCGGTTAAGAGTCATTGATTGTTCTGCGGCCTGTTCTCGCTCTCCTCCCTCTCCGTCTGCCCTCTGCCGTCTGCCGCCTCCAGTTACACGACATCTGTATCTGACGGTAGAGCCAGGTTGTCCGCAACCGTTGCATTCGCAATTGTTAGCGATAATGTATGTGGCTCGCAAAGGAAACACCAAAACCAACTGGTTTTCCATCTGTCAACAGTTCGATTCATTCTGTATCCAAGCCACCGGTGCTCTTGGTGCCTCTTTCACCGCAGTTGTCTTCCTAATTCTTCTGGTTTTGTTATCGGCTTCAACTCTCCACAAGCGCCAAGCAGAGTTTTAGGGCAAAAGTTAGATTATGCCGTTACTGATTATGTTTGTGGCTCTGTGGTATTTATGTGACTCCAGGACAATGTGTCCATCTTTTTCTTTTATGTTTGGTTTGATATTTGGGTTCAATCATCTCATCTTGCGCCATAAACCTGAGAAGGTGCATATCAGATAAAGGATTAGATGGGAGGTTGTTTCATCAACATTCTCTTGCTCATGGTCTCGGATAGGTCCGCATAAAGATATTATGCTTATACTTGGAGCGGAAAGGATCCAGAGGGTCGTTTTCATGCATTCTTGAACATGACGCTGCTTGAATAAGTTTTTGAATGCGCTGTTTCAATAAGTTTTTTGAATGCGCTGCTTGAATAAGTTTTTGAATGCGCTGTTTCAATAAGTTTTTTTTGAATGCGCTGCTTGAATAAGTTATTGAATGCGTTTTGGACGCTGTTTCAATAAGTTCTGGAAGCTGTTTGAATATTTTAAGGAGGATATGGTATGGTAACTGACAAATAACATCTGGCACCGTCTGTGGGAAGTCTTTGAGAGTGAACATTGCTGCGTATGGTAACAAAACTGTGTTTAGTAGTTCAAATAATATTGCGCAGCTTATATATATCATCCAAAGAGTTTATGTAAGCAGTCTTTCAAAGCAGTCAAAGTATTGTGCAGTTTTCAAAGGGTTTATTTATCATTTTGAGTATTGCGTTGTTCTTCAAAGTATTTATATATATCAATCAAAGTGTTTGATATTACGCAATTTATTACACAGTTTTCTTTTGAATGATAATGCTGCATTGAAAATTTATCATTTCAATGCTGATGCTTCTAGCAAACATTAGAGGGATTTGAAGGCTGTAACGTAAGGAAAGTTTTTTTTTATCAGCAGAGATATTTTTAACAGAATGAATTCAATCATCTCTATGGTCGGAATAGTTCTCACTGGCAAGGATAGCTATTCTGAATGGTCTCAGATGGTAAAACACACCCTCATCTACAATGAGTTATGGAAAGGAGTGTGTGTCGGAGAAGAAGACAAAGACCTTGTGCAGCCTACATCAGATAAAGAACTTGTCATTTGGAAAACAAGAACAACAAAGCTTATGCATTGATCGCAACATCTGTAAATGAAGAAGTAAGTCGTCATATTTCATCCTATTCCACTGCCTTTGAAGCTTTACAAAAGCTGAAAGAACTCTATGATTCACATTCTGCACTTGAAGTTGTTCAGCGCATGATTAAACTCCACTCTTGAACTGAAAAATAATGATCCCCTTGCTCTTGCATCTGAAATAAAGTCTATAATGCATGATATTAAATCCACTAAGGTTGAGCTGGATATCTCTCTTATTGCCTTTCTCAAAGCACTCTATCCTACCTACTCCAATTATCTTGAGTCTTTACAAGCAAATGGAAATCTTAAAGACATAACCTTTGAGTCTCTTGTGAAAAAGTTTGCTGAAAGAGAGAAAGCCTTTGGAAAGAAGACAGTCCCTGAATCTTCTGAAGACACTGTTTGCCTTGCTCATAAAGAAAAGCATCCTGCTCAAGATTCTACAAGAGGAAGAGGTGGACGAAGAGGAAGAGGAAGATACTTCAGAGGCAGGGGGGGGCAGACATTCTCAAGTAGAAAAGGCAGATCTGCATTGCATTCGCTGCAAACGAAATGGATCACATGATGCTTCTACATGCAAGCTACCATGGGACAAAATTGAGCAGAGAAGAAACCAACAGAAAGGTAAAACTGATGACACAGACAAAGGTAAAGCACCTGAATCCGCTCACTATATTGAGGCACAATGTAACATTGGAGTAAATGAAGATTTGTTTAATGCTTCACTTGCTTCTTCGAAAAATGACTGGTTGCTTGATTCAGGAGCAACCTGTCATATGACTCATAGGAAAGATTTTTTTGAAGATTTCACTGACAATGTTGATGGAGCAGTATACTTTGCAGATCAGTCAAAAATCAAGCTATCAGGGCTTGGCATAATCAGGCTTAAACTGCCTGGTCTTCCAGACTTTCTTCTGGATCATGTTCTATATCTCCCACAGCTCAAGAGAAACTTGCTGTCCCTGGTCCACATCCGCCAGCAAGGTCACTCCATTCATATGTTTGATGGAAAGCTTGAGGTAAGAAAGGCATCTGACCACTCACTTGTCATGAGGGGTATAGAAGAAGAAAGACTTCTTAAACTGCAAGGAACCTCTGCTCATGCACAACATTTCTCATCATGAAGAAGGTACACTTCCGTCAAGTTTATTATGGCATGCTAGATTTGGACATTTAAACTATGATAGTCTCCGCTTGTTGAAGAAAAATGGTGTTGCTGGTTTGCCTACAATTCCTAGAAAACATAAGCAATGTGATGCTTGCATTCTAGGAAAGCATAGCAAACAGTCTTTTCATGATTCACATTCAAGAGCACATAGGAAGCTTGAACTCATTTATTCAGATTTATGTGGTCCAATGCCTGTTCCTTATGCAAATGGAAATAAATATATCATGACATTTATTGATGATTACACCAGAATGTGTTGGGTTTATTTATTGAAGAACAAATCTGATGCTTTTCAAACATTCAAGAATTTTCATAAATGGATTGAAAATAATGCACAATCTCATATTGGGTCTATTCGCACTGATAATGGAAAAGAATATACATCAAATGAATTTGAACACTATCTTCACCAACATGGGATTAAACATCAAACCACTGTGCCTTATAATCCTCAACAGAATGGTGTAGCTGAAAGAATGAACAGAACAATTTTGAATATGGTACGATCCATGCTTTTCTTCAAAAATGTAAAGATAATGTTTTGGGCTGATGCTGTTCTATGTGCTGCATATATAAAGAATAAATGTCCATCTAGTGCTATAAGAAACAAGACTCCTTATGAATTGTGGTATGGACATGTTCCTTCGGTAAAACATCTCAGGATCTTTGGTTCCCCCTGTTATGCTTTAATACCAAAGGTACATAGAAACAAACTTGGTGCTAGAAGTCGTAATTGTATCTCCCTGGGGTATTCAAACACATCTAAAGCATACCGTCTCTATGATGAAGTAAATAAAAAGTTTGTTGTATCTAGAGATGTCATTTTTCTTGAATCATCCAAATCTGACAGTGTTGTTGAGCGACAACTTGATCGCTTGGATAGATTCACAAAACCGAAATCATTTCAAGAGTTTGATAATCAGATTCCACATCTTGAAGGGGGGATTCCTATACTAGAACAACATGTGGAATCTTCTTCTGAAGAAAAATCTCCCCTGCATGAAACTCCAACAACGGATGATGCTTTAAGTGATGTAATTGATAGAATTGGGAGACTCAATCTTGATTCAGTCCCAACTCAATCAACAAAGCAGCCTGGACCATCTCAGAAAGGTCCCCCAAAGTGGTTGACAAAGACACTTGAAAGTGTTCATCCTGATGAAATTGGAAAAACAGGAACCAGAAATACAAACCGACAAGATGGAGGTGATGTAGATAACTCTAATTCACCTGTTGATATGGATGTTACTTATGATTGTGAATTGAACTTGTCTACAGATTTTGAACCAACTTCCTTCAAAGAAGCTGCTTCTCATGATGAATGAAAAGAAGTGATGCAGAAGGAGTATGATGCCCTCATAAAGAATGGCACTTGGAAGCTGGTTGATCCTCCATTTGGAACCAAACCAATTGGCTGCAAGTGGGTCTACAAGAACAAGTACAAAGCTGATGGCTCACTTGACAAGCACAAAGCTAGGCTTGTGGCAAAAGGTTTTGCACAGAAAGAAGGGGTCGATTATGAGGAAACTTTTGCCCCCACAGCAAAATGGGCCACCATCCGGACACTCTTTGCACTAGCTGCTCAGAACGGTTGGAAAGTCCATCAAATGGATGTAAAAACTGCATTCTTGAATGGAGATCTAAAAGAGAATGTTTTTATGTCACAGCCTGAAGGATTTGCTGTGAAAGGACATGAACACAAAGTATGCAAACTAGTGAAGTCCTCGTATGGCCTCAAACAAGCACCACAAGCCTGGTATGAAAAACTAACTGAGCATCTTTTGAAACTCAACTTCAAACATTTTGATCTTGATGATGCAACTTTATTTGTCAAGAAAGTTGGCAAAACAGTTGTATATCTTGTGGTATATGTAGATGATCTTTTAATGACAGGGAACAATGAAAGCTATATTGCATCCATAAAGAAAGAATTAGGAAAAAGTTTTGAAATGACTGATTTGGGCTATGTTCATTACTATCTTGGCATTGAAGTAACCCAACATCCAAAATCCATATTTCTTTCTCAAAATAAATACATTGGAGATTTGTTAAACAGATTTGGCATGACAGAGTGCAATCCTCTTTCTACTCCAATGGAACAAAACTTGAAGCTCACATCTATTGAAGGAAAGGAATTTGAGGATGCAACAAAGTATAGACAACTTGTAGGAAGTCTCATCTACCTCACTACTACCAGACCAGACATTTCATTTGTTGTTGGAATCCTCTCCAGGTTTATGCAAAAGCCTTGTGAGGGACATTGGTCTGCTGCAAAAAGAGTTCTAAGGTACTTGAAGGGAACTCAAGACCTTGGAATCAAGTATACACAGGTGGACGACTTCAACTTGATTGGATACTCTGATTCGGAATTCGATGGAGACAAAGAAACTGGGGTATCTACTTTAGGATATGCTATGAGTCTTGGATCAGGAGCTGTCTCCTGGAGATCACGCAAACAATCAGTACTAGCAGATTCCACAACAGAAGCAGAGTATGTGGCAGCAGCTGAAGCAACGAAAGAAATTGTGTGGCTCAGGAAAATTCTTGAAGATTTGCAGGTAAAACAAATACAATCAACTTCACTCATGATTGATAACACCTCTGCAATAAAGTTGGCCAAGAACCCAAAGTTCCATGATCGTACTAAGCACATCAATACTAAATATCATCTGATCCGACATCATGTTGAGGCCAAAACAATCCATCTCCGTCATTGTTCCACAAACGAGCAAATTGCAGACATCTTCACCAAAGCGCTTGGAAGAGAAAATCTTGAAAGATTCAGAACGATGCTTGGACTCACCAACATCCCTTCAGATTAAGGGGGGGAATGTTGACACCTAATCCTCAACGGATGGGTGAACTGGAACGCGAACAGTCATCAAGAAGATGAACTGATCCGTCCCATTTATGTATATAAATGATAGTTAGCTAATGAATTATGCAATCAGTTTTTCTTTGCCCATTCTGGAGTTACCTTGGCCTGACAGCCATTAAAGTCTTTGTCAACGTAGTTGTCGTCGCGATCAAGCGTTTCATGTTTGGCCATAAAATCGTTAGAAAAAAGACTTTGGTCATTATATATATATATATATATATATGACTCTTTTTTTTATATAGCCTCTTTTTCTTTCCTTATATATATATATATAAAATACAAAAAAAAGGCTTGAAAAAAATTACAACACTTCCACGAGGAATGAAAGGTTATCCCGAGCAATTCAATAGACTCCCCTAAATTGAGCCCCTAGAAATTGTTCATTTGTTTGCTACAATGCACATCGGGAAGAATGTAACAGAGATCTTATGGCGAATCTTAGAGGAGAGAAAAAGAAAATTTTCTCAAGATTTGTAATGACATTAAGGAGGTCGACCATGTATTGCAAAGTTTGATTCATTCAAATAGCGATGGAGATGGCCAAAATATAAGCGCCCTTCCATGGTTATTGACAGAGCAACAAAGCAAGCATGTTAAAGAGGCTACTTGAAAAATTAAATTTCCAACTGAGTTTTCTTCAAATTTAAAGAATATCCTAACAAAGAAATGTGAATTAGGTGGGGTAAAAACTCATGATTGGCATATGTTCATTAAGTTAATTATTTTGGTGTATATATATTTTATACATTGGTGGACCATCTTGTTAATTAGAGTTTTTTTTAACTAATTTTGGAAAAAATAATGATCGATCACTATTTTTGTTACATTATGTTCTACCTTTATCTCTCCTAGAAAACTTTGACAACAATGTCAAACAAGTTATATATGATCTAGGCAAATACATGAGGTAAGCCTAGATTTATGTGCAAAGTGTAATTTCTTCAATAAATTGTTGTGCCGCATATTTTTCATTGCATGAGTTTTGCTTGTCATCGTGACTATATTATTCTTTTTTTGTTGAAATCTATGATTTGCTTGCTTCATCTGTAGATGGTTGTCATCTACAAAAATCGATAAAGAAGATATAAAATATTAGATAAAACAAATTCCTCGTCTAATGTGTGACATGCAAAAGTATCTACCTTCGACATTTTTCAATGCACAAGAACACTACCTCGTACACCAAGTCGAGGAGATTGAAAAGTGTGGCCCTGTACACATAAGATCAATGTGGATGGTTGAGATGCACTTGAAATCACTGAAGTCTTTGGTCAGACAGAGCACGTCCTGAGGGTTCTATGGTAAAGGGGTATATGGTAGACCAAACCATGGTTTATATTCATCAATATAGTGATGAAATAGGAAAAAGTATTAATGTATTGGATCACATTTGGAATGTCAGCTCCGTGGATGATTCTGAAGGGGAGCATCTTTTGGGGAAATGTAGAATGAACAAAGTGAGATGTAAGTAGATAGTGGATATTTATAGCACATTTGACTTATTTGTTTTTATGTATATCGTACTTATTTAAGTTTTAGTCTTCCTACATAATCCATTATTATGGTGGTCTAACACGGTAACTAATATAATATATGTGAATTATTTATTTTAATACATCCGGTCGAGAGTGGGATGCAATACATTTATACATTGTGAACAATAAATATTGGATGAAGGTATATATTGAACAATGCAAACAAGCTAATAACGGTAGATTATCATCGTATGGTGTGTCTTAATTGGTTAAAAAATCTCAACATAGTGGAGATACCAATCTTACATAGAGGGAAATCGATTTAGCATATGGCTTAAAAGATTATTAGGAAATCATATTCACCCACACTAAAGTTTTTTACAATTATATTGATGCAACATATGTCATATATTTTTCTTAATTTTCAAAATTTGCAAGTATATATATGCATACTTATCAATTGACAATGCATTTTTTATGTGTTTAATGTATTGCAGTTGAAACAACACAACAAAATGTGGTGCAATGGCCACAAATTTCGCCTCTAAAGGTTGGATGAAAAGATGAAAACTTATGATAGTGGGATAACTACAATATTTCCAGTTATCAATGTTTCCTCTAGATGTGAAAAACATCCAGAACTCTCTGAGAATCGATGTTATGGGTATTTGCATGATGTACTTGAGTGTGAATTTGAATACTTCAAAATAGATTTGTTCGATGTCAAATGGTTTAGGCTATGAATCCATGAACACAACCCTAATAGAACTGTTATTGAGCATGTTAATAGATTTACCATGGTTGATACAAGGAAACTTGAGACAAGATTAGAGACATATGTTCTTCCAAGCCAATGTGAAAATGTATTTTATGTAGACGTTCTAGGTAAATTAGGTTGGTCATATGTTGTTAGATATGATCCCATGGGAAGGGTTATGAAGTATAATGTAGCAGAAGAAGATGATGTAGAGGAGCAGGGGGTCCATGCAGTGTCAGAAGATGTCGAAGAAGTTCAAGGAATATATGTTAATCGAGACAATGTTAATTTGTATGAACTATATGATATTGACATTGTGTCAAATGAAGAACTTGAAGAAGTTGAACCAAATGTAGAAGAGCATGTTCCAGATGATGATAAAGATGATGATGATGATATGGTGAATCCTTTGTACATGAATTTTGAACTAGATGATACATATGATGAGATGGATGATGAATAAGATTAATTATATCAAAATGTTGAAAAGTGCGAGGTATGTATTTATATGATTTCAGTTGGTTTGTTCTCTTTCATTCACCTTTAATTTTTATTTTCCTAGTTTTTATGTTTAAATGTTACAATTTTTCTTTCAAATATATTATAGTAGATAGATTGGGTATGGGGAATTGAGAATGATGTGGGGGGAACATGTGAATGTGGAAGATCATATGCGGGGGGCGGGCTGGGAAGATCATATGTCGGGGGGAGGGGGGGTGGCGGGGGCGCCGGAGCGGCCGGATATGATCTTCCACATTCACATGTTTGGCCTTATTAAGTAGAGAATATATTATCTTTGAAACGAAGAGAAGCTCATTTACATTTATACCACAATTTCCAATTTTCACTTTAATGGTTCGTTAAGCAGACGTATCGGACGAGTTGGGTGATGGGTGAACTAGGAAACACGAAGGTTGGGTAGACATGTGAAGTAAGGTCGACCTATGACTATCCATGAATTGAGTTCCCAGCAAGGTGTATCATAATGATTTTTAAAGTTAACTAAATTAATGTTTAAGTGTTAAAAGTCAGTTTATAATTGATTGACTATGCAGCATAGACATACTAACAAATGGTAATATTTTGTTGTCATTGAGGAGCTAATTATTTGTGTTGAACTATTTGCACAACAGGGTGAATGATTGCACCCTAGATGCACCCGCACAAAGGCTGAGTGCCTGGGTTCCCCTCGAGGCGTCGTGAGCTGGGCACGCTAGGACATCTGCTCGGTAAGGGTGCCCGTGCGATGAGTTAGTGGGCCGACATGACGCGGAAAGAGGAACCTGCATAAAAGAAGTAAGATTGGCCCATGACTGCCCATGAATAGAGTTCCCACTAAGGGGTCTCATAATGACTTTTAGAAAATTGACTAAAGTAATGTTGTGGTGTTAAAAGTCGGCTTATAATTGATTGATTATGCAACATGGTACTAAAAAATTATAATATTTTGTTGTCATTGATGAGCGAACAAAGGCACCCGA
Source organism: Pinus tabuliformis (assembly GCA_031772625.1). Taxonomy (NCBI): domain Eukaryota; kingdom Viridiplantae; phylum Streptophyta; class Pinopsida; order Pinales; family Pinaceae; genus Pinus; species Pinus tabuliformis. The sequence goes on from CM062806.1 coordinate 936,478,457, forward strand.
CACCCATGGGGGCATCACACGCTGGGCACGCTAGGGCGCCCACTCGACAGGGGCACCTGTGCAATGAGTTGGTGGGTTGGTCCGACTTGGCAAGGGGAACCCTCATAAAAGAAGTAATGTCGGCCCATGACTTCCCATGAAAAAAATTCCCACAAGGGAGTATCATAATGATTTTCATAAAATTAAGTAAATTAATGTTTAGGTATTAAAATTTCGTTTATAATTGATTATTGATCATGCAACATGGAAATAACAAATGATAATATTTTTTTTCATTGAGGAGGTAATGATTTTTGTTCACTGGTTTGCACAATAAGGTGAACACCTATGCCCTAGGCGTTACCACACGAAGGCGAGGTGCCCAAGAGCCCATGGGGGCATCGCGTACTGGGCACGCCAGGGAGGTCGGTGCCCATGGGGGCATCACGTGCTGGGCACACAACGGGTGCTCGTATGACAAGTTGGTAGGTCAACCCAACTTGGATTAGAAAATTAACTAAAGTAAATTACAATATTTTTTTTTGTCATTGATGAGCTAAAGAAGGTGGGGTGCCCATAGGGATGTCGCAGGCTTGGCACACTAGGGTGCCCAACGCCCATGGGGGCGTCGCGTGCTAGGCACGCCAGGGCGTCTGGTTCCCATAGGGGCGTCGCATGCTAGGCATGTCAGGGTGCCCACCTGGAAGGGGCCTCCATGCGATGAGTTGATGGATCGGCTTGACTTGACAAGGGGCACCCACACAAAATAAGTAATGTCGGCCCATGAAAATTTTTCCCACAAGGGGGTTGTTATAGTTCATTTTGTCACATCCGACCAATAGGCCTCCTAATGGGATCAACAAACATCATATTCCCCCTTTTCATCATCCTTATACAAAGCCCTAAACATGCCTCTGCTAAATCCCCTAGTTTTTTCTCTTGACCGCTGGGTTTCCAAGTTTTTAAGAACCAACACACCCTGCATAACTAAGAAATTGCATTGCAGTGCACTCTCTCCTTCTCTCAGGGTGTTATGAAGTGCACCTTGAATAACTGTGGGGGTGTGTTGATTCTAGAAATTTGGGAAAAATAAAAAAAATTCGAAGCTTCCTCTTCCATAAGCTTCCAAATGTTGCTTCAACCATTTACCTTGGATAAACATCCAAATCCTATATGATTCCACCTTGGATAAATCACCATCTTATTCCTTGAAATCATCCTCCCATCACTTTTGGATCTCAAGCCTAGATTGGTAAATGGATAAGAATTCATGAACTACCTCTCCTTCCTATATATATACCTCATTCCAAAAGCACTTGGTGAATTTTGGGTTGGCTTTTAGAGAGTGAATCTACCCTTATGCTATTGTAGTGAGTGGTCATCATCTCATGCATTTAGGGTGATTTGAGGTGCATAATGTGACAAGGAAAGGGCAAGTCAAAAACTTGGAGGAGCCCTTCTACAAGATCAACTGCTATTTATGGTTGTAATCTCCTTCCATATATATTAATGTAAAGAATTCATTGTTTTACTCTATGTGATGTTGTCATTTCATATATTTCAATACCATGTTGATCTATTGAATGAAGTACTTAGATGATACTGCACAAATCTTGTAGTTTCTTTTCTCGTGTTATCTGATTGTGCAGGTTCTAATTTTGGCATTCGGAGCTTCCAATCTAAAGAAGGAGCGAAGTGTGTGAAGGATTCCAAGTAGGCTTCACTCCGTCATCTATTTACTTTAAGGAAAAGCATTGTGTTCCTTGTCTCTCTGTTGTTTTAGGTTATCCACCGACCTAGGGGAGATACTTTTGTCCGCAATTATAAATAATATAACAAATTGGCGACCATACTAGTGAGTGGAATATTCCCTTAGAGGTTTGCTTGTCCATTATGTTTGATTACCTCCTTGATAGACCTTTACTATCTCACTTAATCCCGAATAGACCTAGGAAGACCTTTCATTGAGTTTCACTTGCATTTTTGTGTTAGAACTTGGATTTCCTTGATGACTATACCTTGTGATTTTGTGACATTGCGTTGCAGTGCACCATAGCCTTCTTTGCACCTACATTGCAGTGCACCCTGACCCTTTCAGCACTTGGTATGATCCCAGTTTGATGCAAAAAATGATATTTTGTGATTTTCTCTCTAATTAACTTTGTTTCCTTTGGTCCTCCTTGTGTCCCTAAGTGTGTCTTGGTCTCTCATAAGCCTCCATTTGGTGTATTTTTTGTTTTGAGTGGCTTTGATAAGAATTTGTTTAGATTTTCTTTTGTTCTTGTCATTAGGTCATTATCAAACTGAATTGTTCGATCATTGAGTGCTTGAAGGAATTGGTGTTTTAGTCATCGTTCTGAAAAGTGTTTTTATCAGTGATTAAGTAAATATCTTAGTTTTCATTTGAAAATTAAGTAGAATCCAAAAGAAAAGTCTTATGCATCATGCATTGCATATAGGGCTTTGATTTTGATTGGAAAAGTGAAGTTATAGAGATCGATTGTTGCATCATTTGTTTGTTGCATTGTTGATTGATTTCTTCCTCCCCTATCTAATTAGACCTTTCATTATTAAAAGGAAAATGAAAAGATTTATTTTTGTCATATTAGTTTCATTATAGGCGGATTTAGGTGACATCGATTTTTGAGCCTTGAAACTGAAACATAATTAAAGATCAACTTTAAAATTCATCTCAATTAACCTAAGGAGCATTTGAAACTTAACGACACACATAGAGGTATAGGTTAGAGACATGTTTCAACGTCGTTAAACGTAGGAATTGTTATTGTTTGCCAGCGTTGCATCTCCGGGGTGAAATATCGTTCCATCAACATAAGTGTATAGGATCATTCTCCACGTACCTTTGGGTATATTGGATGGCGCTCCACGTGTGATAAGTATATGGGAATGCTCTCATCGAACGGTTTCGCATTAGACAATACTACTATGGACTGCACGTCCACGTACCATCGTGTATATTTTGGAAGTCCCCTATAGGTTTTTATCCATCCATAGATAATCGAGTCTGCCGCCTTGTATACCATGATACATCGAACACAACATTCAGGGAGATTGGCTACCGTACATTGAGTCCTTGGTTTTCCAAGGTGTATATTGCAGTTCATGGTTGCTTGGTAAACCATTTTCCTTAGTTACCCCTCTTTGTTTTTGTTTGTGTCTTTAATTTATAAAATCAATTAGTTAACCGCGGAAAAACATCCTCCCCGTGGAACAACTCCTTAGTGGATCTTCAATTGAGACTAATGGCAACAGTTCCGGAATATACCAATCAAGGGAACCCCTCTGACGGGAATCCTGTTCCTTTTCCTTTTTTTGGAAATATTGTTGCTCCCTATATGGAAATGTTGTTCGTCCCTAGATTTACCATTGGTTTGCCAGTTTGGTTATTTTCAACCCCTATGGTTGCGAATGTCCAAACTACTTCTCAACTGAGTTCTCCTCCACATGAACAACATCAACCTCATGTTGATCCTAAAGTTGTCTCTTTTCCTTCTTCACCTATTGTTTCTTCATCCCTTTCTTTCTCTTCTCCTGGTGAAAGTCTTGATTCTAGTAACTAGGAAGGTAAGAAGAAGAAAAGGATGAAGAAGAATAAGCAAAATAAGCAAGGGGGCAACTAAGCAACCATTGCTACGGACACAACTAGTATGGAAAAATATTCCAAGCAACCTCATAAAGTTAAATTCCCTTGCATGTTATGTAAGGGTGGCCACCTTCTTAGATATTATCCTAGTATTCACAAGGTATTAGAAGTATGGTCTACAGGCTCACATCGGCGTTTGTCATCAATCTCTGGAGATCGTGTTGATGATAAATCTTCAACTACGGATAGTAAGGTCCATGGGAAAAAGGGTAAAGTCAAATTTCCTGTAATGTATGTGAGAATAATCATATTCACCTTTTTCCTTATATGGATGAAGCCTCAAAAGTTTTGGAAAACCTTATAGCTTCTCAGCCACAACTTTCAGCTGGTTACCGGAAGCTTTCTCCCAATCCTCCACTAGTTGATGAAGTGATTGATCAAAATATGAATCTAGTCAATCCCACTCTCTCTGAACGTGAATCCCATGATTCCATTCCTGCCCAATCATTGGTTGAGAAAATGGTTGACTCGATTCCACCTTCAGTTGATCGTACCTTTTCCTGTAGAGAGTGAACTTCATACGCTCAGGTTCTTCTTGTTTCTTCAAATTCCAATGAACTAGGGGGCGACCCCCCCGTTCCAATTGCATTGGGGAAAAACCCTCCCATTCCTACAACACTGGAGAGAAGTTATCCCGTTCCCACGACACCCCCTCCAAGTAGTATGGTCACTTCCTTTGATTGGAGTCAACTGACTGGATATCGTCTTCCTCCTTACGTGCCCTTCCAAATCATGGTACATGCTTATAATGTGGGCGTACCAAACACAATCATAGATGAAGTCTCATATATTAGTATTCTATCTTTAAATACTTGGAAAGCTTTAGGTTCTCCATAGCTTGTGCCCGTTACCCAGAATCTGTTGGATTTTAACAAAAGAACAGTCAACCATTAGGGATCCTTCCTCGGTTACCTATTACTTTGGGAGGAAAGACTATCTATTTATATGTGATGGTATTCCAAATCCATTTGGATTTTAATTTACTCCTTGGGCATGACTATGTTTATGTCATGGGAGCTCTTGTCTCTTCACTCTTTCATGTGATGTGTTTCCCACATGACAGAAAAATCATGACTATTGACCAACTTTCGTTTGTTGGTCCTAATTTGACTCCCCACCAACCAACTTCCTTAAATGGTCCTTATATGCAAGTGGTATCTTCCTCGTCACATGTTAATTATGTGTAAACCTATCCCATTCACATACCTACTGCTGAAGATGAGCCTTTCACGGTATGTTCAACTTATTTTGACCTAGATCCAGTAGGTGATATGGTGAATCATTTACTAGGGGCATTTGAGTCTAATCTTTCCATTGGATCCTTTAATCCCTTACAGGGTGTCGTTCTCCCATCTGATGAGAACCTCTTGGAAGCCATGGTCTCTTGGAGGCCATGATTTGATTCTGGAGCAGAGTTCCTTTTCTTGTGTCAAGCTCCTTAAAAAATGAAACAAGGTCCTCGGAGCAGAGTTCCTTTTCTTGTGTCAAGCTCATTAAAAAATGAAACAAGCTCTTATGAGGATAGTTCTTTTACTATGTCAACCTCGTTAAAAAATTAAATAGGTTCCTATGAGCATAGTTCATTTCCTTTGTCAAGCTTGTTAAAAAATGGAAAATGCTTTTATGAGGATAGTACTTTTACTATGTCAACCTCGATAAAAAATGAAATAGGTTCCTATGAGCATAGTTCTTTTCCTATGTCAAGCTCATTAAAAATTGAAACAAATCCCCTTCCAATTTGAGTCTTTGATTAGATCTCGTAAATTCCCAATCGATTCTTTCACTTGATCTCGTAAATGAACCTTCTTTCCATCCACTTATTAGTACCCAGTAGTCTACTTAGGTGAAAGAAATGAAGTTTTTGGGGCATGTACCTCGAATTGGGTCATTATGATGGGGGCATGAAAACTTATTTTAAGCATAGCTTTCCTCTGTTTCAAGCTTGTGTAAAAATGAAACCACTCTCAAGCATAGTTTTTCTCATGTTTCAAGCTTGTGAAAAAATGAAACCATCTTCAAGTAATTTCAAGCATAGTTTTCCTCTGTTTCAAGCTTGTGTAAAAATGAAACCAATTCCGAGCATAATTTTTCTCATGTTCAAGCTTGTGAAAAAATGAAACCATTTTCAAGTATTCTCAAGCATGGTTTCCCATGTTTCAAGCTTCTGTAAAAATGAAACCATTCCCATTTTATCCCTCGCGATTGCCATTTTTATCAACCTGTTTTTTCCAGATGAGCCTTGGTTTTTTCATTCCATCCTCACCATCTTCTTGGCCGATTATACGCTTTCACTTGGTTGTTTTACCATTCCCTAAGGAACCACTACGATGAGTGGGCTTATTAGCTATCCTCTTGACTTTTGCATGTTTTGAGAAGTTCCATCGTGATCGGAACCAGTTGCTACCCTTTATACCACTTATTCCTCTAGGAGGAGTCATCTTTCAACTCTTTTCAGACTCCCAAAATATGAAAATATTGCCAAACACTTGTTTTTTTGAACTCGTAAAAGTAAATGAAAAGACGTCTACTTAGTATAAGTTTACCCATTTTCCAGATTGAGATAGACTAAATACGAAAAATGAATACCTTAGTCGAACATGGCTAAGAGGTTCTCTTGGGTATTGTTTTCTACCTTTTTAGACCTAAGGGACTAACTACAAAAAGAGACATTTGATGTTTCATTTTTCACCTCTTTTCCAAACTCTCTGAACATGAAAAAGATATTGATTTTTACTTTCGATGGACTCGTTAAAATATCAAATAGTGATGGACTCATCAATCATGACAAGGCCAAACCACTCATTCTCAGGGTTCATTAAATATACTTGGAGGGATTCGTCCGAAGGATGAACTTACAGATCAAACATATGTTATACTCCTCAATCTTGTTAAAAAATAAAGAGGTATTGACCAGTATGGTTGGGGAATTTGGGAAAACAAGGGATTCCATTTTTCTAATGGCATCGAGTCGCTCTCGAACACGACACTCTTCCTCTTCATCTTGGTGGCTATTGGGTTGGGTAATTTTATTTTATTTTGGTTATCATACCATTTTCAGGGCCTCCATTTTAGTTTTGGGTCAATGTTGCCAACTCTATTCAGTGTCATCGGTGTGTTCAAGAGAAGTCATTCAGTTGATCTCTGTTACAATAAATGTTAAGCCTTCATTTCATGTCTGCCTTTCCTGATCCAGTTTTGTCTCAATCATGATACCCGTTTTGTGTCGTTGATGGGGGATACATCAATGCCCTCTTGTGACAGGTCGCTTCCTGTTGACATCAGCACATCATCCAGGAAGTTGACTTAGAAACACACCTTTGGTACTTTGGTGCTTGCATACATCAATGGAAAGTTTCCTCGCTCTCGGCAACAAGTTTACATAAATGGTCTTTGACCGAAAGATTGTGTGTGGTGTTCGACATCAACTCGTTCATTCACACCATACAGATTATACTATAGTAGTTTGAGAGCCATTAACATCATTGATGGTTTCTCTCGCATCTGTTAATGACTTACATCATTGGACGGTAATCAAATGGTGTCTACCATGTTTGAATCAAACTCATTGATTCACATGGTTATAATCATACATTGGTTGATCGTGTGAATGATATAGAAGACCCCAGATCTAGTTTCATCCATCCGGGCTGCTATTTTAGGAGCTATAAAAAGGTCACAATGTATGATGGTCGTGATCATATAAATAGTCATGGGTCCACCAGTTGCATTTGTGGATGCGTTATTTGATCATTGTACATGTGATGTTAGTTTATGAGCTGAGTATGGGTATGCCTCCCTCAGCAAACAAAAATGTCATGTTGTAAATGTATTGTAACATATGAAGCTCACCGGTTTTCCTTGATCCTGACTTGTCACAAGGTAAAGAACTTCAATCATCACTCATCATATTTGGCTTTGCACTTTAGGAGGAAATCTATTATAGGCCATGTTGTCACATCCAACCAATAGGCCTCCTAATAGGATCAATAAACATCCTATTCCCCTTTTTCATGACTCTGCTAAATCCCCTAGTTTCTACTCTTGACTGCTCAGTTTCCAAGCTTTTAAGGACCAACGCACCCTGCATAACTGAGCAACTGCGTTGTAGTGCACTCTCCCCTTCTCTCAGGGTGATATGTAGTCCACCCTACATAACTGTGGGGGTGTGTTGACTCTCGAAATTCAGGAAAAAATAAAAATAAAAAGTATGAAGCTTCCAGAGGTTGTTTCAACCATTTATCTTGGATAAACATTTGAATCCTATCTGATTCCACCTTGGAGAATTCAGCATCTTATCCCTTGAGCTCATCCTCCCATCACTTTTGGATCTCAAGCCTAAATTGGTAAATGGATAAGAATTCATGAACTACCTCTCTTTCCTATATATTTACCTCATTCCACAAGCACCTGGTGAGTTTTGGGTTAGCATTTGGAGAGTGATTCTGCCCTTATGCTGTTGTATTGCGTGCTCACCATCTCATGCATTTAGGGTGATTGGAGGTGCATATTGTGATAAGGAAAGGAAAAGTCAACAACTTGGAGGAGCTCTTCTACAAGATCAACTGCTACTTATGGTTGTAATCTCCTTCCATTTATATTAATGCAAATAATTCATTGTTCTCCTATATGTGATGTTGTCATTTCATATATTTCAATACCATGTTGATCTATTGAATGAAGTAATTAGATGATACTACATAGATATCGTAGTTTCTTGCCTTGTGTTATTTGACTATGTACGTTCTAATTTTGGCATTCAAAGCTGGAATTGGAGCTTCAAAGCTAAAGGAGCAAAGTGTGTGAAGGATTTCAAGTAGGCATCATCATGTCATCTATTTACTTTAAGGAAAATAATTGTGTTCCTTGTCTATCTGTTGTTTTAGGTTAGCCATCGACCTAGGAGAGATACTTTTGTCCGCAATCATAAATCCCGTATAATATGGGTCTCATAATTTTTTAAGAAAATTAATTAAATTAATGTTTAGGTGTTAAAATTCAGTTTATAATTGAATATTTATCACGCAACATGGAAATAACAAATGATGATATTTGATTTCCATTGATGAGCTAATGATTTATGTTCATTTATTTGTAAAGCAGGGTGAACGCCTACGCCCTGGGCACGACCGCATGAAGGTTGTGTGCCAGGGCGGTCATGGGGGCGTCGCTTGCTTGGAACAATAGGGTGTCTGGTGCCCATGGGGGCATCGTGTGCTCGGCACGCCAGGACGTCCGACACCCATGGGGGCGTCGCATCCTAGGCATGCTAGGGTGTCTCATGCCCATGGGTGAGTTGTGTGTTGGGCACGCCGAGGTGCCCGACGCCCATGGGGGTGTTGCGTGTTGTGCATGCCAGGGTGACCAACGCCTATGGGGGTGTGGCATTCTAGCCACACCAGGGCGCCTATGCGACGAGTTGGTGGGTCGACCCAAATTGACAAGGGGCACCTACACAAAAGAAGTAATTCCATCCCATGACTACCCATGAACAAAGTTCCCACAAGGGGGTTATACTAATTTTTATAAAATTAAGTAAATTAATGTTTTTGTGTTAAAATATAGTTTATAATTGAACATTGATCATGTAACATGGAAATAAAAAATGATAATATTTTGTTTTCATTAATGAGCTAATGATTTGTGTTCACTTATTTTCACAATAGGACAAACGCTCGCGCCCTAGGCACGCCCACACGAAGGTGGGGTGCCCATGGGTGCGTCACGTGTTGGGCACACCAGAGCGTCTGCACGAAGATTTGGTGGGTCGACGCGACTTGGCATGGGGCACCCGAACAAAAGAATTAATCTCGGCCCATGAGGTTAGTCAGTCTTGATTCGATATTGGCACTCTTGGTTTGATAGGAAAAAGATCTAAGGTGAGGCTCTAAGGTATGACCTACGAGCTCTGTCAGTCTCAACAAGTCCAATCAAAATATCTAGTAGCAAGGATCTTCAAGCCAAGCCCACTAGCTTGGGGTGAATATATCATTATACAATAGGCTTATAAGGTCTTTTGTTCAAGTCGGCCTAGATCCTCTCCTAGGCATCTTCTTCTAACTGGCACATAAAACTATATCTATGAACTTGTCCCTTCAATATATCCATAAGATGCCTTTCAAACATGCCTTACGGTGGATTGCTATTTCCCTTCTAATGATAATGATATCTTCTTTCACAAGCTTGATACTTCCTACAATATTGTCTACAATAGAGGCTTCCAAGGTGCTAAATCAAGAAGCTCTACTCCAGGTGATATACTAATCCTCTTCTTGAGTTCAGGTCAAAGTTTTCTAGTAGCTCAACACTTACATATAATTTCTCCTTTTGCTACCTTTAACAATAGGTTTAGTCCCTTGAGATGTATGTAGTGATCTATTGCAAGTTTTTCCCTGTAGGGATTTCAATAGTCTCAAAAGGATGAAAACTTGATCTTCCTTCAAAGTTCCACAACTCGATGGAGTGAGAGGTTTCTATTTGAAAAGACTTGTATAGATATCATAATTTTTTAAGATAATTGTGGTCCTTTAGGGTGACTGAGCTTTGGATCAGACCTTCCAAATGAGCCTACAATGCCTTTATACATTTTGGTCTTAGTCCTTCTTAAAAGTAGTTTTAGGATGATTGAATGGGAAGTGCTCATCCAGGGGAATTTCAAGGAGTTTTAGGATGATTGGCAAATGCATTATAGGGCTCAACTGCAAGATATATTTGAGGGCTACTATGTTGAGCTTTGCAAGCCAATGTAGAAGTTGATATATCAAATCACAAGACAATACATGAAGATTACCATATTATGAGTCATGGATGCTTATGGTTACCTAGCACCTTCTATTGAGTATTGAATGCCATGGATTGACATTATTTGTTTCAAGATGCTCTTCTACTCACCAAAAGATGGACTGAATGTGTATTAATGATAGTGATTTAAGACATCCTATAACAATTGACAAAATTATCAACTAAAGTCTACCTCTACTAATTCAAATTACTTGATTTTCTTTTAAAGTGTAACCATTAATTTAAATTGATAATTAATTAATAAAATTAATCACTATTTTCTAACACATAGTTGTTGATTTTATTTTTTTAAATTAACAATTACATTATAAATTATATTATTGTATCAAAAACTTATTATATTATTAAATCAAAACCATATTATATTAATTATTATATTATTAAATCAAAACCATATTATACTAATTATTATATTATTAAATTATTATTATTAATTCCTAGTTCGTATATATGTTTTTGGTGGTTATTGCATATGGTTTTTGCATAAACTGCGAGATTTCTAGGTGGCTCTTCCCCCTGATACGTTTTTTGCATGTCATTACATATGGTTTTCACATAGACTATGAGTTTGCTGGATGGCTTTTCTACCTTATACATTTGATTCTTGCAGATTATAGACTATGAGTTTTCTTAGTGGATCCACTCATTTATACATTTGATTCTTGCAGCAGACCCGAGGGATTCTCGGTGACTCCGCTCCTCACATTCAATTCTTGTAGTAGACCCCATGGTTTCTTGGTGGCTTCGCTGCCCACATTTGGTTCTTGCAGCAGACCTCAGGGTTTCTCGGTGGCTCTTCTCCCCACATTCGAATCTTGCATCAGGCCTTAGGGTTTCTCGACGGCTCCGCTCCCTATATTGGATTCTTGTAGCAGACCCGAGGGTTTCTTAGTGGCTCTGCTCCCTATAGCCGATTCTTGTAGCAGACATCAGGGTTTCTCGGTGGCTCCGCTCACCGCATTCGATTCTTGCAGCAGACCTCAAAGTGCCTCAATGGCTCTGCTCCCTACATTTGATTCTTGCAGTATATCTGAGGGCTTCTCGGTGGATCATCTCCCTACATTCCATTCAAGATTCCCTTGAGTGTTTCTTGGTGGCTCCTCCCTACATTCAATTCTTGCAGACCTAAGGGTTTCTCAGTCGCTCCTCCATAGTACATACATTCCATTCGATGTTCACTTCTTGAGTGTTTCTAGGTGGCTCCTCCATACATTTGATTCTTGCAGACTGGCCAAGGCAATTCTCGGTGGATCCTCCCTAAATTTTATTCAACATTCCATTCCTTATGGAGACTCCTTCAAGAATCCATAATAGCTAGTGGATTTAGGCATCAAGGTTAAGCAATGGTAAATCCACATTCCTTCTTGAACACCTGCAATTCTAGTGTTTTCAAAAAATTGTCACAATAGGCACAATTGAGACCATTTATTCCCTAAAACAAAAACTTATTTTCTCAATGTATGCATTAATGAGAAGAGTAGCATGGTTTTCAGTTAATTAATTTGTTCATTCCTTCTTGGCTACTTTCATTAGTCATGGGCTATGGCTTATTCATTTATCTGTGAATATCTTATTTAGTCATGAGCGACCAGAGGTGGTGAACCAAGCAACTCGTCAGTAAAAATATGAGATCAATAAGTTCATATGTGGTACCCAGAAGATGGTATGTGGTATCCATAAGAATTCATAAGGAAAGTTAGGGTAAATAGTTAATATATTAGTGTTGTATCCCTGCCTCGAGCTATTTTGGACTGTAATTCTGAGTGGTTTTGATTTTTTCTTTGCTTCGTCACATCTTCATTGTTCAAGCTCAACCAACATCTTATCTTTTTGAAGATCGTGGCTATTCAGACTCTTACAAATAGTGATATTGTTCTCTTCCAAAGTTTAATGATTTTGAATGCAAGTTTGCAGTGATGGACTTCAGAATAGGGCTACGTATATTGCCCATAACTATGATCCAATTAGAAATGAGTTTTATCATGAGAGGATGGCTTTCTTGAATGTTCGGTCTCTTGAAAATAGGCTTAAGACACCTTTTCTTATTTTTTAATAGGATTACGCTTTTATTACAGTGATAAGGTCTTGGATTTATGCTCAAAACTTGGATTTTTACTAAGGTCTCGTCTCCATTGTCGACATTGTCGTTCTAGGAACTGGTGTACTATGGTATATTGGAACCCCCTATTGTATATATGCCACCTTTGTTATGCGACCTCATTACGTGGTATAATAGGCATATATATATTTATATATATCTATGATGGTCTTGTTGTAACATAATACAACATCATTCAACTATATAGTCTATTATATTGATATGATATTAGCATGGCGTGATTTACATATTGCAGTTAAGTATTGGCATGACATTGCACATGTGTGCAACACAGTAGTATGGTGCCATGTTTGATTTATTCATTTCAGTTCAGTATGCAACATAGTGGTATGGCACCATGTAGCAAAGGTATCCATGTTATCATTTATGAAACCTCAAAACTTAGTGACAATATTGGCATGATAGAGTTGATGATATTACAATAATGGAAGTTCATATATGTAAGTGGTTCCAGTGTTTCGATGGCTAGTGTAAAGTTGTAACAATTGTCTTTATATGTGAATGATTCTCTTCTTGTGTTCCTTTTATTTCCGTTGTATTGTTATTCTTGTTTCTATATAATTGCACATAATGTTATAATCATGCAGTGTCAGTCCATTATCATTATTATTACAATGTGTTTATCATCAAGATAATGCCAATAAAGAAAATCACAATGCAAACAAGAACACAAGAAATAGGTTTCATGCCAGGGTAAAACCCCTGCATAGGGGAAAACCCAGAAACTTATGTTCTTTTAGAAATTCAAGGAAGACTTCCAAGACCTTTGATCAAGACAACTCACTAAGTGATAGGCCAACCAACCAAACAACAATTCTTCTTTCTTTAACTCGGTATGCTTCTCTTCTTTGGCTCAAAATATGAATAGAGATAGCTTCCTTCCCATGTATGTGAGCTTGCCAAACAAAGAATTAATGTCCAAGTCAAACAAACAAACATTTCTTCTTTTCCTCGATATCCTTCTCTTCTTTCTCACTCTAACTTTTTCAAAAACTTACTGAAGAGTGTGATTTTCTTATCTATCTCCAATGAGGTCAAATACCTCTCTTTTATATAGTCTTTTGGTGAGGTCTAAGGGCCTCTTATGGGGCCGAATTGATGGGTTGGCTGACCCATCACTTGTTAGCTTCTAGATCTCATTTATACATTTAAAATATTTCTTTTACATCAATTCAAGGGCTCTTCATAGGACTTTACATCATGACCTTGACTTTGACCTTGTCACAACCTTAGAGCACACAAATGGGTGCTAAACTTATGAAAAAATAATCAATGGGCAAGAAACCCATTCTTGAATAGATATTTTTCTTTTGAAAAAATACAATTTTATTTTCTTTTCCTGTTGACAAGTATATTCGTTACATCAAGTCATGGTACATAGACAATTATGAATACTAAAGACGAGTAAGTATTCACTGACAATTCCTAACATTTTCACTTATGGATTTCGCAGTCTACATCCACCATCATTTGAGATTAATAATAGGCCTGAGACCTATCATGTGGCACTTAATGTGGATGTTTTTATGGGTATGGGTGTCCATAACATGACATGTAGCACTATCCCAATGGAAGGTGGGTCTAACTCTACGTTTGGCACTCTTTGTCCTTTCCCTCCATTGGAGTGGGATTAAGGAGCATAGAGGTTCATTACATGTTCCAAAACCAAGCCACAATAGTCATTGGTATAAGACAATGCTTGTCAAATCCCATGGGAATAGTATTTCTCTTGTGGTAGGAAAGAACATTTCTCTTTATGAAGTTGAGAAATTTCTCGAGAAAATATTAGTCAGTAAGTTCTTCAATTGATGTGTTAATATAGGTCATTTTTTTGTGTATGCAATAATTTGGATTTTCTTTTGTCATGTATAGTGCCATTTGTTATTTCACGTTGAGAGGATGACATGGTTTTATCCTTTTATATGAGGAGGGAGCATGGAATATATTGGCCCAAACGTGGTTATTAATGAATCATTTTTTGCTTGGTCTTATAGTATGGCACCATTTTCTTGATGTGTGGATACGTATAAATCATATAATGTTTTGATTTGGGTAAAATTGCCCAACATCCCACTTGAAATTTGGAATAATGTAGGTATTAAAGCCATAGGATATGCAATTAGACCCTATATTATAGGTGATGATGGGTATGTAGATAATAACTTGGGGTTAATGGCCTAGATTCTAGTTGATATCAATGTTAGGTAGGTATTATATGAACCAATCCAAAATGTTAGTGGTGATAGTTCCTATTCTCATATTCTTAACTATGTGGATGTGTCATTTGTTGTTCTAGATGCCATGTAGTGATCCACTTAATGGTGGATTGTTCTCGATTTTCCATTACTCGACATCATGGGGTGTGTATGTGTAATGGAGAATTTTGTCCATGTTGGGAACAGGTCCCCTGGGGGTCAATTTTGGGGTTACAAACCCATGTTTTGCGGCAGAAGACCCGAATTTTGTATAAAGAATGTAAAGTCTCCTCATTTTGTGGTCTCGAAGCTCGAAGATATCTAAAGTCAAAAAGGGTTTTCCGCCCTTAGTCTAGATAGGTTGTGTCGGTTTTCCGCCCTTGATCCGCGTACCATGGGATTGTATAAAAAGGAGAGACTTAGAGAGTCTAAGGCAGTTCAGTAGTCATGAGTCATTGATGTAATAAGTTTTGAGAGCTAAGAGCGAGAGTCTTAGCAGGGGAAGAGGCTCTGTAGCTAAGTGCACAAAGGCCTAGGATTGAAGTCTGCAGCTGAGTGCGCGAACCCCTGCAGCTGTGTGTGCAGGGTGGTTAGAGTCTGTATTGAAAATCTGAATCATCAATAAAGAGACATGTTCTGAACTTACTGTGTACTTTCCATCTGTGTAAGTGTTATTTTATTGTTGTTATAAATGTTGCAATTATGCTATGTTGAATGCTGAGTTTCAGATAAATGTTAAGTTGATGCCAGAAATATATGCTTCCATCTGTTACATGAACACAAGTAATAATATATGTTTACGCGAGGATAATCTTAATTGTATGGTAAAGTTGGTTAATACCTAAGACAATTTTGGAAACAAGTCAGTAACCTAGTTACAGAGGCGCGTAAGTGCCTGAATCATCGTCTAGGGTTGTGCGAAGGGAAATCGGATACCTTCTCGGAGGTTCTGAAATACGGAAGAAGAAGTACATCGATAAGCCCTAAAGGCTTATCAATTTTCACGAAGACAGGAGTGAGGGTATAAGATCGACATCACGACTATCTTAGGGTGCGAAAACTTGGTTCCTGCATCCCCCCATACTGCTTCGGGTGAGACTTCAGTGCACAATTCGTGGATTGATGCCGAAAGGGCCAGTAGTGTAGGGATTTACTTGGCTGCTTAACACTGAACCTAGGTCAGGGCTCACCAATCCAACAAATGTTCCATTGCAGGGACCGGGATCTGCATAACGAGATGTGTGATGTCGTATCATTGGACTCCAACTAAGAAAGAGATCGAGAACTGGTTGGATAGAAAGATCCACGAATTCGTGGCGTAAAAAAACAAGAATCCACGACTGACAAAAGAACAGTGGTTGGACAGATATTTGTACACAAAAATACACGAAATCTTCTTTTGTTCCTTCCCGGTTGAGTTATACGAGTGGATTGCAAAGTTGGCAGACAACCAAGGAAGGTGGAGGCTTGACAATCTGATTGTTTGGACACCGGAGTTAGTAAGGAGATTGGAAGCCTCTGAAGATAATATCGCGCGCGCTGTCGACCATTGGCTCGAACGCATCATAGGAGGATTTGTGATAGAGTTCATGGTCAATACCTCTGTCAGTTACAGCGAAGCAGAGCACCACTTCTTTAAAGGACCGCGAGGTAAGTATTTGAAGTCATTAAATACTTGGATTAAGATGCTCTTGTGTGAAAAGCGGGTCATGCGGCTACCTTGATGTTTGGAGCTACGCGAAGTGGAAATTCTTTCAGGGACGAAGGAAGAAAAGGTCCTGAGTATAACCCACTGATCGAGCCTCCTTTGTGTGACGATGAAGGAGAAGTGTAGTCTTCTCCACTGAGCGTCGTTTAGTTGATAAGACAAGGGTTCCCGCGAATACATACACCACCCCCATCCTCGTCCCATCCATCCATACCGCCTCCATCCTCACCTCCACCGGTCATCCCATCACTCACACCACCGCCACCTCCACCACTGTTCAACATGGCGAACTCCGTAAAGCTACTTGAATTCAAGGGCGTAGGAAATGAATATCGAACCAGTTTTGGTTCATCGCGGAGGTTGTATGGGAAGCTCAGGGTATCACAGACGACCAAATGAAGAAAGCCACGCAGGTTAATGCTTTGCAATACCGTGCACTAACGTGATACATTAAGTATAGTAATAATAACCCAACGTTCGCGTTGGCAGATATCCAGGTTGTGCTGAATAGAGAATTCAGTAGACCTAAGTCTCAAGCGCAGGCGTTTGTGGGATTCAGGGAGATCATGATGAAGCCCGGGGAGACACCCTGGGATTTGGACCAAAGATTGAAGTGTACGATCCGTGAAGCTAACATGAACCTAACTAATGGGAACCACTGCAAATGGTTTGTGGCTTCGCTTCTACCCCACCTAAGGTTTGTGCTATCACAACAGAAGATTGTGACCTAGGTAGAAGCTTTGGAAATCGCGATGAGGCTACACGTGACACCAATGGAGGATGCTAATCTGGGGCTTCAGCAGATTCATGCACAGTTGCAAAACCTTTGTCTCGAAATACAAAATTTAAAGGACAGAACAGCTCGGCCAGAGGCGCGCGAAGAATTTTGGTGCCTAAAATGCAAAGGTCAGGGGCATGACAAGGATCATTGTCTAGTCTTTGCAAACTATGTTGCAACAGGGGGACCAATGCCTCTATGGATGTAGGCTGCGGCAAGGCCAAGTGAAGGACCCGCGCTATGGTGCGCTATATGCCAGGTCGCTGGGAAACATGCGACCGACAATTGTCATTTGCTGCAGAAATTCATATAGACACCACAACAACTCTTTTGCAATTTATGTCAATCAGTAGGTCATGTCAAGCACAATTGTCGTAGTTACGAATTAATGGTGGACAAGACACCTGCATACAGGGTGCAGGCAAAAACGCGACCTCCAAACTAAGGCGTTAGGGGAACGTGAGGTGAGTATCAGGGGCACGGTCGAGGCCGAGGTGGAGGGGGCCCTGGTGGAGGTCGGGGGAAACGTATTTGTTACAATTGTGGAGGACCAAGACACCACACAAGGGACTGTTTGAATCCTACGCGACTGTCATGCCACTACTATACTCAGTTTGACCATGCGACTGAGGATTGCCCTATATTGTTGGCTAAGAATGCGAGGTAAGTATTTGAAGTCACTAAATGCTTGGATTAAGATGTTCTTGTGTGAAAAGCGGGTCATGCGGCTACCTTGATGTTTGGAGCTACGCGAAGCGGAAAGTCTTTTGGGAATGGGGGAAGAAAAGGTCCTGAGTATAGCCCACTGATCGAGCCTCCTTTGAGTGACGACGAAGGAGCAGCACAGTATTCTCCACTAAGAGTTGTTCAGATGATAAGGCAAGGGTTCCCACGAATACCTACACCACCCCCAACACAGCGACTGAGTACTTGACCAGGTAGGTAGAGGCGTAGCCTGTGAAGGATTGTACAGGTGCGACAACAAAAAAGTTTATTTTTGAATATGTGTTGACAAGATTTGGCTGTCCAAAGATCTTGATGAGTGATCGAGGTACGCACTTTCTTAACGAAACAATCAGCGTGTTGACAGAAGAATTTCAAGTGTATCGTCAGAAAAGTATGCCTTATCATCCGCAGGCCAATGGGAGTTGGAATCATTCAATAAGATACTGGAGAGTGCATTGACGAAGGTCTGCAATGCTCAGAGAAATTACTGGGATGTGCATGTACCCGCGGTGCTATGGGCCTACAGAATGACTTGCAAGAAGCTGATTGGGCAAACACCTTTCAGACTCGTGTATGGCATAGAAGCTGTGATGCCAATGGAATACATTGTACCTAGTCTGTGCATAGCGACACTCACAGGAATGGCAGATTGCGGAGCCCTAGAAGAGAGGCTTGCGCAGCTAGCAGAGCTTGAGGAGGACCAATTTCTAGCTGGATTTCATCAACAAGTTCAAAAGGAGCATGAAAAGGCATGGCATGATCGGCACATCAAACTGTGCACCTTCAAGGTAAATGATCTGGTCTTGTTATATGACAGTAAATTTGATAAATTTCCAAGGAAATTTCGGATGCACTAACCAGGGCCATATGTCATCAAGGATATTACCGATGGTGGAGCAGTTCAACTGGTTAAATTGAATGGAGAACCCTTCCCAGGGAAGGTGAATGGAAACCGATTGAAGCCATACATCGGTGATCCAGCTAGGTGACTATATGCGGGAAGCACAGTCTTAGCACTCCAGGCAACTAAAAGGAGGCACGGGTCTATAAACTACACTGCTCGTGTGGGAGTGTTGCGCGAGGAGAGAACTGCGTAGAATGAGAGAATGTCACATAGTCCACAATAGCGTGCAGAGAGCTGCGCTACCAGGGGAGCAACCACGTATAGCAACTGAAAAGTGACCGTTAAAGTCACTGTTCATGATTTGACGATGAAAAAAGCGGCCAAATGGAGCGGTTTAAGTTGGAATTTATGGGCAAGATCTTTGAAAATCTTCCGCCAATCTAGCATTAATGAACCGATTTTGGGGGGAATGGTCAGATTTGAATTCAAAATGGCCTATAAAGTACATATGGCCGCCCAACGGAAAACACTTTGCATATTGAGAAATTGTGAGTTGTGCATGAAACACACATTTTTCAAAGAGCTACTTGATTGCACAGTGTTCGATCGATTTCCGGAAACTGTCCACAAAATCATCCGTGACATTATTCTAAGAGCAACAGCCATGGACGTTGAAGCAATGACAACCGAGGGCTATTCCGGAGGTCGCTATGGCAGCAAAAGGAGTTTCCCCGGAGGTTACGCCTGCAGAGATCCCAGCTGAAGTACCAACGTCTCCAAGATTGCCTAGACCAAGGCCTACCTTGACCAAGGAGGGTCCCAAGAAAAAGAAGGGCAAGCACACTGCGACACCGCAGCCAGTGCGTGCATCTCCCAGAAAACACCCACAGAAGGATAAGCCCACCGAACAGGAAAAGGGCAAGACGATTAACCTGGAGCTGGAAGAAGACGATATTGAGGATATCCCAATGGATGACGAGGATGTTGGGGTGGAAACAGAGGTTGTTGAAATTGAGGGGTCTGATCCCATCACTAAGTTGCCTGAGTATGTTCCTCCATGCAGGGGCAAGACCAAGGTGCCCAAAGACATTGATGAGAGTAAGGTCACCCTACACACACCCCTCTTACCAGACCAAATTGTGTTCGAAGGACCGTGCTTGCGGCGTGTACCCCTTGTGAAATTAGAAGACTGGGATTTAGCGGACATAAATCAGTTCCCTCATTTAGCAACAGACCAACTTATGCACTGGGTCCTCCACAAAAATATTGGAGTGACCGCGTTGGAACCACGGAAGTGGCTGAGAGGCGTGGATAAGGCAGGACTGTTTAACCTGCTATGGGTGTTGCATTACAACCGCGCGCCCATCACAATGGTGGTAATCAAGCAGTTGTTGTGCTTGGTCCATGATGGATGTTTGTGGCTGGAGGAGCCAATACCCATCATTGATATGCTAATCCATAGGATCACGTGGCTGCCGTACATAAGGGAAAATCTGGCCATGGCCTTTGGCGGAAAGGCTGGTGAGCATGTCCTTGTAGAGGCCATGAAGGAAAAGTTCAAATTAGTAAAGAAGTCACGTGGCTACGTCATTTTGAGCATCTGTAACCCTGCAATTAAAGTGGCAACACAAATCTTGGCAGGGAAGGTCATGCAGAAGTGTCGCGCAGATGAAGTACTGACACCCGTCATAGCTTTGGCAGCCCAATGCGCGGAGTGAGTTCAATTTAATTGGGCGCGCTACCTCTGTGGAGAGTTCCTCGCGAACTGTTGCGAGGCACATGATCTCAGCAAGTCGTTCCACTATGCATGGCTCTTGTTGTCCATAGTGCTGGTAGCATGGGAGCTACCCGAAGACAGCTAATTTCCTCTAGTCGCGTCGAACCTACCAGAGGCAGCAAAGTACACTTCGCTGTGGGTGATTAAGGACCCTCAGAGGATAAAAGACAAAAAGATATTTTGGATCTTGATGGAGATGAACGTGCACATGGCCATCAACCGCAAGCCGCGGTTGTTGCCTACCAATTTTGACAGATTGCAGGAGTACGTGGAATTCAAGGCTGACTTCCACCACGTCTCAATACGGGCACGAAAGGACCCTGAGTAGAAGTGGCATGACTTGCCCTATTTGGAAACATATGACACGATCGACGCGGTCCTTGACCGCTGGCCAGCAGAGTTGCGCACTGCCTCAGACTTGGTTGCGGGATCGAGCAAGTCTGTCGCACAACACAAGAAGGAAGAGGCCGAGCTGAAGATGGAATAGCTGGCTATGAAAAGGAAAAAGGAGGTTGACGACAAGGCTAAGGCAGAGCCACTGCCGCATAGCAGTGGAGTGGGAAGGTAGGAGAAGAGGAGCACGGTTCTGACAGAGGTCAGAAGTCACCTTCACTAAAGATAGAGGAAGAAGAGGATGAACAGATGGAACAAGGAGGAGCACACCCGGAGATGACTCCGTTCCGTATCAAGCACACCAGAGGACCAGAAAAGGTAGGGCCACGGAAGAAGTCCAAGGCTAGCAAGATGTCTCTGGATCTGATCACCCTGACAGAGGGGGATCTGAATGATATAGGGGATGCAGTGCGAGATGCCACCGCGAAACGGCTACAACAGTTCGAGCAGCAATAGTAGGCATTGGGGGCTATTCAAATGGGTTTGCGTGAGCTGCAGATCCATGTGTCACAGACTCAGACCAGCGCGACGTCCACTAGTTTGGCCTTTGGCACCTCAGAAGCTGCAGGGATGCTGCGTGCAAGGGACCCTCGAGCCATAGTGCTACCAGATGGAGCATTGACGACGACGACTAAAGCTTGCAGGCCCGCTGCCAGCGCACTCAAGGGCATGGGACTTAACTTGGCTGCGCTTCCTAGCGAGGCGCTTCACCTTCTGCAGGATGGTGTGATTGCGGAACTTTAGGCCCGCGAACAACGCGCTTTACAAGTGATCAGTGAGAAAAAGGTCAACAGCGATTAGTTGGTTGTGGAAAGAGACTCCGTTCTTTGGCTTGTGACAGACCTGATAGACAAGAATCAACGAATAACCAAGGTTGTGGATGAGGCATACCGAACTGTCCCAGAGCTGGCCATTCCCAAGGCTGAGCCAGTAGATGTGTGGGTTCAAAAACTCGCTACGGTAGTGCGCGACGCACGCATAGAGTTAGAAAAGGTTCAACTAGAGCTGAACCTCAAAATTTTCAGAATTGCAGTTGAAGGCCCAACCTTCAACTTTGTCAGAATTCAGGGATCAGCGCGCGACTGCCGTGACAGATGCGATCGCAGCAGTAGTGAGTGCAGTGACAGATTGCATGACCCTTTTTTAGCAGTCGCTCGAGGTACTCACCAGCGTGCAAAAAGACCCCAATGTGCAAGGATGGAGACAGAAGTGCAGGAACTACAACGGCGCTACGACGAGGTTAAAGTGACAACGCGCACTGTCGCCATCATGCAGAGACCAGTGAAGCTGCAGGAGGCCAAGGCATTGAAAGAACAGGTAGATGCAGCTCAGCACAAGGAAGCCGTGTTGAAGGCTCGCTTGAAGCCTTGGTTGGACGAGGCCTATGTGATCACGACCACCATTGAAGGCAAGTTGGCTAGTCTGCAGGAGACTCAGTAGAAGCTACAGGCTAATAGCGCAGGGCCAGTGACAGAGTAGTTGGTCGAAGAGATGAAGCAGGTAGCAACACAGTGCACCACCGAAGTAGTAGTTATCCAAGTCGAGCTAGGAGGTCCTCGCGACAAGATCTTATCGCTAGCCGAGTGACTCGAAGGCGAGTCACCATGTTTGTGTTGTGGGTCTGTTGGGAGCAGGTCCCCTAGGGTTCAATTTTGGGGTTACAAGCCCAAGTTTTGGGACAGAAGGCCCAAATTTTGTATAAAGAATGTAAAGTCTCCGCATTTTGTGGTCGCAAAGCGCGAAGATATCTAAATTCAAAAAGGGTTTTCCACCCTTAGTCTAGATAGGTTGTGTCAGTTTTCCGCCCTTGGTCCGCGGACCATGGGATTGTATAAAAAGGAGAGTCTTAGAGAGTCTAAGGCAGTTCAGTAGTCATGATTCATTGATGTAATAGGTTTTGAGATATAAGAGCGAGAGTATTAACAGGGGAAGAGGCTCTGCAGCTGAGTGTGCAAGGCGGTTAAAGTCTGTATTGAAAATCTAAATCATCAATAAAGAGACATGTTCTGAACTTACTATGTACTTTCCATCTGTGTAAGCGTTATTTTATTGTTGTTATAAATGTTGCGATTATGCTATGTTGAATGCAGAGTTTCAGATATAATGTTAAGTTGATGCGCGAAAATATATGTTTCCATCTGTTACATGAACACAAGTAATAATATATGTTTATGTGAGGATAATCTTAATTGTATGGTAAAGTTGGCTAATACCTAAGACAATTTGGGAAACAAGTTAGTAACCTAGTTATAGAAGCGTGTAAGTACCTGAATCATCATCTAGGGTTGCGTGAAGGGAAATCAGATACCTTCGCGGAGGTTCTGAAAGACGAAAGAAGTACATTGATAATCTTTAAAGGCTTATCGATCTGCGCGAAGACAGAAGTGAGGGTATAAGATTGACATCACCACTATCTCAGGGTGCGGAAACTTGGTTCCTGCATCCCCCCATACTGCTTCGGGTGAGACTTCAGTCCGCACTCCGTGGATTGATGCCAAAAGGGCCAGTAGTGTAGGTATTTGATTGACTGCTTAAAGTTGAACCTAGGTTAGGGCCCATCAAGCCAACAGTCCCAAGGACATGAATGAAGATAATTCACCCAGAGTAGCTCTAGTTATGGATAGTGGACATCTTGTTATTGATCTCGTTTTCTTCTCCTTTTGACAAGTATATAAAAAAATAAATTGCATCTAAATTATAAATTGTTAACAATTTTAATTTAATAGCACAGAAGAAGAAAAATTCATGTTCTAATGAAAAATTGCAGGGGAAACAATTCAAAGAGACTCCCACGAAGGGTAATGTACACCTTGCTTTCAAGTAGGGCTATTAAATCGTGGTTGAGTGAAGGACAAACTTGGTGTCTTCACAGACTCCCAGCGTCAAACATAACGCTCGGGCAAATAAAAGTAACAACAGTATTTATAAATCATTACTTGTACAATCTATTGGTTATTATGGTGACAAAGTAATATGCTTGATTGTAAAAAGAAATCAAGCAATGTACATACTGATACAACACATGAGCCTATTGATGGTGGGGTGTGTGATCTTGATTCTGATGTTTAGCTCGGTATTGGATTTATTTCATGCGTTATAAAAAAATTGTATTATGGAATACAATTAAAAAAAATTAAATGAAAATGGTATTAATTATAATCTTTCTTGTTTCTACACTAGAGCATGTACATGATGTGCCCAGAGAAGAGGAGGAACATATGGCCACATCTAAAAGTATTCCTCTTCCCTCCATTATTGAAGCAGGGAAAGGATACTCTAATACTTTTTTTATGTAATAATAATAACTATAAGTATGAATTTAACTTTTCTTTCTTATCGCAGTTGATGCTCGGCTCCACTTGCAGCAACATAGTCATAGGACTAGGTCAACATTAAGAAATATTACACCAGAGACCACAACAACTGAAGAGGGGGAGATCAAGACATCCTTGCTAACTTCATATTAAAAAAGAGAAAGAAATGTGATAAAAAATGATTGCACTTGTTTATTTAGAGCTCGTTTTTTTGCGTAACACATCTTTGATTGAGAGGTTGAATGTCGCATAGCATGTGCACATGTAATTTTAGATTATCTTAATAAAAAGTTGTGATTTTTTTGTTTCAAAAAACTAGAACTATTTTGTTTCATATTATATAAAAATATTTTTTGTGATACGAGGGTGTAGAATACCATATATTTGATAAATTCGTGGTATAATTCGATTAACTTTGTTACTAAAACCAAAAGTATATAATCGGATTCATGTGTTAAACTAAACCTTTACACAATCCGTGCCCATGATAAGTTAACCATATACTAATTTGTACACCTATCTCACGCCACCATACACTACCACACTCCTAATTTAGATGCTAGCTACTCCTGCTTCAAAGCCTAATCACAACAATTTGTGATTATGATGACAATTTAAGTACATATGTGTCTAATGGCCATGGTGGTATGTATGAATTTTTTGTTGGAAATACTGAGAGGGGGGTGAATCAGTATTCCTTAGCAATTAGCACTTTTAAATATTTTCAGAGAATTAGTTAAGCTTCAATTATTATTAATGTTTATGTAGTAATAACAGTAAATAAATGAACACAGTAGGCACAAGAATGTTAGGTGGAAAACCCCCTCCGGGTAAAAACCACCGAACGCTTTTCTGATAAATTATGTAATCGTCAGCTCCAACTGAAATGAAAGCAAAAACTTCCTAGAATTCTAGAAAAGCATTCTTCTCCAGCTCCCACTGGAAGGACGCCCCAACGCCCTGGTTTGTTAAGTAATCGACTGAATGGATGCCCCAACACCCTAGACCAACCTACCACCCTGAAGTGTTCACAGGATCCAACCTGTATGCGACTTCATGCACTTGCCTGACACCTCCCTGCCACCCTATAATGCCTGAAATGAGACAATAGTGTGGATTCTCGTCCCAGGGACAACGATCCACGATACAATATGATTTACAATGATTTTGACTGAACACCCAATCACACTATGACCTGCAACCCAACCATGACATCATCCCAACAGAGACTCCTATACCTCCCTATAATGCCTTTTCGACTCTAGGCAAATTGACTCTTTTACAATAATGACTCTTCTAATGATGACTCTTGGCCTTGACACTTCTTTAATATACAGATGGTTTTCATGTCTTCAAAGGATTTCCCACTGCAATGCTTCCTTTGATTTGATACTTCAGCTCTTGAATGCTCGCTTGATGTTTTCCTTGAAGCTTCTTCTACCTGCATGAAAATTTTCCTAGCATACCTGAAGTGTGCTTGTTGTTTGTGATTGTAGTTGACTTGTTGCAGCAGCAGAGACCTAGGCTCCCCACTCTTTGTATAGACCTAGACTCTATGCAAGACTATATATAAAGTTGACTATATGCACTAGAGATATCCTCAACCAGCCCTTATGATGTTTTTGACTTGTACAACAAATTTACAATCAATCTAAGACTAGAATCACTGTCAACTATGACATACTTAGAGAATACTATACACACTAACAATAACCCTAAGAAAACTACACAAGTATCTTAATCAAGAACTAACTTGACAGACCTTGACTTGACACAGTTCTAAATACTATCCTAAACACAACACAACACTACACTATTGAATGCAACCCTTAACTTAATCTTAATATCGTCCTAACTACTAGCCTAATCAAGCAAACAATAGAATAATGCATATGCTACAACTACTTACTTGGAACCTTTAGATTAAAAGACTGTCAAGTTTCTCACTGTGTGGGACTTGAAAAAGGCATGTTTTCACTGAAAATTGATGCTGTTGAGGATGTGTGTAGAGATGGTACTTTTAGATGTTGATTTGTGCCTCAGTATTGTTCGGTTGGTTTGAGTTTGCAATTAAGAGTTTATCCAATTAAGGTTCCTTTAAGTCTGAATTACAGACTTCGGTCTTTCATATCAAAAGGTTCAGTAACAAGGCTTCCTCTGAACTTCTGCGAGGTATTTAAAGAGACCAACGAATCACCCAATTAACATTCCTTAACCCTCAACACTTCATGCGTTGACTTGACTGATGTAGTTTTGCTCAAAATTACAGTCAACGAATCACCTAAGACAGACCGTAACCCTCCTAATGATGCCTTCGTTATAGCTCTTCTAGGGTAGCCGAAAGATTTCAGAGGTTATACATTTAGTTCATCATCACATCTATGCCAAGGTTTCACTACATATATATAGTATAAGGTTCTCACTTAGACGTTGGATAAGGATCCTTAATTATAAGAGACACCACATACTTTAGTAACAATATTTATCATTTGCTATTTGGGTGTTAAGGAGGGGCTTCTTAATGTACGTTGGAGGAGTAATGCATAATATATTTAGAATGTTAAATATTTTAAAATATGTATCTTTTGTTCTAAGGTAAATGGATCACTTTAATATTCCTACTAATATTGGCATTAATATTTATTGACTTAATTTTTTTAAATTTTTTTTTTTTAGTGACATACCTTTAATAATTCTTCTTATATGAACAAGTGTCATAGGGAGTGAGTTATAGTTTTGTAGACATGTAGTAGTAATAAACCATGGTATTGGGATATAATATTCTATCAAAACTTATTTATAGATTAAGAATCTCCATGGTGAAATGGAAGTGAATCTTTATGTTTAGGTAAATGGTAATATGTTTATGTATTTTTTAATTTATATATGTTTAACATATATATAATTTTGTTTATCATTATGAATAATAATAACATAAAATAGAATTATAATTTAATTATTTTTTATAATCTTTTTAAATTTAAATATCAGATGCATCATGAAATAGATGTTTTGATGTTTATTATGGGTTGATGCCTATAAGTGTTTACCAAACAATTAACCTATATGGCTACACTAGTATAATCCATATGTTAATAATGCATACATTTTTGCTAATACTTTAATGATGCTTCCATGCATGGGAAGATATTTCTTCCATAAAAAGAAAGGGATTTCTTATATATCATCATTAAGTGTATATTTTTTAAAAATTGATAAAGTTGATAAAGCCTTAAAATGGATTTGGAGTTCTTCACATACACACAAACATATCAAATGGAGTTAGTATACAAGCTATATAAATATCTTGTGAAGTTTGTATATGAGCTCTATAAGTGTGTATTTCATGGTGATGCATATGTGGATCATATTCAAAAATCTAGTCAAAATGAAGATATTAATAGAGAGATGGAAAATTTTGTTCATCGTAGCAGAAATCAACTAGGTCCTCAATTTAAAGCTAAAACCAAAGAAACCAACTCATCCAACATGTTGAGGAACATTTGTATACAAGCTCTATAAATAATTTATGAAGTTTGTATATGAGCTCTATAAGTGTGTATTTCATGGTGATGAATGTGTATTTCATGGTGATGAATATCTTGATCATATTCAAAAATCTAGTCGAAATGAAGATATTAATATAGAGATGGGAAAAATTGTTTGTTGTTATTTATACAATAGAAATCAACTAGTTCCTCAATTTGAAACTAAAACCAAAGAAACAAACTCTTCCAAAAAAACATATTCTTTGCTAGGGAAAATTTTAAGATTCATATTTATGTTAAGTGTACAAACATTGGTAAATTTTAATAATTCTTTAAATGACAACCATAAAATTTATTTTTATAAAATATTCGTATATTCTAACGATTTCATATAGTTTCTAGGAAACTTGGCCATTTTTAGAGTAAAATACATTCAGCTTTTAAAATTTGTGAGGATCAATTAAAGAAAATGTAAATCAGCAAATCATTTTTTTTTTTTTTTAAAACAAATGTAAAATTAACCCATGTGAAAAAAAAAAACATCCCATAGAATTTCCCTTGTCCATGGCCTTCGTATCCCACCTTGAGTAGAAAATCCTACTAGAAAAATCATTTTTTGGTTCAAAGATTCATTTAAAGCTTTTGAGTTCAATAAATTTTAATAAAATTGTAAGCCATTTGTTTTCATTCTTTAATGATTAGCAAAGGCCTTAGAACCCATCCATGGTCTTGTGTTGTGGATTAAGGATATGCGCATGCTGCTTAAGCTTGATAAGTTATGTTTAGAGCCTCATATTATCATTTCCCTCCACCAAATATGGTTAAAGGCTTGAGGTTGTTGTTTCCTTATCATGACCATGGTAAAGGTTAGACTTTAAGCTTCTGTGGTAGGTTTTTGGAGTAGTATGATCCGGATTATCCACAGTATTATGTTCATTATGTCGACGTTTCGAACCCCAAAGGGGGTCCATCATCATTTTCGGTCCTGATGATGGACCCCCTTTGGGGTTCGAAACGTCGACATAATGAACATAATACTGTGGATAATCCGGATCATACTACTCCATGGTAAAGGTCTTCAGACCTAATTTGTAACAACTACAGTTAAAAATCCATGTAATAAAGTTAATAAGGAAAGAAAATAACCAAGGTCATGGGACACCTATTCCAAGCTAAATGTCGGGAAAAAACATAGTGATGGGGATCAATGGTGATTAATTAATGTCTATGGAAATTGGCAAAGGCAAAGAGGCATTAATTGACATTTATTTATGAAAACAAAAGAAAATAAGAGAAAAGGAAGATGAAAGGTCATTGATTTGCATGAGAAGGAAATTGAAGGGAAAATAGAGGAAAATGAAAAAAATAGAGGCCTTATTGATATAAAGGCTTCTAAGAATTAGTTCATGGTTTTTCTTAGTTTTAGCTTGTAGCTCTCTCTCTATCTTCTCTCTCTCATACTCTTGCACACTTAGAGTTTTCTCGGAGCATTGTGACATACCTTAGATTTGGAGCAAAAAGGAAAATTAAAAGCAGGAAAGTGCAAGGGAACATCGAGATTAGCAACTACAATGGGTTTTCTTTGCAGGTACTAAGTTTCATGTATGATTTCCTTGCTAGTTTTGGCATGCATGGTGTATGCATGTGGTTGTTTAGTTATGATCTGTCATTTGCATGGAGGATTGGCAACAATTTTTCCTAGCCTTGTCATTTCCTGGATAGCCATGGTATCATGGGTTTCCCTTTTGTTTTCTGTTTGGTGCTCATTTTCCTTATGGATATGGATTGAGTTATTACTTCCTGGAGCCTTGGTTGGACAAATTCTTTGGAAGCCCTGGAACAACTTGGGTTGAGTTACTAGCCTGGGAAGCCTTAGTTGGACAAATGCTCTCGAGCCCTTAGTGGGTTGAGTTACTAGTCATGGAGCTTGATGATTAGGCTATATGTTGTTGATAAGTATGTTATAGATTAACTTCTTGTTGTTATATGATAGTTAGCTTAATGATTAGGTTATATATTGTTGATAAGCATGATATATAACATGTTTTTATTATATGTTAGTTAGCTTGATGATTAGGGTTATTACATTAAGACCTTGATGTTATATGTATCATACTAAGTTGGATTGGTCTATGCAAATGGTTAGGGTTATGACATTCAGATATGAATCGACTTATTTGTTACATTGTGTTGTATTAATCTAGACTGATTGTGCAGATGTGATTATTCTCTATGAATGATAAATGTTTATGAGCTTATGATGTGAACATTTTAGTTAGTTATTGTTATGGATATCATGATCTTATCTGTGCTTGATTTGATGTGTTGTAAAGTTATATCGTGCTAACTAGATTGATTGTGTAGACAAGATAGCCTCCCTTAAGATACATTAAGGTATGAGTTTGCTTATGTAGTATACTTGGTGCTTCATTGTTTGATTGTGTCATCTAGTTGATGTTTGAGTGTTTGGTGTCTATTATGTCGTCTAGTTGATTTATCTAACATGGTAAATTTATAGTTTGTTGAATGTTTGATTTATTGCATGATATGAGCATGAGTTTCTAAAATTGCATTAAGAAATGATCTTGTTTTAAGATGGTCGTACTAAACGCATATGTGTTGAGATCGCTGATAGTTGTAGCATTGTGTCTTATGATTGTTAGTTGATTATGACCTAGTTGTTAGACTTGGTAAATGTTGATTTCAAATTTATAGACATGATGCCTTGATTTGTGGAACATGTGACTAACATGTGTGAACAGTTGCAAGGAAACATGCTTGGTATCAGCATGGCAAGGTAAAAATTGATGTACTTATATAACCAATAGTTAGGTGAGGTGACATTACATAGTAGGCCTCGATTACAACAATGTAAAAAAGGTAAAAGAAAGGAATTGGACAAGAATTCCTTTGGCTATGTTTGGAAACCCTAATTCCAAAAGAATGAGTGCTTTGCATATAGGAAGTCTTCTTAACCTTGATTTCGTTTGACATTATGTGGGTATGTGCTATATTCATGGACATGTATTTGACAAGTATAACAATTGGTTTCTAGTTATAGCTAGATCTATCAAGGGAATTGGAGTCCCTTGAAAGATGACATAGATATGTCCAGCTACAAGGCAATTTTCTTGGCACAACAAGGTAAGATAACTAGTATATTGTATATTTATTTTTGCGCTGGAAGTTATATGTTTATGAAAATATGATGCAGGGGATTGCATGGCAAAGACTACCATGAAATTATGAAGAAGGCTGAGGTTGATCTTTCCATGGAAAAACTGGGAACCATGGGGATTGAGTCATGGCGTCTGCTGTTAGTCTTGTGCTTTTGGTATTTTGTGATTTTCTTCCACTTGATTTGCAGTTTTGTTATGTCTAATGCATGATCATGCCACTTTGTTTTTGGTGTCGTATTGTTATTAGTTTTCATGGTTTTCTTTTTGTTTGTTTCTTGTGCTTTCCTTTTAAGTTTTGAGTCTTGGGAATTGGTTGGGAAAGAGGAAAGTTGGTGCAGCTCAAAGAGAGATGAGTGAAATCAAGTAGGCAATGTAAGACTCAGATGAAGTTGGTGCATGTATAAAGGAAGTCGAAGGAAAGAGTATGAAAACCAGTTGGACTGGTTGGGTCCATTGGTGTAAATAAACAATGACGGGACAATCATGAGGAAGGTAACAGGAATGGTAAAGTGAATGGATGTGAGGCATATGATTGCTTGGCTATGCTGGGAAGGGTGGTTCTCAATGTTGTGCATGTTGTCCATGGATAAAGGGAGATCTCTTAACCTTGACATTATGGTATGTGGTAGTTATGTTGTGATCATGATTGTGTTGATTTCTATATATGTATACATATATCTATGTATGCATTTATGTCATGTCTTACAGGGTCATCATGGATCATGATTGTGTTTATGCTAATTTTTATATGTATATATGTGTGTATGTATGTCATTTTCTAAGAGAATCATGATTTTCTTATGCTAATGTTTATATATATGTATCTATGTATCTATCTATCTCACTGTCTAATATGGTTGTCAGGGATCATTCTTGTGGAGAAATGATTGCTTATGTAGGTGAATGACATGAAGAGGTTCTTGGTTTATGACGAATAAAGTGGGAGAGTAGTCTTGACAAATCTACGAGGTCAATATCATGTGGTTATGAATTTATATTATGTGATTATATTATGTCTATGCTATGGAAAGGCTATACCGAGGGATACATCAGCTAAATGAAAGCAGTGATATCCACGACATGTTAGGATAAGCATGGTGTAACCCCCTGCTCCCACATCTACCCAAGCAACCAATTAGTTGAGGTAAACATGCGATGAGAGGCCACTATGGTATGATTTGACCTCCTAAGTCACATTATGGAAGTGGAACCAACAAAAACACACCATAAAGACATTCAACATCAGCATTAGGATCCTCAAGAACCAATCCAACCTTTCTGCCAACCAATCTTTGGGTCCCACAGAGCTTTTGGACCACTTGACCTATTGACGCTCTCATGCTATGGGAATGCCAACGTCCAGGGACCTTTGGACACTTTCACAGGCCTATAAGCTAGCATCCAGGAACTTTTGCACAGTGTTGTGCTAGTGTCCCTGGGATTTGAGCCACTTTTTTAGGCCCAGAGCCCATGTCACTACCTAGAATAGAATGATATCTTCATAACAATAAGATGATAGGGAAATGACAGTCCAAAAGAAATTACTTGAATAAGACCTTGACTGGACCCCTACTAGCCATGATAAGCATTTTGTCAAACATATCAGGAATATGTAATCTATAGGTGTAAATAACAAATCTGAGCATAGGGGTCTCATACTTAGGTGAGAATCTCTAAGAGACATTTATGCCTCAACACATTGACTTCCATTTCAGCCATTAGGTCATTGATACATTGTTCATTCATTTACACGTAAAAATATGATGAGATCCATACATAAATACTGTCATAAAACATATATATAACCAATAGAATACCAACATAAATACCATTAAAAACACATCCATATAAACCAGTATAATACTCATAAAAATACAAGGATAAATAACCTCTTATTGATGATGCAAAATCCAAACCTGGGATGGGACTTCTATGTTCCACTCGACCGTAGAATGGTTGTGCCAAATCTCTCTTCAACCATTCACCCCTATGCCATATTCCAAGCATGAATGTGGGATCTCATAGAACAAATCAATCCAAAACCATCAAGGGCTTCCAAAGGCCATCCACCTCAACCCATAAAACAATGATTCCACCTCATGGTCGGAAATCACAAAGCCATTATAATATTGGTCTCTATCCAAGCCTTCGACGGATTCTAGAGCATTTGTTCCAACCAAGCCTTCAAGGACTAGTAACTCAACCCATAGCCGTCGTCAGGCTTCAAGATAATTTGTCCAACTAAGGTTTCCAGGATAGGTAACTCAACCCACCAAGGGCTTCCAGAGCGTTTGTCCAACCAAGGCTTCCAAGACTAGTAACTCAACCCAAGCTATTACAGGGCTTCCACAGCGTTTGTCGAACCAGGGCTTCCAGGAACTAATAACTCAACCCAAGCTAAGGAAACATGAGAACCATCCAAAACAAAACAAGGAAATAAGCTCGCAATCTCCATGGCTATCGAGGAAATGAAAAGGCTAGGCAATCCACTATCGATCTAGGCAATCCTCCATGCCAATGATAGATCATGACCAAAAATCCACATGCATATGCCATGCATGCCAAAAATAGTGAGGAAAACATACATGCAACTCGGTACCTACCAGAAAATACCACTGTAGTTGTTTATCCGGATGTCCTCTTGTACTTCCTACTCTTCCTTATCCTTCTTTCTCCAAAAATCCAAGTATGCCACACTCTCCAAGAGTGCTCCAAGAAAACTCTAAGTATCCAAGAGTATAAAAGAGAGATAGAATAATGGGAGATCTCCAAAACAGAACTGACAAAAGGTTACCAACTGATCATCAGAAGCCTTTTTATTAATGAGGCCTTTATTTTATTCATTTTCCATTATTTTCCTTCATTTTCCTTCTCACATGCAACATGTGACCTTTCACCTCCCTTTTCTCCTAATTTCAATTATTTTCATAAATAAATGTGCCAAAATGTTATTTTGCCTTTCCAAAGCCTTAGCCAATTTCCTTAGCCATAATCAACTGATGAACACCCACACTAGGATGTCTTGCCCAACATTAAACTTGGAATAAGTATCCCATCAACTGTGGTTATTATTTTGCCTTTATTAACTTTTATTACATTGAATTTTCACCAGGGCTATTACAGAACCCTCCCCCTTGGGGAAACACCGTCATCGGTGTTCAACAACACCTATAACCAGAATAATGTTGTAAGAAAAACATACTTCCGATGGAGCTTTATAACATAGATCATTGCAATATTTACAATGATCAACCCGTTGAGAAGAAAAACAACATGATAACATAAAAAACATAGCATCATAATGACATGACACCCATACCACTTATTGGAGCTTTATAACATAGATCATGGCGGTATTTACATCCATATACATATGTACATATACTAGAATCACCAAAATATATACCAAGACATATATCAAAACACCATACCAAAATTGCTTTGCCTCAACCTACAAACAAGGAAGGATACATAGCCCGCATCTGATCCTCCATCTCCCATGTAGCTTCATCGGGCCCAAAGTGATTCCATTACACCTTAACTTGCTTGATTGCTCAATTCCAGAGCATGATAACATTTTTCTGCAATATACACTGAGGCTTCGGCTGGAATTCTCCATCTGATTCCACCTACAATACAGACCATTCAATCAAATGATTATCATATTTAACATACTTCTTAAGTAATGACACATGGGAAACATCATGAAATTTCACTATTAGAGGCAGTGCAAGTCAATAGGCTACTAGCCCAATCCTCTCAACAATACTGAAGGGTCCACAAAACCGCGGTGCCAACTTGGTACGTGATCCAATATGTAAGGAGGTCTTCATCAGTTTGATTTGCAAGTACACATGTTCCCCAACCCGAAACTCCTTGAACCACCTATTCCAATATACATAGCTATTATTCCTATCTTGTTTTCCTTTAGATTCTTCTCAATTACCTGCATTTCCTGCTCCATGTCTGCCAACATGTCCGGTCCAATCGACACCCTATTAACTAGATCAATCCAACTGATGGGAGTATTGCAACTCCGCCCATACAATGCCTCAAACAGACTCCTCCTCAAAGATTCCTGATACCCATTGTTGTAAGTGAACTCTACCAGTGGAAGATACTCTTCCCACTTTGGGTGCTGATTCATCACGTACATCCTCAAAATTTCCTCCAATATCCTGTTGACCCTCTCTATCTGCCCATTTGTCAGCAGATGATAAGTTGTACTAAAGGCCAACTCTGTGCCCAAACCTGCAAATAACTCCTTCCAAAAATTGGAAGTGAACTTTGTATCCATGTCTGACACAATCTTCTTCGGAACACCAAGCAATTTGACCACATCTCTGATGAATACCTATGCTACATCGCTATCTAAGAATGTAGACTTCAATAGAATGAAATATGCAAGCTTTGTCAACCTATCCACAATAACCATGATGGAATCATGTTGCCTCACTATCCTCGGAAAACCTTTGATGAAGTCCATGGAAATGACTTCCCTTTTCCACTCTGGAATCATAACCGGTTGTAGCAATCCACCTGGATGCTTACGCTCAGCCTTCACACGTTGACAATCAAAACACCTAGTCACAAACTCTGTTACATTCCTCTTCAAATTCGTCCAATAAGAAAATATCTTCACTCTTGTCAATGTCTTTCGATAACCTGGGTGACTTGAATATGGTTTCGCATGAAACTCTCTCAAGATCACCTTCTTGAGTTCACTATTTTATGTCACATATATCCTATCTTTGAACCTAACAAACCCATCTGCTGTAAGGAAAAAATCCACATCCTTTGCCCCTGCACCTGTACCACCACATGTACCTATACTTGTACTACCACTTGTACCTATACCAGTACTTTGCTCATCTAAATTCTTGGGAGCTACCCACTCCATGATGGTCGTTATCTTTTCTGGATTAGTGTAATGCCCTCCTTGGAGACAACATGCCCCAAGTAGTGTACCTCAGTTTGAAAGAAACTACACTTGTTGAGCTTAGCATATAAATAATGCTCTCTCAACAACATCAACACTGCTGCTAAATGCTTGGCATGCTCTTCCTCATTTTTAGAATATACCAATATGTCATCAATGACCACAATAACAAACTTATCCAAATACGAATGCAACACACTATTCATCAAGCACATAAATGTAGTTGGAGCATTAGTTAAGCCAAATAGGACTACAACAAACTCATAATTCCCATACCTAGGCCAGAAAGTTGTCTTGTAAATGTCCTCCTCTTTGATGCGTATATGGTGATATTCGAATCTGAGATTAATCTTTGAGAACACTACTTCTCCCTTCAACTAATAGAATAAGTCATCAGTCATCGACAACGGATACATGTTCATGATGGTCACTTTGTTCAACTGTCTATATGTTAGGTCCCTATACTACTAGTGTAGTCCCGTATTTTTATTAGTGCAACCCCTTTATTGTATTGTTGTGCCCATGTAGTCAAGAGCAGGGCCATTGTGGGAAACTGGTACCCAATAATGTCCATTGATTTCCATGATAATTTTATGACCGGTATGATGGTTTTAAGGTAGGGATACACCTTGGTTTTTGTATCTTCGACACTAGGAAGCCTTGCCAAGGGATGGACTGCCTAGGATGGGGGTGTCAGCAGAACTTGTAAGGTGAGTGACTACACAGAAAGGGTGACCGGATTACCTGAGCGACTGTGTAGCAGAGAAGGGAAGGTCGGGGATGGATTTGCTTTGGTCATTATCATTTCCATATGGAATCAAATGCACATTGGGAGTGTGCCCTGGAACAATGAGTTGATAACTATTCACTGAGAGGACAAGTGGTGCAAGATTATAGCACTAGACATTGGATGTAGATTTGACCTTGCAGTGGATTCTGGACTTCCTGGGAAGGAGGTGTATCCTGGTATTACTTTGAGGGTGGAGGTATGAACCTCTAGATTCCCTTATTGCAGATACAGACATTGTATCCTTTTATGTTTTGGATGAGAAAATGTGCATATGTGTATATGTGTATATCATTGTAAATATTGGATCGATCTAGATTTATAAAGCTCCATAGACAGTATGGTTATTTTTTGGTTGAAGCAAATGTGTATGTGTGTATATGAGGTTATTATTATAAATACCATAATGAGTTAGTTTATAAAGCTCCCGTAAATGGTATGTTTTTCATGTTTTAGCAAATGGTAATTGTAAATACTGCAATGAGCTATGTTATAAAGCTCCATGGGCAGTATGTTTTGTTTTCAACAGTCTTGCTGGGTATAAGTGTCATTGAACACCGAGGACAGTGTTCCCCCAAGGGGGAGGATTCTGTAATAGCCCTCGTTAAAAGTCCATGCAAAAGTATATAAGACCGCAGTCATTGGGAAGAAAATAGAGGCCTCATGGATAAAAAGGCTTATGAGTATCATTGGGCAAGCTTGGTCAATTTAGTTTTGGTGGAGCTCTCTTCTATTCTCTCTCATACTCTTGGAAACTTAGAGTTTTCTTGGAGCACTCTTGGAGAGTGTGGCATACTTGGATTTTTGGAGCAAGATGGAAAATGAAGAGCGAGAAAGCACAAGAGGACATCAGGATAAATAGCTACAACAGGTTTCGCTTGTAGGTACCGAGTTGCATGTATGTTTTCCTCACTAGTTTTGGCATGCATGGAACATGTGTGTGGTTTCTTTGTTATGATATGTCATTGGCATGGAGGATTTCCTGGATTGACAGTGGATTTGCCTAGCCTTCCCATTTCCTGGATAGCCATGGTGTTGTGGGTTCATTTCTTTGTTTTTCTAGTTGGTTCTCATGTTTCCTTTAGCTTAGGTTGAGTTATTAGTTCTTGGAAGCCCTGGATGGACAAACGCTCTAGAAGTCCTGTAATAACTTGGGTTGAGTTACTAGTCTTGGAAGCCTTGGCTGGAAAATTCTCTAGAAGCCCTTGGTGGGTTAAGTTACTAGTCCTGCAAGCCTTGGTTGGAAAAAGGATTTGGAAGCCCGACAACAGTTGTGGGTTGAGTTACTAGTCCTGGAAGCCTTGGTTGGAACAAATGCTTTTGATCCCTGGAAGGCTTGGGTAGAGACCAATCAGATGATGGTTTTGTGATGTACAACCATGAGGTGGAATCATTGTTTGATGGGTTGTGGTGGTTGGCCTCTAGAAGCTCTGGCTGGTTTTGGATTGATGTGTTTTATGAGATCCCACATTCGTGCTTGGAATATGGCATGGGGGTGACTAGCTGAAAGAAAGATTTGGTGCAGCGATGTCTACGGTCGGGCGGTATGTGGAAGTCCTGAACTTAGTCGGATTTTCCTATGTCTAATAAAATTTAATTTCTCTTGCTTTTTTACTTATTTATATGTGAATTTAATGGTTGTTATCTCACTGTTATTCTCATGGCTTTATGCTAGTTATAAGCATGGTTAATTGCTTGGTTCATGTCATGGTTATTTCATATATTTACTTGTAATTATTAAAATTATGGATGCAAGACCTAATTGATGTCATAATAGTTCAAGGGAGAATGTGGTGATCCTTCTTGTAATGTCTCATAAGAGGTTTTAGTCATTCATTCTATGTCTTGTATCCTAGACCTGTAGATTGCATTGATGCCAAGTGTTTGACAAAATGTCAATCCTGGTTGGGGATGGTAAGGCCTAGTCCTAGAGTTAGTTTTTGGTTTCTTAGCAATTTCATCATGTGTTTAATGGATTCCGGAAGTTACAACAAGTTCTAGGAAGTGGTCAAAATTTTGGGCTTGAAAAGTTCCTTACATCCCGTGGACTCTCGCATAGGTATGCTAGAAATAGTCCCTAAACATAGACATGCAGGCTTGTGGGAGTGTCCAGAGCTCTCTGGACATTGTCATGCCCATAGAATGGGAGTGTCTAGAGGTTTAATAGCTTAAAAACAAAATGGGACCCAGGGACATGATACCTGAGTGGCTGAGATGGCTCCTAGGAGTGTTGTTGCTGATGTGGAAGGTATGTTTGAGGTGTTTCCATCGATTTCACTTCCTTAAGGTCACCTAGGAGGTTGAATCATATCATAGTAGCATCTCGTCACATGTTTACCCCAGTTGGCCAATTACTTGTGTTGGGCGCGGGATCCCCTAAGGGAAGTTTTGGGGCTTAGAGCCCATATATTGGTTAAAAATTGTAATTTCGATGTAAAGACTCTGCATTTTGTGGGTGCGAAGCGTGTAGCTTATAAAAGAGTCATAGGGTTGTCTGCCCTTAATTTTTTTATTGTAAAGTCGGCTGTAGAGATCTACCCATGGTCTGCGGACCATGGGATTGTATAAATAGAGTGAGGCTCTAAGTAGTTAAGAGATCTAAAAAGATAACAATCACGAAGGATGAAGAGTTGAGTCATATCCGCAGAGTAAAGTCTAGTTTTGGGTTGTAAAGTAGGAGAAGGCTCTACAGTTGAGTGGGCAGGGCGAGTCGAGTCTGTAACAGTTGGAAGTATTAATAAAGAGAAGTTTCACATCATTTCTGTATATTTATTTCTTGTTTTATGCATCTATTACGTTGGATATACATTGCACTTTTAATGCTTATATGATGCGCGAATATGTATAAATGTGTTGATTAAGTAAATGCAAGATACAATACCTATTTACGTGAAGTTAAGTAAGGTTTGTTAAGAGGATAAGTAAGATACATGGTGTAGTTTGGGGAGATAGCACAGATCGCTGCCATAGCAGTGTGAAAGCATCTCAACCCCTGGTTAGGGTTGCGCGAAGGATGATTATAACAGATCGCGAAGGTATTGAAGGTTAGAATAGTGCGCGGAGCGACCTGCGTGAAGGCAGATCTAGTTGGACTAAATCAACATCACAGATATCTCAAGGGTGCAGAAACTTGGTTCCATCATCCCCCCATACTGCTTCGGGTGAGACTTCAGTCTGCGCTCCGCGGGTTGATGCCAAAAGCGCCAGTAGTGTAGGGATTTGTTTGGCTAAATAGCTCTGAACCTGGGTCAGGCCCCCATAAGCCAACAAATGGTTCCATTGCCGAGACCAGAATCTGCATAGAGATGTCTGATGTCGTATCATTGGAATCCAACTAAGAAATAATTTGAAGGCTGGTTGTACAGAAGAATTCATGAGTTTGCAGCAAAGGAAAACATGAACCCGCGACTGTCAAAAGAAGAGTGGTTAGACTTCTACTTGTACACAGAGATCCATGAAATCTTCTTTGCGTCCTTCCCTACTGAGCTATACGAGTGGATCACGAAGCTAGTAGATATCCAAGGTGGAAACTTGAAGGTCCTATTGTGTAGACCCTAGAGTTAGTGCGAAGGTTGGAAGCATCAGAGGATAATATCGCACGCACCATTAGTCATTGGCTTGATCGGATTATAGGAGGATTCATTACTGAGTTTGCGGTTGACACCTCAATCAGCTATAGCGAGGCAGAGCACTGCTTTCTCAAAGGACCGCGAGGTAAGTACGTAAAGTATTTAAATAATTGGATTAAAATTCTATTGTGCGAAAATAAGGTTGTGTAATTACCTTCATGTGCGGGGCTACGCGAAGTGGAAAAAATTACATGAACGAAGGAAATAATGGACCAGAAAATAACCCCTTGATTTCACCTCCATGAGGGGATGAGGAAGAGCTTACAAAGGTCTCTTAGTGAAGTGAGATCCATTTGATAAGGCAAAGAATTCTGCGAATACCACCTCCACTCACACCACCACCATCTTCACCCTTACCACCTCCACCACCACCGCGATCAATATGGCAAGCACAATGAAGTTGCCTGTGTTCAAAGGATTGGGAAACAAGGATACAGACCAATTCTGGTTCGTTGTAAGGGCTATATGGGAAGCGCAAGGAGTTACATATGACAATATAAAGAAAGCGACACTAGTTAGCACCCTGCAGGATCGCGCGTTAACCTAGTATATTAAGCACTCCAATGATAATCCAAATGTAGGAATCACGGATATCCGAGCAGTTCTAAATAAAGAATTTAGCAAGCCGAAGTCTGAAGCACAGTCGATCATTGGATTCAAAGAGATCATGATGCTACCAAGCGAGACTACTTGGGAGTTGGATCAAAGGTTGAAATGTACGATTCGTGAAGCTAATATGAATCTGATGGATGGACATCACTGCGAGTGGTTTTTTGCTTTGCTAATGCCACATTTAAGGAGTCTTCTATCACAACAGAAGATAACGACACAAGCAAAGGCCTTAGATATCATGATGAGGTTGCATGAGACCCCAATGCTGGATACCAAATTAGCAGATCCATGCGTAGTTGAAGAATTTATGCGTTGAGATGCAGAGGTTGAATCAGGACAGGAGAGCTCGACCAGAAGTGCGCGAAGAGGTATGGTGCGTAAA
This sequence comes from Pinus tabuliformis, assembly GCA_031772625.1. Lineage (NCBI taxonomy): Eukaryota > Viridiplantae > Streptophyta > Pinopsida > Pinales > Pinaceae > Pinus > Pinus tabuliformis. The sequence continues at coordinate 936,519,768 of CM062806.1, forward strand.
ATGCAAGGGTCAGGGTCATGACAAGGACCACTGCCCAGTTTTCACAAATTACCTCACAGGAGGAGGACCAATGCCTTTAAGGCTGGAAGCGCAAGCAGGACCTAGTGCGGTGCTTGCTTTGTGGTGCACGATTTGTCAAATAGCTAGAAAACATGCCACAGACAACTGTCACTTGTTACAGAAGTATATGCAAAATTCACAACAGTTGTTTTGCAACTTTTGTAGGTCGGTGGGACATGATGACTGCACCTATAGAATCTATGAGTTAATTATGGATAGAACTACCACCTACAGAGTTCAGGCCGAAACACGGCCCCTTGACTAGACAGTAGGAATGGCGCGAACAGGATTTCAGGGGCAGGGACGAGGTCGAGGCAGAGGACCTGGAAGAGGTCGCGGAAAGTTGATATGCTACAATTGTGGAGGTCCATGACATTATGCCCGTGATTTCACGAACCCAACATGCCCATCGTGTTTGTAGTGCACCTTATTTGATCATGAGACAAATGATTGTCCTACGTTGAGAGCTAGGATACACGACAAAGGAGCGCTACCATCTCCCCTGACTCAGAACCTACAGATGATGAGGTTTGAGCCGCGCAAGGAAGATCCAAATGTGAACATTGTGCCCCAAAATGGAATCACGACGGGAGTTGACAAAGGCAAACAGCTAGAAGATAGTACTTGGGTTCGCAAAGCTTCGGCGAAAGAAGTGGAGTTTGATTTGGAGCGCACTCGGGAAACCTTCATGGAAGCTAAGAAGAGCTTCGCTGTTGCCTCCACTTCAGGAAGCAAAGATAGACCAGAGACGAAGATGGACACATCTATGTGCAGTAGCAAAGTGTTGTAGGGTCCGCGACAACACAAGTGTAGCTGTGCTGCCACGCGGGTCGGCTGGAAAGTGACCGTTACAGTCATTATTCATGATGTGATGCTTGGTTTGAGACCAAATGGAGCGAGAGGTAGGCATTTAAGGTGAACTTTATGGGCTAGATTCTTGAAAATCTGCCGCCAATCGAGCATTAATGGACCGAATGTGGGGGGAACAGTGGAATTCAAATTCAAAAGGTGCTATAAATTACAAAGGGTTGTCCAGCAAACAACACTTGGCAATTTGAGAATTGAGTGGTTGCGCGCCCAGACATTCATGAACCGAGATTTGTTCGATCTTTTGAAAGCGGATTCATTGCTTGAGTAGTTAACAGAGACCTGAGAGAGTTGTGGAATTGCACTATGGCGGCATCTGAGGAAGCCATGGATACCAGAGTAATGACCGCTGAGGAAGCCACGCAAGCCATTACGGAAGTGGAAGCCCCAGAAAGTGCCAGGATAGTAGAAGAAATCCATAAATCACCGCGCACGCCGAGACCCAAGAAAGACAAGCAAGCCATGATATCGGCGCGCATATCCCCTAGGAATCCGTTAAGGACTAAGCTCACCATGGAAAAAAAGGGGAATGCAATCAATTTGGAGGCCGATGAGGAAGAAGAATTTGAAGGAATCCTGGTAGAGGAGGAGGATGTAGAAATGGAGGTTGAAACCTAGGGTACGGACCCTCTTACCAGGCTGCCCGCATATGTTCCTCCACGAAAGGGTAAAGAAAAGGTGCCCAAAGACATAGATGAGAGCAAGAGCTCTCTGTAGACTCTGCTGCTCCCTGACGACATTATTTTTGAAGGAGTGCACTTGGGGTGAGTACCTGTACTAAAATTTGAAGACTGGGATCTCGCAGACCACGAGAAGTTCCCACATTTGGAAATTGCGCATCTAATGCGCTAGAAGAAAGACACGCCGACTGGAATCATCGAGTTGGAGCCACGTAAATGGCTGAGAGGTGTAATAAGGAAGGATTGTTAAACCTGCTCTGGGTGCCGCATTAAACCTGCTCTAGGTGCCGCATTACCATTGCTCCCCAGTGACCATTTTTTTCATCAGGCAACTGCTCTGCCTGGTGCATGATGGGTGTTTGTGGCTGGAGGAGCCCATCTCCATCACGGAGCATTTGATTCACAGAATTACTCAGCTCCCTTGCAAAGGGGAGGACCCAGCAAACATCTCGGAGGGAAAGAGTGATGATTTGGCCATCGCGGAGGCCATGAAGAAGAAGTTTAAACTGGAGAAGAATAAGAGAGGGTACGCCATTTCCAGCATCAACAACCCTACGGTCAAAGTCGCGATGCAGATATTGGCAGGAAAGGTTATGCGGAAGTGCCACGCGGATAAGGTGCCCCCGTCGGTGGTTGCACTAGCAGTGCAATGCGCAGAAGGGGTCCAGTTCAACTAGGCAAACTAGTTATGCGAAGAGTTCCTCGAGAACTGCCGCGAGGCACAAGAGCAAGGAAAAACTTTTCACTATGCGTGGCTTCTTTTGTCCATAGTACTGGTGGCATGGGAATTGGCCGAAGATAGCTTGTTTCAGACGATCACAAAGGACCTTCCGGAGGCAGCGAAGTACGCTTTGTTGTGGGCAATCAGGGATGCACAAAGAATAAGGGATAGCAAAATCTTCTGGGTGTTCATGGAGATGAACATCAGAATGGGGATTAATCGCAAGCCACAGTTATCGCCCACGATCTACAACAGTCTGCAGAGCTTCGTGGAGTTCAAGGCAGATTTCCACCACGTCTACATTAGGGCACGGAAGGACCCCACGAAGACGTGGTGTGAGCTACCCTATCTGTAGCAGACGATGTCAAGTTCACGGTACTTGAGTCATGGCTACCGAAGTGGCGCGCCCCAGCCAGCTCCGCGGTGGAAGCAGAGAATTCTGACGCGTAGTGGAAAAAGGAAGAGGCGAAACTGCGGATTGCATAGTTGGCTGAAAAGCAAAGAAACGAAGCAGCAACAGCTAAGGTCTAGGTGGTGCGTGACATTGTGAAGTTGGCAGAAGAGCAGCAGAAGGCAGCTAAAGAAGAGTGTGAAGGACAGAAGTCACCTTCACCTGAGCCGAAGGCAGATACAGAGCAAGGTGGCGCGGAGCCGCAAACAACATCCACCCAGCTAAAACGTCCGTGCCCAAGAGAGCAGGTAGGGCCGTGAAAGAAGTCGAAGGCTTCGAAGACTTCATTCGACCCAATCACCCTCATTGAGGGGGATCTGCATGAAATTGGCAAGACGATGAGGGATGTCACCGTAGATGCCCTCTAGCAGTTTGAGGAGGAACACCAGATGGTGTTGGGGGCTCTCGGGGCATAGATACAGGAGTTGCAGGTGCACACTCCATAGGCTGGCACTATATCGACCAGCCTCGCAGTAGGCACGTCCGCGACCGAGGAAATGCTCCGCGCCCGGATGACCAACACCATAGTGCTGCCAAATGGAGCACTCGTTAGAGAAAATGAGGCCGACAAGCCTATGGTCAGCTGATCGAAGGGAATAATATTAAACGTAGTTGCGCTCCATTGAGAGACACTCTATATATTGCAGGACGGAGCTACTGCAGAACTACGAGCCAGGGAGGGTTGCGCACTCCAGGTAATGAGCGAGAAGTGTATCAACATAGAGCAGTTGAGCCTGCAACGCGATGAGGTAGTGGTGCAGAACAGAAAGATTGTGTAGGGGGTGGAGGAAGCCTGCCAGATGGTCCCAAAGTTTACCATCCAAGCAGAAGAACCACTGGAGGCACGCATCCAGAAATTAGCAGCAGGGGTGCGCGAGGCAAAGGAAGAAATGGCCAAGGTTCAGCTGGAGTTGAACTTTCATATAACAGAACTGCAATTGAAGGCACAACCTTCAAATCCACCAGAGGTTAAGGAATAGCGCGCCATCGCGATTACAACAGCAATAACGGAGGTTAACAATGCAATGACAGACTGCACAAAGGTGTCCGAGTAGTCGTTCGAGGTTCTCACCACCCTGCAGGAGGACCCGAACATACAGTGCCTAGAGATAGAGGCACATGAGCTACAACAGAGATACAACGAAGTAAAAGGGACCATGCAGATGGTTGCCCTTACACAGAGGGTTGCGAGGATGCAGTAGGCTAAAGCGCTCAAGGAGCAGGTGGATGCTGCTCGACATAAGGAAGCAGTTTTGAAGGTGCGCCTACAGTTGTGGATTGATGAGGCATATATCATTACAACCTCCATTGAAGTAAAGCTCGCACAGCTGCAAGCAACACAAGAAAAGGTTCAGGGCAGCAGTTCAGCCACATCGGTCTCTGAACAACACGTCGAGGAAGTACAATAGGAAGCCACTCGGTGCGCTGCCGATATTGCAGCGATCCAGGCAGAATTGGGAGGTCTTCGCGCAAAGATCTTCACACCGACAGAGTGACTCGAGGGAGAGTCACAATGTTTGTGTTGGGGGCCTGTTGGGCACGGATCCTCTAAGGGAAGTATTGGGGCTTAGAGCCCATATTTTGGTTAAAAATTGTAATTCCGATGTAGGACTCCGCATTTTGTGGGCGCGAAGTGCATAGCTTGTAAAAGAGTCATAGGGTTGTCCGCCCTTAATTTTGTTATTGTAAAGTTGGTTGTAGAGATCTACCCATGGTTTGTGGACCATGGGATTGTATAAATAGAGCAAGCCTCTAAGTAGTTAAGAGATCTAAAAAGATAACAATCACGGAGGATGAAGAGTTGAGTCATATCCGCGGAGTAAAGACTAGTTTTGGGTCGTAGAGTAGGAGAAGGCTCTATAGTTGAGTGCGCAGGGCGAGTCGAGTCTATAACAGTTGGAAGTATTAATAAAGAGAAGTTTCACATCATTTATGTGTATTTATTTCTTGTTTTATGCATCTGTTACATTGGATATACATTGCACTTTTATTGCTTATATGATGTGCGAATATGTATAAATGTGTTGATTAAGTAAATGCAAGATACAATATCTATTTATGTGAAGTTAAGTAAGGTTTGTTAAGAGGATAAGTAAGATACGTGGTGTAGTTTAAGGAGATAGCACAGATCGCTGCCATAGCAGCGTGAAAGCATCTCAGCCCCTAGTTAGGGTTGCGCGAAGGAAAATTATAACAGATCGCGAAGGTATTGAAGGTTAGAATAGTGTGCACAACGACCTGCGTGAAGGCAGATCTAGTTGGATTAAATCGACATCACAGACATCTCAAGGGTGTGGAAACTTGGTTCTAGCATTCTAGCATCCCCCCATACTGCTTCGGGTGATACTTTAGTCCGCGCTCCATGGCCTGATGCCGAAAGGGCCAGTAGTGTATGGATTTGTTTGGCTAAATAAGTCCAAACCTAGGTCAGGCCCGCGTAAGCCAACAACTTTGGTAGATGTGGGACGAGGGCACTACAGTATGAGATCCCTATGTTGATATGTGTATCTCTGAGCTATAAATTGCTTGTTCATGATATGTTTGATGAAATGGTTGTCATGGTTCAGAGGGGTCAAGTTAATTTCTTGATCAAGTTTTGCATTAAAGGCTTTGTCTCTTTGTTATTTGTCATTTCTGAGAATTTCATTAAGTTATGGGTAGAGGCCTAAACCCTAGCCCTGAAAAAGTGACTCAGATCTCGTCGTCACAGGCATAGAAATCGGTGAAAAAGACTGCAGTCGCTCCCTTGTGATTTTATGCATGTGACTGGAGGGTTACAGTCAAATTCAGGTAGTGTTATTCCAACATATGAGACTTCAAATCAGTGAAAAATAGGCTTAACTCAAGGTTTGGACACCTGGGATGGTGGTGTTGATTTACTGTAGCATCAGATGTGATCTAAGTCTCAAATTTTGCACAGAGGCTTCAGTACATGTATTCCAAAGAACCCAGAAAGCATTTTGGGAAATTCCACTCAAAAATAGTTTTATTAAAATAATTAATTATTTTTAGAGGGACCCTAAGTCTAAACTTAGGAAAGTAAAATAATTAAAGGGTATTAATATAAATTGTGGGTGTAACTTCTAGAGGAAGCCGAGCATCAAGCATAAATTATCTTAGCCATTGATTAGCTTCTAATATAGTTTGTTTAATATCAACGGGGATATTATTTAAGGAGGCTTGAGCATCACTTAGAAGGAAACACAGAGAGTTCAGAAGTTTGATTTTCTGAAGTAGGGAAACTGCCAAGATAATTTTGATAGTGAGATTGTGCAATGAGAGGCAGGGATAATTTGGTTGGAGAATCTTCTCCTGAGCCAGAATACACAATAGAGAGGTAGAGAAACATCAGGAGGAGGCAACGGAGGACTCAGGAGGGTTGACGCTGAGCCATAATGGCTCATGTAGAGGCAATGCAGTCCTCCCATCAGAAGTCTTAAATTTGCAGGAGGGTTTGACATCTAAGCCGGGAGGGTTGACGTCAAAGCTTCGAGAGAGAAAATAGACCTAGCGTAGAGCTAACGCAGAGCCTAGAGGCTGACGCATGGCCCATCCAGGGGCAACAAAGAGATAGTCAGGGACACGTTATTTCAGTTGCCCGATCAGCCGGGACTTGCCGTGTAGAGTGAGGTAATCTCATAGATTTCTTATGCTAGTTTATTTCTCTGTAACTAGATTGCTGGGAGGGCATCTAGAGTTGTATTCAGAAAATTATTGCATAATAATAAAAAAACCTCAGAGTTGTTGCACCGGTTTTCCCACATTGGGTTTTTCCGAGGACATTTGTTTAAAAAAAAATCTCACTTGTGTGTATATTTTTCTATTGTTCTATTCTTGTTTTGAGAAAATTAATTAATTAAGTGAAGGTTGCAGTTGTATTAGTTTTGATTTATGTTGTAGGAAGAAGTAAATAATTTGTTTCAATAATTGACAAATAGGAGAAGTTTAATCAGGTGCTACAGTAGTAGATTCAGGTGGGATTCTTGAATTTTCACATTGTATCAGAGTAGTGCACGTGAAGCAAGAATACAAGTGCCAGAGAACCCAATGCTGAGAAGAGAAGGAGTTCGAATAGCTACATGAGACAGCAGTTCGAATCCCCAGAGGGATTACGCAATCCCAACCAAGAGGGCTGAATTTTTGAGGAAAGTCTCTCCCTGAGTGAGTCGACGAAGAGGAAGGGCTTCCAGATCGAAATCTTGTCATGCTAGAGGTAGCAACCCAGAGCCTTAATGTGAGGAAAGAGATGGTGTGGTGTAGTTTTTTTCCAGGAAGTTTTCTTGGCAGAAAATCGTTAGAAGAGAGAGGAGAAGCATAGTGAGGGAATTTTTCCTAAGTAGATTTCCTGCCAAGAAGTCCTTTTTCTTATAGGATGAGCACCAATAATAAGAAACAAAGAGGTGCAGTTTGACATTTGTTTGGCAGAGATGACAACCAATGGGTTGAGAGATCAAGACAGATTGGATGCAGCATCCAACTATGTCATCTGGAAGACAAGGATGTCATTCCTTCTATATGAGCATTCTCTCAAGACCTATGTCGACAATGTGGTGGATGTGCCTGCAGATGCAGATCCACTGAAGAAGTACCAAGCAGAAATGGCGAAGGCCAAGAGGATGATCCTTGATGGAGTAAAGGATCACGTGGTTTGTCACGTAGCTAGCAGAGGGACTACTAAGGATATTGTGGATGCCTTGGCAACGTTGTTTCAAGGATCTTCCGAGCAACGAAAGATGTACTTAGAGAAGAAGCTGAGATATGCTCACATGTAGAAGGGGGAGAGTTTGGATCCATTCCTCACAGAGCTTTAGGAGACCCATGATGAGTTATTTGTTGTGGGGTCTACACAAGATTCATAGTTGGTTAGAGTGGCCCTCAATTCTGTCTCAGATGAGTGGCAAGTCTTTGTCCAGAGTATCCTGGGTAGGGCGACTTTGCAAAAGGAGTTGAGGAGAGACTTGCTCAAGTGTAAGCTTGACGGAATCAACAGTGGATCGAAGCCCAAGGAGGAGGAGAATAATGCAACCCTCACATTGAAAGGGAAGTAGGAGCAGTAGAGACGTAAGAAGGATGTCTCGAAGATAAAGTTCTTCAGGTGTGGTGAGATGGGTCAATACGCAACCCAGTGTCATCTCAGGAGGAAGGACAAAGATGAGAAGCATGATCTGAAGGCTGCACCCATGAAGATCGAGGAAGAGGAGTTTTCCATGACAGTCGAGATACCTCTAGGAGGGAGGTGGGCTGATTTGGAGTTGTAGTTCGAAAGAGCTACAGATGGGTAGGATCCTTGGGGAGCCCACCTCTTGGATCAATTCCTTGCTATTGGAGCCCAGATCAGAAGTAGCAGGGTGGAATAGAGTTGGATGGTGTTGAGGATTGTCAGATAGATAGTTGCAGTGGCTAGGAGCGCTAGAGACTGAAAAACGCAGAGAAGAGCTGGCAGCAGTGTGGATGGAACAAAGCAGAGATCAGTAGCAATGCAATAGATTTAGAGGGCCAGCGCAGAGACTAGCAATATTCAGGCTCCAACATTCACATGGTATCATACTGAACACAGTTAGTTCAGTAATTTGGAATGTTTTTCCGTTGTTGATGGAGTAGCAAAAATTTGTAGTGCAATGGTAGTTGGTAGTGGCAGTTCCATTAGCAACACAAATGTAGAATTGAGAGGAATTTGCAGTACGGATGCAGTGTTGACAGTGGCAGGGTCAGCAGTAGTACAAATGAAACATTTGTGCAACAATTGATGGACAACATGTCAAACATCAGTAGCGCAAAGGACGATGTTATGAAGTCAGTGTGATGCTTCAGATTGAAGGCATTGCTAGAGCACATTCCTCACTAAGAGGGAGTGTTGATTTCTGGTAACATCGGATGTGTTCTCAGTCTCAAATTTTGCAGCAAGGCTTAGGAACATGTATTCCAAAGAACCCAGAAAGTGTTTTGGGAAATTCGACCAAAAAATAGTTTTATTAAAATAATTAATTAATTTTAAAGGGACCCTAAGTCTAAACTTAAGAAAATAAAATAATTAGAGGGTATTAATATAAAATTTGGGTGTAAGTTCTAGAAGAAGCCTAGGATCAAGCAGAAATGATCTTAGCCAATAATTAGCTTCTAATCTGGGTCGTTGAATGTCAACGAGGATATTATTTAAGGAGGCTTGAGGGTCACTTGGAAGGAAACACAAAGAGTTTAGAAGTTCGATTTTATGAAGCAGAACAATTGCTGTGAGAATTTCAATAGTGAGCTTGTGCAGAGAGGGGCAGGGATAATTTGGTTGGAGAATCTTCTACTGAGCTAGAATACACAGCAGCGAGGCAGAGAGACACCAAGAGGAGGTAGCGCAAGACCTAAGAGGGGTTGACACTGAGTCATAAGGGCTCACACAGAGGCAACACAGTCCTCCTAGTAGAAGTCTGAAATTTACAGGAGGGTTTGACGTGTGAGTCGGAAGGGTTGACGTCAAAGCTTCGAGAGAGAAAATAGATGATCCGGATCTTGGGAGGAGGCCCCCAAGATCTAAAAGATTGAAATGGATCTTGGGGGGAGAGATCCCCAAGATCTAAAAAATTGAATTGCCAGAAGAAGAAGAAGGAGAATGCCCAATAAATAAAACCACAAAGAAACTTTTATTTAAAATAGTAATGAAAATAAACCAGCTAGGGCGATGGTAGCTTATCTCTGAGAAGAGATGTGTGGCTACATGCCTCTGAACTGTAAAGGCTACATTGTGGCGGACAATCTGTCCTTTTACAAAATGTGACTTGTTACTTATAGCATTTTTCAGTTACAATACCACGGGTCAATTCCATGGGTGAATGAATACCATGGGTGGATTTTACAATACCACGGGCAGATGCCATTTACAATACCATGGGTAAATTCCATGGGTGAATGAATACCATGGGTGAATTTTACAATACCACGGGCGGATGCCATTTACAATACCATGGGTAAATTCCATGGGTCGATGAATAATATGGGTGGATGAGTACCATCGGTGGATTTTACAATACCACGGGCGGATGCCATTTACAATACCATGGGTAAATTCCATGGGTCGATGAATAATATGGGTGGATGAGTACCATGGGTTGATGCCATTTTCCATTCGGATCATTAGACCCAGATGTTATTTTTCTTCTAGCAATGCAAGTTTTCAGATCTTGGGGGTCTCTCCCCCCAAGATCCATTTCAATCTTTTAGATCTTGGGGGCCTCCTCCCAAGATCCGGATCAATAGACCCAGCGTAGAGCTAACACAGAGCCTAGAGGCTAACGCAGGGGTAGCGTAGAGATAGTGGGGGACATGTTGGTTCAACTGTCGGATCAGCTGGGTCTTGCTGGGTAGAGTGAGGTAATTTCACAGATTTCTTTTGCCAGTTATTTCTCTGTAACTAGATTGTCAGGAGGGCATCCAAAGTTGTATTCAGAAAATTACTGCATAATAATAAAAAACCCTCAGAGTTGTTGCACCAGCTTTCTTGCATTGGGTTTTTCTGGGGACATTTGTCCAAAAAATACTATCACTTGTGTATATCTTTCTCTATTGTTCTGTTCTTGTTTTGGGCAAATTAATTAATTAAGTGAAGGGTGCAGTTGTATTAGCTTCGATATTTGTTGTAGGAAGCAATAGATAATTTGTTTCAGTAATTAACAAATAGGAGAAGTTTAATCAACTGTTGTAGTAGTAGATTCCAGTGGGATTCTCAATTTTTCACAGGTGGTTTAGCCCTTGGGTCCTGTAGCACCCGAGGGAAGTCAATAAGGTTTTGGTTTTGTTGATTTCACTACCTTAACTATACCTAGGAGGTTGAGTCATGTCATAGTAAATCTTCCTCTCATGTTTACTCTGGAAGGCCAGTAAAACTGGGTAGATATGAGAGGGGTGGTTACACAATTCTATTGTACAAAACATGTTAATGTCACCCATATCCTAATCCTGGGAAAAATACCCCCTTAGAAAGGGCATATATCACCATCAGGTGTTATTCATGGAACTTTATTCTAGGAAGCTTCACTTAGTGCTCAAACCCCTTGTTTCCCCCCTTAAGTGTTATTAAACACCAAAATCGATTTTAAGTGAAAAAAGAACTACTTATGACATATGTATCACAATTGCCTATAAAAAACCCCTACAAGGGACCTATGTTTTAGTATATGGATTTTCTCAAGTCTTTTGTATCCAAGAAGATGTGACCATATCCCATAGTGTTTGTTTTCTATCTTTGATTATTTGTAAACTATTGTGGATATTCCACTAAGACAATTCATCACAACAAATTTTATAATATTTTACAATTTTTATTTTTGTTTTTTTGTTCTATATTGTATGGTTTTAGTTTAAGTTACAAATTTAATATTACTAAAAAAGCATGCAAAAACTGATCAATCTTGTAATGCAATCTGCAGCACATAGCTCCATTTTCTCCACTTTGGTATCCAAATGTTATATTCGACTGGGCGGCATAAAAGCAAGACTGGCAGATCGCTTGGGACAGATCTATCCAATGTTGGGCTAAGCTGTAGATCTGTTTCGAAGGCGAAGAATCCTCTTCGAATACATGTGTAGTAAAAAGTCTGGGACTCCACACGGCTGTTTCGGTAATATTTGAGAACACCTTTAAAACAACAGATGCGAATGGCAAGGCAGTGGTGTTCGGGTTGTAAGCAAGACCATAAGGTTGGATACCCTTATTATAATCGTAAAAAGAATAATTGTCGTAACGTAAGAAGCAACATTCTAGTTGAACGAATCCAGAAGTACTGTTTTGACATTTCTGAACCAGCTGTACTTTTATTGTGGATGCGCACCGTTGGCAGTTCGATGAACTTAAATCTCCTCTGCGCTCGTGAAGCCCATAAACAGAATCATTGCTGTTTTGCACCTCAACCCAGTGGTCGAAACATTGACCAGTCGTGGAAACATTGAACACCATCTATATTCTTTTCTGAGGTCTTTTTATTCTCTTTTCATTTTATTTAATTTTTTTATTTGACTTAAAAATTTAGAATATTGGTTCAAATTGAAAAATATTGATATTCAATTGTAAAATTTAAATATAATCAATTTTTTTTTCCCAAAGAAGTTATATGAGAGTGGGTATTGTTATGTTTTGATGTGATGTCAACTCACACTTAGGAAATTGTGGTTCTCATTATATTTGACACGTGTATCATTTTATTAATTATGATATGAAGTTGGCACAAAGTTAAACCTCGTTTTGATATTGCAGGTAATATAGAGAGATACAAGAGGACAAACAAGAAAATATTGATAGTATAGACTACAAGCTAACTATTCTAGCAAAGAGATTAGAGATTTTATTTGACCACCCATTGTTGATGCCTAGATATTCTACCCAAATATATGTCAACCTTAACTTAGCGCGTATATTTATAAATTTCGATTTACAAAATGTTAAACTTAAATGAAATATCTCAAAATTATAAATTTATGTTATTAGTCTCATTTCCTTTAAAAAAATTATTAACTAATTTTTTTATAAAAATAACTTAAAAAATACATAAAGTTAAAATTTAAAATATTATTTTAATTAATAAACACCCATATAAATTTAAAATACAATTTTACAAGATAAACATCAAAACACGTCCTCCTCAATCAATTTAATAATTATAAAAAAATTCAAATTTACGCGCCGGGTTTCTTTATTCGTTTCCTTATTTTTCTTCCGAAGTCATTGAAGAGTCGTCGTTTTTATCAGAAACAAATAATACAATTATCAAAACCTCCTAATTCAAAGTGATTAAATATGCAATTTTTTAAAGCGTCGTTTACCTACTCGATTTCGTTTACCTACTCGATTTCTGGAAGGCGTACAATGGGCGCTTTTATATTCGAATTAAATTTGTATGATTAGCATTATAATTTTGTAATTATTATGAGCATAGATTTATTTTAAATATAAATTTAATATAAGTTTAGAAAGATTTAATTTAGTTAAGTGAGTTTAAATTTTTTTATGACTTAACATTATTTAAATATTTTGTATAATTATTTAATTTTTTAGATTTATTAATTCATCACTAAATTTTTTAATAATTATTTATTACAATTTTCAATTATAATGGTTTATAATTCAGAGGTTTTTATTTATAATTAGTTTTAAATTTAATTTTAATTGATTTTTTTCTTTTTTTGCTTGTTAAGAGGGATTTGAACCAGTGACGTATCACAAGGAGTGCCTTAACAAGGCACCCATTCACCGTCAATCCAAAGCCCCGTGGGCTAATTTTAATTGATTATTATAATTTTAGTCTTTTAATTTTTTTTTATATTTTATTATTATTAAAATTTTATCTATAAAATAGGATTGGTTTATGGAGTGAATATCAATATAGATTTATCGTAATTTTGAATTTGTAGATCTAGAATTAAGATGAATCTATGCCAATTTAATTATTAATTATAATAATAATAATAATAATAATTATTAACTATTAATTTTCTCTTGTTAGTGTTGCAGCACAAGTGCATAATCGATGCAGGGTCATAGTTGACCACTCATACCCATGGGCATATTTTGATGGAGCATCCCTTGGTAGGGTGAACTTGGGGGGAGAGCTACTCTATTTCTTCACGAAAATCATTATTTTAAGTTTCATAGTGGTCTTGGCATGGGATCAAAAAGTCATGCAGGATTATATAGTCTCAAGATTCTTTTGTTTTTCATTGAAAAGGATGTAGACATTTACATATAAAATTATTAATTGTATGTGGTCATAGTTGACCACTCATACCCATGGGCATATTTTGATGGAGCATCCCTTGCTAGGGTGAACTTGGGGGGAGAGCTATTCTATTTCTTCACGAAAATCATTATTTTAAGTTTCATAATGGTCTTGGCATGGGATCAAAAAGTCATGCAGAATTATATAGTCTCAAGATTCTTTTGTTTTTCATTGAAAAGGATGTAGACATTTACATATAAAATTATTAATTGTATGTATTTTATTTTTATTTTATTTTCACCGAGTCAAAATATTAAAGAAAACATTACAACATTTTTCCTATTTATGTTTTTAACTTTAAGTTTTTTATTATTCTAGATCTACCCTGTATACAGCCAGATCAAATCTCCTTTCACTCTAAAAAAATTTAAATCTCAAAAAATTTAATTAATAATTTCATCTTCATAATCACATCTCATAGCATAAGCTTACCGGACATGAGGTTAGCTCAACACTGGTCTGACTCGTCATGCTGCTCTTATATTGCTAGGCCCTGCAACGTTTTTGATGAACGGAGCTGCTGGTATCTTCTGAGGCCGGGCAAACTGGTGTACGCGAACTTGACCTTCTATCATGGATCTATATTTTTTTCCGGGGATTTTTTTATTTTCTTTTATGTAATTTTTTATTTGAGTTAAAAATTTAGAAAACTGGTTTAAATTGAAAAATATTAATATTAAATTGTAAAATTTAAATATAGTAAAAAACAAAAAAATTCAAAAGTGGAGTTTGAGAGTGGTCATTTCTTTGTTTTGATATGATATATCAGTTTACATAAAAGGGAGTTGTGGTTCTTATTATATTTAAGACATGTGACATCATTTTATGGATCATGGCATGAAGTGGACACAAAGTTAAACGTCATTTTGTTATTGCACGCAGTATAGAGAGGTAAAAGAAGACAGAGAGGGAAATATTTATCGTATAGATTGCAAGCTAACAATTATAGCAAAGAGATTATAGATTCTATCTAACCACCGATCACTGATGCCTAGAGATTCTATTATAATAGTCTTTTTGTCTTCTCATATCCAAAGAAAGAAAATTATTTTAAGATCGACCCCGCTAAAAATATCTTATGGGACAGATTGTTTCTTCATCTGATTGATGTATTCCACTCTTTTCCTGTGAAGTCTCACCATAAAAACTCCTAGCTTATCGACAAACCCCTAGCTAAATAGATTATCCTCCATGTATATGAACATTAATATAGCCCATATATTTATATAACTTACTATTTACAAAATATTCTACTTAAAAAAATACCTAAGAATTATGAACTTACTAGCCTCATTTCTTTTCAAAAAGATCATTATCTAAAAAAAATTTAATTATGTAATTTTCATTTAACATAATATAATGCGAGTAACTTCGAACAAAAAAAATTATAATTAAAATTTAAAACTTAAAATATAATTTCACTGGGTAAACACCGAAATAAATTTAAAATACAATTTTACACCATAAACACCAGTATACATGCTCCACAATAAATTTAATAAAGTAAAAAATTAATAATTATAAAAAAATATTCAAAATTACGCGTCTACTTTCTTTATTTGTTTCGTTAATTTTTTTTCCGAAGTCATTGAAGAGTCGTTAGTTTTATCAGAAACAAAAAATAATTCCGAAGTCAATGAAGAGTAGTCAGTTTTATCAGAAACAAATAATATAATTATCAGAACCTCCGAATTCAAAGTCAAAGTCCTCGCCATCGCGATTAAATATGCAATTTTTTAAAGCATCGTCTACCTACTCGATTTCTGGAAGGCGTGCAGTGGGCGTTTTTATATTCGAACAAACTTCCATCGTTGGCATTATAATCTTGCAATTATTATAATTGATTACTAAGAGTTTCAATTATAATAATTTATAATTGAGACATTTTTATTTATAATTTAAGTTTTAAATTTGATTTTAATTTTTTATTAATTAATATTATAATCTTAAAGTTTTTATAAAATTTTATACGTTTTATTTGTAAGTAAAAGTCTTAACTTACAGCCCAAAGATCATCAATACCGAATATTTCACAAACATAACTTTATATGAGATGACATACCTTGATCAACAGCGGAAGATGTAATGGCTGCCATCTACCTTGATCTGACTCTTGACTGTTCCTCTTCTTCAGAATTCGGTTTCTCTCCTCTTGCCCTCACTTTCTTCATGTGCTTCTTGATGGAGAAGAATGCAACTCTTGTGTGTGGGAGAGAGAGGACCCAATCCTTTATATATTATTTAACTCTAATCTGGTACGTCCATCATATACCAATTCAACGCTTAAGATCTAATGCTTTAGATTAGAAACTGCTTTAGGATAAAATCTAAATGCTTTAAGATTAGATCGGGTCACATTAAGATTAGAAACTGCTTTAACGTTAAAAAGCAATGAGCCTTTTGCTGTTTCTAATAGCAGTTTCTAACATTCTCCCACTTGACCCGACTATTCATAATATTAAGTGTTGAACATCATACTATGATAAATTGCTGAGAGTTATGGCGGTTGTGCACTATTAATTCAATGCATTCCCTTCCATATACTACAATACCAGCAATCCATCAATTCATACTCATAATTTATATAAAACAACATAATGGTCCACATAATGTCTTATATCATAATGATTAAACATAATATCTTTATAAGACTCTTTCTTGTTTAAAATTACATAAAATACGTATTACTACATTAAAACAAGAAACACATGATTGTATATCAGAAACACATAAAAGAGCTCAGAATGTCACACATCAATTATCATTAATACAACCAAGACCCATTCTTTGAACATGTTCCTTAAATTGTCTTGGTTGTAACCCTTTCGTCAAAGGGTCTGTAATCATAAGTTCTGTCCTGATGTGCATGATTGACATTCTTTGTTTCTGAACCTCATCTTTCACAACAAGATACTTCAGTTCCATATGTTTGGCACCTTTAGAGTACTTGTCGTTCTTTGAGAAAAATACTGCTGCAGAGTTATCATAATAAATTTTCAGCGGCTTGCTAATGGTGTCGACAACCGCAAGTCCTGAAATAAAGTTCCGCAACCATAATGCATGAATTGTGGCTTCAAAATATGCCACAAATTCTGCCTTCATAGTGGATGAAGCAACGATAGTCTGTTTCGCACTTTTCCATGATATGGCACCTTGAGCAAACATAAACAGGTAACCAAAAGTCGATTTTCTAGTATCGATGCATCCAGCAAAATCTGAATCGCTATATCCAATCACTTCCGATTCATTGGATGAGCATGTAATCTTTCGTTGAGAGAAATTCCTTAGTCTCATGCAATATACTTAAATTATTTGCAGCAAGCAAGACGTCATCAACATAAAGGACCAGATAAATAAACTTGCTCCCACTGATCTTTTGGTATATACAGTGATCAACCGTATTTTCCTTAAAACCAAAAGATGTAATAATGGTATTGAACTTAATATACCATTGCCGGGATGCTTGTTTAAGCCCATATATTGACTTCTTAAGTTTACACACCAATTGTTCTTTACCTTCTACAGAAAAACCCTCAGGTTGATCCATATAAACATCCTCATCAAGATCTCCATTCAGAAAGGCTGTTTTCACATCCATTTGATGCAACTCCAAATCATAATGAGCTACTAATGCCATTATTATTCTTAGTGAGTCCTTTTTCGAAACAGGAGAAAATGCCTCCTTGTAATCTAACACCATCTTTCTGAGTGTAACCCTTAGCAACAAGTCTAGCTTTATACCGTTCGATATTACCACTAGAGTCGTGTTTGGTTTTAAAACCCATTTGCATCCGACTCTTTTACAGCCATGTGGTAATTCAACGAGATCCCAAACTTCATTATGTTGCATGGATTTCATTTCTTCTTTCATGGCATTAATCCATTCCTTTGACTCTTTACTTTCTACAGCATGTGAAAACGAAACTGGATCCTTATTGATTCCAATATCATAATCTGATTCTTGCATATAAACCACATAATCATCAGAAATAGCTGACCTACGATTTCTTTGAGGTCTTCTTAATGCTACTTGTTGTGGTTCATGTATATCAGCATTATGTAAGTCATTACCTTCAGGAAGTACTTCTTCATTTATATGTTGTTCATTATCATCATGCTGTTCTACAACAGCTGGAACAACATTTGGAGTAATAGTAGATGGAGGAACTATTCTAGGCAATGTAACATTTACCCTTGTTTCCTTTATTTCTACTATTTCTCTTCGAGTACTCCCACTGACTTCACCATTCTCAATGAATCTTGCATTACCAGTTTCTACAATTCTTGGACCATGATTAGGACAGTAAAACACGTACCCTTTAGATTTCTCAGGGTATCCTAAAAAATACCCACTGATCGTTCGAGAATCTAATTTCTTTTCATGTGGATTATAAATTCTCGCTTCCGCTGGACAACCCCAAACATGCAGGTGTCTTAAGCTAGGTTTCCTGTTAGTCCATAACTCAAAAGGAGTCTTTTGAACAGCTTTACTAGGAACCCTATTCAACAAATAATTAGCGGTTTTGAGAGCATACGACCACAAATTCTTAGGTAGTGTAGAATCTGACATCATACTCCTAATCATATCTATTAACGTCCTATTGCGCCTTTCTGCTACACCATTTTGCTGTGGTGTACCTGGCATTGTGTATTGCGCACATATGCCATGACTTTCGAGGAATTTTGCAAATGGACCTGGACACTGGCCTGACTCATTATATTTACCATAATATTCACCACCTCTATCAGACCTTATGATTTTCACCTTTTTATCTAATTGCCTCTCAACTTCCTTTACAAACGTCTCAAGGACATTCACAGATTGAGATTTTTCATGAAGCAAATAGACATAACCATAACGGGAAAAATCGTCAATGAAAGTGATGAAATACTTTTCTCCATTAAAGGCTGGAGTGTCCATAGGTCCGCAAATATCAGTGTGTATTATTTCAAGAAGCTGGCTGCTTCTAGTGGCTCATTTCTTATTATGTTTGGTTTGTTTACCTTTAATACAATCCACACATAATTCTAGATCACTAAAGTCCAAATTTGACAAAATTTCATTACTTACTAATCTCATCATTTTTTCTTTGGATATATGACCTAGTCTTTTATGCCACAAAAAAGCAGAATTTTCATTCAACCTGGTATGTTTACATCCAACATTATTTACTACATTCAACAAGGAATTCGCATAAGTGTCATTCAATTTCAATTTATATAAACCATCAATTAGAATACCAGAACCAACATTATCAGTATTCTTATATAAATCAAAACAACCAGATCCAATCATACATCTAAAACCAGAAATATCCAATTTACTTGCGGAAATAAGGTTTCTAGATAATGAAGGCACATAAAGGGTACTGTATAAGTCTAATACATATCCACTTTCTAGAATTAGACGATAAGTCCCAATGCCTTCAATTGAAGATTTCATTCTGTTTCCCATAAAGAGAAAACGATCTTCATTTGGATTTATGGTTCGGATCGTAAGAAATCCCTGCATATTGTTGGAAACATGAGTTGTAGCACCAGTATCAAGCCACCATGTATTAATAGGAACTTCAACTAAATTTGATTCAAAACATACGAAAGATAAATCACCTTGAAATCAAAAATGAAATAACTATAAGCTCATAACTAACGCGATTCAGATATAGACATAATAGTATAATATAGCACTCCTTTGGGTAGATACTATCTTATACTTAACATAATTAAATACCAAAACATAAGTAGGTAATAAATATATTCAATTAAATAGAACTGACATCTTTGGATGATCAATATTTATTTAATCAAAATATCTATCAAACCTCATCATGTCAACTAGTTGTAGAACAAGACTTTCCTTTGGGTAAGTTCTCAGGTTCTATCATTAGTGACGCCAGTTCTTAATTGGTATTATTATAACTGGCAATTTCTATCAATAATCATTATGTCACTTATGCACTAAATGATTATTCTGATTTTGACCACTTTGGTGATTAACAAAATCATAAATCTCATGTGCATAAATAATTTATAACACATACCTTATGCAAAACAACATTCTGATTTTGACCACTTTGGTGATTAACAAAATCATAAATCTCATGTGCATAAATAATTTATAACACATACCTTATGCAAAACAATCAGTCATAGAGCAATTACTTTTATGCCTAAAATTTCAAACAATTATTTTGGATTTCCATTACTGGAAAGGCATACGAATGCGTCATTCAAACAACAGATTGGACTTTCATTACCGGATCGGGATTCTTTATGCCGGAATCACATGAACGGTTCATTCAAACAACAGATTGGACATGCATTTCCGAAAAGGCATTCTTTATTTCGGTTTCATCAATTTAATTCAATACGAACTGTTCAAGTCTTTATTTTACGGCCTGGTGGAATGCGTGGACGTTTCAAATTCCTCTTGTCGGTGTTTAAGATTAAAGGTTTTGAAATCGGTACATGCTTGCCATTTATTTAAACAATGTTCGGACTCATTCAAACAATTCGATTGAATGGAGAATTTGTTCTGTTATCATCATAAAAAATAAAAAAGCTTGGCGTCCAAGTTAGTTTTACTGCTGACTGTGGCAGTTTCTTGAAAAACGAAACTCTTAAATTCTTACCCGACAAAGAAACATTATACCCCATGCCTAGTCCAGTCCACAGACTCTCAGTGAGGTCCGACAATATGAATCGTTCATTCTTATCTTAAACAAATTGTTGGAGGTTCTAGTCAAAGAGAATCATGAACTTGTCCGGCTGTCATAAGAATCCTATTATTTCCACCATGTTAACAAAGCGTATTGAATACGGTATGACAAAGTCCACTGGCAAAGCCATTTTCGGCCTCTGATTCGTGGAAAAGAAAAAGCAGAGAAATTGGGTAGACTGAGAAGTGATGGCGAGTGATCACGAGATATACATATCTCTCTTAAACATCACCGTCTCTTCCTCTTTATCACACCAACTGGTCACGCAAACCATAATATAACAACTCAGCGCGCAAACTGCCAAATTCTTGAAGAATTTGTAGTCGTATGGAAACAAAAAGAAGATCAAACATGGACTGTGAGGGGAGGCCATGTTGTGGGCTTGATTGTGTTTTTCACACATGGTTTATTTTTTAGTTATAGCGGAGGGTTTTGATTAACATCATGAGTAAAGCACAGAACAGATCAATTGCAATCATAGGAAATATTCAGTTATTGATTGTGGCTCTGATACCAAATGTAAGTAAAAGTCTTAACTTACAGCCCAAAGATCATCAATACCGAATATTTCACAAACAGAACTTTATATGAGATGACATACCTTGATCAACAGCGGAAGATGTAATGGCTGCCATCTACCTTGATCTGACTCCTGACTGTTCCTCTTCTTCAGAATTCGGTTTCTCTCCTCTTGCCCTCACTTTCTTCATGTGCTTCTTGATGGAGAAGAATGCAACTCTTGTGTGTGGGAGAGAGAGGACCCAATCCTTTATATATTATTTAACTCTAATCTGGTACGTCCATCATATACCAATTCAACGCTTAAGATCTAATGCTTTAGATTAGAAACTGCTTTAGGATAAAATCTAAATGCTTTAAGATTAGATCGGGTCACATTAAGATTAGAAACTGCTTTAACGTTAAAAAGCAATGAGCCTTTTGCTGTTTCTAATAGCAGTTTCTAACATTATTATTAAAAATTTATTTATAAAATGGGATTGGTTTATTAAGTGAATATCAGTGTAGGGATAAAATCTGTTTTCATTTTAACATAATATAATGCGAGTAACTTCAAACAAAAAAAAATATAATTTTACTTGGTAAACACCTAAATAAATTTAAAATACAATTTTACACAATAAACACCAGTATACATGCTCCACAATAAATTTAATAAATTAAATAATTAATAATTAGAAAAAAATTCAAAATTAAGAGTCTAATTTCTTTATTTGTTTTGTTAATTTTTTCTCCGAAGTCATTGAAGAGTCGTTAGTTTGATCAGAAACCAAAAAGCCATCGCGATTAAATATGCAATTTTTTAAAGCATCGTCTACCTACTCGATTTCTGGAAGGCGTGCAATGGGCGTTTTTATATTCGAACAAACTTCCATCGTCGGCATTATAATCTTGCAATTATTATAATTGATTACTAAGAGTTTCAATTATAATAATTTATAACTGAGACAATGTTTATTTATAATTAAAGTTTTAAATTTGATTTTAATTTTTTATTATAATTTTCAAGTTTTTATAAAATTTTATATTTTATTATTATTAAAAATTTATCTATAAATGAGATTGGTGTATTGATTGAATATCAGTATAGATTCATCTTAATTGTGACTTTATCCAGTTTTAGGAAGGATAAAATCTGTTTTCATTTTAAAAGAAATTTGTTTCTTTAAAAATTTGATTTCTCTCAACCTTCAGTAGATGTTAGAATGAATCTAAGTTAATTTAATTATTAATTATAATTATAATAATTATTAATTATTAATTTTCTCTTGTTCATGTTGCAGCTCAGGTTTTGGCCACTTTAAATCTCCTTCTATAAGGATAACAAGTGAATAATCAATGCAGGGTCGTAGCTATAGAAGTTGACCACTCATACTCTCATATCCCTCCTAGAAGTTGACCACTCATACTCTCATATCCCTCCGCATATTTTAATCGAGCATCCCTTGCTAGGGTGAATGTGGGGGGAGCTATTTTATTTTTTTCCGAAGAAAAAAGTAGAACTTTTTATTAAGCAAATAAAAAGTTACATTCTGTAAGATCTGTGAACATGTCTAGAGGCTCATTTGTTTGCTGTTTTGATACTTCTGTGAGCAATAACCAAAAATATCAGTCCTCTGTGACTGATTGGTATATGTCCTGTTAACTTTCTGAGAAGAGAAACTAGCTAGTCTACCTCCCTTCAGGAGGTTTTAGTTCACTTTATACAAAGCATACATTAGGGTCTCCTTCAGAGAAGGAAAACAACCCTTTACATGATTGTAACATAATAATAAAAACTTTTTTTACAGCTGAAAATTTCAAAAGAGTTTTTGAGTTTCTGTTTTGTGGTGCTCAGAATATTTACATATATAAAAAGAAGGAAAAAACAGTAGCATATATATCATTGTGCCATGAAACAAACAAAAAACGAAAGTAGAAGGTACGAGCCTCGATCACTGTGGTGGAGCAAAAGGGGGCTGATGAGAAGTGTATGTTTGCCCCTGTCTGAGTTCTTCTATGGACCAGCTGCCCATATCTTGTTGTAAACCAGCCTTAGAAAGCTGGTCTGCTTCCTCGTTTTTGTCCCTGTAAATATGGCAGATGGTAAAGCTGTTAAAAGAAGACTTTAAAAGCAAAATTTCATCTAAAAGAGTCTTCAGAATCTGATTTTGACATGAAGCATTTCCATTGACCCATTTTATGACATTCATGGAGTCACCAAAAATTTGAACTGTGAAGATATTTCTTTTCAGTAGCCAGCAAAGGAGAAGGCGCAAGGCAGACAGCTCAGCATAGTTATTTGTTCCGGGTCCCAGAACAACAGAAGGTTTTAGGGAGTGGTCAGGATTCAGATGTATACACAGTCCTGCTCCAGCCTTATTATTCTGTGATGCCCCGTCAAAAAAAGCCCATGGAGTGCCCTCCTGTATAGTAACAGGTTTTTGCTGAGGATGAGGATTTTTTACATCAGGGATCGGGATGGCAGAGTAAATGGCAGCACAATTGATGGCTATGGCGGAGGAGGGGGTGTCCTTGTCTTGGAACAAGCTTTTGTTTCTCGCTAGACATATACCCCAAAAGAAAATAAGGGGTAGGTTTCTCGTGTTACCCTCCGGGTAGTTCTGCCACCATTTCCTCCAAGCTTCTTCCAATGAATCTAACCCCCACGGTGCATTTACATTGAGCAAAGATGTTATCTCCCCCCAGATTTTTAATGAGACTGCACAAGAAGTAAAGAGATGACTAATTGATTCCTCTTCTACTTTGCATAGAGGACACCTCCCAGGCCCAACTAAATATCTGGCTTGCAGAATGTCCCATGTTGGGACTTTTCTTTTTAGCATGCACCAAAGGAAAATCCTGGCCTTTGCTGGGCATTTTAACTTCCATATATTTTTTGACCACCATTCTGGAATACTCCACCCTTTCCTTTTCATTAAGAAGGTATATCCATCTTTTGGGGAATATTCACCTGTTTTCCCTTGAGCCCAAATCAGCTTATCAGGTTCGTTTTTAAGCCTGATATTAGAACGGTGAAGTTCTTGAATGTACAAACCCCATTCATTCTTCCATCTGATGTTTATTCCTAATTCTTCATCGTTTTTCCAAGCCTGTCCCCATATAGTAGAGTGGCCAACTTTCTCCACCTGGTTTAAAGTATAAATGCCTTTACTATCAAGATGTCTGAGAAGGCCAGGTGACAAGGCAAAAGCTTCAGTGCATCCTACCCAGGGGTCCCTGCCAATTCTAATATGACTTCCATCACCCACCTTCCAAGCCAGGCCTTGTTCAATCACCGAGAAGGCCTCCACCGTGGCCTTCCAAATGACTGAGATGTTCTTCACTTTCTTTTCCTGGCTCCGAATCCATTCTTCCAAAGGAACTGGGTCAATATACTTTCTCTTTACCACCCTTGTCCATAAGTTCTCCATCGAAATTAATCTCCAGCCTGATTTGGCTGCCAAGGACAGGCTGAACTCAGGAAGCCTTTTCAGTCCCCATCCTCCCCATTCTTTCGGTCTAGCCAACTTATCCCATGCTACCCAGGGAAGGATTGAATTTTCTTTTGATCCTGCCCATAAAAATCTACTGCAAATCCTCCTGATTTTCTCCATCACTCCCTTGGGGACCCAAGTTAAAGCAGCCCAGTAAACTGGGATGGCTAACAGGACAGATTTGATGAGGGTCAGTCTGCCTGCTCTAGATAGCCATCTGAAACTCCAATGGGTAATTCTAGCTTCTATCTTTGCTATGAGCCAGTTCCAATATTCTTTCTTATATGCAGCCGGCTTTAGCCAAAACCCCAAATATTTGAAAGGAGAGTCCAATGGTTGATAGTGGAAGGGAAAGAGATTTGCCATCACAGATCCTTCTCTTCTGTCAAAATCTGCCACACAGACTTGAGATTTTCTAGAATTTATCTGCATTCCAGTAGCTTTCAAAAATAGATCAAAAATGCTTTTGAACTCCTTAAGCTCGTTATATGATCCATTAGTAAAAATCAAAATGTCATCAACAAAAAGCAAATGAGTGATGAAAAGATTTATTGCTACCTCTATACCTTTTACCTTCTCCTCTCTTCTGGCTTGGTGAATCAATCTGCTTAGCCCCTCTGCCACAAGAAGAAACAGGAGAGGAGATAAGGGACATCCTTGCCTTAGACCTCTTTGGCTTTGGAAAAAAGGGGAGGCTGCTCCATTGATCAGAACAACAAAACTGACATTTGTAATACAGCCCATTATCCAACTGATGAAAGAATAGTTGAAACCCAAGTGAGTAAGCAGCATCCGGAGATAGAGCCAGTTGATTCGATCATATGCTTTGGAGAGATCTATTTTAATGACCGCGCCCTTGTTTTTCTTTTGTCTGACACTGTGAATTACCTCCTAGGCTACTCCAATGGCTTCATGAATTTGTCTTCCATCCAAAAAACCAAATTGTTCCATCGAGATGTTCTTAGATAGGATAGGAACAATTCTAAGAGCAATCACCTTAGCAATGATTTTATATATACAGTTGCACAAAGAGATCGGTCTGAAGTCTTCAAAGGTCTCTGGATCATCCTTTTTTGGAGTGAGAGCTATAAAGGTTGAATTAAAAGGCCTGTAGATCTCTCCTTTCTGTCTTGACTCTTCTACTACATCAGTGATTTCAGAGCCTATTAAGTCAAAAAAAGAGAGGAATAGTTCAATAGTCCAACCATCAGGGCCAGGGCTTTTTTCTTTTGCCATGATTTTCATCGCTGCTTCAACCTCCTCCTTTGAGACAGGGATTGAGAGATCTTATGCTTCTTCCTCCTCGACAAATCTTGGGAAACATTGAGCTGTTCTTATGACTTCTGCAATGGTGGCCTCTCCCGAGTCTGAAAAAATTCTCTGAAAATGTCTCTGTCCTAGACCAGAGAGGCCTAAAAAAGAGCTGACCACCCTACCTTCTTCATCTTTAAGGCTCCAAATAGTGTTTATCGATTTTCTTCCTTTTGCATAGTTGTGAAAAAAGCTAGTATTTTCATCTCCTGATTTTAACCATATTGCCCTGCTCTTGAGCCTCCATTCTTCTTCTTTGTCCAAGAGTATTTTGTTTTGAAGCTTCTCCAGGTGGAGGATTCTATCCTTTGACACCTGCGAGACATAACCGTCCACCTCAATGCTCTCCAATTTCTTTAACTCCTCCCT
The DNA here is from genome assembly GCA_031772625.1 of Pinus tabuliformis. Classification (NCBI taxonomy): domain Eukaryota; kingdom Viridiplantae; phylum Streptophyta; class Pinopsida; order Pinales; family Pinaceae; genus Pinus; species Pinus tabuliformis. The sequence continues at coordinate 936,545,698 of CM062806.1, forward strand.
GATTCTAAAAAGCTCTGCATTCTGTTTCAACTTCCTGTCCTTAGCCCATGCTATTGTCGCTTTCTTCAACCTTTTAAGATTCTCCATAAACAGGAAACTTTTGTCCTCTCTTGCATTTCTGTCCGGATGTATCCATGTTGCCTTAAAAAGGTTGTTGAATGAAGGATCTTGAAGCCAGGAAGAATTGAACTTAAAGGGTGCAGGAGGCTTTTGTGGAGGGAAAAAGAGATCCAAAAAGATAGGGAAGTGATCTGAGTTACCAACCTCCTCGACCCATTGCCTGAGAATAGGAGTCTTTGATATAAGGTCCTCAGATAGAAGAAAACGATCTAATCTTTTGGCTATCCGATCCTCCCCTGCTCTCCTGTTCCTCCATGTAGGCTTGAGTTTAATCGGGGAGGGATCTGTAAGGTTGTTATCCAGAAGTAAATTGAGGAAAAATTCCGACAAAGGGTCTTCCCTAGCCGAAGGACCCCATGCCTCAGCTCTTCCAATTGAGAAGTTTAGGTCTCCCCCCACAATCATCAGAGAAGACTTCATCAAAGAAGTCGCCATCAGATCATTCCAGAAAATCTCCCTTCCTTGGCAAGGGCCATAGATGTTTACAATAGTAAAAGGGTGGGAAAAATCAGGGGAAATGACCTCCATGCCCATTACTTGCTTCGTCCCCCATTGATTAATGACCTTAATTCTCCCTTCTTTAAAACCAAAATTTGCAAGACCCCCCGAGTGGCCTGATGAGTCTGTTGCTGTAAAGGTCCATCCTGGGAGAAGAGCCTTTAGCATGGTCTCTACCTCGGGTCCTTTTCCCAAGGTTTCTTGAAGGAAAAGGATGTCAGCTTTTGAATTAAGGAGCCATTCTTTCAGGGCCAATTTTTTAGGCTTATTGGTCAAACCTCTACAATTCCATGAGGACAAAATCATTTGATAACAGATTCAGGGGTCTGCACTGCTCTAAGAACCCCAGTGATAGAGTGTTGTTTACCATTCGCTACATCCATCTTGGCTTTAAGTTTTGCCTTAGAAAGGTCCTATTTTCTACCTCTCTTGTTTTTGGCAGAGACCTGAGAGGATGACTTACCTAAACCTCCAACTACACCAGGCAAAACTGACTTTCCTCCCATAGATCTAAGGTTATAGGGGCACGGAGTGTGAGGGACCAGGGGGGCAAGTGGAGGCCACATATCTTCACAGTTCAAATCAAGGGACGGCATAGCAACCGAAATAGAATCTATATCAGGGGATGTCTTCGCAGGTTCATTATTCACATTTAATCCTTTATTATGTGAGGGCGATATTACCGGCGAAATGTTCATAGAAACTGAAATATGCTCAGGGACTTGAAAAGAAGAGAGAGGAGGTCCTGAACACATACCCTTATCCGGATCGTCGATTGGGTTTTGATCTGCAGGTGCATCCGTTGCAATTTCCTCCACTGCTTCCGACGGATGCGGTTCAGGGTTCATTGCCGCCTCTTGGGTCAGGGGTACTTCGGCCGCTGGCTCAGACTGAATCCCCTCGACCTCCATTTCTTCTGATTTCTGCTTTGCCGTACCTTCATTCTCCTGGGTAGCTTGAAATTGATTGAAAACAGGATCTCTGAAAACTGGAGTCCTCCGAAAACGTCTTCTTCTCCTGAATAACGGGCAATCCTTTGCCAGATGGCCGTATTCATGGCAGCGATGGCACCTAAAGGGCAAGTGCTCGTAATCCAAAATCTGTTCGAACACATATTCTTTATATTGCAGATTAATTTTTTGTGCAAGACCTCTGCTCGGATTAAGGCATACCAGAATACGGGCCATCGCTCTGTTCTTCGTCTCCAGAAAAGACATGTCTGCTTCCAAGAAGGTTCCCAATCTGTTACCGATGGATTTGAACACAGCTTCTGTCCATAAGAAAGATGGGAGACCCGGGGCTCTTACCCATACAGGGAACTCGTCCGTTCTCTCCTTGATAGCATCGAAAAGGGGGGTCCATTTCTTCAGCAGTAACGGAATGTTCCCTATGATCCAGTTCCGTTCAAGCACCCACTCTGCCGCCTCCTTATCCTCGAATCGAAGCATAAACCACCCTTTTGCTAAGCATTGAGCCTCGAACTGAAGAGGCCTTTCAGAAACGAAACGTTGTTCCCCCCAAGCTTGAAGAAATCCTGACGAGAGTTTCTTTCCTCTCGCCCTTCCAACAAGGGTACATTCAGCGACTTCTAGGGTTTCTTCTATGGAAACCTCCATACCAAGGACTAAATTACCTACAATCTCCTGAGATCCAATCGGCCTTTGGGATTTTCTTTTTTCCCCTTTTTTCCTTGAGTCTTCAGCAGAAACCCTAGGTTCCCCAAAACCATCAGTCCATACTGGCTCTTCCTGAGTCGTTTCCACAGGGAAATCTACCTCCGGCTGATTTTGAGCAGGGCCAGAGGGAACGGGATCAGGGTTCCCTAAAGATTGATGACCAGCTGACGCACCATTGAAACCACTCGGCTCTCCCGAAAGGCTTTCAGGTTGACCTTCGACTCCTCCTGCATAGTTTTCTCTGGAGATAGGAGGATCTCTTTGTAAAGAGACCCTGGAAAGCGGAGGAAAAACACCAGAACCCCTAGCTTTCCCAAAACCTGATGAAAGCCCCAAATTTTCGATGTCTTCAAAACCCTTTGATGGGAAATTCCGGATTGTCACAGATTTACCCTTATTTTCAGAAAGAAGAACACCAAGAGACGACCCATCCGCCGCCGTCCCCCTATCCACCTGCTTGTAACAGTCCTGATTTCGAAATCTTATGTCTTCTCTGCCTGAATCCTTGTTTTGTAACTGAAACGATGATTTTACCTCCTGAGAAAAAGACTCCAACCTCGACAGCTCGAAGGCTCCAAAACACTGCTCCACGTTTTGGACAGTAGGTTCCTTTCCCCACATTGAAAGAATATCCTCCAGTTCCGGGTCCAAATCCACCAATTCGTTAGGGTTAACCATGGTTAGGGTAGCCGTTCCGAGAAAAACGACAACAGCAGTCAAAATGTCACGCGCTCTTGCCCTATTTTCATGAAAACGGATAAACGGAATACCTGCAGCTCCCGCGCTAGAAAAACCCCCTAACTCAACGCTTAAACAAACACGGCATCAACCTCCAGCTGCCAGTCAAACCGGGAGAGGCTTTCCTACGTCTGCACCTATGCACGGGACCTGTCTGCTGTCGCCCTAACCGAACCCTGATCTCGGTTCCGCCCGAAACCCTCGCCTCCAAGGGGGGAGCTATTTTATGTATTGGTGAAGATCATTATTTTAAGTTTTAGAGTGGTCTTGGCAGGGATCAAACAATTATGTAGAGTTATATAGTCTCCAAATTATTTTGTTTGCCATTAAAAGTGGATGTAGATATTTACATATAAAATTATTATTATTATTATTACTAGCACCTGATGTTGCAAAGGAAATGTCCTAAAGTGATAACATAGGTTAGAGTAGCAGAGAAGAATGGAAAGCTAACAAACATTAAATTCAACTTATTCAACAAACATATATACATAGTGAAACATTCAAAGCTAATTTTGATCATGAAGGGAATTCTTTGTGGCCAAAATAATAAACTCCTCACTGCATATGAAATGAAAAGAATCCCAGTATGTTGCTTGAAATATTAGATTAATATATGTGAAGTTTGGACCTCATCCTCACTAATATAATTGACTACAACTGATAAGGACTCAATAAAAACCCCACTGATTTGGTTCATGCTTTTGATGCACACAAGATTAACATGTTCATTCAAAATTTAAAATTCGATAACATATTAACTTTTGAAATCAAACTTTTTGTTAATGTAACTCAAGGGGAAAATTTAAAATTCGATAACATATTGACTTTTGAAATCAAATTTTTTGTTAATGTAACTCAAGGGCAACACAACGCTTGTATCAAATTTTTTTGTTAATGTAACTCAAGGGGAACACAATGCTTGCATCAAAAGCAAGAGCTCAGGCCTCCATATTACTTGTCACATATTTCTCTGAATCTTTTCCACTTGGCCATGCATGACTGGTGCCTCTACCACTTGGCCATGCATGACTCGTACCTTTACCAAATCCCCACTCTGAAATCAAAATAAAAGTGACACAACACTTCATATGAAACCAAGTATGTTTTTAAAAATATAAAGCTATATTATCTATCTGAACTCTCCTAGCTCTTCATGTCCTTTTCTTTTTGTGTGCCTTCTACTTTGGCACTCCATACCTTTGAATCCCCCAGTCCACTTCATGACTAGCATGTTATAGCATGTGTCCCCATATCCTCCTCCCGAAACATCTTCCCATCACAATAGATGGAACAAAACCAACCATCCTCCTAGTCTTGTATTTGCCAAACACATTTCCTTGCCATTACGACTCCTCCTCATTATCACCCTAATCAATATAAGACCAATTTTAATCAATATAATCCCTCCTTCCCATGACTAACTACCCTCCAATGTGGGGTCCATAAGTACTAGTGCTCTCTCTATGTTATATAGTCTTAGCGTCTGTTAATTGACCAATATCCACAAAATCATAAAACATTAGTGAGCAAGGAATCATAGTTGTTGGACGTTTTAGAAAATTTCTACTTTAAATATGAGATCCACACGTGTCATACAACTTCAATGAGAAACTCCATGTGTTGAGGGACATTATAGTACTTCTTTCTTTCGTTGATAATCTTGAGTAGAAGCACTCCAAAGCTGAATACATCTACTTTCTCTATTAACTGTCTGCGTAAGGCGTACTCAGGCACAATGTAACCACTACACAATCAAATCTCCATCTCTTAACCCTCTTAAGGGTTAAGAGGGCATTAGCTCAATGCTCTTCCCTTCTGCTCCTATATTATTGGACCTTGCAAAGTTCAACGTGCTTCCCTTTTCTAATTTGATGATTGCAGAATACAGATGCTCCTATATTCTCATGCCTTGTAAAGTTCAAGCGAGCTTAACCTTTTATCATGGTTCTATTTTTCCTCGAGGTCGAGTTTAAATTTTTATGATTATTTTATTTTATTTTATTTAAGTTTATTTAAATTTTTATTTGGGTTAAAATTTTAGAATGTTGCTTCAAATTGAAAAATATGAATATTAAATTGTAACATTTTATTATAATAAAAAAAAAATTTAGAAGGTTGTCCAAGAATGAGGTTTCTTTCTTTTGATATGATGATAAATCATAGGAAAGGGGACTCCACTTCCCATTATATTTGACACATTCCGTGCACTCTTGTCACTTCATAATCATGACACAAAGTCAGCGCAAGCTAAACATCATTTGAATATTGTAATAGGTATAGGGAGGTACAAGAAGGCTTAATAGGGGAATTCTAACAAACTAAAGAAAAAATTGATAGTATAAACCTCAAGCTAACCATTCTAGTCAAGAGATCAGCGAACATCTCATTCTCACATGAAGGTAATGACCATCCATAGCTGATGCCTCAATTTTGCACAATAAATATTATGATACTGGTTTTTTTAGTCCAACACTAACCATCTTTTTTTGTTTTCTTATGTCATTATATCTAAACTTATATCATTTGTTTGATTTACCTTTAATAAAATTAGCAATAAAAAATTTCTAATATATATAATCGTCATTTAATCAAAAAAAAATAAAAATTTAAAATATAATTTCAATAATAAATTAATACGGACATATAAATTAAATAATTACTAAATAACAATAAACATAAAATAAGATTCACACTTCATAATAAATTTCAAACATAAAAAATTTATTAGAACCATTTAATTTAACTTCTTTCCATAATAATATTAATAATAATAATCTGTAAAAAAAAATCAAATTTACCATTCTTATTTCTTTACTTTTTTCAAAGTCATTGAAAAAGTCGTTCAAATTTACAATTCATGTTTCTTTAATTTTCTCAAAGTCATTGAAGAGTCGTTCAAATTTACGATTCTTGTTTCTTTATTTAAAGCCTCGTCTACCTATTCTTGTTTCAAATTTACAATTACGTATGGAATATTTTAAATCGTGGTCTACCTATTGGATTTCTTGAAGGCGTGGAATGGGTTGTATACAGGTAATAGGCTTTATATACGAACAAGTGTCGGCATTATGATCGTGTAATTATTATTTATAGTTAGGACGTTCTTCTTTATAATTAAAGTTTTAAACTTATTAATTATAATTATAACTAGGATTTTTTTATTTATAATTAAAATTTTAAATTTATTTTATAATTAAAATTTTGTATACGAGAGAAGTGTGATGTTTATATATTAATTGATTATTATAGTTAATACTAGTACAACTACATTAAAAATATTAATGTGGTTGATATCGCTGAAGTCTTTATAAATATAACAAAAAAAACTAATGAATGTTTTACTAATGCATATATTTACTTGATTAACTATGTATAAAAAAGTTATGGGTTGACTTTAACTTAAAGAGAAAAAAAAAAATTTCGCTTTGTTCGCCCATCATCGAAGTAAAAATTTGAACTTGAAGAAATTGGATCTCTCTCCACTCATGTTAGATCCGTATTTAAGATGGATCTATGTTGGTAAATAATAATGAGGAGCTTATCATGGAGGAACTTATTAGAATTTGAATAATCTCAAATCCCTAGGAAATTGGTGAGTGGGAGCCACCTGACACATAATCTAATTTTTAAAATTTATTAGAAGTAATGGACTATTTTGCTCAATAAAATTTTCTTATATATAAATGAATCTTATAAATAATAATGAGGAACTTATCATGGATGAATTTATTAGAATTGGAATAATCTCAAATTCCTAGGAAATTGGTAGGAGTTGAAGTAGCACTATTCTAATTTTTTAAATTTATTAAAAGTCAATGCAACCTAACCAACTCTTTAATACACTACAAGTTACAACCGTTGATAAGCATTAAGACTAAGCATATGCTGAGCATATTCCCTTGAAAATCAATCTAGCCCTCAATTAAAAATTAAAATAAAAATCAAGATCCTCATCCACCATAAGTTGAAATAAGAAGTCTTCAACAATTATAATTTTCAAGGATTTTATTAAAATTTTATATTTTATATTTATTAAAATTTCATCTATAAAATGGATTGGTTTACTTAAGGAATATTAGGATGATTAAAATTTACTATGATGAATATACAGCTTGAGTGGGCCTAATGGTTAAGAGCATGTGTTTCCTCCTAAGAGGTCACAAGTTCAAAATTGAGCGGGGTAGAGTGTATGTATGCCTTAGTATATTTACCAATAAAAAAAAATGCAAAATAATATTGAATTTGTTGAATTTGTAGCAAGAAAAGACTTCATTTGACTAGTGCCTTAGTTAAATAGAGAAAATTCATTTTTCCACATCAACATCAACGAATGACTTGGATTGTAGTTAGCTAGAGTGGCATGGCTTTATGTTAGTAAATTCGAGTTATAGGCTAGAAGTAGAGTTATGCATGGGTTGATTGCTAAAATTTAGCAATCTAGTTGAGGATTGTAGTTGATCCGAATTGGATCCATAGAAAAACTGTCAAGAACCATGACTGAATCAGGTCGAAGAAATCTCTAAGGAAATCCAAAACAGTGTCAAAAACACCCTAAACCAGTGGCCATGGCAGCTGATGTGGAACGACGAGGACCTCGGTCAAAGCGCGTTGACCGAGGCCCATGGAGACCGCGCAGGAGGCTAAAGCAGCCCATGGGAGCCCCGGAATGGGAAAAGGGTGAAGTTTTTGATGCGCGATTAGCGCTTATTGAACAGGGCCAAAATGGGAAAGCCTGAGCACTCGGTCGTGTGGGTGAATCGGAGGACCCGGGGCAGGAAAAGGTAAAAGCGCTAAAGTATAAAGGCAGGACCTGCGTTCTGGAAACCAGCGGTTTTGATCATAGCGCCCTTGAATGGTAAGAGATTTTGGATAGGAGTGGAGTGATTCCATACACCGATCGACGCGTGGCAGGCGGAGGTGAGAGAAAACCGTCATTGATTGCGCGCTATCAGTCGAGCAAGTCAACTGCGCGAAACGTGCGTATGGCGTCGGATCTGGAGGGCCCATATCGGACGGCTGAGATTGCGCCCGATGGAAAGAAGTTGAATTGACGGGGAATTAAGCCGCGTTCTAAAGATATTTGGAATCCGTTTGACCGCCAAGGTGGAGGAAGAACGCATCCACAGCGTAAACGAAGAAACGAACCGACGAAGCATGCTGGCACCGTTTAGAGGAGGATAAGTGGCCACTCCTTGAGTGTTCATGATGACGCCGAACGCAGGGAACTCCAAGCGCAGCTGCAGAAGGCGAGTCGACAGGCAGAAGAGGAACCAAACAGGCATAGGGATCGAATGGCTAAAGCCATGTTCAGAGACAGTCGAATCAGTCAGATTGGGAATCCGAATTGAGGAGAATCCAAGCGACCAAGAGAGACAGTGAACAGTGAACCCTGGGAGGAGGACTGAACACAGAGAATAGTAAAGCCAAGCAAAAGAGACAGAGGGCCGAGTTGACCACAGGCAGCGTTGAGCACCAAAGAGCTTGAAGATTCAAGCCTTCCCATAGAGGAATCTGTCTGGATTGAGCATCACATTCGGCTCTTTCCACTGTAGACCAAGGGTCATAGAGCTGGTAGAAGAAGAAGAGTCTGTGTACTCAAAATGGCTTGGGGAATCCAAGAACCACCCTGCCAAGCAAAATCTGCTTCAGGAGAACTCATATTGAGTCCCTGTATTGTAATTTTCTCTACTGAAAGACACAATAAAACAAGGCCACCACTGAAGCTGGACCGGAGATGTAGCCCTAGAGAATAGGGTGAACTCCTTATTAAAACTATTTGTGTCTTTGTGTTTCTTACTGTATTTCTCTGTTGTCTTTCCATTTCATTTTTTGTGTATTGGCAATCTGATTGATCTGTTGTTTCAATAACACAGAATACACCCACCATCACATGAGTCTGTAATACCTTTAGTTTAATAAATCTTTAACTGATGGCACTCATAGGGTGAATATTAGATCAAGTGGTATCAGAGCTGTAAGGTTGTAAGGTTAGACGAGTTTGTGTTGGTATAGCTGTGAATGCTCACAAGATCAAAGATCAAATTAGGAGAAGGAGAGTTGGTGGAAACTAATCCTGAAATTAGGAGAGTCTATCCTCGAAAGACCATGTCAGAAGAAGGTTCTATGGGGCCAGACCCTCAATTCATAGAAAGTTTCCTAGCTATGAAGTCCATGGTTGAAGAAATGTACCGAGACTTCAGAAGACAAAAGGTGGAAGATGCATTAGGCTCTAAGCAAGAGAAAGGAGAATATGAGTCCCACTTCCATGACGACTCCAAAGGAAAAGGGAAAGAGGAAAACTTTCTCACACCTCCTAATAGCCCTGTACATAATAAGAAATCATCTTTGATTAAGTTAGATGTTAAATTTGATTTTCCCATATATGATGGAGAGCTAAATGCTGAAAAATTGGACAATTGGATTAGACAAATTGATGTGTATTGCAGGGTACAGAACATAAACTCAGACAAGAGTAAGATTCAGCTGGCAAGCCTATGCCTAGGAGGCACTGCCTTGGTTTGGTGGGAAGGTAAAACCCAAGCTGATATGCAAAGCCATGGTAAGACCATCTCTGTCTGAAGTGACTTTGTTTCTGCAATCAGGAAACAGTTCTATCCATTGGCCTACATGCAGCAGGCCATGATGAGTTGGAAAACTCTTCGGCAGTTGAAGGGGCAAAGTGTACAAGGGTATACTCAAGAGTTCAGAAAGAGAGCATTGACGTGTGGTATCTCACTAGACTCACCAGAGACTCTTTTGAAGTACATTGGTGGTCTACACAACTACATGAGGCATACCATCCTCATGTTTAATCCCACTAGTATAGATGAGGTATCTGTACAAGCTACTCATCTAGAGGCTAGAGGAAAGAATGGCAATCCAGAAGTTGGGGACCATCCCAACCCACTGTAAGCAAAAGCAAGGAGAAAGAAAACAGAAGTGGAAAGCAAGGAAGGCTAACACTTCACAAAAAGCCAAAACTTCATGCACTCACTATAAAAAGGAAGGGCATGATGATGAGCATTGTTGGATTCTGCATCCAGAGCTGAGACCTAAGAAGTCTGAGGTCAAGAAGAAGAAGACAGTTGCAGTTATTCAGAGAGATTTGGGGTCAGACTTGGGAGATGAAACAACCATAACAGCCACAGGTATAAAAGGTAAGAATTTTGAAGCATCTACTAGTAATTCTACTCAATCTGTTATTGATGAAGAAAATGAGAGAAAAAGACATGAGCTTTTCCATATTCAAGTTATTTCCAAAAATCAAAAGATTGATACTTTGTTTGATAGTGTCTCTCAAGTAAATTTGATTTCTGAAGCAATTGTAAAGAAATTGGGATTAGCAACTACACCTCACAAGGAACCATACCCATTAGGATGGTTGAATGATAAAGCACAACTACAAGTGACTAGACAGTGCAAACTCAAGTTTTCTTTTGGGTCAACATTTGTAGATGAGGTTGAGTTAGACATAATTCCTCTGGATATATGTGGAATTGTTTTAGGAAGTCCTTACTTGTACGATAGAAAGGCTATTTTCTATAGAGCTGAGAACAAGTATCTACTAGTTAAAGATGGAATCAAATACTTTGTAAGAGCTCATAAGCTCAAGAATAACTATACTCTCATAAACTCAGGACAGATGAAAAGAATGATTAATTCATGCAAACAATTCTTACTGATGGTTGTAAAGGAAAAGAAACCTGATAAAACCAATGTATTTGAGAATTGTAATGCTGAACAACAAGCTGATATAGAAAAGGTTGTTTCAGAGTATGATGTCTTGTTTCAAGAACCTAAAGGTCTGCCACCGAAAAAGGGAATAGTACATGATATTATTTTGCAGCAAGATGTTCCATTGCATAACATTGGGATGTACAGGTTGTCTACTTTAGAGAATGCTGAAATCAAGAAGCAGGTGCGGGAGTTGCTCAAGAAGGGCTTCATCAGGCCTAGCACATCACCATGTGGGTCACCAATCGTTTTGGTGAGAAAGAAAGATGGCTCGTGGAGAATGTGCATTGATTATCGAGCACTGAATAAGATAACAATCAAGAATCGTTATCCCCTTCCTCGCATAGATGATCTCTTAGATAAATTAAAAGAAGTTGTTTATTTCACCAAGCTGGATTTGCACAGTGGATACCATCAGGTCAGAGTTGCAGAGCAAGATGCATGGAAGACTGCTTTCAAAAAAAAGCAGGGATTGTATGAATGGATAGTTATGCATTTTGGCTTAACTAATGCTCCTGCTACTTTCATGAGATTAATGAATGATGTACTCCGACCTTTTCTTAATGATTTTTTTATTGTGTATCTGGATGAAATTTTGATTTTTAGTAAAACGTGGGAAGAACATTTAAAGCATGTTAAGTAGACATTAGATGTTTTGAAAAGAGAAAAACTTTATGTTAAACTCTCAAAATGTGAATTTGGCAAAACATCTCTAAACTACTTGGGTCACATAGTAGGGGGAGGTGAATTGAAAATAGATCCCTCTAAAGTGGCAGTCAATGTAAACTGGCCTAAACCCATGTCTGTTACAGAAGTGAGAAGCTTCTTAGGATCAGCGTAATATTGGAGGAAGTTCATCTCTAACTTCTCCATGATTGTAGCTCCCTTACATGCTTTAAGAAGATTGAATAAGGTGTTTTAGTGGGGAGGCAAACATCAGAAAGCCTTCGACACCTTGAAAGAGAAAATAAGAACAACACCTGTACTAGCATTGCCAAATTTGCAAAGACCATTTGAGATCCAAACTGATGCCGGTGACTATGCCATGGGAGCAGTGTTGACACAGCACGACAAATACATATGCTATCATTCTGAGTCTTTTAATCCTGCAGTAGTTAACTATCTTACATATGATAAAGAATTGTATGCATTAGTTTAGAGTGTGAAAAAGTGGAAACATTATTTAATGGGCAAAGAGACAGTAATACATACTGATCATCAGCCACTTCAATATCTACACTCTCAAACTAAGTTGCAACAATCAAGACATTACAGGTGGATGGGTTTTCTACAATAATTTCACTTAGTCATCAGATATAAAAAGGGCATACATAACAAGGTTGCAGACATGTTATCTAGACCCATTATAGATGCATCTACCATACTTAAGCATAATTCTGTACTACATGAAAGCTATACAGAACAATATGCTTAGGATATGGATTTTAAAGATGTAGATGCAACTTTGAGTCAAGGAAAAAGAGTAGAAGAATTGGACTATCATGTAAAGGACCGACTCTTATACCATTGTAAGAAACTCTGCATTCCACAAACTGAGAGGATAAAGATAATTAGGGAAGCACACACTTCTCTGATATCAGGTCACTATGGGGTAAGCAAAACAGTTGCACAGCTGCAAAGATTCTGCTATTGGCTGAAAATGAATGAGACAGTTTCTAGATATGTAAGAGGGTGTTCCATGTGTGCTAAAAGCAAGCCCAACAATATAAAACTAGGCTTGCACACTCCATTGTCAGTCCCTTCTCACCCTTGGGAAAGTGTTTCCATGGATTTTGTAGGAGGACTGCCTAAATCTAGGAAAGGTCATGATTATTTATACGTTGTTGTGGATAGGTTCAACAAAATGTGCATTTTGATGCCTTGTAGTAAATAGGTCCTAGCTGAATAGACTGCAAAATTGTTCTTTGAACATGTATGGGTTCATTTCGGATTACCCACTTCCATTGTATCTGATCGAGACACCCAATTTGTGGGGAAGTTTTGGTCTAGTCTGTGGAAATTGATGGACACCAAGTTAAAGAAAAGCACAGCTTTTCATCCACAAACAAATGGCCAGACAGAAGTAGTAAATAGGACTGTGATCCAGTTACTAAGAGGATATTGCAGTAAACATCCTAAGCTTTGGGATGAACACTTGTGTTATGTGCAGCATGCTTACAACAGAGCCAAACACTCTTCTACATAGAGATCTCCTTTTGAGACCTGCTTTGGTTTCACACCAAGGTCCCATTTGGATTTTTTCTTTGGTAAAGATACCATGGTTGATGGGCACAGTGATGTGGATAAGGCAACTAGGTTCATTGAATAGATCCAGGAGATCCATCAGGCAGTACAGGAACAATTGGAAAAGAGCCAGGCCAAGTATAAGGCTAGGCATGATAAGCATCGGATGGAGCATAGTTTTCAAGTTGGAGACCAAGTCTGGCTGTATATCAGCAAGGATAGGATGCAAGGTGAAGGTAAAAAGCTAAAGCCTATCAGGTATGGACCTTTTAGGATACTTGAGAAGATTGGTGAAAATGTGTTTCGCCTTGATCTACTAGCTTACATGCACATCTACTCAGTCGTAAATGCAGATTGTTTGAGATTGTTTGAACCTTCAATGATTGAGGACCCTGAAGAGCAAAGTCAATTGCCTTCTATTGATGACCTGCTACCTGAATACCTCAATGAGTTGCAGGAAGACACAGTGCTGGACAGGAAGGTGAGGACAATGTGCAGGGGAGAAGTTGAGTACCTCAGGATTGGGCTCAAAGGTTCAAAGCCGAGCAGTGCAAAGTGGATTGAGATTGGACAAGTGAAGAAACAGTATCCTCACTTAGTCGATGCTTAAAAACCAACTTTTGGTGGTCCAAAATCTTTTTCAGTAGGGAGGCCGTGATCCAAGTTGGATCCATAGAAAGACTGTCAAGAACCATGACTGAATCATGTCGAACAAATCTCTAAGGAAATCCAAAACAGTGTCAAAAACACCCTGAACCAGTGGCCATGGTAACCGACGTGGAACGACGAGGACCTCAGTCAAAGCGCGCTGACCGAGGCCCATGGAGACCACGCAGGAGGCCAAAGCAGCCCCTGGGAGCCCCAAAATTGGAAAATGGCGAAGTTTTTGATGTGCGATTAGCGCTAATCGTGCATCACTAAGTCAACAGGGCCAAAATTGGAAAGCCCGAGCACCCAGTCACGTGGGGGAACCAGAGGACTCGGGGCGGGAAAAGGTAAAAGCGCTAAAGTACAAAGGTAGGACCCGCGCTCTAGAAACCGGCAGTTTTGATCGGGGTGCCCTTGAACAGTAAGAGGTTTTGGACAGGAGCGGAGTGATTCCATACACTATTGACGCGTGGCAGGTGGAGGTGAGAGAAAACTGCCATTGATCGCGCGCTATCGGTCGAGCAAGTCAACCGCGCGAAACATGCATATGGCGTCGGATCTGGAGGGCCCAAATCGGACGACTGAGATTGTGCCCGATGGAAAGAAGCAGAATCGATGGGGAATTAAGACGCATTCTAAAGAGATTTGGATTTCATTTAACCGCCACGGCGGAGGAAGAACGCATCCACAGCTTAACCGAAGAAACGAACCGACGAAGCATGCTGGCACCATTTAGAGGAGGAAAAGTGGCCACTCCCTGAGCGTTCATGATGACACCGAATGCAGGGAACTCCAAGTGTAGCTGCAGAAGGCGAGTCGACAGGCGGAAGAGGAACCAAACAGGCATAGGGATCGAATGGCTAAAGCCATGAACAGAGATAGTCGAATCAGTTAGATTGGGAATCTGAATTGAGGAGAATCCAAGCGACCAAGAGAGACAGTGTATAGTGAACCTTGAGAGGAGGACTAAACACAGAGAATAGTAAAGCCAAGCAGAAGAGACAGAGGGCCGAGCTGACCACAGGCAGCGTTGAGCACCAAAGAGCTTGAAGATTCAAGCCTTCCCATAGAGGAATCTATCCAGAATGAGCATCACATTCAGCTCTTTCCACTGTAGACCAAGGGTCACAGAGATGGTAGGAAGAAGAAGAGTCTGTGTACTCCGAGTGGCTTGGGGAATCCAAGAACCACCCTGCCAAGCAAAATCTGCTTCAGGAGAACTCATATTGAGTCCCTGTATTGTAATTTTCTTTGCTGAAAGACACAATAAAACAAGGCCACCACTGAAGCTGGACTGGAGATGTAGCCCTGGAGAATAGGGTGAACTCCTTATTAAAATTGTTTATGTCTTTGTGTTGCTTACTGTATTTCTCTGCTATCTTTCCATTTCATTTTCTGTGTATTGGAAATCTGATCGATCCGTTGTTTCAATAACACAGAATACACCCACCAGCACATGAGTCTGTAATACCTTTAGTTTAATAATTTAATAAATCTTTAACTGATGGCACTCATATGGTGAATATCAGATCAGTAGTTAGCTGGAGTGATCATTAGTTGAGCCAGTTTAAGGTCATTTGAGTAATTATAACAGTTGTTAACTCACTGATCTCTTAGTTAAGTAGTCAATCAACTAAAAATAGACCCAAGCATGCATCGAATTCGCATTTCCTAGTTGAGTGGATGGAAAAGGCACATTTGTATTTATAATTGTATATATTGAGTGTACAATGCTTTTGCATTGAGCAAGTGATCAATTCCCCTTGGATTTGCGCAAATAGGGAATTGCCTATTATTTAGGAGCTTAATTCCTCCAAGATTACTCAAGGAAATAGGAGGTTGGTTAAGGCTTGAATTGGTTAAGTGTTGGCTAGAGCAGGCCAGGAAGCAGGAGAATAGTTTCACAGTGTAGGGTGTGCTTCAGAGTTGAAGCAAAACATTGTAGTTGTTTCTCTTTCTCATCTGAATTAATGACAAGCAGTGGAGGGGATTTTCCCAGTTGGGTTCCCCTGTAAAATCTTTGTGTTCCTTGTGTTTTGATGGTTGCATGTTATTTCATGTGTTTCTATCGTGTGTTTTCCTTTCCGAAAAATAGTAGAAGAATTTATGTCTCTTGATTTCAGTTCGATTTCATAAGCAGTAGAAAATTTCTTGTAATTTCTAGATGGTATTAGAGCCTTAGAAGACTACATAGAAACCTTGTTCCAAATCTTCTCTTAGATAAATTTCAATTTGCATAGTTTTTTCTACAGATTCTCTTCAATGTAGGAAAAATATCTTTCAACGAATTGAGGCTAGAGTATGCATTGTAGGGCACCTTGAATTTTTGTGCTTGGAAAGACAAAATGGAAGTTGTCTTGGCTGATAATGGAGTATGGCAATATACAAAAAATAACTTTTCCAAAACCAACAACATCAGATGCACAAGCACTTGCTCAGTGACAGAAAGACACAACAAGAGTCATGAATATTATTTTGTAGGGTGTCAGAGATCATGTGGCTTCGAACTTGCATGGAAATGAAACACCTTTTGCAATGTGGAAAACTCTCACAGATCTATTCTAGAGCCATAGTGATGCCAGGAAATTAGCATTGCGAGATAAAGTCAGGAGCATTTGAATGCAAAAAAATGAAACAATTCCTCAATACCTATCTAGATTCACTTAGGTTCAAGATGAACTTGGAGGAGTAGGATAAAATGTGCCATCATATGAACTTGTGATATTAGCATTCCTCGGCCTTCCAAAATCTTGGCACAACTATTAGGATTTGGTTAACGGAAGAGACAAGCTACCAGATTGGGAGAGACTTTGGTCTAATTTGGCGCAGAAGGAGATCATAAGAAACAATAGAGATGGTGTCACATACATAGAATATGAGGAAGAAAATTGTTCTCTAGTTGGAAAAGTAAAGAAGCCCAAAGCCATTTAGTCCCAAGGTGAGGCAGAATCCAACCAAAACAATGGCAAGAAAAATGACCTTACCAAAATAAAATGTGTTCACTACCATGAATATGGACACTATGCAACCAAGTGTCTGCACAAGAAATCCCACAAGGAGACTACATCAAGAGCATGAGGAGATGCTTTGGAATCTCAATTCAAGTTAGATTTCACCCTCTTTGCTTGCATGGAAAGAATAGTAAGAGGGAGTGAGCCATCCAATGTGCTCTAGAAACCCTCCCAAAAGTAAGAATATTGTTTACAAAAAACAAATGTGAAACATTAATCCTGTTAGCCAATCTATGACCATTGATAATACTTGAGACCTTTGCCTTATTAATTTTTAGACTTATACCATCCATGACTAGTATGAAGAGAAAGGGAGAAAGAGAACATCTCTGTCCCAATCCCCTTCCCACCTAGAAAAAACTCAATGGGAATCCATTAACCAGAACAATGGACCACACCAAAGTAACAAATGCCATTATCCAATCCACATTGCGCATAGTGAGTCCAATTTTAGTCAATATAAGCCACAAGAAAGAATAGTCTACACATTCACATGCCTTTTGTAAATCCACCTTCATAACTACCACTCCCAGTTTCTTAGTGTGAATGGTGTTAATGCATTCTTGAGTTGTGGCAATAGCATCATGAATCAGACAATTATGTAGGAAGCCAAATTGTTGCCTAGAGATGAATTACGAGAGAGTTTTCTTCGTGCACTCTACTATGACTTTGGAAATTAGGAGGAAGGGTCAAATTTTTTGGAATAAGAGCAAAGAAAGTGGAGTTAATGGCCCCAAAAATTTGTCTAGTAAGTCAAGATTATTCAACCAAGTCCAGGACGTCCTATCCCATCAAATATAATAAGTGCATGAAAATATCCACTGTCCAGCCTTCTAGGCCTAGACATTTATCTTTCGCAAAATATTTGAAGACTTGAAGTATCTCCTCATGAGAAACAGGGTGAAATATAGCTTCAATTTTTTCTTCATCAAACATGGTAGGATATTCCTCCAATCCCCATATCTGATCCTCGATGCTAACTTCTACCCAGGCCTTATAGAAATTCTCAAAATATGTGACAACTTCTCTTTGAATATCCTCCATAGAATGTACTGAGTCCCCATTATTAGATTTAATAAGCCAAATAACATTGTTGTTTCTCCTGTGACTCGCAAAGTGGTGAAAGAAACGAGTATTTCTATCACCTTCACTAAGCCATATAGCCCTACTCTTGAGGTGTAAGATAGTCTCTTATATCTCTAATATGTGCCTCTTCTTCACCTACAAATCTTTCAGACAATTTAGTAAAGAGTGAGAAGGCGCCATCTGTTCCATTATCCTTCCAATACTATCAATTTTTTCCACAGTTAACTTCAATTCCGATAATAGAAGATTTTTTTATTACATTCCTAGGTTCTCACTCTACTCTTCAGAAAACTAAGCTTTTGTGTGATCACATACATGGTTGATGTCCCTGGCTCCTCCTCCACCATTTTCTAAGAAGTATTAAGCTGCAATTTATTAAAATATTCATCCTCCAACCACACTCTGTTGAATTTGAATGGGATAACCTTACTGACATTCTCCTTCCTCATTTGAAAAACTATAGGAAGATGATCAGAGACGAATGTACAATCAATCATGATCAGAGACTAAAGTGTCACAACCTTTCTCAAATCATGTAACTATCGCCTAAAATCCCCTCAAGTTATGGAAAGCCCTAGTAATTCCACATTTAAATAGAGCCCTCAATACAATCTAGAAATGGTTATGGCATGAATAATCCCAATACATAAATAATGGCTTACAATTATTCTTTCACATCTAAAAAATTTGAATTATTTTAAATTAGGTAAAAAAAAAATTAACTCAGTCATATAGGAATATTAGATAAATAAAAACTAATTAATTAAAAATAAATAAATAACTAATAAATTGCTTATTTCAACTATTTATTTGGATCCTATAATGTTCCATTTTATTTTACATTATTTATCTGTTTAACTGTTAAAAATTTTCGTTGTCTCTGATATAAATATTTGATATCTTGATCTTGCTCTCCAACTTTGTCCTGATGATGAACTTCAATGGGGGTTTGAAACGTGTCATCCCTAAGATATCTATGTGATTTCGCTGGAAGATATTTGCTTAAATCATGAATAATAGAATCCTTCAATCTAAGAAATTAACTCAGTATTATAATTTTTTTTTGTACTAAGCTTGGTAGGACTCTTTGATTTTCGAGTTTACATGTCCATTATTCACCCCGCTATGGGGGAAGGGTAGCACAAGATTTGAACCCAAGATCTCTGGTTCGGTGAGACTTCATTCCATGACCATCGCCACTTGAGCTACCTCAGGCAGACTAACTCAGTATTATTTTAACCATTACCTTATAAATTATAATTTAATTCAAAATATTTTGGAATAACCCAAAATTATTTCTTAATATTTTAAAATTTAATTATTTCAAAATTAGTAAAAATATTGAAAATTTTGATATATTTAGCTTATGAACTACCTCCGAAATTGTAAAAAATAAAACACACGCAAGAGATAGAATAAAGATAATCAACCCCTAATCCTAGATAGTCAATCATCACATCTCAAAATGAACCAATATATCATGAAACTATCAAACTCGTCATAATCTATGAAACCAAATAGAGTGCTTGACATGCTTAATTGTGTCAAACCCAGTAACACATTATCATGCAGGATTATTGTAAATACACCCTTATTATAATCAATGGAGATAAATATAATAACAAGGCATCGCCTTACTTTCACCTTGGCTCCATAATGCTTAATGAAATATTACCACCTGCAGAGTGGACATTAGATGGAATCCTATAAGTAGCTACTTGCAATGATCGATTATTGCTTGATGTGTCATTAGGGTCTCACACAAGATTAGTTGTCACACGTTCAACTTGGTCCGGAGTGGCTAATACACTCTGCTCATTTATGAAAGTAGGCCTTGTGGGTGAAGGAATATGTTCTTCTCCACCTGTCAGCATGGACACCACCTGTGACATTGAAGGCCTCAATGTTGCACCTGCTTGGGTGCACAGAAGACCAATTTTAATCACTCTATTCCCTTCTTCCCATGAGTAACTACCCTCCAATGTGGGATCCACAACTTCTAATGCTCTCTCTGCGTTATATAGTCTCCACGTCTGGTAATCACCAATATCGGCAAAACCATAAAACATTGGTTAGCAAGGAATCATAGTTTTTGGACGTTTTAGAAAATTCTACTTTAAAGATGAGGTCCACATGTGCCATAAAACTTCAATTAGAAACTCCCTGTGTTGAGAGATATTGTTGTACTTCTTTCTTCCATTGATAATCTCGATTAGAAGCACTCCAAAGCTGAATAGATCTTCTTTCTATGTCAATTGTCCACGTAAGGCGTGCTGAGGTGTAATGTAACCACTGCATAATCAAATATCCATCTCTTAACCCTCTTAAAATCATATGATCCTTTCTCATATATATGAGTTGTAATAGGTTCATATCCTACAATTTATTGAATAAAGTTTGGAACATTAAGAGATTGAACTATAGGGAGAATTCTTACAAAGTTCCTGCAACTCTAGTGTTAGCGTGGCTTTCATCTTCTGCAAATAGTTTGGCTAAGCCAAAGTCTACTATTTTGGGTTAGTATTTATTGTCTAGTATAATATTGCTTATTTTTATATCTCTATGGATGATTCGAATCTCAGACTCCTCGTGAAGATAAGCAAGCCCACATGCAGTCCCATCTATGATTTCATGCTTCTCTCTCCAATTAAGTAAATGGTGTTTTGTTGTATATACATATATTGCATCACAAATAGTAAATGGTTGTATCTAAAACTTAAGAAGCTATGTGCACAAACTCAAAAAATTCCGATATTCAAGAAAATATTAAGAATTTAAAGAGCAAGCAACAACAAACCGAATATAATCTTCTCGAGACTACTGTTGTGGAGGTATTCATAAACTAGCAGCTTTTTGACATTTGAATAGAGAAACCAAGAAATCTCAGTAGATTCTAGTGCTGAACACGAGTGATGAGATTTGCCTCATTTAGAAATTCATTGTCTCCTTGAGTTGAACTTATATTCTACACTTAGTAGTAACCTCTCTACTGTCAGGTAGAACCCCCTGGAGATCAATGGAATTCAAAATTTTTTTGTTCTCCATTATAACTGACTTGGACTTGCTACCTACTAGTATGTAATTCAATGGAAGGAAATGATCCTAGGCCCTTAACTTGAAGATGGATCCAAACCCTTGTTCACTAAGCTTGTTTTCTGCTTTAAAATTGAAGGTAGCCTTCCTTATAGTATCATATTTGAAAAATGAGTTCTAAATTCGACATAGGAGGTGACAAGGTAACTTCCCCTTCCTCATATGTGAAATAAATTACATAATGAAATAGGAAAAGTGTTCACCACATACAAGATAATAAGGTGCACACTCAATGATTGAGTAATTTTGGAACCTCTGGTTTGAGAATTCTGTTTTGGGCAAAAACGAAAGAGGCCTATGGCTGCAATTAACCCAACCAAAGCAGCTACTGCGCCTAGAGTTATTCCAAGCACATTACGTTTTTTTCCTTTTGCCAATTTTCACACAAAGCCTCACCATTAGATTGGCCATGTTAAATTTTACCAAAATGTACAAAACTAGTTTATTCTTATCATTGTAAAATATGTGAAGGATGATACCATATGATGGAGTCAGTGGCGAGGGGGTAGGAGTATGAGTTTCGTCTACTTACGAAGTGTTAGCATTAAATTTGGCATGTTTAATTTCACCAAAATGTACAAAACTAGTATACTCCTCATCATTGTAGAATGTAAATTATGTGAAGGAACATACCAGATGATGGAGGCGGAGTTGATAAAAAGTTATAAATCTCGTAATGCAGCTTGTGACCCATGGAAGAGTAGTCCACATCTACTTGTATCTTCAGTAACATTAATACCTATTTTTACGTAGCTGTCATAAATGTACATGTGAGGAAAAGATGAACCACCTCTTCCATCACCCCACCACATAGATAGCATATGTTAGGACCCTAAAAACCCCTTCTTGTAAGGTTCTCCCACATGAGTACCCGATTATGGTAGATCAACCACAAAAAAACTTCAATTTTAAAGGGACCTCCCATCACCATGCCTGTGATAGTCATGAGATAGAGTTCGAAAGCCTATTCCCCTATGTTATGTAAGAAGATCTTTCTTGACCATAATTTTTAGAACATTCTTGCACCCTTCCCATGATATTTTATTTTCCTTGTCAGTTAACATAATACCTGCATGACTGATCCTAAGTCGATATCGATCCCACTCTATTGCAAAATCCTCCAAGAGCCCAAGGTCTCTAGAGTTCGAACAACTTAGGATAGGATATGTGGACTATCTATGGCTTGCAAGGTGGATAAGTGTATGGATGCCCAATGGATTTAAGCAGTTGATAATAGGAGCAAAGAGTAAATGTGAGCCTTCCATATCTTAATGGAAACTAGGCCAACTATAATATTGTCATCCGTGTCGAACTCCCAACACAAGTTTCCCACAAGCCACTACTTAGCCTGCATCAAACTTCTCTATACATATAATGCCTTCTTTCTTCATGAGCTCATTCATTGATCCATGCCTCAAGGCTAAGATTATTATGATATTTATCACTAACAAAATGTTCCACTGAACCTGCCCCATTGAATGTTGGCCGAGTTTTCTATAAAGTAAAGCCATATTAAATATTTTTGTCGCTATAATGCCCCATCCCCCATTGACCTAATTCCAAGAGATAAAATCTAGCCAAATGAAATGAATTATATTTTTCTTGCATGCTCCATCCCAAATGAAATTAATGATTATCACATCTATTCTTTTGATGATTGCTTTGGATAGTTTAGAAAGGTGCATCCAATAAATTGAAATACCCTATATGATAGCTTTGATCATGATTAGTCTTCCTCCGAGTGTCATCCACTTATGATCCCAGAGTGTTAATTTTTTTTCAAACATTTTAATTAATCAGGTCTAGTCCCGAAACTTGTACTTGTTTGGCTTTAATAAAAATCCCAAATACGTCAAACTACTTGCCAACCTACTCACTTTAACTTTAAACAGATTGGAAGTCTCCCCTACAGCCTCCACTTCCAACCTCTTAGTAATCAATTTTAATTTTTCTTTGTTCATTATGAGCCCTGACACATCCCTAAATCTAGTGAGAATATAGTGAAAATTCATCGATTCATATATATTGGTTTCCCCAGTAAAGAGGACATCATCAACAAACATGAGGTGCGAAATGTTAGTGCATCTTGTGACTGCAACTAACAATCGTCCCCAATGCTCTAGCTTCTCTGATATCTCTAATTAATCCATTTATGACCAATATAAATAGGAACGTTGATAACAAACATCCCTGTAGAAGACCCCTTATGACCTTGAATAAATTGGTTGAAATCCCATTAATGAGAACAACCATTCGCTGAAGAAATACATTCCATAATCTAGTCTATGAGCATGCGAGAAAACCTGATTTTGTGCAATATAAACCTAAGGAATTATGAGTTGACGCAATCATAAAGCCTTGATCAAATCAATTCTCACTAGACATGCCTCCAACTTGCGTAATTTGGTTGAGTGGATGCATTCATGGGAAATGGCCACGATGTCTTAAATTTTTCGACTAGATAAAAAAACAAATTGCGCCCATGTAATCTGTATTTTTTTATTTGATTAGCAATTAATTTGGAAACAATCTTATACATAGAATTGCATAAGGATATAGGCTTAAAATCTATAAAGGATGAAGGACTAGTGTTTTTGGGAATTAGAATAATGGAAGTGTGATTAATAAAACTTGGAATGGAGCCTAGAAGTCATGATTCGTTAGCCATGTATAGTATATCCAATCCTATTAGGTCTTTGAAGTGTAAGAGATTTTTACCAGCCAACCACCGCGACCAAGGATTTTGTCATGAGTTAGGGCTTTCATTACCCCCTGTAGCTCCTCCATTGATATTAGCCTTGACAACTCTGCATTAGTCTCTGCATCCACCATGTAGGGGAAGAGGTTAGTGAATTCCAACTGATTAGAGTTTTTCATTCCATCGTTTTCCCTTCTTCTATAACCACATGTGATTGAACTTAAAAGGGAGAGCTTACAAACTATTTTTCCCTATCCATTCAAGGAAGATTGCATGATGGTCATAAATGTCAGCGAAGTATATCCAAGACTGGAGTTGGCTCATTCTATCATTCAAAAATGCATGTACGAGAAACTGGTCCAGCCTTTTGGAAATTCCCTCCAGCCCAGATCACCCATTCCTCCACATCGGGCATAGGGAACAAGGGACAATATCCATAAGAAAGTTATGATCAAATAATTCCTTGAACTAACTTGCTAAAGGATCTAGTTTTTCTTTCTATCCCAAAACCTCCTCATTTGTCATTATCAAGTTCAAATCTTGAGCCAATATAAGAGAATTTAGGCCCAAAAGCCCACTCACATAAATTCAGTCCCAAAATGTCTTTTGATTAGGGTACAAAGCATATGTATTAACAATACGAAGTTGATGTCTTGAACCCCGCATATAGCCTGAAAAAATTATCCTGACAATTGATTTATATGCTTTAAACGAAAACAATTAGGGATCCCACATGGCTGCTAACCACCCCCCCCTGCCGAGAGGCCTAAGGCACACATCACATATATCTCCAGGTAGGACAAATTTTGATTAAATGGTCCATAATTTTTTTTTTTATCAATTAGTGTTTCTAGAAAAAGGATGACAAAGGGCTCCTTAAGTTTGATAATGTTGAATAGAGATCTCCTTTTATGGCTTAACCCCAAGCCCCTCACATTCATAGACCTCACTATTGTAGAGCTGTAACAAGGGTCTCTTTCACCTCTAGTTATGCTACATTAATAAGTCAATTCGGGAACGCTTTGTTATTGCAAAGAGTGGCTCAATCCGAGGCTATTCGTCAGAGTAATGCTTCGTAGTACAGTGTCTAGAAAATACAAGAGTAAATGAATGCTAAACTACAACTAATTTACTTTTAAAAGAAAGGAATCACACCAGGCGATTTATCAGTCAAGGGTGCGGAAGCGATAACCCATCCCTCTAGAAACTGATGAAAGGAAAATAGAGTATGGACCAAAGATCTGGGAGCTAAGCAGCGACTTGCTGACTCACTACAGCTTTAGGCCTTCTCTCACACCAAAACAGTAAATGAAAGGAAATGGAACGGTAGAAAGTAAAATGGAACAACAAATGGAAAATGGAACAACAAATCTGAAATGGAACAGCAGTAAATGGAACGGCAATAAATGGAACAGCAACTCAATAAACTAGATCTCGCGAGTCAGAACTGAACTTGCTCTATTGAACTAAACTCACATTCTGCAATCAAATAACAATTCTCAAAGGTAATTCCAATGAACTTTACTTTATGAGACGATATTCACAAATGAAGTATGGAACAACATTTATCTTACATATATACACAACACACTTATTATAGCAATCTGATGATTAAAGAGAATATGACTATGTTTCCAGATAGAATAATATTACTTCCGGATTCCAACAAGTAAGAGTTCAAATGAATCCAATACAACAATATTCAATATGAAGGCTCTGTAACAGTACAGTTGGCTTAAATAGTGAACATGCAATCAACTCTGAAAAGATTCATTCACACAATACAGATTCACTTACATAAATCTCTCGAATGAAACCATTAATGAATTAGTCGTAACAGAGCATGGAACAGCATATGAAAAACACGTCAGATTACCAAACTATATAAACAATCCACACAGAAACCAAATTATAATGATACAAAAGCAAGTGTCCTTCGGAGCCGGGCCCTTAGCTTCCAACGGTACACCGCCTTAGATTACTCCAGACGCAGAGATGAAATAAAGCACCAAGTCTTTGATATTAATGCATCAACAAAAGTACAGCAAAACAAGTCTTAAAGAGACTCGATGATCAAAGTTCAAACTGAAACTTAAGTTTACATATATGAAAAAAGGTCCCTGAGCTTAACACTGTTGCCCCTTTTTATAAGAGTAATGGCGGAGGTATCTAGGTAGCAAAAATAAGCAAGACAGCGATCCCTCAGGATCAAAGATCCTGAGGGATTCGCCAAGCCGTTAATCCTTGATTTTCCTTTCCCTGCTCCGCCGAATCGATAATTCTTCTTTCTTTCCCGGGTCGTTCTGCTTCGATCCACTTGATCTCGTTCGCATCCGGTTCCCTTCCAAAGGGACAACAGTTACTCTTCCTTTGTCTTTTCCTCTCAAACAGTAATCCTTTGTTTCCACCCTTTTCTTCATGGAAAAATAACAATTATCAGTGATTAAGCTTTTCATACTAATTCTCACATATTCTACTAAAATGCTTTATCTCTTTAAGTTCATTATGCAGAAAGGGTTACAATTGCTACCGAAAAGTCACTAAATTGTTTGTCAAAAACATACCTTTCCAGAGCTCCACAACTATCATTAAGGCGGGGCATATGCAAATATATCCCCTCTAAGGACCAGAGATATAGAGACCTCCATAGTACCAATATCATTGTTAGAGAAACCTGGATCAATGGGGGGATATTGGGCTCCTTCAAAGCCTCTGAAAAATAAACATTTAGATCTGAATAAAACCCCACGCAGGAGTAAACTTTCTTATATTTAATACCTCACTTCTTCTGAACTGTCACATTCTTCCTCGATTCAGGGTTGACAATCAAATCTTGTTCCTAAAAAACCCTTCTCAATGTTCAAGGGCTCAAGGCCAAGAGCCCCCTCTTGGGCCAACATTTCAAAACATGTATCCTTAGATAAGGGTGAGGAGGAATTCCCTCGATAAGTCTCAAAACGGTGGGGCGAGGAACATGCATCCCTTGGGGAACAATAGTTATCAAATTCATTCTCCTTGGTCATGTAAATAGGTGAGTGGGACACTAGAATTTTTCTTAATGTGGCTTTTGATGATAAGGAGGCCTGTAAATGAGCTTGGCCCATAGACCCACCCTGTCCATGCACTAAAGGAGCAAAATAGTATTATGTACTTACTTAATTGATGTCACAAAAGAATTAAAAGGAACATTTGAATCCTCTAGTGTGGACGAGTGGTCTATAATTCGAGACCCGAGGACCAAATCAGCTTCAAAGGATGTGTCTCGGCATTTCGCCATCCGTGAAGATGCCAATCCTGGACCTTCCAAGACTAAGTGCCCCAAAAAAACATTGGACATTCTGCAATCAAGTGTCTTGTGGCATGATAACCCAGGCACCTAAAGGGGACACCCCAATAGTTAACCTGTTGTTGGAAAGAAAACGACCCCCAAACGATATCCAACATAGTCGAAAGGTCCCCTATGAATTCAAATTCCACTAGGACCTAGACAACCCTTTTATCTAGAGCTCCTAGGAAACCCTCATCCACATAGAAAAAATTACTAATCTTATTTGCAATCTCCTTAATGTTTATCTTGAACCAAAGCTCCAATGGAAGCCCCAGAAGCTTCGTCGATAGAAATTTTCGCTTAGGAATATATAACCAAATCTCCTCAATCTCTATAATTATATCGAAGAACTAAAAAAATTTGAATTGCCATCCAGGTCACAATATTTAGAACATTCAAATAGTTATCTAAAACAAAATATTTACAAATCTCGACTTCTTAGTCAAAGGTCATGAAGGGAATTTTAGCTTTAAAATTAAACTTTATCTTCACTATATAGATAATGATTTAAGTGAAATAAGTATATTAAAAAAAGAAGATATCTCTATTAGTAAAATATGTCAAGAATGAACAATCATTTAAAACAACTCTAAACATATGATAGATGAGATGTGAAAAGTGTCACAATCTTTCTCAAATCATGTATGTATCTCTTCAAATCCAGGAAAACCCTTTTAAATCCACAATTGCCAAATGAAACTTTCCATACAAACTAAGAACAATATAACATTAAAAAAAAAATAGTTCAAAATTATTTTACAATATCTTAAAAATTTAAATTATTTCAAAATAATAAAAAAATAAAAATAAAAATTAACTCAATATTATTATAAACAATACATTATTTTACAAATTCAAAATATTTTGAAATCACCCCGTATTATTTCTTAATATTGAATTATTTCGAAATCAATAAAAATATCGAAAATCCGTTAATATTACTTTAATATTATTTTAACAAATCTTTTACATTATAAATTGCTTCCAGATATCTCGAATACTATGAACTATCTTGAAAATTTGTGAAAAGAAAAACAGAAAAGAAAAATGAGAATAAGATACTCAACCCCAGTCATATGGAGTCGAACATGACATGCGATAATGAATCTATATCATTAAACTTTCTATCTCATTATAGTCAAACATGACATGCGATAGTGAATCTATGAAACCAAATAAGACATTTACGCACGAGCAGTGTAAATGCCGCCTCATTTACATCAATGGAGATAAACATAATAACAAGGCGTCGCCTTATTTTCACCTTGGCCCCATGGTGGTTAATGAGAGATTACCACTTGCGGAGCGGACATGGAAAGATGTGCTACAGTAGGTGCCTACTTCCAACGACTGACTGTTGCTTGACGTGTTGCTTGACGTGTTGTTAGGGTCTCGACGAGGAGTCACATTACCACGTTCAGCCAATACACTCTCCTCATCTACGAAAGCAGGCCTTGTGGGCAAGGGAATATGCTGTTGCTCACCTGTCAGCATCGACACCGCCTGCGACATTGAAGGCCTCAACGTTGCGGCTGCTTGAGTGCACAGAAGACCAATTTTAATCGCTCTAAGCCCTTCTTCCCCTGAGTAACTGCCCTCCAATGTCGGATCCATAACTTCTAATGCTCTCTCTGCCTTATACAGTCTCCATGTCTAGTAATTGACCAATGTCGACAAAACATAAAAACATTAGTTACCAAGAAATCATAATTCCATGGACATTTTTAGAAAATTTCTACTTCAAAAATGAGATCTAGTACAAGAGCCATACAGTTTCAATGAGAAACTCCATGTGTTGAAGCAAACTATGGTTCTTTCTTCCGCTGATAATCTCAAGAAGAAGCACTCCAAAGCTGAATACGTCTGCTTTCTCTGTCAACTGTCCGCGTAAGGACTCAGGCGCAATGTAACCACTGTGCAATGTTTCGTACAATCAAATCTCCATATCTTAATTGTCTTAAAATTATATGATCCTTTCTAATACATATGAGTTGTAATAAAGTTTGGAAGATCAAGAGATTGAACTGAAGGGAGAACTCTTACCGAGTTCCTGCAACTCTAGTGCTAACGTGGCTTTCATCTTCTCCAAATAGTTTGGCTAACCCAAAGTCTGCTATTTTGGGTCGGTATTTATCGTCTAGTAAGATATTGCTGGCTTTGATATCTCTGTGGATGATTCGAATCTCAGACTCCTCGTGAAGATAGGCAAGCCCACGTGCAGTTCCGACTATTATATCATACCTCTCTATCCAATTAAGTAAATGGCATTTTGTTGTATCTACAATTTTTGCATCACAGACAGTAAAGGAATTAGCAAAGTACGTACACAAACTTGAACAATTCCAGGATTGAAGCAGAGCAGTGAAAGAGCAAGCAAGAACAAACTGAATATAATCTTGTCGAGGCTACTGTTGTGGAGGTATTCGTAAACTAGCAGCCTTTCTGATCTTTCAACAGAGCAACCAAGCAATCTCACTAGATTCCTGTGCTGAACACGAGTGATGAGATTTGCCTCATTCAGAAATTCATTGTCTCCTTGCCTTGAACCTGTATTCAGCCGTTTAATTGCAACCTCTCTGCCATCAGGTAGAACCCCCTGAAGATCAAAGAAATTCAAATTATTTTTATTCTCCACCAGATACATCAGATGTTTAGACTTTTTTCTATGGACTTTTTAAGTGCATGCACATAAATCAGATTAAAATTTATTTGTCAGAATGTTTATATGTGATTCTATTTATTTGTCTCAGCAAGGGGATAGATTACACAGTTGACCTGCATATCTATTCCTGTAACAGTTTTTTGGATGGCCATTTACCAATTTTTGGACAGATCTACGAATACATACTGGACATGTATCTGAAGAATGTAATTTTAGAAAAAAAAAGACTGACTACCTACTAGTATGTAATTGAATGGAAGGCAATGATCGTAGGCCCTTACCTTGAAGACGGATCCAAACCCTCCTTCACCAAGTTTGTTTTCTGCTTTAAAATCGGAGGTAGCCCGCCTTAGAGTATCGTATTTGAAAATGAGCTCCAGATTCGCCATAGAAGGCGATAAGCTAATTTCTCCTGTCAGAACAATTATAGATGTCTATTTATCTTAATGAAATAGGTGAAAAGTTCACAATATAGAAGCTAATAAGGTCCACATTGAATGATTGAGCAATTTAGGAACCTGTGGTTCGAGAAATCCGTTCCCAACGTTTTCGGCGAAAACATAAAATGCCTATGGCTGCAATTAATCCAACCGAACCGGCTACTGCCCCCAGAGTTATCGCAAGCACATTACGTTTTTTGCCTTCTGCCAATTTTCACACGGATCCTCACCATTAAATTGGCCATGTAAAATTTCACCAAAATGTAAAAAATAGTTTATTCTTATTATTGTAAAATCTGTGAAGGGTGATACCGGATGATGCAGCCGGTGGCGAGGGGATAGGAGTATGAGGGCCATCTGCACACGAAGTGTGAGCATTAAACTAGGGCGAGGTTTAATCCCACCAAAATGTACAATCTTGTGAGGTTTAATCCCACCAAAATGTACAAAACTACTCTACTCATCAATGATGAATGGAGGCGGAACATACCGGGTAATGTAGGCGGCGGCGAGGAGGTGGGAACATCGAAAAACTGATAGATCTCGTAACGCAAATGGCAGCCCATAGCATAGAAGCGTGCTCCATTTGATCCGAGATTGCATCCAAATTTCTTTAGAGAATTGTTCTCTATTATATTTGTCAGAGCGAAAGATAAGCAAGAGTTGCAACTCGCTTGGGACAGATCTCCCCAACACTGGGCTAAGCTGGAGATCGAAGCCAAATAATTCTCTTCGAATACATGTGCAGCATAAAGCTCGGGACTCCCCACGGCTCTTTCTGTAATATTTGAAAGAACCTCTTTAATATGAAACGCGAATGTGTCTGACGGCTGAATGGACTGCGAGTTGCAGGCAGCACCATAAGGCATATCCTCAGGACTATCATCGTAAAAATAATGATTGTCGTAACGTAAGAAGCAGCCTTCTAGTTGAAGGAATCCAGAAGTACTGTTTTTACAATTCTGAACCAGCTGTGTTTTTATCGTCGATGCACAGTATTGGCAAACCGAAGAATTTAAATCTCCCCTGCACTGAAGAAGCCCATAAACAGAATCATTGCTGTTTTGCCCAGACTCAACACTCGAGGTATTGAATCCAGTCATGGAAACGTTGTTCACCAATGATTCCAGAACATGGTTTAGATGAAGCTGGAAGGGGCTACGGTTTGTATACTGGCCAGTCCCACAACTCTTCCCCTGCCAAACAACATTTGTAAAATTTATCGGTAGACCCACTGAGAGGTGCAGACGCGTCAATAGAGTGAAGGTAAGTAGCATGCTTCTCATTAGTTGTTTCATCTTCATCGCCGTCGCAGCGCACGACATGAGCTCTACGCTTTTCGCTGCTGCTGCTGCTCCTATATTAATGCCGGACCTCGTAAAGTTTTTGATGAATGGAACTGCTCGTATCTTCTCAGGCCTGACAAACTAGTGCACGCAACTTGACCTTTTATCATGGATCTATATATTTTTTCAGGCGTTTTTAATTCTCATTTCATTTTATTTAAGTTTATTTATTTTTCAGAAAACTCGGTTCAAAATGAAAATATTAATAGAAAATATTAATATTAAATTGTAAATTTAAGTATAATAAAAAAATCTTCTGTTTGAGAGTGGGTATGATGCTACTTACATGAAAGCGAGTTGTGGTTGTCAATATATTCACAGACTGAAAGGCGCAAACACGTCAATACACTGGGCATCGTGATTGAATATGAAATTTTTTAAAGGGTAGTCTATCGATTGGAAGGCGTCGAATGGGCTTTATATATGATTTTTTTTTTAAAGGTATTTTTTTGGGAACGGGTGGAATGGGTTATCTACCGGCATAGTGTTGAAATTATAATTTATTATTATTATTATTATTAATTTTTTTAATATGATAAATTTATTATAATTTCATTGTTAAATAGAAGAATAAGAAATAAAGAGAATAAAAAAAAATTGAGAGAAATGGTGAAAAAGAAAATTGGGTTAAAAATGATTAGGATTGACACTAATGTTAGGGGATTTGATATAGAGGATTATAAATGTGTAGTTGGCTTTGAAGAATGACGCACTTTATATCCATTTTCCTATAATACCAGAGATCTACTTTGTTTTATCCTCTAAATTTAATCCCCTAACACTAATGTCAATCCTAGTCATTCATAGCACCTCCTCCTTCCTTATTTCTTGTTTTTCAACCTTGCTTATTTCTCCTTATTCTCCTTTTTTAATCTATTCTAATAAAAGCCCTTCTAATCCCCTTAACCCTTTCCCTAAAACCAACCACACCCCTATTCCCTTCCCTTCTTTTTATTTTTCTTTCTAATTGCACCCTTTATCAATATAACTTAATCTCTAATTTTGATTTCTATTTTAATTACTTTTTAATAATCTAATATTTTAATTCTTTTTACTTCTCTTATAATTTAATATTTTATACTAATTTAACATTTAATAGCAATATTTCATACTAACATTTATTCAATTTTACCAATATTTACTTCTATTACTTTAATTTTTATTTTAATTATTTCTCATTCTTTTTTTTACTTTATTTTACTGGTAGTCTAATTTATAGATTGAAATATTTTTTTCATATACTTTTTCTAGTTAATTTTAACCAAAATGGAAGCGATCTTTAAAAATTTGAGCTTAAGTTGTTTAATCTATAATATCACACTGCCTTCTAGCTTTTTCAAAGTGTTGAATCCATTTATGAATGCAAAAATATATTTTAAGAAAAAATCACATTTTTGCTTGAAATTGTATAGCCCAATGAAAAAGAGTATTTTGTCTATAAATTAGGCTACACCATAATTAATAATAATTATCAATAGTTATATTTCTTTTTTACCTCTTTTAATTGAGTGTTCTAAAACTTTTCAACATCAATTATTTCATTTTTAATTAACACTATAAAATAAATAAATAAAATTAATCTTTATTACTATTATTACTAGTTAAAAAGTGAAAATTGACACTTTACTAATTAAAATATCAATAATAATAATAATACATATCAACTAATTATGTAACTTGGTTCATGTTAATATTTTTTCCAAAAAAAAAACTCCCTAAAAAATAGGAGATTCCCTATAAATTAAGACGAGTTACCATAATTTAGGAATCAGTCCCAAAAATTAGGATGAGCTAGGATGCACTCAATTAATGTGTTGAAATTGAAAGTCAAGTTCTTGGTTTTCTAGTGTGAGTTGATTGAGGAAAAACACGAGTGATTTAGTTTCAAGGGGTTGACTTGAAATGGGACGAGTTTCATGCAAAAAATAATTCCTTAATTAGAAAAATCACTAATTTTAGCCAATTGAATTGCCTCTAAAAGGAGGAACCAAGGCACAATTTTATTCATTTTTTGGTGAGCACAAGTTGGTGAGACCAAACAATAAGAAGCACAAGTTTGTGTGTGGAGCTTGTGAGAGAAGAGTGTGCAAGAGAAGCTTGTGCACATGTTAGTACTAGGTACAGGGTAGAAGTGAGTAGTAGTATTGCAATGGTTTCAAGGTTAGATCAAACAGTAAACACAAGTGTGTCTTTCATTTTGAAACAATTGTATTTTGTAAGAGATCAATTACTAAATTTTTCTATCAATACAATTCTCATCAAGAAGAGGGTTTTCCTAGTTGGATTCCCTAGAAAAACACTATGTTTAATTGTGTGTGAGTATGTCTTCAATTATGTTCTATTCCACTGCAAATTTGAATTAGAGAAATTATGTGTTTTAGTGAAAAGAAACTATTTTTTAGTTTTTAGATTATTCACTATAAAACTTGCAAAATTTCAAGGAAATTCTACATGGTATCAGAGTAGTGAACAAAATCGACCAACAAACATATTTTAGATTTGAACAAAAGATTCAGATGGCCTAGTCTAAATATGTTGCAGTCTATGGACAGTTAACCCACTCAAGCCTAAAGTCAGCCCAAAAGATGAGTGCAAGTATGGACAGAGGTAGGGTCATTATATGGTTTCCAAAGGAGCACTGATGATAGTATATTATAGGTCTATCCTAAAAAAAATTAGGGCAGCAGTTCATTGATCCATGAGTGCAAATATCTCTCAAGGAGTGGCTATGCATGAGGTCTGAGTTTTGTCAATTATTTGAGAAGAAGACCTAGATATGCAAGGGAAACAAAGATTATGGAGATATATTGCTAGGTGGAAGACTGCCCTAGTGGTGTTTGGTTAGAGATCTGAAGAAACCTAAGAACAGTAAGTGTATGGACTATTAGTGGTTGATTTGCAAGCCCTAGATTAGTCAAAGAGTTTACGATGTGGTGGCAGTTTTGTAGGCCCTGAGGAGAGTGACAATAGTGTTGATGTGTCATAGTGACCGGGAAGATTTATGTGCACTAGGAGTAGCATTCTAAAGCATCCAATAAGTGGGAAATCCTTGAAGTCCTCATATATAGTGATCATTGAAGGACTAATGAGTTGCTAGGATGTAGTGTTTTGGAACCCTGGTTCAGTGGGTTGAAAATGGCCAAACCATTGATAAGAGGGCAGATCCAAAAGACCCAATGAGTAAACTTCTTAGTGGAGATAGAGGCATTTTATTGGGAAGATCAGTGAGCCAAAGCTTAGTGACATAAAAGGAGTTATGATCATTGATAGTGGAAGATTATGGACCTGTAAAACAAGGTGGGAAAGAACAGGTCTTCAAAGCAGGTTCTGCAAAAGAAAGTAAGGAAGCCTTTTAGTTTAGAGGGAGTAGTTGCAGCAGCAAAGAACTTAGGAGAGTTGAAGACAGATTGAGGTGGATGAGGTTCTTCCACGAACACCTTCCTTGCTAAGAGGGAGTGTTGAAAATATTAGCAAGAAAAGGGTTCCTTGTTTTGTGCCTTAATCATAAGAGCTAAAACAAGTTCCATCCTATGCATGACTCAAGTTCCTAAAAATAGGAGATTCCCTATAAATTAATATGAGTTCCTATAATTTAGAAATCAATACCTAAAAATTATGACGAGTTAGGATGCAGTTAACTAATGTGTTTAAATTCAAAGTCGAGTTCTTGATTTACTAGTGTGAGTTGATTGAGGAAAAAAACAAGTGATTGAGTTTCAAGTGGTTGACTTGAAATAGGTCGAGTTGCATGAGCATTTAACTCATGCTAACTAAATCAATCCTTAATTAGAAAACTCACTAATTTCATCCATTTTAATTTCCTTTAAAAAGGAGGAATGAAGGCACAAGTTTATGCGTTTCTTTGGTGAGCATAAGTTGATGAGACCAAGTAATAAGAAGCACATGTTTGTGCGTGGAGCTTGCGAGAGAAGAGTGTGCAAGAGATTCAGCTTGTGCATAGGTTGGTACTAGGTAGAAGGCAGTAGAGATCAACAATCTTGAAAGGGGTTCAAGCTTAGATCAATTAGGAAAGAAAAGTGTCTTTCACATTGAAAGATTTGTATTTTGTAAGAAATCAATTGCTCAGTTTTTCTATCAATTGCTTAGTTTTTGTAAGAGATCAATTGCTTAGTTGTATTTTGTAAGAGGGTTTTCCTACTTGGGTTCCCTAGAAAAACAATGTGTTTAATTGTGTGTGAGTGTGTGTTTAATTTTGTTCTATTCCGCTGCAAATTTGAAGTACATAAATTTTGTGTTTTAGTGAAAAGAAGCTAGTTTTCAGTTTTCAGATTGTTCATTAGAACAGTTGCAAAATTTTAAGGAAATTGTACATTTAGCTCTCAAGAACCTCATTGTTATCCCTTTACCTTGATTATACCTCGAGACTCATTTTTGGTTCACAACTAACCTAATCCTGGCACCTATAACACCCTTGGAGGAAAATGATAGCCTACAGAGATCAAATTTGGTGCTTGGAGGACCCCTCCATGGTGCTTGATATTAAGAAGTGAGATCTAACATTGGAAGTCCTTTCTCCCTCGACTGACTATGGCCAAGAAATTGAAATGCATCCATGCTGTTCAAGAGTTCGTAATGGAACCCATATTAAACTTAGATGCCTAAGAATCCTTAGAGAGGGTTGTTGTCATGGTTTCTAGGTTATATGTATAGGTTGAGCTCTAGAATTTTAACTAGGGATTAAGGTTGTTGTCTCCCAATTAAGTGTGTTTATATCCATCTAAGTACATTTATCATACAAAAAAATTATTCATTGCTAGGGAGAATTTTAAGATCCATACTTACCTTTAGTGTAAAAGCATTGTTAAATTTGATTACTTCTTAAATTTCCAATCATAAAAATATTCTTATAATAATAATCATATTTATAATCATTTCATATAGTTTCTTGGAAAATTTAGCCATTTAGAGAATAAAATACATTTATCATTCATAATTTGTGTGAATCAATTAAGAAAATGTAAAATTTGCATATATAAATATAAATGTAAAATTAAGACATATAAAAAAATACATCTCATGAAATTTCCTCATTCATGGTGTTTGTATCCCACTAAGAACATCCTATGTGGGTTCAAAGACTCCTTTAAAGCTTTTGAACTCAATAATTTTTAATAAAACTGTAAGGCATTTGTTTCCATTCTTTAATGATTGCCCAGTCCTTAAAACCCATCCATTGTCTTGTGTGGTGGATTGAGGATATTCTTATCGTGCTTAAGTTTGAGAAGTTATGTTTAGAGCTTAAGGTTATCATTTCCCTACCCTGGAGAGGGTTTGGCTCAAGGTTTTTGTTTCCTTAGCATAGCCATGGTGAACTAATTTCAATGTACAAAACATCTTAATGTTAACCATATCTTAATCCTAATCCAATGACCCCCCTAGCAAGGGCTTATGTCATATTTACAGTGTGAAGTAATACGAATATTGGTTTAGCCCCCTTCTTAGTATTCAACATTGGTAAAATAGTCATTTAGTAATAGCCTATCCATTAAAAGGAAGATCTTACAAGAAAAGTGTCAAGTAAGGTTGGTTCATTCTCAATATGACCTCCTCTATTCCACGAGACAAACTCTATTTTGTAAAATCATAATGAATACTTACTTGATGTCACTTGGCATGGATATTTGGAAAATTGTGTTGAATGGGTATCAGAACACAAAAAACTCTTTAATTGATGAAGTTGGTAAGAAATGCTATTATTGCAATGCTAGGGCTATGAATGCAATCTTGGGTGGACTTCTAATAATTTTTCAAAGTGATGTAGTATGAGTCAATTATACAAATGTGAGACACTCTCGTAAAAAAAATTGAAGGGTATACCAAACTTAAAAATGCCAACCTCCAGGTTTACATGATGCAATATGAAAACTTGAAAATGAATGTGGGTGAAAACATAGGTAGTTTCCTTCTCAGGGTGGATGAAGTTGCAACTGCAACGAAAGGTTTTGGTGATCAAATTAATGATGCAGTAATAGAAAAGGTGTTGGATCACTTTCTTCTATATTAGAGGCCAATGTCTCTCCCATAGAAGAAGTTCCATTGGAAAATTTGAACATGGAAAGGCTTCATGGAAACTTCTTATGAGATGAGAACGAAGAAGAATTAGCCAAAATTTAGAGAATCTTCCTTAAAAATATCAAAAAAATCAAAACAATATCAAGACCAAGAGTGGTCCAACCACATTCCAAATGAGGAGAAAGAAAACTTTGTGAGGAAGCTATAAAAAAGAAAGTTAGGTTACCATTTAAAACACAGAATATGGAACTTTGGTGTTCATGCACTTTTGATTGAATTTTATGAAAATATCATGCCTGAACTTTTTCCTATGCATTAAAAAGAAAAAAGATAACAAGTATTCGTTGAATTCCGCCAACAGTGGACAATATTTTATATATAGTTGTTTTTTATATATTTATAAATCCATAATGAGAACGAAATGTTGGGTGGCTTGGAGCATTCTATCACTGGTCCTCTATAGTCCTCATTATTTAAGATTCAATGATTATCTATCCATTTTAAATGAACTATTGAAAGTGTATTTCCCGGTAGGAAACGTATTGGTAAACATTTGTTATCTTAAATTCAAATATATATCGAAAATGTGAGTTGATAGAAAACCATATCCACCATTTCCACAACCTAATAATTAGTGAACCAACCCTCCATAAGAAACATACATCTTCCATACATATCGTATCTACCCAAGAAGGTGAATGAGGTGAGTTGCTTTTAGCATCTTTAGCGTAATAAGTGCCATGATATTGAATCCATTCAACTTTGAATTGAATGTGAAGCACTGTCATTTGTACATGAATCTGATGCGGATCTATTGACGATGTTGGAAATCCATCAACTAAGGGGATCTCCCCAATATGAAGTCCCAATCAGACCTCACACTGTTTGGTGTAAGAGTCCCATCTAGTATAAAGGCCCGGTTGCCAAATCCTCAAAGATCTGCCTTGGCTCTAGATGTCAGCACAAGAGAGTGATGCAATGGTATCTTCGAACAACAAGGTGAGTGTGTCTCATGAGTGTGCAGCACAACTGTGTCTAGGTTCTCTAACTACAAAAAAAGCGGGAGGAAAGTGAGCCTCTAAGTGAGAGGTAATAGTACCACCCAATAAGAGACACACACGAACCAAAAATACCTATCCAACATCCATCGGAATAGTCCACAGCGGATGCGACAATGGTTATAACCATTGAACAAGGAAAGACCCATCTACTACCCAGCCGAGTAGTCCATAGCGGATGTGACGGTCGTTACAACCGATGAGTAAGGAAAGGTCTGTCCAGTATCTTGTGGAATAGTCCACAAGGATGAGATAACAGTAACGACCATTACAACACAATCTCAACAGGAGAAGCACTAAAACAACCAAAATAGTTCAATTATCTTACTACATGTAAGAACGAACATAAAATACAAATGCTCACACAATAGTCTTACAAGCATCCATAATTCATGCATGGAAAAGTGTTGGCCTCAAAAGGCTTCTGTAATTAAGAAACAGTTCTAAGAAACATATTTACATTGTACATCATTAGCCCCAGTAGTGGGACATTGGAGCCACCCCTTTCTCGTCAAAGAACTAGTTGATATCTCGAATGTCTTGTGGGAGGAGCTAAGGTGAATATTCCTTCACTCATACAATGAGGGGGTATATATAACCAAGGGGTGATGCTTGACCCTTGTGACTCTTTGACTTCCCTCATGACTGTTCAAATTCATATGACTTTTCAACTGACAGGACTCTTCATATTCATGTGTGTCCATTAGACTTCCACTTTACATAATATACATGGCTCATAATAGTTATGTGGCCTTTGACTACTCATGACATGACTTGACATGACACTGCTGACGTGGACTGGATTTCTGAGGTGGCAATGTCAAGTCGATGTTGTTGTTGAGTGATAGATGTGTTCTTGGATGTGCTTTCTCTTCTCCTTCGCATAGCTTGGGGGTGCAGGGTCTTGAATGATCTTTGGTCTTGAGAGGTAGTTGCATGCATGTGTTCCCTTTACTTGTTCTTGAAAATATCCTTTTCCCATCTAGCGACAAGTGAGTCTATAGGCATGATTCCCTCCTACTTTTCCTTCTTCATCATCTTGCCATAACTTGAGAGTGTACCTGTTCCTGCAATTCACTCATGACGAGACGACATCAATCCGAAAACTCCCTACTCTAATATCGTGCATTTTCATTCATGGAATGAGCTTGGGACAAGTCACAAGATGGGAGACAGGTCTTAGTGACTGTGCATTGTGCAGTTCCAGTTGGCAGGGAGAGAGCTTGATCATTGAGAATGCGCAGATCGCAACTCAAGTTTAACTGAGGAACATTTGACAATAGTCCTCACTGAGGAGAAAAATCACGTAGTGGCCACTGGGAGACAAGATTGTCCATTTCAAGTTAGTAGTGGTTGGTGCAGGGTGAGGCCAAGGGTGGTTATTTTTATACAATTTTCAAAGGTAAGGAGGATTGGGCAATAGAGTGGCTTGGAAGCCAAAACTATGCAGTTCTTGAGGATAGTGAGATCTGACTAAGGGAGGACACTGGGGGATAATTATGCGCAATTCTGGAGGCTAAGGGAGGTTGGGCTCTCTGTGCACTGCGAGATTCCAATAGGCAAGTGAAAATCTTGAGGATTGAAAGTGCGAAATGCGCAGTTCAAGTCAGACTAGAAGGAACTATTGCGCAATTCTGGGAGTCAAGGAAGGTTGTTGAACTTTGGAATTACGTAGTGCAACTACCATGGAGGACAGTAACTATGCACTACGCAGTTCCCATCAACAGGGTCACATCATTAAGGGTTGAGACTATGCAGTACACAGCTCAGTCGTGGTCTGATGAAGCTGAGTTGCCCGGTCAAGAATATTTTCTGAAAATGGTTGTGTGGGAGGAAAATTGACTTGTGATGAACTTGAACTATGATCACATACTTAGCATACTTTGATGGCATGATAACATAGACCATCGAGACAAAAAACAAATCATTACTCTCTGGGTGACTATCTCATGACAAGACACGACAAGTGCGACACTTGACATAGACTTTAGAATGACCGTGACGACACTTTTGTGACAATGCTCAAGACTTGGTGTATGAGTGAAACAGTTGTATACATGGCTAGAACAAATCATATACACAAAGACCAACCTTCAAGATCACTAGAAATGGTTCGCAAACATGACGTAACAACCAAACATACCAAAAGATGACAATTGATCCAACAAGGGAAAGGGAGCAAGATACTCGGAGGAAACACATGGAATGAATTTCAGTGCTTGCGACCATGCACGTCATTGAAGAAATAATTATATGACAAGGATAAGCAGTCCTTCAAGTATAGGCCAAATTTTTTTAGGGTGTTATAGCCGCTACAACACTTGGTGACACATTGGTTGAATTCTAGCTTCTCTGTCATGTTTCATTTCTAGTGTAGGGCCTTGGTCCTTCAAGGAGAATTGATTCAATATGTAGATTACTTTGGCTTCTCCACTTACACCATAGGAAGACATGGTCCCCTTTGTACCTTCTCAGTTGAACACAACATAAGATTCAACTAGATCACAGTGTTTCGAATTAGGAAGGGTAGTTTATCTCGTGAGCTTAAGATTTTCAAAGAATTGTTTTTCATCTCTGGTGTTGCTCTGTGCTGACAGCAAGACTGGATAGTACCCCAGCGGAGTCACACTGGAACACAAGAATTTCTCCACTGCCAACGAGCTTGGACAGTACCCCAGTGGAGTTTCCTGCTTCGCCTCTCTGAGCAGGAAGATTTTCTCTTCTTTCAACTTTATTTATTTATTTAAAGAGAACTATGCCTCAACACTTATTTATTTTGGGGCGGAAGAGGGATCCCAACTTATTGAGAGAAGAAGAGGTTGTTCCTTCAGAGAAGCATATAAAGACCTCTGATTTAGGTTTTCTCGTTTATATTTTCCCCTTCTCCATTTCTACTAGTTGGATAAGATTGAAAACACCAAAGCATAAAACTGAGTATAGGAATGAGGTTCCCAAGCTGGACACAAGTTGATCATTGGACCAAAGCTCTCCTTACGAACGGATCATATTTTCTGTCAGAACTTCATCAGCCAAAGATACAACCAATTACAAGGAAGATGGACATAGGACTAGCCAAGCACTGCAGTGTCACAAGACTCTTTGAACTTTAGCCACACAAACGCTCAGAAGCCACAACACAGCAAGGCACAACACTTA
Organism: Pinus tabuliformis; assembly: GCA_031772625.1. Classification (NCBI taxonomy): domain Eukaryota; kingdom Viridiplantae; phylum Streptophyta; class Pinopsida; order Pinales; family Pinaceae; genus Pinus; species Pinus tabuliformis. Next base: position 936,587,270 of record CM062806.1, read on the forward strand.
TTTGCATGAAGAAAACCAAAAGGAAAACTCAACAAGGAAGAAGACAAAGCAAAAAAAAAGAAAACATAGTAACATGAAACAAAATCATAAGACAAGAGAACAAAATGACTAAAGCAAAAGTGATGTAGAACCATAATAATAAAAACAAGGAAAAACTATGAGGAACGAGCACAAAATGAGTGAAAGAAAGGGAAAACTAAGATGCAGCTAATCCGACTCCTAACGTATTAGTTGGGAGGTGAGGATCATGTATAATAAAATTTCCAGTGAACCCAATGTATTCATTCCTGAACTGCATCCACAAAGATATGAACGATTAAAATAGATATAAAGAAATGTGCAACAAAATATACAAAAACTTGGAAAACTTGCACAAGAAAAGGAAGGTCTTGCATGTGGGCAGAAAGGTGTTTCACACCCACTACTCTTATCCAATTCACATGTTTACCTTTTTGATGAATACCATTTTTCAACAAACCTCGGAAGCTTCTTATAGACGTGTCTTCATCTACACCGAGCTCCTTAGCAGGCGTGAGAAAACACAGAAACTTGTAGTTTGCTATAGAGCTTTCCCAGTAAGATTGTTCCAATGATTAAACTATTGGAACGTAAAATTCATGATGGCCCTCTTGAAAAACTCATGATATTTGAAAATATGAATTTTGGATTCGAGAAGCAGGACCATGATGGGAATCTTGTAAGGGAAAATACATCTGGTCATTCTCGACAGTCATGCCAAGATAGTGAGGACCTGCCATAATCATCAGCGAAGGCTGAAGTGCCTCACCTGCTTGACAAAAATATGAATAGAGAGATGTTGAACAATGAAGATCAAGGGGGGTGGAATAACTATCATTGGATGTGCTGGTGGGAAAATGATAAGCTAAATGACATCCACCCAAGATAGAGAGATGACCAAATGAACTAATTGAAGTACCATATTCCTAGTTCGCAATAAACAAAGAAAAATCAATTTGAACAATATTGCAAATGGTCTAAACAATCAAACCAAGTTCCTAATATGAAAGACCACCTTCCTGCAACTGGTGACAAATTATGCAAGCATCATAGTCATCAAAAGAGTTTAAAAGGGATGTTAGCACCTCGAATGCATGAAACCAGTTGAGGCATGGTGAATGGAGAAGAACTTGATTCGTGTGAAAACTTGTGCATTCATTATCACTCAAGAAGATTTCTGGTGTGATGAGAGGACATATTTGCAATATAATATTCGCAAGAAGACCAAGGAGCTGACCATTAAGGGATAAATTCGATAAGTATGATTCTTGCGGGAAAAGATAGTTATTAAGATGACCATCTTCACAATTCCATGAATTTATGAGAGATGGACATTCCCAACTTGAGTTGGATGTGTGATATTTGCATGAAGATGAACGAACTGTAACAGATTCTTGAATTTAGTCAGAAGTAAAATCTTGAAAATTTGAAAGATCACACCTGGAATACCAAACATTTTTCACGCAGAAATCCACATCGAGTGAAACCATGCAGATAGACGGATTGTGTGAGAGAAACCAGATATGATTTAGTTCTAGGGGCTTACCAGAGTTGTGAGATTCTGACATAACCATCAACAGAAGTTGAAGTTCCTCAACTCCCTAGCAGGTCTTGGAACTTTCCAATATTGTAGAATCACATTTTGAAGCTTGAACCCGATCATGTATGGTTTGAGGATAACTATTGTTGCTGATTTCAAAACTGCTCACCGGATGGAAGCCATCTCTATCACAGGTCACACCGGACTTTTCAGCTCCACCAATCATATTACTTAATTGAAGAGGGTCTTCTTATAACACATTCAAAGATAAATGAATTGGTGAGATCTCATGAGAAAGTTGATTTGAAGAGTTGTATTCATGCAAAATAAGAGATGATGGGGGGTGGGAAAAGTTCTATGTGTTTTGACTGATTTCAATTTCATCATGGACAACCTCACTGCCTTGTGTTAATTGAGGGGATAACTCATCAGATGAAGAAACAAAAGAACATGGAGTATCTTCATCGTAAGTGGATGTGTTACGAATGGTAGTACACAAGGGATAGTGAGGTGAAGGGGAAGTTTTGATATAAACATCTTCTTTGACCGAAGTAGATTCTAGATCTAAATCAAAATATTCATGAGGAACCAAAATATCATATGATGTGCTTGGGAATTCGTCATGACATACAAAAATAGATTTATCATCATTGGGATGATTACTATCCAAGGTTGGAGGTTGATAGAAATAATTTATTTTACTAGATTTTCCACCGAGATTTGCAGATTGAGAATCATTCAAGAATGGAAACTCATTTTTTTGACATGGAAGATTTAGAAACAGAGAGGATAAATTGAAAGTTCCCTCACATTTTTGCTCCTTTACCTGCGTAATGTGACTACCTTGTACCTAATTGTAATTTGATCCAACAGCTTGAGAATCAAGAGAATGTGAATAACTAGTTGGTGAATCAAATTGATCAAGCAAGTCATGGTACAAAGAGTTAGGATGTGAAGAAGATAAAGGATAAAAGAAATTTGGATCAGACTTGAAATTATAGTTGTGATTGATGACATCCTCTTGCGGAATGGAGGAGTGAGTCTTCATTGTAGGCTTTATGAGCCATTCTAGAATTTCCTCCATTGAAGCGGGAGAAGAATGAGAATATGGACTGGAGATTTGATTCACAAATTTCCAAGTTTTGAAATCACGCAAGGAGGCACCCACATTAGGACTGAAAAAGGAAGAGGACAAGGAACGAAATGGGTAATAAGCTAATCCTATAAAATTTGAGGTGCCTCATGATTTGAAAGAGTTGGGGAAGAAGGGAAAACAGGAGGTTCAGGCTCACTGTATAAGAAGACATGAACCAAGTTCTCAAACTCTCATCTCAAGAATGGTGAGTTCAAAGTTTTTTCAGGAATTTCACAAGAGAGGTGAAGGAACCGATCCAAAAAATCCTCAACTAATTCATCAGGGTTCATTCTTAAACAACAGATTATTTCACAAACATATTGGTGGTTATACTTATTGAAAGCTTTATAGAGAAACTTGCCAAGCTAATTGAATGAATGGATAGAAGCAATGGGTAATGTATGACACCATTGACTCACACGAACTTCGAATGTGAGGGTGAGTAATCTAGATATAACATCTTTAGAACATATTCTGTGACAAAAAAAACCAGACAACTTGAAACAAATGGTCATGAAAAGTTGATTCACCCTCACCATCGAACTTAAATTCAGACAACTCATGAATAAATTCTGCAAGGATGGTAGAATTAATCTCTTTAGAAAAACATCTCGGGATTATGATTTGGGGAAGATCCATTTTAAATAAGAGATTCAAACCAGACTGAATAGGCACATCCTCTCATCTGGCCTTCCTTCTAGCACAATTTTTTTACGGTACTGGAAAACCATCAACCAAGGGGATCTCCCCGATATGAAATCCCAATTAGACCTCACATCGTTTTGTGAGGAGTCCCATCAGGTATAGAGGCACGGTTGCCAAATCCTCAAATATTTGCCTTGGCTCTAACTATCAGCACAGAAAAGTGATGCAATGGTATCTTTGAATAGCAAGGTGAGTGTTCCTCATGAGTGTGTAGCACAATTGTGTCTAGGTTCTCTTACTGCAAAAAAATGGGGGAGGAAAGTGAGCCTCTAAGTGATAGGTAATAGTACCACCCAAGAAGAGGCACATGTGAAATAGAAAACATGTCCAACATCCAGTGAAATAGTCCACATCGGATGCAACAGTCGTTAGAACCAATGAACAAGGAAATACATGCTTACCATCCAGCGGAGTATTCCACGGTAGATGTGACGATCATTAGAACTGATGAGTAAGGAAAGTGTTATAGATCCATTTGGGCACATCAATCCCATCATCCAGATCAGTGTTTTAGGGCTCATGAAACCCTAATTTTAGTTTCTACACGCCCTAAACAAGTCACCCCTGTGAATGCCTCCTTCCCAAACAGTTTCATGACTTGAAGACATCCAGAAATAGCCTCTAGAGGGACTAGTGCAGGTAAGCCCTTGTAACAGTGCACTGTAGGGCAATTAAGTCCATGCCAGGGTGCTCTGCAGAGCACTTAGGCTTCCTTTCACCTGCACTGGGCGAGTTTGAGAGAAATTCACATAGGGTTTGGGGAATATTCTTATATTTTGGAGTCATCTAGAAGGTTCCCTCACTTATCAACTCCTATGAGCTCGAAAATGGATGAGGAATGAGTTAAGATGCATCCTATCCTCTCATCCCTTCCTCCATGGAACTAATTTTAAGTATGGAAGGCCATTCAATACCACCATTTATGACAAAACCTCCTTCATCTCCCTATAAATTGACCACTCATCTAAGTGATCAGGGGCTGGATTATGTTGAATTGTAAGGAGATAATGTTGCTATGAGATTTGGCTTTGAAGCAAGTATTGTAATGCTACAAGTTTGTCATGCTTTTGATGTGATGTGGATGGGATCCAAGCTAGAGGAATGGCTTTGAATCAGACACCAATGGTTGTAATTCCTTCTTCTATTCAATAAAGTGTTTGAACCTTTCTCCCATATGTTTGTATTGTTTCATAATGCTTATATGTGTGAATTGTATCTGATTCCTTTCACTTATATTCAATAGATCGTGTGCTTTGATCGATTCTTTGTTTTCTGTTGTGTTTACAGGTACTTCTCAAGCATATTAAGTACGGGAAGGAGCGACAGGATCGATACAAGGGAGATGAGAGGAAAGCGGAACTACAAGTAGGTCTTCTCATCTTCTCATCTTATCTATTGCTTATAGGAAAAGACTAAAACACTTTAAACTGTTGTTCTAGATACAACTACTTATCTAGGGAATTAGTATTTATCCGTAGATACCAAATTCTCCAAAACAGAAAGGTTTGTCTAGTATCCTGCGGAATAGTCCACAAGGATGAGATAACAGTAAAAATGATTACAACACAATCCCAACAAGATAAGCACTAAAAAATTCGAAATAGTTCAACTATCTTAGTACATGTGAAAACGAACATGAAATAAAAATTCTCATAGAATAGTCTTACAAACATCCATAAGACATGCATGGAAAAGTGTTGGTGTGAAAAGGCTTCTGTAATTACGAAAAAGTTCCAAGACACATATTTACATTGTACATCACTAGCCCCAGTAGTGGGACATTGGAGCCACTCCTTGCTCCTCAAAGAACTAGTTGATCTCTCTAATTTGTTGCGGGGGGGAGCCAAGGTGAAAAGTCTTTTTCTCATATAATGAGGGGTTATATATAACCAAGGGGTGATGCTTGACCCTTGTGACTCTTTGAATTCCCTCATGACTATTCAACTTCCTATGACATTTCAACTGACATGGCTCTTCTTATTCATGTGTGTCCTTTGGCCTTCCACATTACATAATATACATGGCTCATAATAGTGATGTGGCCTTTGACAACTCATGACACGAATTGACATGACATTGCTGAAATGCATTGGCTTGCTGAGATGGCAATGTCAAGCCGATGTTTCTGTTGATTGATAGATGTGTTCTTCGATGTGCTTTCTCTTCTCGTCCGCATATCTTGGTGGTGGAAGGTCTTCAATGATATTTGGTCTTGAGAGGTAGTTTCATGCATGTGTTCCCTTTGATTTTTCTTGATAAGCTCCTTTTCTTGTTCAACGACAAGTGATTCCCTAGGCATGCTTCCCTCCTACTTTTCCTTCTTCATCATCTCGTCATGACTTGAGAGTGTGCCTGTTCCTGCAATTCACTCATGACGGGATGACATCAATCCGAAAACTCCCTACTCTAAGATGGTGCATTGTCGTTCATGGAATGAGCTTGGGAAAATTCACAGGTTGGGAGACAAGGCTCAGTGACTATGCATTATGCATTTCCAGTTGGTAGGGAGAGAACTTGATCACTGATACTGCGTAGAGCGTAAATCAATCTTGACTGAGGAACTTTGAGCACAGTCCTTAATGAGGAGAAAAATTGCACAGTGGCCACTGAGAGACATGATTGTGTAGTTTAATTCAATAGTGGTTGGTGCAAGGTGAGGCCAAGGGTGGTTAGTTCGCAATTTTTTCAGAGGCAAGGAGGACTGGGAAACAAATAGGCTTGGAAGCCAAAACTGCACAGTTCTTGAGGATAGTGAGCTATGAATGTGGGAGGAGACTAGGGGACACTTCTGTGTAGTTCTGGAGGCCAGGGGAGGTTTGGATCTCTATGCACTATGGGATTCCAATAGGCAAGGGAAAATATTGAGGACTGAAAGTGCGAAATGCATAGTTCAAGACGAAATTGAAGGAACTGCTACGCAATTCTGGGAGTCAGGGAAGGTTGTTGAACTTTGAAATTGCACAATGAAACTGCCCCGGAGGATAGTGACAACGTATTGCGCAATTCTAGTCATCAAGGTCACATCATTGAGTGCTGAGACTACGCAGTGCGTAGCTCAGTCGAGGCCTGGTGAATTTGAGTTGCCTGGTTGGGAAGATTTTCTGAAAATGGCTAAGTGTGTGAGGAAGATGGATTTGTTGTGAACTTGAACTGTGATCACACACTTAACATACTTTTACGACATGAGAACATAGACCACCGGGACAAGAAACAAAGCGCTACCCTCTGAGTGACTATCTCATGACAAGAAACAACAAGTGGGACACTTGAGATAGACTTTAAGATGACCATGATGACATATGTGCGTTAACACTCAAGACTTTGTGTATGAGTGTGATAGGTGTTTACATGGCTAGGAGAACTCGTATACATAAAGACCAAACTTCGAGATCACCATAAAGGTTCAAAAACATGACATAACAACCAAACATAACAAAAGACGACAATTGATCCATTAAGGGAAATAGAAAAAGACACTTAGAGGAAACACATGGAATGAGTTTTAGTGTTTGCAACCATGCATGTCATTGAAGACATAATGATATGAATATGATAAGCGGTCCATCTTGATACACTATGAGGTGTATTTCAACTTCATGAAAGATGTGCTTCGTTTTCATACCTACCCTCCAAAGGGTTATGTATAAGATGGAGTCTTTATGTGGTCCCGATCTTGTATCATACCCCGGGTTCCTTGCTCTTCTTATATGGTAACTGTATTTTTTTCTCAATTCCTTGAGTCATCTAGCATGTCATCCTTCTTAATATCCTTCTTCATTATCTTGTCACAACCTAGTAGAATTCATGTATCTGTAATCTACTCATGACAAGACGATATCAGTATGATAAACCCTTAGTCTAAGATGATGCACTTGGATTCATAAAATGGGTCAAGATTGAGTGACAGGCTAGGGGAGAAGGCCTAGTGACTGCAAAAATACACAGTTCAAATAGCCAAGGGTCAAGCTTGATCACTGAGACTACGCAGTGCGTAGCTTAGGCCAGACTGAGGGAAATTTCTACACAACCCTCACTGAGGGAAGGAATAATTGCGGAATGGCCACTCAAAGACAAAATTGCACAGCTTAAGAAAGAAGTTGTTGTTGTTGGATAAGGCCTTAGGAGGAAAAATATACGTAGTTTTAGGAGGCAAGTTAGACTGGGCAACTGAGATGCTTCAAGGAGAAAACAACGCAGTTTCTGGAGACAGCGAGTTCCAATTGAGGGAAGGACACTAGAGGAAGCATCTGTGCAGTTTTGGATGCCAAGGGAGGTTGGGCTTCCTACGCATTACGTAGTTCTAGTAGGAAAGGAAAAGGCTTGAGGGTGGAAGATGGGAAATGCACAGGTCAGAAAAGTTAGATGAGGCTAGGTTGCTAGGAATACTCTGGAATTTGGCTAAGTGTGGGATCAATGGAACCGATGTGAACAATGATAGAACTTGACTACGATCACACACTTGAACACTTAGTGATACAACATAGACCATCCAGAACATATGAAAACATACTTCGCTTAATGCAACAACCTTTGTGGCAGCTTACGACAAGTGCGGCTCCGATGATAGACTTTGTGAAGATAAAGGAGACACTTGTGTAATAGTGCGTGAAACTTTGGAAATGAGTGTGAAACATGTATATATGATGAGAACAACCCATTTTCACAAATATTTTCCCTTGAAGCAAAACAAACTTCCCTTTGCATGACAAGAGGTCATCCTCGTGCCTGAATATGACACATACTATATAAAGATAAAAGTGTGAACAACTCTTAAGATCAAGGAAGAGAGTTTGAACTCATTAGTTTACCAATAAGTGACTAAGGAAAGATGAATCACAGGATCGAGAGTAGGCTCCAAAATTAAAGCGTAGGCCAAAATTTTGGAGGGTGTTGCAACTGCGACAACAAGATCTCAATCCTTGGGCAGTGGAGAAGGGATTATGTGTATTTTCGTTTCAATCTCATTCACTTCAAATCATTTTCATTTACTTTCAAGACATGTCTCATTTCGACTCTTGACACAATGGGTTATTCGAACGTCACTTCCTATTATATGTATTTGATTCAATCATCATTAATTTGTGGTATTATCGTTCATGGATTTCATTATGATTAATTTTTGGTATTATAGTTCATTTGTGGTATTATAGTTCATGGATTACATGTAATGATGTCTTTAAACTAAATAGAGATTCTCCATTGTAATGTGTTTTGTTGACAAGAAGATTCACTTAGCTAAGCCAAGATGTTGTGAGGTTTGGTTAGTTCACTTGACTGAGTAGGATGTTAGCTAGTGAGATTGGCTAGTTCACTTGAATGGACCAAGATTCTGTAGGTTTTAACACCGTACATAAATTTTCTGCATACGAATTCTAAAACATAGAAAATAAACAATGCGAGAGAATAACACATAAAACACATTTACACATAGATTTTCCCCTCGATCCCAAAACCGGGACTACCAGATTGATTTTTCATTATGTTCCTTTGAATGTTACAATACATATCTATACATGCCGAAGCGTCCAATACCATGGACCAAAAACCATGGCGTCCAAAACCATGGACCGAAAACCATTGCGTCCAAAACCATGTGCGAAAAACCATGCACAAAACCATAGGTAGGTCTGCCCAACCTAATATAGGGTCCAAAATTTTTTCCCTCGAGGCACTGGCCCAGACCCCATAGAGGGGGGCTACCCACCCCCCTTAAACCCCCTATGATCCCTCCGCTGCGAAATCGGCACAACGAAGGGGGGGCTCTGCCCCCCTTCTAACCTCCCAGTTAATAACATGGGCTAGTCGTGGAAAGAATATAACACAACCCAACATTCTCCCACTTGTTGTTTTCTTTCCATAGGGGGCCACAGGAGAGCTTAGTTATTTATCCAACCTTGCAATGCCCATTGTTTCTCTACACCAAGAGAACTTATCAGAGCTCACAAATTTTGTCAATGCATCTGTAGTATTCTTCAAAGTGTCCACCTTTACCAGCAATGCCCTTTTGTCTTCTATCATATCCCCCACAAAGTGATACTGAACATCAATGTGCTTTGTCTTTGAATGGTAAGCATGGTTCTTTGCCAATAAAATTGCACTTCGGCTGTCACAGTCTATCCTTATAGCTCCCTGTACTAACCCCATACTTGAACACAATATCTACAACCGAACTGCTTCCTTGCTTGCATGAGTGGATGCCATGTATTCTGCCTCTATAGTTGATAGTGCCACTACATATTGTTTCTTACTCATCCAACTGACTGCACCTCCAAATAGGTTAAACACATACCCACTTCTATATCTTCTCTGATCTAGATCTCCAGCCCAGTCCACATCAACAAAGCCATGGATATCCAAAACTCTGTCCAATCCCGATCTTCCTTGGTAGCACAAACCATAATCACTAGTGCCACGAAAATACCTGAAAACCCACATCACTGTTGTTCAGTGCTCCTTCCCTGGTTTTGACATAAACCTGCTCAATACTCCCACTACATGTGCAATGTCTGGTCTAGTACAAACCATTGCATACATCAGGCTACCAACTGCACTTGCATATGGAACATGGGACATGTCCTCTTCCTCTTCTTGTGTCTTGAGACACTATTCAACAGATAAATTCACACCTACAGGAATAGGAACTTTCTTCGGTTTACTATCCTACATATTAAACCTCTGCAGTATTGTCTTGACATACTTCCTCTGGTTTAACTAGAGCTTCCTCTTTGCCTGATCTCTTTTAATTTTCATGCCCAAAATATAGTTTGCAGCACCAAGATCTTTCATGTCAAATTTGGAGGAAAATTGGGTCTTCAAATCTTGAATAATTTCTTTGTCATTTCCAACCAACAACGTATCATCCACATACAAGACTAACACGACCACCAATTAATTTAAAATACACACAATGATCTGCTTTGCTTCTGGTGAAGCCAAGTCCCCGTATAAATGTATCAAATTTCTGATACCACATCCTTGGTGACTTTTTTAACCCATACAGAGACTTCTTTAACTTGCATACCAGTTCTGTAATAACCAAAACTGGAAAACAGGAACCGTAAAAATTTTGATTTTGTATTTACCTGAACTGCTATCTGATCTGGTGAAGTTGATGATGCTGCTACTGCTCTACTCCAATTATCGGGAGACCAATTCCACCCAGCCAGACTGAGCAGAGACTGGCTGCTCAATCCAGTAAGCTTCTCACAGAAGCTCACTGTCCCTCGTGCCCAGAACCTCAGACTAATTAAAGCTCTTCCAATGGCAGACCTTCTTCACTGCTGAACTCCTCCTCGTTTTTAACTCAGTTGTTCGACCCCCTTCTCGGTTCAGTTCTCCGGTTTTTAACTGTCGGCTTGGCGGTGGCCACCCTCCTACCTGCAGCCACCGCCTTCCCTCCTCCCGACACGCCTTGCATGCATTCGAGACCATCAAATATTTGTAATCCCTCATGCTTTATCAACCTGTTATATTGTTTATATTTAATATAAAGTTTAACTTTATATTTATTATACAATTTGTTTTATATTTATATTTAATACAGAGTTTGATTTTATATTTATTTATTATAGAGTTCTATTTATATTTAATTTAATATAAAGTTTTAGAACTTTATATTATTTAATGATTGATACTAATATTAAATCTTTATTCTATTGTATAAATAGTTGGGTTGTTACAAGTTCTTTCTTACCCTTCACCGCAAAGCCTTCATGTTGCTTCGTGTAGATCTCCTCTTCCAGATCCCCATGAAGAAATTTTGTCTTCACATCCATTTGTTCTACCTCAAAATCAAAAGCAACAGCAATAGATAAAAGTAATATAATAGAAGCTACCTTGGCAATAAGAGAAAAAAATATCAGCAAAATCAATTCCTGGCACCTGGGAATAACCTTTTTCTACCAACCGAGCTTTGTATTTCTCCACCTTTCCTTCTGCATTTGTCTTCTTCTTAAACACCCATTCGCTGCCAATGGGTTTCCTTCCAGCCGACAACTCCACCAGATCCCAAGCCTCATTTTTGTGCAAAGATGTCATTTCATCTGCCATGGCCTCTTTCCAAAGTTTTCCATCCTCTGAATCTACTGCTTCCTTCACAGTTCTCGGATCATCATGAGTAATAGATAAATAAAAATTTGAACAGAAAGCAGATGGACTATACCTTTCTGGTTGCCTTCTTTCTCGAACTGATCTTCTCACACCTGGAGTTTGTGGCTCTTCATCCTCTTCATCCTCTTCTGTTATAGAGTCTGATTCCTCCTCCTTAAGCTCAAACTCTATCATCCTCTGATCCTAAGATAGGTAAAATGACCAAAATGATAGAGTCATTAGCCTTTAAAATCTCCAAACTAAAAGTTGAGCAACACTCGGGGAATGGGAGAGCTCCTAATACCTTTGCTCCTAGAAATCCAAATCCAAATCCATATAGAAGAACTAATGAGCAGTTGTAGATTTTGCAAAGAAACAAAGATGCTAATGAAGCTCAAAGGGTGAGGGCTCCTTTTCAAAATACAGTCATGGAAGAAGAGTAGTTTGAAGAAGAAGATGAGATCCATTGTCTGGAAGACGAAGGCAATGCCTCCTTTTTTACTTCAGCTGCCTATGAAAGGTCATTATTCAATGACCGGATCAACCAAGAATGGGATGGTGAAGCTGCTTTACAAACTGTAGATCAACAAAGATAATCATCAAAACCTCCCCAGTCAAATTCAAAACCCTAGGCCTCCTCATCATAATGGAATTTTTGAAAACCGCGTTTACCTACCGTATTTCTGAAAGGCGTATTTCTGGAATGGGCTCCATCCATACACGTAATAGGCTTTTTATAGGCGTGGAATGGGAACTTGCATTGTCGGCATTATAATCTTGTAATTATTATAATTGATTATTAAAATTTATAATTAAGACGTTTTTATTTATACATAAACTTTTGAATTTATTATATATTAAAAATTTTGTATACGAAAACGTGATGCACATATATTATTTGATTATTATAATTAATTTATAATTAAAGGTTTGTTAAAAGTACTCGAACACAATATAATGTTTTCTAATAATTATTTATTAAAAAATAATGATATTTTTAAAATATAAATTTATAAAATTAAAATTAAATATATATATATATATATATATATATAATTAATGTTATTTTTTATTTATAATTATGTTGATAAGTATGTTTTAATTAATTTGATTAATTAAAACAAAATCTTATGTGAACAAATGCCATATGTCATATGGAATGAGTTATAGTTTTGTAGATATATAATAGTAATAAACTATGGTATTGGAATATAATATTATAACAAAACTTATTTATAGATTAAGAATTTCCATGGTGAAATAGAGGTGAATCTTTATGTTTAGATAAATGGTAATATGTTTATTGATTTTTTAATTTATATATGTTTAACATATATAATTTTGTTTATAATTATGAATAATAATAACATAAAATAGAATTATAATTTAGTTATTTTTATAATTTTTTTAAATTTAAATGTGATGCATCATGAAATAGAAATAGGTGTTTTGATGTTTATTATGGGTTGATGCCTATAAGTGTTTACCAAACATTTAACTTATATTGCTACACTAGTATAATCCATAAGTTAATAATGCATATGTTTTTTCTAATACTTTAATGATGCATTATTTTAAAAATAAATTTGTATATTTGTATGTAACATCTAAGGGGCATCTAAACTATTGGTATAATATTGGTGGTAGAATTCCATGCATGGGAAGATATTTCTTCCATAATAAAAAGAAAAAGAAAAAAGGATTTCTTATATATCATCATTAAGTTAATATCTTTTGAAAATTAATAAAGTTGATACAACCTTAAAATGGATTTGGAGTTCTTCACACATACACACATACATACAAACATATCAAATGGAGTTAGTATACAAGGTGTATAAATATCTTATGAAGTTTGTATATGACCCTTACAAGTGTGTATTTCATGGTGATGAATATGTGGATCATGTTCAAAAATCTAGTCAAAATGAAGATATTAATAGAGAGATGAAAATTTTTATTTGTCTTAGTAGAAATCAACTAATTCCTCAATTTAAAGCTAAAACCAAAGAAACCAACTCATCCAACATGTTGAGGAACATTTGTATACAAGCTCTATAAATAATTTAAGAAGTTTGTATATGAGCTCTATAAGTGTGTATTTCATGGGGATGAATATGTTGATCATATTCAAAAATCTAGTCGAAATGAAGACATTAATAGAGAAATGGAAAAAATTGTTTGTTGTTATTTATAATATAGAAATCAACTAGTTCCTCAATTTGAAACTAAAACCAAAGAAACTAACTTTTCCAAAAAAACATTTTCTTTGCGAGGGAAAATTTTAAGATTCATACTTATTTTAAGTGTACAAACATTGGTAAATTTTATTAATTCTTTAAATGACAACCATAAATTTTATTTTTATAAAATATTTGTATCTTCTAATAATTTCATATAGTTTCTAGGAAAACTTGGCCATTTTTAGAGTAAAATACATTCATAGTTTAAAATTTGTGAGGATCAATTAAAGAAAATGTAAATCCGCAAATCCTTTTTATTTTTTTTCCAAAAAAAAAATGTAAAATTAACCCATGAAAAAATACATCCCATAGAATTTGCTTGTCCATGGCCTTTGTATCCCATCTTGAGTAGAAAGTCCTACTAGAAAAATCATTTTTTGTTCAAAGTTTCATTTAAAGCTTTTGAGTTCAAGAAATTTTAATAAAATTGGAAGGCATTCGTTTTCATTCTTTAATGATTAGCAAAGACCTTACAACCCATCCATGGTCTTGTGTTGTGGATTGAGGATATGCTCATGCTGCTTAAGCTTTATAAGTTATGTTTAGAGCTTTAAATTATCATTTCCCTCCACCAAATATGGTTAAAGGCTTGAGGTTGTTGTTTCTTTAGCATAACCATGGCAAAGGTCTTCAGACCTAATTTATAACAACTGCAGTTAAAAATCCATGTAATAAAGTTAATAAATAAAAATAATAACCAAGGTCATGGGACACCTATTCCAAGCTAAATGTCAGGAAAAAATATAATGATGGTGATCAATGGTGATTAATTAATGACTATGAAAATTGGCAAAGGCAAAGAGGCATTAATTGACATTTATTTATGAAAATAAAAGAAAATAAGAGAAAAGGAAGGTGAAAGGTCACTGATTTGCATGAGAAGGAAATTAAAGGGAAAATAGAGGAAAATGAAAAAAATAGAGGCCTCAATGATATAAAGGCTTCTAAGAATCAGTTCATGGCTTTTGTTAGTTTTAGCTTGGAGCTCTCTCTCTATTCTCCCTCTCTCATACTCTTGCACACTTAGAGTTTTCTTGGAGCATTGTGACATACGTTAGATTTGGAGCAAAAAGGAAAATGAAAAGAAGGAAGGTGCAAGGGAACATCTGCATTAGCAGCTACAATGGGTTTTCTTTGCAGGTACTATGTTTCATGTATGATTTCCTTGCTAGTTTTGGCATGCATGGTGTATGCATGTGGTTGTTTAGTTATGATCTATCATTGGCATGGAGGATTGGCTAGATTGACAACAATTTTTCCTAGCCTTGTCATTTCCTGGATAACCATGGTGTCATGGGTTTCCCTTTTGTTTTATGTTTGGTGCTCATTTTCCTTATGGATATGGGTTGAGTTATTACTTCCTAGAGCCTTGGTTGGACAAATTCTCTGGAAGCCCTGGAACAACTTGGGTTTAGTTACTAGCCCTGGAAGCCTTAGTTGGACAAATGTTCTGGAGCACTTAGTGGGTTGAGTTACTAGTCTTGCAGCTTGATGATTAGGGTATATGTTGTTGATAAGTATGTTATAGATTAACTTGTTGTTGTTATAAGATAGTTAGCTTGATTATTAGGTTACATGTTGTTGATAAGCATGATATATAACTTGTTGTTGCTATATGTTAGTTTGCTTAATTATTAGGGTTATTACATTAAGACCTTGAAGTTATATGTATCATACTAAGTTGGATTGTTCTATGCAAATGGTTAGGGTTATGACATTCATATATGAGTCAACTTATTTGTTACATTGTGTTGTATTAATCTAGATTGACTCTGCGGATGTGATTATTCTGTATGAATGATAAATGTTTATGAGCTTATGATGTGAACACATTAGTTAGTTACTGTTATGGATATCATGATCTTATTTGTGCTTGATTTGATGTCTTGTAAAGTTCTATCATGCTAACTAGATTGATTGTGCAGACAAGATAACCTCCCCTAAGATACATTAAGGTATGAGTTTGCTTATGTAGTATACTTGGTGCTTCATTGTTTGATTATGTCATCTAGTTGGTGTTTGAGTGTTTGGTATCTATTATGCCGTCTAGTTGATTTATCTAACATGGTACATTTATAGTTTGTTGAATGTTTGATTTATTATATGATATGAGTATGAGTTTCTAAGATTGCATTAAGAAATGATCTTGTTTTAAGATGGTCGTACTAACACATATGTGTTGAGATAGCTGACATGTACTTGAGTATAATAGGTGATAGTTGTAGCATTGTGTCTTATGATTGTTAGTTGATTATGACCTAGTTGTTAGACTTGGTAAAGGTTGATTTCAAATTTATAGACATGATGCCTTGATTTGTGGAACATGTGACTAACACGTGTGAATAGTTGCACGACAACATGCTTGGTATTAGCATGGAAAGGTAAAAATTGATGTACTTATATAACCAATAGTTGGGTGAGGTGACATTACATAGTAAGCCTCATTTGCAACAAGGTAAAAAAAGTAAAAGAAAGGAATTGGGCAAGAATTCCTTTGGCTATGTTTGGAATTGGGAAAGAATGAATGCTTTGCATACATGAAGTCTTCTTAACCTTGATTTCATCTGACATTATGTGGGTATGTGCTATATTCATGGACATGTATTTGACGGGTATAACAACTAGTTTCTAGTTATAGCTAGATCTATCAAGGGAATTGGAGTCCCTTGAAAGCTGACACAGATATGTCCAGCTATAAGGCAATTTGCTTGGTACAACAAGCTAAGATAAATAGTATATTGTATATTTATTTATGTGTTGAAAGCTATGTGTTTATGGAAATATGATGCGGGGGATTGCGTGGCAAAGACTACCATGAAATTATGAACAAGGCTCAGGTTGATCTTTCCTTGGAAAAACTAGGAACCACTGGGATTGATTCATGGCATCTGTTGTTAGTCTTGTGCTTTTGGTATTTTATGATTTTCTTCCTCTTGATTTGTAGTTTTGTTATGTCTAGTGCATGATCGTGTCACTTTGTTTGTGGTGTCGTATTTTTATTGGTTTTCATGGTTTTCTTCTTGTCTATTTCTTGTGCTTTCCTTTTAAGTTTTGAGTCTTGGGAATTGGTTGGGAAAGAGGAAAGTTGGTGGAGCTCAGAGAGAGACAAACGAAATCTAGTAGGCAATGGAAGACTAAGATGAAGCTGGTGCATGTATAAAGGAAGTTGAAGGAAAGAGTATGACAGCCAGTTGGACTGGTTGGGTCCATTGGTGTAAATAAACAATGACGGGACAATCATGAGGAAGGTAACAGGAATGATAAAGTGAATGGATGTGAGGCATATGATTCCTTGGCTATGTTGGGAGGGGTTGTTCTCAATGTTATGCACAGTGTGCATGGATAAAGGGAGTTATCTTAACCTTGACATTATGGTATGTGGTAGTTATGTTGTGATCATGATTGTGTTGATGTCTATATATGTATGTATGTATGTATGTCATTGTCTAAGAGGATCATGTTTTTCTTATGCTAATGTTTATATATATGTATGTATTTATGTATCTATGTCACTATCTGCTATGGTTGTCAGAGATCATTCTTGTGGAGGAATGATTTCTTATGTAGCTGAATGACATGAAGAGGTTCCTGGTTTATGAGGAATTAAGTGGGAGAGTAGTCCTAACAAACCTATGAGGTCAATATCATGTGGTTATGAGTTTATATTATGTCTATGTTATGGACAATCTATACCGAGGGATACATCAGTTGAATGAAAGTAGTGATATCCATGGCATGTTAGGATAGGCATGGTGTAACACCTTGCTCCCACATCTACCTAAGTAGCCGATCAATCGAGGTAAACATGTGACGAGAGGCCACTATGATATGATTTGACCTCCTAAGTCATGTTAAGGAAGTGGAACCAATAGAAACACACCATACATACATTCAACATCAGCATTAGGATCCTCAGGAACTAATCCAACCTTTTTGCCAACCAGCCCCTAGGTCCCATAGAGATTTTGGACCACTTGACCTATGGACGCTCTCATGCTATGGGAATGCCAATGTCCAAGGACCTATGGACGCTTTCACAGGTCTATAAGCCAACATCTAGGGACTTTTTGCATAGCGTTGTGCTAGTGTCCCCAAGAAGTGAGCCATTTTTTAGGCCCAGAGCCCATGTCACTACCCAAAATAGAATGGCATATTTAGAACAATAAGATGACTGGGAAATGATAGTCCAAATGAAATTACTTGAATAATACCTTGAATTGACCCATACTATCCATGATAGGCATTTTGTCAAACATATCAAGAATATGTAATCTATAGGTGTAAATAACAAATCTGAGCATAGGGGTCTCATACATAGGTGAGAATAGCTAAGAGACATTTATGCCTCAACACATTGACTTCCATTTCATCCATTAGGTCATTGATACATTGTTCATTCATTTACAAGTAAAAATATGAGGAGAGCCATACATAACTACTATCATAAAACATATATATAACCAACAGAATACCAACATAAATACCATTGAAATCACAACCATATAAACCAGTATAATACTCATAGAAATACAAGGATAAATAACCTCTTATTGATGATGCAAAATCCAAACCCAGGATGGGACTTCCATGTTCCACCCGACCATAGAATGGTTGTGCCAAATCTCTTTTCAACCATTCACCCCCATGCCATATTCCAAGCATGAATGTGGGATCTCATAGAAAACATCAATCCAAAACCATCAAGGGCTTCCAGAGGCCATCCACCTCAACCCATCAAACAATGATTCCACTTCACGGTCGGACAACACAAAGCCATCATCAGATTGTTCTCTATCCAAGCCTTCCAGGGATTCTAAAGCATTTGTTCCGACCAAGCCTTCCAGGACTAATAACTCAACCCATAGTTGTCATCGAGCTTCAAGAGTGTTTGTCCAACTAAGGCTTCTAGGATTAGTAACTCAACCCACCAAGGGCTTCCAAAGTGTTTTTCCAACCAAGGCTTCCAAGACTAGTAACTCAACCCAAGTTATTACAGGGATTCCAGAGTGTTTGTCTAACCAGGGATTCCAAGAACTAATAACTCAACGCAAGCTAAGGAAACATGAGAACCATCCAAAACAAAACAAGGAAATGAACTCGCAATTTCCACGACTATCGAGGAAATGGAAAGGCTAGGAAATTCACTGTCAATTGAGGAAATTCTCCATGCCAGTGATAGATCATGACGAAAAATCCACATGCATATGCCATGCATGCCAAAAATAGTGAGGAAAACATACATTCAACTCAGTACCTACAAGCAAATCCCATTGTAGTTGCTAATATGGATGTCCTCTTGCGCTTCCCTACTCTTCCTTATCCTTCTTGCTCCAAAAGTCCAAGTATGCCACACCCTCCAAGAGTGCTCCAAGAAAACTCTAAGTATACAAGAGTATGAGAGCGAGAGAGAATAATGAGAGAAATCAAAAACTGAGCTGACAAAAGGTTACCAACTGATCCTCAGAAGCCTTTTTATTAATGAGGCCTCTATTTTCTTCATTTTCCTCCTCACATGCAACATGTGACCTTTCACCTCCCTTTTCTCCTAATTTCAATTATTTTCATAAATAAATTTTCCAAAATTATATTTTGCATTTCCAAAGCCTTAGCCATTTCCTTTGCAATTTCATTAGCCATAATAAACTGATGAACACCCACACTAGGATGTCCTGCCCAACATTCAGCTTGGAATAAGTATCCCATCAACCGTGGTTATTATTTTGCCTTTATTAAATTTTATTACATGGAATTTTCGCCATGGCTGTTACAGAATCCTCCCCCTTGGGGGAACACCATCATCGGTGTTCAACAACACCTATAACTAGAAGACTACTTCAAGAAAAACATATTGTCAATGGAGCTTTATAATATAGCTCATTGTAGTATTTACAATGATCAACCTGCTAAGAATCAAAACAACATGATAACATAAAAAACATAACATCATAATGACATGAAACCCATACTGCTTATTGGAGCTTTATAACATAGCTCATGGCGGTATTTACATCCATACACATATGTACATATGCCAAAATCACCAAAACATATACCAAAACATATTCCAAGACATATACCAAAACACCATACCAAAATTTCTTTGCCTCAACCGACAAGGAAGGATACATAGCCCGCATCTAATCCCCCATCTCCCGTGTAGCTTCATTGGGCCCAAAGTGATTCCATTACACCTTAACTTGCTTGATTTCTCGGTTCTGGAGCATGAGCACCTTTTTCTGCAATATACACTGAGGCTTTGGCTGCAATTCTCCATCTGGTTCCACTTGCAATATAGACTAGTCAATCACATGATTATCATCTTTAACATACTTCTTAAGTAATGACACATGGAAAACATCGTAGAATTTCACTATCAGAGGTAGTGCAAGTCGATAGGCTACTGGCCCAATCCTCTTAACAATACTGAAGGGTCCATAAAATTGTGGTGCCAACTTGGCACATGATCCAATCCGTAAGGATCTCTTCTTCGGTTTGATGTGCAAGTACACATGTTCCCCAACCCAAAACTCCTTGAACAACCTATTCCAATATACATATCTCTTCTTCCTATCTTATTTTCCTTTATATTCTTCTTGATTACCTGCATTTCTTACTCCATGTCTGCCAACATGTCTGGTCCAATCAACACCTTGTTAACTAGATCACTCCAACTGATGGGACTATTGCAACTCCACCCATACAATGCCTCAAACATACTCCTCCTCAAATATTCCTAATACCCATTGTTGTAAGTGAACTCTACCAGTGGAAGATACTCTTCCCACTTTTCTTGTTGATTCATCACGTACATCCTCAAAGTTTCCTCCAGCATCCTGTTGACCCTCTCTGTCTGCCCATTTTTATACAGATGATATGTTGTACTAAAGGCCAACTATGTGACCAAACCTGCAAATAACTCCTTCCAAAACTTGGAAGTGAACTTTTTATCCATGTATGACACAATCTTCTTCAGAACACTAAGAAATCTGACCACATCTCTGATGAATACCTATGCTACATCGCTATCTGAGAATGTAGACTTCACTAGAATGAAATGTGCAACCTTTGTCAACCTATCCACAATAACCATGATGGAATCATGTTGTCTCATTGTCCTCGGCAAACCTGTGATGAAGTCCATGGAAATGACTTCCCATTTCCACTCTATAATCACAATCAGTTGTAGCAGTCCACCTGGATGCTTACACTTTGCTTTCACACGCTGACAATCAAAACACCTAGCCACAAACTCTGTTACATCCCTCTTTAGATTCGGCCAATAAGAAAATCTCTTCACTCTTGTCAGTGTCTTCTGATAACCTAGGTGACTCAAATATGGTTTCAGATGAAACTCCCTAAAGATCACCTTCTTGAGTTCACTACTGTATGTCACATATATCCTATCTTTGAACCTAACAAGCCTATCTGTTGTAAGGAAACAATCCACATCACGTGCATGTGCACCTTTACCACCACATGTACTTGTACCTGTACTACCACCTATACCTATACCAATACTCTGCTGCAACATGTGGATAATCTCCATATATTTGACATCTTGCTAACCTACCTGCAAGATCTTATCTTGTAATTCCGTCCCATAGGAGCTCATAACTTCTTACTGATTTACCTAATCGACCTACTGAGAGAATTTTCCACTCTGTTCTATTTGTATTTGATATACCTGATCTCAAAATTGAACTCACGGATTGTAGCCAACCATCAAGTCTTTCTACCATTCAGATTCAATTGGTCAAATAGATACCGCAAACCACTGTGATCACTCATCAATGTAAACGTCCTGCCCAGAAGATAGTGTCTCCACATATTCAACACATGTATAATTGCTACCAACTCAAGAGATCATGTTTAGAGGGTATTTTTTCTCGTGCTCATTCATTTTTCACGACTCACAACATACCACCTATCCATCCTACATAAGGAATCCATCAAGTCCTTTCTTGCAAGCATATGTTCATACTACAAACTCTTTTTCTGGATATGCAATCTTTAACATTGGTGCATGTGTCAATAACTGCTTAAGCTACTCAAAACTAGCCTCACACTCCTCTATCCATTCGAACTTCATACCTTTCCTTTGCAATGATGTAATAGGATAATAAATCTGTGAGAATTTCTTGATGAACCTCCTGTAGTAGCCTGCCAATCCCATGAAAGATCACACCTCATCTAAATTCTTTGGAGCTACCCACTCCATGATGGCCCTTATCTTTTTTGAATTACGACAATGCCCTCCTTGGAGACAACATGCCCCAAGTAGTGTACCTCATTCTGAAAGAAACTACACTTGCTGAGATTAGCATACAACTGATGCTCTCTCAACAGCCTCAACACTGCTGCTAAATTCTTGGCATTCTCTTCCTCATTTTTGGAATATACCAATATGTCATCAATGATGACAATAAATTTTTTATCCAAATACAGATGCAACACACTATTCATCAAGCACATAAATGTAGTTGGAGCATTAGCTAAGCCAAATGGAACTACAATAAACTCATAATTCCCATACGTAGTCCAAAAAGTTGTCCTATAAATGTCCTCCTCTTTGATGCGTATCTGGTGATATCTATATTTGAGATTAGTCTTTGAGAACACTACTTCTCCCTTCAACTGATCGAAGAAGTCATCAATCCTCAACAATGGATACATGTTCTTGATGGTCACTTTGTTCAACTGTCTATATGTTAGGTCCCTATACTACTAGCGTAGTCCCGTATTTTTATTAGTGCAACCCCTTTATTGTATTGTTGTGCCCATGTAGTCCCAATATTGTTATTATTGTGCCCCATAGAAGCCCACTATTGTTATTGTTGTGCCCTTACATTATTATTGGTATGTAGGCTCTGATTATATTGTGACCCCTTAGACTCCTATATATAGAAAAGAGGTCTTGTCATTTGTATCATCGAATAATTGTTCATTTGTGTAATGTAAGGGATTTCCCCCGCTCGAATAAGCTAATTTTGAATTCGTTGATCTATCCCTTCTTCTATTTTGTGAGATGGTTGCATAACATGTGGTATCAGAGCTCTGGATTCTAGGGTTTCGCTGCTTCAAACCAGTCATTGTGGAATTTTCACTATAACTTTTTTTATAGAAGTCTTTAGAATCTGAAATTAAAACCCATGTGAGCCGAAATCTTGGTGAACCTTGTGTACAAATTTTCGATCTTGCCTCACTTTATTTTTAGAGATATCATCCAAGGAAGTTAGGGTGGTTGCAAGCTCCAGAATTAGATCTCAAACAGGTGACCTTGGGAAACTCGTCATAAATTTATCTCTGAGCATCGGATTCAAATTCCATCAGAAGTGACAGAAAAAAAAATGAGTGTAGTTTTTTGGGTATCATCTTCAGGGCCGAAGGTCGAAACAATGATACGTGGCACTTCGTACAAGTTCACTCTACTGAACAATTCTATAATCAGGCCATCGTGGGATATTGGGCATAACGCTCTCTTGGAGAATCTAATATTGATAAGACTTGTGGGGTTGGAAAGAGGTCTCAAAGGGATCCCATAGGACATAATTTTAGACATTGGAGATCCTAAACTACAGAGATACACCAGATTCAATATCGCTCTCCTACAAAGTGAAAAAACAAGGTTTGTACTTTTTTAAAAAATTTGCATAAGTTTTGTTTCAGAAAGTAGTCTGAAGTGATTCAAAGGGAATTGTGAAGCATAATTATCATTAATTTATGACCCGAAGAAATAAAATGGAAACACCTAGTAAGCACCCCAAAATATCTACTATGACACATGAAGAAGAGGAAGAAATCAAACATGATATATCAAAATTACGAGACCAAGTGCAACAAATTTCGCTTTCACAAAAGGTAACTGAAGCTAAGATGAATGGTTTGAAGAATGGAATCAAAGCTAATATTAATGGTTTGAATATTGGCATGGAAGCTAAGATCGATGGTATAGAAGAAATACTGAAAGGAAACATGGAATATTTGAAGAAAGACATGGAAGGTTTGACAAAGTTGCTACAAGAAATAATTCCTAATGGCGAAAAGGTAGTAGCAGAAACTCATGATGAGAACAAAATAAATTTTAATCATGATTTCATAGACTCCAATGTTGGATTAAAGACCCACCATGTTCCAAAGATCAATATGAAGAAGTTTGACGGAAATGATCCCGTAACATGAATACTACAGATGGAGCAATATTGCGATCTCCATAATGTGAAAAACACACAAAAGGTACACCTTGAAACTTTATATTTAGAACCCAATCAGTTTGTATGTTATCAATGGATTTTCTCTTGTAAACAAATTGTCACTTTTTGAATTTTTATGGAGGAAATGATAGCAAATTATGAGGATATAAAGAGCAACACTATCTTTAGGCAATTGATAAATCTCAAACAAAAGGGTTCAATGGCAGATCACATTGAGGACTTCAAAAAATTGAATATAAGGGTAAATGATATTCCAAAGGAGCATATGATTGATGTCTTCATAGGGAGTTTAAAGGATAACATCCAAAATGAGGTTTGTCTTTGGGAACCTGATTCATTAGAGGAGGCATTCAGGTTGGAAAGAAAAATTATGGCAACAAGGAATACTACCACTCACAACTATAAATATGGAAGTGTTGTTGCTCCTAGCCTTCCACAACCTAAAAGGTTGACACCATAAAAATTAGAATAAAAAGGAGCAAAGGGATTTGTTACAGTTGTGATAGAAAATACACTAAAGGTCATAAGTGTGCTGAGAATACATTAATTTACATAGATTGTGAAGAGGAGGAAGAAAAGGATCAATAAACATCAAAAGAAGAGGATATACACCAAAAACCAACCTCAAAGAAAGAAGAAATGGATCCAGCCATATATTGTAATGCATTGGCACTTTATGGATATCATCCAACATCTGTTGGATGTGGAGCATGATTATCTTCTTTATTTAGAGGTATCGCCACATTGGACCCAAGTTAGTAATGTGGCGGCGACACCGCCCATAAAATGTGCACCACAAAGGGGGTTTAGGGAGGTGTGACAACGATTATTTGGAGAACCCCCCCCCCCCCCCCCCCCCTAGCGAGGGATCGGGGGTAGCACCCCCAAAGATAAAAATAGATGTAAAATTTCCTTGTAAAATGTTGTAATTACATAGTTAATCTAGGTTGTTCATTAGGTGGAGATCTGACGGTAAAAGTTATGTTTAATTTAGGGTTTTTTTCCCTAGAAAACAACACCTTGCTATATATGAGGGAATTGTATTGCGTCTATGTAGATCTATATTCTGATTGAGGAAGAAAGAGGGGATTGAGAGTGAGGAGGGAATTACAAAGGATCTGTTGTAGGTTGCATCTCTTCATTTTGCTGGATAATATAAAAGGAAGGACTAGTTGTTTCTCCATGGACGTAGCTCAAATTGGGTGAACCACGTATATATGTGTCTCTCTTGTTTTATGCATGTTATGTGTTTATATTTCTGCCATATTTTATGTTTTCCATTGCTCTGTAATATATAATTTTATAACAACTAGTATCAGAGCCGAAGATCTATTTGGATGATAAACTTGCAGCAGAGAAGGGTTCCTGGTTCGAGTGGGAGCAATGGCGAAAGATGGTAGGTTTAGGGTCAAAAAATTTAACGACCAGAACTACTAGCGGTGGAAGATGCAGATGGAAGATTTTCTGTATCTGAAAGATCGTACCTACCATTAAGCGAAAAGAAAAAGAAGATGCTGAGTATGACAAACACTGAATGAGATACTCTCAACAGAAAGGCAATTGGAACAATATGGCTATGCCTAGAGGTGTCAGTAGCCTTTAATATTTCAAAGGAAACGACAACATAGGGTTTAATGTCGGAATTGGCCAACCTATATGAAAAACCGTCAGCCTCAAATAAGGTATTTCTTATGAAGCATTTATTTGATATGAAGATGTCAGAAGGTGGATCTCTTGCTGATCATTTAAATGAATTTAATATAGTTACCAGTCAATTAAGTTCTGTAGGGGTAACTTTTGATGATGAAGTTAGGGGTATGTTATTTCTATGCTCATTACTAGAAAGTTGGAATGGTATTGTTATGACCATTAGTAACTATGTCTCTGGATCTAGTACTTTAAATTTTGATGATGTTATCGGTGCATTCCTTAGTGAGGAAATGCGACGGAAAAGCTCCGGTGAGACATCAGGTAATGCTTTGACTATAGAGACTAGGGGAAGAAAAATGGAAAGAGCCTAGGATATCTCAGTAAGTCAAGGAAAGGAAAATCCAAGTCTAGATTGGGGATAGTGTTCTGGAAATGCGGGAAGAAAGGCCGCCTAAAGAAAGAATGCAAGTCTCAGAAGGGAAAAGAAGGAGACACACAGCAAGAAAACAATCATGAATTGAATGTGTCAGGTGATGTGTTGCAAGATGTTTTGATTCTTTCATTAGAAAATATTATTGATGCCTGGGTGGTAGATTCAGGGGCCTCATTCCATGCCACGCCTGATAGGAAACATTTTCATGATTATGTTCAAGGAGATTTTGGACAGGTTCGATAGGGTGATGATAAACCTTGTAAAATCATTGGAATAGGTATAGTTTTCATAAAACAGCAGAATGGGAATCAATGGCTATTGAAGAAGGTAACGCATGTTCCAGATCTAAAGAAAAATTCTAATTTCAACAGGGCAGTTGGGAGGTGAAGGTTGTGTAACTACTTTTACAAATAAAACCTGGAAGGTCACTAAAGGAGCCCTGGTAATAGCAAAAGGAGAAAAGGTTGGTACATTGTATTTATGCAATGGTATTTCTAATTCTGTTAATGCTTTAACCTCTACAGGAGAAGATATGACATTGTGGCATCATAAGCTTGAGCACATGAGTGAGAAGGGGATGCAGATTCTTCACTCAAGAAATTTGTTGTCAGGTTTGAAGCCTGTTGATTTAAATTCTGTGAGAAGTGTGTTTATAGAAAGCAGAAGAGAGTCAGGTTCCTCAGAGTTGGGAAAGAAAAGAAGAGAGAAAAATTAGAGGTTGTGCATACAGATGTATGGGGACCTTCACAGGTATCATCTCTCGGTGGCTCTCGTTATTATGTTACTTTTATTGATGATGCAACCAGAAAAACCTGGATTTATTGTATTCGAAATAAATCTTATGTATTTGATACTTTCAAGAAATGGAAAGCTTTGGTGAAAATGAGATAGGAAAAAGGTTGAAGTGTCTCATATCAAACAATGGAGGTGAATATTGTGGCAAAGAGTTTGATAGGTACTATTCAGAGAATGGAATTCGTAGAGAGAAGACAGTTGAAGGAACACCACAAACAAATGGTGTGTCAGAAAGGATGAACATGACAATCATGGAGCGTGCAAGGTGCATGCGATTGCATGTAGGATTTCCTTTACAATTTTGGGTATATGTTGTAGATACTGTTGTTTATCTAATAAACAGAGGGCCTTCAAGTTCCTTGGATGGTGGTATTCCATAGGAGGCATGGATAGATAAAAATATAAACTACTCATTTTTAAAGACTTTTGGTTGTGAAGCATTTGTCCACATTAATAAGGAAACTAGAACAAAGCTTGAGTAAAAATCAAAGAAATGTACCTTTATTGGATATGGTGTTAATGATTTTGATTATCGCTTTTATGATTATGAAAAACACAAAATCATTAGGAGCAGAGATGTCATATTCAATGAAAAGGTTTTGTATAAGGATCAGTTGTAGGAAAAGAAATCGGAAAAATAAAAAAAAGAATACACATTGCTTGATGAGATCACAGAAAAGTGAAGGTTCCTGAAAATCATAATGATCAACAGCCATAACAAATACAAAAACCACAACAGCAGCAAGCACCTCAAACACTTGAAAGTGGTGTTAGAAGATCTACCAGGATAAGTAGACCCCCTGAATGATACTCTCCTTCATTATATTATGTATTGTTGGCTGATTCTAGCGAACCAGAATGTTATGAAGAAGCAGTGCATGTAGAAACTAGGAAGAAGAGGTAGCAAGCCATGAAAGAAGAGATGGACTCCTTAGCACATAACCAGACTTGGGACTTAGTTAGGTTGCCTGCAGGAAAAACAACATTGCATAATAAATTGATTTATAGGTTGAAGAAAGAAAATGGAGGTAGAAAAAGGTGTAAAGCTAGACTTGTGGTGAAGGGGTTTGCACAGAAAAAGGATATATACTTTGATGAGATATTTTCTCTTGTTGTTAAAATGACTTCAATTAGAATTATTTTAAGTCTAGTAGCAGTCGAAGATTTGCATCTTGAGTAGTTAGATGTAAAGACAATCTTTCTACATGGGTATTTGGAGGAAGAGATATATATGCAACAACCACAAGGATATGAGGTAAAAGGGAAGGAGAAACTAGTGTGCAGGTTGAAGAAGAGCTTGTATGGCTTAAAACAAACTCCAAGGTAGTGGTATCTAAAATTTGACAGGTTTATGTCTGAATAAGGTTATACTAGATGTCACTCTAATCATTGTGTTTATCTCAAAAGTAAAAATGATGGCAGCTATATTATATTGTTATTATATGTAGATGACATGCTTGTTACAGGTTCTAACATGCACGAAATAAATGTGCTCAAAAGAAAATTGGCAAACTCATTTGCAATGAAGTATTTGGGTGTTGCAAAACAAATCCTTGGTATGAGAATAACTAGAGATAGGAAGAATCGAAAATTAACATTGTCTCAGAGTGAGTACATAGAAAAGGTGTTGAAAAGATTTAATATGCAAAATGAAAAACTAGTTAGTATACCTTTGGATAGCCATTTAAAACTAAGTAAGTAGGTGTGTCCCAAGACTCAGGAAGAAATAGCTTATATGTCTAAAGTTCCATATGCATCAGCACTTGGAAGCTTAATGTATGCAATGGTTTGCACAAGGCCTGATATTGCACATGCAGTGGTAGTTGTAAGCAGGTACATGAACAATCCAGGAAAACAACATTGGATGGTGGTGAAGTGGATTCTTAGGTATTTGAGAGGTACCACAAATCAAGCATTATGCTTTGGTGGTTCAAACATTTCTCTACAGGGATATGTTGATGTAGATATGGCAGGTGATAGAGAGAACAGGAGGAACACAATAGCGTATGTGTTTACTGTAGGTGGAACAACTGTTAGTTGGGTTTCAAAACTGCAAAGTGTTGTTGCACTCTCAACAATGGAAGTAGAGTATGTTGTTGCTACAGAGGCTAGTAAAGACATGATTTGGTTAGAAAGGTTTTTGAATGAATTGGGTAAGAAGCAGGAGGTGGGCAAGTTATACAGTGACAGCCAAAGTGCCATACATCTTGCAAAGAACTCTGCATTTCATTCCAAGACTAAACATATACATCTCAAGTACCATTTCATATGGTTAGTGTTGGAAGATGGACAGTTGAAGCTGGAAAAGATACACACTAGCCAGAATCCTATAGATATGTTAACAAAAGTTGTAACCAGGGAGAAGCTGGGATTCTACTCAGTTTCAATTGATCTTCAAGTATGATGAAGAAGATGAGAAACAACTAGGTCAAAAGTAGAGCCATTGTCCAGCAAATGGAGCAGCGGTTGAGTTGTTATAATCAGTCTCCAAGTGGGATATTGTTAGGTGTAGAGCCTGATTATCTTCTTTATTAAGAGGTATCACTGCATTGGACCCCAGTTCATAATTTGGCAGCAACGTTTCCCATAAAATGTCCAGCACCAGGGGGGTCCACGGGGGTGGGGATGATAATTATTTGGAGCCCCCCCTAGCAAAGTATCGAGGGCAGCACCCCCAAAGCTAAAAATAGATGTAAAATTGCCTTATAAAATGTTGTAATTACATAGTCAACCTGGATCGTTCATTAGGTGGAGATATGATGATAGAAGTTATGTTTAATTTTGGGTTTTTTTCCCTATAAGGCAACCCCTCTCTATATTTGAGGGAATTATATTGCATCTATGTAGATCCATATTCTTAGTGAGGAAGAGAGAGGGGATTGAGAGCGAAGAGGGAATTACAGCGGATCTGCTGTAGGTTGTATCTCTTCATTTTGTTGGATAATATAAAAGGAAGGACTGGTTGTTTCTCCGTGGAGATAGCCCAAATTGGGTGAACCACGTATGTTTGTGACTCTCTTGTTTTATGCATGTTCTGTGTTTATATCTCTGCAATATTTTATGTGTTCCATTGCTATGTAATATATAATTTTATAACACCATCCATCACCTCATCTTTAAGAGAAAATTCTAAGGTTCAAGTAGTGGAAGCTCACATCGAGCATAAAAAAATATATCTCCAACTCTTAAAGGAAAACCTCACTTTGGTGCATAATCAAATGAAACAATATGCAAATCAACATCGCAGCGAAAGAACTTTTTATGTAGGCAACTAGGTATTTTTATGGCTACAACTATACAAACAAATTTCCCTCAAGCAAGCTAAGAAGGATAATCAATTATCAGCAAAGTATTATGGTCATTGCAAGGTGTTGCGAAAGATTGGTACTATGACATACAAATTGGAGCTTCCTACATCTTCTTGAGTGGACCGAGTTTTCCATGTTTCATGCTTAAATAAAGTTATAGGTGATAAGCTCCCAGTTCAAACAATATTTCTGAAACTTGACGAGGAAGGAAAATTCATATTGGAACCTGAAGCAATCATGGAATCAAGAACTCGAAAACTACAAAATAGATCAATTTTAGAGTATCTAATCAAATGGAATAACTTATTCGTTGAAGATTCCACATGGGAGGATGATAATTTTATACAGAAGCATCCAGAACTGGTAAAGCATTGAGGAAAACACTTTTTTGGAGGAGAGGGGCATGTTAGGTCGCTATGCTACTAGTGTAGCCCCATATTGTTGTTAGTGCAACCCCCTTATTGTATTTTTGTTCCCATGTAGTCCCCATATTGTTATTATTATGCCCCATAGAAGCCCAATATTGTTATTGTTGTGCCCTTACAATATTATTGTTATGTAGGTTCTGATTATATTGTGACCCCTTAGACTCCTATATATAGAAAGGAGGTCTTATCATTTGTATCATCAAATAATTGTTCATTTGTGTAATGTAAAAGAGGGTTCCCCCTCGAAGAGGCTAATTTTGAAGTCGTTGATCTATCTCTTCTTCTATTTTGTGAGCTGGTTTCATAACACTCTAGTCAGTGCATAATCTGAGAGTACCATCTTTCTTCTTCACAAATAATACTGGTGCTCCCCAAGGTGACACACTTGGCCTAATTTATCGCTTGTCCAACATTTCCTTCAATTTTAGCTTCAACTCTACCAACTCAGGTGTGCTCATCCTGTAAGGTGCTTTTGATGTCGGAGCTGCCCTTGGCACCAACTCAATAGAAAAACATAATTACCTATGAGGTGGAAACTCTATAATGTCCTCAAGAAATACATCTTGGAACTACCATAAAACTGGTTACTTGCTCAAAATATCTACATCCTCAACTTCCTTACCTTTGTCACTAGAAATGTGTACTAGAAATAACACACCCTTTTCTGCGACTACATTTTTCTTTCATAGTCATTACCATCCTAATTGATGTGGATTTATTCTTACCATGTAAGTCTCTTGGTTCTTCATTTTCATCCACACATTCAATGGCTTTGTCATAACAATCCACCTTGGTTCTATGAAGGTACAACCAATCCATTCCCAACAACATATTGTATGATCCCAACAGTAATACATTCAAATGTGTTGCAGTAGGCATACCATTCAAATAAAATGCACAAGATCTTACCCAATGGTGAACTCACTTCTTTGTACCTATAGCCAACTACACTAACCAAGATTCTGCATGCAATTCCCTACTCAAACCACAATTATCCATCAAGTCAATACTAACATAGATATAATTATATCTAGGGTCAATCAAAATAGAAATAACTTAATCAAAGAGTATCGTCCATCTCAACGATAGATGCCTGCTGGTCAGCTTGTTTGTTATCCAATGTGGCAT
The DNA here is from genome assembly GCA_031772625.1 of Pinus tabuliformis. Classification (NCBI taxonomy): domain Eukaryota; kingdom Viridiplantae; phylum Streptophyta; class Pinopsida; order Pinales; family Pinaceae; genus Pinus; species Pinus tabuliformis. Next base: position 936,618,952 of record CM062806.1, read on the forward strand.
AAATATGAGGAACGCTCTGACCAACATCCCCAACAGTCTCTGCCCCCTATGCACTATATATCTGAGGCATACCACCCTAATTCTGCAGATAATCTCTCCTGCGATAATCTTTGATACAAGTCCAAAACTCTATGGACTTCGAGCCTACATCCTTATTCTTCTCCTCATATCGATGCCCCTATCCTCTATATGATGCATTGAACTTCTTAGATGGTGTAACATTATCTTTATTACCTGTACCCTAAGGTCTTGCTCACTTTCTATCCCGTTTTCCTTTTTTTTTTGCATTACCTTTCTAGTCTGGCTTAGTCCCAGATCTATGCTTCGATTGTTCATAGCAATGCCTTAACTTTCAAATGGCCTCCTCCAATGATCTAGGCTCATCAAACTCAATCTTGTCTTTGATTGCAACTAACAATACACTAATGAACCTATGAATTTTCGCATTTTCCTCTGTGAAATAAGGCACATACCTCAGTAACTCCAAGAAACAGGTAGTGTACTTCTCATCTGTCATCGATCCCATCTTTAGCTCATAGAATTATTTTGCCTTGTCATCAAAGTATCTCTTCGACAAGTACTTCTTCTTGAATAACCTCTCACTCACTCTAAGTCTTCCTCATGAATACATCTGAAATTCTTCATGTCTTCCCACCAAATGTCTTCTTTACCTTTGAGACTGAAAGTAGCTACTCTGGATTTCATGTTCTTTGAATAGTCATATAACCTAAAGAACTGCCTCATGTCAAGAAACCATGCCTCTGCATCCTGTGGTTTCTTCATCTCTCCACCAAAAGTAGGTGTCTTTTCTTTCTCAAACTCATCCGGAAAGTATCATCTATCACTCCTCCTGTAAGGATGATAATGATGACGATCATAGTGCCTATCTGAATCAGAACTAGAACAGTACCTGTGTCTATCCCCTCTCCTATCTAGAGTGTCCAACAATCTACCATCTCTAACTGTCATTTCTATCTGACGTGTGACCACCATGTGATCTACTACCATATGCTCCATTAGTTATATCCTCATGTTCATAGCTTATCCGATGTGCTTCCTGTTGTTGCAAATCTGACAAATTCTGAAGTATCACTACATTTACCTCTGCTTGTTTCTCCTGTGCCTGCATGATTATGTCATTATCTACCTTACAACTCCTTATTTCTTCCTTTAATATTCTCAATGTATCTACCAAATCGGAAGAATTCCCAACACCATACTGCTCATTTAATTCATAGGGAGAGTCTTTGTAGTCTACCATCTTGCTAGCCATTTGATATTTCTTCCTGTAAGGTATATCATGTCAAATAAACCAAATCATAATAAACCAACGTACCTTAGTATAGTTCAGGGAGGATACCTTGTCTGCAAGATCAACAAATCACCGTGATACATGTATAACATATTCACGACAACATATAGAAACATAACACATAAGTATATAACCATGCAACCCTCATTCTAGCTAGGGTCGAGTCATCAATGCATGACCTTAACAACAACGCATACCATGATCTCATGCATGACAACAACCACTACATCATTATACACTTGACCACATGGAAACATTAATATGCATAAGCAATGTGTAACCAAACATACGCATGCATAAATGCAAGTAATCAAGTATAAATGAATAATACTTGTAACCAAACCTATAAGAATGATACATGTAACCAAGCATACAAGAATGTAACCAAACATATGAGAATGTAACCAAGCATACAAAATGATACATGTAGGTGACATATAACAACATGTAACTAGTCATACACTCATGACGATGCATCCCACAATAAAAACATCAACTTCCGCATGGCGACATCACTATAACCATGATCAACATTATCAAAATGCAACAAGCACACAGAATGCAAGCGTAAGATACACACATGAAAATGACATGCATGCATGACCAACACACAACCCATCTAGTCTGAGGGGTGAAATTGGCTCTGATACAACTCTATAACACCCGCCTAACACATCTACCCAAGCAATCGACCTACTGAGTAAACATGTGACAAGAGGCCACTATGATATGATTTGACCTCCTAAGTCACTTTAAGGAAGTGGAACCTACATAAACACACCATACAAACATTCAACATTAGTATGAGGACCCTCAAGAACCAAGCCGACCTTCCTGCCAACTAGCCCTTGGGTCCCACTAAGCTTTTGAACCACTTGACCTCTAGACGCTCTCATGTTATGGGCATGCAAACATCCAGGGACCTTTGGATGCTCTCACAACCTGAAAGCTAGTGTCTAGGGACTTTTTGCACGGTGTTGTGCCAATATCCCTAGGATTTGAGCCACTTTTCTAGGCCCAGATCCCAAGTCACTTCCCATAATAGAATGACATCATCAAAACAGTAAGATGACAGGGAAATAATAGTGAAAAAGAAATTAATAGAATAATACCTTGACTGGATCGCTACTACCCATGACAAGAATTTCGTCAAACATATCATGAATATGTAATCTACAGGTGTAATTAATATATATGAGCATAAGGGTCTCATACTTAGCTGAGAATCGCTAAGAGAAATTGATGCCTCAACACATTGGCTACCATTTCATCCATTAGGTCATTGATATATTGTTCACTCATTTACAAGTAAAAACATGATGAGAGCCATACATAGCTACTTTCACAAAACATATATATGACCAACATAATAGTAACAAAAATACCAATGAAATTACAGCCATATAAACCACACATAAACCAGTATAATATTCATAGAAATATAAGGAGAAATAAACTCTTATTAATGATGAAAAATCCAAACCCAGGATGGGACTTCCACATTCCACCTGATTGTAGAATGAATAAGCCAAATCTCTCTTCATCCATTCACCCACGTGCCATATTCCAAGCATGAATGTTGGATCTCATAGAACACATCAATCCAAAACCATCCAGGGATTCCAGAAGCCATCCACCTCAACCCATCAAACAGTGATTCCACCTCATGGTCGGATATCACAAAATCATCATCATACTAGTCTGTATCTAAGCCTTCCAGGGCTTCTAGATCATTTGTTCCAACCAAGACTTACATGACTAGTAACTCAACCCACAGCTGTCGTCAGTCTTCTAGAGCGTTTTCCCAACCAAGGCTTCCATGACTAGTAACCCAACCCACCAAGGGCTTCCAGACTGTTTGTTCAACCAAGGCTTCCAGGACTAGTAACTCAACCCAAGCTATTATAGGGCTTTCAAAGCGTTTGTCCAGCTAGGGCTTCCGAGAACTAATAACTCAACCCAAGCTAAGGAAACATGAGAACTAACCAAAACAAAATAGGGAAATAAACCCGCAATCTCCATGGATATCCAAGAAATGGCAAGGCTAGGCAATCCATTGTTAATCCAGGAAATCCTCCATGTCAGTGACAGATCATGACCAAAAATCCATATGAATATTCCAAGCATGCCAAATCTAGTGAGGAAAACATACATGCAACTTGGTACCTACAAGAAAATCCCGTTGTAGTTGTTGATCTTGATGTTCTCTTGTGATTTCCATATCTTCCTTTGCCTTCTTTCTCCAAAATTCCAAGTATGCCACATGCTCTAAGAGTTCTCCAAGAAAACTTTAAGTATCGAAGAGTATGAGAGAGATAGAATAATGAGAGAGCGCCAAAGCTGAACTGACAATAAGGTGCCAACCGATCCTCAGAATCCTTTTTCTGAGTGACGCCTATATTTTCTTCATTTTCCATTATTTTCCTTCATTTTTCTTCTCACATGCAACTTGTGACCTTTCACCTCCATTTTCTCCTAATTTCCATTACTTTAATAAATAAATGTGCTAAAATGCCATTTTGCCTTTGCAAAGCCTTAGCCATTTCCTTTTCCAATTTCCTTAGCCATAATAAACCGATGAACACCCATACTAGGATGTCTTTCCCAACATTCAACTTGTAATAAGTGCCCCATCAACTGTGGTTATTATTTTTTCTTTATTAAATTTTATTACATGGATTTTCACTAGGGTTGTTACACATGGATGGCAGAGAGATACCAGAAACGAGGCTTCTTGGTATGGACAATTTGGTTTTGGATGTGTGGTACTAATTTTGTGCATATGTTGTATATGGTGTATGTGTTGCATATGTGATGTTGTGCACATGCAGTGTTGTGTATATATAGTGTGTGTACATGTTGTTTATGCAATGATATGTACAAGGTGGTATAGATAGTGTTGTGCGAATGTTGCATATGAAGTGCTAGGTATAGATGGTGTTATGTACATGTTGGATATGTGGTGTTGTGTACATATCATACTGTGTGTATATTGGATACGCAGTGTTGTGTGCATATGGAGTTGTGCGCATGTTAGATATGTAGTGTTGTGTATATATCATACTATCTACATGTATATGTAGTGCTATGTACATATGGTGTTGTGTGCATGTGGTGCTATGTACATATGGTGTCGTGTACATGATTGTACATGTGGTGTTGTGTACACATTGTACATGTGGTGTTGTGTGTAGGTGGTGCTATGTACATGTCATGCATGTGGCGTTGTGTACATGTGGTGTCATGTGCATGTCGTGCATGTGGTGTTGTGTACATATAATATAGTGTACACGTTGTACAGGTTGTGTGGTTTACATGTGGTGTTGTGTACATGTTGTGCAAGTGGTGCCGTGTACATGTAATGTTGTGCACACTTTGTGCATGTGGTGTTGTGTACAAGTGGTATTGTGTACGTGTTGTACATATGGTGCTTGTGTACATGCGATATTGTGCTCATGTCATACATACTATGTTACGGGCATGCGATACAATGTATGTGCATTATGTAGGTGTGGTGTCATGATATGTGTATTTATTGTGTTGTACTTTGTGTACGTATATGTATTGTGTTTTACATTGGGTGTAGGTGTATGTATTGTTTTGTGGTGTACACCGGATGTAGGTGTATGTATTATGTTGTGGCATAGTGGGTGTAGGTGTATGTGTTGTATGTCACGTATAGATGCATGTATTACATGGCATTGTATATCATGTGTGGTTGTTTGTGTGTGATGCACATTATGTGTATGTGCACATGGTTGAGGAGAAGGCATTGAGTGTTTGTCGAGTGTGTCAACCGAACCTGTGTGCGTAAGGAATAAGGAAAAAGATAGAAGCTAATGATTGATTAAAGGATGAGTATCAATATTTTATTTCAGTTCTATTGTGCATGTGATTTATGGTTATGGTCTATGATGATTACATGTGATCTATGATTCTGGTTTATGATGGTTACATGTGATTTATGATCTCGATCTATGATGGTTGTGTTTTGAGCTAACCTGATGTGATATGTTTATACATGATGATTTTATCAAACAACTAGTTTGACTTGTGGTGACAGGATTTCAATTGTACCTTATTGACGAGCTACCAATGAGGTATGATGTGAATTTATTTCAATTTATTTTAAAACTAATGGAAGTTATGTGCTTGGTACAGGAAGCATGAAAATGCATGGTTAGGTGGTTGAAGCTGACTACAAGAATTAACAGTGAGAATGAAAGGAATTAGAATAGGCAACAATATTCTGGTAAAGTATTCCGGAGCAGGGCCATTGTGGGACACTCGTACCCAGTAATGTCCATTGATTTCCATGAGAATTTTATGACTGGTATGATGGTTTTAAGGCAAGGATATGCCTTGTCTTTTGTATCTTCTGATGCTAGCAAGCCTTGCCAAGGGATGGACTGCCCAGGATGGGGGTGTCAGCGGAACTTGGAAGGTGAGTGACTACACAAAAGAGGGTGTCCGAATTACCTGAGCGACTATGTAGCAGAGAAGGGAAGGTCAGGGATGGATTTGTTTTGGTAATTAGCATTGCCACATGGAATCAAATGCATATTGGGAGTGTTCCCTGGAATAATGAGCCGATAACTATACAATGAGAGGAAAAGTTGTGCGAGATTATAACACTAGACACTGGATGTAGATTTGACCTTGCAGTGGATTCTGGACTTCCTGGGAAGGAGGTGAATCCTGGTATTACTTTGAGGGTGGAGGTTTGAGCCTCTAGATTCCCTTGTTACAGATGCAGGCATTGTATCCTTTTATATTTTGGATGAGAAAATGTGCATATGTGTATATGTGTATATCATTATAAATATTGTATCGAGCTAGATTTATAAAAATCCATAGACAGTATGGTTATTTGCTGGTTGAAGCAAATGTGTATGTGTGTATATGTGGTTATTATTGTAAATATCATAATGAGTTGGGTTATAAAGCTCCATTAAATGGTATGTTTTTCATGTTTTAGCAGATGATCATTGTAAATACTACAACGGGCTATGTTATAAAGCTCCATGGGAAGTATGTTTTGTTTTCAGTAGTCTTTCTAGGTATCAGTGTCATTGAATGCCGAGGACGGTGTTCCCCCAAGGGGGGGTATTTTGTAATAGCCCTCCTTAAAAATCCATCAAAAATATATAAGAGCATAGTCATGGGGAAGAAAATAGAGGCCTCATTGATAAAAAGGCTTATGAGGATTAGTAGGCAAGCTTGGTCAGTTTAGTTTTGGTGGAGCTCTCTTCTATTCTCTCTCATAATCTTGGACACTTAATGTGGCATACTTGGAATTTGGAGCAAGAAGGAAAAGGAAGAGTGAGAAATCACAAGAGGACATTAGGATCAACAACTACAACGAGTTTCGATTGTAGGTACCGAGTTTCATGTATGTTTTCCTCACTAGTTTTGGCATGCATGGCACATGCATGTGGTTTCTTAGTTATGATATGTCATTGGCATGGAGGATTACCTAGCCTTGCCATTTCCTCGATAGCCATGGTGTTGTGGGTTCATTTCTTTGTTTTTCTAGTTGGTTCTCATGTTTCCTTTAGCTTGGGTTGAGTTATTAGTTCTTGGAAGCTCTGGATGGACAAACGCTCTGGAAGTCCTGTAACAACCTGAGTTGAGTTACTAGTCCTGGAAGCCTTGGTTGGAAAATGCTCTGCAATCCTTTGGTGCATTGACTTACTAGTCCTGCAAGCCCTGGTTGGACAAAGGCTTGGAAGCCCGATGACAGCTGTGGGTTGAGTTACTAGTCCTGGAAGCCTTGGTTGGAACAAATTCTCTTGAGCCCTGGAAGGCTTGGGTAGAGACCAATCTGATGATGGTTTTTTGATGTCCGACCATGAGGTGGAATCATTGTTTGATGGGTTGAGGTGGTTGGCCTATAGAAGCCCTGGCTAGTTTTGGATTGATGTGTTTTATGAGATCCCACATTTGTGCTTCGAATATGGCACGGGGGTGACTGGCTGAAAGAAATATTTGGTTCAGTCATGTCTACAGTTGGGTGGTATGTGGAAGTCCTAAACTTGGTCGAATTTTCCTATGTCTAATAAAAGTTAATTTCTCTTACTTTTGTACTTATTTATATGTTGATTTAATGGTTGTTATCTCACTGTTATTTTCATGGTTTTCTGCTAGTTATAAGCATGGCTAATTGACTAGTTCATGTCATGGTTATTTCATATATTTACTTGTAATTATTAAAATTATGGATGCAAGACCTAATTGATGTCATAACAGTTCAAAGGAGAAGGTGGTGATCATTCTTGTAATGTCTCATAAGAGTTTTTAGTCATTCATTCTCTGTCTTGTATCTTAGACCTATAGATTGCATTGATGCCAAGTGTTTGAAAGAATGTCAATCCCAGTTGGGGATGGTATGCCCTAGTCCTAGCATTAGTTTTTGGTTTATTTGTAATGTCATCATGTGTTTAATGGATTCCAAAAGTTACAACAAGTTATGGGAAGTTCAAAATTTTGGGCTTGAAAAGTTCCTTACATCCCGTGGACTCTCGCATAGGTCTACTAGAAATAGTCCCTATATGCAGACATGCAGGCTTGTGGGAGTGTCAAGAGCTCTCTGGACACTGTCATGCCCATAGAATCGGAGTGTCTAGAGGTTTAATGGCTTAAAAACACAATGGGACCCAGGGGCATGATACTTGAGTGGTTGAGATGGCTCCTAGGAGTGTTGTTGCTGATGTGGAAGGTATGTTTGAGGTGTTTCCATCGATTTCACTTCCTTAAGGTCACCTAGGAGGTTGAATCATATCATAGTAGCATATTGTCACATGTTTACCCCAGTTGGCTGATTACTTGGGTAGATGTGGGAGGAGGGCGCTACAGTATGAGACCCCTATGTTGGTATGTGTATCTCTGAGCTATAAATTGCTTGTTCATGACGTGTTTGATGAAATGGTTGTCATGGTTCAGAGGGGTCAGGTTAATTTCTTGATCAAGTTTTACATTAAAGGCTTTGTCTCTTTGTTATTTGTCATTTCTGAGAGTTTCAATAAGTTATGGGTAGAGGCCTGGACCCTGGCCCTGAAAATGTGTCTCAGATCTCATCGTCGCAGGCATAGAAATCAAAAACTGTAGTTTCTCCCTTGCAAGTTTATGCATGTGATTGGAGGGTTACAGTCATGTTCAGGCAGTGTTATTCCAACATATGAGATTCCAAATCAGTGAAAAATAGGCTTAACTCAAGGTTTGGACACCTGGGATGGTGGTGTTGATTTACAAGTAGCATCAGATGTGATCTAAGTCTCAAATTTTGCACAGAGGCTTAGGTACATGTATTCCAAAGAATCTAGAAAGAGTTTTGGGAAATTCCACTCAAAAATAGCTTTATTAAAATAATTAATTATTTTTAGAGGAACCCTAAGTCTAAACTTAAGAAAATAAAATAATTAAAGGGTATTAATATAAACTGTGGGTGTAACTTCTAGAGGAAGCCGAGGATCAAGCATAAAAGATCTTAGCCATTGATTAGCTTCTAATATAGTTTTTTCAATATCAACGAGGAGATTATTTAAGGAGACTTGAGTATCACTTAGAAGGAAACACAAAGAATTTAGAAGTTCGATTTTCTAAAGTAGAGAAACTGCGAGGATAATTTCGATAGTGAGATTATGCAGTGAGGGGCAGGGATAATTTGGTTGGAGAATCTTCTCCTGAGCCAGAATACACAACAGAGAGGCAGAGAGACACCAGGAGGAGGCAGCGCAGGACCCAAAAGGGGTTGACGTTGAGCCATAATGGCTCACACAGAGGCAACACAATCCTCCCATTAAAAGTATGAAATTTGCAGGAGGGTTTGACATCTAAACCAGGAGGGTTGACGTCAAAGCTTCGAGAGAGAAAATAGAACTAGCGTAGAGCTAACTCAGAGCCTAGATTCTGACGTAGTGCCCATGCAAGAGCAAGAAAGAGATAGTCGGGGACACGTTATTTCAGTTGCCCGATCAACCGGGACTTGCTGGGTAGAGTGAGGTATTCTCACAGATTTCTTATGCCAATTTATTTCTCTGTAACTAGATTGTTGGTAGGGCATCTAGAGTTGTATTCAGAAAATTACTACATAATAATAAAAAAACCTCAGAGTTGTTGCACGGGTTTTCCCGCATTGGGTTTTTCCAGGGACATTTGTTCAAAAACAAATGTCACTTGTGTGTATATTTTTCTATTGTTCTGTTCTTGTTTTTGGAAAATTAATTAATTAAGTGAAGGTTGCAATTGTATTAGATTCGATATTTTTTGTAGGAAGAAGTAGATAATTTGTTTCAATAATTGACAAATAGGAGAAGTTTACTCATGTGCTAAAGTAGTAGATTCAAGTTGGATTCTCGAATTTTCACATTGTATCAAAGCAGTGCACGTGAAGAAAGAAGACAAGTGCTAGAGAACCCATCATTGAGCATAGAAGAAGTTCGAATAGCTGCATGAGGCAGCAGTTCGAATCCCCAGAGGGATTATGCAGTCCCAACCAGGAGGGTTGAACTTTCGAGGAAAGTAACTCTCTGAGTGAGTCGACGAAGAGGAAGGGCTTCCATATCGAAACCTTGTCGTGCTATAGGTAGCAACGCAGAGCCTCAATGTGAGGAAAGAGATGGTGGGACATAACTTTTTTGTAGGCAGTTTTCTGGGCAGAAAATCGTCAGAAGAGAGAGGAGAAGCACAGTGAGGGAATTTTTCCTAAGTAGACTTATCGTTAAGAAGTCCTTTTTCTTATAGGCTTAGCACCAACAATAAGTAACAGAGAGGTGAAGTTCGACATTTGTTTGGTAGAGATGACAACCAGTGGGTTGAGAGATCAAGACAGGTTGGATGCGACATCCAACTATGTCTTCTAAAAGGCAAGGATGTCATTCCTTCTATACGAGCATTCTCTCAAGACCTATGTTGACAATGTGGTGGATGTGCCTGTAGATGCAGATTCGTTGAAGAAGTACCAAGCAGAAATGGAGAAGGCCAAGAGGATGATCCTTGATGGGGTAAAGGATCACGTGGTTTGTCACGTAGCTAGCAGAAGGACTACTAAGGGTATTGTGGATGCCTTGGCAACGTTGTATCAAGGATCTTCCGAGCAATGAAAGATGCACTTAGCGAAGAAGTTGAGATCTGCTCACATGTAGAAGGGGGAGCGTTTGGATCCATTCCTCACAGAGCTTCAGGAGACCCTATGATGAGTTATCTGTTGTGGGGTCTACACAAGACTCATAGTTGGTTAGAGTGGCCCTCAATTCTGTCTCAGATGAGTGGCAAGTCTTTGTCCAAAGTATCCTCGGGAGGGAAACTTTGCAAAAGGTTTTGAGGAGAGACTTTCTCAAGTGTAAGCTTGATGGAAGCTACAGTGGGTCGAAGCCTAAGGAGGATGAGGATAACGAAACCCTCACATTGAAAGGGTAGTAGGAGTAGTAGAGACCTAAGAAGGATGTCTCGAAGATAAAGTGCTTCAAGTGTGGTGAGATGAGTCAATACGTAACCCAGTGTCCTCTCAGGAGGATGGACAAAGATGAGAAGCACGATCCGAAGGCTGCACTCATGAAGATCGAGGAAGAGGAATTTTCCATGACAGCTGAGATACGTCTAGGAGGGAGGTGGGTTGATTTGGAGTTGCAGTTCAAAAGAGCTACAAATGCGCAGGATCCTTGAGGAGCCCACCTCTTGGATCAATTCCTTGCTATGGGAGCCCATATTAGAAGTAGCAGGGTGGAATAGAGATGGATGGTGCCGAGGAGTTTCAGAGAGATAGTTGCAATGGCTAGGAGCACCAGAGACTGAACAACACAGAGAAGAGTTGGCAAGAAATGTGGATGGCACAAAGCAGAGATAAGTAGCAACGCAATAGATTCAGAGGGTCGGTGCAGAGACTAGCATCATTCAGGATACGACATTCACATGGTATCATATTAAACATAGTTAGTTTAGTAATTTAGAATGTTTTTTCGTTGTTGATGGAGTAGCAACAATTTGCAATGCAATGGTAGTTTCTAGTGGCAGTTCTAGTAGCAACACAGATGCAGAATTGAGAGGGAGTTGCAGTATGAATGCAGTGTTGACAGTGGCAAGGTCAGCAGTAGTACAAATGAAACATTTGTGCAACAATTGATGGACAACATGTTAAACATCAGCAGTGTAGAGGACGATGTTATGAAGTCAGTGTGATGCTTCAGATTGAAGGCATTGCTAGAGCACATTCCTCGCTAAGAGGGAGTGTTGATTTCTGGTAGCATTAATGTTCTCTCAGTCTCAAATTTTGCAGGAACGCATAGGAACATGTATTCCAAAGAACCCAGAAAGTGTTTTGCGAAATCCCACCCAAAAATACCTTTATTAAAACAATTAATTATTTTTAAAGGGACCCTAAGTCTAAACTTAACAAAATAAAATAATTAAAGGGTATTAATATAAAATTTGGGTGTAACTTTTAGAAGAAGACTAGGATCAAGAAAAAATGATCTTAGCCGTTAATTAGCTTCTAATATGGGTCGTTGAATGTCAACAAGGATATTATTTAAGGACGCTTGAGGGTCACTTGGAAGGAAACACAAAGAGTTTAGAAGTTCGATTTTATGAAGCAGAACAACTAACATGAGAATTTCAATAGTGAGCTTGTGTAGTGAGGGGCAGGGATAATTTGGTTGGAGAATATTCTCCTGAGCCAGAATACGCAACAACGAGGTAGAGAGACACTAGGAGGAGGTAGCGCAAGACCCAAGAGGGGTTGACGCTGAGTCATAAGGGCTCACGCAGAGGTAACACAGTCCTCCTAGCAGAAGTCTGAAATTTCCAGGAGGGTTTGACGTCTGAGCTGGGAGGGTTGACGTCAAAGCTTCGAGAGAGAAAATAAACCTAGCGTAGAGCTAACGCAGACCCTATAAGCTAACGCAGGGGTAGCGCAGAGATAGTCGGGGACATGTTGGTTCAACTGTCAGATTAGCAGGGACTTGCTGGGTAGAGTGAGGTAATTTCATAGATTTCTTCTGCCAGTTATTCTTTGTAACTAGATTGCTGGGAGGGCATCCAAAGTTGTATTCAGAAAATTACTGCATAATAATAAAAAACCCTCAGATTGGGTAGAGTGAGGTAATTTCATAGATTTCTTCTGCCAGTTATTCTCTGTAACTAGATTGCCGAGAGGGCATCCAAAGTTGTATTCAGAAAATTACTGCATAATAATAAAAAACCCTCAGATTTATTGCACCAGCTTTCCTGCATTGGGTTTTTCCGCGGACATTTGTCCAAAAAATACTATCACTTGTGTATATCTTCTCTCTATTGTTCTATTCTTGTTTTAGGCAAATTAATTAATTAAGTGAAGGCTGCAGTTGTATTAGCTTCGATATTTATTGTAGAAAGCAATAGATAATTTGTTTCAATAATCAACAAATAGGAGAAGTCTATTCAATGTTGTAGTAGTAGATTCTAATGGGATTCTCAATTTTTCACCTGTGGTTTAGCCCTTAGGTCCTGTAGCACCAGCGGAAAGTCAATAAGGTTTTGGTTTTTTTGATTTCACTTCCTTAATTATACCTAGGAGGTTGAGTCATGTCATAGTAAATATTCCTCTCATGTTTACCCTGGAAGGCCTGTGAAATTGGGTAGATATGGGAGGGGTGGTTACACAATTATATTGTACAAAACATGTTAATGTCACCCATATCCTAATCCTAGGAAAAATGCCCCCTTAGAAAGGGCTTATATCACGATCAGATGTTATTCATGGAACTTTATTCTAGGAAGCTTCACTTAGTGCTCAAACCCCTTGTTTCCCCTTAAGTGTTATTAAACATCAAAACTGATTTTAAGTGAAAAAAGAACTACTTATGACATATGTATCACAATTAAATGCCTATGGAAAACCCCTACAAGGGACCTATGTGTTAGTATATGGATTTTTTCAAGTCTTTTGCGTCAAGAAGATGTGACCATAAGAAAATGTGACCATATCCCATAGTGTTTGCTTTCCATCTTTGATTATTTGTAAACTATTATGGATGTTCCACTAAGACAATTCATCACAACAAATTTTATAATATTTTACAATTTTTTATTTTTTATTTTTTTTGGTTCTATATTGTCTTGTTTTAGTTTAAGTTACAAATTTAATATTACTAAACAAAGGCGTGCAAAAACTGATCAATCTTGTAACGCAATTGGTAGCACATAGCTCCATTTTCTCAGCTTTGGTATCCAAATGTTATATTCGACTGAGCGACATAAAAGCAAGATTGGCAGATCGCTTGGGACAGATCTGTCCAACGCTGGGCTAAGCTGTAGATCTGCTTCGAAGGCAAAGAATCGTCTTCGAATACATGTGCAGTAAAAAGTTTGGGACTCCACACGACTATTTCGGTAATATTTGAGAACACCTTTAAAACAACAGATGCGAATGGCAGGGCAGTGGTGTTCGGGTTGTAAGCAACACCATAAGGTTGGATAGCCACATTATAATTGTAAAAAGAATAATAATCGTCCTAATGTAAGAAGCAACATTCTAGTTGAATGAATCCAGAAGTACTGTTTTGACATTTCTGAACCAGTTGTAATTTTACTGTGGATGCGCACCATTGGCAGTCTGAGGAACTTAAATCTCTCCTCTGCACTCGTGAAGCCCATAAACATAATCATTGTTGTTTTGCACCTCAACCCAGTCGTCGAAATGCTGAACATCATCTATATTCTTTTCCGGGGTCTTTTTATTCTCTTTTCATTTTATTTAATTTTTTTATTTGAGTTAAAAATTTAGAACACTGGTTCAAATTGAAAAATATTAATATTAAATTTAAATATAATCAAATTTTTTTTCCAAAGAAGGTATATGAGAGTGGGTATTCTTATGTTTTGATGTGATGCCAACTCACACTAAAGGAAATTGTGGTTCTCATTATATTTGACACGTGTATCATTTTATTAATAAAGTTGGTACAAAGTTAAATCTCATTAAACCTCATTTTGATATTGCAGGCATTATAGAGAGGTACAAGAGGACAAACACGAAAATATTGATAGTATATACTGCAAGCTAATTATTCTAGCAAAGAGATTAGAGATTTTATTTGACCACCCATTATTGATATTAAATATTCTACCCAAATATATGTCAACCTTAACATAGCAGGTATATTTATAAATTTCTATTTACAAAATGTTCTACTTAAATGAGATACCTTAAAATTATAAACTTATGTTATTAGTCTCATTTCCTTTCAAAAAAATTATTAGCTTTTTTTTTTTTTTTTTTTTAAATAATTTAAAAAAACATATAAAGTTAAAGTTTAAAATATAATTTTACTTAATAAACACCCATATAAATTTAAAATACAATTTTACAAGATAAACATCAAAACACGTCCTCCTCAATCAATTTAATAACTATAAAAAAATTCAAATTTATGCGTCTGGTTTCTTTATTCGTTTCCTTATTTTTCTTCCGAAATCATTGAAGAGTTGTCGGTTTTATTAGAAACAAATAATATAATATAATATAATTGAATCCCAAAATGATATCTAAAATAATGCAATGTGTAAACCCCCATACTTAAATTCAAAAAAGAGTGAAGGGATCTCTACTTGAATGGTTCATGATGCACGATACTTGCTAAGGTTTTGCAAATGGGGTAGCAAGCTAAGTAGGCTTGATTGTGGGGAAAACTCCACAGTTAATCTGGGTTGGTGACCTCCCGGGAAGTCCTGCTTACAGGGTGCAAGCCCCGGAAGTGATGATTGACGCTATGTGATTCATTTCACTAGTTTCAATCCCACTTCTTCACCCCTGATCAAATCTCCTTTCACTCTAAAAAAATTTACATCTCAAGAAATTTGATTAATGATTATATCTTCATAGAATTGATGATTGACGCTATGTGATTCATTTCACTAGTTTCAATCCCACTTCTTCACCCCTGATTAAATCTCCTTTTGCTCTAAAAAAATTTACATCTCAAGAAATTTAATTAATGATTTTATCTTCATAATCACATCGCATAACATAAACTCACTGGGCATGAGCTTAGCTAAACACTCCTCTGACTCGTCACGCTACTTTTATATTGCTAGGCCCTGTAAAGTTTTTGATGAACGGAGTTGCTGGTATCTTCTGAGGCCGGGCGAACTTGACCTTTTATCATGATCTATATTTTTACTTCTTCACCCCTGATTAAATCTCCTTTTACTCTCAAAAAATTTACATCTCAAGAAATTTAATTAATGATTTTATCTTCATAATCACATCGCATAACATAAACTGACTGGGCATGAGCTTAGCTAAACACTCCTCTGACTCGTCATGCTGCTTTTATATTTCTAGGCCCTGTAAAGTTTTTGATGAACGGAGTTGCTGGTATCTTCTGAGGCCGGGCGAACTTGACTTTTTATCATGGATCTATATTTTTTTCCGGGGTTTTTTTATTCTCTTTTCATTTTAGGTAACTTTTTATTTGAATTAAAAATTTAGAAAACTAGTTTAAATTGAAAAATATTAATATTAAATTATAAAATTTAAATATAGTAAAAAAAAAATCCAAGAGTGAAGTTTAAGAGTGATCATTTTTCTGTTTTGATATGATATCAGTTTACATCTAAGGGAGTTGTGGTTCTCATTATATTTAACACATGTGACATCATTTTATCGATCATGGCATGAAGCGGACACAAAGTTAAACCTCATTTGCCATGAAGCAGACACAAAGTTAAACCTCATTTTGTTATTGCATGCAGTATAGAGAGGTAAAAGAAGACAGACAGGGAAATATTGATAGTATAGATTGCAAGCTAACAATTATAGCAAAGAGATTAAAGATTCTATCTAACCATCCATCACTGATGCTTAGAGATTCTACTATAATAGTTTTTTTTGTCAACTTATATAGAAAGAAAGAAAATTATTTTAACATCGACCTGGCTAAAGATATCCTATGGGACAGATTGTTTCTTCACTTGGTTGATTTATTTGACTCTTTTCTTGTGAAGCCTCACCATAAAAGCTCCTAGCTTCTAGACAAACCCTTAGCTAAATAAATTATCCTCGATGTATATTAACATTAACATATCCCATGTATTTATATAACTTACTATTTACAAAATATTTTACTTAAAAAACTAGCTTGAAATTATGAACTTACTGTTAGCTCCATTAGTTTATGCATAATTGCTGCCTAAAATTATGGAATTTAAACTGCAGTCTTTCCTTAACTTATGGAAACCAACTGCAGTAGTTTCCTTAAGTTAAGGAAATCAGTTGCAGCTAATAAATTTATTGTTAGGAGCTACTGAAGTGGTCCATTACTCCCATCTGGAGTTCTCTGCCTTGATTTGTGGGACATCTGACACATAGCTATCAGAAGATTGATGGAAGCTTAGCTATAAATTCATCTGTTTGGTCCCCAAGCTCATATCTCAATCCCCTTCAGTTTTACACCATCTAGCTGAGATAGCAGAGCTTGGAAGTGCCTTCAGAATTTTGTGTTCTTTTGCTTGGACAGAAGCTGGAGTGCTGAAGGAGAAGCTTGTGGACTGTGGCCTGCATCAATACATCACCAATGGCTGGAGGTAACTCGTATCCCTGGACAATAAGGTTTAATGATTCTTTTCAGTTATTCCGCATATAGAAGAATCATTGTTGAAATTGAAGAATTTCTTACATTTGGTATCAGAGCCTTAGCATATATCTCTGCCTTGGTGTGCGTTGTGTGCATTCATTGTTTTGCTTTCGAATCGCATAAAAATTCCAATTAATAGGCTGCTGCCCGGATTTGGATCAGCTTCAAATATGGCTTTGTTCCGTGTCTCTTTTCTCTTTACGCTGGTCAATTAGTGCGAACGCCATTTTTATGCTTTCTTATATTGGTTTTTAAGCATTCAAGTAATATTCGGTAGTCAATGAAATGGGAGCAATGAGGCGATTTAATACCCTATATGTCCGGGTCCAAAACATCAGAGTTTAACTTATTTAAACGGGATCACACCTTGACATACATAACATTATTACTTGCCCCAATTTCCTGGAGCTGGCTTAGGAGGTTCCACCGTGGCGTCGAAAACTCTGCCTTCTCTTTCTTCCGTGGATTTATGTTACCTGCTGCTGTATTTAATTTGTTGATTGGTGATCCATGGAGATTTTGGTGATCAATGGGGATGTTATCATATATCCTCGGTAAAATATGTACCCTGCATTTCATTTTTTCCACTTCAGCAGAACATTCATTGAATGTATTCATGAAGAACTCGAATAAACGTAATTGGCTAAAATCATAAAGAAGGTAAACATAGGTCTTCTTTTCTTCTCCCAAACACGATTTGTAAAATAGATCATTTTACAAAAAAATTACAAGTCCTAAAATATTTAAATATGTGCACTCCATTCCTTGTTATTGCATAAAACTTTACGTTAGGGAGATAACCAGATATATGGATGTTTGGCTGAAAAAACATTGCACAAGTTTAAGACACGACAAAATTGAAAGATCATCCATCGTGGAGCATGCCCATAACACCGACTATGTAATACATTTAGAAGATACAATAATCATTGTGAAAGAAGGAAATTACACCAAAAGAAAAAAAAAAAAAGGGAAACTCTATAAATAAAGTTATATCCCAATAATATCGTTCATGATGATGGTGCAAAACTGGATGAAATTTAGATTCCGTTCATTCACACATTGTAACTCATGAAGGAATATTGCACAACCTTAATGATTTATCCATTAATTAAGGTTGGTTATTCAACATAATAAGTGATTTTTCACCTGGGAATATTTATTTTCATGCCAAACTGGAGCTGTTGAGGCGCAATTCAGATCTAAGACCTGCTGCTTTACCATTTTTTTTTTATTTTTCAATGTCTCTGTTCTATAGCCGGCACCACAAGAAAGCCTCTGTCCTCAGAGGGTAAAAGATTTAGCGTGTCGGGCATTAGTCTGGGGCGTAGTTGTTTCTTATTCGGTTTCCATGCATGAGGTTAGTCTCTTAAAGAAGTTTTTAGTACAACGGCTCAAACTGGGTGCTTGATTTTACTGTGGTTTTATAAGATAACCATAGATTGTTTCCTTTGAAAATTCGCATTTTTCATTTTGCATAAGTGATTCCGATATCGTAAATTTCATTTCGATTCTATAATGCAAAGTCCATCTGAATTCTTTATTTCAATGGCATTTTAGAATATGGGCATTTTTTATTTATTTTGTTGCACAGAACGACTATCGGGTTTCTGGTGTTTTATAATTTTAAATGCCAGACTTAAGGAGATCCATTCTTATCATCTTTTCAAAGAGAATGCATACATAATTTTGTACCTTGCCATGGAAATAGTTAAGCTCTTTAAATATAAGAATATTTCGAAGTGTACGGTTCTGTAACAACTATAAAACCTGTAACAGCTATCCAACAAGACTCTCTTAAAGTGATTTCGAGGTGTTTATCATGACCTCAATCTTTGCCAAATTCAATCTGATCGTCTGCATTGGAATTGTCATATCATTGAAAGTATTGGCATCACTGAAAACTGTCATATCATATTATGGAATGTATTGTCAACGAGGAGCAATTGACAACGCAATTCATGAAGTATTCCATGGAGGACATAAAGTGTTATGTTGATGTAATAAAGTTACGTTATGTTATTGTCACAGAAATGTTTGTCCAGAAAGGAAGGGTCATACAGTCAGTTTGAAGTGATGTTTTGATGCGCTATACATCTTAAACAATATAGGTGTTGAAACTTTCGAGATCAAAGCATGTAGGAATTTTGTGCCATAGTTATAATATCGATGTCACTGTTTTTGGCATTTTCTTTAATGAATTTCAGTTTTATGATTCTGTAAATTTATTCCAATATGGAAAGCTTGTTTACTGGTCTATATATATAACCAACCTTATATTTAGACCTCTATTACAATCAAGAGTCCCGAACTTAATTTAAAAGGGTATTTTACTTGATTGCAATATATAGGAGCATTGCTAATTTTGCATTAGCAAATGGGTTTATGTTAGCATATTTTGGAATTTGATTATTTTGCAGAGTGTTTTGTTTGGTTTTATATTTACACTGATTGCAAAATAAAGTTGCTTTGCAACTCTTCATTAGCAAAAAGTTTATGTTTGCAAATTAAAGGAAATAGTTTATGCATTCTTAAATATTTGAATATTTCACTATTTGAACAGTTGAAATAGTTTAGTCTTTGAATTTGCAGTTTTGTTTGCAAATTGTTTAGAGCCCATTTTGTAATTAATTTAAGAATTAGTCTTAAATAAATTATGGGACAATGAGACTAAGGAATGTAAATTTGATTTTAATTCCATTTATCTTGTGAGCAAAATAGCTTGTTTGCTGGTCTATTTTGTTGTTTTATAAACTTAACCCGGAGATTGACTGAAGCAGCATAGATCTACTTTGCACTTGCATAGAAAATGCAGTTCGAAAACTAGCTGGCTTGACTTCAGGCTCCGTCCTTAAGCTTATAAAACAACAATCAATTTGTAGTCATTTTCGGTAATGCTGACTGCTTTTGATTTTGCTGGAGAATTATTACAGTTTTATGGAGTTTATTAAAATGTAATTTTGACTTACTCCTTTCAGTAAACATTATTTTTCTCTCTGGTTAAGTTTTGTTTATGCAACAAAATTAATGTCTAGTGATCCATGTAATTTTAATTAATTAGAGAGTAGCCACAGCATCTTTAATTAAATAAAATTATATATTGATTGGCAAGATCACATAAAGATTATTTAGACATTAAATTGTAATTAATTACACTGAATATAATAATTTTTTATCCCACAGGAATTTTTATTATATTTATGTGATTAATTAGGATAAAATTTCATAACCTACCCACAGGAGTTATGAATTAATAAGTTTTATCATAAAGTTTTATTGAATCTGCTTGAATTGAAAATTTAGCCCACAGACAATTTTCATGTCATTTGATTCAATTCTTTTTAACATGTTTTACATTGGTAAAACATGAAAGTTCATAAAGTTTTATTGAATCTGCTTGAATTGAAAATTTAGCCCACAGGCAATTTTCATGTCATTTGATTCAATTCTTTTTAACATGTTTTACATTGGTAAAACATGAAAGTTCATAAAGTTTTATTGAATCTGCTTGAATTGAAAATTTAGCCCACAGGCAATTTTCATGTCATTTGATTCAATTCTTTTTAGCATGTTTTACATTGGTAAAACGTGAAAGATCATAAAGTTTTGTTGAATCTGCTTGAATTGAAAATTTAGCCCACAAGCAATTTTCATGTCATTTGATTCAATTCTTTTTAGCATGTTTTACATTGGTAAAACATGAAAGTTCATAAAGTTTTATTGAATCTGTTTGAGTTGAAAATTTGGTCCACAGGCAATTTTCATGTCATTTGATTCAATTCTTTTTACCATGTTTTACATTGGTAGAACATGAAAGTTTATTAAGCCTCAACATAAGCATGTGATTCTTTATTTTGATGCAGCAGTACAACCTGCAAATTTCTCTGAAATTCGTTCTGACATTCCCGAACTTGAGGAAGTAATCTCGTTTGTCTGTTATGAATCTAATATGGTTAACGTTAATAGCTAGTGAGAAGTGAGCAAAGCATCTTATCAGGAAACAAGATGGGCTCGCATGTGGAAGCTATAATAACATGTTATTTAACTTTAAGTAGTGGCTTTGTTTTGGAGTTAGAAAAGACCTTTTATGTTCCAAGTTTTTCTAGAAACTTGATTTCAGTTTCAAGGCTTGTACCTTTGGATATTCCTTAAACTTTTCAGAAGAATCTTTCAGTCTATTCTATAAATCTGATTATGTTGGGAATGGTATTTTGTCTAATGGTCTTTACTGCAAAACAAAGTCACATATGATTCAATGCATGTTCGCAGTGGCACTAAAAGATGATGATTGATAACACTTCTTCATGAACAACACATCTTCATTGATTCCCCTCTAATCATGGTGAGCAATTGGTTTGCAAGCTCAAGAAGTCATTGTATGGTTTAAAACAAGTATCCTCCCAATGGTATTTGAAATTCCATAATGTAATTTCTTCTTTTGGTTTTGTAGAAAACATTATGGATCAATGTATATACCTGAAGGTTAGTGGGAGTAAAATTTGTTTTCTTGTTTTATATGTGGATGACCTTTTGCTAGCAACCAATGATAAGGGTTTGCTACATAAGGTGAAACAATTCCTCTCTAAAAGTTTTGATATGAAGGATATAGGTGAGGCATCTTATGTCATTGGCATTAAGATCCATAGAGAACAGATTTCGAGGCATCTTGTGTCTCTCAAAGGAAACCTATATTAATAAAATTTTAGAGAGATTTCGGATGAAGGATTGTTCACCAAGTGTAGCTCCCATAGGGAATGTTGGGACGATGTCAGAGTGATCCAGGTTTAGACCACTGGAGAGCTGCAAAGAAAGTAATGAGGTACCTTCAAGGGACCAAAGACTACATGCTTATGTATATCCTGTTTGAGGCTGCTTTACATGGTGTATGACTTAAGAATTTCATTTCTGGGCTTAGAATTATGGATTTTATCTCTAAGCCATTGAGAATATATTGTGATAATTCAGCTGCTGGTTTTATGGCTAAAAAAAAAAGAAAAAGTGGGAGTTGAAATAAACACATCGACATTAAGTATTTAGCTATAAGGGAACGTGTTAAAGAAAAGAAAGTGGTCATTGAGCACGTCAGCACTGAGTTAATGATCACTGATCCTTTGACTAAGGGCATGCCATCGTTTAAATTCAAGGATCATGTATTGAATATGGGACTTGGTTCCATTATGCAGTTTTTCATTGTATGGACAATGTTAATGAAATTCTTAATTATTGTGATGTTTTTTCTCATATTTATGTGCACCTTAAGTTGATTTGAGAAAATTCATTTAAGAAGGACCAAGAATAAACATAGGGTTTATTCATCAAGAAATTGTTGCCACATAAATTATAATAAGAATAAATACATAGTAATACATGGAAGATAATACTCGTCATAAGAGGACTTATCGCCATGATTCATGTATCTATTACTTAATACAGATTATCAATGGTTTTTAAGTTGAGACATTAAGTTTGGAAGTATGGACCAAGTGGGAGAATGTTAGCTCCATTAGTTTATGCATAATTGCTGCCTAAAATTCTGGAATTTAAACTGCAGTCTTTCCTTAACTTATGGAAACCAACTGCAGTAGTTTCCTTAAGTTAAGGAAATCAGCTGCAGCTAATAAATTTATTGTTAGGAGCTACTGAAGTGGTCCATTACTCCCATCTGGAGTTCTCTGTCTTGATCTGTGGGACATCTGACACATAGCTATCAGAAGCTTGATGGAAGCTTAGCTATAAATTCATCTGTTTGGTCCCCAAGCTCATATCTCAATCCCCTTCAGTTTTACACCATCTAGCTGAGATAACAGAGCTTGGAAGTGCTTTCAGAATTTTGTGTTCTTTTGCTTGGACAGAAGCTGGAGTGCTGAAGGAGAAGCTTGTGGACTGTGGCCTGCATCAATACATCACCAATGGCTGGAGGTAACTCGTATCCCTGGACAATAAGGTTTAATGATTATTTTCAGTTATTCCGCATATAGAAGAATCATTGTTGAAATTGAAGAATTTCTTACACTTACTGGCCTCATTTCTTTTCAAAAAGATCATTAGCTAATTTTTTTTTAATTATGTCATCTTCATTTAACATAATATAATGCGAGTAACTTCAAACAAAAAAAATTATAATTAAAATTATAAATTTAAAATACAATTTTACTTGGTAAACACCGAAATAAATTTAAAATACAATTTTACACAATACACACCAATAAACATCAAAATACATCATCAAAATACATGCTCCACAATAAATTTAAAAAAATAAAAAATTCAAAATTACGCGTCTAGTTTCTTTATTTGTTTTGTGAATTTTTTTCCGAAGTCATTGAAGAGCCATTAGTTTTATCAGAAACAAAAAAAAGTCCGAATTCAATGAAGAGTAGTCAGTTTTTATCAGAAACAAATAATATAATTATCAGAACCTCCGAATTCAAAGTCAAAGTCCTCGCCATCGTGATTAAATATGCAATTTTTTAAAGCATCGTCTACCTACTCGATTTCTGGAAGGCGTTCAATGGGCATTTTTATATTCGAACAAACTTCCATCGTCGGCATTATAATCTTGCAATTATTATCATTGATTACTAAGAGTTTCAATTATAATAATTTATAATTGAGACATTTTTTTTTTATAATTAAAGTTTTAAATTTGATTTTAATTTTTTATTATAATTAATATTATAATTTTAAAGTTTTTATAAAATTTTATATTTTTTTTATTATTAAAAATTTATCTATAAAATGAGATTGGTTTATTGATTAAATATCAGTATAGATTCATTTTAATTGTGATTTTATCAAATTTTAGGAAAAATAAATCTGTTTTTATTTTAAAAGAAATTTACTTCTTAAGAATTTGATCCCTCTCCACCTTTAGTAGATGTTAGAATGAATCTAAGTTAATTTAATTATTAATTATAATTATAACAATTATTAATTATTAATTTTCTCTTGTTCATGTTGCAGCTCAGGTTTTGGCCACTTTCAATCTCCTTCTATAAGGATAACAAGTGAATAATCAATGCAGGGTCGTAGCTATAGAAGTTGACCACTCATACTCTCATACCCCTCCGCATATTTTGATCGAGCATCTAGGGTGAATATGGGGGGAGCTATTTTATGTATTGGTGAAGATCATTATTTTAAGTTTTAGAGTGGTCTTAGCAGGGATCAAACAATTATGTAGAGTTATATAGTCTCCAAATTATTTTGTTTGCCATTAAAAGTGGATGTAGATATTTACATATAGAATTATTATTATTATTATTACTAGCACCTGATGTTGCAAAGGAAATGTCCTAAAGCCATAACATAGGTTAGAGCAGCAGAAAAGAATGGAAAGCTACAAAGATCAGAGTAGCAGAGAAGAATGGAAAACTAACAAACATTGAATTCAACTTATTCAGCAACCATATATACATAGTGAAACATTCAAAGTTAATTTTGATCATGAAGGGAATTCTCTGTGGCCAAAATAATAAACTCCTCACTGCATATGAAATGAAAAGAATCCTAGTATGTTGAATGAAATATTAGATTAATATATGTGAAGTTTGGACCTCATCCTCACTAATAAAATTGACTACAACTGATAAGGACTCAATAAAAACCCCACTGATTTGGTTCATGTTTTTGATGCAGACAAGATTAACATGTTCATTCAAAATTTAAAATTCGATAACATATTGACTTTTGAAATCAAACTTTTTGCTAATATAACGTATCAAAAGCAAGAGCCCAGGCCTTCATATCACTTGTCACATGTTTCTCTGAATCTTTTCCACTTGGCCATGCATGACTCGTGCCTTTACCAAATCCCCACTCTGAAATCAAAATAAAAGTGACACAACACTTTATATAGAACCAAGTATGTTTCTAAAAATATAAAGCTATATTATCTATCTGAGCTCTCCCCTAGCTCTTCATGTCCTTTTCTTTTTGTGTGCCTTGTATTTTGGCACGTTCCATACCTTTGAATCCCTTGGTCCACTTCATCACTAGCATGTTATAACATGTGTGCCCATATCCTCCTCCCGAAACATCTTCCCATCACAACAGATGGAACAAAACCAACCATCCTCCTAGTCTTGTGTTTGCCAAACACATTTCCTTGCCATCACGGCTCCTCCTCATTATCACTCTAATCAATATAAGACCAATTTTAATCACTATAATCCCTCCTTCCCATGACTAACTACCCTCCAATGTGGGGTCCATAAGTACTAGTGCTCTCTCCATGTTATACAGTCTCGACGTCTGTTAATTGACCAATATCCACAAAATCATAAAACATTAGTGAGCAAGGAATCATAGTTGTTGGACGTTTTAGAAAATTTCTACTTTAAATATGAGATCCACACGTGTCATACAACTTCACTGAGAAACTCCATGTCTTGAGGGACACTATAGTACTTCTTTCTTTCATTGATAATCTCGAGTAGAAGCACTCCAAAACTAAATACATCTACTTTCTCTATTAACTCTCCGCGTAAGGCGTACTGAGGCACAATGTAACCACTACACAATCAAATCTCCATCTCTTAACCCTCTTAAGGGTTAAGAGGACATTAGCTCAATGCTCTTCCCTTCTGCTCCTATATTCTCGGGCCTTGCAAAGTTCAGCGTGCTTCCCTTTTCTAATTTGATAATTGCAGAATCCAGATGCTCCTATATTCTCATGCCTTGTAAAGTTCAAGTGAGCTTGACCTTTTATCATGGTTCTATTTTTCCTCGGGGTCAAGTTTAAATTTTTGTGATTATTTTTTTATTTTATTTAAGTTTATTTAAATTTTTATTTGGGTTAAAAATTTGGAAGGATGCTTCAAATTGAAAAATATGAATATTAAATTGTAACATTTTATTATAATAATAAAAAATTCTTGGAAGGTTGTCCAAGAATGAGGTTTTTTTCTTTTGATATGATGCCAACTCATAGGAAAGGGGACTCCACTTTCCATTATATTTGACCCATTCCATGCACTCTTGTCACTTCATCAATCATGACACAAAGTCAGCACAAGCCAAACTTCATTTGAATATTGTAATAGGTATAGGGAGGTACAAGAAGGCTCAATAGGGGAATTCTAGCAAATTCTAACAAACTGAGGAAAAAATTGATAGTATAAACCTCAAGCTAACCATTCTAGTCAATAGATCAGCAAACATCTCATTCTCACATGAGAGTAGTGACTATCCATAGTTGATGCCCCAATTTTGCACAATAGATGTTATGATACTGGTTTTTTTAAACCAACACTAACAATCTTTTTTTGTTTTCTTATGTCATTATATCTCAACTTATATCATTTGTTTGATTTACTTTTAATAAAATTAGCAATAGAAAATTTCTAATATATATAATCCTCATTTAACAAAAATAAATAAATAAAAATTTAAAATATAATTTCAATAATAAATCAGTGCTATCATATAAATTAAATAATTACTAAATACTGATAAACATAAAGTAAGACACACACTTCATAATAAATTTCAAACATTAAAAAAATATATTAGAACCATTTAATTTAACTTCCTTCCATAATAATATTAATAATAATAATTTGTAAAAAAATCAAATTTACCATTCTTATTTCTTTATATTTTTCAAAGTCATTGAAAAAGTCGTTCAAATTTACAATTCATGTTTCTTTACTTTTCTCAAAGTCATTGAAGAGTCGTTCAAATTTACGATTCTTTTTTTTTTTTTTTTCGAAGGTGGCAAAACCTATCAAACTCAGGTGTCAAACCAACAGTGAGGACAGCCATCTCTGGCTGCTATCCGCGAATGTCGGTTTGACTCATCACTGTTATCAAGGAAAACCACGCCACCTGTAATAACCCGCTGGTGGTCCGTAAGGGAGCAGACTTTCACTCCTACCAGATGCCTCTGGGTCTTGGGCCGTTAACCTGTTTCCTTACGTCCGAGGAAGACGAGCTCTTAGCCAAGCAGAAGCAGTTTTACGGCATACTCCAGGCCGAGTTCAAATTTACGATTCTTGTACCTATTCTTGTTTCAAATTTACAATTACATATGGAATATTTTAAAGCGTCGTCTACCTATTGGATTTCTTGAAGGTGTGGAATGGGCTGTACACAGGTAATAGGCTTTATATACGAACGAGAATTTGTCGGCATTATGATCGTGTAATTATTATTTATAGTTAGGACGTTCTTATTTATAATTAAAGTTTTAGACTTATTATTTATAATTAGGATTTTCTTATTTATGTATAATTACAATTTTAAATTTATTTTATAATTGAAATTTTGTATACGAAAAGTGTGAATCTTATATATTAATTGATTATTATAATTAATATTAGTATAACCACAATAAAAATATTAATGTGGTTGATATAGTTGAAGGCTTTATAAATATAACTAAAAAAAATTAAAGAATGTCTTACTAATGCACATATTTACTTGATTAACTATGTATAAAAAGGTTATGGGTCGACTTTAACTTAAATATTAAAAAAAATAAAAATAAAAAATTGAACTTGAATATGAAGAAATTGGATCTCTCTCGGCTCATGTTAGATCCGTATTTAAGATGGATCTATATTGGTAAATAATATTGAGAAACTTATCATGGAGGAACTTATTAGAATTGGAATAATCTCAAATTCCTAGGAAATTGGTAGGCGTTGAAGTGGCACAAATCTAATTTTTTAAATTTATTAAAAGTCAATGCAACCTAACTAACTCTTTAATACACTACAACCGTTATATTTTATATTTATTAAAATTTCATCTATAAATGGATTGGTTTACTTAATGAATATTATGATGATTAAAATTTACTATGATGAATATATAGCTTGAGTGGGCCTAATGGTTAAGAGTATGTGTTTCCTCCTAAGAGGTAACAAGTTCAAAATCCAAGAGGGTATAGTGTATGTATGCCTTTGTATATTTACCAGTAAAAAAAAAATGCAAAATAATACATCTTAACTAATTATGCTAAATTTGGTTAGAGTTAATGTTTTCAAATAAAAAATAATGATATCTTTATTTTAAATATATATACAACTTAATCAAATATGGTGTAAAAGATAAATATATAAAATTTAATTTGTTGAATTTGTAGCAAGAAAACACTTCATTTGACTAGTGCCTTAGTTAAACAGAGAAAATTCGTTTTTCCACATCAAGTCATTAGTTGAGTCAGTTTAAGGTCATTTGAGTAGTTATAATAGTTGTTAGCTCACTGATCTCTCAGTTAAGTAGTCAATCAACAAAAAATAGACCCAAGCATGCATCGAATTCGAATTGCCTAGTTGAGTGGATGAAAAAGGAACATTTGTATTTATAATTGTATATTGTTGAGTGTACAATGTTTTTGCATTGAGCAAGTGATCAATTCCCCTTGGATTTGCGCAAATAGGGATTTCCCTATTATTTAGGAGCTCAATTCCTCCAAGATTGCTCAAGGAAATAGGAGGTTGGTTCAGGCTTGAATTGGCTAAGTGTTGGCCAAAGCAGACGAGGAAGTAGGAGAATAGTTTTACAGTGCAGGGCGTGCTTCAGAGTTGAAGCAAAACATTGTAGTTGTTTCTCTTTCTCATCTAAATTAATGAAAGCAGTGGAGGGGATTTTCCTAGTTGGGTTCCCCTGTAAAATCATTGTGTTCCTTGTGTTTTGATGGTTGCATGTTATTTCATGTGTTTCTATCGTGTGTTTTCCTTTTCGCAAAATAGTAGAAGAAATTTATGTCTCTTGATTTCAGTTCGATTTCATAAGCAGTAGAAAATTTCTTGTAATTTCTAGATGGTATCAGAGCCTTAGAAGACTACATAGAAACCTTGTTCCAAATCTTCTCTTAGATAAATTTCAATCTGCATGGTTTTTTCTGCAGATTCTCTTTAATGTAGGAAAAATATCTTTCAATGAATTGAGGCTAGAGTATGCATTGGAGGGCACCTCGAATTTTTGTGCTTGGAAAGACAAAATGGAAGTTGTCCTGGCTAATAATGGTGTATGGAAATATACAAAAAAGAACTTTTCCAAAACCAACAACATCAAATGCACAAGCACTTGCTCAGTGAAAGAAAGACACAACAAGAGTCATGAGGATTATTTTGTAGGGTGTTAGAGATCATGTGGCTTCGAACTTGCATGGAAAGGAAACACCTTTTGCAATGTGGAAAACTCTCACAGATCTATTCTAGAGCCACAGTGATGCCAGGAAATTGGCATTGAGAGATAAACTCAGGAGCATTTGAATGCAAAAAAATGAAACAATTCCTCAATACCTATCTAGATTCACTTAGGTTCGAGATGAACTTGGAGGAGTAGGATAAAATGTGCCATCATATGAACTTGTGATATTATCATTCCTTGGCCTTCCAAAATCTTGGCACAACTATTAGGATTTGGTTAATGGAAGAGACAAGCTACTAGATTGGGAAAGACTTTTGTCTAATTTGGTGCAGAAGGAGATCATAAGAAACAATAGAGATGGTGTCACATCCATTGCAGATGAGGAGGAAAATTGTGCTCTAGTTGGCAAAGTAAAGAAGCCCAAAGCCATTTAGTCCCAAGGTGAGGCAGAATCCAGCCAGAACAATGGCAAGAAAAATGACCTTACCAAAATAAAATGTGTTCGCTACATGAATATGGACACTATGCAACCAAGTGTCTGCATAAGAAATCCCACAAGGAGACTACATCAAGAGCATGAGGAGATGCTTTGGAATCTCAATTCAAGTTAGATTTCACCCTCTTTGCTGGTATACACTTTATATTAACTATTCTAGCCAAGTGATTAACTCAACATCTGTTCTGCCCCATAGATATTTATGATTCACTAGTTTTTTTCCTACCACATTAACAATATTTTTTGTTTTTTCATATTAATATAAGTCAATATCTAACATAACTATTATATTTTTATAAATTTATTTATAATTAGACCAACTTTTAAATATATCAAGACTTTCAATTTGTATTACTCACTAAGGGACGGTTGCTTCTTTTTTTCAGAGGAAAAAATCAAGATAGATTATATTAAGATGATATAATGTTCAGCATTACAGATGTCTCAGTGGAGACATTTTACAGATAGAGAGGAGCCTTATGAAGCATGATAAAGTCCCCGTGACGTGGACGGAGGAAACCTGTAGTTTAGGACCCCAGAGGCCGCAAATCGACAAGAATCTTGGGTCGTGAATGATCTTTTTCAAAGTGGAGATATTACCAGATAAAAACCATATATGAGTCCAGTATTAGACAAAAAAAGATATATGAGATGGGCCCTGTAGGCCGCAAAAATACAGGAACATAGGAAGTGTTCAGGAGAAAAACCGCCTGTAAGGAAAGACGAGCTAATCCGATGGGGGCATGGAGCCCGCAATAGAGATCAATATGGAGTGCAGTGGTTTGCAGGAGTGCTGGAAGACACGGTGGTTCCTCCATTTCCAGATAAACCAGCAAGTAAGGATGAAAAGAGCACGCCAGGAGGGGCGCTGTGTGCTCCACCAGAAAAAGCCATCCTGTACAGTAGGAAAAGACCGGTGAGAGAAACCATAAGTGAGAGAGAGCTCGTACCAGATTGTAGAAGAGGCAGCACACTCGAAGAACATATGGAAGTTTGTTTCTTGTTGTGCTGAGCACAGTTGACACCTGCTCGGACCGTTCCATCCTTTTTTCTGGAGAACCTCCCAAGTGAGGTTCTTGTTGGTGAAGAGAAGCCATGAGAAGAGGATTGCTTTTAGAGGGCAGGGGGCTTTCCAGAGCTTGGAGGGGAAGGTCGGGAGAGATGGCGGGAGGTTTGATGAGAGGAGAGAGTAGAGGTTTTTGACAGTGAGTGGGAGGGTGGGCTTCTCAAATGACCATACCAGTTCATCCTTTGTGCCTAATTGGGTGATTCCTTTGTGAGAGAAGCTGTTTATAACGGAAAGCCAAAGGGGGCAGAGGGGAGGGGGCAAGGCAAGTTGGTATTCATTTTTCCAGATTGGCTGTTGTGAGGACCATGACTCAATAAGCTTGTTCCAGGTGAAAAGGCCCTTTGAATGAAAAAAGGCAAGAAGAGCTGGGGGGATGGAGGATTCAAGCCTGTGCTGAGTGGGATCAATGGCAATGAGGACATTCTCGCCAGTAACAATAGACCATCTTAGATTCTGCAAGAAAAAAGATTGTATCTTCCTGAAGTTCAGCCAAATAGTGGAACCATGCCTGATGCCAATTGTGGATCTCCTGTGCCAGTAAGATATATTCCGACCTTTGAGATATTTCTGCCTGATGAAGGAGCTCCATGGATTGTTGCCATATATGCCTCGGTGGAGGGATTTGCAAAGGAGCGCTTTTCCAAAAAACCTCATGTGCAAGAGGCCCCAACCACCTGTTTTCCTTGGTCTCGTAATGGAATCCATTTTGACGAGGTGGAATTTAGAATGGTGTGAGCGGCCGCCCCACATAAAGTTAGCAGCCAAAGACTTCATTTTGTTTGTAACAGATGCGGGCAGAAGAAAGAGATGACTCCAAAATACAGCAAGTTGGGAGAGCACTGTTTGAACCAATGTGAATCTACCTGCGAGGGAGAGAAAACGCATTTCCCAGCTTGATAATTTGTTGTAGAAGCGGTCGATAATCCAGTTCCAGTCACGAGCACCATACCCCTTTGCTTTTAATCGGAAGCCCAGATAGGTAAAACCCTCATTGAGCAGCGCTTGATTAATACCAAATCGATCAGCTATCCAAAGCGCAGTTTGTAGATTTGTTCCATTATGATATAGAACCGTCTTGGATTTATTAATGGCCAATCCCGTGGCCGAATGGAACTTCTGTAGAATTACAAATAAGCAGGCCCAGGTGGCTTTGCAGAGAATGGCGAAAATCAAGATATCATCAACGAAGAGATTATGTGAGAGAGTGGTGTCCTTACATAATTTTACAGGCTTGCATCTGCCTTCCGAGACAGCTGTATTGATGTGGGTGCTGAGGCAGTTCATGACCAAAATGAAGAGAAGGGGGGAGAGGGGGCATCCCTGTCGGAGCCCCCTCTCAGCTTTGAAGAATGTTGAAGGAATACCATTAATGATGACTGAGAAATTGACACTCTCAACGCAAGCCATAATCCAACTAATACCCTGTGGCTGTAAACCAATTCTTGCGAGGAGAATTCTGAGGAAACCCCAGTCCACACAGTCGAAGGCCTTTTTCAAATCAATCTTGAGAGCAGCGGCATCCGTGTTTTTGGAGCAGATGGAGAAAAGACATTCTTGTGCCATGGCTACAGCGTCCAGGATAAGTCTGCCCTTGAGGAAAGCATGTTGCTCCTTGGTTATAAATAAATTTAGAACTTTTTTCATGCGCTCAGCGATGATTTTGGAGGTTATCTTGTAGAGGGAGTTGCATAAGGCAATCGGCCTGAAGTCCCCAAATGATGTTGATTTTGCCTTCTTGGGGATGAGGGCGATGAAGGTGGCAGAGAGGGCTCCATTTATGTGTCCCGAGCTGCGGGAGGCCTCTACCATGCCCAACAAGCCCGATTTGAAAAGATCATAGAAATGAGAAAAAAATTCAATGGGCCAGCCATCGGGCCCTGGGCTTTTATCTTTTTTAAAGCTCTTGATGGTGTCCCAAAGCTCTCCTTCCGTGACAGGTCTGAAAAACTCCTCATTTTTGTTTTCATCAAACATGATCGGCATGTGGTCGACTGCCCACATCATGTCAGAGATATCATTTTCCTGTCTTTTGTATTGTTCTTTGAAGAACCTAGTGGCCTCAGCTGAGATGTCCTGCTGAGAGTAAAGAAAACCTCCACTGTCGTCCTCAATCTTCCATATTCATAATAAAAAGTTGAAATAATTTAATAATTGTAAGAGATTCGAATTTACGCGTCTTGTTTCTTTGGTTTTTTTTTTTTTCCCAAAGTCATTGAAGACTCGTCCCTAACTCATTGAATACTCGTCATTTTTATCATAAACGGATGGTATAATCATCCAAACCTCCCCAGTCAAATCCAAAACCCTAGGCCTCATTATCAAATATGGAATTTTTGAAAACTGCGTTTACCTACCGTATTTCTGAAAGGCCTGGAATGGGCTCCATACACGTAATATGCTTTTTATGGGAACTTGCATTGTCGGCATTATAATCTTGTAATTATTATAATTGGTTATTAAAATTTATAATTAAGACGTTTTTATTTATAAATAAACTTTTGAATTTATTTTATATTAAAAAATTTGTATACGAAAGCATGATGCACATATATTATTTGATTGTTATAATTAATTTATAATTTTAAAGGTTGGTTAAAAATAGTCGAACAGAATTTAATGTTTTCTAATAATTATTTGTTAAAAAATAATGATATTTTTAAAATATAAATTTATAAAATTAAAATTATATATATAATTAATTTGATTAATTAAAACAAAATGTTATGTGAACAAATGTCATATAGAATGAGTTATAGTTTGGTAGATTATAGTAGTAATAAACCATGGTATTGGAATATAATATTATAACAAAGCTTATTTATAGATTAAGAATCTCCATGGTGAAATGGAGGTGAATCTTTATGTTTAGGTAAATGGTAATATGTTTATTGATTTTTTAATTTATATATGTTTAACATATATATAATTTTGTTTATAATTATGAATAATAATAACATAAAATAGAATTATAATTTAGTTATTTTTTATAATTTTTTAAAATTTAAATGTGATGCATCATGAAATAGAAATAGGTGTTTTGATGTTTATTATGGGTTGATGCCTATAAGTGTTTACCAAACATTTTACTTATATTGCTACACTAGTATAATCCATAAGTTAATAATGCATATGTTTTTTCTAATACTTTAATGATGCATTATTTTAAAAATAAATCTGTATAGTTGTATGTAACATCTAAGGGGCATCTAAACTATTGGTACAATACTGGTGGTAGAATTCCATGCATGGGAAGATATTTCTTCCATAAAAAAAGAAAAGAAAAAAGGATTTCTTATATATCATCATTAAGTTAATATCTT
The DNA here is from genome assembly GCA_031772625.1 of Pinus tabuliformis. Taxonomy (NCBI): domain Eukaryota; kingdom Viridiplantae; phylum Streptophyta; class Pinopsida; order Pinales; family Pinaceae; genus Pinus; species Pinus tabuliformis. Next base: position 936,652,862 of record CM062806.1, read on the forward strand.
TTGAAAATTAATAAAGTTGATACAACCTTAAAATGGATTTGGAGTTCTTCACACACACACACATACATACAAACATATCAAATGGAGTTAGTATACAAGGTGTATAAATATCTTATGAAGTTTGTATATGACCTTTACAAGTGTGTATTTCATGGTGATGAATATGTGGATCATGTTCAAAAATCTAGTCAAAATGAAGATATTAATAGAGAGATGAAAAAATTTATTTGTCGTAGTAGAAATCAACTAGTTCCTCAATTTAAAGCTAAAACCAAAGAAACCAACTCATCCAACATGTTGAGGAACATTTGTATACAAGCTCTATAAATAATTTAAGAAGTTTGTATATGAGCTCTATAAGTGTGTATTTCAATGTGATGAATATGTTGATCATATTCAAAAATCTATTTGAAATGAAGATATTAATAGAGAAATGGAAAAAATTGTTTGTTGTTATTTATACAATAGAAATCAACTAGTTCCTCAATTTGAAACTAAAACCAAAGAAACCAACTTTTCCAAAAAAACATATTCTTTGCTAGGGAAAATTTTAAGATTCATACTTATGTTAAGTGTAAAAAAATTGGTAAATTTTATTAATTCTTTAAATGACAACCATAAATTTTATTTTTATAAAATATTTGTATCTTCTAATGATTTCATATAGTTTCTAGGAAAACTTGGCCATTTTTAGAGTAAAATACATTCATCGTTTAAAATTTGTGAGGATCAATTAAAGAAAATGTAAATCCGCAAATCCTTTTTATTTTTTTTCCCAAAAACAATGTAAAAATTAACCCATAAAAAAATACATCCCATAGAATTTCACTTTTCCATGGCCTTTGTATCCTATCTTGAGTAGAAAGTCCTACTAGAAAAATCATTTTTTTGGTTCAAAGTTTCATTTAAAGCTTTTGAGTTCAAGAAATTTTAATAAAATTGTAAGGTATTCGTTTTCATTCTTTAATGATTAGCAAAGACTTTAGAACCCATCCATGGTATTGTGTTGTGAATTGAGGATATGCTCATGCTGCTTAAGCTTTATAAGTTATGTTTAGAGCTTTAAATTATCATTTCCCTCCACCAAACATGGTTAAAGGCTTGAGGTTGTTGTTTCTTTAGTATAACCATGGCAAAGGTCTTCAGACCTAATTTATAACAACTACAGTTAAAAATCCATGTAATAAAGTTAATAAATAAAAATAATAACCAAGGTCATGGGACACCTATTCCAAGCTAAATGTCGGGAAAAAATATAATGATGGTGATCAATGGTGATTAATTAATGACTATGAAAATTGGCAAAGGAAAAGAGGCATTAATTGACATTTGTTTATGAAAATAAAAGAAAATAAGAGAAAAGGAAGGTGAAAGGTCACTGATTTGCATGAGAAGGAAATTAAAGGGAAAATAGAGGAAAATGAAAAAAATAGAGGCCTCATTGATATAAAGGCTTCTAAGAATCAGTTCATGGCTTTTGTTAGTTTTAGCTTGGAGCTCTCTCTCTATTCTACTTCTCTCATACTCTTGCACACTTAGAGTTTTCTTGGAGCATTGTGACATACGTTAGATTTGGAGCAAAAAGGAAAATGGAAAGAAGGAAAGTGCAAGGGAACATCCGCATTAGTAGCTACAATGGGTTTTCTTTGCAGGTACTATGTTTCATGTATGATTTCCTTGCTAGTTTTGGCATGCATGGTGTATGCATGTGGTTGTTTAGTTATGATCTGTCATTGGCATGGAGGATTCGCTGGATTGACAACAATTTTTCCTAGCCTTGTCATTTCCTGGATAACCATGGTGTCATGGGTTTCCCTTTGTTTTATGTTTGGTTCTCATTTTCCTTATGGATATGGGTTGAGTTATTACTTCCTACAGCCTTGGTTGGACAAATTCTCTGGAAGCCTTGGAACAACTTGGGTTTAGTTACTAGCCCTAGAAGCCTTAGTTGGACAAATGTTCTAGAGCCCTTAGTGGGTTGAGTTACTACTCTTGCAGCTTGATGATTAGGGTATATGTTGTTGATAAGTATGTTATAGATTAACTTGTTGTTGTTATAAGATAGTTAGCTTGATTATTAGGTTATATGTTGCTGATAAGCATGATATATAACTTGTTGTTGTTATATGTTAATTTGCTTGATTATTAGGGTTATTACATTAAGACCTTGATGTTATATGTATCATGCTAAGTTGGATTGTTCTATGCAAATGGTTAGGGTTATGACATTCATATATGAGTCGACTTATTTGTTACATTGTGTTGTATTAATCTAGACTAACTCCGCGGATGTGATTATTCTGTATGATTGATAAATGTTTATGAACTTATGATGTGAACACATTAGTTAGTTACTGTTATGGATATCATGATCTTATTTGTGCTTGATTTGATGTATTGTAAAGTTCTATCGTGCTAACTAGATTGATTGTGCAGACAAGATAACCTCCCCTAAGATACATTAAGGTATGAGTTTGCTTATGTAGTATACTTGGTGCTTCATTGTTTAGTTATGTCATCTAGTTGGTGTTTGAGTGTTTGGTATCTATTATGCCATCTAGTTGATTTATCTAACATGGTACATTTATAGTTTGTTGAATGTTTGATTTATTATATGATATGAGTATGAGTTTCTAAGATTGCATCAAGAAATGATCTTGTTTTAAGATGGTCGTACTAACACATATGCGTTGAGATAGCTGACATGTACTTGATTATAATAGGTGATAGTTGTAGCATTGTGTCTTATGATTGTTAGTTGATTATGACCTAGTTGTTAGACTTGGTAAAGGTTGATTTCAAATTTATAGACATGATGCCTTGATTTGTGGAACATGTGACTAACATGTGTGAACAGTTGCACGGCAACATGCTTGGTATTAGAATGGAAAGGTAAAAATTGATGTACTTATATAACCAATAGTTGGGTGAGGTGACATTACATAGTAAGCCTTATTCGCAACAAGGTAAAAAAGGTAAAAGAAAGGAATTGGGCAAGAATTCCTTTGGCTATGTTTGGAAACCCTAATTCCAAACGAATGAGTGCTTTGCATACATGAATTCTTCTTAACCTTGATTTCGTCTGACATTATGTGGGTATGTGCTATATTCATGGACATGTATTTGACAGGTATAACGACTAGTTTCTAGTTATAGCTAGATCTATCAAGGGAATTGGAGTCCCTTGAAAGATGACACAATATGTCTAGCTATAAGGCAATTTGCTTGGCACAACAAGGTAAGATAAATAGTATATTGTATATTTATTTATGTGTTGACAACTATGTATTTGTGGAAATATGATGCGGGTGATTGCATGGCAAAGACTGCCATGAAATTATGAACAAGGCTCAGGTTGATCTTTCCTTGGAAAAGCTGGGAACCACGGGGATTGAGTCATGGCATCTGTTGTTAGTCTTGTGATTTTGGTATTTTATGATTTTCTTCCTCTTGATTTGCAGTTTTGTTATGTCTAGTGCATGATCGTGCCACTTTGTTTGTGGTGTCGTATTGTTATTGGTTTTCATGGTTTTATTCTTGTCTATTTCTTGTTCTTTCCTTTTAAGTTTTGAGTCTTGGGAATTGGTTGGGAAAGAGGAAAGTTGGTGGAGCTCGAAGAGAGACGAACGAAATCTAGTAGGCAATGTAAGACTAAGATGAAGCTGGTGCATGTATAAAGGAAGTTGAAGGAAAGAGTATGACAGCCAGTTGGACTGGTTGGGTCCATTGGTGTAAATAAACAATGACGGGACAATCATGAGGAAGGCAACAGGAATGATAAAGTGAATGGATGTGAGGCATTTGATTCCTTGGCTATGTTGGGAGGGGTTGTTCTCAATGTTGTGCATGGTTTTCATGGATAAAGGGAGTTATCTTAACCTTGACATTGGTATGTGGTAGTTATGTTGTGATCACAATTGTGTTAATGTCTATATATGTATACATGTATGTATGTATGTATGTCATTGTCTAAGAGGATCATGTTTTTCTTATGCTAATGTTTATATCTATGTATGTATTTATGTATCTATGTCACTATCTGATATGGTTGTCAGAGATCATTCTTGTGGAGGAATGATTTCTTATGTAGCTGAATGACATGCAGAGGTTCCTAGTTTATGAGGAATCAAGTGGGAGAGTAGTCCTGACAAACCTATGAGGTCAATATCATGTGGTTATGAGTTTATATTATGTCTATGTTATGGACAATCTATACCGAGGGATACATCAGTTGAATGAAAGTAGTGATATCCATGGCATGTTAGGATAAGCATGGTGTAACACCTTGCTCCCACATCTACCTAAGCAACCGGTCAACCGAGGTAAACATGCGATGAGAGGCCACTATGATATGATTCGACCTCCTAAGTCATGTTAAGGAAGTGGAACCAATAGAAACACACCATACAGACATTCAACATCAACATTAGGATCCTCAGGAACCAATCCAACCTTTCTGCCAACCAGCCCCTGGGTCCCATAGAGCTTTTGGACCACTTGACCTATGGACACTCTCATGCTATGGGAATGCCAACGTCCAAGGACCTATGGACGCTTTCACAGGCCTATAATCCAACATCTAGGGACTTTTTGCACAATGTTGTGCTAGTGTCCCCAGGAATTGAGCCATTTTTTGAGGCCCAGAGCTCATGTCACTACCCAAAATAGAATTACATATTTAGAACAATAAGATGATAGGGTAATGATAGTCCAAATGAAATTACTTGAATAATACCTTGAATTGACCCATACTATCCATGATAGGCATTTTGTCAAACATATCAAGAATATGTAATCTATAGGTGTAAATAACAAATCTGAGCATAGGGGTCTCATACATAGGTGAGAATAGCTGAGAGACATTTATGCCTCAACACATTGACTTCCATTTCATCCATTAGGTCATTGATACATTATTCATTCATTTACAAGTAAAAATATGAGGAGAGCCATACATAACTACTATCATAAAACATATATATAACCAACAGAAGATCAACATAAATACCATTGAAATCACAGCCATATAAACCAGTATAATACTCATAGAAATACAAGGATAAATAACCTCTTATTGATGATGCAAAATCCAAACCCAGGATGGGACTTCCATGTTCCACCCGACCATAGAATGGTTGTGCCAAATCTCTCTTCAGCCATTCACCCCCAAGCCATATTCCAAGCATGAATGTGGGATCTCATAGAACACATCAATCCAAAACCATCAAGGGCTTCCAGAGGCCATCCACCTCAACCCATCAAACAATGATTCCACTTCACGGTTGGACATCACAAAGCCATCATCAGATTGGTCTCTATCCAATCCTTCCAGGACTAATAACTCAACCCATAGTTGTCGTCGAGCTTCAAGAGTGTTTGTCCAACTAAGGCTTCTAGGATTAGTAACTCAACCCACCAAGGGCTTCCAGAGTGTTTTTCCAACCAAGGCTTCCAAGACTAGTAACTCAACCCAAGCTATTACAGAGATTCCAGAGTGTTTGTCCAACCAGGGCTTCCAACAACTAATAAATCAACACAAGCTAAGGAAACATGAGAACCATCCAAAACAAAACAAGGAAATGAAGTCGTAATTTCCATGGCTATCGAGGAAATGGAAAGGCTAGGAAATTCACTGTCAATCGAGGAAATACTCCATGCTAGTGATAGATCATGACAAAAAATCCACATTCATATGCCATGCATGCCAAAAATAGTTAGGAAAACATAAATTCAACTTAGTACCTACAAGCAAATCCAATTGTAGTTGCTAATATGGATGTCCTCTTGCGCTTCCCTACTCTTCCTTATCCTTCTTGCTCCAAAAATCCAAGTATGCCACACCCTCCAAGAGTGCTCCAAGAAAACTCTAAGTATACAAAAGTATGAGAGGGAGAGAATAATGAGAGAAATCCAAAACTGAGCTGACAAAAGGTTACCAACTGATCCTGAGAAGCATTTTTATTAATGAGGCCTCTATTTTCTTCATTTTCCTTCATTTTCCTCCTCACATGCAACATGTGACCTTTCACCTCCCTTTTCTCCTAATTTCAATTATTTTCATAAATAAATTTTCCAAAATTCTATTTTGCATTTCCAAAGCCTTAACCATTTCCTTTGCAATTTCCTTAGCCATAATAAACAGATGAACACCCACACTAGGATGTCTTGCCCAACATTCAGCTTGGAATAAGTATCCCATCAACCGTGGTTATTATTTTGCCTTTATTAAATTTTATTACATGGAATTTTCACCAAGGCTGTTACAAAATCCTCCCCCTTAGGGGAACACCATCATCGGTGTTCAACAACACCTATAACTAGAAGACTATTGCAAGAAAAACATATTGTTGATGGAACTTTATAACATAGCTCATTGTAGTATTTACAATGATGAACCTGCTGAGAATCAAAACAACATGAGAACATAAAAAACATAACATCATAATGACATGACACCCATACTACTTATTGGAGCTTTATAACATAGCTCATGGCAGTATTTACATCCATATACATATGTACATATGCCAGAATCACCAAAACATATACCAAAACATATTCCAAGACATATACCAAAACACCATACCAAAATTTCTTTGCCTCAACTGGCAAACAAGGAAGGATACATAGCCCGCATCTGATCCCCCATCTCCCGTGTAGATTCATTGGGCCCAAAGTGATTCCATTACACCTTTAATTTCTTGATTTCTCAGTTCTGGAGCATGAGCACCTTTTTCTGCAATATACACTGAGGCTTTGGCTAGAATTCTCCATCTGGTTCCACTTGCAATACACACCAGGCAATCACATGATTATCATCTTTAACATACTTTTTAAGTAATGAAACATGGAAAACATCCTGGAATTTCACTATCAGAGGCAATGCAAGTCGATAGGCTACTGGCCCAATCCTCTTAACAATATTGAAGGGTCCACAAAATCGTGGTGCCAACTTGGCACATGATCCAATCCGTAAGGATCTCTTCTTCGGTTTGATGTGCAAGTACACATGTTCCCCAACCCAAAAATCCTTGAACAACCTGTTCCAATATACATATCTCTTCTTCCTATCTTATTTTTCTTTATATTCTTCTTGATTACCTGCATTTCTTGCTCCATGTCTACCAACATGTCTGGTCCAATCAACACCTTGTTAACTAGATCACTCCAACTAATGGGAGTATTGCAGCTCTGCCCATACAATGCCTCAAACATACTCCTCCTCAAATATTCCTAATACCCATTGTTGTAAGTGAACTCTACCAGTGAAAGATACTCTTCCCACTTTGCTTGTTGATTCATCACGTACATCCTCAAAATTTCCTCCAGTATCCTATTGACCCTCTCTGTCTGCCGATTTGTCTGCAGATGATAGGTTGTACTAAAGGCAAACTATGTGACCAAACCTACAAATAAATCCTTCCAAAACTTGGAAGTGAACTTTTTATCCATGTATGACACAATCTTTTTCAGAACACTAAGAAATCTGACCACATCTCTGAGGAATACCTATGCTACATCGCTATCTGAGAATGTAGACTTCACTAGAATGAAATGTGCAACCTTTGTCAACCTATCCATAATAACCATGATGGAATCATGGTTTCTCATTGTCCTCAGCAAACCTGTGATGAAGTCCATGGAAATGACTTCCCATTTCCACTCTGGAATCACAATCAGTTGTATCAGTCCACTTGGATGCTTACACATTTCCTTCACACGCTGACAATCAAAACACCTAGCCACAAACTCTGTTACATCCCTCTTCAGATTCAGCCAATAAGAAAATCTCTTCACTCTTGTCATTGTCTTCTGATAACCTGGGTGACTCAAATATTGTTTTGCATGAAACTCCCTAAAAATCACCTTCTTGAGTTCACTACTGTATGTCACATATATCCTATCTTTGAACCTAACAAACCTATTTTCTATAAGGAAACAATCCACATCACGTGCATGTGCACCTATACCACCACATGTACTTGTACCTGTACTACCACCTATACCTATACCAATACTCTACTGCAACCTATGGATAATCTCCATATATTTGACATCTTACTAACCTACCTACAAGATCTTATCTTGTAATTCTGTCCCATAGGAGCTCATAACTTCTTATTTATTTACCTATATAGACCTACTAAGAGAATTTTCCACTCTATTCTATTTGTATTTGATGTACTTGATCTCAAAATTGAATTCATAGATTGTAGCCAACCATCAAGTCTTCCTACCATTCAGATTCAATTGGTCAAATAGATACCGCAAACCACTATGATCACTCATCAATGTAAACGTCCTGCCCAGAAGATAGTGTCTCCACATCTTCAACACATGTATAATCTCTACCAACTCAAGAGATCATGTTTCGAGGGTATTTTTTCTCGTGCTCATTAAATTTTCACGACTCATAGCATACCACATGTCCATCCTACATAAGGAATCCATCAAGTCCTTTCTTGCAAGCATATGTTCATACTACAAACTCTTTTTACGGATATGCAATCTTTAACATTGGTGCATGTGTCAATAAATGCTTAAGCTACTCAAAACTAGCCTCACACTCCTCTATCCATTCGAACTTCCTACCTTTCCTTTGCAACGATGTAATAGGATAATAAATCTATGAGAAGTTCTTGATGAACCTCCTGTAATAGCCTGCTAATCCCATGAAAGATCTCACCTCATCTAAATTCTTCGGAGCTACCCACTCCATGATGGCCCTTATCTTTTTTGAATTACGACAATGCCCTCCTTGGAGACAACATGCCCCAAGTAGTGTACCTCATTCTGAAAGAAACTATACTTGCTGAGCTTAGCATACAACTAATGCTCTCTCAACAACCTCAATGTTGCTGCTAAATTCTTGGTATTCTCTTCCTCATTTTTAGTATATACCAATATGTCATCAATGACGACAATAAAAAACTTATCCAAATATAGATGAAACACACTATTCATCAAGCACATAAATGTAGTTGGAGCATTACTTAAGCCAAATGGAACTACAATAAACTCATAATTCCCATACGTAGTCCAAAAAGTTGTCCTATAAATGTCCTCCTCTTTGATGCGTATCTGGTGATCTCTAGATCTGAGATTAGTCTTCGAGAACACTACTTCTCCCTTCAATTGATCGAAGAAGTCATCAATCCTCAACAATGGATACATGTTCTTGATGGTTACTTTGTTCAACTGTCTATATGTTAGGTCCCTATACTACTAGCGTAGTCCCGTATTTTTATTAGTGCAATCCCTTTATTGTATTGTTGTGCCCATGTAGTCCCATAATTGTTATTATTGTGCCCCATAGAAGCCCACTATTGTTATTGTTGTGCCCTTACATTATTATTGGTATGTAGGCACTGATTATATTGTGACCCCTTAGACTCCTATATATAGAAAAGAGGTCTTGTCATTTGTATCATCGAATAATTGTTCATTTGTGTAACGTAAGGGATTCCCCCCCCTCAAATAAGCTAATTTTGAATTCATTGATCTATCCCTTCTTCTATTTTGTGAGATGGTTGCATAACATGTGATATTAAAGCTCTGGATTCTAGGGTTTTGCTGCTTCAAAGCAGTCATTGTGGAATTTTCACTATAACTTTTTTCATAAAAATCTTCAGAATATGAAATTAAAACCCATGTGAGCCGAAATCTTGGTGAATGTTGTGTACAAATTTTCGATCTTGTCTCACTTTATTTTTATAGATATCATCCGAGGAAGTTAGGGTTGTTGCAAGCTCCAGAATTAGATCTCAAACAGGTGACCTTGGGAAACTCATCATAAATTTATCTTCGAGCATCGGATTCAAATTCCATAAGAAGTGATAGAAAAAAAAAAAGGAGTGTAGTTTTTTGGGTATCATCTTCAGGGCCGAAGGTCAAAACATTGATACATGGCACTTTGTACAAGTTCACTCTACTGAACAATTCTATAATCAGGCCATCGTGGGATATTGGGCATAACGATTTCTTGGAGAATCTAATATTGATAAGAATTGTGGGGTTCAAAAGAGGTCTCAGAGGGCTCCCATAGGACATAATTTCAAACATTGGAGATCCTAAACTGCAGAGATACGTCAGATTCAATATCGCTCTCCTACAAAGCGAAAAAACAAGGTTTTTACTTTTTTAAAAAATTTGCATAAGTTTTGTTTCAGAAAGTAGTCTGAAGTGATTCAAAGGAATTGTGAAGCATAATTATCATTAATTTATGACCCGAAGAAATAAAATGGAAACACCTAGTAAGCACCCAAAAATATCTACTATGACACATGAAGAAGAGGAAGAAATCAAACATGATATATCAAAATTACGAGACCAAGTGCAACAAATTTCGCTCTCACAAAAGGTAACTAAAGCTAAGATGAATGGTTTGAAAAATGGAATCAAAGCTAATATTAATGGTTTTAAGATTGGCATGGAAGCTAATATCGATGGTATAGAAAAAATACTGAAAGGAAACATGGAATATTTGAAGAAAGACATTGAAGGTTTGACAAAGTTGCTACAAGAAATAATTCCTAATGGCGAAAGGTAGTAGCAGAAACTCATGATGAGAACAAAATAAATTTTAATCATGATTTCATAGACTTCAATGTTGGATTAAAGGCCCACTATGTTCCAAAGATGGATATGAAGAAGTTTGACGGAAATGATCCCGTAACATGAATACTACAAATGGAGCAATATTGCGATCTCCATAATGTGAAAAACACACAAAAGGTATGTCTTGAAACTTTATATTTAGAACCCAATCAGTTTGTATGTTATCAATGGATTTTCTCTTGTAAAAAATTGTCACTTGGTGAATTTTTATGGTGGAAATTATAGCACATTATGAGGATACAAAGAGCAACATTGTCTTTAGGCAATTGATAAATCTCAAACAAAAGGGTTCAATGGCAGAGCACATTGAGGACTTCAAAAAATTGAATATAAGGGTAAATGATATTCCAAAGGAGCATAGGATTGATGTCTTCATAGGGAGTTTAAAGGATAACATCCAAAATGAGGCTTGTCTTTGGGAACCTGATTCATTGGAGGAGGCATTCAGGTTGGAAAGAAAAATTATGGCAACAAGGAATCCTACCACTCATAAAGTTATAAATATGGAAGTGTTGTTGCTCCTAGCCTTCCACAACCTAAAAGGTTGACACCATAAAAATTGGAATAAAAAGGAGCAAAGGGCTTTGTTATAGTTGTGATAGAAAATACACTAAAGGCCATAAGTGTGCTGAGAAGAAATTAATTTACATAGATTGTGAAGAGGAGGAAGAAAAGGATCAATAAACATCAAAAGAAGAGGATATACAACAAAAACCAACCTCAGAGAAAGAAGAAATGGATCTGGCCATATAATGTAATGCATTGGCACTTTATGGATATCATCCACCATCTGTTGGATGTGGAGCATGATTATCTTCTTTTTTCAGAGGTATCACCACATTGGACCTGAGTTAGTAATGTGGCGTAAAATGTGCACCACAAAGGAGGTTTAGGGGGGTGCGAAAACGATTATTTGGAGCCCCCCCCCCCGCAGCAGGGGATCGGAGGTAGCACACTCGAAGATAAAAATAGATGTAAAATTTCCTTGTAGAATGTTGTAATTACAAAGTCAATCTGGGTCATTCATTAGGTGGAGATCTGACGGTATAAGTTATGTTTAATTTAGGGTTTTTTCCCTAGAGGCAACACCTTGTTATATATGAGGGAATTGTATTGCGTCTATGTAGATCTATATTCTGATTGAGGAAGAGAGAGGGGATTGAGAGTGAGGAGGGAATTATAAAGGATCTGTTGTAGGTTGCATCTCTTCATTTTGCTGGATAATATAAAAGGAAGGACTGGTTGTTTCTCCATGGACGTAGCTCAAATTGGGTGAACCACGTATATATGTGTCTCTCTTGTTTTATGCATGTTATGTGTTTATATTTCTGCCATATTTTATGTTTTCCATTGCTTTGTAATATATAATTTTATAACAACTAGTATCAGAGCCGAAGATCTATTTGGATGATAAACTCGCAGCAGAGAAGGGTTACCGGTTCGAGTGGGAGCAATGACAAAAGATGGTAGGTTTAGGGTCAAAAAATTTAACGACTAGAACTACCAGTGGTGGAAGATGTAGATGGAAGATTATCTGTATCTGAAAGATCTGTACCTACCATTGAGCGGAAAGAAAAAGAAGATGTTGAGTATGACAGACACTGAATGGGATATTCTCAACAGAAAGGCACTTGGAACAATATGGCTATGCCTAGAGGTGTCAGTAGCCTTTAATATTTCAAAGGAAACGACAACATAGGGTTTAACGTCGGAATTGGCCAAGCTATATGAAAAACCATCGGCCTCAAATAAGGTATTTATTATGAAGCGTTTATTTGATATGAAGATGTCAGAAGGTGGATCTCTTGTTGATCATTTAAATGAATTTAATATAGTTACCAGTCAGTTAAGTTCTGTAGGGGTAACTTTTGATGATGAAGTTAGGGGTATGTTATTTCTATGCTCATTGCTAGAAAGTTGGAATGGTTTAGTTATGGCCATTAGTAACTATGTCTCTAGATCTAGTACTTTAAGTTTTGAAGATGTTGTCGGTGCATTCCTTAGTGAGGAAATGCGACGGAAAAGCTCTTGTGAGACATCAGGGAATGCTTTGACTGTAGAGACTAAGGGAAGAAAAATGGAAAGAGGAAAGAGCCTAGGATATCTCAGTAAGTCAAGGAAAGGAAAATCCAAGTCCAGATCGGGGATAGTGTGCTGGAAATGCGGGAAGAAAGGCCGCCTAAAGAAAGAATGCAAGTCTCGGAAGGGAAAAGAAGGAGACGCACAGCAAGAAAACAATCATGAAGTGAATGTGTCAGGTGATGTGTTGCAAGATGTTTTGATTCTTTCATTAGAAAATATTATTTATGCCTGGGTAGTAGATTCAAGGGCCTCATTCTAGGGTGATGATAAACCTTGTAAAATCATTGGAATGGGTACAGTTTTCATAAAACAGCAGAATGGAAATCAATGGCTATTGAAGAAGGTAACGCATGTTCTGGATCTAAAGAAAAAGTCTAATTTCAACAGGGTAGTTGGGAGGTGAAGGTTGTGTAACTACTTTTACAAATAAAATCTGGAAGGTCACTAAAGGAGCCCTGGTAATAGCAAAAGGAGAAAAATTTGGTACATTGTATTTATGCAATGGTATTTCTAATTCTGTTAATGCTTTAACCTCTACAGGAGAAGATATGACATTGTGGCATCATAAGCTTGGGCACATGAGTGAGAAGGGGATGCAGATTCTTCACTCAATAAATTTGTTGTTAGGTTTGAAGCATGTTGATTTAAATTCTATGAGAAGTGTGTTTATGGAAAGCAAAAGAGAGTCAGGTTCCTCAAAGTTGGGAAAGAAAAGAAGAGCGAAAAATTAGAGGTTATGCATACAGATGTATGGGGACCTGCTCAGGTATCATCTCTCGGTGGCTCTCGTTATTATGTTACTTTTATTGATGATGCAACCAGAAAAACCTAGATTTATTGTATTCGAAATAAATATTATGTATTTGATATTTTCAAGAAATGGAAAGCTTTGGTGAAAATGAGACAGGAAAAAGGTTGAAGTGTCTCATATCAAACAATGGAGGTGAATATTGTGGCAAAGAGTTTGATAAGTATTGTTTAGACAATGGAATTCGTAGAGAGAAGACATTTCAAGGAACACCACAAGAAAATGGTGTGTAAAAAAGGATGAACATGACAATCATGGAGCGTGCAAGGTGCATGAGATTGCATGTAGGATTTCCTTTACAATTTTGGGCAGATGTTGTAGATACTGTTGTTTATCTAATAAACAGAGGTCCTTCAAGTTCCTTGGATGGTGGTATTCCATAAGAGGCATGGATAGGTAAAAATGTGAACTACTCATTTTTAAAGACTTTTGGTTGTGAATCATTTGTCCACATTAATAAGGAAAATAGAACAAAGCTTGAGGAAAAATCAAAGAAATGTACCTTTATTGGATATGGTGTTAATGATTTTGATTATCGCTTTTATGATTATGAAAAACACAAAATCATTAGGAGCAGAGATGTCATATTCAATGAAAAGGTTTTGTATAAGGATCAGTTGTAGGAAAAGAAACCAGAAAAAGAAAACAATGAATACACATTTCTTGATGAGATCACAAAAAAGTGAAGGTGCCTGAAAATCATAATGATCAACAGCCATAACAAATACAAAAACCACAACAGCAACAAGCACCTCAAACACTTGAAAGTGGTGTTAGAAGATCTACCAGGATAAGTAGACCCCCTGAATGATACTCTCCTTCATTATATTATGTATTGTTGACTGATTCTGGTGAACCAGAATGTTATGAAGAAGTAGCGCATGTAGAAACTAGGAAGAAGTGGGAGCAAGCCATGAAAGAAGAGATGGAATCCTTAGCACATAACCAGACTTGGGACTTAGTCAGGTTGCCTGCAGGAAAAACAACGTTGCAGAATAAATCAGTTTACAGGTTGAAGAAAGAAAATGGAGGTAGAAAAAGGTGTAAAGCTAGACTTGTGGTGAAGGGGTTTGCACAGAAAAAGGATATATACTTTGATGAGATATTTTCTCTTGTTGTTAAAATGACTTCAATAAGAATTATTTTAATTCTAGTAGCAGTCGAAGATTTGCATCTTGAGCAGTTAGATGTAAAGACAATCTTTCTCCATGGGTATTTGGAGGAAGAGATATATATGCAACAACCACAAGGATATGAGGTAAAAGGGAAGGAGAAACTAGTGTGCAGGTTGAAGAAGAGCTTGTATGGCTTAAAACAAGCTCCAAGGTAGTGGTATCTAAAATTTGACAGGTTTATGTCTGAATAAGGTTATACTAGATGTCACTCTAATCATTGTGCTTATCTCAAAAGGAAAAATGATGGCGGCTATATTATATTGTTATTGTATGTAGATGACATGCTTGTTACATGTTCTAACATGCATGAAATAAATGTGCTCAAAATAAAATTGGCAAACTCATTTGTAATGAAGTATTTAAGTGCTATAAAACAAATCCTTGGTATGAGAATAACTAGAGACAGGAAGAATCGAAAATTAACATTGTCTCATAGTGAGTACATAGAAAAGGTGTTGAAAATATTTAATATGCAGAATGAAAAACCAGTTAGTATACCTTTGGATAGCCATTTAAAACTAAGTAAGGAGGTGTGTCCCAAAACTTAGGAAGAAATAGCTTATATGTCTAAAGTTCCATATGCATCAGCACTTGGAAGCTTAATGTATGCAATGGTTTGCACAAGGCCTGATATTGTACATGCAGTGGGAGTTGTAAGCAGGTACATGACAATCCAGGAAAACAACATTGGATGGTGGTGAAGTGGATTCTTAGGTATTTGAGAGGTACCACAAATCAAGCATTATGCTTTGGTGGTTCAAACATTTCTCTACAGGGATATGTTGATGTAGATATGGCAGGTGATAGAGAGAACAGGAGGAGCACAATAGGGTATGTGTTTTTTGTAGGTGGAACAACTGTTAGTTGGGTTTCAAAACTGCAAAGTGTTGTTGCACTCTCAAAAATGGAAGTAGAGTATGTTGTTGCTACAGAGGCTAGTAAAGACATGATTTCGTTACAAAGGTTTCTGGATGAATTGGGTAAGAAGTAAGAGGTGGGCAGGTTATTCAGTGACAGCCAAAGTGCCATACATCTTGCAAAGAACTCTGCATTTCATTCCAAGACTAAACATATACATCTCAAGTACCATTTCATACGCTCAGTGTTGGAATATGGACAGTTGAAGTTGGAAAAGATACACACTAGCCAGAATCCTACAGATATGTTAACAAAATTTGTAACTAGGGAGAAGCTGGGATTCTACTCAGTTTCAATTGATCTTCAAGTATGATGAAGAAGATGAGAAACAACTAGGTCAAAAGTAGAGCCATTGTCCAGCAAATGGAGCAGTGGTGGAGTTGTTATAATCAGTCTCCAAGTGGGATATTGTTAGGTGTAGAGCCTGATTATCTTCTTTATTCATAGGTATCACCGCATTGGACCCCAGTTCATAATTTGGCGGCAACGCTAGCCGTAAAATGTGTGCCACCAGGGGGGTCCGCTGTGGGGGGGGCACGACGATAATTATTTAGAGCCGCCCCCTAGCAGGGGATTGAGGGCAGCACCCCCAAAGCTAAAAATAGATGTAAAATTGCCTTGTAAAATGTTGTAATTACGTAGTCAACCTGGGTCGTTCATTAGGCGGAGATATGATGATAGAAGTTAGGTTTAATTTTGGGTTTTTTTCCCTATATGGCAACCCCTCTCTATATTTCAGGGAATTATATTGCATCTATGTAGATCTGTATTCTTAGTGAGGAAGAGAGGGGATTGAGAGCGAAGAGGGAATTACAACAGATCTACTGTGGGTTGTATCTCTTCAATTTTCAGGATAATATAAAAGGAAGGACTGGTTGTTTCTCCGTGGACATAGCCCAAATTGGGTGAACCACATATATTTGTGTCTCTCTTGTTTTATGCATGTTCTGTGTTTATATTTCTGCAATATTTTATGTGTTCCATTGCTATGTAATATATAATTTTATAACACCATCCATCACATCATCTTTAATAGAAAATTCTAATGTTCAAGCAGTGGAAGCTCACATCGAGCATAAAAATAAATATCTCCAACTCTTAAAGGAAAACCTCACTTTGGTGCATAATCAAATGAAACAATATGCAAATCAACATTGCAGTGAAAGAAATTTTTATGTAGGTGACTAGGTATTTTTACGGCTACAACCATACAAACAAATGTCCCTCAAGCAAGCTAAGAAGGATAATCAATTATCAACAAAGTACTATGGTCATTGCAAGGTGTTGCGAAAGATTGGTACTATGACATACAAATTGGAGCTTCCTACATCTTCCTGAGTGCACCGAGTTTTCCATGTTTCATGCTTAAAGAAAGTTATAGGTGATAAGCTCCCAGTTCAAACAATATTTCTGAAACTTGATGAGGAAGGAAAATTCATATTGGAACCTGAAGCAATCATGGAATCAAGAACTCGACAACTATAGAATCGATCAATTTTAGAGTATCTCATCAAATGGAATAACTTATCTGTTGAAGATTCCACATGGGAGGATGATAATTTTATATAGAAGCACCCATAACTGGTAAAGCGTTGAGGACAACACTTTTTTGGAGGAGAGGGCCATGTTAGGTCGCTATGCTACTAGTGTAGCCCCATATTGTTGTTAGTGCAACCCCCTTATTGTATTTTTGTTCCCATGTAGTCCCCATATTGTTATTATTGTGCCCTATAGAAGCCCAATATTGTTATTGTTATGCCCTTACAATATTATTGTTATGTAGGCTCTGATTATATTGTGACCCCTTAGACTCCTATATATAGAAAGGAGGTCTTGTCATTTGTATCATCAAATAATTGTTCATTTGTGTAATGTAAAAGAGGTTTCCCCCTCGAAGAGGCTAATTTTGAAGTCGTTGATCTATCTCTTCTTCTATTTTGTGAGCTGGTTGCATAACACTCTAGTCAGTGCATAATCTGAGAGTACCATCTTTCTTCTTCACAAATAATACTGGTTCTCCCCAAGGTGACACACTTGGCCTAATTTATCACTTGTCCAACATTTCCTTCAATTTTAGCTTCAACTCTACCAACTCAGGTGTGCTCATCCTGTAAGGTGCTTTTGATGTCGGAGCTGCCCTTGGCACCAACTCAATAGAAAATTATAATTACCTTCGAGGTGGAAACTCTATAATGTCCTCAAGAAATACATCTTTGAACTACCGTAAAACTGGTTACTTGCTCAAAATATCTACATCCTCAACTTCCTTACCTTTGTCACTAGAAATGTGTACTAGAAATAACACAGCCTTTTCTGCGACTACATTTTTCTTTCATAGTCATTACCATCCTAATTGATGTGGATTTATTCTTACCCTATAAGTCTCTTGGTTCTTTCATAGTCATTACCCTCCTAATTGATGTGGATTTATTCTTACCCTGTAAGTCTCTTAGTTCTTCATTGTGATCCACACATTCAATGGCCTTGTCATAACAATCCACCTTGGTTCTATGAAGGTACAACCAATCCATTCCCAACAACATATTGTATGATCCCAATAGTAATACATTCAAATGTGTTGCAGTAGGCATACCATTAAAATCAAATGCACAAGATCTTACCCAATGGTGAACTCACTTCTTTGTACCTATAGCCAACTACACTAACCAAGATTCTGCATGCAATTCCTTACTCAAACCACAATTATCCATCAAGTCAATATTAACATAGATATAATTAGATCTAGGGTCAATCAAAATAGAAATAACCTAATCAAAGAGTATCATCCATCTCAATGATAGATGCTTGATGGTCAGCCTGTTTGTTATCCAATGCGGCATAAATATGAGGAACGCTTTGGCCAACATCCCCAACAGTCTGTGCCTCCTGTGCACTATATATCTGAGGCATACCACCATGATTCTGCAGATAATCTCTCCTGCGATAATCTTTGCTACAAGTCCAAAACTCTATGGACTTCGAGCCTACATCCTTATTCTTCTCTTCAGATCGATATCCCTGTCCTCTATATGATGAATTGAACTTATTAGATGGTGTAACATTATCTTTATTACCTGTACCCTGAGGTCTTGCTCACTTTCTATCCCGTTTTCCTATTTTTTGCATTACCTTTCTAGTTTGGCTTTGTCTCAGATCTATGCTTCGATTGTTCATAGCAATGCCTTAACTTTTGAATGGCCTCCTCCAATGATCTAGGCTCATCAAACTCAATCTTGTATTTGATTGCAACTAACAATCCACTAATGAACCTATGAATTTTCGCATTTTCCTCTGTGAGATAAGGCACATACCTCAATAACTCCAAGAAACAGGTAGTGTATTTCTCATCTGTCATCGATCCCATCTTTAGCTCATAGAATTCTTTTACCTTGTCATGTCTTCCCACCAAATGTCTTCTTTACCTTCGAGACTGAAAGTAGCTACTCTAGATTTCATGTTCTTTGAATAGTCATATAACCTCAAGAACTACCTCATGTCAAGAAACCATGCCTCTGCATCCTGTGGTTTCTTCATATCTCCACCAAAAGTAGGTGTCTTTTCTTTCTCAAACTCATCCATAAAGTATCCCCTATCACTCCTCCTGTAAGGATGATAATGATGATGATCATAGTGCCTATCTAAATCAGAACTAGAACAATACCTATGTCTATCCCCTCTCCTATCCAGAGTCTCCAACAATCTACCATCTCTAACTGTCATCTCTATCTGGCGTGTGACCACCATGTGATCTACTACCATATGCTCCATTAGTTATATCCTCATGTTCATAGCTTATCCGATGTGCTCCCTGTTGTTGCAAATCTGACAAATTCTGAAGTATCACTACATTTACCTCTGCTTGTTTCTCCTGTGCCTGCATGATTATGTCATTATCTTCCTTACAACTCCTTATTTCTTCCTTTAATATTCTCAATGTATCTACCAAATTGGAATAATTCCCAACACCATACTGCTCATTTAATTCATAGGGAGAGTCTTTGTAATCTACCATCATGCTAGCCATTTGATATTTCTTCCTGTAAGGTATATCATGTCAACTAAACCAAATCATAATAAACCAACGTACCTTAGTATACTTCGGGGAGGATACCTTGTCTGCAATATCAACAAATCAGCGTGATACATGTATAACATAATCATGACAACATATAGAAACATAACACGTAAGTATATAACCATGCAACCCTCATTCTAGCTAGGGTCCAGTCATCAATGCATGACCTTAACAACAACGCATACCATGATCTCATGCATGACAACAACCACTACATCATTATACACTTGACCACATGCAAACATTAATATGCATAAGCAATGTTTAACCAACCATACGCATGCATAAATACAAGTAATCAAGTATAAATCAATAATACTTGTAACCAAACCTACAAGAATGATACATGTAACCAAGCATACAAGAATGTAACCAAACATATGAGAATGTAACCAAACATACAAAATGATACATGTAGGTGACATATAACAACATGTAACTAGTCATACACTCATGACGATGCATCCCATAATAACAACATCAACTTCCGCATGGCGACATCACTACAACCATGATCAACATTATCAAAATGCAACAAGCACATGGAATGCAAGCATAAGATACACACATGAAATTGACATGCATAAATGACCAACACACAACCCATCTAGTTTGAGGGGTGAAATTGGCTCTAATACAACTCTATAACACCCTCCTAACACATCTACCCAAGCAATCAGCCAACTGAGTAAACATGTGACAAGAGGCCACTATGATATGATTTGACCTCCTAAGTCACTTTAAGGAAGTGGAACCTACATAAACACACCATAAAAACATTCAACATTAGTATTAGGACCCTCAAGAACCAAGCCGACCTTTCTGCCAACTAGCCCCTGGGTCCCACTAAGCTTTTGAACCACTTGACCTCTACACGCTCTCATGTTATGGGCAAGAAAACATCTAGGGACCTTTGGATGCTCTCACAGCCTGAAAGCTAGTGTCCAGGGACTTTTTGCACAGTGTTGTGTCAATATCCTTGGGATTTGAGCCACTTTTCTAGGCCTAGAGCCCAAGTCACTTCCCATAATAGAATGACATCATCAAAACAGTAAGATGACAGGGAAATAATAGTGAAAAAGCAATTAATGGAATAATACCTTAATTGGATCCCTACTACCCATGACAAGAATTTCATCAAACATATCACGAATATGTAATCTACAGGTGTAATTAACATATATGAGCATAAGGGTCTCATACTTAGCTGAGAATCGCTAAGAGAAATTGATGCCTCAACACATTGGCTACCATTTCATCCATTAGGTCATTGATACATTGTTCACTCATTTACAAGTAAAAACAAGATGAGAGCCATACATAGCTACTTTCACAAAACATATATATGACCAACATAATAGTAACAAAAATACTAATGAAATTACAGCCATATAAACCACATATAAACCAGTATAATACTCATAGAAATATAAGGAGAAATAAAATCTTATTGAAGATGAAAAATCCAAACCCAGATGGGACTTCCACATTCCACCTGATTGTAGAATGATTAAGCCAAATCTTTCTTCATCCATTCACCCACGTGCCATATTCCAAGCATGAATGTTGGATCTCATAGAACACATCAATCCAAAACTATCCAGGGATTCCAGAGGCCATCCACCTCAACCCATCAAACAGTGATTCCACCTCACGGTCGGACATCACAAAATCATCATCATACTGGTCTGTATCCAAGCCTTCCAGTGCTTCTAGATCATTTGTTCCAACCAAGACTTACATGACTAGTAACTCAACCCACACTCGTCGTCGAGCTTCCAGAGCATTTTCCTAACCAAGGCTTCGATGACTAGTAACTCAACCCACCAAGGGCTTCCAGAGTGTTTGTCCAACCAAGGCTTCTATGACTAGTAACTCAACCCAAGCTATTACAGGGCTTTCAAAGCGTTTGTCCAGCCAGGGCTTCCGAGAACTCATAACTCAACCCAAGCTAAGGATACATGAGAACTAACCAAAACAAAATAGGGAAATAAACCCACAATCTCCATGGATATCCAAGAAATGGCAAGGCTAGGCAATCCACTGTTAATCCAGGAAATCCTCCATGTCAGTGACATATCATGACCAAAAATCCATATGAATATGCCATGCATGCCAAAACTAGTGAGGAAAACATACATGCAACTTGGTACCTACAAGAAAATCCCGTTGTAGTTGTTGATCTCGATGTTCTCTTGTGATTTCCTTATCTTCCTTTGCCTTCTTTCTCCAAAATTCCAAGTATGCCACACCGTCTAAGAGTTCTCCAAGAAAACTCTTAGTATCGAAGAGTATGAGAGAGCGTTAAAGCTAAACTGACAATAGGGTACCAACCGATCCTCAGAATCCTTTTTCTGAGTGACGCCTATATTTTCTTCATTTTCCATTATTTTCCTTCATTTTTCTCCTCACATGCAACTTGTGACCTTTCACCTCCCTTTTCTCCTAATTTCCATTACTTTAATAAATAAATGTGCCAAAATGCCATTTTGCATTTGCAAAGCCTTAGCCATTTCCTTTTCCAATTTCCTTAGCCATAATAAACCGATGAACACCCATACTAGGTTGTCTTTCCCAACATTCAGCTTGTAATAAGTGCCCCATCAATCGTGGTTATTATTTTTTCTTTATTAAATTTTATTACATGGAATTTTCACTAGGGTTGTTACACATGGATGGCGGAGAGACACCAGAAACGAGGCTTCTTGGTATAGACAATCTGGTTTTGGATGTGTGGTACTAATTTTGTGCATATGTTGTATATGGTGTACGTGTTGCATATGTGATGTTGTGCACATGCAGTGTTGTGTATATATAGTGTGTGTACATGTTGTTTATGCAATGATATGTACAAGGTGGTATAGATAGTGTTGTGCGAATGTTGCATATGAAGTGCTAGGTATAGATGGTGCTATGTACATGTTGGATATGTGGTGTTGTGTACATATCATACTGTGTGTATATTGTATATGCAGTGTTGTGTGCATGTTAGATATGCAATGTTGTGTATATATCGTACTATCTACATGTATATGTAGTGCTATGTACATATGGTGTTGTGTGCATGTGGTGCTATGTACATATGGTGTTGTGTGCGTGATTGTACATGTGGTGTTGTGTGTAGGTGGTGTTGTGTACATGTCATGCATGTGGCGTTGTGTACATGTGGTGTCATGTACATGTCGTGCATGTGGTATTGTGTACATATAATATAGTGTACACGTTGTACAGGTGGTGTGGTGTACATGTGGTGTTGTGTACATGTTGTGCAAGTGGTGCCATGTACATGTAATGTTGTGCACACTTTGTGTAGGTGATGTTGTGTACAAGTGGTATTGTGTATGTTTTGTACATATGGTGCTTGTGTACATGCGGTATTGTGCGCATGTCATACATACTATGTTACGGTCATGCGATACAATGTATGTGCGTTGTGTAGGTGTGGTGTCATGATATGTGTATTTATTGTGTTGTACTTTGTGTACGTATACGTATTGTGTTTTACATTGGGTGTAGGTGTATGTATTGTTTTGTGGTGTACACCAGATGTAGGTGTATGTATTATGTTGTGGCACAGTGGGTGTAGGTGTATGTGTTGTATGTCACGTATAGATGCATGTATTACATGGCATTGTATGTCGTGTGTGGTTGTTTGTGTGTGATGCACATTATGTGTATGTGCACATGGTTGAGGAGAAGGCATTGAGTGTTTGTCGAGTGTGTCAACCGAACTTGTGTGCGTATGGAATAAGGAAAAAGATAGAAGCTAATAATTGATTAAAGGATAAGTATCATTAATTTATTTCAGTTCTATTGTGCATGTGATTTATGATTATGGTCTATGATGATTACATGTGATCTATGATTTTGGTTTATGATGGTTACATTGATTTATGATCTCGATCTATGATGGTTGTGTTTTGAGCTAACCTGATGTGATATGTTTATACATGATGATTTTATCAAACAACTAGTTTGACTTGTGGTGACAGGATTTCAAGTGTACCTTATTGATGAGCTACCAAAGAGGTATGATGTGAATTTATTTCAATTTATTTTAAACCTAATGGAAGTTATGTGCTTAGTACAGGAAACATGGAAATGCATGGTTAGGTGGTTGAAGCTGACTACAAGAATTAACAGTGAGAATGAAAGGAATTAGAATAGGCAACAATATTCTGGTAAAGTATTCAGGAGCAGGGCCATTGTGGGACACTCGCACCCAGTAATTTCCATTGATTTCCGTGAGAATTTTATGACTGGTATGATGGTTTTAAGTCAAGGATATTCCTTGGCTTTTGTATCTTCTGATGCTAGGAAACCTTGCCAAGGGATGGACTGCCCAGGATGGGGGTGTCATCGGAACTTGGAAGGTGAGTGACTACACAGAAGAGGGTGGCCGAATTACCTGAGCGACTATGTAGCAAAGAAGGGAAGGTCAGGGATGGATTTATTTTGGTAATTAGCATTGCCACATGGAATCAAATGCATATTGGGAGTGTTCCCTGTAACAATGAGCCGATAACTATACACTGAGAGGACAACTTGTGCAAGATTATAACGCTAGACACTGGATGTAGATTTGACCTTGCAGTGGATTCTGGACTTCCTGGGAAGGAGGTGAATCCTTGTATTACTTTGAGGGTGGAGGTTTAAGCCTCTGGATTCCCTTGTTACAGATGTAGGCATTGTATCCTTTTATCTTTTGGATGAGAAAATGTGCATATGTGTATATCATTATAAATATTGTATCGAGCTAGATTTATAAAAATCCATAGACAATATGGTTATTTTCTGGTTGAAGAAAATGTGTATGTGTGTATATGTGGTTATTATTGTAAATATCGTAATGAGTTGGGTTATAAAGCTCCATTAAATGGTATGTTTTTCATGTTTTAGCAGATGGTCATTGTAAATACTACAACAGGCTATGTTATAAAGCTCCATGGGAAGTATGTTTTGTTTTCAGTGGTCTTTCTAGGTATTGGTGTCATTGAACACCGAGGACGGTGTTCCCCCAAGGGGGGGGATTCTGTAATAGCCCTCCTTAAAAATCCATGCAAAAATATATAAGAGCACAATCATGGGGAAGAAAATAGAGGCCTCATTCATAAAAAGGCTTATGAGGATCAGTAGGCAAGTTTGGTCAGTTTAGTTTTGGTGGAGCGCTCTTCTTTTCTCTCTCATAATCTTGGACACTTAGTGTGGCATACTTGGATTTTGGAGCAAAAAGGAAAAGAAAGAGCGAGAAATCACAAGAAGACATTAGGATCAACAACTTCAACAGGTTTCGCTTGTAGGTACCGAGTTTCATGTATGTTTTCCTCACTAGTTTTGGCATGCATGGCACACGCATGTGGTTTCTTAGTTATGATATGTCATTGGCATGGAGGATTGCCTATCCTTGCCATTTCCTCGATAGCCATGGTGTTGTGGGTTCATTTCTTTATTTTTCTAGTTAGTTCTCATGTTTCCTTTAGCTTGGGTTGAGTTATTAGTTCTTGGAAGCTCTGGATGGACAAACGCTCTGGAAGTCTTGTAACAACCTGAGTTGAGTTACTAGTCCCGGAAGCCTTGGTTGGAAAACTCTTTGGAATCCCTTGGTGCATTGACTTACTAGTCTTGCAAGCCCTGGTTGGACAAAGGCTTTGGAAGCCCGACGACAACTATGGGTTGAGTTACTAGTCCTGGAAACCTTGGTTGGAACAAATTCTCTTGAGCCCTGGAAGGCTTGGGTACAGACCAATCTGATGATGGTTTTTTTATGTCCGACCATGAGGTGGAATCATTGCTTGATGGGTTGAGGTGGTTGGCCTCTAGAAGCCTTGGCTGGTTTTGGATTGATGTGTTTTATGAGATCCCACATTTGTGCTTCGAATATGGCACGGGGGTGACTGGCTAAAAGAAATTTGGTTCAGTCATGTCTACAGTTGGGTGGTATGTGGAAGTCCTGAACTTGGTCGGATTTTCCTATGTCTAATAAAAGTTAATTTCTCTTACTTTTTTACTTATTTATATGTGGATTTAATGGTTGTTATCTCACTGTTATTTTCATGGTTTTATGCTAGTTATAAGCATGGATAATTGACTGGTTCATGTCATGGTTATTTCATATATTTACTTGTAATTATTAAAATTATGGATGTAAGACCTAATTGATTTCATAACAGTTCAAGGGAGAAGGTGGTGATCATTCTTGTAATGTCTCATAAGAGTTTTTAGTCATTCATTCTCTGTCTTGTATCCTAGACCTATAGATTGCATTGATGCCAAGTGTTTGAAAGAATGTCAATCCCGGTTGGGATGGTATGCCGTAGTCCTAGCATTAGTTTTTGGTTTATTAGAAATTTCATCACGTGTTTAATGGATTCCAAAAGTTACAAGAAGTTCTGGGAAGTGGTCAAAATTTTGGGCTTGAAAAGTTCCTTACATCCCGTGGACTCTCACACAGGTCTGCTAGAAATATTCCCTAGACGCAGACATGCAGGCTTGTGGGAGTGTCCAGAGCTCTATGGACACTGTCATGCCCATAGAATCTAAGTGTCTAGAGGTTTAATAGCTTAAAAACACAACGGGACCCAGGGGCATGATACCTGAGTGGTTGAGATGGCTCCTAGGAGTGTTGTTGCTGATGTGGAAGGTATGTTTGAGGTGTTTCCATCGATTTCACTTCCTTAAGGTCACTTAGGAGGTTGAATCATATCATAGTAGCATATCGTCACATGTTTACCCCAGTTGGCTGATTACTTGGGTAGATGTTGGAGGATGGCGCTACAGTATGAGACCTCTATGTTGGTATGTGTATCTCTGAGCTATAAATTGCTTGTTCATGATGTGTTTGATGAAATGGTTGTCATGGTTCAGATGGGTCAGGTTAATTTCTTGATCAAGTTTTGCATTAAAGGCTTTGTCTCTTTGTTATTTTTCATTTCTAAGAGTTTCATTAAGTTATGGGAAGAGGCCTGGACCCTAGCCTTGAAAATGTGTCTCAGACCTCATTGTCGCAGGCATAGAAATCGATGAAAAACATTGCAGTCGCTCCCTTGCAAGTTTATGCATGTGATTGGAGGGTTACAGTCAAGTTCAGGCAGTGTTATTCCAGCATATGAGATTCCAAATCAGTGAAAAATAGGCTTAACTCAAGGTTTGGACACCTCAGATGGTGGTGTTGATTTACAGTAGCATCAAATGTGATCTAAGTCTCAAATTTTGCACGGAGGCTTAGGTACATGTATTCCAAAGAATCTAGAAAGAGTTTTGGGAAATTCCACTCCAAAATAGTTTTATTAAAATAATTAATTATTTTTAGAGGAACCCTAAGTCTAAACTTAGGAAAATAAAATAATTAAAGGGTATTAATATAAACTATGGGTGTAACTTCTAGAGGAAGCCGAGGATCAAGCATAAAATATCTTAGCCATTGATTGGCTTCTAATATAGTTTGTTTAATATCAACGAGGAGATTATTTAAGGAGACTTAAGCATCACTTAGAAGGAAACACAAAGAGTTTAGAAGTTTGATTTGCTGAAGTAGAGAAACTGCGAGGATAATTTCAATAGTGAGATTGTGCAGTGAGGGGCAGGGATAATTTGGTTGGAGAATCTTCTCCTGAGCTAGAATACAGAACAGAGAGGTAGAGAGACACTAGGAGGAGGCAGCACAAGACCCAAAAGGGGTTGACGCTGAGCCATAATGGCTCATGCAGAGGCAACACATTCCTCCCATCAGAAGTATGAAATTTGTAGGAGGGTTTGACATCTAAGCCAGGAGGGTTGATGTCAAAGCTTCGAGAGAGAAAATAGAACTAGCGTAGAGCTAACGCAGAGCCTAGAGTCTGACGTAGGGCCCATGCAAGAGCAAGAAAGAGATAGTCAGGGACACGTTATTTTAGTTGCTCGATTAGCCGAGACTTGCCAGGTAGAGTGAGGTAT
The DNA here is from genome assembly GCA_031772625.1 of Pinus tabuliformis. Taxonomy (NCBI): domain Eukaryota; kingdom Viridiplantae; phylum Streptophyta; class Pinopsida; order Pinales; family Pinaceae; genus Pinus; species Pinus tabuliformis. The sequence goes on from CM062806.1 coordinate 936,680,469, forward strand.
TCTCAGAGATTTCTTATGCCAATTTATTTCTCTGTAACTAGATTGTTGGGAGGGCATCTAGAGTTGTATTCATAAAATTACTGCATGATAATAAAAAACACCTCAGAGTTGTTGTACATGTTTTCCCGCATTGGGTTTTTCCAGGGAAATTTGTTTTAACAAATGTCACTTGTGTGTATATTTTTCTATTGTTCTGTTCTTGTTTTGGGAAAATTAATTAATTAAGTGAAGGTTGCAATTGTATTAAATTCAATATTTTTTGTAGGAAGAAGTAGATAATTTGTTTCAATAATTGACAAATAGGAGAAGTTTAATCAGGTGCTAAAGTAGTAGATTCAGGTTGGATTCTCAAATTTTCACATTGTATCAGAGCAGTGCATGTGAAGCAAGAAGACAAGTGCTAGAGAACCCAATGTTGAGCAGAGAAGGAGTTCGAATAGCTGCAGGAGGCAGCAGTTCGAATCCCCAGAGGGATTATACAGTCCCAACCAGGAGGGCTGAATTTTTGAGGAAAGTATCTCTCTGAGTGAGTCGACGAAGAAGAAGGGCTTCCAGATCAAAACCTTGTTGTGCTAGAGGTAGCAACACAGAACCTCAATGTGAGGAAAGAGATGGTGGGACATAGTTCTTTTGCAGGTAGATTTATGGGCAGAAAATTGTCATAAGAGAGAGGAGAAGCACAGTGAGGAAATTTTTCCTAAGTAGACTTCTCGCCAAGAAGTCCTTTTTCTTATAAGCTGAGCACCAACAATAAGTAACAGAGAGGTGCAGTTCGACATTTGTTTGGTAGAGATGACAACCAGTGGGTTGAGAGATCAGGATAGGTTGGATGTGCCATCCAACTATGTCCTCTGAAAGGCAAGGATGTCATTCCTTCTATACGAGCATTCTCTCAAGACCTATGTCGACAATGTGGTGGATGTGCCTGTAGATGCAGATCTGCTAAAGAAGTACCAAGCAAAAATGGAAAAGGCCAAGAGGATGATCCTTGATGGGGTAAAGGATCACGTGGTTTGTCACGTAGCTAGTAGAAGGACTACTAAGGATATTGTGGATGCATTGGCAACGTTGTATCAAGGATCTTCCAAGCAATGAAAGATGTACTTAGCGAAGAAGTTGAGATCTGCTCACATGTAGAAGGGGGAGCATTTGGATCCATTCCTCACAGAGCTTCAGGAGACCCGTGATGAGTTATTTGTTGTGGGGTCTACACAAGACTCATGGTTGGTTAGAGTGGCCCTCAATTCTATCTCAGATGAGTGGCAAGTCTTTGTCCAAAGTATCCTCGGTAGGGTGACTTTGCAAAAGGTTTTGAGGAGAGACTTTCTCAAGTGTAAGCTTGACAGAAGCAGCAGTGGGTCGAAGCCCAAAGAGGATGAGGATAACGCAACCCTCACATTGAAAGGGTAGTAGGAGTAGTAGAGACGTAAGAAGGATGTCTCAAAGATAAAGTGATTCAAGTGTGGTGAGATAGGTCAATACGCAACCCAATGTCCTCTTAGGAGGAAGGACAAAGATGAGAAGCATGATCCGAAGGATGCACCAATGAAGATCGAGGAAGAGGAGTTTTCCATGACAGCTAAGATACCTCTAGGAGGGAGGTGGGATGATTTGGAGTTGTAGTTCAAAAGAGCTACAAATGGGCAGGATCCTTGAGGAGCCCACCTCTTGGATCAATTCCTTGCTATGGGAGCCCATATTAGAAGTAGCAGGGTGGAATAGAGTTGGATGGTGCCGAGGAGTTTCAGAGAGATAGTTGCAATGGCTAGGAGCGCCAGAGACTAAACAACACAGAGAAGAGTTGGCAAGAAGTGCGGATGGCACAAAGTAGAGATAAGTAGCAACGCAATAGATTCAGAGGGTCAGCGCAGAGACTAGCAGTGTTCAGGCTCTGGCATTCACATGGTATCATATTGAACATAGTTAGTTCAGAAATTTAGAATGTTTTTTCGTTGTTGATGGACTAGCAACAATTTGCAGCGCAATGGTAGTTGCTAGTGGCAGTTCTAGTAGCAACATGGATGCAAAATTGAGAGGGAGTTGCAGTACGAATGCAGTGTTGACAGTGGCAAGGTCAGCAGTAGTACAATTAAAACATTTGTGCAACAATTGATGGACAACATGTCAAACATCAGCAGTGCATAGGATAATGTTATGAAGTCAGTGTGATGCTTCAGATTGAAGCCATTGCTAGAGCACATTCCTCACTAAGAGGGAGTGTTGATTTCTGGTAGCATCAGATGTTCTCTCAGTCTCAAATTTTGCAGGAAGGCTTAGGAACATGTATTCCAAAGAACCCAGAATGCATTTTGGGAAATGCCACCCAAAAATAGCTTTATGAAAACAATTAATTATTTTTAAAGGGACCCTAAGTCTAAACTTAAGAAAATAAAATAATTAAAGGGTATTAATATAAAATTTGGGTGTGACTTTTAGAAGAAGACTAGGATCAAGCAGAAATGATCTTAGCCATTGATTAGCTTCTAATTTGGGTCATTGAATGTCAACGAGGATATTATTTAAGGAGGCTTGAGGGTCACTTGGAAGGAAACACAAAGAGTTTAGAAGTTCGATTTTATGAAGTAGAACAACTGCCATGAGAATTTCAATAGTGAGCTTGTGTAGTGAGGGGTGGGGATAATTTGGTTGGAGAATCTTCTCCTGAGCCAGAATACGCAGCAGCGAGGTAGAGAGACAACAGGAGGAGGTAATGCAAGACCCAAGAGGGGTTGACGCTGAGTCATAAGGGCTTACGCAGAGGTAACATAGTCCTCCTAGCAGAAGTATGAAATTTCTAGGACGGTTTGACGTCTGAGCAGGGAGGGTTGACGTCAAAGCTTCGAGAGAGAAAATAAACCCAGCGTAGAGCTAACGTAGGGGTAGCGCAGAGATAGTTGGGGACATGTTGGTTCAACTGTTAGATCAGCAGAGACTTGTTGGGTAGAGTGAGGTAATTTCATAGATTTCTTCTGCCAGTTATTCTCTATAACTAGATTTCCAGGAGGGCATCCAAAGTTGTATTCAGAAAATTACTGCATAATAATAAAAAAACCCTCAAAGTTGTTGCACCAGCTTTCCCGCATTGGGTTTTTCCGGGGACATTTGTCCAAAAAATACTATCACTTGTGTATATCTTTTCTCTATTGTTCTGTTCTTGTTTTGGACAAATTAATTAATTAAGTGAAGGTTGCAGTTGTATTAGCTTCGATATTTATTGTAGGAAGCAATAGATAATTTTTTTCAATAATCAACAAATAGGAGAAGTCTATTCAATGTTGTAGTAGTAGATTCTGGTGGGATTCTCAATTTTTCACCTGTGGTTTAGCCCTTGGGTCCTGTAGCACCTGAGGGAAGTCAATAAGGTTTTTGTTTTGTTGATTTCACTTCCTTAATTATACCTAGGAGGTTGAGTCATGTTATAGTAAATCTTCCTCTCATGTTTACCCTGGAAGGCCTCTGAAACTCGGGAGATATGGGAGGGGTGGTTACACAATTATATTGTACAAAACATGTTAATGTCACCCATATCCTAATCCTAAGAAAAATACCCCCTTAGAAAGGGCTTATATCACGATCAAATGTTATTCATGGAAATTTATTCTAGGAAGCTTCACTTAGTGCTCAAACCCCTTTTCCCCCCTTAAGTGTTATTAAACATCAAAACTAATTTTAAGTGAAAAGAGAACTACTTATGACATATGTATCACAATCAAATGCCTATAAAAAACCCCTACAAGGGACCTATGTGTTAGTATATGGATTTTCTCAAGTCTTTTGTGTCAAGAAGATGTGACCATATCCCATAGTGTTTGTTTTCTATCTTTGATTATTTGTAAACTATTATGGATATTCCACTAAGACAATTCATCACAACGAATTTTATAATATTTTACAATTTTTTATTTTTATTTTTTTGGTTCTATATTGTATTGTTTTAGTTTAAGTTACAAATTTAATATTACTAAAAAAAAGCCTGCAAAAACTGATCAATCTTGTAACGCAATTCACAGCACATAGCTCCATTTTCTCAGCTTTGGTATCCAAATGTTATATTCGACTGAGTGGCATAAAAGAAAGATTGGCAGATCTGGGACAGATTTGTCCAACGCTGGGCTAAGCTATAGATCTGCTTCGAAGGCGAAGAATCCTCTTCGAATATATGTGCAGTAAAAAGTTTGGGACTCCACACGGCTGTTTCGGTAATATTTGAGAACACCTTTAAAACAACAGATGTGAATGGCAGGGCAATGGTGTTCGGGTTGTAAGCAACACCATAAGGTTGGATACCCTCATTATAATTGTAAAAAGAATAATAATCGTTCTAACGTAAGAAGCAGCATTCTAGTTGAACGAATCCAGAAGTACTGTTTTGACATTTCTGAACCAGTTGTACTTTTATTGTGGATGCGCACCATTGGCAGTCTGAGGAACTTAAATCTCTCCTTTGCACTCACGAAGCCCATAAACATAATCATTGTTGTTTTGCACCTCAACCCAGTCGTCGAAACGTTGACCAGTCGTCGCAACGTTGAACACCATCTATATTCTTTTCCGGGGTCTTTTTATTCTCTTTTCATTTTATTTAATTTTTTTATTTAAGTTAAAAATTTAGAATACTGGTTTAAATTGAAAAATATTAATATTAAATTGTAAAATTTAAATATAGTAAAAAAAATCCAAAAGTGGAGTTTGAGAGTGGTCATTTCTCTGTTTTTGATATGATATCATCAGTTTACATCAAAGAGTGTTGTGGTTCTTATTATATTTAACACATGTGACATCATTTTATCGATCATGGCATGAAGCGGACACAAAGTTAAATTTCATTTGCCATGAAGTGGACAAAAAGTTAAACCTCATTTTGATATTGCATGCAGTATAGAGAGGTAAAAGAAGACATAGAGAGAAATATTGATAGTATAGATTGCAAGCTAACAATTATAGCAAAGAGATTAAAGATTCTATCTGACCACCCATCAGTGATGCCTAGAGATTCTACCATAATAGTCTTTTTTGTCTTCTCATATTGAAAGAAAGAAAATTATTTTAACATCGACCTGGCTAAAGATATCCTATGGGACATATTGTTTGTTCATCTGGTTGATGTATTTGACTCTTTTCCTGTGAAGCCTCACCATAAAAGCTCCTAGCTTCTTGACAAACCCCTAACTAAATAGATTATCCTCGATGTATATTAACATTAACATAGCCCATGTATTTCTATAACTTACTATTTACAAAATATTTTATTTAAGAAAACTACCTTAAAATTATGAACTTAGTGGCCTCATTTCTTTTCAAAAAGATCATTAGCTAAAAAAAAATGTAATTATGTAATTTTCATTTAACATAATATAATGCGAGTAACTTCAAACCAAAAAAATTATAATTAAAATTTAAAATTTAAAATATAATTTTAATTGGTAAACACCGAAATAAATTTAAAATACAATTTTTACTCAATAAACACCAATATACATGCTCCACAATAAATTTAATAAAATAGAAAATTAGTAATTACGCCGTAAGGCGTTCCCTCTGAGAAAGACATCCCTAAAATGTGACATGTGCGATCGTGAGCCATTGATTTTGTGTGTTAGATGATTGGAGTGTTTTCTGCCGTTCGTTTAATCTGTTTTATTCATAGAAAAATGGTATTTTTCCCATGGTAATGGGCCATGAAAAGCCAGGCCTGGCCTGCTGGCGATGAGACTCTTCTGCTGGCGATGAGACTCTTCGCAGAGACTGCCTGCTGGCGATGAGACTCTTCTGCTGGCGATGAGACTCTTCGCAGAGACTCTTCATGTCTTTCTTGTCGACAGGTATATTATTTGGCCTCCATGATTCAGTGGATTAGTAGCTATTTAAGGTTCGACCCACCACCTCCACTTAGGTATTAGATCAAACCCTCATCGTTTACGTTTTCCTACTGTTCATACTACATAGCTGTCTCTTCTATAAGCTTACATGCTTTCTGGGTTTGCCAAGTATCCAGTTATGATCCAAGTCCTCCAAGGTATGAACTCTCTATCCGGTCAATTTGAAGGGTATCATGCATTGATTAATCAATTTTCCAACACGAGATAGAGGGATGCTCTTCTTCTGCACACATAATCCTTTGATAAATTGTCTTTTTATTTTACTTAAATCTCTTCAGATGGCAAGGTAGCCTTCCCAACTTATTTTTTTTCCTGTTCAATGTTTTTCCAGGTATGCACTACACTTTGGTTCATGGCATGAGCCTCGGCTCTTTCTAACTACATTGGCGCTTCTCACCTTCATCTCTATGATTTCGATGGTTTTCAAGGTTGGTCACCTCCTTGTAATAGGAATGGTTAGTCCTAGATACTTAGGATAAATTTTTGGGCTGAAATTCCTGATGCTGAAATACTTTCAGTGTTGAATTACAAAATTTGTAAAGTGTGTTCTTGAATGTCGAGAATAGAGTACTATTCATTTGTTATTTATGTTTCGTGTCGCTGATTCCCATCAACCCAGTGGGGTATTCTGTTTTATGATGCAAAGTTCCGCCTAACTAGGCGACTGTTTACCACTCAGTCTTATGTACTAACTCGCATCTAGGCTTATTACTGTATAATTTACTATTACAATGGGATTTCACCGTCATGTAATGTTATATATATCTATGCCTATTTATTTAGAGACATCTCAGCAAGTTTTGATTTGTTTGTGTCTAAACGAATTACTTTTGATGGGTTCAGTTTATTGGTAAATTTGTTTGTAAATGGATGAGATGTTTGACTCAGGTTTACCTGTGTGTTGATAATGTATGTTTAATTCCTGTATGATTCTTCTTTGGTCCTATCTGGTTCGACTAAACATCTCATGTATACACGATAGTTGTCATTGTTACATAGTTGTTGTGTACTGTTAGCTCTAATTATGTTCCTTCAAGCATATATCTAATTGTTCTTGCACTTTGTCATGGGATAACTTGACAGTAGCGGCCCAACAACTGTAATTAAATTTTCTTTTGGTAGGAAATACAAAAATTAGTTGTCTAGCTGTTGGTTAGTGTAATTGTGCATCTTGAAATATAAAGTTACTAAACTAAGTAAATAATATTTTGTCAGTGGTTTATCCTATGCTTTCTGCCAAATTTGTGCAACATTAAATATAAATCTAGGCTTCAACTTGGTCTTCAAGGTCTTATTCAGATCTGCTTTAAGAAGGACTACAATGTCTGCTCCAAACTTTTGCTCCAATACTCTTCCAATCTGCACTAAAAGTGAGCCCCAGATTTTCTGCTCCAAATCTTTTCAAGTCTGCAACAAGGAATCTCCAAGTCTGCTTCAAGAGAGGCTACAATGTTGCTCCAAAAGTTAACCCAAGGTCTGCCCCAAAAGGTACTTCTTCTACTTCTGGTTCAAGATTTGTTCACTAGGCTTCAAGATTTCTCCAAAAAACCCTCCAAGATGTTGATTCAAGGCTTATTCAAAAAGCTTCAAATTTTGTTCAAGAGGTTGATACATAATGTCTTTAGAAGCTGCTCCAAAGCTCTTCAAGGGTTACTAAGAGTCATTCCAAGTACATCACTCGACATCACTGGTTTGAGATCATTGCACTAGTCAATGTTCTGATTTGGAGCTCAAAACATAGAACCTATTTGCACAATCGCATTGATTCCTCACAGTGTTCCACTATTCATCATTTATTCCATTGTACATACCGACACTTACTTCGGACTTGCATCAACTGAGCATGGCCAGTTTTCCTAATCAGCAGAGATCTAAGCCTTGCATATTACCCTTTGCAATCGACTTCTTAAACTGTTCAATTAAACTGTTATATGTACCTTCGCTGACAACTTGAAGGAGGTCTGAAATTTTTATTCACAATCTGTCTAAATTTATAGTATGCCCCAGCTCTCTAGTAATTGTTCCCGTGGTATTGTTGGAGGACAGATCGATTTTTGATACTTCCAATAGTCTCTAACTCAGTTTTGAATTCCCGCAAGCTTTGTGGATAGTGTGTGTATAGTCTTTTAATAGCAACTGACTTACAGTTCTTAAGATCACATCTGTAAGATGTGCTTGTAGCACCCTTGCCAATTATGAATTTCTCATTCAACGTTTCGGTCATTCTCATTATATCATCATACATGTATAGGGCCATATCCATGTGCAATATTACAAGCCTTGGAGAACCTGGTCAGGACATGCAAGAATCTTTTAACAAGAGGCAAAGATATTGATGGTGAGATGATAGCTTTACTCTGAGAAATAACAAATTTGAAATGAGGCATAACACCTTGACCCGTTTTGCTTGATGACCCTTTAGTGAATGGTTTATGTTGATTCGAAAGGTAGAGAGCGATGGTGATTACACACACTAATATCATTGAACCTAATGAGATGCAAACAATAGCTGTTGTTCACACAGAAGCTGTCCATTTACACAATCAATAGATAACACTATGAATATAATATAAAGGATATTTAATACAAATCTATGGAATCTGATTTGTAATATCTAGTTCTGTTATCACGTTTTGGTTGTCTGGCAGATATCCCACAAAGTCATCCAATCCAATAGCCACAGAGACCTGGATTTCCAACAAAACTGAGGCAAAAATCGTTCCCATCAGATAAAATGTATAGACTTGAGAATATCAAGAAGAAAACTGAATTTGATCTAGAAATAAAATGTGTTCATTATATCTATACCTTTCTGGGGTAAACCTTGTAAAGTTCTGTGTCACGGGAATATTCCCAGACAAATTGTTCATTCACAGAAAATGTCTTCAAAGTTTTTTGATCGCCCCGCGATTTTAATTGCTGCCGATTTTTCTTTTTGGGATCTTGCTTTTTGATGTCCCGAACTACACTTGATCATGTATGAGGAGTAATGGGTTCCTGTTTTCTCAAGCCCTCCAGGACGGTATTTTGTCATATCATTGTTTATTTTCTGTGAATGATATTTACTTCACATCATTATCACCGATAACAATGCATAAATCCCAATCTATTAGCGTAGTTGTAGTTGTGGAAAACCCATCCCAACTGCATTTTAAAGTAGCGAGAAAAACCCCTAATGAGGGCAAGATGGTTAGGCTACAGCTATGAGTCTTGAGTTTTGAAAATGGCTATCAAAGCAAACCTTATCTGACTTGACACTGATTTGGGGTTGTTCTGGAACTATTAGTTTGAACTAATGTATAGTCTTTTGACACTAGTTTGGGGTTGTTCTGGAACTATTAGTTTGAACTAATGTATAGTCTTTTGACACTGGTCTGGGGTTCCGGAACTATTAGTTTGAACTAATATATAGTCTTTTTGCACTGGTTTGGGGTTGTTCAGGAACTATTAGTTTGAACTAATGTATAGAATCTTTTGACACTGGTTTGGGGTTGTTCCGGAACTAATGTATACAATCTTTATAGATTTTTGAGGCTATGTCTACCCATATGTTTTTTATATACATCCCTTACCAAACAATTTGAATACATCAATCTTACCATGCCATTCTCCCTGTGGAGTTTTTGTCTTATTAGATTACCCAGGCTTTTTAGGATTGCCTAAATATGTATCTTTTGATTACATCCCCTACCAAAACCATACGAATACATCCTTTTACTAAACAAAATCTCTTTGAGGACTCTGTTTTGAACTATGCTCTCAGTTTATTCAATCAGGATTTGATGTGCATATATATATATATTTCCCATGTAACGAAGTACAACCTTATATTCTAGCTATACTCTCAATTACAAAGTATAAGTAGGGTAAAATGTTTTTAAATATGAAGGTCTTACAACAAGGTGGCTGGAAGTTCTTGTAACGAGATCCAATCTTGTTAACTTTGGAAGTAATTTGACTCATAAAATGTATTTATATATTTTACTTCTGAAATCACTATTTAAGTTTGCAAAGTTATACATATTCTATTTTTAGTGGGTAAAGTCATGCATATTCTATTTGTAAATTTGAATTGATAACTTTTGAATGATGGTGTTGAATTACAAAATTTGTAAAGTGCGTGCTTGAATGTCGAGAACAGAGTACTATTCTATTGTTATTTGTGTTTCGTGTCGCTGATTCCCATCAACCCCAGTGGGGTATTCTGTTTTATGATGCAAAGTTCTGCCTAACTAGGCGACTGTTTACCACTCAGTCTTGCGTACTAACTCGCATCTAGGCTTATTACTGTATAATTTACTGTTACAATGGGATTTCACCGTCATGTAATGTTATATATATCTATGCCTATTTAATTAGAGACATCTCAGCAAGTTTTGATTTGTTTGTGTCTAAACGAATTACTTTTGATGGGTTCAGTTTATTGGTAAATTTGTTTGTAAATGGATGAGATGTTTGACTCAGGTTTACCTGTGTGTTGATAATGTATGTTTAGAGAGCGATGGTGATTACACACACTAATATCACTGAACCTAATGAGATGCAAACAATAGTTGTTGTTCACACAGAAGCTGTCCATTTACACAATCAATAGATAACACTATGAATATAATCTAAAGGATATTTAATACAAATCTATGGAATCTGATTTGTAATATCTAGTTCTGTTATCACCTTTTGGTTGTCTGGCAGATATCCCACAAAGTCATCCAATCCAATCTTGTTAACTTTGGAAGTAATTTGACTCATAAAATGTATTTATATATTTTGCTTCTGAAATCACTATTTAAGTTTGCAAAGTTATACATATTCTATTTTTAGTGTGCAAAGTCATGCATATTCTATCTGTAAATTTGAATTGATAACTTTTGAATGATGCAACATATTTTTTTAACCATCAAATTATATTAAAAGATGATATTAAACTACTTGTTCTCGGATCATCTTGCATGTAGTTTAATCTCTGTTTTGTTATTGAATTTCTCCCTACCTTTATCTGACAATATCCATTTTTTACTATATGTGAAGCAGTTGCAAACTAATTTGTAGTTGCTGTTCAACTTTCAATGTTGAAGGACATTTCTGGACGTTCTCTGTATTGCTTCAACTCCGGTAACAACCTTAATCTCCTTTCCAAGTTTTTGCTTCATTTCTATTTCATCCATGGACCATGATAGAAAATCCTCTTCCATCAATTGTACATTAGCCACTCAGCAACTATAGAGTCTTACTTGAAAGCAGAAAGTGTTTTTCATATATTTAACATTATGTATATTATAGAAGTAAAAGATGAGTCTTTTATCATATTGTTCAAGTTCCTTTGGAGACAATGCTTAATAGTAAGTGGGTATTATGGTAAACATTTTTATTTGCTGGGGCACCCACATTTGCCTAGGATTTTATAACATAACAAAACCTTTAAATCCCTGTAAAACCTTCCTCGTGAGGATTAGATTGTGTGTATTATGTTGGGTTTTCTTCTCGCAAAGACTATTAATTTGCATAGCACTGTGCAGCTTATGTTGGTTACTCACACAACAATGTTAAATACAGATACTTTTCCTTGGCCTACTCTGTTTTGTCACTGGGCAATCCAACTTTCAACATTGAGGGACATTTCTGGGCGTTTTCTGTATTGCTTCATCTCCGGTAACAACCTTAATCTCCTTTCCGAGTTTTTGCTTCATTTCTGTTTCTTCCATGGGCCATGATACAAAGTCCTCTTCCATCAATTGTACATTAGCCACTGAGCAACTGAAGAGTCTTATAAATTTCATTCAAAATTATTTTCCGATTGAAATGATTCAGTTATATATATGCTTTCTTGATAATTTAAACTTTATTCCTTTATGTTAAACTAATGCAAAGTGGTGCCATCGTGGTTGTCTTGTTTTTAGTGAACAGACTCTAGAAAATCTTAGATACAAACTTCAATACCTTTGCTTATGTATGTTTGAATTCTGGACTAGTCATATCCCTGTATTGATATTATATTCCACTTGGCATTTTTTTTGTCATCCACACATTAATAAAGTGGAAAACAAATACATGCATGTACATTTACATTTAGAATGCATGCGGAAATTGATTTAGGACTTTGCGTGTGCTCTCTGCTCTATGTTCAAACAATTTCGCTTCTCTTTCCTTAGTAGCTAGGATTTTCACTGCAAAAAAGAAAGTAAACGATTGTTTATCATCTTAGATTGCATATTTAGGAATTGTATATGTACATCACGCGATCAACCTTAAAGGCAAACTTCTTAAGAAAGATCAAATGTAAAATACATTTCAATAAACATAAAAACGCTTTGGAACCTAACGCACACCATTTAGAAGTCTAGGCTAGAGACGTGTTCCGGCGTTGTAAAGCCTGGTAACTATCACTTTCATCGTAGGTTGGGTGATTCCTCCTCTTTGAAATGACAAGTTCCAGTACGAACTTGTGCTCCCACGTACCGTCGAGTATATATTGGGAGACCACAGTAGGCTATATCCTTTATCCTTAGGAAGTCGTGTCTGCCGCCCTATCGATCGCAATGCACTGAACACAGCATTCGGGAAGATTGACTGCCGTACCATAAAAAGTATTCTGCAGTTTTGCGATTGGTTTGGTAATCCCCCTGTCTAGATATCCAGAGTAGTCACTTTCGTTCCTTTTCGGACTCCTTAAAAGAAAAGGACCATCTGAGCACTTGTCACTTCAAGCTCGTTAAAAATCGAAGGTGACTAGAGTCATCTTTAGCTTTTTCTCGACTCTTAAAAATTGAAAAAGCAAATTGTGTCAAAGTGTCATAAAATTTATTTAAATCGGAATAACCTCACTGTTCCCTCGTTGGTCTTAGGGTAGGAAAATGGAGTCCACCAATCAAGGATTTCCCCTTGGAGGAATCCTGCTCCCTTTTCCTCTAGGGGAGATGTTGGTGCACCTCATATGGCTACATTGACCCTTCCAGGGCTTGCAATTGGCCTGCCAATATGCTTTTTCTCGACCTCTGCCGTTCAAAACACCGTGATTCTTGAACAATCAACTCAGCAACCAGATGATACTAGAGTTGCCCAAATCGAAGGCGACTAGAATCATCTTTAGCTTTTTCTCGGCTCTTAAAAATTGAAAAAGCAAGTTGTGTCAAAGTGTCATACAATTTATTCAAATCGGAATAACATCACTGCTCCCTCGTTGGTCTCAGTTTGACAAAATGGAGTCCACCAATCAAGGATTTCCCCTTGGGGGAATCCTACTCCCTTTTCCTCTAGGGGAGATGTTGGTGTACCTCATATGGCTACATTGTCCCTTCCAGGGCTTGCACTTCGCCTGCTGGTATGGCTTTTCTCGACCTCTGTCGTTCAAAACACCATGATTTTTGGGCAATCAAATCAACAACCAAATGATACTAGAGTTACCCCCAAACCTTCTATTTCATTTGTTTCTCCCTCTCCTTCCTCTGCGCTTCGTGGAAGTATGCTTAAAAAAAAATGAACGTATAAAAGTTGTTGTAATAAATATCTTTCTTCATTATGTTTACAAGCTTAGATGCCCACTCATTTAGAAAAGAACTGAACATGCTTCTTTCAACAATTTTGTGTTTTGTTTTGTACCAGAAAATGACATCAAACCTCACTGAAAATGCAATTTCCTCAATGTTATCTGGATCAACTCATATTCAACCATACCTACAAATTGCTGAACTTGAGCCAATACAATCAATGCAAAATTCAACTCCACGATATCGTACTGCAATTTCAGACGGAACACATAAGAAACACATCATGCTTCCAAAAGATTTCAATGATCTCGTAGCAACAGGCTTGCTACAAAAGGGTTCTATTTTAAATGTTAAAAGTTGGACTACCTCAGCTAATGGTCCTTCAACGTAAGTTTGTTATAAATTTCTTATTTCAAATTTAACATTTTTTTACTTATAACACAACCGCTTCTAACAGTTATTCCTTTGACTCTCATTTGTCGTGTAGGTGTATAAAGCTAATAGACTTTGAAATATCTAATTCATTTGCACCCTTAATTGGCAATCCAAAAACTATGAGTATCCCCATCACATCTGATGAAAACTCTCCATCCTCATCGGATCCACATCCTCCATCAAAAAGGCACTGCCCTCTTCCAACTACTCCAACCCCGTCCATTCAACCAGTTCAAATTCCCATCAAATCGTTAAACCCTTACCACTCAAACTGGTGCATAAAAGGATACGTCCAAAGGAAAACAACTCTTCGATAGTTTCAGAATCAATACGGACCCGGTAAAGTGTTTGGTTTTGACGTGTTCGATACAGAGGGTGGAGAAATACATATTACATGTTTCAACAATGTCGCAGATTATTTTTTCGACAAAATCCAAAATGGAAATGTCTACATTGTCTCTAAAGGGAATGTAAAAATGGCTAATAAGCAATACAACCACTTGAACAATGACTGGGAAATTTTGTTGAATGCAACATCTACCATAGAACATGTTGCCAACGAAAAAAAACATAATCCAACAGTGTGATTCAATATAAAATCAATTGATGATATCAGAACAACAAACGTCAACTCCATTGTTGATATTCTTGGTGTTGTCACAGACATTTCCAGTGTATGCACTATACGTAGAAAAGATGGCTCTGAAGTCAATAAACAAACAGTACAGCTTCGAGACATGTCAGGGTATAGCATAGATGCAATCTTTTGGGGAGATAATTTTAATGCCGTTTCACAGGAAATCTCCTCCCTATGTGCTACAGGAAATAACCCCATCATTGCAATCAAATCTGCATGTGTTGGAGAATTTAATGGAAAAAATATCGGCACTACAACAAGATCCATTGTTCTTGTAGATCCTGACATTGAAGAGGCCCATGCGCTAAAGTTGTGGTTTAAAAAAGAAGGCTCGACTGCAACTTCTACATCTTTGACAACAAGATCTCCTTTTGGCCACCAACAAAAAAAAATAACAATTGCTGACATTTACAGTATGGATTCCTTAGAGAAACCAACATTTTTCCAATTAAAGGGCACAATAACAAAATTGGTATGGATAGTTTTTACTACATTTCTTGCCCTTCGATTGTTGGTGGGAAAAAATGCATGAAAAAACTTATTCCACAAAATACAGGGATGTGGTTCTGTCCAAAATGCAACGCTGAAGTAAGCGACTGTGATTACAGATACTTATTGAAAATCGACATACAAGATCACACTGGTGAATTGGCTTCAACTGTTGCTTTCGAAGACGCGGGATCTACAATTCTTGGAAATAATGCCAAAGACTTCTATCTATTATCTTCAGATCCAGAACTAATCAAGGAAATTGTCTCTAGAGCTCTATGGACAGATCATATCTTCACACTATCGGTGAAGACAGAAACTTTTAAAGAAGTCCCACGATTGAAATGCGTTATCATAAAAGAAGAAAAACTGCATTTCACGACAGAATGCAAAAACATCCTTTGAGAAATTCAGAGCATCTCGACATTGTAGATAAATATTGCAGAATGTGTTCCTTGCTTTTTGGCAATTCCTATTGTCCAATTTTATAAATACAACTTTACAAGATATATTGTTGCATGTCTTCTTATGAAATTTTCTTATATACCATTGAAATAAATATTCGTTCTCCATTGTATCTAGCATTATGTTAGTAGAAAAAATCACATTTTTTTTTCCTTTTATCAGCTTTACACATGAAACTACCTACATGTATGCAGAAAAAATACTAATACGTTCTTTCAAAAACATTTCTCAAATAAAAAAATTCACATGGCATTGTTCAGAACTTAGATTTTTTTCCCCTTCTTTCGCTTTCGCTTGCATTTTTTACCCTTCTTTCACTTTCATACAATAACATGGTTGTTGTCTCCAAATAACATTCTTCTTTTCCCCTCCCTTGCTTATAGGTACCATAAATTTGGCGAATGGCTTCTTCTTCTAATAATGAACGTGCTCAAAGATACTATGCAACAAATAAAGAACGAATAAATGCACGGCGCCGTGAGCTTTACCAAGCAAAAAAAAACATCATAGAATGTCAAAAACACAATAAACAAAAGGGTGACCAACCTTCCTCGTCTCAAATGGCCCACCCTGAAAACAATCCTTCCTTGCAATTATCAGACTCTTTATCTTCTCAGCAAACCTCTCAAACAAATACATCCATGCCTCATTGCCCTAACCCCTCCTTCGCACATGCTTTCAGCAACTTTTATACTGATCAAGCACATCAAGATTTCGGTTCAAAGCTTGATAAAATTCCACCTAAATGCCCATGCTCCATTTGTCTTGAATCATATCCTGGAATACATATCCGCAATTCCAACCACATGTATTGCTGCTCCAGATGCGCCTCTGAAACAAAGGGTCATCGCTTCTCATTATCAAACAACATGGACCCTGGCCCTCAACTAGCTACCCTTACGTCTCTTTCACAAATAGAAGAAATGCTCATTGCTAGGGTTAACCCTATACTGCAGGTAACACATGCACGTGGTGGCCAGTATAAATACAGTGGCCACACAATTTGTTTTCCTCAAGACATAACAAAAATCGCAAACATGTTGCCACGACGTGTTGAGCACTTGGACATCCTAATTGTCACGCGTCATAGTAATGACCATAAGGCTTATGATTTCATTGTCAGTAGACATCGCGTTCTCGCTGCATTGGAATACAAATTGGCTAATGACCCATACTATAAGAATGTTCGTATTGATTCCAACGCACTGGCATCCTTACCAGCAATCCCCACCGATGTCTCCTCCTCCCTTCACCATTCCAATACTACAGAAACCACTGTTCGCCTTCCACTTGAACCACCCCATGAGCTCACCGAAGATTTCACAGACCCATCCGCTAGCCAAACATCATCGTTCGTACCCATCATACCCAATACAAATACAGAAATCCAAGAAATCTGCCATTATTTGCATGCTTACAACCACCAATCTGATACTACAATTGAGTGGCCAACAATTGGTTTATCGCCAGTCAATGAATACAACACAGAAGGTCTACTCTCTATGGCTTTCCCCGCCCTTTTCCCGACAGGCGTTGCAATGCCAAATTAGCCAAGAATGAAAGCAGTGCAGTTACATGAATATGCACTTCATCTCATACGTTACTGCGATAACAGATTTGGAAGCCACCCACGCTTTCGTTATTACATATATAATCTCATGACGCGACATCGCAGTCAAGCATCAGCGTCGATTTTTGTGAAAAAAAACATCACAGATAACTTTCCAATATCTATTCAAGATCTGAACATTCGATTAGAACAATTTCCAGATGAGCAATTGGCAGAGCAAGTCATGCGATTCGGTAGCTCTTTACGTGGAACAAGGTCATTTTGGCACAAAGCTAAAAATGAACTAATGGACATGATATCTCAACTCGGTTGCCCGACGTTCTTCTTCACATTAAGTGCAACTGATACAAAATGGCCTGATTTTCATGCAGTCATGCCCGGATGTCTCCCTACTGATATTGGAAAACAACAAAAGTGGAGAAATGATAACATTATCTCTAACCCACATTTAACATCACTATATATGCACCATAGATTCACAACATTTCGTGAGATTATCTTAGAGAAACACTTGAATACAAAAGATTACTGGTACAGGTACACATTCTACCGCATTTTTTTTCCTCCAAGAACTCTAAACAACATTCCTCACCTATTGCAAAATTATCTTACAAAAACGCATACTTGTTAGGTATGAATGGCAACATAGGGGATCTGCGCACATCCATGGTTTCCTTCGGATAGAAAATGCACCTGATATGGAGAATCTCAACTGGGAAGACACAGAAGCAGTCGATATTGCAAGGCAGTTCTTCGACAAATATATTTCCGCTTGGAACCCTCGTGCTCCTTCGAATTCAAACCAACCAAATGCTTGGACAAATCCCGAAGACCCTTGCCTGTTGTCCACACCGCAAATATTCAGAACCAATCCTTTCAGTGACTATGAACAACTCGTCAATTGTGTTGAACGTCACACAAAATGCTCAGAAAGCATGTGCCTAAGAAAAAATGGATCCTCACTCCAATGTCATTATAAAGCACCGTGGGAATTACATCCAAAATCGGCCTTATTCATTGATTCCAATGGCCAAAAAACATACACCCCTGCTCGGAATGACGATCGACTCAATAGCCATAACCCTACCATCCTATCTATTTGGCGTGCAAATGTTGACTACCAATCAGTACTCTCCATACACGCTGTACAAAAATATATCGCCAAATATGCATCCAAAGCAGAAAAAAAATCTGAAAGCTTCCACGACATGCTACGTAGAATTGTCGTGGCTTCACCCATTGCTGACCCAACAACATACGCATTTCGAAAATTTCTTGCAGAAACACTTGTTGATCATGACATTGGAGCACAAGAAACCTGCCATATGCTGCAAAAATTACCGTTAACATTACGTAGTCGGCCATTCATTTCTTTAAATGTAAACCAAAAAATTCTTATGCGCCTTCCACAAACGGATAACACCTCCACTACATCCCCACACTTCATAGATACATATATCCAGCACCCTTCTACCCTAGAGTCCACATCACTAATAGAGTTGGCAAGATCCTGGTCATATGATCCTCGTCGCAAAACAAACAAATGGAAACAAAGGCCTACAAAAGCAATTGTTCGGGTCATACCACGTTACTCCTCCATACCATCCACAACAGAACCTTGCTACGCTGACTTTTGCAGGGTTGAACTTATGCTATACAAACCTTTTCGTCGTATCGTACAAGATATATGAGATTCTGCTGCAGAATTCATCGCAAATTGGCAAACATTTCGCCCATTCTACAATCCTTGGCATTAACACCGCACACTATCTGATATTTAATCTGTCACAAATGATACCTCAACTATGAATGAAGCCAATCCAACAGACACCATGGAAATAAATGAATGGGAATTACTTTCCCAATTACACCCTACAAATGAGCTTCTCATAAACGACCTTGACATGCTTGGTCTTCGTGGCTTTGATGACACCCATAACTGGAATCATACCACTATCCCATTGGATCTACAAAATAATGCAATACAATTCATTGAGAATAGCCGCTCCATCCACCGCATTCTTCAAACACATCAACATACCCTGCCGACCCTTACTACATTATCTCCAATGCAAAGAAAAGCTCTAAATATTATTTTTAATCATTTTGCTAGGAAGGATTATTTACCCGCTCTCAGAATGATAATATAAGGCACTACTGGTATGGGAAAATCCCTCCTTATTAATTGCATCAAAGATATGCTCATAGGCCTTGCAAGCCTGGAACCTTCACCGATCATGCTCCTCGCCCCTACAGGGGTTGATGCCTTCAACGTACAAGCATCGACAATCCATTCTGCTTTGCACCTTCCTATAAAGGATATTATGCCGTTAGAAGGTAGTGCTCTTGAAAAATTCCAAGAAGAACTCAGGCATATAAGATACATACTAATCGATGAAATGAGCTTCATTGGGCCAAAGCTTCTCAGCCATATTGATGAACGTCTTCGCGAGGCATTTCCCCACCAAAGAAACACTCCTTTCGGTGGTTGTTCCATAATATTGGTTGGTGATCTCGGTCAGCTACCACCCGTCAAAGACATACCTCTATATGCAGGGACGAGCCACGGAAGTGCACTGTGGAACACCTTCAACACAGTCATCACATTAGACACAATATTTCGTCAACAAGGCGATGAAATCGCACAGGTTACTTTCAGGAACATTCTCTAGAACATTAGAGATGCAAATCCAACAATCGACGACTACAACGTACTCATGTCGCGCACAGATTCCTTTTTATCAGAAGAAGAAATATGTTCATTCCATGATTCCATGCATCTATTTCCAACAAATGCTCAAACAATGGTTCATAATAAGCAAATGATGAAATCTCTAAACACTCCTATTGCACGATCCATTGCTGAAGATGACAACACATATTCCAGTCTTTCCTCTGAAGATGAGCAACTTGAGCGAATTGTATTGCTATGCAATGGCGAAAAAGTTATGTTGACTTCCAACCTTTGGGTTTCAGCCGGTCTTGTTAATGGTTCCCTTGGAAAAATTGTAACCATATTTTACAAAGAATCAACTGCACCACCACAAATTCCAACATTTGTTGTCGTAGATTTCCCCAAGTACATTGGGCCTCCTTGGGATGAAAGAAACCCCACTCACTTGCCTATTCCAGCAGTAAAAAGAAATGGTCGTGCACAAATTCCACTGAAGATGGCTTGGGCTTTAACCATACATAAATCTCAAGGTATGACACTTCCAAAAGCAACAATTGACATTGGAAAAACAGAACGTCAAGGTCTCACATTCACAGCTATTTCAAGAGTGCCTTCTCTACAAGATCTCTGGATTAAGCCCGCATTCAGTTTCGATCGTTACAGTAAAATGAAGGACAACAAAAACATTGCTCGCAGAAAACACGCAGAAGAAATTCGCCTTTCAATGCCGCCTCCAGATAATCTGCTCCAACCCGTACTTTGACATAACCAAAAGGTTTCCTCCATATATTTACCTCATTCTATTTCATAACATACTTTTCATATCTTTCAACAACAACAAACTTTAATTAATATTAGTAAATAAGCAAATATTAGAATGTCTTTATATTATCTGTACATCTCATTCTAACCTTTTCTTTCTTTTGCAGCAAGCCACATGGGCTCAGAAATAACATACCTGCACAACTACATGTAGATTGGCAAGCAAAAAAACTGCATCTCCAGCTGTGCATTGACCTCCAATGGTGTTCAATATGCCGTTATTCACCATGCATATTCCACTAACAATATATGGATCCCCATAGCAAAGGTAACTTCATTACCATTCATTCCAGATTCATTTTAACACAACTCACCTGTAGAGTATTACTAATAAATTTCTGCAACTGATTTACATATTACTAATTCTAACAAAATATAAATTTTGCAGGTCCATTGCTGCTTCTTCAGGCCTTCGCTGCCTCCACCATGTTTTCGTACAACTTCAAATATGGAATGACAAGCACAATGTTATTTAGACTATTATATTCCTTCTCGAACCTCTTTTGTTATAATTCACTGTTTGTATTTTCCATTTCAAACTTGAAAAAGGATGTTTCAAGATCAAATACCGCTTTCATTGTTTGTTTCCTCACAACTATTTGTGTTTTCCATTTCAATCTTTAAAAAGGATGTTACAACACACTATTTGTATTTTCCATTTCAAACTTTAAAAAGGATGTTACAATACACTATTTGTATTTTCCATTTCACACTTAAAAAATGATGTTTCAACATCAAATACCATTTTGATAGTTCATGTCCTCACAACTATTTGTGTTTCCCGTTTCAAACTTAAAAAGGGATGTTTCGAGATCAATGCCATTTTGATAGTTTATGTCCTCACAACCATTTCATTGTCAATGGGTTTTAACATATTTTGTTTACAAAATCAATTGACTTTAATGATTATAATACATGTTTTCAATATATCTTCATATTAATTTAATTTTCAATTTGAGTAATGGTTTCTTAAATAGCCCTTTCCAAATCAATATGGTTGCCCGGTTGTTGTTCGCATATTAATTTAATTTCCCATTTGAATAATGATTTCTTAAATAGCCCTTTCCAAATCAATATGGTTGCCCGGTTGTTGTTCACATGGATTCATTCATTTATCTTCACCTTTAACTCCACAATTTTTTCCAACTACAAACAAAGGTCTCTAAACAGGTTCAATGCATATTTATGGCTGCTTGCATTCCATTTCAACGGTTTTAGGCATCGCTCCCTCAAATTAAAACTCGAATTCATCGACCCTTGCTTCCAAAAAAGCCCGCAAAAGCCTATTCACGTTTCAATATTCTTCCACACACTATGCCTTACGGCGTTTCCTTTGCAACATTAGGTGCAAATGCTAGTTATAAAAAAAAATCAAAATTATGCATCTAGTTTCTTTATTTGTTTCGTTAATTTGTTTTCCGAAGTCATTGAAGAGTCGTTAGTTTTATCAGAAACAAAAAAAAAAATTGAAGTCAATGAAGAGTAGTCAGTTTTATCAGAAACAAATAATATAATTATCAGAACCTCTGAATTCAAAGTTAAAGCCCTCGCCATTGCGATTAGTCTACCTACTCGATTTCTGGAAGGCGTGCAATGGGCGTTTTTATATTCGAACAAACTTCCATAGTCGACATTATAATCTTGCAATTATTATAATTGATTACTAATTTATAATTGAGACACTTTATTTATAATTAAAGTTTTAAATTTGATTTAATTTTTTATTATAATTAATATTATAATTTTAAAGTTTTTATAAAATTTTATATTTTTTATTATTAAAAATTTATTTATAAAATGGGATTGGTTTATTGATTGAATAGTAGTATAGATTCATCTTAATTGTGACTTTATCAAGTTTTAGGAAGGATAAAATCTATTTTCATTTTAAAAGAAATTTGCTTCTTAAAAATTTGATTCCTCTCTACCTTTAATAGATATTAAAATGAATGTAAGTTAATTTAATTATTAATTATAATTATTAAATATTATTTTTCTCTTTTTCATGTTGCAGCTCACGTTTTGGCCACTTTCAATCTCCTTCTATAAGGATAACAAGTGAATAATCAATGCAGAGTCATAGCTATAGAAGTTGACCACTCATACTCTCGTACCCCTCCGCATATTTTGATCGAGCATCCATTGCTAGGGTGAATGATGGGGAGCTATTTTATGTATTGGTGAAGACCATTATTTTAATTTTTAGAGTGGTCTTGGCAGGGATGAAACAATTATGTAGAGTTATATAGTCTCCAAATTATGTTGTTTGCTATTAAAAGTGGATGTAGATATTTACATATAAAATTATTATTATTATTATTATTAGCAGATGATGTTGCAAAGGAAATGTCTAAGGTGATAGCATAGGTTAGAGTAGTAGAGAAGAATGGAAAGCTAACAAACATTAAATTCAACTTATTCAGCAAACATATATATATAGTGAAACATTCAAAGTTAATTTTGATCATGAAGGGAATTATCTGTGGTCAAAATAATAGACTCCTCATTGCATATGAAATGAAAATAATCCCAGTATGTTGCTTGAAATATTAGATTAATATATGTGAAGTTTGGACCTCATCCTCACTAATAGAATTGACTATAGCTGATAAGGACTCAATAAAAACCCCACTGATTTGGTTCATGTTTTTGATGCATACAAGATTAACATGTTCATTCAAAATTTAAAATTCGATAACATATTGACTTTTGAAATCAAACTTTTTGTTAATGTAACTCAAGGGGAACACAATGCTTGCATCAAAAGCACGAGCTTAAGCCTCCATATCACTTGTCACATATTTCTCTGAATCTTTTCCACTTGGCCATGCATGACTTGTGCCTCTACCACTTGGCCATGTATGACTTGTGCCTTTACCAAATCCCCACTCTAAAATCAAAATAAAAGTGACACAACACTTCATAAGGAACCAAGTATGTTTTTAAAAATATAAAGCTATATTCTATTTGAGCTCTCCCTGAGCTCGTCATGTCCTTTTCTTTTTGTGTGCCTGCTATTTTGGCACTCCATACCTTTGAATCCCCTGGTCCACTTCATCACCGGCATGTTATAGCATGTGTCCCCATATCCTCCTCCCAAAACATCTTCCCATCACAACAGATGGAACAAAACCAACCATCCTCCTAGTCTTGTGTTTCCCAAACACATTTCCTTGCCATCATGACTCCTCCTCATTATCACTCTAATCAATATAAGACCAATTTTAATCACTATAATCCCTCCTTCCCATGACTAACTACCCTCTAATAAGGGGTCCATAAGTACTAGTGCTCTCTCTATTTTATACAATCTCAACGTCTCTTAATTGACCAGTATCCACAAAATCATAAAACTTTAGTGAACAAGGAATCATAGTTGTTGGACTTTAGGAAATTTCTACTTTAAATATGAGATCCACACGTGTCATACAACCTCAATGAGAAACTCCATGTGTTGAGAGACACTATAGTACTTCTTTCTCTTGTTGATAATCTCGAGCATAAGCACTCCAAAGTTGAATACATCTACTTTCTCTATTAACTGTCCGTGTAAGGCATACTTAGGCACAATGTAACCACTACACAATCAAATCTCCATCTCTTAACCCTATTAAGGGTTAAGAAGGCATTAGCTCAATGCTCTTCCCTTTTGCTCCTATATTCCTGGACCTTGCAAAGTTCAGCGTGCTTCCCTTTTCTAATTTAATGATTGCAGAATACAGATGCTCCTATATTCTCATGACTTGTAAAGTTCAAGCGAGCTTGACCTTTTATCATGGTTCTATTTTTCCCCTAGGTCGAGTTTAAATTTTTATGATTGTTTTTTTATTTTATTTTATTTAAGTTTATTCAAATTTTTATTTGGGTTAAAAATTTGGAAGGCTGCTTCAAATTGAAAAATATGAATATTAAATTGTAACTTTTTATTATAATAATAAAAAATTCTTAGAAGGTTGTCCAAGAATGAGGTTTCTTTCTTTTGATATTATGCCAATTTATAGGAAAGGGGACTCCACTTCCATTATATTTGACCCATTCCATGCACTCTTGTCATTTCATCAATCATGACACAAAGTCAGCACAAGCCAAACTTCATTTGAATATTGTAATAGGTATAGGGAGGTACAGGAAGACTCAATAGGAGAATTCTAACAAAATGAGGAAAAAATTGATAATATAAACCTCAAGCTAACCATTCTAGTAAAGATATCAGCTAACATCTCGTTCTCACATGAAGGTAGTAACCAACCATAGTTGATGCCTCAATTTTGCACAATAGATGTTATGATATTGTTTTTTTTTAATCCAACACTAACAATCTTTTTTTGTCTTCTTATGTCATTATATCTAAACTTGTGTCATTTATTTGATTTATCTTTAATAAAATTAACAATAGAAAATTTCTAATATATGTAATCCTCATTTAACAAAAATAAATAAAAATTTAAAGTATAATTTCAATAATAAATTAGTGCTACCATATAAATTAAATAATTACTAAATACAAGTAAACATAAAATAAAACACACATTTCATAATAAATTTCAACAATAAAAAAAATATTATAACCATTTAATTTAACTTCTTTCCATAATAATATTAATAATAATAATGTGTAAAAAAATCAAATTTACCATTCATATTTCTTTATTTTTTTCAAAGTCATTGAAAAAGTCGTTCAAATTTACAATTCATTTTTCTTTACTTTTCTCAAAGTCATTGAAGAGTCGTTCAAATTTACGATTCTTGTTTCTTTATTTAAAGCGTCGCCCACCCATTCTTGTTTCAAATTTACAATTACTTATGGAATTTTTTAAAGCGTCCTCTACCTATTGGATTTCTTGAAGGCGTGGAATGGGCTGTTTTCAGGTAATAGGCTTTATATACGAACGAGAATTTGTCGGCATTATGATCGTGTAATTATTATTTATAGTTAGGAGGTTCTTATTTATAATTAAAGTTTTAAACTTATTAGTTATAATCAGGATTTTTTTATTTATAATTAAAATTTTAAATTTATTTTATAACTGAAATTTTGTATATGAGAAGTGTGATGCTTATATATTAATTGATTATTATAGTTAATATTAGTATAACCATTTTAAAAATATTAATGTGGTTGATATAGTTAAAGTCTTCATAAATATAACAAAAAATTTAAAGAATGTCTTACTAATGCACATATTTACTTTATTAACTATGTATAAAAAGGTTATGGGTCAACTTTAACTTACAGAGAAAAAAAATAAAAATTTAATTTTGTCCTCCCATCATCAAAGATGGAATTTTGCTCATGTGAGCGAAAAAACAAAAAACAAAAAAAACTATACAAAACAAAAATTTGAACTTGAAGAAATTGGATCCCTCTCGGCTCATGTTAGATCCGTATTTAAGACACGACTCTAATTTTTCAAATTTATTAAAAGTAATGGAGTATTTTGCTAAATAAAATTTTCTTATATATAAATGAGCCTTATAAATAATAATGAGGAACTTATCATGGATGAATTTATTAGAATTGGAATAATCTCAAATTCCTAGGAAATTGGTAGGCGTTGAAGTGGCACTAATATAATTTTTTTAATTTGTTAAAAGTCAATGCAACCTAACGAACTCTTTAATACACTACAACTATTGATAAGCATTAAGACTAAGCATATGCTGAGCATATTCCCTTGAAAATCAATGTAGCCCTCAATTAAAATATAAAAATAAAAATCAAGATCCTCATCCACCTTAAGTTGAAATAAGAAGTCTTCAACAATTATAATTTTCAAGGATTTTATTAAAATTTTATATTTTATATTTATTAAAATTTCATCTATAAAATGGATTGGTTTACTTAATGAATATTATGACTATTAAAATTTACTATGATGAATATATAGCTTGAGTGGGCCTAATGGTTAAGAGTATGTGTTTCCTCCTAAGAGGTCACAAGTTCAAAATTTAGGAGGGTATGGTGTAAATAATAAATATATAAAATTGAATTTGTAGCAAGAAAAGACTCCATTTGACTAGTGCCCTAGTAAAATAGAGAAAATTCATTTTTCCACATCAACAGACTTGGATTGCAGTTTTTGACCAATGCCTTAGTCAAATAGAGAAAAGTCGTTTTTCCACATCAACGGATGACTTGGATTGTAGTTAGCTGGAGTGACATGGCTTTGTCTCCTAATTACATTAGTAAATTCAAGTTATAGGCTAGAAGTAGAGTTATGCACAGGTGGATTGCAGTTTTTGACTAGTGCCTTAGTCAAATAGAGAAAATTCGTTTTTCCACATCAATGGATGACTTGGATTGTAGTTAGCTGGAGTAACATGGCTTTGTCTCCTAGTTACATTAGTAAATTCGAGTTATAAGCTAGAAGTAGAGTTATGCATGGGTTGATTGCTAAAATTTAGCAATCTAGTTGAGGATTGTAGTTAGCTGGAGTGACATGGCATTGTCTCCTAGTTACATTAGTAAATTCGAGTTATAGGCTAGAAGTAGAGTTATGCATGGGTTGATTGCTAAAATTTAGCAATCTAGTTGAGTTATTGTTAGTTAAACTCATTTAACTGAGCTCTAGACATTAGTTGAGACAGTTTAAGGTCATTTGAGTAGTTATGATAGTTGTTAACTCACTGATCTCTCAGTTAAGTAGTCAATCAACTAAAAATAGACCCAAGCATGCATCGAATTTGAATTTCCTAGTTGAGTGGAAGGAAAAGGCACAATTGTATTTATAATTGTATATTATTGAGTGTACAATGCTTTTGCATTGAGTAAGTGATCAATTCCCCTTGGATTTGCGCAAATAGGGAATTCCCTATTATTTAGGAGCTTAATTCCTCCAAGATTGCTCAAGGAAATAGGAAGTTGGTTAAGGCTTGAATTGGCTAAGTGTTGGCCAAAGCAGGCCAGGAAGTAGGAGAATAGTTTTATAGTGCAGGGTGTGCTTCAGAGTTGAAGCAAAACATTGTAGTTGTTTCTCTTTCTCATCTGAATTAATGAAAAGCAGTGGAGGGGATTTTCCCAGTTGGGTTCCCCTGTAAAATCATTGTGTTCCTTGTGTTTTTATGGTTGCATTATTTCATGTGTTTCTATCGTGTGTTTCCCTTTATGCAAAATAGTAGAAGAAATTTATGTCTCTTGATTTCAGTTCGATTTCATAAGCAGTAAAAATTTCTTGTAATTTCTAGATGGTATCAAAGCCTCAGAAGACTACATAGAAACCTTGTTCCAAATCTTCTCTTAGATAAATTTCAATTTGCATAGATTTTTCTGTAGATTCTCTTCAATGTAGGAAAAATATCTTTCAACGAATTGAGGCTAGAGTATGCATTGGAGGGCACCTCGAATTTTTGTGCTTGGCTTGACAAAATGGAAGTTGTCCTGGCTGATAATGGAGTATGGAAATATACAAAAAAGAACTTTTCCAAAACCAACAACATTAGATGCACAAGCACTTGCTCAGTGAAAGAAAGACACAACAAGAGTCATGAGGATTATTTTGTAGGGTGTCAAAGATCATGTGGTTTCAAACTTGCATGAAAAGGAAACACCTTTTGCAATGTGGAAAACTCTCACAGATCTATTCTAGAGCCACAGTGATGCCAGAAAATTGGCATTGAGAGGTAAACTCAGGAGCATTTGAATGCAAAAAAATGAAACAATTCCTCAATACCTATCTAGATTCACTTAGTTTTGAGATGAACTTGAAGGAGTAGGATAAAATGTGCCATCATATGAACTTGTGATATTAGCATTCCTTGGCCTTCCAAAATCTTGGCACAACTATTAAGATTTGGTTAATGGAAGAGACAATCTACCAGATTGGGAGAGACTTTGGTCTAATTTGGTGCAGAAGGAGATCATAAGAAACAATAGAGATGGTGTCACATCCATTGCAAATGAGGAAGAAAATTGTGCTCTAGTTGGAAAAGTAAAGAAGGCCAAAGCCATGAAGCCCCAAGGTGAGGCATAATCCAGCCATAACAATGGCAAGAAAAAGGACCTTACCAAAATAAAATGTGTTCACTACCATGAATATGGACACTATGCAACCAAGTGTCCGCACAAGAAATCCCACAAGGAGACTACATCAAGAGCATGAGGAGATGCTTTGGCATCTCAATTCAAGTTAGATTTCACCCTCTTTTCTTGCATGGAAAGAACAATGAGAGGGAGTGAGCCATCCAATGTGCTATGAAAACCATCCCAAAAGTAAGAATATCGTTGACAAAAAACAAATGTGAAACATTAATCTTGTTAGCCAATCTATGACCATTGATAATACTTGAGACCTTTGCCTTATTAATTTTTAGACTTATACCATCCATGACCAGTATGAAGAGAAAGGGAGAAAGAGAACATCTCTATCCCAATCCCCTTCCCACCTGGAAAAAACTCGATGGGAATCCATTAACGAGAACAGTGGACCACACCAAAGTAACACATACCATTATCCAATCCACATTGTGCACAGTGAGTCCAATTTTGGTCAATATAAGTCACAGGAAAGACCAGTCTACACATTCACATGCCTTTGTAGATCCACCTTCATAACTACTGCTTCCAGTTTCTTAGTGTGAATGGTGTGAATGCATTCTTGAGCCGTGGCAATATCATCATGAATCATACGATTATGTAGGAAGCCAAATTTTTGCCTAGAGATGAATTACGAGAGAGTTTTCTTAGTACACTATGCTATAACATTGGAAATTAATTTGTAAATGATACTACATAGAGATATAGGCCTGAAATTCTGGAAGGAGGAAGGTGTTGGGTTGTGTTATATTCTTTCCACGACTAACCTACGTAGTTAAACGGGGGGTTAGAGGGGGGCGGTAGCCCCCCTTCGTTGCGCCGATTGCGCAGCGGGGGGGTCACAGGGGGGGCGGCAGCCCCCCCTGTCCGGGGGGTTTGAGGGGGGCAGGTAGCCCCCCTCTACGGGGTCCGGGGCAGCGCCCCGAGAAATTTTTTTTTTTGGACCCTATATTAGGTTGGGCGAACCTACCTATGGTTTTGTGCATGATTTTCGCACATGGTATTGGACGCGATGGTTTTTCGGTCCATGGTATTGGATGCTTCGGCATGTATAAATATGTATTGTAACATTGAAAGGAACATAATGAAAAATCAAGCTGGTAGTCCCGGTTTTGGGATCCAGGGAAAAATCTCTGTGCATATGTGTTTTATGGGTTATGCTCTCACATTGTTTATTTTCTTTGTTTAAGAATTCGTATGCAGGTAATTTCTGTACAGGGTTAAAACCTACATTTGGTATCGGAGCTGTTTTGGCTTCAAGGGGACGCCTTTGTTGCTGAGGGGTTTCGCTCGGGCCTGTGGTTGACCCTGTTCAGTGGGAGATCTGCGAGATCGATTCTGGTGGTGAAAGAAGATGGCGAGTAGTGGAAAGATCGAGATTGAGAAGTTCAATGGTCAGAGTTTTGAGTTGTGGAAACTCAAGATGGAGGATCTGTTGGTCGATAAAGATCAGTGGATCGCGGTAGATCCAGGTACTAAACCATCGGGAGTGACCGATGAAGAATGGAAGAAATTGGATCGGAAGGCAAAGAGCACAATACGATTGTGTGTCTCAGATTCAGTATTGCTGAATGTATCAGGGGAAGCTATGGCAAAGGCTTTGTGGGTCAAGTTAGGGACTTTGTACCAATCTAAGTCTCTGGTGAATAAACTGTTCCTGCGGAAAAAGCTGTATAACCTGAGGATGAAAGATGGAGACTCAGTGACAGAGCATCTGAATGCGTTTAATACTGTGGTAAGTCAATTATTATCTGTTGATATTAAAATTTCAGATGAAGATAAGTGCATCAGTCTATTGTGTTCTCTACCAGATTCGTGGGATAGTCTGGTTATTGCAATAGGTAGCAATGCAACTGCTTTGCAGTTTGATGAAATAGTCTCAGCCTTGCTGACGGAGGAGATGAGACGGAAGAATATGGACAACCAGAATGGTGATGCCTTGTCTGTACGAGGACGGTCCCAGAACAGAAACAAAAATAAGTCATCGAGTGGGAGATCTAAATCTAGAGGGAGATCTAAATCTCCAGGAAAACCTACAAAGGTGGTGTGCTGGAAATGCGGAAAGGAAGGGCACTTCAGAAGGGATTGTAAATCTAAAGCTCCTGATAAAGGAAAGGGATTTGATGATGCTCCTTCTGCAGAGGCGAAAACCACCTCAGATGAAGGTGGGGATGTGTACTTGGCTTCTTCAAGTACACATGTAGATCATGAGGCATGGTTGATTGACTCAGGTGCATCCTTTCACTTCACTCCCCATAGAGAGTGGTTCTGTGAGTATGAGAAATACGATGGTGGTGATGTCTTCTTAGGAGATGATAGGAAGGCTAGAATCATTGGTCGGGGAAAAGTAAAGTTGAAGTTGCAAGGTGGAAGGGTTAGAACACTTCCGGGTGTTCTACATATTCCTGCATTGGCCAGAAATCTGATTTCTATAAGCAAGTTGGATGATGCAGGTGTAAAGACGGTGTTCGAGAAAGATACCTGCAAGATGGTTCGAGGAGCACTGATATTGATGCGGGGAGTTCGGACCCTATATTAGGTTGGGCGAACCTACCTATGGTTTTGTGCATGATTTTCGCACATGGTATTGGACGCGATGGTTTTTCGGTCCATGGTATTGGATGCTTCGGCATGTATAAATATGTATTGTAACATTGAAAGGAACATAATGAAAAATCAAGCTGGTAGTCCCGGTTTTGGGATCCAGGGAAAAATCTCTGTGCATATGTGTTTTATGGGTTATGCTCTCGCATTGTTTATTTTCTTTGTTTAAGAATTCGTATGCAGGTAATTTCTGTACAGGGTTAAAACCTACAGAAGGGTCAATTTTTTTGGAATAAGAGCAAAGAAAGTGGAGTTAATGGCCCCAAAAATCTGTCCAATAAGTCAAGATTCTTCAACCAAGTCCAGGACGTCCTATCCCATCAAATCAAAGAAGAGCATGAAAATATCCACTGTCTAGCCATCCAGGCCTAGACATTTATCTTTCACAAAATATTTGAAGACCCAAATTATCTCCTCATGAGAAACAGGGTGAAATATCATCAAACATGGTTGGATATTCCTCCAATCCCCATATCTGATCCTCGATGCTAACTCGGAACTCCTACCCGGGCCTTGTAGAAATTCTCAAAATATATGACAACTTCTCTTTGAATATCCTCCATAGAATGTATTGACTCCCCATTATTAGATTTAATATGCCAAATAACATTGATGTTTCTCCTGTGATTCACAAAGTGGTGAAAGAGACGAGTATTTCTATCACCTTCACTAAGACATATAGCCATACTCTTGAGGTGTAAGGTAGTCTCTTATATCTCTATTATGTGCCTCTTCTTCACCTACAACTCTTTTAGATAATTTCGTAAAGAGTGAGAAGGCGCCATCTATTCCATTATCCTTCGAAGACTATCAATTTCTTCCATGGTCAACTTCAATTCCGATAATAGAAGATTTTTTTTATTACATTCCCAAGTTCTCACTCTACTATTCAGAAAACTAAGCTTTTGTGTGATCACATGCATGGTTGATGTCCCTGGCTCCTCCTCCACTATTTTCTAAGAAGTATTAAGCAGCTTATTAAAATATTCATCCTCCAACCACACTCTGTTGAATTTGAATGGGATACCTTTACTGACATTCTCCTTCCTCAATTGAAGAACTATAGGAAGATAATCAGAGATGAACATACGATCAATCATGATTAGAGACTAAACTGTCACAACCTTTCTCAAATCATGTAACTATCCCCTAAAATCCCCTCAAGTTATGGAAAGCCCTAGTAATTCCACATTTAAATAGAGCCCTCAATACAATCTAGAAATGGTTATGGCATGAATAATCCCAATACATAAAGAATGTCTTACAATTATTCTTTGACATCTCAAAAATTTGAATTATTTTAAATTAGGTAAAAAAAAATAAAAATTAACTCAGTCATATAGGAATATTAGATCCCCTGGACCAGGGTCTTCAATACTTGGGATTTTGGATCAGACCTATTAGTCCTAAAATTGTTGACTGGATCTGGCTAGTGGCCAAGTTGAAAAAGAAGTTAAACATCTGGAGTCACCGATATCTCTCTAGAGCAGGAAGGTTGATTCTGATTAAAGCTGTTTTGGAAGCCACCCCGGTCTTCTGGATGGCATTAGCATGGATCCCTCGCAGCATCCTAGCTAGATTACAGCAAACCTGTAATAGGTACCTTTGGAATGGGGCATCAGAGAAGCGCATTTTCGCATGGATCGGATGGAAGAGGATTGCCATTCCCAAGAAATGGGGGGGATGGGGCCTCAAGGATCTCCCATCATTTGCACAGGCTCTGGCTGCAAAGATGGGTTGGACCCTCATCACTGGGGAAAATCTGTGGACTCACATGGTATACCATAAATACATATGGCCCCTACAGCTTATGGATTGGATTCGCCTTCCCTCTTGGCCCAAAACTGGGATCTCCTCAGTCTGGAAGGCACTACTTCATGCGTTACCCCTTATCAGGGAAAACTTGATTTGGAGAATTAACGATGGCACACAGGTCAGGGTAGGGTTGGACCCTTGGAATGATTGTGGGGGTAGACACATCCTTCCGGAAGCACTCTTACGATACCTTCACACACAAGGGATCTCTCACATTGCAGATATTGCAGATCAGCAGAACACCTCCATTTTTGAACAGTGTTGGAAAACTGCGGCCCAGATCAACATTCCACCACAATGGCATCAAGCTTGGGGGTCATATACCACTACACTTACGGAAGCACACATCAGAATAAAACAAGGACCCGATGAGCTCATATGGTACCCCTCTAAGCATGGTATCTACACTCCAAAAGACGGGTATCTCTCCCTTATCTCTCACAAGATCCCGGATCACATCTCCTTTTGGTGGAATTCCATCTGGAAGCTCACGGCCCCTCCCAGACAAAAGTTATTTTTTTGGTGCATTCTTAAGGGTATAGTCCCCACGGGCGATTACCTCATGCGCCGAGCTGTATACGGGCCATCTTGGTGCATCATATGCAAACAAGCTGCTGAAACCAGCACACATCTCTTTCTGAAATGCCCCAATCTGACCCACATTTGGCAATCCATATCCTCTAACATACAATACTCGGGTAGATGGGAGGGCGAGGACATAAATCTTACCTGGGAAAATTGGTTCAATCAGCACCGTAACTCCAAAATCCAAAGCCTGCCAATTATCATCTGTTGGTACTATTGGCTTGCCCGGAACCGTATGACATTTGAAGATAAAGTGGCACATTGGCCTCAGCTCATTGCAAAGATTATTGTTGTATTCAATGAAACACCAGAGCCTGCACAGCCTAAGTCTCGCCGCCCGCATGAACCACCACACATCGATCAAAACAGACCGTGGGCTTTCTTCGATGGTGCTGCCCAACAGCAAGGATGTGGGGGGGGGGGGGTTTCCTACTATACAAAACACAACAACATTACTACAAAGTCAAGCTGGGTTTGGGAGCAGGTTCAAATAACTTTGCAGAGCTCATCTCCCTCCGACATCTTCTACATTTTGCATTGAACCATCATTGCTTACATCTGAACATATATGGAGACTCAAAGATTATCATAGATTGGTTCAACAATGTCACTACATGTCATACACACACACCCAACAACATATTGGATGAAATATTTTTATTGAAGGAACAATTTACTGATATATCATGCAATCACATTTACAGGGAACACAACAACAGTGCCGACCAACTTTCCAAGGAGGCTACGACACTTCCCAGAGGCGAGTGGATGATACTGGAGCAGCGGGGCAAAAATGCTTACCAGTACTACCACCGTCCATACATAGATGCACAGTACCATAGGGCAGCCAGCCCATGAATACATGTTTTTGATCTGATATATCTTTTTGCACTGATTGTATATAGTTGAAAAGGAACACTACTGATAGCCCTGCGTGGCAACTTATATACATGAATACACAAGAACATCACATGAGAATTATATTTTGCTCTTTTTGATATTGTACAAAAACTACAGATACTGCTATTATGGCGAAAGTATACAGCATATGCTATACGCATCTACAACATGTAATTTTTTCCAATTAATGAAAAGATTACGATTTTTCCAGTGGAAAGGAATATTAGATAAATAAAAATTAACTAATTAAAAATAAATAAATAACTAATAAATTGCTTATTTTAACTATTTATTTGGATCCTATAATGTTCCATTTTATTTTATATTATTTATCCTTTTTACTGTTAAAAATTAATCATTGTATTTATTATATAAATATTTGATATCTTGATCTTGCTCTCCAACTTTGTCCTGATGATGAACCTTAATGGGGGTTTGCAACGTGTCGACCCTAAGATATCTATGTGATTTCTCTGGAAGATCTTTGCTTCAATCATGAATAATAGAAGCCTTCAATCTAAGAATTAACTCAATATTATATTTTTTTTGTAAACTTGGCAGGACTCTCCAATTTTCGAGTTTACATGTCCATTATTCACCTCGCTACGGGGGGAGGGTAGCAAAAGATTCGAACCCAAGATCTCTGGTTCGATGAGACTTCATTCCACAGCCATCGCCACTTGAGATACCTCAAGCAGACTAACTTAGTATTATTTTAACCATTACTTTATAAATTATAATTTAATTCAAAATATTTTTGAATAACCCTAAATTATTTCTTAATATTTTAAAATTTAATTATTTTAAAATGAGTAAAATTTTTGAAATTTTTGGTATATTTAGCTTATGAACTACCTTCGAAATTGTGAAAAAAAAAACACATGCAAGAGATAGAATAAAGAGAATCAACCCCTAATCCTAGATAGTAAAACATCACATCTCCGAATTAACCAATATATCATGAAACTATCAAACTCGTCATAATCTATGAAACCAAATAGAGTGTTTGACATGCTTGATTATGTCAAACCCAGTAACACATTATCATGCAGGATCATTGTAAATACACCCGTATTATAATCAATGGAGATAAATGTAATAACAAGGCATCTCCTTACTTTCACCTTGGCTCCATAATGCTTAATGAAATATTACCACCTATAGAGTGGACATTAGATGGAATCCTATAATTAGCTACTTCCAATGATCAATTATTGCTTGATGTGTCGTTAGGGTATCACACAGGATTAGTTATCACACGTTCAACTTGGTCTGGAGTGGTTAATACACTTTGCTCATTTATGAAAGTAGACCTTGTGGGTGAAGGAATATGTTCTTCCCCACCTGTCAGCATGGACACCACTTGTGACATTGAAGGCCTCAATGTTGCACCTACTTGAGTGCATAGAAGACCAATTTTAATCTCTCTAATCCCTTCTTCCCTTTAGCAACTACCCTCCAATGTGGCATTCATAAACTTCTATTCCTCTATCTTTGTTATATAGTGTCCACGGTTGGTAATCACCAATATCGACAAAACCATAAAACATTAGTTAGCAAG
Source organism: Pinus tabuliformis (assembly GCA_031772625.1). Classification (NCBI taxonomy): domain Eukaryota; kingdom Viridiplantae; phylum Streptophyta; class Pinopsida; order Pinales; family Pinaceae; genus Pinus; species Pinus tabuliformis. Next base: position 936,716,421 of record CM062806.1, read on the forward strand.
GAATTATAGTTTTTGGACATTTTAGAAAATTCTACTTTAAAGATGAGGTCCACATGTGCCATACAACTTCAATTAGAAACTCTCTGTGTTGAGAGATATTGTTGTACTTCTTTCTTCTGTTGATAATCTCGAGTAAAAGCACCCCAAAGCTGAATAGATCTTCTTTCTATGTCAATTCTCCACGTAAGGTGTACTTAGGCGCAATGTAACCACTGCACAATCAAATCTCCATCTCTTAACCCTATTAAATTTATATGATCCTTTCTCATATATATGAGTTGTAATAGGTTCATATCCTACAATTTATTGAATAAAGTTTGGAACATTAAGAGATTGAACTATAAGGAGAATTGTTACAAAGTTCCTGCAACTCTAGTGTTAATGTGGCTTTCATCTTCTGCAAATAGTTTGGCTAAGCCAAAGTCTACTATTTTGGGTTAGTATTTATTGTCTAGTATAATATTGCTTACTTTCATATCTCTATGGATGATTCAATCTCAGACTCCTCGTGAAGATAAGCAAGCCCACATGCAGTCCCAACTATGATTTCATACTTCTCTCTCCAATTAAGTAAATGGTGTTTTGTTGTATATACATATATTGCATCACAAATAGTAAATGGTTGTATCTAAAACTTAAGAATCTATGTGCACAAACTCGAACAATTCCAGGATTCAAGAAAATATCAAGAATTTAAAGAGCGAGCAACAACAAACCGAATATAATCTTCTTGAGACTACTGTTGTGGAGGTATTCATAAACTAGCAGCCTTTTTGATATTTCAATAGGGAAACCAAGAAATCTCAGTAGATTCTAGTGCTAAACATGAGTGATGAAATTTACCTCATTTAGAAATTCATTGTCTCCTTGAGTTGAACTTATATTCTACACTTAACAGTAACCTCTCTACTGTCAGGTAGAACCCCCTGAAGATCAATGAAATTCAAAATTATTTTTTGTTCTCCATTATAACTGACTTGGACTTGCTACCTACTAGTATGTAATTCAATGGAAGGAAATGATCCTAGGCACTTAACTTGAAGATGGATCCAAACCCTCGTTCACCAAGTTTGTTTTCTGCTTTAAAATTGAAGGTAGCCTTCCTTATAATATCATATTTGAAAAGTGAGTTCTAAATTTGACATAGGAGGTGACAAGGTAACTTCCCCTTCCTCGTATGTGAAATAAATTATGTAATGAAATAGGAAAAGAGTTCACCACATACAAGATAATAAGGTGCACACTGAATGATTAAGTAATTTTGGAACCTCTGGTTTGAGAAATATGTTTTGGGTGAAAACGAAAGAGCCATATGGCTGCAATTAACCCAACCGAAGAAGCCACTGTTCCTAGAGTTATCCCAAGCACATTACGTTTTTTTCCTTCTGCCAATTTTCACACAAAGCCTCACCATTAGATTGGCCATGGTAAATTTTACCAAAATGTACAAAACTAGTTTATTATTATCATTGTAAAATATGTGAAGGATGATACCATATGATGGAGCCAGTGGCGAGGGGGTAGGAGTATGAGTTTCATCTACTTACGAAGTATTAGCATTAAATTTGGCATGTTAAATTTCATCAAAATGTACAAACTAGTATACTCATCATTGTAGAATGTAAATTATGTGAAGGAACATACGAGATGATGGAGGCGTAGTTGATAAAAAGTTATAAATCTCATAATGCAGCTTGCAACCCATGGAAGAGTAGTCCACATCTACTTGTATCTTCAGTAACATTAATACCTCTTTTTATGTAGCCGTCGTAAATGTACATGTGAGGAAAAGATGAACCACCTCTTCCATCAACCCACCACATAGATAACATATGTCAAGACCCGAAAAACCCCTTCTTGTAAGGTTCTCCCACATGAGTACCCAATTATGGTAGACCAACCACAAAAACACTTCAATTTTCAAGGGACCTCCCATCACCATGCTTGTGATAGTCATGAGATAGAGTTCGAAAGCCTATTCCCGTGTGTTATGTAAGAAGATCTTTCTTGATCATAATTTTTATAACATTCTCACACCCTTCCCATGTCATTATATTTTCCTTGTCAGTTAACATAATACTTGCATGACTGATCCTAAATCGATATCGATCCCACTCTATTGCAAAAACCTCCAGGAGCCCAAGGTCTCTAGAGTTCGAACAACTTAGGATAGGATATGTGGACTATCTATGGCTTGCAAGGTGGATAAGTGTATGGATGCCCAATGGATTTAAACACTTGATAATAGGAGCAGAGAGTAAATGTGAGCCTTCCATATCTTAATGGAAACTAGGAAAACTATAATCTTGTCATCCGTGTCGAACTCCCAACACAAGTTTCCCATAAGCCACTACTTAGCCTGCATCAAACTTCTCTATACATATAATGCCTTCTTTCTTCATGAGCTCATTAATTGATCCATGCCTCAAGGCTAAGATTATTGTGATATTTATCACTAACAAAATGTTCCAATAAACATGCCCCATTGAATGCTTGCTAATTTTTTTAGCAAGTAGAGCCATATTAAATATTTTTTTTGCTATAATGCCCCATCCCCCATTGACCTCATTCCAAAGGATAACATCTAGCCAAACTAAATGAATTATATTTTTCTTGCATGCTCCATCCCAAACGAAATGATTATCACATCTATTTTTTTGATGATTGCTTTGGATAGTTTAGAAAGGTGCATCCAATAAACTGAAATACCCTATATGATAGTTTTGATCATGATTAGTCTTCCTCTGGGGGTCATCCACTTATGATCCCAAAGTGTTAATTTTTTTTTCAAACTTTTTAATTAATCAGTTCTAGTCCCGACACTTGTACTTGTCTGGCTTTAATAGAAAGCCCAAATACCTCAAACTACGTGCCAACCTATTCACTTTAACTTTAAACAGATTGGAAATCTCCCCTACAGCCTCCGCTTCCAACCTCTTAGTAATATATTTTAATTTTTCTTTATTCATTATGAGCCTTGACACATCCCTAAATCTAGTGAGAATATAGTGAAAATTCATCCATTCATATATATTGGTTTCCCCAGTAAAGAGGACATCATCAACAAACATGAGGTGCGAAATGTTAGTGCATCTTGTGACTGCAACTAAAAATCATCCCCAATGCTCTGGCTTCTCTAATATCTCTAATTAATCCATTTATGACCAATATAAATAGGAATTCCGACAGCACACATCCCTATTGAAGACCCCTTATGACCTTGAATAAATCGGTTGGAATCCCATTAATGAGAACAACCATTCACTGAAGAAATACATTCCACAATCTAGTCTATGAGCATGCGAGCAAACCTGATTTTGTGCAATATAAACCTAAGGAATTCCGAGTCGACGCAATCATAAAGCCTTGGTCAAATCAATTCTCACTAGACATGCCTCCAACTTGCGTAATTTGGTTGAGTGGATGCATTCATGGGAAATGGCCACGATGTCTTGAATTCTTCGACTAGATAAAAAAACAAATTTCTCCCATGTAATCTGTATTTTTTATTTGATTAGCAACTAATTTGGAAACAATCTTATACATAGAATTGCATAAGGATATAGGCTTAAAATCTATAAAGGATGAAGGACTGGTCTTTTTGGGAATTAGAGCAGTGGAAGTGTCATTAATAAAACTTGGAATGGAGCCTAGAAGTCATGATTCTTTAGCCATGTCCCGTATATCCAATCCCATTAGGTCTTTGAAGTGTAAGAAAAGTTTTACCAACAAAGCATCCTAGCCAGGGATTTTGTCATGAGTTAGGGATTTCATTACCCCATGTAGCTCCTCCATTGATATTAGCCTTGACAACTCTGCATTAGTCTTTGCATCCACCATGTAGGGGAAGAGGTTAGTGAATTCCAACTGATTAGAGTTTTTTATTCCATCCTTTTCCCTAAACTAACTACAGAAGTAATGAACTGCCTCTTTGTTTATATCCTTCTTCTAAGTCAAGACATTATTCTCCCCATCTCTAATGTTCCATATGGTATTTTTCTTCCTCCTTTTAGAGGCTAGGTTGTGAAATTAATGTGTATTCTTGACCCCTTTCACCACCCAAGTAGCCCTACTTTTCAATCTCCATTCTTCCTCTTCAAGTTTCAATATATTATGTTTCCTAGTCGCTATATTAAGGAGAAACTTATTTATAGATTCAATGAAGAAGCCTGGGCATGTGGGGTCATTCAAGACCACATCCTCCCTATCAATGTCACTCAAGTCCCTGATAAGTTACTTTTTCTACCTACAAACCCACAACTCTACCTCTACCTTCAACCTTCTCAGCTTGTGAAGGACCACTACCATTTTTGGAAAATGGGGTGGCTCTAATGGAGTGAGCTAGGAGGCTCTGACAATATCATCAAATTCCTTCTCCTATAACCACATGTGATTGAACTTAAAAGGGAGAGCTTGCAAACTATTTTTCCCTATCCATTCAAGGAAGATTGCATGATGGTCATAAATGTCAGCGAAGTATATCCAAGATTGGAGTTGGCTCATTCTATCATTCAAATGCATGTACGAGAAACTGGTCCAGCCTTTTGGAAATTCCCTCTAGCCCAGATCGCTCGTTCCTCCACATCGGGCATAGGGAACAAGGGACAATATCCATAAGAAATTTATGATTAAATAAATCCTTGAACTAACTTGCTAAAGGATCTAGTTTTCCTTTCTAGCCCAAAACCTCCTCATCTGTCATTATCAAGTTCAAATCTCGAGCAAATATAAGAGAATTTAGGCTCAAAAGCCCACTCACATAAATTCAGTCCCAAAATGTCTTCTGATTAGAGTACAAAACATATGTATTAACAATACGTGGTTGATGTATTAAACCCCACATATAGCCTGAAAAAAGTATCCTGACAATTAATTTGTATGCTTTAAACGAAAATAATTGGGGATCCCACATGGCTCCTAACACCCCCCCCCCCCATCGAGGGGCCTAAGGAACACATCACATATATCTCCCAGGTAGGACAAATTTTTATTAAATGGTCCATAACTTTTGTTTTATCGATCATTGTTTCTAGAAAAAGAATGACAAAGGGCTGCTTAGGTTTGATAATGTTGAATAGAGATCTCCTTTTATGGCTTAACCCCAAGCCCCTCACATTCATAGAGATCACTATCATTAAGGCAGGGCATATGCAAATATATCCCCTCTAACGACCAGAGATATAGAGACCTCCATAGTATCAATATCATTGTTAGAGAAACCTGGATCAATGGGGGGATATTGGGCTCCTCCAAAGCCTCTGAAAAATAAACATTTAGATCTAAATAAAACCCCACGCAGGAGGAAACTTTCTTATATTTAATACCCCACTTCTTCTGAACTATCACATTCTTCCTCGATTCAGGGTTGACAATCAACTCTTGTTCCTAAAAAAATCCCTTCTTAATGTTCAAGGGCTCAAGGCCAAGAGCCCGCTCTTGGGCCAACATTCCCAAATCTGTATCCTTAGATAAAGGTGAGGAGGAATTCCCTCGGTAAGTCCCAAAACGGTGGGGCGAGGAACATGCATCCCTTGGGGAACAAAACTTATCAACTACATTCTCCTTGGTCATGTAAGTAGGTGAGTGGGACACCAGAATTTTTCTTAATGTGGCTTCTGATGATAAGGAGGCCTGTAAATGAGCTTGGCCCATAGACCCACCTTGTCCATGCACTAAAGGAGCCAAAATAGTAGTTTGTACTTACTTAATTGATGTCACAAAAGAATTAAAAGGAATATTTGAATCCTCTAGCGTGGTCAAGTGGTCTGTAATTCGAGACCCAAGGACTAAATCACCTTCAAAGGATGTGTCTCGACATTTTGCCATCCGTGAAGATGCCAATCCTGGCCCTTCCAAGACCAAGTGCCCCAAAAAAACATTGAACATTCTACAATCAAGCGTCTTATGGCGTGACAACCCAGGCACCTAAAGGGGACACCCCAATAGTTAACCTGTTGTTGGAAAGAAAACGACCCCCAAATGATATCCAACGTAGTTGAAAGGCCCCCTATGAATTCAAATTCCACTAGGACCCAGACAACCCTTTTATGTAGAGCTCCTAGGAAACCCTCATCCACATAGAAAAAATTAATAATCTTATTTGCAATCTCCTCAATGTTTATCTTGAACCAAAGCTCTAACGAAAGCCCCACAAGCTTTGTCGATAGAAATTTCCACTTAGGAATATATAACCAAATCTCCTCAATCTCTATAATTATATTGAAGAACTAAAAAAATTTAAATTTCCATCCAGGTCACAATATTTAGAACATTCAAATAGTTATCTAAAACAGAATATTTACAAATCTCGACTTGTAGTCAAACGTCATGAAAATAATTTTAGCTTTAAAATTAAACTTTATCTTCACTATATAGATAATGATTTGAGTGAAATAAGTATATATAAAAAAAATATATATCTCTATTAGTAAAATATGTCAAAAATGAACAATCATTTGAAACGACTCTAAAAGTATGATGGATAAGATGTAAAAAGTGTCACAACCTTTCTCAAATCATGTATGTATCTCTTCAAATCCTAAAAAACCCTTTTAAATCCACAATTGCCAAATAAAACTTTCCATACAAACTAAGAATAACATACAAACTAAGAATAATATAACAGAAAAAATTACAATGCATAAAAATAGTTCAAAATTATTTTACAATATCTTAAAAATTTAAATTATTTCAAAACAGTAAAAAAAATAAATAAAAATTAATTCAATATTATTATAAACCATACATTATTTTACAAATTTAAAATATTTTGAAATAACCCCATATTATTTCTTAATATTGAATTTATAAGAATCTAAATTATTTCGAAATGGATAAAAAAATCGAAAATCGGTTAATATTACTTTAATATTATTTTAACAAATCTTTTACATTATAAATTGCTTCCAGATATCTCGAATACTATGAACTATAAACATAAAAGAAAAATGAGAACAAGATACTCAACCCCAGTCATATGGAGTCGAACATGACATGCGATAATGAATCTATATCATTAAACTTTCTATCTCATCATAATGACTTGCTTAACTGTGTCAACGCCAATATCACATTTACGCATGAGCAGTGTAAATGCCGCCTTATTTACATCAATGGAGATAAACATAATAACAAGGCGTCGCCTTATTTTCACCTTGGCCCCATGGTGGTTAATGAGAGATTACCACCTGGGGAGTGGGCATGAGAAGATGTGGTCCCTACTTCCAACGACTGACTGTTGCTTGACGTGTTGTTAGGACCTCCACGAGGAGTAACTATACCACGTTCAGCCAATACACTGTCCTCATCTACGAAAGCAGGCCTCGTGGGCAAAGGAATATGCTGTTGTTCACCTGTCAGCATCGACACTGCCTGCGACATTGAAGGCCTCAACGTTGCGGCTGCTTGAGTGCACAGAAGACCAATTTTAATCACTCTAAGCCCTTCTTCCCCTGAGTAACTGCCCTCCAATGTCTGATCCATAACTTCTAATGCTCTCTCTGCGTTATACAGTCTCCATGTCTAGTAATTGACCAATGTCGACAAAACATAAAAACATTAGTTACCAAGAAATCATAATTCCATGGACATTTTTAGAAAATTTCTACATAAAAAATGAGATCCACTACAAGAGCCATACAGTTTCAATGAGAAACTCCGTGTGTTGAAGCAAACTATGGTTCTTTCTTCCGCTGATAATCTCGAGAAGAAGCACTCCAAAGCTGAATACGTCTGCTTTCTCTGTCAACTGTCCGCGTAAGGATTCAGGCGCAATGTAACCACTGTGCAATGTTACGTACAACCAAATCTCCATATCTTAATTGTCTTAAAATTATATGATCCTTTGTAATACATATGAGTTGTAATAGGTTCAGATCCTCTAATTTATTAAATGAAGTTTGGAAGATCAAGAGATTGAACTGAAGGGAGAACTCTTACCGAGTTCCTGCAACTCTAGTGCTGACGTGGCTTTCATCTTCTCCAAACAGTTTGGCTAACCCAAAGTTGCTATTTTGGGTCGGTATTTGTCGTCCAGTAAGATATTGCTGGCTTTGATATCTCTGTGGATGATTCGAATCTCAGACTCCTCGTGAAGATAGGCAAGCCCACGTGCAGTTCCGACTATTATATCATACCTCTCTCTCCAATTAAGTAAATGGCGTTTTGCTGTATCTACAGTTATTGCATCACAGACAGTAAATGAATTAGCAAGCTACGTGCACAAACTAGATTCCAGAATTCATACAGTTATTGCATCACAGACAGTAAATGAATTAGCAAGCTACGTGCACAAACTAGATTCCAGAATTCACGAAAGAATAAGAAGTTAAAGAGCAAGAGAAAACAGACCAAATATAATCTTGTCGAGGCTACTGTTTTGGAGGTATTCGTAAATTTCTGATCTTTGAACAGAGCAACCAAGCAATCTCACTAGATTCCTGTGCTGAACACGAGTGATGAGATTTGCCTCATTCAGAAATTCATTGTCTCCTTGCCTTGAATCTATATTCAGCCGTTTAATTGCAACCTCTCTGCCATCAGGTAGAACCCCCTGAAGATCAAAGAAATTCAAAATTATTTCTATTCTCCACCAGATGCATCAGATGTTTAGACTTTTTGCTATGGACTTTTTAAATGCATACACATAAATCAGATTAAAACAACATTTATTTGTCTCAGCATGTTTATATGTGATTCTATTTATTTGGGGATAGATTACACAGTTGACCTGCATATCTATTCCTGTAACAGTTTTTTGGATGGCCATTTACCAATTTTTGGACAGATCTATGAATACATACTGGGCATCTATCTGAAGAATGTAATTTTATTTTTGATATTAAGATTAAGTTATTTTCTGATAGTAAGATCAAGTTTTTTCTTTTTGCAGGCAAAAAAAAAAGCTGACCTGGACCTGCTAATTGAATGGAAGGCAATGATCGTAGGCCCTTACCTTGAAGACGGATCCAAACCCTCCTTCACCAAGTTTGTTTTCTGCTTTAAAATCGGAGGTAGCCCGCCTTAGAGTATCGTATTTGAAAATGAGCTCCAGATTCGCCATAGAAGGCGATAAGCTAATTTCTCCTGTCAGAACAATTATAGATGTCTATTTATCTTAGTCAAATGGGTGAAAAGTTCACCATATAGAAGCTAATAAGGTCCACATTGAATGAGCAATTTAGAAACCTGTGGTTCGAGAAATCCGTTCCCAACGTTTTCGGCGAAAACGAAATATGCCTATGGCTGCAATTAATCCAACCATAGCGGCAACTACGCGAACGTCTCTGGCTGGGTAACGGTCGGAAACGGAAAGTTGCAATCACCAGAGGCTGGATACCTCAGCACTATAATTGTAAAAATAATGATCGTCATAACGTATGAAGCAGCCATCTAGTAGAATGAATCCAGAAGTACCGTTTTGACATTTATCAAGAAGCATTGCTTTTACCGTCGATGCGCACTGTTGGCAGTCAGAGGAAGTTAAATCTCCCCTGCACTGGAGAAGCCCATAAACAGAATCATTGCTGTTTTGCCCCTCAACACTAGAGATATTGAATCCAGTCGTGGAAACGTTGACCACCAATGATTCCAAAACCTGGTTAAGATGATGCTGGAAGGGGCTACCATTTGTATACTGGCTCTGGTTCCCACAACCGTACCCATCCTGAACAACAGCTGTAAGATTTATCTGGGTCGGAAAATTTAACTGTTGACCCACTGAGAGGTGCAGGCACGTCAATAGAGTGAAAGTAAGTAGCATGCTTCTCATTAATTGTTTCATCTTCATCGCCGTCGCAGCGCACGACATGAGCTCAACGCTATTAGCTGCTGCTGCTGCTCCTATATTAATGCTGGGCCTGGTAAAGTTTTTTATGAATGGAGCTGCTCGTATCTTCTCAGGCCTGGCAAACTGGTGCACCCAACTTGACCTTTTATCATGGATCTATATTTTTTTCGTGGATGCTTTTTATTCTTTTCATTTGATTTAGGTTTATTTATTTTTCAAAAGATTCGTTCAGAATGAAAAATATTAATATTAAATTGTAAATTCAAATATAATAAAAAATTTATTTTGTTCGAGAGTGCGTATTCCATTGATTTGATATGACGCTAGTTTACACAAAAGGGAGTTATAGTTCTCAATATATTTGACACATTTGATGCATCATGGTAGGAAGCCAGTACAAAGTTAAATATAAAACCTCCGAGTACAAAGTAAAAGGCCTCACCATCGTAATTAAATATGGATTTTTTTAAAGCGTCGTCGTGGGCGTGCAATGCGAGCTTTTACATTCGGACGAAACTTGCATTGTCAGCATTATAGTCTTCCAATTACTTTAATAATTTATTATTACAATTTATATTTGACACGTTTTTATTTATAACTAAAGGTTACGTGTATTGTTTTTAAACCTTTTTACAAAGTCATTGAAGAATCGACACTTTTATCATAAACAAATAATATGATTATGAGAACCTCCGAGTACAATGTAAAAGGCCTCACCATCGTGATTAAATATGGAATTTTTTTCAAAGCGTCGTCGTCGGCGTGCAATGCGAGCTTTTACATTCGGACGAAACTTGCATTGTCAGCATTATAATCTTCCAATTACTTTAATTGATTTTTAAAATTTACAGTTATAATAATTTATAATTTATTATTACAATTTATATTTGACACTTTTTATTTATAACTAAAGCTTAAACCTTTAAATTTAAATGGTATTGTTTATTATAATTAATATTATAATTATAAATTTTTATATATTTTCTTATCATTATCCTGCCGTTGATTACAGAATTTTGTAAGTCGTTGATTGCAGAATTACTTAACAATGGAGCACAAAAATCAACATGTAAAATGAACATTACACAAATCTTTCTTCTTCATCTTTTTCTTTTTTTTCTTGAATCTTATTGATCTTAGTCTTATTTCGTAATGATTTCACTCACAATGTTACAATCTTACCAGTAGTGACAGCACTAAATAACTTTGGCAATACGTGCTGGTTGACTACTCATATATATTCAATATGTGGTGGTTGATATCTTTTAAGTTTTGAGTCTTGGAAATTGGTTGGGAAAGAGGAAAGTTGGTGGAGCTCGAAGAGAGATGAATGAAATCTAGTAGGCAATGTAAGACTAAGATGAAGCTGGTGCATGTATAAAGGAAGTTGAAGGAAAGAGTATGATAGCCAGTTGGACTGGTTGGGTCCATTGGTGTAAATAAACAATGATGGGACAATCATGAGGAAGGTAACACGAATGGTAAAGTGAATGGATGTGAAGCATCTTTTCCTTGGCTATGTTGGGAGGGGTTGTTCTCAATGTTGTGCATGGTTTTCATGGATAAAGGGAGTTATCTTAACCTTGACATTATGGTATGTGGTAGTTATGTGATCATGATTGTGCTGATGTCTATATATGTATACATGTATGTATGTATGTATGTCATGTCTCACAAGGTCATCATGGATTATGATTGTGTTTATGCTAATGTTTATATGTATATGTGTGTGTGTGTATGTCATTGTCTAAGAAGATCATGATTTTATTATGCTAATGTTTATATATATGTATGTATTTATGTAAATATGTCACTGTCTGAGATGGTTGTCAAAGATCATTCTTGTGGGGAAGTGATTTATTATGTAGCTGAATGACATGAAGAGGTTCCTGGTTTATGAGGAAACAAGTGGGAGAGTAGTCCTGACAAATCTACGAGATCAATATCATGTGGTTATGAGTTTATATTATGTCTATGCTATGGACAGACTATACAGAGGGATACATCAGTTGAATGAAAGCAACGATATCCATAGCCTGTTAGGATAAGCATGGTGTAACACCTTGCTCCCACATGTACCCAAGCAACCGGTCAACCAAGGTAAACATGCAACGAGAGGCCACTACGATATGATTCGACCTCCTAAGTCACGTTAAGGAAGTGGAACCAATAGAAACACACCATACAAACATTCAACATCAGCATTAGGATCCTCAAGAACCAACCTAACCTTTCTCCCAACTAGCCCCTGGGTCCCACAGAGCTTTTGGACCACTTGACCTATGGACGCTCTCATGCTATGGGAATTCCAACTTTTAGGGACCTCTGGACACTTTCACAGGCCTATAAGCCAACATCTAGGGATGTTTTGCATAGTGTTGTGCTAGTGTCCCAGGATTTCAGCCATTTTTTTAGGCCCATAGCCCATGTCACTACCCAGATTAGAATGACATATTCAGAACAATAAGATGACAGGGAAATGATAGTCCAAACGAAATTACTTGAATAAGACCTTGAATGGACCCATACTATCCATGATAGGCAATTTGTCAAACATATCAAGAATATGTAGTGTATAGGTGTAAATAACAAATCTGAGCATAGGGGTCTCATACTTAGGTGAGAATAGCTAAGATACATGTATGCCTCAACACATTGACTTCCATTTCATCCATTAGGTCATTGATACATTGTTCATTCATTTACAAGTAAAAATATGAGAGCCATACATAACTACTGTCATAAAACATATATATAACCAACAGAATACCAACATAAATACCATTGAAATCACAGCCATATAAACCAGTATAATACTCATAGAAATACAAGGATAAATAACCTCTTATTGATGATGAAAAATCCAAACCCGAGATGGGACTCCCATGTTCCATCCGGCCATAGAATGGTTGTGCCAAATCTCTCTTCAGCTATTCACCCCCATGCGATATTCCTAGCATGAATGTGGGATCTCATAGAACACATCAATCCAAAACCATCAAGGGCTTCTAGAGGCCATCCACCTCAACCCATCAAACAATGATTCCACTTCATGGTCGGACATCACAAATCCATCATAAGATTGGTCTATATCCAAGCCTTCCAGGGATTCTAGAGCATTTGTTCCAACCAAGCCTTCTAGGACTAATAACTCAACCCATAGTTGTCGTTGAGCTTCAAGAGTGTTTGTTCAACTAAGGCTTCCATGATTAGTAACTCAACCCACCAAGGGCTTCCAAAGTGTTTGTCCAACCAAGGCTTCCAAGACTAGTAACTCAACCCAAGCTATTACAGGACTTCCAGAGCGTTTGTCCAACCAGGGTTTCCAGGAACTAATAACTCAACGCAAGCTAAGGAAACATGAGAACCATCCAAAACAAAAACAAAGAAATAAACTCGCAATTTCGATGGCTATCGAGGAAATGGAAAGGCTAGGAAATTCATGTCAATCGAGGAAATTCTCCATGCCAGTGAAAGATCATGACCAAAAATCCACATGCATATGTCATTCATGCCAAAAATAGTGAGGAAAAAATACATTCAACTCGGTACCTACAAGCAAAGCCCACTGTAGTTGCTAATCTGGATGTCCTCTTGCGCTTCCCTACTCTTCCTTATCCTTCTTGCTCCAAAAATCCAAGTATGCCACACCCTCCAAGAGTGCTCCAAGAAAACTCTACGTATCCAAGAGTATGAGAGGGAGAGAGAATAATGAGAGAGATCCAAAACTGAGCTGACAAAAGGTTACAACTGATCCTCAGAAGACTTTTTATGAATGAGGCCTCTATTTTCTTAATTTTCCATTATTTTCAATTATTTTCCTGCATTTTCCTCCTCACATGCAACATGTGACATTTCACCTCCCTTTTTTCCTAATTTCCATTATTTTCATAAATAAATGTGCCAAAAATGCCATTTTTCCTTTCCAAAGCCTTAGCCATTGCATTTTCCAATTTCCTTAGCCATATTAACCAAAATGAACACCCACACTAGGATGTCTTTCCCAACATTCAGCTTGCAATAAGTGTCCCATCAACTATGGTTATTATTTTGCCTTTATTAACTTTTATTACATGGAATTTTCACCAGGACTGTTACAGAACCCCCCCCCTTGGGGGAACACCAACCATGGTGTTCAATAAGACCTATAACCATAAGATAATTGTAAGCAAAACATATGGACGATGGAGCTTTATAACTTAGCTCGTTGCATTATTTACACTGATCAACTTGTTGAGAAGCAAACCAACATAAAAACATAACAAACATAACATCATAATGACATGGCACCCATACTACTTATTGGAGCTTTATAACGTAACTCATGGCGATATTTACATCCATATACATATGTACATATACCAGAATCACCAAAACATGTACCAAAACATATACCAAGACATATACAAAAACACCATGCCAAAACGACTTTGTCTCAACCGACAAACAAGGAAGGATGCATAGCCCACATCTAATCCTTCATCTCCCATGTAGCTTCATCAGGGCCAAAGTGCTTCCATTTCACTTTAGCTTGCTCGATTTCTCGGTTCCGAAGCAAGAGCACCTTTTTCTTCAATATACACTAAGGTTCGTGCTAGAATTCTCCATCTAGTTCCACCTGCAATATAGACCACTCAATCACATCATCAACATCTTTAACATACTTCTTAAGCAATGACACGTGGAAAACATCATGGAATTTCACTGTCAGAGGCAGTGCAAGTCAATATCCCATTGGCCCAATCCTCTCAATAATGTTAAAGGATCCACAAAACCATGGTTCCATCTTGGCGATAATGAATCTATATCATTAAACTTTCTATCTCATCATAGTCAAAGCCAATATCACATTTACGCATGAGCAGTGTAAATGCCGCATTATTTACATCAATGGAGATAAACATAATAACAAGGTGTCGCCTTATTTTCACCTTGGCCCCATGGTGGTTAATGAGAGATTACCACCTGGGGAGTGGGCATGAGAAGATGTGGTGCCTACTTCCAACGACTGACTGTTGCTTGACGTGTTGTTAGGATTTCCACGAGGAGTAACTATACCACGTTTAGCCAATACACTCTCCTCATCTACGAAAGCAGGCCTTGTGGGCAAAGGAATATGCTGTTGCTCACCTGTCAGCATCGACACTGCCTGCGACATTGAAGGCCTCAACGTTGCGGCTGCTTGAGTGCACAGAAGACCAATTTTAATCATTCTAAGCCCTTCTTCCCCTGAGTAACTGCCCTCCAATGTCGGATCCATAACTTCTAATGCCCTCTCTGCGTTATACAGTCTTTATGTCTAGTAATTGACCAATGTCAACAAAACATAAAAACATTAGTTACCATGAAATCATAATTCCAGTAAGATATTGTTGGCTTTGATATCTCTGTGGATGATTCGAATCTCAGACTCCTCGTGAAGATAGGTAAGCCCACGTGTAGTTCCGACTATTATGTCATACCTCTCTCTCCAATTAAGTAAATGGCGTTTTGTTGTATCTACAATTATTGCATCACAGACAGTAAATGAATTAGCAAGCTACGTGCACAAACTAGATTCCAGGATTCATGCAGAGAATAAGCAGTTAAAGATCAAGCGAAAACAGACCAAATATAATCTTGTCGAGGATACTGTTGTGGAGGTATTCGTAAACTAGCAGCCTTTCTGATCTTTGAACAGAGCAACCAAACAATCTCACTAGATTCCTGTGCTGAACACGAGTGATGAGATTTACCTCATTCAGAAATTCATTGTCTCCTTGCCTTGAACATATATTCATCCATTTAATTGCAACCTCTCTGCCATTAGGTAGAACCCCCTGAAGATCAAAGAAATTCAAAATTATTTTTCCCCTCCACCAGATACATCAGATGTTTAGACTTTTTGCTATGGAATTTTTAAGTGCGTGCACATAAATCAGATTAAAACAACATTTATATGTGATTCTGTTTATTTGTCTCAGCAAGGAGATAGATTACACAGTTGACCTGCATATCTATTCCTGTAATAGTTTTTTGGATGGCCATTTACCAATTTTTGGATAGATCTACGAATACATACTGGACATGTATCTGAAGAATGTTAAGCTTTCGCTTTTTGCTGAGAAAAAAAAAACTGACTTGGACCTGCTACCAACTAGTATGTAATTCAATGGAAGGCAATGATCCTAGGCCCTTACCTTGAAGACGGATCCAAACCCTCCTTCACCAAGTTTGTTTTCTGCTTTAAAATCAGAGGTAGCCTGTCTTAGAGTATCGTATTTGAAAATGAGTTCCAGATTCGCTATAGGAGGCGATAAGCTAATTTCTCCTGTCAGAACAATTATAGATGTATATTTATCTTAATGAAATAGGTGAAGAGTTCACCATATAGAAGCTAATAAGGTCCACATTGAATGATTGAGCAATTTAGGAACCTGTGGTTCGAGAAATCCGTTCCCAACGTTTTCGGCGAAAACGAGATATGCCGATGGCTGCAATTAATGCAACCGTAGCGGCTAATACGCCCAGAGTTATCGCAAAAATTGATTATAACAAAAAAATTGTGGAGGGAGGGTGTTTAGGAGCAAGAGTTCTCCGGCTTTGATAGGATGATAGTTTACGTGTTGTTGTTAACATTATATTTTATCAATTAGTATTCATTAGAATAAGGTTAAATATAATTTGAATATTACAGGTTAAATATAATTTGAATATTACAAGTGGAATAGTGTGTTTATCTTGTTTTTATATATTTAAATTATATTTTAAAAATTCAAACATTTTCAATTTATGCTAGTGGCAACGATTTTTTATTTATGTAATTCTCATTTCACTTAATGTAGAGTATTTAACTTAAAAAAAAACATAATAAACATCAAATTTATTAAGTTGTATTTAGTGAGACTTTTTGAAAGTTTTTCCAATGGGTTTTTCTAGTGACAATGCCAAATTCATTTATTTAAAATACAATTTGAATAATAAATTAAAACAAGTCATATTCAACATTAAAACAAGTCATATTTCTTTATTTACATGTCTTATTTCTTTATTTTTTCCCAAGGTCATTAGAGTCCTTATATAATACAAAGCCTTAAAAGTCAAATTCTTACAATATGAAACTATATTATGCTTAAGTCACACCCAAATAGGATGGGGAATTGAACTGGTGACCTAACATTTAGGTGTCTTAACAACCCACCTCATCACTTGTATCCAAGACCCCATGGACAATCTTGTAATTTTTATTAATTGATTATTATTATTTCTTTCTTTTTTATATTGCAAAAACCTATTATAATTGTTGTGAAACAAAAGAATAAGGAACAAAGAAGACAAAATAAGATCATGGGAATGGTGAAGGAGAAGGTTGGGGGGATTAGATTTAGAGGATAATAAATGGATAGTTGGCTTCCATGAAAGCTTATATCCCATCTTCTCGCAATAAAAAACATCTAATTTGTTTTATCCTCTAAATCTAATCCTTCTAACACTGATGTCAATCCTACCCCTGTCTCCTTTCTTTCTACCCACCTATTGTTTTTCAACCTAGCCTATTCTCCTTATTCTCCTTTCTTAATCTACTCTAATATAACATCTTCTAATCCCCTTCCCTAAACCTTACCCCTTCACCCATAACCCCTTCCCCTCTTTTTAGTTTTCTTTCTAATTGCAGCTTTAATGTAACATAATCTTGATTTCACTTTAATTCTATTTTCATTACTTTTTAATAATCT
Organism: Pinus tabuliformis; assembly: GCA_031772625.1. Classification (NCBI taxonomy): domain Eukaryota; kingdom Viridiplantae; phylum Streptophyta; class Pinopsida; order Pinales; family Pinaceae; genus Pinus; species Pinus tabuliformis. The sequence continues at coordinate 936,733,923 of CM062806.1, forward strand.
AATATTTTAATTCTATTTTAACACCATTTTTTAAAATAAAATATCTAATTTTAACCTTAAATTAATTTGACCAAAATTTCTTTTATTAATTCTAATTCTATTTTAATTCTCTTTACTTCTCTTATAATTTAATATTTTATACTAATTTAACATTTAATAGCAATATTCCATACCAACACCAATTTAATTTGACCAATATTTATTTCTATTTTTTTCTCCTTAGGAAATATCCAAGCAAATTCACTCCAACACTAATTTCATTTCACCAATATTTATTTCTATTTTTTTTCCTTAGGAAATATCCAAGCAAATTCACTCGAAGGGATCACATCCCAACGAATTATTACTAGAGCATAACCCCAAACGTGTCAATGAGAATTGACCCCATGACGTCTCATTAGAAAGGTGCTTTAGCGATGAGCATTCGACCAATTAAGATAACCCTCGGGGCTAACTAATATTTACTTCTATTACTTTGATTTTTATTTTAGTTTTTCCCCATTTGTTTTTTACTTAATTTTACTTGTAATAATTAATAATAACAAGGCCTTTTCCATGGTGCCGAAGGCCCAAAATGTTAATTTTCCTATGTAAGGCCTTTATTTTCCCTTTTGACCATGGTTTAGGCCATTTGACCCATCACTATTACCCAAATCAATTAAATGGTAGCGATTTTCACTTAGACGCTAAAGATCCCATAGAAAGGTCTCATGCGGTATTTCAATGCATATTTCATGATTCTTGAGCTTGAGAACATTTGTTCAATGCCCAAGGCCCTTGTTATCCTTCCTTGACCATTGTCAAGACTCAAAGACCCATTTATCTAACTCAAAACATCATAATGAAATCATAGTCAAAATATCCCCATAAGGGAATGTTTTATAGATTTTCTTAGTTTTTCATGGTGATTAAAAGTAAGAAGAATCATTTAGGGCTCAAGGACCTTGCATTTATCCCCTGACCTTGAATTGATCTTGAGACCCATTCTTGGTTCACAACCAACCTAATCATTGCACATATAACACCCATGGAGGAAAATGATAACCTACAGAGATCAAATTTAGTGGTTGGAGGACTCCTCCATGGTGCTTGAGACTAAGAAACAAGATCTAGCATTAGAGGCCCTTGCTCCCTTGATTGACTATGGCCAAGAAAATGAAATGCGTCCATGATGTTCAAGTGCTCATAACAACATCTATATTAAACTCAGATGCCAAATAATCCTTGGAGAGGGTTGTTGTCATTGTTTCTAGGTGATATGTATAGGTTGAGATATAGAGGTTTAATTAGGGATTAAGTTTGTTGTCTCCCAACTAAGTGTGTTTATATGAATCTAAGTACATATATTATACAAAAAAGTACATTCATTGATAGGGAGAAATCTAAGAGACATACTTACCTTAAGTGTAAAAACATTGGTAAACCTTATTAGTTCTTAAAATTCCAACCATAAAATATATTTTTATAAAAATATCCATATTTCTAATGATCTCATATAGTTTCTAGGAAACTTTGATCATTTCTAGAATAAAATACATTCATCATTTAAATATTGTGTGAATTAATTAGAGAAAATGTAAATTTGAAAATATATATATATATATATATATATATATATATATATATATATATATATATATAATTCAGTCATTTTTAATATAAAATACATTCATCATTTAAATATTGTGTGAATTAATTAAAGAAAATGTAAATTTGAATTTATATATATATATATCTTCGTTCTAGAAAAGATATGCAAAATTAACCCATATAAAAAATTCATCCCATAAAATTTCCTCATTTGTGGCCTTTGTATCCCACTTTGGGCGGAAAGGCCCACTATGAAGATCATATGTTGGTTGAAAGACTCATTTAAACTTTTTGAGCTCAATAATTTTTTAATAAAATTGTAAGGCATCTATTTTCATTCTTTAATGATTGCTAAGTCTTTAGAATCCATCCATGGTCTTGTGTGGTAGATAGAGGATATGTTTATGGTGATTAAGCTTGAGAAGTTGTGTTTAGAGCTTAAGGTTATCATTTCCCTCCCTAAAATATGGTCAAAGGGTTTCCTTAGTATAATTGTGATGAAGGCCTTGAGGCCTAATTGCATTTTACAAAACATCTTAATATCAACCATATCCTAATCCTAGGCCAATGACCGTGTTAGTAAGGGCTTTTGTCACATTTACAGTGTGAAGTAATAAGAACATTGATTTTTCCCCTGTCCTAGTATTCAACAATTATTATCAAAGCCATATATGTTCCTTCAGTAACAGTCTAACAATAAAAGTGGAAAGTCGTGCTGGTTTGTTCCCAATATGGCATCCTCTATTCAATAAGACACAATTTAATTATGAAAAATCATAATGAAGGCTTATATTATGTCACTTAGCACGGATGCTTGGAAAATTGTGTTGAATGGGTATCAAAACCCAAAAAACCCTCTAATTCATGAAGCTGGTAATAAATGCTACGATTGCTATGCTAGGGCTATGAATGCGATATTGGGTGGACTTGTAGAATTGAAATTTGTCAAAGTGATGCAATATGGATCAGCTATAGAAATGTGCGAAAGACTAGTAAACAATTTTGAGGGGTGCCAAGGTTAAAACTGTCAAACTTGAAAATAGGAGGGTGAAAACATACGTAGTTTCCTTCTTAGGGTGGATGAGGTTGGTGATCAAATTAATGATGTTGTGGTAGTACAAAAGGTGTTGAGATAATTTTATTATAAATTCGATGCCAATGTATTTGTGAGAGAAGAAATTCCATTTGACAAAATGACCGTGGAAAGGATTCATGTGAATGAAGAAGAATTAGCTAAAATTTATATAAGTTTCCTTCAAAATATCAAACAAGTCAAAAAATACATCAAGACCAAGATCGCTCCAACCACATTTCAGATGAAAAGGAAGCAAACTTTGTGATGACTCGAAAAGTATATAGTTAAGTTATCATTCAAATGTTTTCAATATAGTAGAATAGGGAACTTTGTTGTTCATGCTCAATTGATTGAATTTTATGAAATCTTCAGCATGAACATGTTCCTTTACATTACAAAGAAAAAAGCAAAACAAGTATTAGTTGAATTCTACCAGTAGAGGATAATATATATATAAATCTATAATGAGATGAAAATGTTGTGTGGATTGGAGTGTTCTATCATTGGTCCTCTATAGTCCTCATTATTTAAAATTCAATGGTTTTCTATCAGTTTTGAATGTACTATTCAAAGATTATTGCCCAGCAGGAAATGTGTTGGCTTGAGCATTTGTTATCTTAAAATTCAAATATATATAGAAATTTGAATTGATTATAAACCATATCCACCATTTCAACAACCTAATCATTAGTGAACCAATCCTCCACGAGAAACATACATCTTCCATATATATGGTATCTACCTAAGAACGTGGATGAGGTGATTTGTCTTTAACATCTTTAGGGGAAGAAGTACCTCCATATTGAATCCATTCGGCTCTATATTAAATGTGAATAGCTATAATCTAGACATGAATCTAGCATAGATCTCAATCCTTGGGAAGAGGAGAAGGGACAATGTGTATTCTCATTTCAATCCCATTCAATTCAAATCATCTGCATTTACATTCACACCATGTCTTTTTCTAGATTTTGACGTGGTTAATTATTTAGGTGCCATTTTCGAGTATATTTATTTAATCTAATTCTCATTAGTCTATGGTATTATAGTCTATGGATTATATGTAATAAAGCTTTTAAAAGACTTGGGGATTTTACATTGTAAATTTCTAATATGTCTTAGTTAAGTTGAGGGTCCACTTGGCTAGGACAAGATGTTGTTAGGCATGGCAAGTTCACTTGGTTGAGAGGGATGTTAACCAGATTAACTAGTTCACTTGACTAGACCAAAATGTTAGTGGGCTTGACTAACTCACTTAATTGGACCAAAATAATAATAAGCTTGACTAATTTTAAATGAAGACATTGCATAATTATTTTTAAACTATATTATATTTTTTTACTATTAATATTAATATTTTATTATTAATTTATTCCTCTCTCACTTTTACTAACAACTAAGGTGCTTAAGAAACGCAACTTATTTTCATATGGGTTCATACCCAATGTGGACATCCATTCCTACTTTTTTTCTCTAGAATCCAAAAAGTTGTGCGAGTACATATATTTAATAATAATAAGTATCTATTAATTATGGTTTAGTTGTCAAGTTGATGTTTAATTATTTGATGGATGGAAACAATTGTTCTTTGTGCATGATGTGGCCATATGTGCACATAAATAAATAGCATATTGTTGAAATAACATTAACTAATATAAATAGGATATTGTTTTTAGTAAATACAATTATATAAATTGTGAAAAAAATATAATATTGATTTTTTAATATAAAAAAATAGTATTATTTTTTATTAAAATTTAAAAATATTAAATTTTATTTATTATTAAAGATTTTTTTTTTTATAAATTTCTTATAATAATAATCTAAAAATTTAAAAATAATAATATAATTTTTTAAGATATATATATATATATATATATATATATATAATAATTATTTTAAAAATAGTAATAAAATAAAAAAATAAAAATAAATTTCCCTTTAATTAAAACTTCGCACTACAATTTCATATACATATGGATTAAATATTTTTTTCACATTGCCAATTAAAATAAAAATTATGTTTATGGTTTTATGAAATTGTTTTAAACAAAATGTTGCGGTAAAATTGAATTAGATTTTTCAAAAAAAACCAAGGACCAAATGACAATTAGAGAACTTCCGCTGTGAATATTACACTTCATGGATAAGAGAGAAGAAGAAAAAGTTGATAAGTTGAAAAGGCAATTCTTAAGGGCCATGCACTAAGCTAATAATGGCATTGTTATTCATATATGGTCATGCATACATTATAAACATGTATTCCATATCATCTTTAGTGTGAGGTAACTCCATGAGCTTTGTTATCATCTCCACTTGGTGGAAGGCACATATATATGGAGGATATGTGCATATACGGAAGTTGTGTATATATGGGACTTATGTGCATATACATAAATTGTGCTACATACATTGTGCATATATAGAAGATACATATACAGAAGTTGTGCATATCTGGAGACTATCATATATACATATTATGGAAGTTACACAAAACTTTTGTATATGTGTAGATTCTATATATGTGCATATAAAGAAGTTGCACATATATGAGAGATATGTGCATATACAGAAGCTGCACATATATAAAAGATATGCACATATACGAAAGTTGTGCATATACGGAAAATATGTGCATTTTCTGTATGTGTGCAACTTTCATATATGCGCATCTATATGCACATCTTCCGTATATGTGCAACTTTCATATATGCACATCTTCTGTAAATGTGCATCTATCGTATATGTGCAAATTCTATATATGAACATATACATAAATTATGCACAACTTCAACCTCTGTATATGTGCAACTTTTGTATATGTGCAACTTCCATATATGTGCATATCTTCCATATATATTCTCATATGTCTCGAAAAAATCTTATACACTTTTTTGTATTTTCACCATACATACGTGTTGTGCTTTATTGATAGATAAATTAAGGAATTGTTAAAATAGTTATTTAACAAAAACAAGTTCTTAAATAATACTATAGAGACTTTCCAATAAAGTTTTCATCTTTAAATGTTATTGTTGAAGTGGTAAAGGCTCAAATATTTATCTATTTTTGGAGATTTATTATCAGACATGTATAATGTACTTTAAAATTGTAGTCTTCTTTTTCATAAATTCAATATATATATATATATATATATATATATATATATATATATATATATATATGCTCTCTTCATATACATGATACATCTATTATTATAAATAAGAAAAGTTTCATGGTAATGATATGTTCGTTCATGCATGCAACATCGAGTAAGCTATAAATATAAAGTAACTTAACTTACAAACTTGACCATTTGTAAATAAAAACAAAAAAATATCATTCTAACTACATTCATCAAAATTAATGTAACATTGATAGAATATAACATCAAATCCACACTATGAATTTAAAAGTCAATGAAGAGATTGTCATATACACAAGTCCAAATTAATGTACTTGGATTCAAAATTGGTCTATCTATACATTTTTCTTTTTTACAAAATGGAACTTCATTCCCAACATAGATAATAGAATCTCATGCCCATAAATGACATATTGGAAAAATGTCATCATGACTGATCTAGGAAATGGGTCTATAAGTCACCCTCGCCACTCTTGGCACTCCCAAGTGCATTTCCAAATTGATATTGCTGCAAAAATTACAATAATCAATTATTTGTAAAAACCAAAATGCATAGAATCAATTTCATTAATTCATGATAAGATTTTGATCAACTACTCATTCTCACCATGAAGATCTAAGGCAATGGAGAAGATTTCCCTTCCTGGGTAGATGGTGGAGCACTTGGTGATGGATATAGGCATGGTTAAGGGGTGATGGATAAGGGCATGGTGGAAGTGAAATAGGAAAAAGGTAGTGGGTGTGTGAAGTGATACACCCCCATCAATTGTACGATAGTGGGAATCACCCTAGGGCATGGGATCACCCTAGGGGGGGGAATTGGAATGTTAAGGGTAAATGATTGAAAGAATGAGAATTTATCATCACATAAGCATTAATTGTATTGATTTCAAGATACATGCACCAATCAATATTGATGATGCGCCTAGTAACAAGGGGATTAAAAAGTACTTTTGTAATGTAGTAAAGGGAATGCTTACCTATATCTACATCATTTAATAATCATCTAACCTTACACATGGATACTTGTAATGGTTCATACATTAAATTAGGAATCCATTGAAGGGAACTCTTCATAGTTTTGATGAGTAAAGGAAAACATGTAATCAAACTATCATTGTAAAGTCAAGTTTGCTAGTGTGGTCCTTGTAGGAGAGATTATATTTTTCAAACCTTATCCCATAAATGCTTGAAGTGATCAAATGAAACTCAAATATAATCAAACCAGGCTAGTCATTCGACTAAATTCAAAGAGGAAATCAAGTAATCATTCAGTGATAAGCATTCAAATGAAATTCACAATGTGGATGATAAAAATAGGTGGATTTAATAATTATGTAAGTTTTATTAAAAATTCCTTTAAGGTGAGATGCATAATCATTGTCTACCTTTGTGTTTTTTGAGAGTAAGTATTGATAGAAAGCATCCATATATATATATATATGAGACATTTGAGCCCTCAGAATACTCTTTTTCATATATCTTGTAGTAATTCAGTCACAATTTCATCAATTACAAAAGGAAAGAAGTGAAGCAATCATTGATCATTTATTCAATAGAAGCCTTGAGAAAAAATAAATTGAATATGTGATCAAGTTCCACGTTATCTAATCTTCTAATAAGAATTGATCATTCAATAGACATGCACCCAAACTTATGAGTGACTAAAGAAGACAGACATAATAAAATTCACCTTTCATGACCAAATGAAAGGTGCTAATCACCAAGGAAGTAATGCAAAATTCCAAATTCCTACTTAACCAAATAAGATAACTATCACATTCTTGTAAGACATTATCCAACTATTTAGCTAGCCTCCCCTAAATAAAAGCAAGATGATATGAAGCATCAAGCAAGGATCACCACATTTGTTAATCAAAAGATCATTCTGAAGTAATATGATCCAAAAGAAAGATGATATCAATAATAAACTATCCATGAAGATTAAGATATTTAGATAGTTAATTCATTATTAACACAAAAAATTGCTAGTTAGAGTCATTAAGGAAATGACATCAAATCATAGTAAAGACTATATACTAATCATTCAATAAGGAAACACTGACATGGTTGCATACTTCAAGTATTATGGTTCTTCAATCAAGCCAATGAAACCATCTAAGAGCACCAATTACCTCAGAAACATAAGCTATAAAGATAATAAGATGATATGGATAAGGCTTAACATTTTTTTGGAAAGCCATCAACTTCTAGACTTGGGATTTGTTGAAGGCCGAAATAAGTATCTAAATATGAAATCTAGTTTATGAATCATTAAGTAAAGTTGGTGAAGCATAAACATAAGTAATCATATTTGGAAAAAGCAAAGGCCACAATAACTTCTCTATGACAAGAAGTTGAATCAATTGAGCAACCATATGTAACTATGAGGTTTCCAAATAAGAGCAAATAAACGTATGTAACTATGAGGTAACCAAATAAAAACAAATGAATAAATGTAGCTATGAGATGGTCAAACATTCTAAATTAAATAAGTGTTGATGGCCAGCATACCTTAATTTTGATACTAAAAATTCATAATAAATCGAACCACACAATATAATAAAATAAAGAAAGATCAAAATTAACCGTATAAAACAAAATATCAAAAAAGAATCTTTAGAGATTGAACTTGTAAAGTTAATCTTCACATAAATAAATATACTATCAAATAATATAAAGTAATTATTATTAATAATATAACATAATAATATAACCTATTATTGATTATTATTAATAATATTAACCGAAAAGGGATCTTAAAAGTGAAGGTGGGGACACGTAGATAGAGTGAAGGTGAGGAGCATGCTTCTGATTGTTTAATCTTCATCGCCATGGCAGCAGCAGAGGACATGAGCTCATGAGCTCAAACTCAATATAATATTTAGATAAAAATAATGCAATAATTTAAATAAAAATTTAATATATTTATTAGGTTAACAATAAAATTTTAAATAAAAATAATGTAATAATTTAATAATTTGATTTAATTAGTTAATATAAAAAAATCAATTTTACATGTCTCCTTTCTTTATTTTTTCTGGTCGTCTTTTTTAACATAAACGAATAATATCATACAAAACCTTCAAAATAGATTAAATATAAAAAAAAAATTAAAAGGTTGTCAAACTCTTGTATTTTTGGAAAATGCGCAAATGGGCTTTATACTAGGCTTTATATACGAACAAGGACCTTCACATTCAAATTCAGAACCTTCGGTACCACGATTAAAAATGATTTCTTTTAAAAGGTCGTCTACCTGTTGGGATTTTTTAAGGCATGGAATGGGCTCTATACATGTAACACTAGGGTTTATATACGAGCAAAGACCTTCGCATTCAAATTCAAAACCCTAGGTAGAGTGATTAAATATGATTTTTTTAAAAGGGTTTGTTTATCTATTGGAATTTTGGAAGGGCGGGAATGCATGTACTAGACTTATATACGAACAAGGATTTGCCAGGTTGAAATTATAATTTTTTTTATTATTGTTAATTTTTTATTATTAATTTTTTTAATATTAAGAAAAATTATTATAATTTTGTTGTTAAATGGAAGAATAAAGAATAAAGTGAACAAAAGAAGATTAGAGAAATGGTGAGAAGAAAGTTTGGGGTTAAAAGTGGCTAGGATTGACTTTAATTTGAGGGATTTGATTTAGAATATTATAAATGTGTAATTGGCTTTGAAGAAAGACTCCTCTTATATTTATTTTCTCATAATACCAAGCATCTAATTTATTTTATTCTCTAAATTTAATCCCCTAACACTAATGTCAATCCTACCCATTCATAGCACCCCCTCCCTCCTTATTTCAACCTTGCTTATTTCTCCTAATTCTCTTTTTCTAATCTATTCTAATAAAACCCTTTGTAATCCCCTTAACCCCTTCCCTAAAACCAACCCCTTCACCCCTATTCTCTTCCCTTCTTTTTATTTTTCTTTGTAATTGCATCTTTTATCAATATAACCTAGTCTCTAATTTCGATTTCTATTTTAATTACTTTTTAATAGTCTAATATTTTAATTTTATTTTCACAACATTTTTTAAAATAATATATAATTTTAACCTTAATTTAATTTGGCTAATTTTTATTATTAATTTTAATTCTATTTTATCTCTGCGTATCTACTATTTTAATTATTTTTACTACTCTTATAATTTAATATTTTATATTAATTTAACATTTAATAGCAATATTTCATATTAACACTAATTCAATTGTACCAATATTTACTTCTATTACTTTAATTTTTATTTTAATTATTTCCTACTATTTTTTTACTTAATTTTATTAGTAATAATTAATGGTGTAGTCTAATTTATAAATGAAATGGTTTTTTTCATGATATTTTTTCTAGTTAATTTTAACCGAAATCACCCAGATTAAAATTTTGAACTTTAGTTGTTTGAGCGAAATCACATTCTTGCTAGAAATTGTATCGCCCAATGAAAAAGGTTATTTCGTCTATAAATAGACTGCACAATTATCAATAGTTATATTTCCTTTTTACCTTTTAATATATTGTTCTAAAAGTTTTCAAAATCAACTATTTCATTTTTAATTAACATAATATAAAATAAAGAAATGTGCATTACTATTATTACTAATTAAAAAGTGAAAATTAACACTTCATTAATAATAATAATAAAACTAATTATGTAAACTTTGTTCATGTTAATGTCTTTTCCAAAAAGAAAAACCAGCATGATATCTCTATTTTAAATATATACACAAGTTACAAAAATAGTGTACAAAAATAAATTTATAAAATGAATTATAATTTAAAAAAAAAATTGTGAAAAATTATATAGTTAAAAAATACATTTTTTTAAATTTATAATATAATGTTTATGTTTGTGTTAATATTTTAATGATGAATTATTTGTAGAATAAATTTTTACAATTATAGATAACATTCAAGGGTATATAAAAGTTTGATATAACTTTGGTGATAACTTCTCTCTCATGGACACATCATGCTTCCATTCAACATTGGAGTTGGCCTTGATTTAGGCTCAAAGTAGTTGTAAAACAAAAAAAATTGTGATTTCTTATATAGAGTCATTAAATTTATGTCTTAAAAAAACTTTTAAAAGTTGATGAAACCTTAACATAGATTTGGACTTCTTATCACAATCATTTGTATACATAGTTCTATGTGTGTTTCATGGTGATGAATATATGGACCATATATAAAAATCTTGTCAAAATGAAAATATTAATAGAGAGATGGAAAAATGAGTTTGTTGTGATTTATGTAGTTGAAATAAACTAGCTTCTCAATTTGAAGCTAAAACCAAAGAAATCAACTCATCTAAAATGCAAAGGAAAAGAGATAATTCTATCTATTTGTTTATAACTCATATGAATAGACAAATGTGTGTGCGTTATTGTTACATAAAAAAACATGTAGAATTATCTCAATAAAACTATCTCAATGGGACATGTTTCAAAATGAAATTTTTAGCCCTAAAACCCCCTTTTAGGAGTAGAGGACTTGTTTTTTTTTTTTTTTTTTGAGCATGGTCAACGCATCTATACCCATCCCCTTAGCGCAAAAATTTCTAATAGCACTTGTAACACCACTCAAAGGTGACAAACCCAAAAAAGAGGGAAGATGTCATGGTTGTAGGCCTTTTTCATGGTGCTTGAGGCCCAAAATGTTAATTTTCCTATGTAAGGCCTTTGTTTTCCTTTCTGACCATGGTTTAGGTACCTAAACACATCACTATTGCCCAAATCAATTAATTGGTAGGCATATTTCACTTAGAGGCTAAAGATCCCATTGAAAGATCTCATGCGGCATTTCAATGCATATTTCATGATCCTTGGGTTTATGAACATTTGTTCAATACCCAAGCCCTTATTATCCTTCCCTGACCATTGTCAAGACTTAGAGGCCCATCTATCTTACTAAAAAGATCGTAATTTCCTATAGTAAAGAAATCATAGTCAAAATATCCCCATAAGGGAATGTTTTATGGATTGTCTTAGTTTTTCATGGTGTTTAAGACTAAAAGAATCATTTACTGTTGAAAATATTAACGAGAAAATGGTTCCTCAGTTTGCGCCTTAATCATAGGAGCCAAAACGAGTTCCTTCTTGTGCATGACTCAAGTTCCTAAAAATTAAAAGATTCCTTATAAATTAAGACAATTTCAAATAATTTAGGAATCAGTCCCTAAAATTAGGACGAGTTAGGATGTAGTTAACTCATGTGTTGAAATTGAAGGTCGAGTTCTTGATTTTCTAGTGTGAGTTGATTGAGGAAAAACACAAGTGATTTAGTTTCAAGTGTTTGACTTGAAACAAGACGAGTTGCATGAGCAGTTAACTCATGCTAACTCAAGAAATCATAAAATCATTCCTTAATTAGAAAACTCACTAATTTTAACCATTCAAATTGCCCTTAAAAGGAGGAACGAGGGAACAAATTTATTCATACTTTTGGTGAGCACAAGTTGGCGAGATCAAGCAATAGGAAGCACATGTTTATGTGTGGATCTTGTGAGAGAAAAGTTTGCAATAGAAGTTTGTTCACAGGTTGGTACTAGGTAGAGGCAGCAGAGATCGGCAGTCTTGCAAGGGTTTCAAGCTCAGATCAAGCAGGAAAGACAAGTGTGTCTTTTAGATTGAAACAATTGTATTTTGTCAGAGATTAATTTCTCAGCATTTCTATCAATAAAATTCTCGTCAAGCATAGGATTTTCCCAATTAGGATCCCTAGAAAAATAATGTGTTGAAATGTGTGTGAGTGTGTCTTTAATTTTGTTCTATTTCGCTACAAATTTGAAGTAGATAAAACTAGTTTTCACTTTTCATATTGTTCACTATGACAATTGGAAAATTTCAAGGATATTCTACATGTTATCAAAGAAGTGAATTTTTTTTACCAACACACAGATTTTAGATTTGAGCAACATATTTAGATGCCCTAGCTTAACGTTATTTCAATGTGTGGAAAAACAACTCAGTTAAGCATAAAGTCAGTCCAAAAGAAACGTGTAAGTATGGACAAATTTAGGATCATAATATATTGTAGGTATGTCCTGCAAGTTTTTAGGGTAGCAATTCATGGATCCTCGAGTGAAAATATCTCTCAAGGAGTCGCTATGCATGAGGTCTAATTTTTGTCAACTATTTTACGAGGCAACATAGATATGCAAGGGCAACGAAGTTTATGGAGAGATATTGCTAGGTGGAAGATTGGCCTAGTGGTGTTTGGACATTAATATGAAGAAACCTAAGAACAATAAGTGTATGGATTGTTAATGGTTGATTTGGAATCCCTAGATCATTCAAAGAATTGATTGTTTGTGGCAAGTTTTGGAGGCCCTTAAGAGAGTGACAATAGGGATGATGTGTCATAGTGACAGAGCAAATTTATGTGCCCTAGGAGCAACATTCTAGAGCATCCAGAATATTTACAAGTGGGCAGTCCTTGAAGTCCTCATGTACAATGATTATTGAAGGTCTTATGAGATGTTAGGAGGCAGAGTTATGGAGCCCTAATTCAGTGGGTTGTAGATGGCCAAAACACTAATAATAGGGAAATACTGAAGACCCAATGAGTGGAATTGTAATGGAGTTAGAGGCTTTCTAGTGGGTAGATCAGTGAGGCAAAGTTCAGTGACACAAAAGGAGTTTTGATCATTGATACTGCTAGATTATGGACTTGACTACTACTCCAGTGGAGGTGGTCTTATTATTCTTTTGGGAATATGGAAGACTAATTATTCCCGGAATCAATCCAACAACTTTTGCAAACTGATGGGTGATGGGGTGGATCACCTGAAGCTGATGATATGGGATTTCATGTTCAGGCTTGGGTGGTGAAGAGTTATCAACTTCAAAGGTATGACTAGGGGAGATAGAGTGAATGTTCCTACCTTGACCAAAAGATGGATTAGTGGGGTCGGTGGGACAATCAACCATAAAATACTGGCAACTCGCCTTTTAGTGCCAGGAATGTTGACGGTGATGGACCCACCAACATTCAGGGGATCTCCATTATATGAGTTTTGAATCATACCTCACTCCATTTGGTGTAAGAGTCCCATCCGGTATAAAGGCCCTCCTTAAATATTTTCCTTCACTCTAATTGTCAGCATAAGAGAGTTATGCAATGGTATCTTCGAAAAGCAAGGGGATTACTCTTGGTGAGCGTGCAACATAACTGTGTCTAGGTTCTTCTACTGCACAAGAAATAGAAAAGTGAGCCTCTAAGTGAGAGGTAATAGTGGCACCAAGGAAGAGATGCACACAAACCAAAAGGACCTATCTAATAGCCAGTGGAATAGTTCACATCGGATGTCACAATCGTTAAAACCAACAAACAAAAGAAGATGCATCTAAAATCAAGCAGAATAGTCCATAGTGGATGTGGCGGTTGTTATAACTGATAAATAAGGGAATATATGTTTGGTATCCTACAGAATAGTCCACAATTATGGGACAATGATAACAACCATTACAACACATTCTCAATAGGATAAGCACGAAAATAACCGAAATAGTTCAACTATCTTAGTACATGTGAAAGCAAACCTGAAATACAAATGTCCACAGAATAGTCTTACAAACATTCATAGTCCATGCATGAAGAAAGTGTTGGCCTTAAAAGGCTTTTGTTATTAATCAAAAGTTCCAAGACACATATTCACAATGTACATCACTAGCCCCAGTAGTGGGACATTGAAGCCACTCCTTGCTCCTCAAGAACTAACTGATCTCTCTAATGCCTCACAGGAGGATCCAAGGTCAAAATTCCATTGCTCATACAATGAGGGGGTATATATAACCAAGGGTGATGCTTCCCCCTTGTGACTCTTTGAATACCCTCATGATTGTTCAACTTCCTATGACTTTTCTTACATGAATATTCATATTCTTGTCTGTCCATTGGACTTTAACTTTACAATACATTTGATTTACAACATACATGGCCCACAATAGTGATGCAGCATATGACAACTCATGACACGACCTGAGACGACACTGCTGACATAGACTGACTTGATGATGGCAATGTCAAGTCCCTATTGCTACTGAGTACTAGATGTGTTCTTGGATATGCTTTCTCTTCTCCTCTGCTTAGCTTGATGATGTAGGGTCTTCAATGATCTTTGGTCTTGAAAGGTAGTTGAAAACTTGTGTCCCTTTTCTTTCTCTTTGTAGGTCCACTGCTTCGTTCAGCTACAAGTGAGTCTTTAGGCATGCTTCCCTCCTTCTTCTCATGCTTAATCATATTGCCATGACTTGATAGTGTACATATTCCTGCAATTCACTCATGATAGGATGACATCAATCTAAAAACTCCCTAATATAAGATGGTGCATTATTATCCATGAACTGATCTCGGGGTAAGTCATAGGCTGGGAGAAAGGGATCAGTGACTACACATTGCATAACTCCAATTGGCAAGGAGAGAGATTGGTCACTGAGACTGTGCAAAGTACAACTCAGGCTTGATTGATGAACTTTTCAAAACAATCCTCAGTGGGGAGAAAAATTGTGCAATGGTCACTGGGAGTTAGGATTGCGCATTTCAAGAAAGTAGTGGCTGATGTGGGATGAGCCCCTGGAAAGAAAAATATGTACAGTTTCTGGAGGCAAGGGGGACTAGGTAGAAAAGAGGCATGAAGGAAAAACCTGCACAGTTCGTGAGGGCAATGAGCTCCTGTTGAGGGTAGGTCGCTAGAGGAAAAATTTGCGCAGTTCTGGAGGCTAAGGGAGGTAGGGCTCTCTGCTCATTGTAGGGTTCTAGCAGGAAAGGGAAAAGCTTGAGGACTAAAATTTTGAAGTGCGTAGTTCAATACAGGCTGGGAGGCACAACTGTGCAATTCTGGGGGTCAATGAAGGCTACTGGACTCAAGAATTGAGCAGAACAATAGCCCTGAAGGACAGTAACTGTGCACTGCATAGTTCCAAGTAGAAAGGTCAAATCAATGAGGGCTAAGAGTATGCAGTGCATAAATTGGATAAGGCCTAGTCAAGCTGAGTTGCCCGGTCGGGAACATTTTACAAAAATGGCTAAGTGCAGGAGGGAGATGGACTCGTGATGAACTTTGAGCTATGATCACACACTTAACATACTTTGACCACATGACAACATTGACCATCAAAACGACAAAAAAAACATTTCCCTCTCTGTGGCTGTCTCACAACAAGTGTGAAACTTAAGATAGACTTTAGGACGACTGTGATGACACTTGTGTGACGGTGTTCAAGACTTTGTGTACGAGTGTGAAGGATGTTTACATGGTTAGGAAAACTCATATACACATAGACCGACCTTCAAAACCACCAGAAAAGGCTCTCAAACATGACATAACAGTCAAACATGTCAAAAGACGACAGTTAATCCAACAAGCGAAAGGGGTCAAAGAACTCGGAGAAATCTCATGAAATGAGCTTAAGTGTTTGCAACAATCAAGGGAAAGACCAAGGAAGGCTCTGAAATTTGAGTGCAAGCCAAAATTTTGGAGGGTGTTGCAGCAACTACAGCACCACCATTGTAAATCACATTTTTCTTTTTTAAAGCTTGTAAAAGTGTTGAATGTAGAACATCACTTATCCACCATTATAAATCACATGTTTCTTTTTTAAAGCTTGTAAAAGTGATGAATGTATAACATCAATTGTATATGTAACATAGTGATTTTTTGGCCTTTAGTTGGATTGCAAGGGTATGATTTGTGATGTAAACATGACCATGAGCATGTTATAAACTCTTGGAAAGTATGGTTTTGTTTGGGGCTTGCAGGTTGAGCATGTATTAGCAACTACAAATTTGCATATGGATGTAGATTTCGGTATCATCACTTCTGGCTTTGAAGTACAAAGGTGAAGGAGAAAAACATGCAGCCTTACAAAGACATTTGTTATGCAAGTTGAGATTGCAATATTGTTTATACTTTTGGAGGAAAAACAATCCTCAAGTGGGGGGGAATGACCCAGGAGGATCCCTAAAGACTTAACTTTCAAAGTCTTTGAATCTCAACAACATTGGCACCAAGTTTAAGTGTTCATTTTTATGATTCTAGTGGTGTAAACAACAGCCAAATTTGAGTCCATATGACCAACTTATCACAGTTTGAAGTTGATAGGATAAGAAGGAGAGGGGGGCCTACAACACGCCACATGGTACCCATGGATTACATGGAAAACAATTATTGGGCTACTAGTCGCTAACATATGGCGACCAATCATTGACTCCTTTGGTCCTACAAAAGACAAAGAAACTATATATATATATATATATATATATATATATATATATATATATATATATATATATATATATATAGATATATATATATATATATATAACTAAAACCCCCAAAAATATATATCAAAAACCATATAAAGTTTAAAACAAAAATATGGTTATAATATACCCCCATGTGGCATTTAATGACATATGGTTGTATAAAAAAACCATATTAAAACACACACACACACACATATATCTAGTTATTAATTCAACCATATTCGCATGGTTGAAACAAACTTTTAAAATAAATTGTTTGGCGGAATGGTTAATATCAACGATTTGTTACCAACGACAGAACATGTGATATATACAATGGGTTGATATAATTTGTATGCCAAAATTGATAGTGGGGGGGTTTAAACCCGTGACCCCTGTGGGGTCAAACGAACTATGTATAGCCATTGGCCGGTGTCCAAGCTAGTTTGGCTTTGGTTAGTCTTCCAACCATAGATTATTTAAACATGTCCTTTTCATTTGATGATAGAGAGCCAAGAGGAACTCAGGGTGGTGGAACATCGTGCAAGGCCAAAAATATGCCTATAGAACCTAGTAAAGGCACAAATTTCGAGGAGGTATATTCCCAACATATTCCACAGAATATTCTCTAGGAATATTGCTAGAAATTTCGATGCTGAATCCATGAGGAATATAAAAGATTCCTAGGGAGGCCAAATTTGCAGGTGAGTACTCATCCAGAACAAGTATTTTTATGTATAATTTAAATAATAATTAATAATTTTCTTTAATTTCTTTGAATTTGACTTTCATATTAATCACATCATCCATATTTGTTGGTCGCCATTTCAAACCCCTCAATATAATAATTAGATAAAAATAATATAATAATTTAATAAACATTAAAATGCTTATTATATTCATAACAGAGCTCAATGTAATAATTAGATAAAAATAATGTAATAATTTAATAATTTGATTCAATTTCTTTGAATTTGGCTTTCGTATTAATCACATCATCAATATTTGTTGGTCGACATTTCAAACCCCTCAATATAATAATTAGATAAAAATAATATATTAATTTAATAAACATTAAAACACTTATTATATTCATAATGGAACTGAATATAATAATTAGATAAAAATAATGTAATAATTCAATAATTTGATTCAATTTCTTTGACTTTGAAATTTGTATTAATCACATCATCAATATTTGTTGGTCGACATTTCAAACCCCTCTATATAATAATTAGATAAAAATAATGTAATAATGTAATAATTTGATTCAATTTCTTTGAATTTGACTTTCGTATTAGTCACATCATAAATATTTGTTGGTCGGCATTTCAAACCCCTCAATATAATAATTAGATTAAAAGAATGTAATAATTTAATAATTTACCCCTCAATATAATAATTAGATAAAAAATGTAATAATTTAATAATTTGATTCAATTTCTCTGAATTTGACTTTCGTATTAATCACATCATCAATATTTATTGGTCAACATTTCAAACCCCTCAACATAATAATTAGATAAAAAATATAATAATATAATAAATATTAAAACACTTATTCTATTCGTAAGAGAACTCAATATAATAATTAGATAAAAATAATGTAACAATTTAAATAATAATTTAATAGTTTGATTCAAATTTTTTGAATTTGACTTTCGTATTAATCACATCATCAATATTTGTTGGTCACATTTCAAACCCTTTAATGTAGTTTATCTTCTTGACCAAAATTCAAATTTGATTTGCTAATGTAAAAAATTCAAATTTACAAGTCTCCTTTCTTTATTTTTTGGAATTTCATTAAAAAAAACATCATTTTTATGACGAACAAATAATATCATATAAATCCTTCAAAACCCTAGGCATCATGATTAAATATGAATTTTTTTAAAGCGTCGTCTACCTATTGGGATTTTGGAAGGCGTTGAATGGGCTCTATAGATGTAATATTAGGCTTTATATACTAACAAGGACGTTCACATTCAAAATCAAAACCCTAGGTATCGTGACTAAATATGAATTTTTTTTAAAGGTTGCCTATCTAAATGATTTTTTTTAAAAATTTGTCTGTCTATTGGATTTTTCGAAGGCATGGAATGGGCTTAGTAAATGTAATAGGCTTATATACGAACATGGACCTGCATTGCTGACATTATAATTTTCTGATTATTATTAATTTTTTTTAATATGGAAAATATTTATTATAATTTTGTTGTCAAAATAGAGGAATAACAAAGAAAGAGGAAAAAGGAAGATTAGAGGAATGGTGAAGGAGAAGGTTGGGGGCTAAAAATGGCTAGGATTGACATCAATCAAGGATCAAATTTAGAGGATTAAACAAATTAGATGCTTGGTGTTGTGTGAAAAATGGATATAAGGTGGGTCATTCTTGGAAGCCAACTATTTTAGGGAGATTAGATTTAGAGGATTATAAATGAATAGTTGGCTTCCAATAATGCCTCACCTTATATCCATTTCCCCACAACCAAGCATCTAATTTGTTTTATCGTCTAAATTTTATCCCCTAACACTAATGTCAATCCTACCCATTCATGACACCCCCTCCTTATTTCTTTCTTCTTCCTCTTGTTTTTCAACCTAGCTTATTTCTCCTTATTCTCATTTTTTAATATATTCTAAACAAACCCCTTCTAATCCCCTAAACGCCTTCCTTAAAACAAACCCCTTCACCCCTATCCCCTTCCCCTCTTTTTATTTTTCTTTCTAATGGCATCCTTTATCAATATAACTTAATCCCTAATCTTGATTTCTATTCAATTCTATTTTAATAAATTTTTAATAATCCAATATTTTAATTTTATTTTAACAACATTTTTTAATATAATACCTAATTTAACTGGCATTTTTTTTATTAATTTTAATTCTAATTTATCTCTACATACCTAATATTTTAATTCTTTTTACTTCTCTTATAATTTCATTTTATACTAATTTAACATTCAATAAAAATATTTCATACTAACATTAATTCAATTTTACCACTATTTACTTCTATTACTTTAATTTTTATTTTAATTATTTCTTTTTCTTTTTTTTACTTAATTTCACTGGTAATAATTAATGGTGTAGTCTAATTTATAGATGAAATATTTTTTTTCACAATATTTTTTCTAGTTAATTTAAACCAAAATGAGGCAAATATCTTTAAAAACTTGAGTTTAAGTTGTTTAATCTCTAAAAATCGAGGGCCCCGGGGTTTTTATTTATGCATGCAAAAATGTACTTTAAATAACAAAAAGTCACATTCTTGCTTGAAATTGTATGGGGGATGAAAAAGGATATTAGTCTATAAGTTAGACTACACCATAATTAATAATCATTATCAATAATTATATTTCTTTCTTACCTTTTAATTTAATTCCCAAAGTTTTCAATATCAATTATTTCATTTTTAATTAACATAATATAAGATAAATAAATAAATAATGCCAAAATAATAACCATATCTTTATCATAAATATATACAAAAGTTACAAAAATATGGTGTACAAAAATAAATTTATAAAATGAATTACAATTTTAAAAACATATTTGTTAATTTATGAAAAAATTGTATAGTTAAAAAATAAAAAATTATTTTCTAGTTACAATATAATGTTTAAGTTTGTGTTAATAGGTCAATGATGAATTATTTGTAAAATAAATCTTTATAATGGTAGATAACATTCAAGGGGAATCTAAAAGCTTGGTATAAATTTGGTGATATCATCTTTCTCATGGACAATTTTGTTAGCATCTCATTCATGGTCACATCATGCTTCCATTTAGCATTGGAGTTAGCCTTGGTTTAGGCTCAAAGTAGGTGTAAAACAAAAGAATAAGTGATTTCTTATATACTGTCATGAAATTTATGTCTTATTTTTTTATTTTTATTTTTAAGTTGTTTAAGCCTTAAAATGGATATGGAATTCTTATCTCAATCATTTGCATACATAGGTCTATGTGTGTTTCATGGTGATGAATATATGGATCATATTCAAAATGAAGATATTAATAGAGAGATGGAAAAATCATTTTGTTGTTATTTACGTAGTTGAAATCAACTAGTTTCTCCATTTGAAGCTAAAACCAAAGAAACCAACTCATCTAACATGTAGAGGAAACGAGATAATTATATCTATTTGTTTAGAACTCATATGAATAGATAAATGTGCGTGCGTTATTGTTACATAAAATAAAAACCATGTAAAACTCTCTCAATGGGACATGTGTCAAAATGAAATATTTAGCCATAAACCCTCCTTTTAGGAGTATAGGACTTATTTTTTTGCTTTTGAGCATAGTCAACGCCTCTATACCCATCCCCTTAGCACCAAACTATCTAATAGCACTTGCAACACCACTCAAAGGTGAAAGACCCCACAAAGAGGGAAGATGTCATGGTTGTATGCCTGTTTCATGGTGCTTGAAGTCCAAAATGTTAAATTTTCTATGTAAGGCCTTTGTTTTCGTTTTTGACTATGGTTTAGGCCCCTAGACCCATCACTATTTCCAAAATCAATTAATTGGTAGCTATATTTCACTTAGAGGCTAATGATCCGGTAGAAAGGTCTCATGTGGTATTTCAATGCATATTTCATGATGCTTGAGTTTGTGAACATTTTCTCACTACCTAAGGCCCTTGTTATTATTCCCTGACCATTGTCAAGACTCAAAGGCCCATCTATCTTACTAAAAACATCTTAATCTCCTCCAGTAAAAAAATCATATTCAAAAGATCCCCTTAAGGGAATGTTGTATGGAGTGTCTTAGTGTTTCATGGTGATTAGTACTAAAAATAATCATTTAGTGTTCAAAATATTAGTAAGAAAAGGGCTCCTTAGTTTGTGCCTTAATCATAGGATCCAGAATGAGTTCCTTCTTATGCATGACTTGAGTTCCTAAAAATTAGGAGATTCCCTATAAACTAAGGCAATTTCCTATAATTTAGGAATCAGTCCCTACAAATTAAGATGAGTTAGGATGTAGTTAACTCATGTTGAAATTTAAATTCAAGTTCTTGATTTTCTAGTGTGAGTCGGTTGAGGAAAAACACAAGTGATTTAGCTTCAAGTAGTTGACTTGAAATAGGAAGAGTTGCATGAAAAGTTAACTCATGCTAACTCAATCAATCACAAAATAATTCCTTAATTATAAAAATCACTATTTTTATCCATTCAAATTTCCATTAAAAGGAGGAGTGAAGGCGCATGTTTATTCATTGTTTTGGTGAGCACAAGTTGGTGACACCAAGCAATAGGAAGCAGAAGTTTGTGCATGGAGCTTGTGAGAGAAGAGTGTGCAAGAGAATCTTGTGCACATGTTAGTACTAGGTATAAGGCAATAGAGATCAATATTATTGCAAGGGTTTAAAGCTTAGATCAAGCATGAAAGACAATTGTGTCTTTCAGATTGAAATAGCTGTATTTTGTAAGAGATCAATTGCTCAATTTTTTTATCAATAAAATTATAATCAAGCAAAGGGTTTTCCTAGTTGGGTTCTCTAGAAAAACAATATGTTTAATTGTGTGTGAATTTGCTTTAATTTTGTTCTATTATGCTGCAAAATTGAAGTAGAGAAATTATGTGTTTTAGTGAAAAGAAACTAGTTTTTAGATTGTTCACTATGATAATTGCAAAATTTCA
The DNA here is from genome assembly GCA_031772625.1 of Pinus tabuliformis. Classification (NCBI taxonomy): domain Eukaryota; kingdom Viridiplantae; phylum Streptophyta; class Pinopsida; order Pinales; family Pinaceae; genus Pinus; species Pinus tabuliformis. The sequence goes on from CM062806.1 coordinate 936,756,641, forward strand.
AGGAAATTCTACATGGTATTAAAGCAGTGAATAGAATTGACCAACACAAAGATTTCATATTTGAATAGAATATTTAGGTTCACTATTCTAAGGTTGTTTCATTGTGTGGACAGTTAGCCTAGTCAAGCCTAAAGTCAGTCCAAAAGCAACATGCAAGTATGGAAAAAGGTAGGGCCATTGGATGGTTGTCAAGGAGAACTGATGATAATATATTGTAGGTTTGTCAAGGAGTGGATATGCATGAGGTCTGAGTTCTATCAAGTATTTGACAAGGAGGCCTAGATATGCAAGGGAGATGAATTTTATGGAGAGATATTGCTAGGTGGAATACTGTCGTAGCAGTGTTTGGATAGATATACGAAGCAACCTAAGAATAGCAAGTGTATGGACATTTAATGGTTGATTTTCTATCCCTAGCTCAGTCAAAGAGTTGATAGTGTTTGAGCCGTTTTGGAGGTCATGAGCAGAGTAACAATAGGGCTGATGTGTCACAGTGACAGGGAAGATTTATGTGCCCTAGGAGCAACATTCTGGCGCAGTTGTAATCTTTACAAGTGGGTAGTCCTTGAAGTCCTCATGTACAACGATCATTGAAGGACTAATGAATTGTTATGAGGCAGAGTCATGGAGCCCTAGTTCAGTTATTTGTAGATGGTTGAACCATTGATAAGAGGGCAAATCCAGAAGACCAACTGAGTATACTTCTTAGTGGATCTCGAGGCTTTCTAGTGGGTAGATCAGTGAGCCAAAGTTTAGTGACACAAAAGGAGTTGTGGTCATTGATAGTGGCAGATTATGGTCTTGCTAAACATTGTGGGAAAGAACATGTCTTGAAAGTAGGTTCTCTGAAAGAAAGTCAGGAATCCTTTTAGTTTAGAGGGAGAAATTGCAACAATGGATAACTTGGTAGAGTTGAAGAAAAATCCAGGTAGATGAGGCTCTTCGAGGAACACCTTCCTCACTAAGATGGAGCATTGAAAATATTAGTGAGAAGAGGGTTCCTTGATTTGTGCCTTAATCATAGGAGCCAAAACGAGTTCCTTCTTGTGCATGACTCGAGTTCCTAAAAAATAATAGATTCCCTATAATTAAGAAGAGTACCTATAATTTAGGAATTATTCCCTAAAAATTAGGACGAGTTAGGATGTAGTTAACTGATGTGTTGAAATTCAAAGTCAAATTTTTTATTTTCTAGTGAGAGATGATTGAGGAAAAACACAAGTGATTGAGTTTCAAGTGGTTGACTTGGAATATGAAGAGTCGCATGAGAAATTAAGTCATGCTAACTCAATAATTCACAAAATAATTAGAAAAATCACTAATTCTAGCCATTCATATTGCCTTTAAAAGGACGAACGAAGGCACAAGTTTATTCATTGTTTTGGTGACAACAAGTTGGTGTGACCAAGTAATAGGAAGCACAAGATTGTTCATGGAGCTTGTGAGAAAAGACTGTGCAAGAGAAGTTTGTGCATAGGTTTGTACTAGGTAGAGGGAAAGAAAGATCAACAATATTGCAAGGGTTTCAAGCTTAGATAAAGCATGAAAGACAAGTGTTTCTTTGAAATTGAAATAGCTATATTGTGTAAGCGGTTAATTGCTAAGTTTTTCTATCAATAAAATTCTCATCAAGCAAAGGGTTTTCCTAGTTGGATTCACTAGAAAGCGACGTGTTTAATTGTGTGTGAGTGTATCTTTAGTTTTGTTCTATTTCGCTACAAATTTAAAGTAGAGAAATTCAATGTTGTAGTGAAAAGAAACTAGTTTTCAATTTTCAGATTGTTCACTATAACAGTTGCAAAATTTTAAGAAAATTCTACATTTAGGGTTCAAGAACCTTGTTGTTATCTATTGACCTTGATAGACCTCAAGACCCATTATTTTATCACAAATAACCTAATCATGGAACCTATAGAACCCTTGTAGGAAAATAATAACCTATAGAGATCAAATTTGGTGCTTGGAGGTCTCCTCCACGGTGCTTTAGACTAAGAAGCTAGATCTAGCATTGGATGCCCTTGCTCCCTCAATTGACTATGGCAAAAAAATCAAATGCATCCATGATGTTCAATAATTCATAATGACGCCTATATTAAACTTATATGCCTAAGAATCCTTAGAGAGGGTTGTTGTCATGGTTTCGAAGTTATATGTATAGGTTGAGCTCTAGAGGTTTAACTAGAGATTAAGGTTGTTGTCTACAAACTAAGTGTGATTATATGCATATAAGTACATTTCTCATACAAAAAATATATTCATTGCTAGGGATAATTTTAAGATCCATACTTGCCTTTTTTTTGTAAGCTTGGTAGGACTACATCTTCATCATGTCCAACTTCTCACCCCAATCGGGGAGGGGGATAGCACAAGATTTGATCCCAAGACTTCCGGTTTGGTGAGACTTCATTTTCACGTCCATTGCCAATTGAGCTACCCCAAGTGGACAAGATCCATACTCACCTTTAGTGTAAAAACATTGATTAATTTTATGAATTCCTAAATTTCCAACCATAAAATATATTCTTACAAAAATATTCATATTTCTAATGATTTCATATAGTTGCTCTAAAAATTTAGCTATTTCTAGAATAAAATACATTTATCATTTAAAATTTGTGTGAATCAATTAAGAAAATGTAAAATTTTCATATATAAATATATACATGTAAAATTAACCCATATAAAATATACATCCCATTAAATTTCCTCGTTCATGGCCTTTGCATCCCACTACAAAGATTCTATGTGGGTTCAAAGATTCATTTAAAGCTTTTGAACTCAAGATTTTTTAATAAAATTGTAAGGTATTTGTTTCCATTCTTTTAGTGATTGCCCAATCCTTAAAACCCATCCATTTTCTTGTGTGGTGGATTGAGAATATGCTTATGGTGTTTAAGTTTGAGAAGTTATCTTTAAAGATTAAGGTTATCATTTCCCTACCCCAAAGATGGTTAAAGGCTTCATGTTGTTATTTCATTGACGTAGTCGTGGTGAACTAATTTCCATGTACAAAACAATTTAATGTCAACCATATCATAATCCTAAGACAAATACCCCACTAGCAAGGTATTATATCACATTTATAGTGTGAAAGTAATAAGAATATTGGTTTAGTCCCCTTCTCAATATTCAACAATTAGTATCAGCGTCACTCCATGATATCCTAACCACTAAAAGGAAGATCTCACAAGAAAAGTGGCAAGTCAGGATGGTTCATTCTCAATATGACCTCCTCTATCCAAGGAGACAAACTTTACTTTTGGAAAATCATAATGAAGACTTACTTGCTGTCATTTGGCATGGTTATTTAGAAAATTGTGTTGAATGGGTATTAAAATCCAAAAAAAAATCCAATTGATGAAGTTGGTAAGAAATGCTACTACAACAATGCTAAGGCTATCAATGCAATCTTGGGTGGACTTGTAGGAATTTATCAAAGTGATGTAGTATGAGTCAACTATAGAAATGTCAGATACACTAGTAAACAATTTTGAAGGGCATACCAAGGCTAAAAATGTCAAACTTCATGTTTAGAGGATGCAATATGAAAACTTGAGAATGAGTGAGGGCGAAAACATAAGTAGTTTCCTTCTTAAGGTGGATGAAGTTGTAAACACAATGAAAGTTTTTAGTGATCAAATTAATGATGTTGTAGTAATAGAAAATGTGTTGGATCACTTTCTTCTAGATTAAATGCCAATGTATCCTCCATAGAAGAAATACCATTGGAAAAATTGACCGTAGAAAGTATTCATGAAATACTTACTACTTATAAAATGAGAACAAATAAGAATTATCCAAAATTCAAAGAAACTTCCTTCAAAATATGAAACAAATCAAAAGAATATCAAAACCAGAGTGATGCAACCACATTCCAAATGAAGAAAAAGCAAACTTTGCAAGGAAGCTATAAAAAGGATAGTTAAATTTACCATTCAAAACACAAAATAGGGAACTTTGGTTTTCATGCACAATTGGTTGAATTTTATGAAAATCTCGTGCCTGGGCATTTTCCTATGCATTAAAAAGAAACAAGATAACAAGTATTGTTGAATTCCACTAGCAGCGGATAGTATTTTATATATAGCTAAATTTTATAAATTTATAAATCCATACTGAGATGGCCATGTTGGGTGGTTTAGAGCGTTCTATCACTAGTCCTCTATGGTTCTCATTATTTAAGATTCAATGATTATCTATCCGTTTTAAATTAACTATTGAAAATGTATTTCCGGGTATGAAATGTAATGGTAAGCATTTGTTATCCTAAAATTCGAATATATATCGAAACTATGAATTGATAGCAAATCACACCCACCATTTCAGCAACCTAATCATTAGCGAACTAAACCTACATATGGTATCTACCCCAAAAGGTTAATGAGGTGAGTTGCCTTTATAGTGGAGGAAGTACCTTGATATTGAATCCATTCAGCTCTGAATTGAATGCGAATCATTGTCATCTCTACATGAATCTAATGTGGATCTCAATCCTTGGGCAACGGAGAAGGGACTGTGTGTATTTTCGTTTCAATCTCATTCAATTCAAACCATTTGCATTTTAAATTATTCCAAAAATTTGCAATTGTGTTGTGAAGAATTTAAAAACTTTAAAGTGTTATTTATATAGAGATTTTAGTAATCAATAAAGATTCATTTTAATCATAGATCTACTAAGTATTATTTACTATGATTTTTTGTTTTAGTGTGTAGAATTTGGAAAAGGTTTTGCATTTCGAGGGATTTAATCCCTCTGACAACTTTAAAAATGTTTGGTTAAGATGGATTTGCACTAGTTACACATACACATAATGCTTAATTTCTCATTGCTTAAATTGCATTTTTGAATGCATAAATTGACACAAAGTCTTGAAAGTCTCTTTGGACACTTTGGTTGTGTAGAATAGAAAACTTAAATTTGCAATTCCAACAGAAAATGAGCCAAAATGTTTTAAAGATAACAATTTAGTTTTCTTAATTGTTTTTATATGATATGCACATATGTGTGTAGTTGACTTTGAAATATTTTATTTATGGACCACCTTGTCCATAATAAAATGTTTTTTCTCTTATTAATATATTTTTAATATTTCCATACATACATAATTGACATTGAAATATTTTTTTATAATCCATGTTGTGTATTTTTATTATTATTAATTTTTTTGAATGCCATATATCAATTTTATATTAAAATTTGAATGACTTGCACATTTCACTCTTATTAGGAAATAACTGAACTATTTTACTTTTGATCATTGACTAAAATATTTTATTTACCACATTATTCATATTAAAATATTTCTATCCTATTAATATATTTTTAGTATGTACATATATGCATAGTTAACATTGAAATATTTTATTTATAACCCATATTGATTTTTTTTATTTTTATTATTAATATTTTTTGAATGCCAAATATCAATTTTATATTAAAAATTGAATGAGTAACACATTTACCTCTTATTAGGAGGTAACTAGATTATTTTACTTTTGACTATTGACTTTTTTGAAGCATTGAAATATTTTACTATGATAAACATTAATATATATAAATGAAGTTTATATTGAAATACATTAAAAACAACAATATTCAAACATTGTATTGAAATATTTACAAGGCAAATATAAGATTTTTCTTTGTTCTTAATTTCTTTATTAGTGTAAAGTTGATATAAAATTATGTTATGAAATATTTTATTTATAGATATGAGAGTGAAAGTGAAATATTTTCACCACAACACCTAGAAACCAAGTTGTAATTCATGTTTTGTAATGATTTTAATTAAAACTAACGAAACATATATATTCATTTTTATTTTTGTTATAGCCAACATTGTTTTTTCTTTAGAGTATAATTTATTTTATTTTAAAAGCGACACATAGCACCTCAATTGAGCATGGAAGGAATTACATCTCCCTTATACTAGGTTCTAGAATGCACCTCTTACCACAATAATGATAAAATGCCTATGTTAATAATTTTTTTTAATAATGTAACATAATCGTTTCCACTCCAAATCCCATAACAAGGGTAGAAAGAGGTGTTAATATCATTGACTCGACCTCCATAGTCATGTCATGGAAATAGGGTCTAAATTTTTTATTATTTTTTAAACTTCATGGAACTTAAAATATACATTTCCATTGTGTCTAGCTCATTAAGAGCTTTCTGGCAATATAGAATTTTTAAAAAACTAACATCTGGATCCGAGAATATGGTTGTTTGAATTTGTACCATTAAACTCTTGCCATGTCAGCGTTGTGCTACCATATGGCACCCAAATGAGGTCCATGTGGTAGCCCTCCACTTTTCGTGGAGGTCCATGTCATCATCTAATTCGGTTTTATGGCCCATATATATATATATATATATATACCCCACCCTCTTGGCTGATCAATGACCTTCATTTGGATATATATATCTATATCTATATCTATATCTATATCTATATCTATATCTATATATATATATATATATATATATATATACATATACATATACATATACATATACATATACATATACATATACATATACATATACATATATATATATGTATATATATATGTATATATATATATATATATATATATATATATATATATATATATATACATACCCCACCCTCTTGGCTGATCGATGACCTTCATTTGGCGAAGCAATCGATGACGTAGAGTGAACTGAGGAATCCCCCCATTGCGGATGTCACGGTTTAATCATGTTTATGACATTTGATGGGAATTTTTATTCGTCTCACGGGACAATTTACCCCTGGAATTTCTTGTTGTCCAATTTTTGAAACCATCTGACGTCAACTTGGGGTGATGTCAGTTCCTGTCATGATGAAATCATCCTATTCACGTGCCCACATTAGGGTGTCCCATGCATCATCGATTTCTTTCCCACTTGACCCCTTAAAAAGGTTGAATTCAGTTTCCATGTGGCATGCCAACATTGTGCCACGTCAACTTGGATCCACGTCAAAAGCCACATATTTTGTGTCTCACTAGGCTCGTGCCTTTACACCCAAATGAATTTTTGTCAACTATTGTTAATAATTCTCGTCTCGTGGCATGAATACCCCAAGATGTAAATACCCCAAGAGTTTTCGTTCAAGGTGCAAATGGTCATTGTTTTAAAAATTTTGGAACTGGATTTAAAGTGATGGTTACAACCCCTAGTCGCATGGACCCTCTTCGCTAGCACCTGTGCTAATGTACCACTAGGGTCAGGCCCTGAATAACTCAAGCCAAAACTTTCCCTGAATGCCAACTTTGCCTTCGACCCTCTCACCCAACCCCGGAGCTTGACAACTCTAACTTTTCATCTTTTGTTCTCCCTACTAAGCTTATACTTGTTTGTGTGTGTGTGTAACATATGGATAGGACCACCCTAGGTGACCTTCCATATTGGCCTAACTCTATAGAGCTTTAAAAACCACTCTGCCCGGCCCATGTATAGGGATATACATATATATTTTTATTTCTCTCTCCTCAACTTGCAATTATGTGCAACGACTTGTTAAGAAAATCATTTAATGAAATAAATTAATGAAATTTCGAGATGAAAAATCTACTATATTTAGGCCATTATAATGGATTTTAGCTTATGAGGTAGACACAAGAATTAGATCATTCCTCCGGAATCGCACTAGAGATCAACATTATAGGAATTTACAGCCCTTAGCATTAACATATGAATTTACCATTAATTAGGAATACACAAGACATCAACATACCATATTCCTACAAGAAATCACATTACACTTTCATAATGGCATTTAAATAACACATTAAGCATAGATATAAAATTTACTTACACATAGAGAAAATAAACACTTATCTTATAATGAAGGACTTTACAACTAATATTGGGACTCTAACTCTCCACCCAACCTTAGATTGGCTTGCACTGCAACCTTTCATGTAACCAATCACCATTAATGATATCTTAGAGCTTGAGGAGGAGTGCTTTCAAAAAAATAACCATTGCTACCAGCTAAAACCCGGAGTCCAAAGGTAATAAAATCTCCACACTCCCACTATTCAAGGAATCCAAACATTGTTCCAGATCAACCCTCCACTCAGTAAAGGAAATCTAGAGGCTATGGCACCTACACCCTTCATCGATTGCAGGAAATCTAGAGGCTATACCACCTCCATCCTTTAGCCAATAAAGGGAATTTAAAGGCTACACAACCTCCACCCTTACCACCCTGAACTGGGAATCTAGAGCTGTAGTATACCTAGAAGGGATAGTATGGGGTACAGAAGGAGGTACCCACGGGAATAATGTAATAATGGGATGGGCCATAGTAATAAATAAAGCAGTTAACCCATATCATGTAAGGGACCAAAAGTAGTTAGCAATAATGTAATAAGCCCATGGTATTAGATAGATGGTATTAAGGGAACCATGGTAATGACCCATGGTATTGTATGCATGAGGCCTATATAGAGGCTAGAGACTCCTCATTGAGGTATGTGAAGGATTATTGTATTGACAAGCATATGGTTTGTGGAGTGTTCTCCTTCCTTAAGGAGTGAATGTATGGTGTTGCCTTACTGTAAGGGTTTTGATCAATAACGAAGCATTTCTATCTATATTCAGATATTGTTATTTTTGCTGATTATTTACATTTTTTGGGTATATTGGTATCATTTCATATATTTTCCGGTCAGATATATAACAAGTGGTATCAGAGCACTTTCTTAGGCAAAGCGGAGATTTTTTTTTTTTTTTTTGAAGGAATTTTTTGGGCGGCGAGTTTGCAGATCAGATCTGTATGTTCTAGTGCAAAATTTGTAGAATCTAATTGTAGATATGGGTTTTTTGCAAAAAAAACTCAATTTTCAAAAAAAAAATCGGCCGAATTGAAGTCTGGATGAGGGAGATATCGCTGATCTAAAAATCAGCTGCGTTGCTGACATTTTTTGGGGCGGCGAGTTTGTAGATTAGATCTGTACGTTCTGGTGAAAAATTTGCAGAATCTAATTGTAGATCTGGGTTCTTTGCAAAAAAATACGTAAGTTAAAAAAAAACTCGGTCGAATTGAAGTCCAGATGAGGGAGATATCGCTGATTTAAAATCAACTTTTTTTTCATAATTTTTTGTGACAGTGGAACAGTTGTAGCGCAAATCTGAAATTCCAGTGCCTAGATCGGGATTTCTATCACATGGGAAGCTACAGAATGTTCTTTCCATTTCTAAAAACGGGTCATAATAAAGATTCTAAGCAATATTGACCAAACTATGACCACTTTAAATTTTTGCCAAGTAAGTGATTTTTTTCAAAACCCTCTTCATGGCTTCTAGCAAGCAATTTTTTATAGGGAAAGATAATGGTCCTACTATTAAAGAATTCATGATTTTTTTTAATAAAAACCATCAGAAATATTGGAGAAGTTTCTTATGGCTTAATGCGAAAGAAGAGGTTACCATATGGTGGAACTCACTTAACATCAAGCAGTTGTCCAAACTTTCAGAGGAAGAATTTGAAAAACGCCTTGTGGACAAATGGTCTCATGCTAGAAAATAGGGGAATGAGACATGTAAGGGGTTATTTTCTACTAGTATCTCTTTATTACAGGTTCATGGATGTATTCAAAAGGAGAAGATCATTGTGTCTATAAATCCTAGTTGCAAGCAAAATTTTATAAATGTTAATTTGGCAGAGAGATTGCAAATTCTAGCTAAACAAATGGAGCACACACAGGTTAATAATGAGCAGGGCCAAGTTTTTAAAGATTTGAAGATTTATATGGATAAGTATGTATTGCATTCTGATTTTTATGCTTCAGATATCGCTAATGTGGATGTTGTTTTGGGATACCTTTGGATGGAATCATTTGGTATTATCAATATTAACGTACAGAAGCAATTCCTGAAGCTAAAGTATAAAAAGAATAAAATTACATTATAGGATACTTCCATCAATAAACATGTCGAGTCCAAGGAGGCTGAAGCCGAAAATGTTACAGGTACTGATATATCAGATGATGAATCCGTGGTTGAAGTAATACTAGAAGATAAGAAACAACAGCAGGCACCACAACATGTACCAGATACCAATCAGGCTCAATTAGGTGGTGAATTAAAGCAAGATACACCATTGGTTACACCTCCATCATATCACCACCCACATCACACAACAAGAAAACAACCTACAAGACGAAAATGAATCAGAAACAAGGATAACAACCCCCACATGGCAAATAGAGAGGGGTGAAGATCCACCCAAACCACACCAACACAGAAGAGGTGCCACGGTTAACTTCCATCTCAAGCGAGCGAGGCACCAGCTAGATCGAGGGCTCACCTTTCTCTTGGATGGCTAGATGCACGTGCATGGTACCAGTGGACTACTCTTTTGAGTAGATCTTATTATTTGTGTTCTTCTTATGTTTTGGGGACGAAACATGTTTAAGGGGGGTGGAATGTAGTATACCTAGGGGGGATAGTATGGGGTACAAAGGGAGGTACCCAAGGGAATAATGTAATAATGGGATGGGCCATAGTAATAAATAAAGTGGTTAACCCGTATCATGTAAGGGACCACAAGTAGTTAGCAATAATGTAATAAGCCCGTGGTATTAGATAGATGGTATTGAGGGAATCATCGTAATGACCCATGGTATTGTATGTATGAGGCCTATATAGAGGCTAGAGACTCCCCATTGAGGGATGTGAAGGAATATTGTATGGACAAGCATATGGCTTGTGGAGTGTTCTCCTTCCTTAAGGAGTGAATGTATGGTGTTTCCCTACCTCAAGGGTTTGATTAATAGAGAGAAGCATTTCTATATTCAGATCTTGTTATTTCTAAGTGTTATTTCTTGTGATTATTTACAGTTATTGGGTATAATTCTATTCTCATATATTTCTAGGTCAGATCTATAACAAGAGCTCACTAAGAAGAACCATGAACAATACCTTTAGTGGTTCCACCCTACAACAAGAATCTATAGTTCACTAAATTATTCACTTAGCCCACAACCAATTAAAGAAGGTTTCAGGACACTCCTTATCTAGGACTACAAAGAAACAAGGCCTCCACCTAAACCAGGGAATTCAAAGAACCTTTTTCCTTCACCTAAGAGATTCCCATGATGCTCTTCTCAGCTCAAAACTGAAAAGGAGTTCTCCTTTCATCCTGTCTACATCTTAATCTTATATTATGATGCTCTACCAACAATTCATGGTGTTTCTCCAACTCTTGAAAATATTAGTGCTTAAGCTCCATGGATTCCTTCTTGCTCTATTATAAAGAAATCCCATATACTCATGCATTGTTACCCCCAGTTCCTCCCTTTTGATGGTTTCTTCCTTTTCTCTCATTTTATATGCATTCTTCCTTCTCTATGTGAGCTCTCCTCAAACTCTTCGTGTCCTTTTCCTTTTTTTTTCTTATATTTTGGCCATCTGAATCTTTGAGTCCCTTGGTCCACTTCCTAACTACCATGTTATGGTCAATCTCCTCATCTCCTCCTCCTCGTGATCCAAGACCATCTCTAAAGGATCAAATTTGAAAGTCCTCAAATCTCAACAACATTGGAATTGAGTTGAAGTGTTCATTGTTACGATTCTAGTGGTGTAAACAATACTCAAATCTGAGTTTGTATGACCAACTTACCACAATTTTAAACTGATAGGAAGAGCAATAAATAGGGGCCTACGACATGCCACTTGGGACCCACGACTTACATGGAAACCAACTATTGTCCTACCAATCATTGACATATGGCAACCAGTCATTGGCTCCTTTGGTCCTATAAAAAACAAATATATATATATATATATATATATATATATATATATATATATATATATATATATATATATATATATATATATTTAAAACCCCCAAAATATATACCAAAAACCATATAAAGTTTAAAACAAAAATATTGTTCTAATATACCCATATGAGGCATTAAATGACATAGAGTTGTACAAAACAAAACCTTATTAAAGCATATATATAAATAGTTATTAATTCAACCATATTCACATGGTTGAAACAACCTTTAAAAATAAATTGTTTTGCGAAATGGTTAATGTTAACAATTTTTTACCAACAACGGACAATGTGATGTATATGTTTGGTTGTTATAATTCGTATGCTAAAATTGATAACAGAGGGGATTAAACCTGTGACCCCTGTGGGGTCCAACTACCTTTCCATAGCCAATTACTAGTGTGTTAGCTAGCTAGGCTTTAGTTAGTGCACCAACAATATATTATTTAAAATTGTACTTTTCATTTGAGGGCAAAGGGTTGAGAGGAATCGAGAGCGCTGGAAGAGTGTGTAGTACCAAAACCAGGCATGCGGAACCTAGCATAGGTATATATTTCAAGGAGATATATTCCCAACATATTCTAGAAAATATTCCCAAAATATTCCATGCAAAAGATGTGAGGAATCTAAAAGATTCCTTGAGGGGCTAGATTTTTAGCTGGCAGAATGTGGTCAACTTTATACTCATTTTAACTAGAATTTCACAAAGATCACAATAGCGTAGTCATTTTGTTCATCTGGGTAGTGGAATCCACGGTTCATGGTAGAAACCCACCTTCATCATTAATTTTTGGGCACAAAGTTCAAGACAAGAATGCACCTTTTAGAAGTAAGTCAAGTTTATAATTAAAAGTCTAAGGAGGATGAGACAAATGTGCTAGTTATGTGATTATTGTGATTTGAGTAGTCAAATTTCAAGTCACTCTCAGAATTGGAGTTATATTTATGTATTTCTCTACGTACTTACATTTCTTTTGGCAAGATGAATGAGGCGGCCCCCTCACTATTGAAGTGGGACCTAGACACATAGTCCACACTGGATGAACTTTGTTATCAAACATTGTGTGCATTTTCTTTATGGTCTCGTTTATGTTGGTGTTCTTTAAGTTTATGAATACATGGTTTTTACATGATCTTTCATGCAATTCTGCTAACATCAACTGAAGAAAAGATCTTGGATAATGCCTGTAAATTAGAGATTCCAAATCAAGTTTGGTATCAGAGCAGTCTTTTTTACTAATGTGAATTCCAAGTGTGCATGATAACCAAGGATAAACTCAAAATGGGTGCAGGGAAACTTAATTCCTTTGATCAAGAGATTGGATGTGCAACACGAAGAAGGAAAACTACAGATAATGATGTTCATACTAAGAATGAGAAAGATTTTCATAAAGCTTTCTACACCATTGAAAATAAGGTAGACAAATTGTTTGCATATTATGAGAAGAAATCGGAAAAGAAGGAAGAGAAGAAGAAAGAGAAATCAAAGGAAAATGCTTTAGTGAATCAAGAAAATGGAGGATAACCTCCTTAACCTCCATCTACATCTTCTAGTGAAATTCATTCTTCTTCATCAACTCATTCTCATCATTTTAACAAAAAACATATAAATGCTTCCAAAATTCACTTTTTTAAATTGGATGTAAAGTTTGATTTGCTCGTGTTTAATGAAAAATCTAATGTAGAAAATCTAAATAATTGGATTAGATAGATTGAAGTGTGTCGATGAATTCAACAAATTGAAGAAGATGAGGCCAAGATCCAATAAGCATCTCTTTGACTAGGAAGCACCATTCTCATATGGTGGGAGAAAAAACTTTAGAAAGGTAGCAACTATGTGGGTAAACTCCTTTCTTCTTGGTATGAATTTATTTCTACTTTCAAAGGACAATTTTTTCCATTGTCATATCAGTAGAAAGCCAGGATAGAATGGAAACATTTGGAACAAGTCAAAGGTAAAGATGTTCAAAGTTTCATAGAGGAATTTATGAAGCAAGCTTTGTCATTGGGAATTCCTTTAGCTTCACTTGATACTTTAATGAAATATATTAGTTATTTACATAATTATTTCCCACATTATCTATTATTGATTAAACCCGCTACTTTTGATTTGACTAGTGTGAAATCCATTCATCTTGAAAGAAGAGAAAGTATCAACAATACAACCATGTGAAGAAAAAATTGACAACATAGAAAAAGGAATAAAATCCCTCTTGCACTCATTACGAGAAAGAAGGGAACGACTAGGAGCACTGCTGAAAACTACATGTAGAATTGAGGCTAAAGAGGAATAGTGGAAAATGGAAGCAAAAGACAATTTCTATAATACAACAAAAATTTGGATCTGACTCAGATGATGAGGTGAACATCATAGTTTCTTGGTTTGTAGGTGTTGGATCAATTGACCTCGGTAGTGATTCAAGCGATGAGATGAAGATCACAACAATTGGAATTGTAGAAGATGGACCAATTGACTTGGGTTATGATTCAAGAAACGTGATGAATATTGCAGCAGGTGTTGTACCAAAGATGAGAAGAGCACCAAAGACGACATGGCTCCAAGAACTTGAGGATATTAACAAATAATTCAAGAAGATAATGCTGAGATGAGGAGACTTAATGAGAAGTAGAAGAGGAGAAGAAGGGATTGCAGCCTCAGTTATGATCCATAAAAGAGGCCTTCAAAAATTTGAAGGATAGTGAAGGCTTAGCAAATCCATCATCACCCACTTAAAAATCGATAAATGAAGTAAAAAATGTTGGTGATTCTTCAGTTACAAGTTCTCATTATGATGATGATTTTGGTGCCTTTGAAAAGCACACTACAAGTATTGGTTCAAAGCTCATGAAAATTATGGGATATGAAGGAAAAGGATTAAGAGTTAATGGCCAAGGCATTGCGAATCCCATCTAAATTTTGGAATTACCTCGATATGAAGGATAAGGCTATGTCAGAAACGAAGAGAAAGGAGAGTCTTCAAGTGACAAGTGCAAGGGAGTGAAATATGCTAAGAGAAAATCACCAACTATGATAGTGAGCATTCTAAAGGAAGAGCTAAGGAAATCTCTCCTAATCAGAGTCATACCAGAGACAACTATTCAAATAAGTTCAATAAATTTTTGAGGAAGAAGAACCATTGTAGCCACTGCAACAAGTGTGGAGATCAAAGAGACACATGTTGAAAGCTCCATCTAGAAAAAAAACAAAAGAAGGAAAAGAGCATATGAAAGCACCTATAAATGAACCAATCGGTGAAGTAATTCAACAAGGAAGGAAGTTATCAAAGTAAATCCCATTAATCTGGTTAGGTATGAAAGGGGTAGATTTTCTAAGTAGTTTTACATGGCCATCTATTGATAGTGCTGGACCTGCCAACATTAAGGGGATCTTCCCGATATGAAGTCCCAATCATACCTCACACCGTTTGGTGTAGGAGTCCCATCCGGTATAAAGGCCTGGTTTTTGAATCCTTAAAGATTTGTCTTGGCTCTATCTGTTAGCATAAGAGAGTGATGCAATGGTATCTTCAAAAAGAAAGGGTAGTGTGCTTGGTGAGTGTGAAATGTAATTGTGTATGGGTTCTTCTACTGCAAAGAGAAGAGAAAAGTGAGCCTCTAAGTGAGACGTAATAGTAACACCCAGGAAGAGACACACGCAAACCAGAAGGACATGTCTAACATCCAATAGAATAGTCCATGGAAGATGCAATAGGTGTTACAACCAACAGACAAAGGAAGATCCATCTAACATCAAGTGAAATAGTCCACAAAAGATGTGACAATCATTATAACCGATAAACAAGGGAAGATTGTCTAGTATCATGTGGAATAGTCCACAGGGGTGGGACAATGATCACAACTGTTACAACGCATTCTCAATAAGATAAGCACTAAAATAATCAAAATAGTTCAACTATCTTAGTACATGAGAAAAAAATCATGAAATACAAACATTGACATAATAGTCTTACAAAAATTCATAGTCCATACATGAAGAATGTGTTGGCCTTAAAAGGGTTCTGTTATTAAGAAAAATTTCCAAGGCACATATTTACACTATACATCACTAACCCCAATAGTGGGACATTGGAGCCACTCCTTGCTCCTCAAAGAACTAGTTGATCTCTCTAATGCCTTGCGGGAGGAGCCAAGGTGAAAATTCAGTTGCTCATACAATGAGGCGGTATATATAACCAAGGGCGATGCTTTCCCTTTGTGACTCTTTGACTACCCTCATGACTTTTCAACTTTGTATGACTTTCCAACTTACATGACTCTTCATATTCTTGTATGTCCATTGGACTTTCACTTTACAATACATTTGATTTATAGTATACATGGCCCATAATAGTGATGTAGCATATGAAAACTCATGACACGACTTGACACGACACTGAAGACATAGACTGACTTCATGATGTGTGAATGTCAAGTCACTATTGCTGCTGTGTGGTAGATGTGTTCCTAAAAATTCTTTCTCTTCTCCTTTGCATTACTTGATGATGTGGGGTCTTCAATGATCTTTGGTCTTGGAAGGTAGTTTCAAACTTGTGTCCCTTTGCTTGGTCTTGGTAGGTTCAATTGCCTTTTTAGCTAGAGGTGAGTCTTTAGGCAAGATTCCCTCCTTCTTCTCCTTCTTCATCACCTCGCCATGACTTGATAGTGTAACTATTCCTGCAATTCACTCATGATGGGATGACATCAATATGAGAATTCCCTAATCTAAGATGGTGCATTATTATCCATGAACTGAGCTTGAGAAAAGTCACATGCTCGGAGAAAGGGCTCAGTGACTATTCATTGCATAGTTCCAGTTGATAGGGAGAGATCTTGGTCAATGAGATTGTGCAGAGCGCAACTCAGGCTTGACTGAGGAATGTTTCAGCATAGTCTTCACTACGAAGAAAAATTGTGCAGTGACTATTAGGAATCAGGATTACACAATTCGAGAAAGTAATGGCTAATGCGGGATGAGACCCTGAGAAGACAAATTTGCACAGTTTCCATAAGCAAGGGGGTTGGGTAGCAGAGAGGCTTAGAGGACAAATATGCGCAGTTCTTGAGGGCAGTGAGCTTCGACTGAGGGAAGGTCTCTAGAGGACAAATATGCATAGTTCTAGAGGCCAAGGGAGGTAGGGCTCTCTATGCATTGCAGGGTTCTAGTAGGCAAAGGAAAATCTTGAGGATTGAAAGTGACAAGTGCACAGTTCAAGGCAAGCTGGCACGCACAACTGCACAATTATGGGGGTCAAGGAAGGTTGCTGGACTCATTGATTGCACAGAGAAATAGTGTTGGAGGATAGTGACTACGCACTGTGCAGCTCCAAGAAGCAAGGTCACATCAATGAGGGTTGAGATTGTGCAATGTGCAGCTCAGATAGGACCCAGTGAAGTTGAGTTGCCTGGTCGGGAATGTTTTCCTAAAATGGATAAGTGCGGGAGGGAGATGGAATTATGATGAACTTTGAGCTATGACATGACAACATAGACCATCAGAATGAAAAACAAAATATTACCCCCTGTGTGACCGTCTTATGACAAGTAGTGAAAAGTGCGACACTTAAGATAGACTTTAGGAAGATCGTGACGACACTTGTGAGATGGTGTTCAAGACATTGTTTATGAGTGTGAATAATTTTTACATGGTTAGGACAACTCATATACATAGAGACCAACCTTCAAAACCACCAAAAAAGGCTTGCAAACATGACATAACAATAAAGCATGCCAAAAGACGAGAGTTAATCCAACAAGTGAAAGGTGTCAAAGAATTTGGCTAAAGCTCATGGAATGAGCTTAAGTGTTTGCAAAAATCAAGGGAAAGGCCAAGGAAGGCTCCAAATTTTGAGTGCAAGACAAAATTTTGGAGTGTGTTGCAAAAACTACAACACTTGGTGACACACTGGTTGAATTCTAGATTCTCTGTCTTGGTTAATTTCTTCTATGTAAGGCCTTGGTCCTTCAGAGAGTATTGACTCATCGTGCAGATTACTTTGGGTTCCCCACTTACTCCATGGGAAAGAATGGTCCCCTCTATACTCTCTCATTTGAATACAACATAAGATTCAACATAATCACAATTTTTCGAGTTAGGAAGGGTAGTTTAGCTTCGAGCTTAAGAATTTTAGAGTATATTTTTTTTCCATCTCTGGTGTTGGTCCACTGCCAACAGTCCTGGATAGTACCACGAAGGAGTCACGTAGGAACACAAGCATTTCTACACTACCAACGATCCTTGATAGTACCCCAATGGGGTTTCTTGCTTCACCTCTCTGCGCAGGAAGCCTTTCTCTTATTTCGCATTTATTTGTTTATTTAAAGAGAACTGTGCATTGGCACTTATTTATTTTGGGGTGAAAGAGGGATCCCGACTTATTGAGAGTATAAGAGGTTTTTCCTTTAGAGAATCATATAAATACCTTTGATTTAGGTTTCCTTGTTTAGATTTCCCCCCCTCCACTTATACTGGTTGGATATAACAACCTGGTGAAAATTCCATGTAATAAAAGTTAAAAACAATAGCCACGATTGATGGGACACTTATTCCAAGTTGAATGTTGGGCAAGACATCCTAGGGGTTGTTCATTTGGTTGTTTATGGCAAGGAAATTAACAAAGGAAATGGCTAAGGCTTTGGAAAGAAAAAATGGCATTTTTGGCACAGTTATTTATGAAAATAATGGAAATTAAGAGAAAAAGGAGGTGAAAGGTCACATGTTGAATGTGAGGAGGAAAATGAAGGAAAATAACGGAAAATGAAGAAAATAGAGACCTCATTCATAAGAAGGATTTTTAGCGTCATTTGGTAACTTTTTGTCAGTTGAGTTTTGGAGCTTTCTCATTATTCTCTCTCTCTCTCATACTCCTTGACACTTGGATTTTCTTGGAGCACTTTGGCATTGGAGCAAGAAAGGAAAGGAAGGCAAGAGGAAGCAAAGATCAAGTAGGGAAAGATAGGATCAAGTAGCTACAATAGGCTTCATTGCAAGTATCGACTTGCACGTGTATTATCATTGCTAGATTTAGTATGCATGGGATTGCATGTGCTTCTTTTCTACCATGGCATGGGTTTTTCTAGGTGTGACAGTATTTTCAACTTAGCCTTGCCATTTCTTGATAGCTTTGATGAGATGGGTTCTCTCATTTGGTTTATGAGGGATGGATGGATTGGATTCAAAGTTGTGTGGGGTGGATCTCCAAATTGACAAACACATGATGTAGTGGTCCTTGAACCAGACTGAGGATCATGAATCCACTGGCCTAGTAACCCCTGAACTAGACTGTGGGTTGTGGTAATGCCATATTATTTGCCTCAGTGGGCCTAGGAATCCTTGCCGGTGAATGGAAGGATATAGGGTAAAGCCAAGAGGTGGATTTTCTCTTCGTTGGCCCTAGTGATTCCAGGATGGGATGCACGGTAAATCCTAGAAGAGTATGTTTTGGTGTAGGGCCTAGTGATCCCTGGATCAGACTCTGGATGCACGGTAAAACCTAAGATACTAGGAGGCACTCAAATTCCTCACGGTGCAGGTGGAGAAATCTTGGTGGAATCCATATTGATTGGTGTTTTATGATGTGTTCTATGAGTCCTACATTCATGTTTTGAATATGGCTGGGAGTTGATTTGCTGAAGAGAGACTTGGCACAACCAATCTATGGTCATGTGGGATGTGGTAGTCCCATCTCGAGTTAGTTCATTACATTCATTAATGATAACTTCATTATTTTGTTTTTCATGTGTAAGTGCACTAATGTATATATGGATTTTGATGGATGATATTTTTATGGTATTTTTGTTCCTATTATGTTGGTTATATGTATATTTTGTGACAATATCTATGTATGGATCTCACTATGTTTTTACTTGTATATTAATGGATAATGTATCTATGACCTGATAAATGATAAGGAAACAAATGACATGAGGAAACAATGGTTCATGGCTATTCTCATATAAGAATGAGATCACTACACTTAATTATGTTGTTTACACATGTAAGTTACATGTTGATATCATATGTTTGACGAAATTCCTGTCATGGCTATTAGGGGTCTGGAAATGGTCTTGTTCAGCTTATTACTTTTGCATTAATCTATCACTGTACTTTTACTGGTTTTAAGTTATCATTCCATTCTGGGTAGTGTCCTGGGCTCTAGACCTGAAAGAGTGGCTCAAATCCCAAGATACTTGTAAAACAGAGCATTCGCGTACAAAATAATGCATTTGGCTAAGGGATGGAGACCATTATAACTCTCCTGTGTTGATTCTAGGGTGCACTACTCTAGCCCAAGTTGGTCAAGACTTCAGTAGGACCTAGGGGAAAGTTGTTTAAAGTGCTTTTTTAGTTCTTGTGGGTCCCGAGGTTGATTTTGGAGGTTTGTGTGTTATGATTCCACTGATTCCACTTCCTTAAGGTCACATAGGAGGTCAAATCCAATCATAGTAGCCTCTCATCACATGTTTACCCTGGTTGGCTAGTTACTTGGGTAGATGTGGGAGGAGGGTGTTACAAAGTGGTATCAGAGGATGGTTCAACCCTCGAATTGGATGGGTGGTGTGTGTTGATCATGCATGCATGTCAGTTGCATGTGTATCTCTTACAGTTACATACCATGTTCTTTTTTCATTTTCTTGATGATTTATTATGGTTGTAGTATGGTTATCATGGAGAATTTTATATTGATTTTGTGAAATGCATTTGTCATGAGTATGTGACTGACTGTATATGGATTGTATGTTGCTTATATGTTGTTTTTATGTTTCCTACTGACATCCTCGTATGTTAGGTTTCATTCTTGAATATTTTGACTACATGTATCAGTCTTGTAGGTTGATTACAAGGATTGATCGCTTACGCTCGACTACATGCATTTATACATATGTGTATTTGGTTAGGCATTGCTTATGCATATTCTTGGTTGCATGTGGAAATGTGTACAATGGAGTAATGTGTGTTTTCATGCATGAGTTCATAGCATGAAATGTTGATATGGCCTTGCATTGATGACTGAACCCTAGCTAGAGTGATGTTTATGTGTTGATACATTTATTTGTGTATGTCTATATGCTATTGTGATTATGTTATACATGTATCATGCTAATTTGGTGATCTTGCATAAAATGTATCCTCCTCGAGTTATGATAAGGTACGTCGGTTTATTGTGGTTTGGTTTAGCGGACATGTTATGCATTGCAGGAATAAATATCAAATGGCTAGCAAGATGGTTGACTACAAAGACTCTCCCTACGAATCCGAAGAGAATTATGGTGTTGGGAATCCTTCTGATTTGGTAGTTACATTGAGGAGATTGAAGGAAGAGATAAGGAGTTGTAAGGCAGATAATGATCGGATTATACAGGCACAAGAGAAGTAGGCATAAGTTAATGCTATACTTCTTCAGATTTTGTCAGACTTGCAGCGAAAAGGGCCACTTCAGATCATCCATCGACATGAGGATGGAACTAATGGGGCATATGGCAGTAGATATCCTGGTAGACATAAGTTGGATAGATATGACACAATGAGAGATGATAGGTTATTGGACACTCTGGATAGGAAGGGAAATGAGTACAGGTACTATTCTAGTTCTAGTTTTGATAGACATCGCCATCGTCATCGCTATCATCCTTATAGGAGGAATGATAGGGGATACTTTCTAGATGAATTCAAGAAATAAAAATCACCTACTTTTGATGGAAACGTGAAGAAGCCGGAAGATGCAGAGGCTTGGATACTTGGGATGAACAAATGCTTTGAGTTGCATGAGTACACATATAACATGAAGGTCAGAATAACTATCTTCAACTTGAAAGGTAAAGCAAACATCTGGTAGGAAGATGTTAAGTGGGCTAGAGACATTAGGATAGATGAATTGAGTTGGTAGGAGTTCAAGAGGCTTTTCAGGAAAAATTACTTGTCATAAAGATACTATGACAATAAGGGTAAGGAATTCTATGAGCTAAAGATGGGATCAATGATAGATGAAGAGTACATGACTAAGTTTCTGGAGCTACTGAGGTATGTAATGTATCTTACTAATGAGAAGGATAAATTTCAAAGGTTTTTCAGTGGTTTTCGATTAGAATTTAGAGATCGGATTAAGTATGATGAGCTTTGGTCACTTGAGGAAGTTAGTGGGAAACTAAAGCATTGCTATGAAAAATCAAAGTGTAAGAATGAAGATCAGCATGGATGGAAGGGAAAAGATAAAGGTAGAGGTAAATGGTGGCCTAAGAGAACAAGGCCTCAGAATACAGATGGGAAGGAAAATATGGCACTGCAAAGGAAGTTTAATGCAACTAGATGGGGACATGGGTCACAACAACAACAACATAGAGGTGAGGGCATTGGTCGGTTGGAGTGTTAGACATGTGGTGAGGAACACCTTAGGAGAGATTGTACGCAACATCAAGGTGGAAGGCCTAAGATATACAATGCACAGGAGGCACAGAATATTGGGGATGTTGGTAAGATTATTCCACATATCTATGCAGCATTAGACAGCAGGCAGGCAGAACATCGGGAATCTATCATTGACATGGATGGTAATCTTTTCGATCAAGTTATTTATGTTTTGGTTAAACCTAGATCTAATTATAACTATGTTAGTCCAAAATTTGTCAATAAGTGTGGTTTGAATAAGGAATTGCATGCAGAGTCTTGGTTAGTGCAGTGGGCTATAGGTACAAAGAACTGAGTTCGTCATTGGGTAAGATATTGTGCATTTGATTTGAATGGTATGCCTACCGCAACACATCTAAATTTGTTACCTTTGGGATCATACAATATGTTGTTGGGTATGGATTGGTTGTATCTTCATAGAACCAAGGTAGACTACTATGCCAAAGCCATTGAGTGTGTTGATGGAGATGGAGAACCAAGAGTCTTATAGGGTAAGAAGAAAGACACATCAGTTAGGATGGTGACAACTGTGCAAGAAAAGCGCTGCCACAGGAAAGGGTGCAAGATATTTGCAGTACACATTTATAGTGATAAGGATAAGGAGGTTGAGGATGTAGATGTATTGAGCAGATACCCAATTTTACAATAGTTCAAGGATGTGTTTCCTAAGGACATTAAAGAGTTTCCACCTCATAGGGAGGTAGAATTTTCTATTGAGTTAGTGCTTGGGGTAGCTCCAGCATCGAAAGCACCTTACAAGATGAGCACACCTGAGTTGGTTGAGTTAAAGTTGAAGTTGAAGGAAATGTTGGACAAGGGATACATTAGGCCAAGTGTATCACATGGGGCACACCGGACTTGTTTGTGATGAAGTTACATTGTGCCCTCAAATTATGCATTGATTACAGGCAATTGAATAAAGTGACTATCAATAACAGGTACCCTTTTCCGAGGATTGATGACTTGTTCGATTAACTGAAGGGAGTAGCGGTGTTCTCGAAGATTGACTTGAGGTCAGGGTACCATTAGGTATGCATCAAAGAGGAGGACATTTACAAGATTGCATTTAGGACCAGGTATGGGCATTATGAGTTTGTTGTTGTTCCATTTGGCTTAACTAATGCTCCAACTACATTCATGTGTTTGATGAATAATCTATTGCATCTATATTTGGATAAGTTTTTTATTGTGTTCATTGATGATATACTAGTATATTCTAAAAATTAGGAAGAGCATGTCGAGCATGTAGAAGCAATGTTGAGGTTTTTTAAGGAGGGTTAGTTGTATACTAAGCTCAACAAGTGTAGTTTATTTCAGACTAAGGTACACTAGTTGGGGCATGTTGTCTCCAAGGAAGGAATTGCAATAGATCCAGAAAAGATAAGAGCCATCATGGAATGGGTAGCTCCTAAGAATGTGGATGAGGTGATAGATATCCTTCATGGGTTTGGCAGGCTACTATAGGAGGTTCATTAGGAACTTCTCACAGATTGCTTATCCTATCACATCATTGTAGAGGAAAGTTAAGAAGTTTGAATGGACTGAGGAGTGTGAGGCTAGTTTTGAGTAGCTTAAGAAGTTATTGACACATGCACCAGTACTACAGATTGCAAATTTGGATAAAGAGTTTGTAGTATGCATAAATGTTTGCAAGAGAGGACTTGTGATGTACTTATGCAGGATGGACAGGTGGTATGCTATGATTCCTGGAAACTAAACGAGCATGAGAAGAACTACTCGACACGTGATCTTGAGTCAACAACGATCATACATGAATTGAAGATGTGGAGGCACTATCTTCTTGGAAGGAGGTTATACTGATGAGTGATCATATTGGGTTGAGGTATTCGTTTGACTAGTCGAATCTGAATTCCAGGCAGGCTAGATGGTTGGTCATGATCAACGAATTTGATTTCAAGATAAGGTAAAGAGAATAGGGTGAAAGATTCTCTCAGTAGATGGGTATAGGTACATCACTTGGAAGTTATGAGATCCTATGGGATGGACTTATAGGATAGGATTTTGCAAGTAGGTCAGTAGGATGTCAAGTATATGGATATTGTGAACAAGTTGCGGTAGGGTGCTGGTATAGGTACATGTGATATTACAGGTATAGGTACAGGTGCAAGTACAAGTATATGTAGTGGTACATGCACAGGTGGCAGTACAGGTACAAGCATAGGTATAGGTGCACAGGGTATGGGTTATTGTCTTACAACAGACGGGTTGGTCAGGTTCTGAGACAAGATATATGTACTGGATAACAGTGAGCTCAAGAAGGTGATATTGAGGGAGTTTCATGTGAAACCATATTCAGGTCACCCTGGTTATCAAAAGACACTAACAAAAATGAAGAGTTATTACTATTGGTCAAATTTGAAGAGGGATGTAGCAGAGTTAGTGGCCATGTGTTTCGACTGTCAGCGAGTGAAAGAAGAATTTAAACATCCAAGTGGACTACTATAGTCGATCACGATTCCAAAGTGGAAATTGGAGGTCATTTCCATGGATTTCATAATAGGGCTGCCTAAGACAGTGAAGCAACATGATTCCATTATGGCCATTGTGGACATGTTAACAAATGTTTCACACTTCATTCCGATGAAGTCTACGTTCTGAACTAGGGATGTGGCACATGTATTCATCAGAGATGTGGTTATACCACATGGTTTTCTAAAGAATATTGCATCAGGCAGAGATGTGAAATTCACTTCCAAGTTTTGGAAGGAGTTATTTGTAGTTTTGGGGACATAGTTGGCCTTCAGTACAAATTATCATCCACAAACAAATTGACAGACAGAGAGGATCAACAGGATATGAGAGGACATGTTGAGGATGTATGTGATGCATCAACAAAGGAAGTGGGAAGAGTATATCCCTTTGGTAGAGTTCACATACAACAACGGTTATCAGGAGTCATTAAGGATGAGTCATTTTGAGGCATTGTATGGGTGGAGTTGTAACACTCCCATCAGTTGGAGTGATCTAGTTAGCAGGGTATTGATTGGACTAGATATGTTGGTAGACATGGAATAAGAAATGTAGGTGATCAAGAAGAATCTAAAGGCAACACAGGATAGGAAGAAGAGTTATGCAGATAGGAACAGGTTGTTCAAGGAGTTCCAGGTTGGGGAACATGTTTACTTGCACATCAAACTGAAGAAGATCTCCTTGCGGATTGGATCATGTTCTAAGATGGCACCATAGTTTTGTGGACCCTTTAGTATCATTGAGAGGATTGGGCCAGTAGCCTATCGACTTTCACTGCCTGCAACAATGTGTTTTCCATGTATCATTGCTTAAGAATTATGTTAAAGATGTTGATCATGTGATTGACTAGTCTGTATTACGGTGGATCCAGATGGAGAATTCCAGCTAAAGCCTCAGCGTATATTGTAGAAAAAAGTATTTATGCTCCAGAACCAAGCAATCGAGCAAGTCAAAGTGCAATGGGAGCACTTTGGGTCCAATGAAGCTACATGGGAGATGGTCGATCAGATGCAGGGTATGTATCCTTCCTTGTTTTTTAATTGACGAAAAGCAACTTCGATATGATGGTTTGGTATATGCTTTATGGTGGGTTGGTATATGCTTTATGGTGGTTGGTATATGCTTTATGATGGTTTGGTATATGTTATATGATGTTTTGATATATTCTTAGATATGTTGTTTAGTATATGTTTGGATATATGCTTGGGTATATGATTGGGTATATGTTTTTGCTATATATTTTGGTAATGTTGCTATATGTACACATGTATATGGATGTAAATACCACCATGAGCTAGTTATAAAGCTCCATTATGCGGTATGGGTGTTATGTCATTATAATTATGTTGTCATGTTACTATGATATTATGTAGTTATGTTATCATGATGTTATGATGTCAAGTGGGTTGGTACTCAACAGTATGATCATTGTAAATATTGTAATGAACATGTTATAAAGATCCACTATGCGGTATGCTATCATATTGTCATGATGTTTTTCATTTGAGAAGTTCTTTCATTGTAAATACTACATCGAACTATGTTATAAAGCATCATGAGAAGTATGTCTTCTTTCAATGGTTTTCTTAGCTATATGTGTGATTTAACACCGAGGACGGTATACCATGAGGGGGAGGATTCTGTAATAGCCCTGGTGAAAATTCGATGTAATAGAAGTTAAAAACAATAACCACGGTTGATGGGACACTTATTCTAAGCTAAATGTTGGGCAAGACATCCTAGGGGGTGTTCATTTGGTTGTTTATGGCTAAGGAAATTGGCAAAGGAAATGGCTAAGTCTTTGGAAAGGAAAAACAACATTTTTGGCACAATTATTTATGAAAATAATGGAAATTAGGAGAAAAATGAGGTAAAAGGTCATAGGTTGCATGTGAGGAGGAAAATGAAGAAAATATAGGCCTCATTCATGAAAAGGATTTTGAGGATAAGTTGGTAAGTTTTTGTCAATTGAGTTTTGGAGCTCTCTCATTATTCTCTCTCTCTCATACTCTTGGACACTTAGAGTTTCTTGGAGCACTTTGGAACTAGAGAAAGAAATGAAAAGATGACAAGAGGAAGCAAAGATTAAGCAGGGAAAGGTAGGATCAAGAAAATACAACAAGCTTCATTGCAGGTATCGACTTGCGTGTGTATTTTCATTTCTATATTTGGCATGCATGGGATCACATGTGTTTCTTTTCTACAATGGCATGGGCTTGGTAAGGTGTGACAGTATTTTCAGCCTAGCCTTTCCATTTCCTGATAGCTTTGATGAGATGGGTTCTCTCATTCGATTTATGTGGGATGGTAAGATTGGCTTCAAAGCTGAGTGGGGTGGATCTCCGAATTGAGAAAAATATGGTGTAGTGGTCCCTAAACTAGACTAAGGATCATGAAGCCACTACCATAGTAACCCTTGAACTGGACTGTGGGTTGTGGTAAAGCTAGGTTGTGTGCCTTGGTGGGCCTAACGGGATATACAGTAAAGCGAAGAAGTGGATTTTATCTCCATTGGGCCTATTGATTCCGGGATGGAATACACGGTAAAGCCTAGAGATTATGTCTTGGTGTAGGGCCTAGTGATCCCTGGATCAGACCGTAGATGCACAGTAAAGCTTGAGAGACTAATATGAACCCAAATTCCTCACGTATTAGGTGGAGAACTCCGGTGGAAAACACATTGTTTGGTTTTTTCTGATATGTTCTATGAGTCCCACATTCATGCTTGAAATATGGCACAGGGTGATTGGCTGAAGAGAGACTTGGCTCAGCCAATCTATGGTCAGGTGGAGCGTGGTAGTCCCATCTCCAGTCAGTTCATTGCATTCATTAATGAGAAATTCATTCTGTTGGTTTTCATGTGTAAGTGTACTAATGTATATATGCATTTTGATGGCTGATATGTTTATGGCATTTCCATTCCTATTATGCCGGTTATATGTATATTTTTTGATAGCAACTATGTATGGCTCTCAACATGTTTTTACTTGTATATGAATGGATAATGTATCTATGACTTGATAAATGATAAGCCAACAAATGACATGAGGAAACAATCGTTCATGGCTATTCTCAAATAAGTATGAGATCCCTAGAATTAATTTTGCTGTTTACACCTGTAAGTTATATGTTGATGAAACATTTTATGAAATGCCTGTCATTGCTAGTAGGCGTCGGGATATGGTCTTGTTCATCTTATTTATTTTTCATCATTATTTCCTTGTACTTTTACTGGTTTAAGTTATCATTCCATTTTGGGTAGTGTTTTGGGCTTTGGGCCTGAAAGAGTGGCTCAAATCCCAGGATTCTAGAAAACAGAGCATTAGCCTAGAGACTAACGAATTTGGCTAAGGGATGGAGAGCATTATAACTCTCCTGGTTTGTTTCTAGGGTGTGTTACTCTAGCCCAAGTTGGTCAATACTTCAGTAGGACCCAAGGGCAAGCTATATTTAGTGCTTGTTTGCTTCCTGTGGGTCTTGAGGCTGATGTTGGAGGTCTGTGTGTTATGATTATGTTGATTCCACTACCTTACTGTCACATAGGAGGTCTAATCCCATCATAGCAGCCTCTCGTCGCATGTTTACCTTAGTTGGATAGTTACTTGGGTAGATGTGGGAGGAGGGTGTTACATTGGATAAGATTGAAAACACCAAAGTAGAAATCTAAGTATAGGCATGAAGTTTCTTGACTAGACACGGGTTCATGGTTGGACCAAAATTCTTGTTTATGATAGATCATATTTTCCGTTCGAACTTCATCGACCAAAAGATGAAACAAACACAAGGAAGAGAGACAAAAGTCTAGCGAAGTGATGCAGTGTGACAAGAATTTTTAGACTTCATCCACACACACACTTAGAAGCCACAACACAGTCAGGTACAACACTTACTCACAAGACAAAACAACACAAAATCTAAACAAATAAAGAAATGGAAAACAATAAAATACTATGTTCTAACGCGGGGTGTAGTCCTAGATCTCCATTGAAAATATTGTTTTAAGTCTTGGCCATTAACAGGGAGAGCGTCAACCTTCCTGGTCAAGTGTTTGCAGATGATATTTGTGTTAACTAAGATTCTCGGGGACTGTGTATGGACAAATCCACATGAACTAAAACTTAGTTTGTTTGCCTTTGTCCTCATGGGGTTTGTCCCACCGTAAGACTAAGTCACCCATACTAAAGCTATTTTTCCCTGCAGATTTTCTATCAAACCACCTCTTGATACGACTATGGTCAAGTGAAAACTTTTCCTTTTCTTTCAACATTTCTTCTTGTAGTTTGTGCAAAGTGTCCACCCTACACTGAACTAAAAGACATGGCTTTCCTTGGGACTCTTGAGACAGTTGGAGAATGGGAAAGTAGATGTTTGGTGGGAGGATGGATTATTTTTCATACACGTAAGGGGAGGTGTTCAGGGAAGGTTTAGGTGTAGCTCGGTGTTATAGAAATATTTTGGCACTGCAACCCCAATCACATATGTCCATAAACCAAGGGCCTCTAAACCCCTAAAATTGTTGTTTCATACCCTAAAGGAACAAGGTCAGCTGATTACATCATTTCCCAGAAGTTCTCCATGAAAAACTGCTCAGAACTGGTCAAAACTAGACCATATAGACTGCTCCATGTTGGGGGTGCGATACATCTCACCTGTCACATGCAAAAGGTGCGATGCATACTAAAAATCCCTTCTATAGGGTGTGGAGAGTGAGAGCAGACAAATGGCAGAGGTAGTTTGCAAGGTGGAGACTCAAAGAATCTTCTAGAAACTGCTCATATGACACTTGCCTCTCTGAATTCGCCCAGGGATGAGTAAGATATCATGAAATCTCCAAGTGGAACCAAGGACTATCAGTGAAATGACACTAATCAAAATCCCAGAAGCTGACTCACCCACCTGCAAATATCTATATATGTATCCCTCATCCCAGAGATCCAGAGGCTGGAATTTTGTATTTTGTAAGGAAGTGCTGTTGGTTTCTCTGTGAAACATTGTATTGTTGGGTGATCTAAGCTTTACATGAGGTGAAGAGGGCTTTCATGCTGGGAGGATGGCACTGGATCATATAGCTTGGTTGTAATCCTCTCTTCTACTACTTCTATCAATAAAGCTATTTGAGTTTTCCTCCATATACTTGTATATCTTTGAATCTTGTATTTGTATATGCATTTGTATGGTTAATATACATCTGATCCTATATTTTTTATCGTTATAGGTCTCTATGCTTTGATGGTATTTTTGCTGCTTTGACTCTACAGGTGTTCTTTGAAGTGGGACAAGTGAGAAAGGAGTGGCAAAATCTCTATCAAGGGAGAGAGGAAAAAAGCAAGGAGACTAGTGAGAGACTAAGGTTGGTATTCTTTGCTTCTCTCTCATCTATTTCTCATAAAGGAAAATACAAGTGACTTTAAACTGTTTGTTTCTAAGATAGCTACCCGTCTTAGTGGGACTAGCAGCTCTGAATGGACACTAGTTTTCCAACTAACAAAATGGAAACTCCACTGGGGAGCGAATAGTTTGTTTGTTTGTTTCTGTTTGTTTTCTTTATAAACTACAGACGGAGCCTGACGTTAAGCCAACTAACATTCGAACTGCATTTGCTATGCAAGTGCAAAGTAGATCAACGCTGCTTCAGTCAATATTTGGGTTTGTTTATGAACTGAACAACTGACTTACAAACATCCTAAGTGCCCTGGTGGTAGCTCAAATAACCTCATTAGATCAGCCCCTATACTTTGTGTTTACTGTCTATCATTAGCTCAGCCTAAATCCCTAAACTTAGCTGCAAACTGTGAGTGAAAACCAAGCTCAGTCTCGTCCCTGGACCATTGCACTGTCTCTTATTGGCAAGCTGGATGCATCGCACCTCTCGTGTGTTGCAGGTGAGATGCATCCCTATTTCCCTGTGTTACAGGTGCGATGATTGAATGAGACTATTTCTGCCTCCAGATTTTGGTTTTTCCTTCATTGTTTTTAGCTTTATTCAGTAGTTTTGTTGTCTATGATCAGTATATCATTGTTGAAACTATCTTCCTTTGCATTATTCAACGTCCATTGATAAAGAATTGTGAATGTTTTTTTATGTATTTTTCATCATTTACAGTTCTCCTTTGCAAACAGTAGCTTAATTGAACTATTGTCTTTCGATTTAAAAGTGTCGCAAGTGTCGTTTTCAGTCAAAGAAAAGAGTGTCTTAAAGTCTTCCTCTTTTAGATAGTCGATTACACTTTTGCCATTGTATTTGATTTGAATCATCAATTCTTTGAAGTGTGGAAAGCAGTTTTCAAGTCGAAATTGAAAGTGTCGTCTAAATCTTACTTTCGTTTTTGAAAAGGAATTGCTAAAGTGTCGCTTTGAGGAAAGATAATTCAAATCTGTACTTAGTTTTTTTTTTGTCATTCTCACATTAAGGAAACTGAAAAAACAAACACATGCATGTGCATTTTCATTTAGACTGCATGCGGATATTGATTTAGGAAAAGTGCATCTAGTGTGTGCTCTCTGCTCTATGTTGAAAGAATTTTACTTCTCTTTTCTTAGTAGCTAGGATTTTCATTGCTAAAGGAAAGTAAACAATTGTTTATCATCTTAGATTGCATATTTAGGAATTGTATATCTACATCACGCGGTGAACCTTAAAGGAAAACTTCATAAGAAAAATAAACTGTAAAATAAACCTCAATGAACATAAAAATGCTTTGGAACCTAACGCACAACATATAAAATTCTAGGCTAGAGACGTATTCCGGCGTCGTAAACCCTGGTAACTATCGTTTTCATCGTAGGTTGGGTGATTCCTCCTCTTTGATACGAAAAGTGCTAGTACGAACTTGTGCTCCCACATACTGTCGAGTATATATTGGGAGACCAAAATATGCTATATCCTTTATCCTTAGGAAGTTTTGTCTGCTGCCCTATCGATCGCAATGCACTAAACACAGCATTCGGGAAGATTGATTGCCGAACGTAAAAAGTATTCTGCAATTTTGCAGTCGGTTTGGTAATCCATCTGTCTAGATTGCCAGAGTAGTCACTTTCATTCCTTTTCAGACTCCTTAAAAGAAAAGGTCCATCTGAGCACTTGTCACTTCAGGCTCATTAAAAATCGAAGGCGACTAGAGTCATCTTTAGCTTTTTCTCGACTCTTAAAAATTGAAAAAGCAAGTAGTGTCAAAGCGTCATAGAAATTATTTGAATCAGAATAACATCATTGTTCCCTCATTGGTCTTAGGTTGAGAAAATAGAGTCCACCAATCGAGGATTTCCCCTTGGGTGAAATCCTAGTCCTTTCTCTTCTTGGGGAGATGTTGGTGCTCCACATATGGCTACATTGTCCCTTCCATGACTCACAATTGGCTTGCTAGTATGGCTTTTATCGACCTCTATCATTCAAAATACCGTAATTCCTGAGCAATCAAATCAGCAACCGGATGATACTAGAGTTTCTCCCCCACCTTCTACTTCATTTGTTTCTCCCTCTCCTTCTTCTTCTTCGCTTGGTGAAAATAGTAACACTAAAAACCAAGTAACTGAGAAGAAGAAGAAAGGGAAGGAGAAGAAGAAGAAGAAGCCAACGACAAAAGGGGGAAACCATGCATCGTCTGGCGAAAATCCACACAATGCACTATCCAAACCCAAATCTCCATGTGTCATTTACAAAGGAGACCACTATCATCGAGATTGTCCTTGCATCCCACGGATCCTAAGGGACTGGTCTCCCCATTTGCACAATCCGGTGTCTTCAACCTCTGATGATCATGTTGAGAGTACTCCATCAACTAGTGAAAATGAAGTCAATGGATAGAAAGGAAGATCTAAATTTCCTTGTAGGCTGTGTGAAGGTGATCATGCCCTCCACCGTTGTCCCTTCTTAGACGAAGCTAAAAGAGTCTTGGATAACCGTCCTGCTTCACCACAGCGACTTCCTCCTGGATACAAGAAACTCTTGCCAAGTCCATCGCTAGTTGAAAATCTGACTAACACACCTCTATTGTCAGTCGAAACATCTATCATTGAAAATAAGCCTTCTGAGTCCACACCAGACCAAAGTCAACAGGTCAAGATAGCAGTCGAACCAGTCTTGTCTTCAGAAGGTCCACCTTCAGATGATACAGTCACCAAGGAGAATGAGAATGACACCGTTCAAATTCTTTTTGTTAACACAGAGTCAGATGAAAAGGGGGCAATCTACCCTTTCCTTTATCGTAGGGAGGAAGTTCATCAGAGATTCATCCAGTCGTTTATTTGGTCCCTCGTCTAAGCAATCTAGTCATTTCCTTCGATTGGAATCTACTAGGGAGACCCTGCCTACCATATAATGTGCCTTTCCGGATCATAGTACAAGCTTACAGAATGGTCATGGCTGACACTATCATAGATGAAGGGGCTTCCGTGAGTATCCTTTCCTCAACTGCTTGGAAAGCACTTGGTTCGCCATCGCTTCTGCCTGAGATTCGAAATTTGTCAAGCTTCAACAAAGGAACCAGTCGACTGTTAGGGATCCTTCCAAATTTTCCTATAACTTTGAGAAGGAAAACCATTTATCTGAACGTAATGGTAGTCCAAGGGCCATTAGATTACAATCTACTCCTTGGGCATGACTACATTTATAGCATGGGAGCTATTGTTTCCTCACTCTTTCGAGTGATGTGTTTCCCGCATGAAGGCAAAGTGGTCCAACTCGTCGACCAGCATTCATTCCCCAGTTCAAACATAGCTACTAGTCAAATGTCATCCCTAACTGGTATTTTTGCACGAGGAATGTCTCATCAACCTCCAGTCAATCCACCTGATGAGCGCAAGTGATTTGGTGAATGTGACTTAACCCAGGGGGCATGCGCCCTGATCTGCTTTGGTAGGAAAACCCCAGATATAAGGTAGGTTTCTGCGTAGGATATATGACTAGTCTGACACACCCATCCGTTTATGAAAATGGGATTAGACTGGAATAAGATTCCCTCATCAAAGGTCATGTGAGTGGAAGCTCGTACCATTCACCTTTGTCTATTTCGATGGACAGAGCCAAGGAAGTGTTTTGTCTACAGATGTGGATGGAACAACCTTGCTTTAATGCAAGAACTTCCATATGGTAACCTGGAAACTCTACTTCTCTTTATACCTGGGGGCATGCAAACCTTTTGCTTGCAAGTGAAAATCGACCTTTTATTTTCCTAGTTTGTAGGCTTATTTTCTTAGTTTGTAGGCTCTCAACCCTTTAACCTCGTAGGTTGGTTGTTCCTAGCTTGCATACAAAAGGCTCCGGAGCAAAGTTGCGCATGGGGCAAGCTCCCTAAAAAATGAACCTACTAATGAGAGACATCCTTATTATACGACTGGCACGAGCAGGTTTACGCGAAGTTCAAGCTCGTTAAAAAATAAAACTAGCAATGAGCATATGTTCCCCCAGAGTTCAAGCTCAGTAAAAAATGAGCCCACCTTTCGGTAAATAACCTTTGTGATCACATTACTATCAGCTTTTGAGCCTTGGTCGTGTTCTTACCATCACCTCCACTTTTTAGCCGATCATCTGCCTCCACTTGATTGTTTACCCTTTTTAGGAACAGTTGCGACGAGTGATTCTGTTAGCCACCTTCTTTACACTGCCGTGATTGAAAAGTTCCAAACCTTATCTAGAACTAGCTGCTACCCGAAAATATCACTCGTTCCTAAAAAACGAGTCTCTTTTAAGCTCTTTTTTAGACTAGTAAAATATAAAAAGATTGTCGAACAATTGGCCTCTCCAGCTCGTTAAAGTGATTGGCAGTGCCATCCCTCTTGTATTTTAATATTTTTGGACATGAGGGGTCATTACACGAAAATATCGAGCGCTTGTCTTTTTCGGCTCGTTAAAGTGATTGGAAAGTCATCCCTTTCGTATTATTTTATACTTTTTCGGACTTAAGGGATTATACTACGAAAAAGGATTACTGGAGTTTCCTTTCTGTCTCTTTTCAGACTCTCTAAAACTGGAAAGGAACGAGTTATCTTTGTCGTTAAACTCGTTAAAACAATAGCGAAAAACTTGTCCATTACAGACAAGAGCAAGTTTCACTGTCGCTAGGCTTGCTAAAACATAGTGATAGGTTTGCCCGAAGGGAAAATTATAGAACAAGCATATGTTATGCTCCTCAAGCTTGACAAAAATAAAAAGGTACGGTCAGCAATGACTGGGGAAAAATTCAGAAGAAAACTTGAAGAACTTCATTGGTAGCAGGTCACTCTTGAACATGACACTTTCACTCCATCACCATGATTGAGTCGGGTTGGGTTATTCCGTTCACCGGTCATATCACCATTGGTCCTCTGTACGATCCATTTTTGGGGTTAACGCTACCAATCCTTTTTCAGTGTTGCCGATATGTTTAAGAGAAGTTTCTCAGAGAATTCACCAACCCAGCTAACATCTCATCCGCTGCAATACCTTCACACTTCATTCCTTCATGACTACCACCTTGAACCTTGTATCATCAGATCATTTTCACCTCCACAAAATCATTTGATCCATTCCGTGTCGTAGATGTGGGATTCATTAAGGCCCTCCTACGACGGGTCACTTCTTGTCGACATCAACTCATTATCCAAGAAGTTGGCTTAGGAACAACCCTTTTAGTACTCTGAAGCTTGCATGCCTCAATGGCAAGTTTCTCACTTCCAGTGACAGGTTTAAATCAATGGCCTTCGACCGAAAAATTTTGCGTGGTGTTCGACATCGACTCATGTATTCATACCATGTGAATTGTACTACAGTACCTTGAGGGTCATTGCCATTATCAGTGATTCCTCTCATGCCTGTTAATAGCTTGCATCATTGGCTTGTAATCAGGTGATGTCTTTCCATGTTCGACACCAGAACATCTTCTCACATGGATCAACTTGTACTTCGGGCAAAGATTGAACGAGTTTGAAGACCTCGGATCTAGTTTCATCCATCCAGGCTGCGATATATTCAGGAAAGATAAAGACATCAAATGTACATCACAGCTGCACAGATAATCATTCAAGCTAAGGGATGATGGCTCTACCAGAATCATTAGTCTGCCACACAGAGGGTTGTCTGTCCTATGTACATGAAAATGAATTTATAAAAGTTGAGCATCGGAATGCCCACCTCAGCTAGATCATGAAAATACTATGAAGATAATGTATTGTATTGTATCTTATTACAGGTCGCCTTCCAGTTCGAAAAACCTCGGATCGTCATGATAAAGCATTTCACTTGACATCAGAAGATTTATGACCTCATGCTTTAGGGGGCAACTGTTATAGACATATTTGGGCACTGCAACCCCAATCACATATTTCCATAAACCAAGGGCTTATAAACCCCTAAAAGTGTTGTTTCATACCCTAAAGGAACAAGGTTAGCTGATTACATCATTTCCCAGAAGTTCTCCATGAAAAACTGCTCAGAACTGGTCAAAACTGGACCATACAGACTGCTCCATGCCGAGGGTGCGATGCATCTCACCTGCCACATGAAAAAGGTGTGATGCATACTGAAAATCCCTTCCGTAGGGTGCGATGAGCGAGAGCAAACAAATGGCAGAGGCAGTTTGCAAGGTGGAGACTCAAAGAATCTTCTAGAAATTGCTCATATGACACTTGCCTCTCTGAATTTTCCCAAGGATGAGTAAGAGATCATGAAATCTCCAAGTGGAACCAAGGTCTATCAGTGAAATGACACTAATCAAAATCTCAAAAGCTGACTCAACCACTTGCAAATACCTATATATGGATCCCTCATCCCAGAGATCCAGAGGCTGGAATTTTGTATTTTTTAAGGAAGTGTTGTTGGTTTCTCTGTGAAACATTGTATTGTTGGGTGATTTAAGCTTTTCATGAGGTGAAGAGGGCTTTCATGCTGGGAGGATGGCGCTAGATCAGATAGCTTGGTTGTAATCCTCTCTTCTACTACTTATATCAATAAAGCTATTTGAGTTTTCCTCCACATACTTGTATATCTCTGAATCTTGTATTTGTGTATGCATTTGTATGGTTAATATACATCTGATCCTATATTGTTTATGGTTATAGATCTCTATGCTTTGATGGTATTTTTGCTGCTTTGACTCTTCAGGTGTTCTTTGAAGCGGGACAAGTGAGAAAGGAGTAGCGAAAGCTCTATCAAGGGAGAGAGGAAACATGCAAGGAGACTAGCGAAAGACTGAGGTTGGTATTCTCTGCTTCTCTCTCATCTATTTCTCATAAAGGAAAATACAAGTGACTTTAAACTGTTTGTTTCTAAGATAGCTACCTGTCTTAGTGGGACTAGCGACTTTGAATGGACACTAGTTTTCCCAATAACACTCGGTCATCTTGTAAGGAATTCACCAAAGCAGATTGCTAGTTTCGTTTTTCAAATAATATGGTCTTTTTTATGATATATATTAGGTTCTTGTTCATGCATTCAGCAAGACTGTTCCGTTGCGGATAATAATTAGCTGAGTGTTTCAATATAATACCATTTTCCAATGCAAAATCATAAAGTCTTAGCAATCAAAAATATGTTGCATTGTCAAAAAAAAGTGACGTAGGAACGCCAAACTTTGAGATGATGTCTCATTGTAGAAAGCTGATGACTTCCTGATCATTCACCTATTTTAGCGGAATTGCCTCTATCCACTGCATGAAATAATCCGTAGCAGTTAAGATGTAGCGGTGTTGCTTCGATGAGTGTGGAAAAATTTCCCAAATTATATCCAAGCCCCACTATTGAAAAGGTTCTTCCACTAAAACAAGATGCAATGAGATTGCTGACTTCTCATTCCTGGCGGCACACCTTTAACAGACCGGACACTTGCGGCCATAGGGATAGCATATTTGAAGAATGTAGACCAGTAGAAACTAGCCCACATAACCGTATGTGTTGTAGTGTTTCCTGCAAACTGTCCCCTAACTAGTACATTATGGAGATCATGTAATACCTTTTCTAAATCGTGCGTCTCCAAACACCTAAGCAATACTCCATTGTGGTGCTTCCTGAACAACACCCATGTACCAACTAGTAAGATAATTCTTTAAGTCACAGTGCCCTCTTCTGCCATGTAGAGAAGTGAGAGGGCACTTTGACATGCTTTAGGTATTGGTGCACATTCGTTTACCAATATTTTATGTCTGTAGTGGGGGAGGCTCGCTCAACATTATACATTTCAATCTCTTTCTCCCATCCTATGAGCTCTTCTTCTTTCTCCTTTGCGTTAACTGCTTTTGCTGCTAATTTGCAAAGACCATGACCCTTGATTGTGTGAAATGGCTTGATGTCAAGATCATACTCTTGTAACCCGGTCATCCATTTCACCCTTATTTCACCGAGCTCTTGCTAAACAAGAATTGATCTGACTATTGGGTGTGGAACAAAAATAACACAATGGTTCTTTAACAAATAGGGTCTGAAGTGCTTTACCACCTTGTACACTGCATAATATTGTTTTCCCGTGGTGGGGTAATTGATCTTTGATCCTTGCAAACTTGCACTCATGAAGGAGATATGTCGTTAATTGTTCAACTCATCCTTCTAAGTAAGCACATCCGCAAGAGAGGTGTCAGAAGAAAAAGTGTAGAGCAAGAAGTCTTTGCCGAAGTTGGGGCTGTGCAACGCAGGTGCTTCCGCTATATCTTATTTGATATGGGAAAACACATCCTTTTCCCTCTTATACCATTTATAAATTGTGTCCTTCTTTATCATCTCATACATTGGTTTAACAATATGGGCATAGTCGGAGATGAACTTACAAAGGAAGTTGATCTTCCCCAAGAAAGATTGCATGGCTTTCTTGTTCACTAGTTGGGGAATCTCTATGATGGTTTTGACCCTATCCGGGTCTACCTTGATCCAAATTTTATCAATAGTATGTCCGAGGAGGTTTCCTTTGGACATGGAAAAGATACTCTTATTAGGATTCAAGGATATCCCGTATTTGCGACACCGCTCAAAATT
The DNA here is from genome assembly GCA_031772625.1 of Pinus tabuliformis. Lineage (NCBI taxonomy): Eukaryota > Viridiplantae > Streptophyta > Pinopsida > Pinales > Pinaceae > Pinus > Pinus tabuliformis. The sequence continues at coordinate 936,795,273 of CM062806.1, forward strand.
TTTCTTAAGATGGCACAAGTGGTCTCATCTCTGACTGGAGAATATTATTACATCATCAAGAAATACCACTAAGCTTTGTCCAATAAGCCCATGGAAGGCGATGCCCATTTCACTTTGGAATGTTGCACCAGCATTGACTAGCCCGAACAACATCCTTCAAAATGTGGACGTGCCCCACTTCATCCTGAAAGTAGTTTTTAGTATGTCGGGCTCTGCTACCAGAACCTGGTTGTATCCTAAGATTCCATTAAGCAAAGGAAACATTTAAGCCCTCGATATTGTTTGCAATAATTTCTCCATGGAATACAAGGGATAGTTATTCTTGTTTGAGGCACAGTTGAGATTCTGAAAATCTACACACAGGCAGATCTCCTCGAACTTCTTTCTTATAGGGACCTAGTTTGATACCCATGTTGAATGTTTCACTTTGTAGATGATCCAAGCATCGAACATTTTTCTCAACTCCTTTTGTATGAGGGGCTCTAGCGTTGGATGAACTTTCCTTAGTTTCTGCTGAAATGGCTTAGCCCCATCCTTGATTGGTATCACATGATGGATGATTCGCGTGTTATATGTCTTGAGTTTGTTGTATGTCCACATGAAGACATCACAGTATTGCTTGAATAAGTGGATGAAGGTTTGCTACTCTTGTGGTGTGCAGCAAGTACCGAGATTGACATATTTCAGATCTTTCTCAGTTCCCAAGTTGATTTCCTCATGTGACAAAGTATAAATGTGGGTATTGGCATTTACGGGTCCCCATAAGAAGTTGTGCAGATCATACAACTTCTCTAATGATACCATATCCTTGGGGATGAGGTTCCCTTTACTTGCATTGGCTTCATCTTGCAGTACCCTTTCATGCTTGTCCTTGTCGATTGTTGTGTACTTGAATATGTCAGCATTCGCCATAAAATACAATATCTGTTGGTCATCATAAAAAATGCGTAAGTTAGTGATATTATCCAGGATGGAAGGTTTATACAAAATTTCAATAGAAAAGTCGTCCCTTAAAGGTGACATCCTAGAAACAACGTTTTCCAAGGCATCTGCAACTGCATTACACATTCTTGGAACTTAAATAATATTAAAATATTGGAAGTGAGAGATGAGTCGCCATGCCTCTTGTTGATAACTTTTAAGATGAGGTGACACATAATGTATAGTGTTACGTACCTGATGCACCATGATTTCTGAGTCACCTACCACTTTTAGAACAACAACGTTGAGGTCAATGGCCTTTTGTAAGCCCAAGAAAAGTGCTTCATATTATGTAGTGTTATTAATGCACTCAAACTCCAAGTGACTAGAGATCAAATGTTTTCTCTGCAGCTGGTCTATTAAAACACAACCACCTCCAGATCCCTCCTGTGGCTTGTATCCATCAAAGTACATTGTCCACGTATCATATGTATAGGGACTTCTCAATGCACTAATACTACTACTACTACTACTACTACTATTAATTGTACAAGGTTCATTATCGCCAATTGGAAATGGAAGGAGATCAAAATGTGTGTCTAGTGGAAATACGGATGGCTCTGCAAGATAACACCTAAACTATGTTTGCAAAAAATAATTTCCAAATAGTAGTTCTGCGAAAGCCATTGGCTCGTTATGCCTCTGACCCTAGCCAGATATAATTATTCGTGCCATTGTACGGAAGCCATAAGTGTGACCAGTCTGTGGGAAAGTACCCGTGTAGCATGCTTGACTAGTCCCTTCTCAATAACACTCCATATGCTTCTAGAATGTCCTTAATCACTATGTTGATACATTGATGAACTCGCTCGTCACATGATAACTAGATGATGACATTCATGACTTCACCAATTGCTTGTACATGGGTTCTATCCAGCTGAATCATTTTTGTATCTATCTTTTTCAATTTAGCATTAATCTTCGTGTCCATAGATAGTGGCATGACATTCACCGATGCTCCAAAATGAACCAACTAATTGTGTACATTGAAGTTGAAGATTTCAAATGTTAACAAGAACAGTGGGTAGAACATGTTTTCATCCATCGTGAGAGCATTAAGTACAGATACAAGAGTTTCAGGAGTCTTACTGGATCCCTTGTCCAATGAGGTAGCATTGCCAGTAGATATTTTCCCAAGTGCCCGTAGAAGGATGTTCCACTGGCTCGTGATCTTTGTGAGTTCGAACAAGGACATATTTGCACAAACCTTTTTCATATCATCTAAAATGTTATAGTCCATAGCAGGAAGGTTGACCAAGGTGTCCGGGGATTGAACTTGAGTTGCGGTTTTCAGAGATATGGTTTTTCCCTTACTGTTGTCGGAAACACTTTTCACTGAAATTACATTCCCAAACTTGCTCTGAGTGTTTTGCACTGAGTTAGCGAGAGGATTGAGATTTCTTAATATATTCTCTTCAAATTTTTATTTCAGCACCTCAATCACAGTGGTCAGCACTTAGCTCCCTAAGCTGTATCAGTTGCTCTGTTTGTGGTCTGGACCATCACTCGGAAGCTGCTTATCGGAAGTACTATTTTGGGATGCGATAATGTAGGGATACATGTTCACTGCATGGTCAATGCTTGGAGATTCATTAGTGGCAACAACTTCTTCCTTCTATTCATCGAGCTCAGCCTGCTCCTTGACCATGATTGATTCAACAAACAACGCAACCATTATGGTCGTGAGTTGGTTCCATTGTGAGCATGTATTGTCGAAATGATGCTCATTATGAAACGTGTAGTACAAATCCGTGCCAATATTTTCAATCTTCATGACCACATTAGAACTTTGTGTAGATTTGGTTGGTTGATTGCTAATATTGCCAAAAGTTGGGTTCCTTATAATTATGAACTTGGGAAGCATGCTTCTCACGGTAGTCTTGCTTTTCCATTGTTTGAGTTCAACCATTTTAGTAGTTATGGACTTCATGAGATGAGTCAGGCTTTCAAGATCATTTGGTTCTTTGTCCTTAGCCTTGTTCACAGAGGCCTGAGACCTCTTACCCATGTCCTTGGAGTATTTAGTTGATTCATCATCAGTGATGACTCCAATAGCCCGCAAGTCCTTCTCAATGACAATATATTCTTCGTAGTTTTATGTCAATGTATGTTTCGTAGTTCACTTTATAAATTGTGCAATATTTGTTGGCAAGGAAGAAGTGTAATAATCAATGGTAATTGAGTCATGAGGTTTTGTGTTGTCCGAAAAACTTGTTCAAGATGCGATTGAACCTCTGATTGAAATCTTTAACTTTTTCCCTCAGCTCCATTTTTATATTACCCAACTCCTTTAATAACATGGCAAGGGTCTTGTCCTCAACAAATTTTTCAAGAAAGATCTTTTTGAATGCTCTCCAATTTTAGATGGAGTTTAGAGGAAGATTGTGAAACCATACAACTGCTCTACCATCCAAGGTACATGGAAAAATTATGCATGCAACATCATCATAATGTACCTCAAGTGTTTACAGTTGTAGGTAAAAGTTTTCCAAGTGATCTTCAACCATCACTGTCTTTTCAGGGTCATATTTCATCAAGATATTTTTGGCGTGCCTTGGCGTCTTGTGCAGGACACATGGAACTACCAGTGGGGCCTGAATCATATAGTCCAGATTTTTCTCTGCCATGTCTTCTACTTCTTTGTCCTCCTCTTCCTTGTCTGAATATGATGGTTCCTATTCCCCTTCTTCCTTTTCTTCTTCTCTACCTGTCCCACCAAGAGTTGAACTTGTGAGTAAGGGGTTACCTCCTTCTCCTTCGTGAAAGAGTGGAGGCTCTTCTTCTTGTTCCACATCATTTGCTAATTCTTCAAGAGTGGTAAGGATCACTTCTTCAATAGATGAGACTACTACTCCTATGGAGGTGGTCTTATTCTTCTTTTGAGAATATGGAACACTAATTACTCCTGGAATCAATCCAACAACTTTTGCAAACTGATGGGTGATGGGGTGGATGGCCCGAAGTTGATGATACGAGATTTCATGTTCAAGCCTGGGATGTGAAGAGTTAGGAGAGGTACAAGTAAGGAAGATGAGTGAGTGTTTCATCCTTAAACAAAAGATGGATTAGTGGGGTCGGTGGGACAATCAACCATAAATAACTGACAACCCTCATTCTAATGCCAGAAATGTTGACGGTGTTGGACCCGCCAACAGGGGATCTCCACAATATGAAGTCTCAATCAGACCTCACACCATTTGGTGTAGGAGTCCCATCCGTTATAAAGGCCAGGTCGTTGAATCCTTAAATATTTTCCTTGACTCTAGTTGTCAACACAAGAGAGTGATGAAATGGTATCTTCGAAAAGAAAGGGGAGTGTGCAATGTAACTGTGTCTAGGTTCTTTTACTGCAAAGGAAAGAGAAAAGTGAGCCTTTAAGTGATAGGTAATAGTACTACCCAGGAAGAGATGCACACGAACCAGAAGGACATGTCTAAGATTCAACGGAATAGTCCACATTGGATGCGCCATTCATTAAAACCAACAAACAAAAGAAGATGCATATAACATCTAGAAGAATAGTCCAAAATGGATATGACGGTCATTATAACTGATAAACAAGGGAATAACTATCTAGTATCCTATGGAATAGTCCACAAGTATGGGACAACAATAACAACCGTTACAACACATTCTCAATAAGATAAGCACTAAAATAACTGAAATACTTCAACTATCTTATTACATGTGAAAGAAAACATGAAATACAAACGTCCACAGAATAGTCTTACAAGAATTCATAGTTCATGCATGAAGAACATACTGGCCTTAAAAATATTTTGTTACTAAGAAAAAGTTCCAAGACACATATTTACACTGTACATCATGAGCCCCAATAGTGGGACATTGGAGCCACTCCTTGCTCCTCAAGAACTAGTTGATCTCTCTAATGCCTTACGGGAGGAGCCAAGGTGAAAATTCCATTGCTCATACGATGAGGGGGTATATATGAAAAGGGGTGGTGCTTCCCCCTTGTGACTCTTTGAATACCCTCATGAGTGTTCAACTTCCTATGACTTTTCAACTTACAAACTCTTCATATTCTTGTGTGTCCATTAGACTTTAACTTTAGAATACATTTGATTTACAATATACATGGCCCACAATAGTGATGTGGCATATGACAACTCATGACACTAATGACATAGAGTAACTTGATGATGTGGCAATGCTAAGTCACTATTTCTATTGAGTACTACATGTGTTCTTGGATATGCTTTCTCTTCTCCTTTGCATAGCTTGATGATGCGGGGTCTTCAATGATCTTTGGTCTTGGAAGGTAGTTGAAAACATGTGTCTCTTTGCTTGCTCTCGGTAGGTCCACTCCTTTGTTCAGCTACGAGTGAGTATTTAGGCATGCTTCCCTCTTTCTTCTCCTTCTTCATCATCTCTCCATGACTTGATAATGTAGTTGTTCCTGCAATTCACTCATGATAGGACGACGTCAATTCGAAAACTCATTAATCTAATATGGTGCACTATTATCCATTAACTAAGCTTGGGGTAAGTCACACGCTGGGAGAAAGGGCTCAATGACTGTGCATTGCACAATTCTAGTTGATAGGGAGAGAGCTTGGTCACTAAGACTACATAGAGGACAACTCAGGCTTGATTGAGGAACTTTTTAGCACAGTCCTTAGCGGGGAGAAAAATTGTGCAGTGGCCACTGGGAGTCAGGATTACATAGTTCAAGCAAGTGGTGGATGAAGTGGGATGAGCCCCTTGGAGGAGATATCTGTGAAGTTTCCAGAGGCAAGGGGGATTGGGTAGAAGAGAGGCTTGGAGGACAAATATTCACAGTTCTTGAGGGCAATGATTCTAGTGGTGTAGACAACACCCAAATCTGAGTCCATATGACCAACTTATCGCAGTTTGAAGTGGATAGGATAACCATCAGAGGGAGACCTAGGACAACAAAAGACAAAGAAACAAAATATATATATATATATATATATATATATATATATATATATAATTTAAAAAAAAACCCCAAAAATATATATAAATATATACAAAAACCATATAAATTTCAAAACAAAAATATCGTTATTATATACCCGATGTGGCATTTAACGACATATGGTTGTATAAAAAAAACCATATATATATATATACAACCATATTCGCATGGTTAAAACAACCTTTCAAAATAAATTGTTTGGCGGAATGGTTAATATTAACGGTTTGTTACCAACGACGGAACATGTTATATATACAATGGGTTGATATAATTTGTCTGCCAAAATTGATAGTGAGGGGTTTGAACTTGCGACCCCTGTGCGGTCAAATGAACTAGGAATAGCCAATGACCGATGTGCAAAGGGGTTTGAACTTGCGACCCCTGTGCGGTCAAATGAACTAGGAATAGCCAATGACCGATGTGCAAGCTAGTCTGGCTTTGGTTAGTCTGCCAACCACATATTATTTAAACTTGTCCTTTTCATTTGACGACAGAGAGCCCAGAGGAACTGAAGGTGGTGAAACATCGTGAAAAGCCAAAGCTATGCCTGTAGAACCTAGGACGAGCACAAATTTCGAGGAGGTATGTTCCCAGCATATTCCATGGAATATTCTCCTATACAAAATACAATATTTCACATTAAAGTGAAAATTTAATTACCAAAGCTACTCTATTTTACTTTTATTTCATTTTTACGTTAAATAAAAAATTGTAAAATTTTATTATTTTTACATTTATTTTCGAAATAACAATTTTTTAATTAAAATACTGTTGGTCACTTCCTTACTTCACTTCACTCTTAGAATGAATCTTTTCCTAAACGTGTTGCCCCTCTTTCTTCGATATTGTCTGAATCCATAAAATGGTTAGCATTATGTTTCGACCATTGAATATCCTTAAATGCCTACCTAAAATGATAATCAAATGCCACAAGCACGGTCTTTTTGTTATCACATTATCCATTTCTTTTAATCAATTAAACACTGGCGAGAGGGTAAATTTCACCGATCATCCCGATCACTAGATACCTGACAAATCGATCAGTAAATTTTTATTTGAGTAAAAAATTCTGAAGAAAGTATTAATATTAATTTGTAAAATTGGAATACAATAAAGGGTGTTTAGGAGAGAGTTTTTATTAATTTCATATGATGTTAGTGTAGAATAAAATGGGTTGTGGTTTCCATTATACTTGACACATTGCATGCATTTTCCTAACTTTTTTTTTTTTATCATGGTAGAGTTTGCATAAGGTTAGACATAATTTGAATATTGCAAGTGGTATAGGAAGGTACAGGAGGACTCAATAGGATAATTTTATTAGATGGAGTAAAAAATGACTATTCTAGCCAATAAATCAGCCATTATTTCCTTCTCCTTAGAAGAGGGTTGTGACCATTCATCACATATGTTTGGGGATTCTACCGAATAGATGTTTAGACTCATTGGTTTTTCAGTTGTAGTACTAAAATTTGTGTTTGTCTTCTCATGTTAATGTATGTGCAACTTGCTTTTATATGTTTAAACTATGTTTTGACAACCTAAGCACTTTGAGCTTATGTTATTGATATGATTTCCCTTCGAGAAAATTAGTATATATATATATATATATATATATATATATATATATATATATATTAATTAATGTAATTTTCATTTAACTTAAAACAAAGTACCTAACATCAAAAAAGCATATTAAAAATAAATATTATTAAAATAAAATTTCAATTAAAATTTAGTTTCTCAATATAAATTAATAAGTTGATAAACACCAATAAATATTATAACAGCTATTCACAATAGAACTCAATAAATATTAAAACACCTTATCACACTAGAGCTCAATATAATAATTGAATAACAATAATATAATAATTTAAATAACAATTCAATAAAAATAATATTAGAATTTTATTCAAATTATTATTTGAAAGAATTCAAATTTACATATCTTTTTTTTTTTTTTTTTTTTCTACAGTCATTGAAAGATAATCATTCTTATAAAAAACAAATAATATAATACAAAACCTTCAAATTCAGATTCAAAACCCTATGCATCATGATTAAATAGGATTTTTTTAAACAAACATCTACGTATTGGATTTCTGGAAGGCGTGGAATGGGTTCTATACACGTAATAAGCTTTATATACCAACACAAATTTTTATTGTCGACATTTTAATCTTGTAATTATATTAATTGATTATTATTTTTTTTAATATTGGGAAAATTTATTATAACTCTATCACAAAAAAGAAGAATAAGGAACAAAGAGGACGAAAGAAAATTAGGGGAAAAGTGATGGAGAAGGTCAGGGGCTAAGAATGGGTAGGATTGGCATCAATGTTAGGGGATTATATTTAGAGGATAATAAATGGATAGTTGACTTCTAGGAATGGATCAACTTATATCCATCTTCCCATAATATCAAAAGTCTAATTCTTTTTATCCTCTAAATCTAATCATATTAACATTGATGTCAATCCTACCCATTCTTAGCACCCCCCTCTCTCCTCCTCTCTACCCCCCGAGGATAATAAATGGATAGTTGACTTCCAGGAATGGATCAACTTATATCCATCTTCCCATAATATCAAAAGTGTAATTCTTTTTATCCTCTAAATCTAATCATATTAACGTTGATGTCAATCCTACCCATTCTTAGCACCTCCCTCTCTCCCCCCCCTCTTGTTTTTCAACCTTGCTTATTACTCTTTATTCTCCTTTCTTAATCTATTATAATCAAACCCCTTTTAATCCCCTTAAATCCTTCTCTAAATCCAATCCCTTCACCTCTAACCCCTTGCCCATTTTATATTTTTCTTTCTAATTGCATCCTTTAATAATCTAAACTAATCTTTATATCTAATATAGAATTATATTTTAATTAATTTTTAGTAATCCAATATTTTAATTTAATTTGACTGATTTTTTTTAGAAATTTTAATTATAATTTATCTCTACATATCCAATATTTTAATTCTCTTTACTTCTCTTATAATTTAATATTTTATACTAATTTAATATTTAATAACAATATTTCATACTAACACTAATTTGATTGGACCAATATTTACTTCTATTAATTTATTTTTTATTTTTATTATTTCCTATTCCTTTTTAACTTAATTTTATTATACACCCGATGGGGGTGTTAATTTAGAAAATATGGTGCTTATGTTGTCGTGGCCACTACCTTTTGCCAATCAATCTTCTGATTAATGTTGGAAGTATGCGACATTTTCCTCGCATGCATGATCATGCAATTAAAATCTTGGTGTGGGTCCCCCGCCATCGCATGGAGAGTTGGAAGTTTAGCTAGTGAGGTGAATATGAGTGTTGAAGTTATTCCTTGGTCTCATGGAGTATATCTTCTGAGAAAATGAGAAAGCGTGCTTCCCTTTTGTGGAAATTTCTATTGTTTTTCTTGAGGTGGAATGAAGCTTTGAGGTTGGTCACCTTTTGGTGTGCGGAGGTGGTGTTCCATGTTCACATTTCTTGTTGGTTAATAGAGTCGTTTCTTACTCCATGTGGGTTGTAGAGTCTAGCTTGTAATTTTATTCTTTTTATCTTTTTTTTTATGTCAGGTTGGGTCTAAGTTGTTTCTTTCAAGTTTTATGGGCATTTGTTTCTAGGAGTGTGTATTGTTTATCCCTGATTTTCAATTGTATCAGGAAGTTGAGCCTCTCTCTTGTTTTTTCTTGGGTCTTGGTGTGTTTGGGTCTGTGCTTATTGAACTTCATTTTGGGTAGTTGTCATGTTTTGGGTATGCGAGTTTTGTTATGGGTTTTGTTGTCTACATGTCGCGTAAAGCTCAAGAATAGGGGTTTTATTTTGGGTCACTAGTTGTTGGGTCGTAGCTGGTCTAGTGTCATGGGGTGGTTTTGGTATTGTCCAATCGTGGAGGAAATTAAAATGGTAGTTGAATTTGTGTCACCCCTAACTTCTGAGGTGGTTTTATATCTAAATGCAGTCATTTTATCTGGGTTTATTGTGACAAGATGGTGTGCTAGTGTCTAGACTTGGTCGAGAGCGATAGGGTTTGGTTTGTCTATCCTTTTGATGGAAGGGGTAATCCCCAAAGAGACTCAAATCACTTCCTTGTCGATTTTGAGATGTTGTCAAGGAAGAGACAAAGAAGCATAAGAGGTGGAGGGGGTGCTTCACAACCTTGTTAGAGTAGAGCATGGTTGTTTTCCCATGAGTTATGGCATCATTAATGCAATTCCACCGGAAGTGCATCTTGAGATAAGGAATTTAGAGACAAAAGTTGGAGAAGAGAGAAAGTCGTTGTTGTATTCAAAATTAATTAAAGACCTGGATGGGTGGATGTCATACCCTAGACACTCAAAAGGCATAAAAATAGTAATTGAACTTATTGTCTCTTCATTTGCAAATGGAGACATTGTTGGGCTTGGTTTTTACAGATAAATAAGTTGAAAAATAAAACATCTTCACATCACTGGAATATGTTAAAAGGATGTTGAGGAATTTTAATTTATAATTACATGCGATTGATGCCCGCCTAAGAAATGTATAGAGCCATGTTTGTTACGAGTCAGATGGAGGAGAGCTTAAAGATCCTCCTGCCTAAAGCGCCTGTGCTATGTAAAATGTATCTTCATCTGATGGAGACTAGTGAAAGTGGGTGGAGGAAGGGAGGGTATAGTATCCTCCCTCTTTCTCTAGTCTTCTGCTCATGTTTCACCCTGTGTGGGAAACTATTTCTTGGGATTACAATGACATACATATTAACAACCCAGTTTTTTGTTTAGCAGTGGTCTCTTCCAGTGTTGAGTGTTTTTCGTTTTGATGAGTTTTGTATGTTTCATGGACTCTCACAGTAAAGGCATATAGTGATGGTGGTTGAATCTTGCAAGCTAGCATTGGAGTGCTCTTCACAGCACAGTGAGTTCTCTAGTTTTGCCTTGAAGGTCAGTCTCCTATGGTTTTCTCGATGGGAAACAAAATATGAATGTAGAGGTTGCATGTCTGGTGTTGGACATGGTCTTATGAGTGTGGCCCCTTTTTGGTTATCAATGATGACTAATCTGAAAATATGTAAGCCCAAGAGCGAAATTTTTTATTAATTTTAATATACATTTATTTAGTTCAAGTTGGTATATGCAACGCGGATGGAGATCTTCCACTAGAAATCTTTTTGCTCATATAAATCTATATATGTATTTCAACTTCCTTAATTAATACAAGTTTTAAAATTACATAAAAAATTACTAACGATAATTAATAACAATTATCAATAGTTATATTTCCTTTTTACCTTTTAACTTAGTGCTCCAAAAGTTTTTAACATCAATTATTTCATTTTAATTAACACAATACAAAATAAATAAATAAATATAATTAATCTTTATTACTATTTTAAAAAGGTAAAATTTGACAATTTATTAATTAGAAAAATGAAAAATAATACATACTAACAAATTATGTAAACTTCGTTCAAGTTAATGTAACCACCCAAAAAAAAAAATTGAAGAGAGTAATGATATATTTATTTTAAATATATACAAAAGTTACTAAAATATGGTGTCCAAAAATAAATTTATCAAATGTTAGAATTTAGAAAACATAATTTTAATTTATGGAAAAATTGTATAATTATAACATATAAATTTACACAAATAAATCTATAAAACAAATAATAATTTAGAAAACATAATTTTAATTTATCAAAAAAAATTATAGTCGAAAAATTAATTTTTTGTTGTTGTTGTTTTATATATATAATATAATGTATATGTTGGTGTTAATCTGTTAACGATGAATAATTTGTAAGATAAATTTTTATAATTGGATATAACATTGAAGGGGCATCTAAAAGTTTGTTACAATTTTGGTGACATCATCTCACTCATTGATAGATCATGCTTCCATTCAACACTTGGTGTTGGCTCTGGTTTAGACTCAAAGTAGTTGTAAAACATAAAAATTAGTGATTTATTATATATAGATTAAATTTATATTTTAAGAAAAAATTAAAAAGTTGATGAAACCTTCAAATTGGATTTGCAAATCTTATCACAATCATTTGTATGCATAGCTCTTTGTGCATTTCATGGTGATTAATATATGGATCATATTCAAAAATCGCATCAAAACGAAGATATTAGTATAGAGATAGAAAAATGAGTTTGTTGTTACTTATGTAGTTGAAATCAACTAGTTTCTCAATTTCAAGCTAAAACCAAAGAAACCAACTCATCCAACATGTAGAGGAAAAGAATATTACATCTATTTGTTTAGAACTCATATGAATAGCGAAATGTGTGTGTGTTATTGTTACAAAAAATAAAAACCATGTAAAACTCTCTCACTGGGACATGTTTCAAAATGAAATATTTAGCCCTAAAACCTCCTTTTAGGAGTAGAGGACTTGTTTTTATGCTTTTTAGCATAGTCAACACCTCTATACCCTTCTCATTATTGTAAAACTATCTAATAACACTTGCAACACCACTCAAAGTGAGATACCCTACAAAGAGGGAAGACGTCATGGCTTTAGTCCTTTTTCATGGTGAGTGAGGCCCAAAATGTTAATTCTCCCACGCAAGGTCTTTTTTTTCCTTTTTTACCATGGTTTAGGCCCCTAGACCCATCAATATTTCCCAAATCAATTAATAACCATATTTCACATAGGGGCTAAAGATCACAGAGAAAGGTCTCATGTGTTATTTCAATGCATATTTCATGATGCTTCAATTTGAGAATATTTTTTCAATACCCAATACCCATGTTATCATTCCCTAACCATTTTCAAGATTCAAAGACCCATTTTTCTTACAAAAAAACATCAAAATGTCCTCTAGTAAAGAAATGATAGTCAAAAGTTCCCCATAAGGGAATTTTTTTTATGGATTATCTTAGCTTTTCAGGGTGATTAAGGCTAAGAAGAATCATTTAGGTCTCAAGGACCTTGTTGCTATCCCTTGACCTTAAGTATATTTTGAGACCCATTCTTGTTCACAACTAACCTAATCATGGATCCTAGAGCACCCTTGGAGCAAAATGATAGCCTACATATGTCAGATTTGATGATTGGAGGACTCCTCCATGGTGTTGGAGACTAAGAAATAAGATCTAGAAATTGAGGCCCTTGCACCCTCAATTGACTATTGCCAAGAAAATGAAATGCATCCATGATGTTCATGAGTTCATAATAACACCCATATTAAACTCAGATGCCAAATAATCCTTGGAGAAGGCTGTTGTCACCGTTTCTAGGTTATATGTATAGTTTGCCCTCTAGAGGTTTAACTAGGGATTAAGGTTGTTTCCTACCAACTAAGTGTGTTTATATGCATCTAAGTACATTCCTTACACAAAAAAATACTCATTTCTAGGGAGAATTTTAAGATCCATACTTACCTTAAGTGTAAAAACATTGGTAAATTATATGAATTCTTAAAAATACAACCTTAAATATATTCTTATAAAAATATTCATATTTCTAAAGATTTCATATAGTTTCTAGGAAAATTTATCCATTTCTGGAATAAAATACATTTATCATTTAAAATATGTGTAAATAAATTAATAAAATGTAATTTTTGCATACATATATATATCACATAACATTTCCTCGTTATGCAAAATTAACCTATATAAAAATTACATCCCATAAAATCTCCTCGTTCATGGTCTTTGTATTGCACCTTTAGTTGAAAGGCCCACTATAAAGATTCAATGTTGGTTCAAAGACTCATTTAAAGCTTTTGAACTAAAGCATTTTTAATAAAATTGTAAAGTATTTGTTTCCTTTCTTTAATGATTTCTAAGTCTATAGAACCCATCCATGGTCTTATCTGGTGGATTTAGGATATTCTTATGGTGCTTGAGCTTGAGAAATTATGTTTATAGCTTAAGGTTATGTTGGTGTGACATTTTCCACCAACATGTTACCATTTCCCTCCCCCAAATATGGTCAAAGGCTTGAGGCTGTTGTTTCCTTAACATGGCCATGGTGAACTAATTTCAATGTACAAAAAATATTAATGTCAACCATATCCTAATCCTAGGCCAAAGACCCCCCCAAGAAAAGTCTTACGTCATATTTATAGTGTGAAGTAATAAGAACACTGGTATAGCCCCTCTCTCAGTATTCAACAATTGGTATTAGTCAGTAACAACCTAACCATTAGAAGAAAAGATCTCAAAATAAAAGTGGCAAGTCGGGATGGTTCATTCTCAATATTACCTCCTTTATTCAATGGGACAAACTTTACTTTTGGAAAATCATAATGAAGACTTACTTGATGTCACTTGGTATGGATATTTGGAAAATTGTGTTGAGTGGGTATCAAAACCCAAAAGACCCTCCAATTGATGGAGCTGGTAAGAAATGCTACTATTGCAATGATACAACTATGAATGCAATATTGGGTGGACTTGTAGAATATTTTTTTTCGAAGTGATGCAATATGAGTCAACTATACAAATATGAGATGAACTAGTATACAATTTTGAAGGGGATATAGAGGTTAAAAATTCCAAACTCTAAGTTTATAGGATGCAATTTGAAAACGTGAAAATGAATGAGGGTGAAAACATGGGTAGTTTCGTTGTCAGGGTGGATGACGTTGTAAACACAATGAAAGGTTTCAGTGATCAAGTTAATGGTGTTACAGTAATACAAAAGTTGTTGAGATCACTTTCGTCTAGATTTGATGCCAATGTCTCTGCCATAGAAAAGTTGCCATTGTAAAAATTGACAATGGAAAGGCTTCATGGAATACTTAATACTTATGAGATGAGAACAAAGAAGAATTAACTATAAGTCAGAGAAGCTTCCTTCAAAGTATCAAACAATTCAAAAGAACATCAGGACCAAGACTGCTCCAACGACATTTCAAATAATGAGAAAGAAAACTTTGTGAGGAGGCTATAAAAAGGAAAGTTAAGTTACCATTCAAAACATAGAATAGGGAACTTTGATGTTCATGCTCAATTGATTGAATTTTATGAAAATTCTGAGCCTGGACATTTTTCTATACATAAAAAAGAAAAAAGTTAACAATTATTCGTTGAATTCCGCTAGGAGTGGACATATATATATGTGTGTGTGTGTGTGTGTGTTTTATATAATGATTAGTTTTGAATGAACTATTGAAAAAGTATTACCCGGTAGGAAATTTATTGGTAAGATTAATCAATCTTAAAATTCAAATATATATGGAAATTGTGAATTGATAGCAAACCATATCCACCATTTCAACAACCTAATTAGTAGTGAACAAACCCTAACCCTGCATAAGAATCATACATCTTCCATAAGCCTACATCTTCCATACATATGGTATCTACATGAGAAGGTGATTGCGGTGAGTTGCATTTAACATATTTAGCAGAAAAAGTACCTTGATATTAAATACTTTCAACTCTGAATTGAATTTGAATCACTATCATTTGGACATGAACCTGACACAAATCTCAATCTTTGGGAAGAGGAGAAGTGACTTTGTGCATTCTCATTTCAATCTCATTCAATTGAAATCATTTGCATATACATTCAAGACATGTTTCTTTTTTTCTCTTGACACAGTGAGTTATTTTAGTGCCACTTTGTCCCTTCCTATTACATTTATTTGATTCAATTGCCATTATTTTGCGTTATTATAGTTTTTTAGCAATAAAATTTTATGGACTACATGTAATGAAGTTTTTAAAAGAGATAGAGATTCTACATCGCAATGTGTTTTAGTTGAGATGATGATTCACTTGGCTAAGGAAGGATGTTGTTAGACTTGGTTAGTTCACTTGGTTGAGTTGGATGTTAGAAATATTGGTTAATTCACTTGAATGGACCAATATGCTAGTGGTATCAACCTACTTACGCTTCTATTATTGGAAATAAAAGACTTAAATTGAAGTGGGTGCAAGAGAAATACATAACTTACAATTACTGCAAAGATTTAGTCAGGTTTTCCATGCCTACAACAGAGTGTGCATGAAGTAATATTTCTTAAGTTGAACTTTGAGCTATCTCTCATGATCACATTAACACATATTTCATGGTTGTTAACACTAAGAAAAATAATTTAGGTGTCAAGGATGTTTTTTCTATCCTTTGACCTTGATTAGATCTCAAGACCCATTCTTGGTTCAAAACTAACCTAATCATGGAACCTATAACACGCTTGGAGGAAAATTATAACCTATAGAGATCAGATTGGTGGTGGGAGGACTACTCCATGGTGCTTTAGACTAAGAAGCAAGATATAGAATTGGAGGCCCTTGCCCCCTCGATTGACTAGTATGGAAAAGAAAATGAAATGCATCCATGATGTTCAACAGTTCATAATGGCACCCATATTAAATTCAGATGCCAAAGAATCCTTGGAGAGAATTGCTGTCATGGTTTTTGGGTTATATGTATAGGTTGAGCTCTATAGGTTTAACTAGGGATTAAGCTTTTTGTCTCCTTACTAAATGTGCTTATATTCATTTAAGTACATTTCTCATACAAAACATTATACTCATTGCTAGGGAGAGTTTAAAATACATACTTACCTTAAGTGTAAAAACATTAGTAAATTATATTAATTCTTAAAATGACAACCATAAAATATATTCTCATAAAAATATTCCTATTCCTAATTATTTAATATAGTTTCTAGGAAAATTTAGCCATTTATAGAATAAAATACATATATCATTTAAAATTTGCGTGAATCAATTAAGAAAATGTAATACACACACATTCGAGAAAAATTGTTCAAAATCAACCCATATAAAAAATACATCCCATAAAATTTCCTCATTCATGGTATTTATATCCCAACCTTACTGAAAAGGCCTACTACAAAGATCCTATGTTGGTTTAAAGACTCATTTAAAGCTTTTGAACTCAAGAATTGTTAATAAAATTGTAAGTCATTTGTTTCCATTCTTTAATTATTGCCAAGTCCTTAGAACCCATCCATGGTCTTTTTTGGTGGATTAAGGATATGCTTATGGTGCTTAAGCTTAAGAAGTTATGTTTAAAGGTTAAGGATATCATTTCCCTCCTTAAAATTTTGTCAAAGGCTTGAGGTTGTTGTTTCCTTAGCATAACCATGGTGAACTAATTGCAATGTACAAAACATCTTAATGTCAACCATATCCTAATCCTAGGCCAACGACCCCCCTAACAAGGGCTTATGTCACATTTATAGTGTGAAGTATTAAGAATACTAGTTTAGCCACTCTCTCAGTATTCAACAAAAAACGTATCAAAGTCATTTTCCTTCAATAACAACCTAGCCACTAGAAGGAATATCTCAAAAGAAAAGTGACAAGTGAATATGGTTCATTCTCAAGATGAACTATTCTATTCATTGCAACAAACTTTACTTTTAGAAAATCATAGTGAAAACTTACTTAATGTCACTTTGCATGGATATTTGGAAAATTGTGTTGAATGGATATCAAAACCCAAAAAACCCTCCAATTGATGAAGCTGGTAAGAAATTTTACTACTTAAATGATAGGGTTATGAGTGAAATTTTGCGTGGACTTACAAAATCATAATTTCTCAAAATGATGCAGTATGAGTCAACTATGGAAATGTAAAAAAAAATGGTAAGTAATTTTGAATGGGATACCGAGGTTAAAAATTCCAAACTCCAAGTTCACAAGATCCAATCTGAAAACTTGAAAATGAATGAGGGTGAAAACATGGGTAGTTTCCTTCTCAGGGTGGATGAGGTTGTTAACACAATGAAACGTTTTGGTGATCAAATTAATGATGTTGTATTAATATAAAAGGCTTTGAGATCACTTTCTTATAGATTCGATGCCAATGTATCTTTCATAGAATAAATGCCATTGGAAAAATTGAACATGGAAAGGCTTTATAGAATACTTAGTGCTTATTAGATGAGAAAAAAGAAGAATTAGAAAGAACTCAGAGAATCTTACTTCAAAGTATCAAACAAGTCAAAACATCATCAAGATGAAGACTGCTTCAACCAAATTTCAAATGAAGAGAAAAAAAACTTTGCGAGGAAGATCTATAAAAAGGCAAGTTAAGTTATCATTCAAAGAATAGAATAAGGAACTTTGATGTTCATGCTCAATTGATAGAATTTTATGAAATTCCTAAGGCTAAACATATTAATATACATTAAAAAGAATAAAGATAACAAGTATTCATTGAATTCGGCCAACAATGGATATATGTGTGTGTGTGTGTGTGTGTGTGTGTGTTTTATATATTTATAAAGCCATAATGAGATGACAATGTTTGGTGAATTGGAGAATTTTATCATTGGTCCTCTATAGTCCTCATTCTTTAAGATTCAATGATTATCTATCAATTTTGAATGAACTATTCAAAAAGTATAGACTGGTAGGAAATGTATTGGTAAGCATTTTCTATCTTAAAATTTGAATATATATGGAAACTGTGAGTTGATAGCAAACCATATACACCATTTCAAAAACCTAATAATTAGTGAACCAACCCTAACGCTACATATGAAACATACATCTTCCATACATATGGTATCTACCCCATAAGGTTAATGAGGTGAGTCACCTTTAACAAATTTAGCAGAAGAAGTACCTCAATATTTAATCCACTCAGCTCTGAATTGAATGTGAATCATTGTCATTCAAACATGAATTGGTGCAAATCTCAATATTTGGGTAGAGGGGAAGGGACTATGTGTATCTCAAATCTCAAATCATCTACATTTACATTCAAGACATGTCTCCTTTTGACTCTTGACATGGTGAGTTATTCTAGTGCAACTTCTTAAGTTCCTATTATAAGTATTTGATTCAATTGTCACTAATTTGTGCTATTATAGTTTATTAACTATAATAGTTTATGGATTACATGTAATGAAGTTTTAAAAATAGATAGAGATTCTACATTGTAATGTGTTTTAATTGAACTAAGGATTCACTCGGCTAAATCAGAATGTTGTTGGACTTGGTTAGTTCACTTAGATAAGCCATATGTTAGAGAGATTGGATAATTCACTTAACTAGACCAAGATTCTAGTGGGATCAACCTTCTTATGCTTTGCTTGTTGGAAATTAGAGGCTAAAAATAAAGTGGGTGCAAGACAAATACATGACTTACAATTGCTGCAAAGGTTTAGTCATGTTTTGGTGGCAGCGTAAAAGTAGCCTGACTGCATGGGCGAGTATATATATAACTTAATATGTAGAATTTAACATTTAAAAGAGAGAGAAATGGCTCTTTGTTTTGGGTATCAATTTAATAATATTTTACTGTATTTATTTTGAATAAATTTTAAAAATAATTCAAAATAAAGCTGGACAAAAGTAAGAGTAGAAGAAAAGCCAATTGTTTATTGGATTTTTAAATTAGTGCAAAATTTGCAATTGCATTATGCTAAGGTCTCTCTCATCAACCTCTGCAATAGCATTGAAGAACTTAAAAACTTTAAAGTTTTATCAAGGGCACAATATTTAAAGCTTATAAACTGCCATCTAAAATAAATTATTTACAATCTCGATGACATGGATAATCATCTTCATAGTAGATCTACCAAATGTCGAGAGGGATTAAAATATTTTAACATGCAAATTTCTTTAGCTTGTAAAATTTAGAATTTTTTTTGCATCTCAAGATTTTTTTATCCATCTCGCAACTTGATAATTGCTTGGTTGAGACAGATTTACATTAGTTGGACATGCACACATAATGGGTAATTTCTTATTTCTTAAATTGGATACAAATCCTTGAAAGACTCATTTGTCACTTTAGTTGTGTAGAATACACAACTTGAATTTGGAATTCCAACAAATCTTTGCTATATTTTAAATAAAATTGGCAAAAAAATACTTACATGAAAATGAACCAAAATATAAAATAATGAGACTATTTGAAATGTTCTTAAAATGTTTTAAAGATAACATTCAAGTTTTCTTAATTGTTTTATATAATATGTACACACACATATATATATATATATAATTGACTTTGAAATATTTCATGTATGAACCATATTATGCATATTAAAATGGTTTTATCTTATTAATATATTTTTAATATGTACATATCTAGGTAATTGAAATTGAAATATTTTATTTTTAATGCATATTAAATATTTTTATTATTATTGATATTTTTTGAATGCTACATATCAATATAATATTAAAAATTGAATGAATTACACATTTTTCTCTTATTAAGAAGTAACTGAATTATTTTACTTTTGACAATCACTTCCTTTGAGCATTGAAATACTAAATTTTTTTAAACAATAAAACTATAACTATATATATATATATATAGTTGACTTTGAAATATTTTATTCATGGACCACAATTTCCATATTAAAATATTATTCTCTTATTAATATATTTTTAATATGTACATATATGCCTAATTGACATTGAAATATTTTATTTATAACTCACAATGAATATTTTTATTATTATTATGTAATATCCCTATCGTAAAAACTTCCATAAAGCTCATTGTGGAATATTATTAAATTATATGTTAACAAAAATTAAACATAAAGAACCTCTTAGGGTTTTGAAAATGGTTTGGAACTAACTATGATCTGTTCAAAGCTAAGTTATTTGGAAGGAGAGTTGAACTAGAGAAAATAAATTATATCAAGAAACAATTATGAATGGTGTTAACAAGAACTACTTCGAAATTATGATTGGTACAATTCTACTCAATTTCCTCATGCATGTGAAGATATGCAATCCTTGTAAACCATTGATTCAACTACCTTTAATGTTATGTTTCTCATTTTCCAAATAGTTGCAATAGGGAAACAGTCGAAGGATGTGACCAAGCATTATTTAATGCTACTAGTCTGTAGTGTATTTGTCTTCCCTATGATGTGATCATAAGAAAAGAAGTGTGGAAAGGAGTGATGGTGTGCTCTATATTTTGTTGAGGAACTGAATATATGGTGCTTATATTTTTTTTAAGTTTTTTCTATCACTCTTGGATGGGAAGAGAAGGATTAGATCAATCCTACAAAACCTAGGAGGGGTGCTTGTTGGAGCTAACTTGGGTACATAAGTGACAAACATACCATCCCCAACACAGGTGGTTTCCATGCTAAAGTTACAACAAGTGAATGATGTTCGCCTCTGTGATGCATATTGAGGAATGCTGACATATTGTATTACGTTTCCATTTATGAGGTGACCGAACTTGGATACTATAGTTGATGTTGTTATTCTTCTGGATAATGCTACCTGGAAAACAAGAGTCGATTTTGATGGGGCTCATCAGCCATATAGTTGTAAAAATACAAGTAACCATGATTTCCTTGGAAAGAAATTGCATATGCATTTTGTGCAAGTTAAGTTAGATTTTTATTTGGAAAATATTGCATGCAAATTTGTGCATAAAAGATAAGCTAGATTGTTGTTTTCTTGAATAAAGAGTGCATGTGAACATTGCATATAAAGGATAAAGAAGCCATGATATATTTTCTTGAAGTAGAATGCATGTGAACCCTGCATAAAAAAAGAAAGAAACTATGTTATTTTAATTGGAAAAGATTCCAAGGAATTAATGTGTAGAAAGCTAGATTATTTTTCTTGAAAAAGAAATATGTGCATGAAAGAATAGCTAATATACATTTGATTTCTTGAAAAAGAAATATGCACTTGCACGTAGAAAATAATATTTACTGTGTTATATTTATTTGGATAAGATTATATATTTTCATGCAAGAAAAAAAAATATTATGATATGGAAAAGAATATTTGGTTAGGTGCACAAAACAATAAACATTACATTAGTTCTCTTGAAGAGAATATGTGTTTGTAAACATAAAAATATTAGCTATTGTGTGAGTGATTCTTAGAAAATAACGTCTTTATATGCACAAAAGTAATAGTCATGGATGTTGTATTAGCTTTCTTTTTGAAGAGAATATGAATTTGCATGCATAGGAATAATATCTATTGTATTATATTTCTTTTACATATTTGCATGCAAAAAAATAGTAGTTTAGAGACTAGTCTCTTTTGGTTAAATTTTATGTAACTGCATGCACACAGATCGTAGTTAATGTGCTAGTTTATTTTAAATATGATAGTTGCGGTGGTTTTTATTTGGAAAAGGGTTGTGACTTGTGAAAATAAATGATAGGTAGTGTGGTGTTAATCCTTGGAATGATTTCTCGCCTCTTGTTCAAAGAGATTGTGATAAACATGAAGGTTCTTATAACTCTTACCTTATTATTGTGGGTAGAAGTAGAATTCTACTATTTCCCTTTCTTATGATACATTTAAAGTAGGGATAAGTGAGCATGCCTTCATAGTATTTATGTATTTTAGCTTATGCATGTGAGTTATGAATGGATCGGCATGTATCACTTGGTTCACCCCTTACCCACAAATCTAACCCATTCTCCTGTCTTTGATAGGTATTATGGGCTTTAAGCCACTTTATCTAGTTAACAGCAAAAGAGATGAATGCCTGAAGCTGAATATCACCCACAAAAGGACTAGGGTTCTCTTCCGTTGCACTGTCCAACACAAGATTATGAAAATAAAACTCACATAGCAATCACTAGAATTTCACCCCATAATGTTTACAATAGTTTATAAAATCATTAATAGTTTTTAACTCTATAGGTACCCCTGCCTTGATAGCCTTAATTTTTAATTGTAAGTACCTTTCCATAAAAAACAAAGCATAATTTTTGGCAGGTGCCCTATAGGCTAGAACATCAGTATATAGAGAACATAGGGTATCCATTTGACTCATAACTATGTCTAGTCTATTGGTTACCTTTTTAACTTTTTCCTCTGCTCTCTAACATCTATCGAAGGCCTCGCTCTTCGATGCATTAATGTACTTTACTTGTTGCTGTAATTTCTGATATTTCTCCTGAGGAACAGTTTCCTCTGTGAGCTTTTATATCGTTTTCTAGGCCTGTGCCAGATCCTTTTGGAGTCTCACTAGCCTTGGATCATTGTCCATCAAAACATTTTTGGGCTGGAGATCTACCTGGATCTCCTTATTGCAACATCTGGTTCCTATAGTCTGCGTTTCCTTCTCATGAACTGTCCAATCGGTCGTGATGCTAGAGGACAATGCCTCTGTCTGGATGTCCTTATTACAGACTGGTGTGTTTTTTGTTTGGGCCTCTGCGTTTGTAACAACTGCATGCTGTTCCTTGCGGTCCTGAATGATAATGGGTTCGGTTTGAGTCCTTTTGGTCTTCATTTTATGGGGTTTTGTCTGGGTGGCCGCATCCTTTGCTCCAGGGGTTCTTTTTGAAATTCTCCCCATTTTTAGAACCCTTATTTGTTCTCTGAGCTGTTTCACTACATTTAGTAGTCTTTGTTGTTCCTTTCGCAGCCTTTTGATTTCATTCGTTTTCTTCGAAGGAACAACTGTTTCTTTTCTTGGACCTGGGATTTGTTCTTCAGGGATTGTACCCTCGCCCTGGATTATTTCTGTGTTTTCTGCTTGGAACACTTCTTCAATGTTCTCGTCCTCCTGATTAGGTTTCTCAGGGGAGGAAACCTTGGGTTGATCTCCTATTTCCCGGGCGGCTTCTGCTTCTACTTCTTATTCATCATTCATTTCTTAGGATGCACTCTTGCTGTGAGAAGAGTGTTCCTGTGATTGCCTTTCTTCTTCTTCCTCATCATCCATCTCCTCGGATGCACTCTTATTGTGAGCAGAGTGTTCCTGTAATTGTCCTGCCTCAATATCAAGGTTGAGTGGGCTGTGGGGCTGGATGTACTCACCCATGTTGGCCAAAATTTGGGCCAATTCGTCTTCTTGCAGAGGGTTTTGTAATGGGATTTCGCTGGGTTGCTTTGCTTTCTCCCCTTCTCTCTCGCTGGATTGTTCAGTTTCCTCTTCCTGTTCCTCTTTTGCATTTTCTTCTAATTCTTTTTCATCTTCATTTTCCCCTCCTTCAATTCATGGGGGTTGCTCATCCTCTGAGTCATATATCTCTAATGGCTGGCTACTGTTTTCTTGGGGATTTCCCAACATTCCTCTGCTTCTCCCCAATCTGGCGGACTGTCTTCATTTCTATGGTCTAATTGATGTGCCAGCAGTTCCTTTTCATTTTGGGGCTGGTAAGGCCAATCCCCCATCTATTGAGAATATCATTCTTCCCAACTACCCTATTGTTGAGTGAGACTGTAACTGACTATTAGCCGAATTAAGTCGTGATGACTTACTACCGTTTCTACATGACGATATTTTCTTATACTTCGAGCGGCATCATGTAATAAAAAATTTAAGTATGCGAGCAAATTCACAGCACATTTTTGTTTAAATACAGCTAACAGTTTGAGATGGCGTGGTCTTACCATGTCTTTTCTGCCATCGCAAGTGATGTAGCTTTGCACAATTTTGGCTAATTCTGCCCAAGGTTCTCCCAAGGTTGTAGGCATGACTCCTTTTCCTTTGATAGTAAGGCTCTGTCCTTCATCCTGGAAGATGGTTATAGCATCTTGAAGTCTCACTTTTTCCTGGGTCCATACTGGTCCAACAGCTGGCAGTCCTGATATTTCAATAATTATCGCATCTATTACTGTTATTTGCCTCCCACTCATCATGGAATGATCTTCTTGCAAATTCTGCAGAAATTCAATGGCCACCGTCTCATTAGACTGCTGTAGTCAGTTAAGGTAGGCAATCCATCCTGCTCTTACTAAAATTTCGCATGTAGCGTCAAAGATCATTAACACCTGCAGTTCATTGCGTATTGATCTGCCTCCCATTTTTTTCAAGCTTAGCACACTGTTAATTTTTGTAGAGAAAAAACACAGAAATGATGATAAAACAGCAAGCTATTCAAGCTTTAGCACACTGTTAATTTTTACAGAGAAAAAACACATAGATGACGATGGAATAGCAAGCTATTCAAGCTTTAGCACACTGTTAATTTTTATAGAGAAAAAACATAGAAATGGCGATGGAACAGTAAGCTGTGCATATTGGGAAACATCAATACCATTAAACTTGCTATTCCCGAGTTTTGATGGAGTCATAGTACCTTCAAATAAGGATTTGACACATATGCCAGTGTATTATGGAGGTCACCCGTGCCCCCCTGAAATGTGATAGGCCATCCTCGGCCGGCAAATAAAGGAGCAGCATGCTGGATTGCAGTCGTACAGTAAAATAAAGGAACGGCGTATATATCCATGACATGATTACAAAAATCAGCAGATTACTGAAATCGAGGCTTATGATGGAAATCACAAATAGATATGGAAATGCCGTGAAATGATGCGAAAAATAGAGGATAGGATAGCTGACGTAAGTAAAAGTTCTTATGCGGTCATTATCCACTTTAACCATTATGATTGATTTATAAATGATTTTTTATGTATAAAAGGTTTGAAAGGGTTATATAACATAATCTCATTTGAAATCAATATAAAGATATAAGAAGAATGGTTTATAATGACTATTAGTGTATGAAAAGTATGACTTCAATACCATCAGCGTGTTGCCCACAGGTGTCCATAACCTTGTCAGAGTTGCTTGTTTCACCCTTGGAACCATAATCCTTTGTGTATGCCTAGGAAAGTGCTGTGCGATGTCAAAATGGAGGCCATTATGTTGGCTTGGTAATCAGATGAATCACAATGCCATTCACCAGGAAGGAGTGAAAGGTGGGTAGGCCGGCTCGTGATGAGACCTCCTGTTCCAAGGATTTATTTATTTATTTTTCTGATATGCCTCTTGGATCATATCCCTGGTGTGGTGGCCATAGTGGGAATGCCACTTCACTTGCTTCCTTATGATCATGGTAGGTTGGCTCTTGATGAGACCCCCTATCCTTCATCTGACAAATCATGTTAGTAATCATATAAATATATATTTTTTTTCTTTTTTTTCTTTTCTTTTATATAGCACTTTCCTATTTACATATAGAGGATGGCTCAACACTCCTTAAGAGTAGGGATGGTGGAAGAAGTCTGAACATCTCAATAGAGGAAAATATGCCCTTATTCTTATTCAATAATAATGATCAAAGAGAATTATGAAGATTAAGAAAGAACCAACATGATAAAAATAATCAATCAAATTAGTTTTAGTGAAAATAAAGACAACAAAGTGATATAAATAGTTGTGTCCTTTCCTCTTTTTTTTATCGATTCAAAGCAATTTCTCTAAAGATAACGATTTTTCTTTGGTTTGCTAATTTCGGTATCCTCTAGTTTTTGTGTTCTTGCATAAATGTATAGCTATGTCTTAAATAAACCATCATTCACAAAAATCCTCTAAATGATGAAATACACACACACACAAAAAACAAAAAAAATGCACTCAAAAAGTGTTGTTCCTTAAAAAGAACAGCTGTTGTTCCTTCAGAAAGAACGACAAAAAGAAAAAAATGCAAAGGAGGGTTGTTCCTTTAAAAGGAACGGTAAAACAATTTGGCGGAAGTGTTGCTTCTTCGGAAATGAACAACAAAATTGAAAGTGTTGCTCCTTCGGAAAGGAACAGCAAAAATGTGGAAATGTTGTTCCTTCGGAAAGGAACAACAAAAACGAAAATGTTGTTCCTTTGGAAAGGAACAGCAAAAATGCGGAAATGTTGTTCCTTCAGAAAGGAACAACAAAAATGAAAGTGTTGTTCCTTCGGAAAGGACTAGCAAAAAACAAAAGTGTTGTTCCTTCGGAAATGAACAACAAAAATGTGGAAATGATGTTCCTTCGAAAAAGAACAGCAAAAAACGAAAGTGATGTTCCTTCGGAAAGGAACAACAAAACTGTGGAAATGTTGTTCCTTTGGAAAGGAACAACAAAATGCAAAAGTGTTGTTCCTTTCTGAAGGAACAACAAAAAATGAGAGTGTTGTTCCTTCGAAAAGGAACAGCAGAATGCAAAAATGTTGTTCCTTCGGAAAGGAACAGCAAAATGTGAAAGTGTCGTTCCTTCGGAAAGAAACAACAAAATGGAAAAGTGTTGTTCCTTCGGAAAGGGACAGCAAAAAGGCGAAAATGCTGAAGGAACAACAAAATGTAAAAGTGTTGTTCCTTTGGAAAGGAACAGCAAAAAGGCGGAAATGTGAAAAAAGGCGGAAATGTTGTTCCTTGGGAAAGGAACAGCAAAATGAAAAAGTGTTGTTCCTTTCGAAAGGAACAGCAAAAAGGCAGAAATGTTGTTCCTTTGGAAAGGAACAACAAAATGCAAAAGTGTTGCAAAAAGGCATAAATGTTGTTCCTTTGGAAAGGAACAACAAAATGAAAAAGTGTTGTTCCTTTGGAAAGGAACAACAAAAAGGCGGAAATGTTGTTCCTTCAGAAAAGAACAGCAAAATGCAAAAATATTGTTCCTTCAAAAAGGAACAGCAAAAAGGCGGAAATGCTATTCCTTCGGAAAAGAACAGCAAAATGCAAAAGTGCTATTCTTTTTCGGAAAGGAACAACAAAAAGGCGTAAATGTTGTTCCTTCGGAAAGGAATAACAAAAATGCAAAAAAAAATGCAGAAATGCAAAAATCTATATAGAAAGTAGTTTATACAAGCAGAAAAGAAAAACTTATGTACAAAATTTAAGAACAATGAAATTACTTAGTGAACCAATGCCGAGGAAGGATTATTTTCCTCAACAAGAATCCACATATCATAATCTTCTTGGAGTTGTTGGTAGAAGGATTCCCGAGTAAGCGGTTTTGGTACAGTCGCACTCGGTGGCCATTTGCTTTAAAGGTATGTCTAGATCCGTCAATAATAGTCAAAGTAATGGTGCCATTGTCATGCACTTTCTGGATTTCATATGGTCCAAGCCATCGAGTCTGAAGTTTTCCTGGAAAATCCTAAAACCTAGAATCGTATAGGAGTGCCCAATCTCCTTCGTGGAAGATTTTCTTTTTGATCAGGGCATCATGCCATTTTTCTCTCTGCTGTTGGATTAATGCAGTGTGTTGAAGAGCCGAGAGCCTAATTTCATATAACTTGTTAATTTGCTGTAATCTATTAGTTTGGGCCTCATTTAAATCCAGACAGATCTCCTATGCCGTTCTTAATGTTTGTATTTAAAACTCTATTGGAAAGATGGGTTCCTTTCCAAATACTAGCTAATATGGTGAATAACCGGTGGTGTTTCTCCACGTTGTTCGATATGCCCACAAGGCCTCCGGCAATCTTGAAGCCCAATCACGCATGTGTGATGCATTGGTTTTTGTCAATATTACCTCTATCACTTTATTTGTGCTCTCTACTTGGCCATTTTCCTGTGGGTGATATGGAGTGGTAATTTTGTGCTGAATGTGATAGTTTTTTAATGTTGCAGTGATTTTATTACCTACAAACTGTGATCCTCCGTCCGTGATTATGTCCCTCAAAAGGCCATATCGTACAAATATTTGGAATAGGAAATGAATCACAGAGTCCTCTGTAGCTCTTGGAAGTGCCTCTGCTTCAACCCATTTGGTAACATACTTTGTTGCTACTAGAATATATGTTTTCTAATTTGATGATGGGTTGATCGGACCAACAAAATCGAGTGCCCAACGCTCAAATGGTTCGATTACTAACTGTGGGTTTAAAGGCATTTTGTCGAACTGTCCAGGGCATCCTGCTCTTTGGCAACTGTCACAGGCTTGAACAAATTTCTTAGCATCTTTAAAGATTGTGGGCCAGTAATAACCTATTTGCAAAACCTTGTGACCAGTCCTGCGATCTGCGAAATGTCTGCCACACGGTCCGTCATGACAAGCTTTTAGAATGTCAAATATTTCATCTTTGCGGACGCATCTTCTGATGTGCATATCTGCCCCTGTATGAAATAGGTAGCCCCCAATCCAAGAAAATCGGGTACTACGTTGCACAATCTGTTTTTGTTCATTGGGGGTTAGATGCTTTGGTAATTTGCCTACTGCTAAATAATTTGCAACATCAGCATACCAGGGTGTCTTGATAGTGACAACAAACAAATGTTCATCTGGGAATTGATCTTCGACTATTGCTGCGTCCGTTGGCTTCGGCATTCGTGAGAGAAAATCAGCTACAGGATTTTCTTTCCCAGGTCGATATTTTATTGTGATGTCAAATTCCTGCAATAAAATCAACCATCTTGTTACTCTACCGTTTTTAATAGGTTTATTTGCTAAATATTTTATGGCAGAGTGATCTGTATATAAAACAACAGGATATCCAGTGATATAATGCCTAAATTTATTTACAGCATGTATTACAGCTAAAAACTCTTTTTCAGTTACGGTATAGTTTAGCTCAGCAGGAGACAAATTCTTGCTAATATAATAGATTGCATATGGCTTTTTGTCTTCTTCTTGCCCAAGGACTGCTCTAATAACTGTGTCTGAAGCATCTGATGAAATTTGAAATGGCAGGTCCCAATTTGGGCCGCTGAGCACTGGGGCAGTTGACACAAGCTTTTTCAGATCCTCAAAAGCATGGTCGCATTTATCTATCCAAACAAAGTCAACATTCCTTATCAGTGCATATATAGGTGTAGCTATTTGAGAAAAATGTTCTATGAATCTCCTATAATAACGATAAAATCCAAGAAAACTGCGTACCTCTGCCTGCGTGATAGGAGTAGGTATTAACAAAATTATTTGAATTTTGGCCGGATCTACCTATATTCCAGCTTCTGAGATATAATGACCTAGGATGAGCCCTTCGGTCATCATCATATAGCACTTTTCATGGCTCAAGCAGAGCCTGGTGGCAATACATCGTTGCAGCACCTTTTCCAATGTGTCTAGTGCTGGCTCAAAATCATCTCCGTATGGTGTGAAATCATCCATATATACTTCGAGCCCTTCATTTATTAAATCTGAAAAGATGTTGAGGATGGCCCTCTGAAATGTGGCAGGGGCATTGCATAGGCCAAAGGGTAGGACTTTGTAAGCAAATGTTCCCCAAGGACAGGTAAAAGTAGTTTTATCCTGGTCTTCAGGGGAAATCTAAATCTGATTGTATCCACTGAAGCCATCCAAGAAAGAAAAGAATTTCTTTCCTGCTAATGTGTCTAATACCTGATCAATGAATGGAAGGGGAAAGTGGTCTTTCTGGGTTGCTTTGTTTAATTCTCTGTAATCTACACAAATCCTCCACTTTCCATTCTTCTTTGGCACCACTACTAGTGGAGAGACCCACTTTCTATCGGAGATTAGATAAATAAAGTTTACATCCAAAAGTTTTTGTAATTCAGCTTTCACAATATCTTTCAGGTGAGGGTTGAGTCTCCGTTGGGGTTGGCGAACGGGTCTAACATCCTTTTCTGTATAAATGTGGTGCGTACATAGCTAGGGATCAATTCCCTTCATGTCCGGATAATCCCATGCAAAAGCTTCCTTATATTTTCTTAGTAGTTGGACCAACTTTTCGTCTTGTTCAAGAGTCAGGTAATTGTTAATGTTCAAGGTTTTTCCTGGCTCAATCTCTATAGTTTTTCCATTTGAAATAGAGGTAGTGGGTATTGTTTGATCATGAGTGTCTTTGAGGTGATCTTCTTCTAGTTCATTGTCAAATGCTGCCTCTATAATGTGACATTATACTTGGGATCTAGATTCGGATTGGTTAATGAAGTTGTTAATAACATCATCCTTTGTTTGATCTTTAAAATCGAGGGCATCTTCTATAGTTAATGGGGACCTAATGTTTTATGTGAGGTATGATGCAGGTTGTTTGTTAGTTTTTATTATTGTTACACTTGGCTGGGCTGGAGGGTATAGAGTTAGATTCTTGATATTACTCCCTCTAGTTATAGTCATATTGCCTTCTCAGCAGCCAATGTAAGCATCAACAGTCGCAAGCCAAGGTCTACTTAAGATTAACGGGTGTCCATCGAGTCGGTTTTTGGGGTTGATTATCAGAAAGTCGGCAGGGTATTCCCAGGAATCTACAGATACCATTACATCGTGTAGTGTACCTTCTGGCCTAACTACTGATCGATCAGCCAGTTCTAATAAGGTGGAGGTTGGTTCCACTGATGTAATGCCAAGTTTTTGACAAGTGGTGGTTGTTAAAATATTAATTGCAACCCCTAAATCAACTAAGGCATTTGAAAAGTTTTGTCCATTAATTTGCACCATCACTATAGGATTCCCTGGGTCTTCATATTTGACACGTGCTTCTCTTCCTGATAACAGATCAAATAGGGTGCCAACTACTTGGACAGTTGGGTTAGTTGTTATTCTCCTCTTTGGCTTCCTTATACATAATTCTTTGATGGTTTTTGCATATATTGGGATATCTTGGATTCCTTGGAGGAGTGGAATTTTTATACACAAATTCCTTAGTTCTCCCAGAATATCAAATTCAAGATGTTATATAGGGCGTGGTATGATTAATCATTCTGGGAATGGGGGAGAAGACATGGTTGCTTGGTCGTGAGTTTGTTGTCTGACCACATCCTCTTCTTGTAGTGGTTGTTATGCTAGTAACTGATTTTCAACTTGAACAATTTTATCTCCCTCGGTTTCTATAATGCGCCCAAACCTTAATTGAAGGTCGTTGCACTTCCTTAGATCGGTTTCTAGTTCTTGTGTTTCGATTATTTGAACAGATTGAACCGGTCTATTATTTTGGTTCGGGTTGGGTAGGCTGGGAGTTGCGGTCTTAAGTTGGACTGGGGATTTTGTTGTATTTTATATGGCACTGGAAGGGTAGGTTGAGGGAGTGGAATGGTTCCTGCTGGCTGATTCATCGATCTTTGCTAGTTTGTCTGCCAAGCTTGACTCTGCGAAGTGGGAGGGGACCATTGTGTTGGATATGCATTGTTTTGCCAATATGGTGAAGAGTAGGGAAATTTGGCCAATTAGGTTGGCTTGTTTGATTCGGCCATGGTGATGAAGGAAATGGTTGTTGTGACCAGTTTGAAAAGGGTGGTTGATTTTACCACATTGTATTATATTACTGAGCATGATATTGCGGTGGTTGGAAAGAGGAAGATGGATCCCAGGGCATACCTGGTTGTCATGGCTGCCATTGACGGCGCTGATTGAAAAGGTACACTGGTTCTGATTCTTCTTCCACTTCTTTGTACACTGCTTTCAAACCTGGAAGTGAGGGGCAGTTCTATGTGGAGTGATCTTTTGTACAAATAGCGTAGACTTGAACTGCATCTAGTGGACACTCTTTATGACTGTGTTTCTTTCTACGTCTAGGGCAGAATATTGCTAGATTTTGCTCTGCTTCTGCTTGTTTTTGTTTAGCTTGCATAATATCGAGTTGTGTTGTCAGAGTCCCCAATATATCAGTTTTGAAATTCTCCAGTAAATTCCCGATTTCTGCGTGGGTTACTCCTCCACCGGAGATCTTGCTGTCCCTTGTGAGCATGTCACGTTCTGCTGGTTTTAGCCTTGTACTGCCTCGTGAACTCCTGATGCACAAATCAATAATGTCAGCAAAATTTTCTTGATAGATGTCACCTTTTCCCATAATATTTAGTGTTTCAACCCATTGTTCCTTCATCCCTTTAATTAATGTCGTTTTTAATACATTGTCAAGTAAGGGTAATGATGCATAAGGAGATCTCTGAAGATTATACTGAAAACGTTCAACATATTCTTCTAGTGTCTCATTAGGTCTGGCTACCATCTAAAATATTTCATCCTTTAATTCTCTAGACCTCCAATAATCATGATATTTCTTTAGGAAAGTACCTTTCATCTGATCCCAGTCATTTATAACACCTCCATCTAACCCCATAAACCATCGTAAAGCAGCCCCTTTTAATGTAGAGAGAAATAATTTTAGTTTTTTGGGATCAGTGGTATAGTCATACCCCCGGCATAACACATCGAATTCAAACAAAAATGTGTTTGGATCTTCTGATGTTAGGCCATGGAATGTAGGAATATGCTGGAGAGGGATGGCCTTCATGGGTGCATTAACTGTAGTATCTACAATAGGATATTGCAGTGTGGAGGTTTGAGGTGTTTGCTGGTTCTGGTCCATTTGGTCAAATATGTGCCAATATCCTTCTGGGATTTCTAGGAGTGTATTCCTAGGCTGGTTAGAAGGAACAGGAATGGCCTTAACAACACTTCCTTTGTCTGGGATGATGAGAGTTCCTTGCTGAACTAATGTCTAGGGGGATCTTAGCTCTTCAGGTTCTTCAACTTTGTTCTGGATGATTTTGATAGCACTTCCCTTATCTGGGCTGCTTAATGGTTGAACTGTTCCAAGAGGAGATCTTGATTCTTCGGTTTCCCCTGTTGCTCTTCCTCCTTCGCAGAGATTACTAAGGTTCCCTTCTTGTAACGATTTCGGGCTAGAATTCTCAATTTCTTGAAAATCTTGCTCCTCTGTTTGGCTGTGCACCTTAGCAAAGGCTATAGATGGTGATTCTGTGGCCCGAAGGGAACTAGTAGGTTGTCTAGAAGTAGCTTTTCTAGGGCCTGCTGATGGCTCAGATTTTGCTTTTTAAAGGATTTCGTCTATAAAGGTCGATCGGCCAAAGGTCACCGGTCCCTTAGCTTTATTAGGTTTGGGTAGTGGTTTAAGATTCTTTTTAGGATCTTTCTGCTTAGTCATGCACACAAATAAAATACTTATTTCTACCCAAAATAATCAACAAATCTGCAAGAAAGCGAGCGGGGGAGCAGGGTTGTTACATGCTCCGTACATAGGTTCTTACCTTTCGTTTTTAAAACCCAACTCTCTCCTAGCAGGTACTTACACTACTCTCTTTTCAAAAGAAACAAATGGCTACACTCCCCAGCAATGGCGCCAAAATGTTGAGCAATAAAAAGGTGTCTTTCAACCCCTATTTACCCTACATTAATTATTAATCCAGGCATGATTTTTTATCTCAAGAGTGTACTCAGTTTGAGGCGGTCACTTGTTCAAGAGTAATGCTTGCAGTATAGTGCTTATAAAAGTAAATGAATGCTGGAAACAAACTCTAATTGTAATGGCAAGAAACTTAAATGCTCTGTAACTAAATCATTCACTCAAGGAACTACAACGATCATCAGTCAAGGATGCAGTAATGATAACTCTTTCCCCTGTAAATTGATGTAAATGAAAATCAATCACAGGCAAGATCTCCAATCTGAGAACTTAGACAGCAGTAGTCTGTGTTTGTTACAGTTGTAGATCTTTCTATCCACACCAAATAAAATACTGGAAATACAATTCAATTAGCAGAAAAGGAATAACAACTAATTCTATTGAAAAGATCGAACAACAAAGCTTATTCTACCGAAATGAATTAAGCAGCAATATTAACTGAAAGGAATTGAACAACAAACTTTAACTAATAAAGGAATTGAACAACAATCTAAGAAAGGAACAACAAACCGAAGTAAATCCACAAAAATGAGACAACAAACTTAATTAAGTGTAAACACACAACAACTATAGAATCAGTAATCTTATTCTAGCATACAGTGCATTAACCACAGGTATAAAGGAACAACAATTGCAATTATAATTGAACAACAGTCAAATGAACAGCAATCGCAATTGTAAGTTAACCATAGTTAAATGAACAACAATCGCAACTGTAAATGAACATCAATATCAATCTGTAAATGAACGGCAATAGCAACTGTAAATGAACAACAGAATTCGAATTAGACAATGCAATATTGTTTTAGAATGAACAGCATAACTTTTTTGGTTGTAAATAATAATCTTGATATTCAATTACGATTTTGATATAACAGAGCAATTCAATGAAATGTTTAGAAACAAAAGATTACTAAATAAAGCAAGTTAAGGAAATGCAAAGGAAATCAAACCACACATGACTGTAATTGTAAAATAATGATACAAGAAGCAAGTGATCCACTAGGGCCGGGCCCTTAGCCACCAGGGAAGCACTACTGCGTTTACTCCAGGATCAGATAATGGAACAACAAATGAGTTATATATTAATCATAAATGGCAGAGTTATAGCTATCACTCTTTAAAGAGAGTCGATGATCAAAGTTAAGATTACAATAGTAAGTTCTACAAATTGACAATAATATCTGCCCCTGGGCTAGCAGCGTTGTCCCTTTTTATAATGGCCAGGCGGAAGTATCAAAAATACAGATAAGTCTTGAAGCAGCGATCCCTCAGGATCAAAGGATCCTGAGGGATTCGCCATATCTTTGATCTCCAACTTATCGTTTTGTCTTCTTGTGCTGATGCCACGTTTTTTCTTCCTTTTCCTGGACCATGCGCTCCAATCTTGATCTCCTCGTCTGGATACAGCTTCTTGTCAAAGGGACAGCAGTTGCTTCTGCTTTTTCTTTTCCTTCCGAATAATGATTTTCTATTTCCTTCACTTTTTGCATAGAAAAAGACAATAATTAGTTATTTTGTATCAATCACAAATCTCCTTAATTCTATCATAATTCTTTGACATATTACCATCTTAGAATGTAAATGAGTTATGATTTAAAGGAAAAGATAAAGAAATAGATGGTAAATACATACCTTTTCCAATGCTCAACACACCCCCCTGCTTACCCTTTTTCATGCCCTCATGAAAACATTGTAATTTACATGCAAGGCAGTTAGGGAATATGCTGGAGAAGGATTTTCATGCAGTGGTCTAAAACCATGATGTGTAGCTAAAACTTAAAAAATATGCCCTGTCTGGCCTTCAGGAAATTCATATAGGGCCTTATACCCTGGTGCAGGATACTAGATAATTGGACTTCGAAACCTACAGCCTAACCAATACAGGCCTTCTCTCAGGATGAGGTTACTATAGGTAACCAGGTGATCAGCAACTAACTTAAAATTTTCATAATTGAATGGCTCTCTATCCTGAACATTCCAATTGGAAGTCTTCCATCGGAGTTTAGCTGCTGCTATGGCAAGGTCTTTGATGGATAGGAAGTATTCTACCCCTTGCTGGACAACTGCTATGTGAATGGGTCCCAATGTCTGGATCACACCCTTCTTTCTCATTAAGCTTCTATGTTTATTCCACAGTTGTAATGGGTTTCTTGGTTCACCCTTTACCCACAGATCTAACCCGTTCTCCTGTCTATGAAAGGTATTATGGGCTTTAAGCCACTTTATCTAGTTAACAACAAAAGAGATGAATGCCTGAAGCTGAATATCACCCACAAAAGGATTAGGGTTCTCTTCCGTTGCACCGTTTGACACAAGATTATGCAAATAAAACTCACATAGCAATCGCTGGACTTTCACCCCATAATGTTTACAATAGTTTATAAAATCATCAATAGTTTTTAACTCTATAGGTACCCCTGCCTTGACAACCTTAATTTTTTATTGTAAGTACTTTTCCATCAAAAACAAAGCATAATTTTTGGCAGGTGCCCTATAGGCTAGAACATCAGTATATAGCGAACATAGGGTATCCATTTGACTCATAACTATGTCTAGTCTATTGGTTACCTTTTAACTTTTTCCTCTGCTCTCTAACATCTATCGAAGGCCTCGCTCTCCGATGCATTGATGTTCCTTACTTGCTGCTGTAATTTCTGATATTTCTCCTGAGGAACAGTTTCCTCTATGAGCTTTTCAATCGTTTGCTAGGCCTATGCCAGATCCTTTTGAAGTCTCACTATCCTTGGATCATTGTCCATCAAAACAT
The DNA here is from genome assembly GCA_031772625.1 of Pinus tabuliformis. NCBI lineage: Eukaryota > Viridiplantae > Streptophyta > Pinopsida > Pinales > Pinaceae > Pinus > Pinus tabuliformis. Next base: position 936,831,690 of record CM062806.1, read on the forward strand.
TTTTGGGCTGAAGATCTACCTAGATCTCCTTATTGCGACATTTGGTTCCTATAGTCTGCGTTTCCTTCTCATGAACTGTCCGATCAGTCATGATGCTAGAGGACAATGCCTCTATCTAGATGTCCTTATTACATACTATTGTGTTTTCTATTTGGGCCTCTACGTTTGTAACAGCCGCATGTTGTTCCTTGTGGTCCTAAATGATAATGGGTTTAGTTTGAGTCCTTTTGGTCTTCATTTTATGGGGTTTCATCTGGGTGGCCGCATCCTTTGCTCCAGGGGTTCTTTTTGAAATTCTCCCCATTTTTAGAACCCTTATTTGTTGTCTGAGCTGTTTCACTACATTTAGTAGTCTTTTTGGTTCCTTTCGTAGCCTTTTGATTTCATTCGTTTTCTTTGAAGGAATAACTGTTTCTTTTCTTGGACCTAGGCTTTGTTCTTCAGGGATTGTACCCTTGCCCTAGCTCATTTCCATGTTTTCTGCTTGGAACACTTCTTTAGTGTTCTTGTCCTCCTGATTAGGTTTCTCAGGGGAGGAAACCCTAGGTTGATCTACTATTTCCCGGGTGACTTCTACTTCTACTTCTTCTTCGTCATTCATTTCTTTGGATGCACTCTTGCTGTGAGTAGAGTGTTCCTATGATTGCCTTTCTTCTTCTTCCTCGTCATCCATCTCCTCAGATGCACTCTCACTGTGAGCAGAGTGTTCCCGTAATTGCCTTGCCTCAATATCGAGGTTGAGTGGGCTGTGGGGCTGGATGTACTCATCCATGTTGGCCAAAATTTGGGCTAATTTGTCTTCTTGCAGAGGGTTTTGTAATGGGCTTTCGCTGGGTTTCCTTGCTTCCTCCCCTTCTTCCTCGCCAGAGTGTTCAGTTTCCTCTTTCGGTTCCTCTTTTGTATTTTCTTCTAATTTTTCTTCGTCTTCATTTTCCCCTCCTTCAAGTCATGGGGGTTGCTCGTCCTCTGAGTCATATATCTCTAATGGCTGGCTACTATTTTCTTGGGGATTTCCCAACATTCCTCTGCTTCTCCCCAATCTCACAGACTGTCTTCGTTTCTGCGGTCTAATTGATGTGCTAGCAGTTCTTTTTCGTTTTGGGGCTGGTAAGGCCAATCCCCCATCTATTGAGAATATCAATTCTTCCCATCTACCCTGCTGCTGAGCGAGACTGTAACTGACTATTGGCCGAATTAAGCCGTGATGACTTACTACCGTTTCTACATGACGAGATTTTCTTATACTCCGAGCGACATCATGTAATAAAAAATTTAAGTATGTAGGCAAATTCACAACACATTTTTGTTTCAATACAGCTAACAGTGTGAAATGGCGTGGTCTTACCACGTCTTTTCTGCCATCGCAAGTGATGTAGCTTTGAACATTTCAAGCTAATTCTGCCCAAGGTTCTCCCAGGGTTGCAGGCAGGACTCCTTTTCCTTTGACAGTAAGGCTTTGTCCTTCGTCCTTGAAGATGGTTATAGCGGTTTGAAGTATCACTTTTTTCTGGGTCCATACTGGTCCAACTGCTGGCAGTCTCAATGCTTCAACAATTATCGCATCTGTTACTGTTATTTGCCTCCCCCTCACCATGGAATGATCTTCCTACAAATTCTGCAGAAATTCAATGACCACCGTCTCATTAGACTGCTATAGTCAGTTAAGGTAGGCAATCCATCCTGCTCTTACTAAAATTTCACGTGCAGCGTGAAAGATCATTAACACTTGCAGTTCGCTGCGTATTGATCTACCTCCCATTTTGTTCAAGCTTAGCACACTGTTAATTTTTGCAGAGCAAAAACACAAAAATGATGATAGAACGGCAAGTTGTTCAAGCTTTAGGACACTGTTAATTTTTACAGAGAAAAAACAAAGAGATGAAGATGGAACAACAAGCTGAACAAGCTTTAGCACAGTGTTAATTTTTACAGAGCAAAAACACAGAAATGGCGATGGAATAGTAAGCTATGCATATTGGGAAACATCAATATTGTTAAACTTGCTATTCCCAAGTTTTGATGGAGTCATAGTACCTCCAAATAAGGAGTTGACACGTATGCTAGTGTATCATGGAGGTCACCCACGCCCCCCTGAAATGTGATAGGTCGTCGTCGGCCGACAAATAAAGGAGCAACATGCTGGACTGCAATCGTACAGTAAAATAAAGGAACGACGTATATATCCATGACATGATTACAAAAATCAGCGGATTACTGAAATCGAGGCTTATGATGGAAATCGCAAATAGATATGGAAATGTCGTGAAATGATGCGAAAAATAGAGGATAAGATAGCTGACGCATGTAAAAGTTCTTATGCGGTCATTATCCACTTTAACCATTATGATTGATTTATAAATGATTTTCATATATAAAAGGTTCGAAAGGGTTATATAACATAATCTCATTTGAAATCAATATAAAGATATAAGAAGAAGGGTTTATAATGACTATTGGTGTATGAAAAGTATGACTTCAATACCATCAGCAGAGCTCTGTTGCCCACAGGTGTCCATAACCTTGACAGAGTTGCTTGTTTCACCCTTGGAACCATAATCTTTTGTGTATGCCTAGGAAATTGTTGTGTGATGTAAGAATGGAGGCCATTATGCTGGTTTGGTAACCAGATGAATCACAATGCCATTCACCAGGAAGGAGTGAAAGGTGGGCAGGCTGGCTCGTGATGAGACCTCCTGTTCCAAGGACTTTTTTTATTTTTATTTTTCTGATATGCCTCTTGGATCATATCCCTAGTGTGGTGGCCATAGTGGGAATGCCACTTCACTTGCTTCCTTATGATCATGGTAGGTTGGCTCTTGATGAGACCCCCTATCCTTCATCTGACAAATCATGTTAGTAATTATATACAAAGGATGGCTCAACACTCCTTAAGAGTAGGGATAGTGGAAGAAGTCTGAACATCTCAATAGAGGAAAATATGCCCTTATTCTTATTCAATAATAATGATCAAAGAGAATTATGAAGATTAAGAAAGAACCAACATGATAAAAATAATCAATTAAATTGCTTTTAGTGAAAATAAAGACAACAAAGTGATATAAATAGTTGTGCCATTTCCTCTTTTTTTTATCGATTCAAAGTAATTTCTCTAAAGATAATGATTTTTCTTTAGTTTGCTGATTTCAATATCCTCTAGTTTTTGTGTTCTTGCATAAATGTGTAGTTGTGCCTTAAATAAGCCATCATTCACAAAAATCCTCTAAATGATGAAATACACACACACACAAAAAACAAAAAAATGCACTCAAAAAGTGTTTTCCTTAAAAGGAACAGCTGTTGTTCCTTCAGAAAGAATGGCAAAAAGAAAAAAATGCAAAGGAGGGCTATTCCTTTAAAAGGAATGGCAAAACAATCTGTCGGAAGTGTTGTTCCTTCAGAAAGGAACAACAAAAACGAAAGTGTTGTTCCTCCGGAAAGGAACAGCAAAAACACGAAAATGCTATTCCTCTGGAAAGGAACAACAAAAATGAAAATGTTGTTCCTTTCCAAAGGAACAGCAGAAATGCGGAAATGCTGTTCCTTCGGAAATGAACAGCAAAAATGAAAGTGTTGTTCCTTCAGAAAGGAACAACACAAATGCGGAAATGTTGTTCTTTCAGAAAGGAGCAGCAAAAAAGGAAAGTGTTGTTCCTTCGGAAAGGAATAGCGAAAATGCGGAAATGTTGTTCCTTCATAAAGGAACAACAAAAAATGAAGGTGATGTTCCTTCGGAAAGTAACAGCAAAAATGCGGAAATGCTGTTCCTTTGGAAAGGAACAACAAAATGCGAAAGTGTTGTTCCTTCGGAAAGGAACAACAGAATGCGAAAATGCCATTCCTTCAGAAAGTAGCAACGAAATGCAAAAGTGTTGTTTCTTCGGAAAGGGACAGCAAAAAGGCGGAAATGCCGTTTCTTCGGAAAGGAACAACAAAATGCAAAAGTGTTGTTCCTTCGGAAAGGGACAACAAAAAGGCGAAAATATTGTTCCTTTAGAAAGGAACAACAAAATGCAAAAATGTTGTTCCTTCGGAAAGGGACAGCAAAAAGGCAGAAATGCTATTAAAGTGGAAATGTTGTTCCTTCAGAAAGGAACAACAAAATGCAAAAATGTTGTTCCTTCGGAAAGGAACAAAAAAGGTGGAAATGTTGTTCCTTCGGAAAGGAACAACAAAATGCAACAGTGTTGTTCCTTCGGAAAGGAACAACAAAAAGGCGAAAATGTTGTTCCTTCAGAAAGGAAAAACAAAATGCAACAGTGTTGTTCCTTCGGAAAGGAATAGAAAAAAGGCAGAAATGTTGTTCCTTTGGAAATGAACAACAAAATGCAAAAGTGTTGTTCCTTCGGAAAGGAACAGCAAAAAGGCAGAAATGTTGTTCCTTCGGAAAGGAATAGCAAAAATGCAAAAAAAAAATGCAGAAATGCAAAAATATGTAGAGAAAGTAGTTTATACAAGAAGAAAAGAAAAACTTATGTACAAAATTTAAGAACAATGAAATTACTTAGTGAACCAATGCCGAGGAAGGATTATTTTCCTCAGCAAGAATCTGTATATCAGAATCTTCCCGGAGCTGTTGGTAGAAGGATTCCCAAGTAAGCGATTTTGGTACAGTCGCACTCGGTGGCCATTTTCTTTAAAGGTATGTTCAGATCCGTCAATGGTAGTCAAAGTAATAGTGCTATTGTCATGCACTTTCTAGATTTCATACAGTCCAAGCCATCGAGTCTGAAATTTTTCTGGAAAACCCTAAAACCTGGAATCGTATAGGAGTGCCCAATCTCCTTCGTGGAAGATTTTCTTTTTGAACAGGGCGTCGTGCCATTTTGCTCTCTGTTGTTGGATTAATGCATTGTGTTGAAGAGCTGAGAGCCTAATTTCATCTAACTCATTAATTTGCTGTAATTTATTAGTCTGGGCCTCACTTAAATCCAGACCGATCTCCTGTGATGTTCTTAATGTTTGTATTTCGAACTATAGTGGAAAGATGGGGTCCTTTCCAAATACTAGCTGATATGGTGAATAACCGGTGGTGTTTCTCCACATTGTTCGGTATGCCCACAAGGCCTCCGACAATCTTGAAGCCTAATCACCCCTATGGGATGCAATGGATTTTGTCAATATTGCCTCTATCACTTTATTCGTGCTTTCTACTTGGCCATTTGCCTGTGGGTGATACGGAGTGGTAATTTTGTGCTGAATGTGCTAATTTTTTAATGTTGTAGAGATTTTATTACCTACAAACTGTGGTCCCCCGTCCATCATTATGTCCCTCGGAAGGCCATATCGTACAAATATCTGGAATAGGAAATGAATCACAGAGTCCTCCGTAGCTCTTAGAAGTGCCTCTGCTTCAACCCATTTGGTAACATACTCTGTTGCTACTAGAATATATGTTTTCTGATTTGATGATGGGTTGATCGGACCAGCAAAATCAAGTGCCCAATGCTCAAATGGTTCAATTACTAACTGTGGGTTTAAAGGAATTTTTTTGGACTGTCCAGGGCATCCTGCTCTTTGGCAACTGTCATAGGCTTGAACAAATTTTTTAGCATCTTTAAAGGTTGTGGGCCAGTAATAATATGTTTACAAAACCTTGTGAACAGTCCTGCGATCTGCGAAATGTCTACCACACGGTCCATCATGACAAGCTTTCAGAATTTCAAATATTTCATCTTTGTGGACACATCTTCTGATGTGCATATCTGCCCCTGTATGAAATAGGTAGCCCCCAATCCAAGAAAATCGGGTACTACGTTGCACAATCTATTTTCGTTCATTGGGGGTTAGATGCTTTGGTAATTTGCCTACTGCTAAATAATTTGCAACATCAGCATACCAGGGTGTCTTGACAGTGACAGCAAACAAATGTTCATCTGGGAATTGATCTTCGACTGTTGCTGCGTCCACTGGCTTCAACATTCGTGAGAGAAAATCAGCTACAGGATTTTCTTTCCCAGGTCGATCTTTTATTCTGATGTCAAATTCCTGTAATAAAATCAACCATCTTGTTACGCTACCGTTTGTAATAGGTTTATTTGCTAAATATTTTATGTCAGAGTGATCTATAGGTTAAACAACAGGATATCCAGTGATATAATGCCTAAATTTAATTACAGCATGTATTACAGCTAAAAACTCTTTTTCAGTTACGGTATAGTTCAGCTCAGCAGGAGACAAATTCTTGCTAATATAATAGATTGCATATGGATTTTTGTCTTCTTCCTATCCAAGGACTGCTCCAATAGCTGTGTCTGAAGCATCTGATGAAATTTGAAATGGAAAGTCCCAATTTGGGCCTCTAAGCATTGGGGCTATTGACACAAGCTTTTTCAGATCCTCAAAAGCACGGTCGCATTTATCTGTCCAAACAAAATCAACATTCCCTATCAGTGCGTATAAAGGTGTAGCTATTTGAGAAAAATGTTCTATGAATCTCCTATAATAACTAGAAAATCCAAGAAAAATGCCTACCTCTATCTATGTGGTAGGAGTAGGTATTAACAAAATTATTTGAATTTTGGTCGAATCTACCTATATTCCAGCTTCTGAGATATAATGACTTAGGATGAGCCCTTCGGTCATCATCATATAGCACTTTTCATAGCTCAAGCAGAGCTTGGTGGCGATACATCGTTGCAACACCTTTTCCAATGTGTCTAGTGTTGGCTCAAAATCATCTCTGTATGGTGTGAAATCATCCATATATACTTCGAGCCCTCCATTTATTAAATCTAAAAAGATGCTTAGGATGGCCCTATGAAATGTGGCAAGGGCATTGCATAGGCCAAAGGGTAGGACTTTGTAAGCAAATGTTCCCCAAGGACAGGTAAAAGCAGTTTTATCCTGGTCTTCAGGGGCAATCTGAAATCTGATTGTATCCACTGATGCCATCCAAGAAAGAAAAGAATTTCTTTCCTGCTAATGTGTCTAATACCTGATCAATGAATGGAAGGGGAAAGTGGTCTTTCTGGGGTGCTTTGTTTAATTCTCTATTGGATTTCTTTCTTGGTTAGCATCTGTTTGATTAAATATTAATTAATTCATCTTGAGTTAATTAGTTGGGGAAAATAAAACATGAAGTTTATGTGAAGACATGCAACAGTTTCTCCATTGATTGAGGAATTTATCCCTTAGTTAAGGAGATGAGGATGAGTTGTACTTTGAGTTGTAATTAGTTAGCTCAGTTATCTGAGTTAAGTCTAGTTAGATTACTTCTAATAGTTTGTAGAATTAATTGTGAGTTCAGTTAGTTAATGCTTGCATGCATGTAACTGCTGCTCTCCAGATAACTGAATATTCTCTCATAAATAACTCATGCATGTCAGTTTTGTCAAAGACCCAGTTGAGATCAGAGGAAGGGACAGTGTACTATTAGTTGGAGGAATTTTCCTATATAGGAAACTCATCCATGCAGAAGGAATTATCTCCTTCAGGATTGCACAATTACTTCTGAGCCAAGTGAGCAGTGTGAGGTGGGAATTCACATGTGTGGAAGCACTAGACCCCAGGAAAAACTGCGCAAGGAAATAGGAGGATTGGAGGGCAGAGGAGAAAGTTTGTGAGAGGCCTTTGACTGTCTATGAGAAGTAGAGGGATTTTACTAAGAGTTGGATAGCTTCCGAGCTAAGGTTTTGTGTAATCTGGACTATTTTCCACTTGTATGATAATACAGAGAGCGGGGTTTTTAGCTGAAGCTTTCCCCATAGTATTCTTCTATGTTCATGTGTGATTGCTTTCTCATTCTTAGTTATATGTGTTCTATTTGATCTTGCTCATAATCGATTAAGATTCCACAAGTTTGTTGTAGAAGTAGATCTAGTATTTTGCTTTAGTATATTGCATAATCTGTTGATCTAGAGTGAGAATTTCTACATGGTATCAGAGCAAAGGTGATCAAAGTGAAGAAAAGTATACAAGAAGGGAGAAGTATGAAGTTTAGAGTTCCTAATTATAGAAATCGAGTTCTTATCACATCTCAATTTCATCAATGGCAGTCAACGTTTTGGGGCTTGAGTATGCACTTGATGACAGCTCAAACTATATAGCCTGGAAGGATCGCATGGAAGCGGTATTAGAGATAACAGGTTAAAGGACTTCATTGATCAAGAAGTCCCAAAGCTTGTAGCAACTAGTGCCCAAGAATTGGCGGAATGGAAGAAATGTGTGGCTAGAGCAAGGAGAATCCTCCTCGAGGGAGTTCGAGACCACATTGTCTCAAGCTTCCATGGGAAGGAGAAACCATTTTTGATGTGGAAAACATTGAAAGATATATATTAGAATAGCAACGATCAGAGGAAGTTGGTGCTGAAAGACAAGCTTCGGAAAATCAAGTGTGAAAAGGGTGACACGATTTCTACGTTCTTGAACAAGCTCACCACTTGCAGGGATGAGCTTGGAAGTGTAGGGATCACAACTGTCGATGATGACATGGTGAGTTTTGCACTCCTTGGTCTTCCTAAGAGAGCTACCAAGACTCGGTTAATGGAAGAGAGAAACTGCCAGATTGGGAACGACTTTGGTCGGATCTGATGCAGAAGGAGATAAGAAGAAGCACCAGAGATGGTTCTTCATCCATGGAGGATGAAGAAAACTCCGCCTTAGCAAGTAAGGTAAAGAAATGGAAGGAGAAGGATTCTCATCCCAAATCGAGTTCTTCCCATCGTGGGAAGAAGTTTGACAAATAGAAAGTGCAATGCTTTTATTGTCATGAGGTGGGCAGTTTTGCTACAAATTTTCCACTGAAGAAATCCAAGAAGGGATCCGTGAAAGGATCAGAAGGTGAGGCACTTGCGTCAAAGTTCGAGTGGGATTTCACACTCATCGCATGCATGGTTTCATCCATGATGGGATGTGGTTGGTTTCTTGACAGTGGAGCTTCATTCCACATGACGGGCGATAAGAGTTTGTTTAGTACCTTGGAGGAGAAGGATCTCTAGATACTCATAGAGATGGGTAATGATGAGAAGTATAGTGCCTCAGGAGTAGGCACAATTGTTTTTCAGAGGGAGCATGGAGCTCGCATTACCTTGACCAATGTCAAGTATGTACTAGGACTGAGGAAAAATTTGGTGTCGATCGCGATGCTGGAAGATAGAGGCTATGATGTAGTCTTCAGTAAGGGAAAAGTTTTCCTTCGACACATCACCATGAAACAGGTGAAGCAGATCGGTTCACGAGTCAAGAGCCTATATGCCCTTGAGGTCCAAGATGCATGCAAAGCCTTGAGGAGTAAGGCAACTGTTGGAGACTTGGTGGTTGAGAGGGAGAGTACACTATCTCTCAACATGCAACGTCAGTCGAAGTCTCAGACAATTGTGGAGGAGCCACGATTAGTGAAGCAGATTCAGGAGGTTGTGGAGCAGCCACAATTAGGGAAGCCAAGAGGAGACAAAGTGGAGGCATCCACTCATGTAGAGACCTCCAGTAGGGGGAAATTTAGAGCCAAGTGGGCAGAGGGATAACATACATCCATACCTCCACGTAGGAGGTGGGGCGATGTGGAGTGACAGTCCCAAGAAGGTTGAAATAGGGGCAGGATCCTTGAGGTACCCAACCTCTTTGATTCAACCTTGCTACAGGAACCCCAAAAAGGAGTAGCAGGATTGGCTGAGTGGATAGAGATAGATGCGGATGGAGCGGCAGAGAGAGCTACAGTGCAGGAGTCCCAAGACTATGTAGAGCTAGCAAGCTGCAACAATGTGAGAGGCATAGGAGTGTTGCACCAGTGCAGGATGGCACAGAGAGGTGTGCAACAGTGTGAGATGCATGGATATGTTGCAGTAGCTCAGAGGTCAGAGAGGGAGCACTTGTCAATGGCAGAGGAAGCTTCAGCATCAGAGTTTGTTTCTAACCCAACAGAGAGGTCAGTTGGGAGGTTTTTTTTGTTTCTAGAGTTGCTGGAGCAACCACACTTTGGTAGAAGTGTTGCATGCAGAACATTCCAAATGTTCAGGATTGGGTTCGAGTTGAATTCCTTTCTTGTTGAGAGGGAGTGTTGAAAATGACAACAAGAAATGCTAAAAATAGAAGTGTTAAAAATAACACTGCCATAAATAACAGTTCAGGTAGCAATGTTGGACATAGCAATAAGGAATGAAAAATGGAAGTGCTAAAAATAGCATTGCTATAAATAACATTTTGAGATGGATTCCAATTTTAGTTAGTCCCTGAACTAAAATTGAGAAGTAAAATTCGAATTTGTTCTTAGCAGTTGTTTGATTAAATATTAATTAATTCATCTTGAGTTAATTAGTTGGAGAAAATCAAACATGAAGTCTCTGTGAAGACATGCAACAGTTTCTCCATTGATTGAGGAATTTATCCCTTAGTTAAGGAGATGAGGATGAGTTGTACTTTGAGTTGTAATTACTTAGCTCAGTTATCTGAGTTAAGTCCAGTTAGATTAATTCTAATAGTTTTTAGAAGTAATTGTGAGTTCAGTTAGTTGATGCTTGCATGCATGTAACTGCTGCTCTCCAGATAACTGAATATTCTCTCATAAATAACTCATGCATGTCAGTTCAGTCAGAGACGCAGTTGAGATCAAAGGAAGGGACATTGTACTATCAGTTGGAGGAATTTTCCTATATAGGAAACTCATCCATGCAGAAGGAATTATCTCCTTCAAAATTGCGCAATTACTTCTGAGTCAAGTGAGCAGTGTGAGGTGGGAATTCACATGTGTGGAAGCACTAGACCCCAGGAAAAACTGCGCAAGGAAATAGGAGGCTTGGAGGGCAGAGGAGAAGGCTTGTGAGAAGCCTTTGCCTGTCTATGAGAAGGAGAGGGATTGAACTGAGAGCTGGATAGCTTCCAAGCTAAGGCTTTGTGTAATCTAGACTGTTTTCCACTTGTATGATAATACAAAGAATGGGGTTTTTAGCTGAGGCTTTCCCAAGAGTATTCTTCTGTGTTCATGTGTGATTGCTTTCTCATTCTCAGTTATATGTGTTCTATTTGATCTTGCTCATAATCGAAAAACAAATCTGGTAGTACGAATTTTGGGATCTAGGGGAAATCTCTATGTATTTGTTTTATATTCTTGCCATTGTTTATTTTATGTTTTTAGAATTCATACGTGGGTAATTTATGTACGTGGTTAAAACCTACATATTTACAATAGAGGATCTTGCATGTAGGGAAACATGATGTGTACCAACAATTGAAGCAAAGGTTACAATAACAGTGTGAGGGTGATAGGGATAAGGAGTATCACCTCATGCCAGATGGCTTCGTTAGATTTAGGAATATGATTTATGTGTCATACGATAGTGAGTTGAAGAAGCTTTTCTTGAGAGAGCTACACATCAAGCCATATTAGGGCCACCCAGGATACCAAAAGACTTTGAAAATTGTTAAGAAGTTCTACTATTGGTTAAACTTAAAGAAAGAGGTGTCTAATTTTGTTGATAGTTTTTTTTAGTATCAGAAGGTGAAGGCTGAGTGTAAGCACCCAGTTGGTTTATTACAACTTATTCCAATTGCAAAATGGAAATGGAATATCATTTCCATAGACTTGATTATAGGTTTTTTTAGGACATAAAGACAACATGATTCCATCATGGTTGTGGTTGATAGGTTCAACAACGTAGCTCACTTCATTGCAGTGAAGTATAAAATTCAGTTAGTGAGGTGGCTCAAATATTCATCAAGGAGGTAGTGAGGTTGCATGGAGTTCCCACAAAGATCATATTTGATAGAGATGCCAAATAAACTTCCAAGTTTTGGAAGGAGTTTTTTGTAAGATTGGGGAAATAATTAGATTTTAGTACAACCTATCATTTGCACACATATGGATAGACAAAGAGGGTCAAGAAGATTCTTTAGGATATGCTGAGGATGTATGTCATGCATAAACAGAGGAAGTGGGAGGAGTATGTTCCACTTGTGGATTTTTCTTACAATAATGTGTATTAAGAATCCTTGAAGATGATTCCATTTGAGGCTCTTTATGGGCGAAGTTGTAATACTACTATCAGCTGGAGTGATCTAGTGAAAAGGATGTTTATTAGACCAGATATGTTAGATGATATGGAGTAGGAGATGCAAGTTATTAAGAGTAATTTAAAGGTAGGTCATGATAGAAAAAAGATTTATGTAGATCAACATAGGGCATTGAAGGAGTTTCAGGTTGGGGATCATGTGTATTTTCACATCAAGCCCAAGTGGAGCTCCTTGGGGATTGGAAGTGTGCCAAGTTTTCACCTCTGTATTGTGGGCCTTTTAAGATCCTTGAGAGGATTGGATTAGTGGCCCACAGGCTTGCACTACCTCCAACAGTGAAAGTCCATGATAAATTTCCATGTTTCATTTCTTAGAATATATGTCTAGGATGTTGATCATGTGATTGATTGGTTTGTATTATAGGTGGAGCCAGAGGGAGAGTTCTAGCCAGAACCTCAATGCATCTTGCAACAGAAACAATGCATGCTCTGAAACTGGTAAATAGAGCAAGTTAAAATGCAGTGGAAGCACTTTGGGCCCGATGAAGCTACATGGGAGATGGTTGATCAAATGTGGGCTTTGTATCTTTCCTTGTTTTTTGATTAAGCAAATGTGTTCAATATATCTGATTTTGTTATATGTATGCATATGTGTACTGTAAATACTGTAATGAGTTGTGTTATAAAACTCCTATAAGTAATATGTTGTGAATACTACAACAAGATTTTTTATAAATCTTCAATATGTAGTATGATGGTCATGGTTTTTAAATATTTTGGTATGTTGTAAATGATGCATTGAGTTGTATTATAAAGCTCCATAGACGACATGTTTTGTTTCTTATAATCATCATAGAAAACCGAGGACAGTGTTCTCCCAAGGGGGAGGGGTTTGTAACAACCCCTAGTTGATTTTCCATGTAAATAAAATAAGTCCAATGTGAACGAAGACATATTGCAAGTTGAATGTTGGGAAAACATTATAATGGGCATCACTTGTGGTTTATTAATGGCTATGGAAATTGGCAAAAGCATTGGAAAAGGAAAAAAGACAATAATTGGCATTTAATTATGAGAAATAATAGAAAATAGGAGAAAAGGAAGGTGAAGAGACACAAATATGCATGCAAGGGAAATTAGAGAGAAAATGAAGGAAAATGGAAAAAAGGGAGAGATCAATGATAAAAAGGCATCAGAGAAACAATTACTATCTTTTGGAAAATTTTGGGTTCAACTCTTGTTCATTCTCTCACACACTCTTGCACACTTAAAGCATTCTTGGAACATTCTATCATTCACTTGGATCTGGAGAAAGAAAGCAAAGGACAAACAAGGAATTGGTGGGAAGCAGAAGAGAAGATTGGATCAGTAGCTACAACAAGTTATACTATTATCACCCAAAAAATGTTCGCCTAGCCATTTTTTAGTAAGTGGATCAAAATAATAATAATAATAATAATATCCATTTTTAAGGTCACAGCCAAGCGAGACACCAAATTGGTGTATGAGACCCCCTTGTTTGTGGGACAAGGGACCCACCTCCGCGCAGCGATTTGACTGCTAAGTCTACGAAGGCATACATACTCTACCCCCCTCTGGTTTTGAACCTGTGACCTCTTAGGAGGAAACACATGCTCTTAACCATTAGGCCCACTCAAGCTGTAAGATTAATTTTACCATGGTAAAGTCAACTTTCACCATAGGAAATAATTTAGTAAACCACTATTCTAAACTATTCCTCATTAAAATCCAAAAAAAACAATGAGAGTAATTGAATAAATCATTATTTATTTAATATTCTCTAGAAATAATTATTTGATAATCATTTATTATTACTTTTGACTTAATCACTTTGAAATAATTAAATAAACAATTATTTATTTATTATTCCTTATTTATCCCCTATTTTCCTTATGAGATAATTATTAAACCATTATTTAATAATTATTTATTTCTTAATTCTCACAAAGTGATTAATAAATCATTTTTATTTGTTAATTACTTCAACTACTTTCTAAATAAATATATTTTATCATTTTGAATATATTTTCCCTCTCAAAAAGTATAATAAAATATTCATAATGACTAGATTTTGATTTATTCAATAGTATTTTATTATTTTCTAATTCCCGATTTAGCTCAATACTTTGTTATAAATAGAGGGTTTTTTATTCATTGTTCACCATGACCATTTTCATCGTCAACATTATCATCTCATAGCATTTGACCTCCCACTTAAGTTCAAACCACATTTTTGTTTTTTCTTTCCATTGCAATTCGAGAGAGAGAAGCATGTTGTTGAAGCACAATGACAAGAAAGGAGCCATCCCACAGAGGGGGAACTGTAGACCCATGTTGTAATTTCTCCTCACTAGGTGTATTAATAAAATTATCATTTGATTAAGTCCTTCATTGGGTTATTACACTTTAATTTGTTGTTATTATATGTTTTTGTTTGCAAGATCTATTGTGTTGCAGGATTTTTCTTCATGTTTTATTGTAGATCTGAAGCATAAAAGAAACCATATTTTTTTGTTAGGGTTATAAGTCACCTATAACTTAAGGGATTTTAGTACACTTATCCAAAAATTTTACATTAATAAATGGTGACTCCACTGGTGTAGTAATTTAGAACCTTAGTGACTGTTGTTTCATCTATTTTCAATGTTCTTCAGAATTTTTATTCCTCTCAATTTCTATTTTTAGATCACTTCTATTTTTTGGAAAATTCTTCATTTCTGTTTTGGTTTCACATCTTTTCCCAAGTCACGGGTACTAGTTGAGCAGAAGACAGCACAATCTATGTTAGATCTTCCAAGTGACAGAAGCGGGAATAGAGCACATTTGTTGGCCCTTTATCTGTACCCCCAATGCACTTTTCAGCCCAGAAACTGTGCCCAATGCACTTTTCAAGTTAGTTTCTGCACTGCAATTTTTCAGATTTTTTTTTCTTCAGATTTTTCAATTTTTGCAGAGATTGTTGCTTGTGTGTTGGTAAGGGTTTTTATTCTCTCTTGAGTTGTCTCTAGGCTTGGATCCAATTAGTAGTTTCTCATTGAGGAAGGAAAAATCCCCCTAGGGTTTAGATTACACCTCCATCATTTAGCAAGAGAATTGTTGAGTTGAGGAGTTTAGTGTGCAACATTTTCAGTCATTGTTTTTCAGTGTTTTGTCCACTATTTTGCAGTGATTTGAAGTAGATTTTTAAAAAACTTTGTTCTCTTTAGAATTTTGTTTTACTTTCCCCCTCAGGATCCGCTTGAGTATCCTTGATTTTCCAATTTCTCTTCTTTCCTGTCTTTCTACAACACTTTCACCTCAGTATTTTGTTGGTTTTTTGCTCCGTTTTCTATAGATTTTTTCCTGTAGATCCCAGCCCCTTAGACATTAGATATTTTAGCCATTTTTCTATATTTTAGTTCTCTTTTCTCCTTTGTTTCTCTTGCTTCTTGATTACCTTCTTGGGTAGGGAGTTGTGTACTTGAGTTTGTTATCTGTTTTATTGTTCATTTTCAGTACTCTTTAGAGTTTATACACTTTATTTTCATTTAGAGGTCATTTTTTCTTTGAAAAGATGTGTATTTCTTGAATTATAGTAGCATATCATTATAGTTAGTTTACACTTGGCACCACTGCATTAGGTGTTTTCTTGTTTTTTACACTCTTTTCTCCTATCACCGCCATTTAGCCTCTTAAGTCATCTTTGTCTTGACACCATTGCGCCCCCTAGATGCTCGTCGGGGAGACTTTGTGGCCTTTGCCCCTAGTTTCCTTTAGGACATTTTACTCCTACTCGTCAAGTTAAAATCCATCCTCCTAGTCCTCCTTTGAGTCCCCATACTGACTATAGTTCTTCTAATTTTTCCAGTTCTTCCTTTCATCAATGTCTTCCCAACCCCACACTGCCACCATGTCAGGCACTAATGTGGGTGGTGGAAGCCAAGGTGGAAGGTCCTAACCAAGGTAACCCTGTCGATGAAACCTCTGCGGGTATGGACACTAATCCTCCCTTGCTTCCCCATATGGTTGGCCTAAGCCTCCCTGATTTCAGCCAGCTTATCAACAATCCCCTTCTCCATGATTAGAATTAGCCTCCTATGCCCACCAAACTCTCTTAGGAATTCCTAAATTTGAAGGCAATCCTAGAGAATACCCCACCAATCATGTTCACTCTTTTCACATTTGGTTTTCATCAAATTCAATTACCAAAGACTCCATTCGTCTTTGCCTCTTCCTGCACACCCTAATCGGAGTTGTTGCCAAATGGTATGAAAACAAACCACATGCATCCCGTTCCACCTTTGTGACTCTCGCTAAATATTTTATTTCATATTTCTAGATGCCTCTTCGATATTACACATGTATTGAACTATTGACATCATTTTGTGAAACTTCTACCAATCGCATTTTTGACCCTGTACAAGAATGGTGCAGAAGGAGGAGCATGTGTAGAGCCCCTGAGTTTGAATATTGTCTATATATGGATTTTTTTTTAAGAACTATTTTTGCTCCCATAGGTAAATATGTCTCCTCTCACATCCCTTAGGCTGAGGAAGAATCTCTCTAGAGAGCCTTAAAATATGATCTGATATAGGCTCAGACAGGTTATGTTTACATTGTCCTCGCTGATCCACCTTCGCCTAGTGCTGCTAATGCGACAAGGGAATCTCATGTTGCTGCCAATATTTTTGGATCTCTTTCCCACCCTCAACAATCACCATATCCTCAACCTCCTATGAATTATGGTCAACCCCAGTGAGGACCAATTTCACTTACACCTATCCCCCTCTCGATCCTTCACGTGTTAACTCTTACCAAGGTACAAGCACATAATATGCATATCCCCATTCATGAGTCGATGCTAGGGCCAGTTGTTTCCCAACCTAGTTATCCAAATGTTGTTTTGAATCCTTATTATCCTTATGCACCACCTAGCACTCTAGCCCCACTAGCACCAACACCTCAACCTCCCATGCCTCCACCTCCTCTGCCACAACAACAACCACCTCCATAGAATAAATTTTATGCTCAGTAGAGTAATAGCAACCCCCCTAACCCAAAGAGAAGGAATAAGGGGAAGGGAAATGAGAATAATCAAACTTAAGGTAATCAAGGAAGCCAAGGTCGAAAAACTAGTGCCCCTAAGGGTGACCAACCTAATCCTGCAACCCAGCAATAGGGCAGACAACCCAAGCAGATCAAGGCTCTTATAAGCAATAAGCCTTGTGATTTTTGTGGCATTTTTGGCCATTAAAATCATGAATGTCTCGTTTTACCTGAGATGCGTCATGTATGGGAAGCTCAAACAACCACCTCCAAAGGACTTCAACCCATTGCTACAGCTCCTCCCCCTCTCTCTTCATCACAGCTAGTTGTGCTTATGAATCCTTTCCCTCATCAAGGATATGTGGTTTCCCAACCCACACAAAGTACTACAACCCCTCAACCTTCACAATCTAGAAAAAATAATTACCATATCCTCATGATGGATTCCAAAGAAATCAACCTCCATACTTAGTTGCACCAATATGAAAATCCTCCTAATA
The DNA here is from genome assembly GCA_031772625.1 of Pinus tabuliformis. Lineage (NCBI taxonomy): Eukaryota > Viridiplantae > Streptophyta > Pinopsida > Pinales > Pinaceae > Pinus > Pinus tabuliformis. The sequence goes on from CM062806.1 coordinate 936,849,178, forward strand.
AGTCAGTGACTGACTCCCAACCCAAATGTTCCACTAACCTTTTGTCATCACCAAAAGATACCTTACATATACCTCCACTTAAGGTAGAGGTTCACCCTAAGATCACTAAAGGTCCTTTACGTCGAAATTTTTCTTCTTCTAAAGCCACCCATGCCCATAGTATAGTAGATGACTTGGCACAATCTCCTGCTGTTATATCAATGATGGAATTCCTCCAAATGTGCCCATCCCAACGAAAAGCTCTGTTATCTACTTTGGGTGCTATGGATCCCTTTGATAATAATTTGATTGTCTTTAATGTTGATAAAGAAAAACATCCCCCTTCCTTCATCTGTTGCTTTTCAGATACCATTCTCCATAAAAAATGCCATTGTGCAACGTGTATAATAGATGAAGGTACCTCCACCTATGTGATGGCCACTAGTGTTTGGAAGAAACTTAGTTCCCCTCACCTATCACCGTCCAATATCACTCTTCATGCTTCGAATAGTCACCCCTCACAACCCCTTTGTTTGTATTGCAACTTCCCCATTATTGTTACTAGCAAGACGGTCTTGATTGACATCGAAGTCATTGATGCCCCTTTAGATTAGAACATCTTGTGGTTCCTAGTTACACATATGCCATGTCAGTTGTCACATCCTCTGCCTTTTGCGAGATGTGATTTCCTCTAAATAGAAAGATTGTCACTATTGATCAATTGACTTATTGTGACCCCTAGTCTTAGACCTCTCCTCATTATTTCATTGAAGACTGGCAATAAAAGAACTCCACCCTCACCAATATTTCCCTTGTAGTCTACAAATATTTCATGTTGATTAGGGTTTACTATGTCCCACTGCCTACTCCTTCTGAGCGTAGACCTTCAAGTGTTTGCATGCGTCAAGTTTCATGGGTTGTAGGAAATGACCTGATATGTCTTGCCAGCCACCATCTCCTCCATAACCCACTCCTCAAGACGCAACTTGCCCTTCAGGTACAATTCCTCCAGGCCATTCCCCTCCTATTGGTATTTCTCCCAATCCTTTTCCACTAGGAATAGTTCCCCTAGTTCTTTCCCATCCAGGATCAGTTCGTCCAAGTCATTATCCCTCCCGTCATATACCCTTATTATTCTCGCCACTAGGAATATTTTCTACTCCGGTAATGGCTACGTTGAGTCTTCCTAACATCACTTTGGGGATCCTAGTATGGTACATTGATCCTCCCATAAACGCTCCTCCCGACCAACTCAAATCTTATACAGATTTGACTTTGGTTCAACTTATTGTAACCACTCCTTCCTTTACTTTAGTTACATAATAACCTCAACAGGAATCCACTCCTATTGCAAAAGCATCTAGTGAGGGGGGAAAGCCCAAAAAAAGGGAAACAAACACAAGGCATCCCAAGCAATTCTTACTCCTCCTAAACCTTCAAAGCCTTCTCCTCCATGTTCTTTGTGTGATAATGTTGGATATGCCACCAATAATTTTTCTGAGCTCCCTCATATTAAGAATATGGTCTTTGATACTTTTCCTAGCACTAACATTCCTGAGGTTCATGTTACCTTACCAATTTTCGCCAAGAAGAAAAAAACCTTATGCAAAAATTAACCTTTTTCTTTATGTGATAAGTATGGACATTATTCCCATCACTTCCCCATTTCGAACAATTTTGTGATACCCTTCAAGTTATTTTCAAGTTAGATGTTGGTCGTAGTGATTCCACTTCCCCTCTACCTACGGGTCCTGGCCCCAATGCATCACTAGGACAGGAGGTTTCTCAACCCACCATCATGATCCTCCCTCTTGATGTTGATATAACAGATAGTTCAACCTCTATGCTCTACCTATCGTAATCCTTGGGATGAATATATTCATAATATTTATAAGTTTCCTATTGTGCTTCTTTCGAACCATGTTCAGTCTCAACATCAATAGATGTCACATCCACTAGTCATATGACCAATCTTTCAGATGATGCATATGTGAACCTTATCTCCCACGATAATGATTAGTTCCATTACCCCTTAGTTTGAACCCAAGAATTGAACCACATCTACCTTGTGGTTGTTACATTGCCAGTCAATGTTTGAGTAAGGGGGCATCCACTTTCGAGGGTCTAAAAGAAGCAATTCTCCCCAACCCACCTATTTCATTTGGTAGTGTTGACTCTTGTTCTAGTACTATTCCCCATATAGAAGAACTTCTAGAGTCCCACATCACTCTTGATCATCATGCAAATGATCCACTTAATCATCCCTCCATCTTACCTCCACAACCGAGTCCCTTAGAAATTGTTGTTGTTCAACCCTAGTGTCATCTAGGTGAGCATCAATTCATTATATTCGAATCCACTCTTTGGTATAGTGACACCATGTATGCGAACCTAGAAATTTAGTCCATTTGACTCCTATATGTAGTACTAGATGAGATTGGTAATCCACCATTTCATTTATCTTACCACATCCTTTATATGTTCTTCCCATAAGAACACATCCATAAAACAACAAATGGTGAACCACGTCATCAAAATATGTTTAGAGTCTACTATTATAAATACATTCGATATGTTCATAGCATGCTACATACACCCATACAAAACTGTGGGGCACCCATGCCTACATCTCCTCATCATCCTCTAAAGGATTTTGTGCTAGTAGGGTCAGATAGTTGAATCACTTATTTGAGCACTTGGAATACAATGGCACTCCACAAAGTCATCCAGTTAGGGGCAACATTCCCACCATTGCATACTTGATAAGTCCCCTCCATCATCCTATGTTGAAGGGAAATATGTCATGCTTGGAAGCATGATGGAAACATTGGCCACCTTCTCACTTGATTTACATAAGTCCTAGCCTAGACCCCAACGATATAGGTATGGTCAATTATCTTTTCATTCCTTTGATATTTTGTCCTATATTTTTCTTTGGCAAGCCATATAAAAATCTCATATCGTAGATTCTTGATACCATATCTTCAAATATTCTACTTTATGTGATACCACACTTACCACCTGATCCCCATGTTTGAATTGGTGGGAGGAGATGATCCTAGACCTTCTCTAGTAGTTCATTCTTGTATTCCTTTATTTCCTTAATTCTTCACTAGGAACCATCCTCCCAAGACGCATTAAGCCCATCCTTAGACAAGTAAGGCAACCTACCTAAAAGTCGTAGATCTGGATTCTGGTGGTCAGTTTGTTTGCTATGAGCTTGCCAATATTTAGGGCCTTCTCCTCCTCTCCAAATTCTCAAACAACTCAATGTGAAAATGAATTGGATTTTGGGGTAAGAATCCCTTTTATAGGGAAAATGCTAGATTTTGACCATTATGAGCAAACCATAGCTCTCTTTGATGAACCTTTAGCACCATTGAAAATCTATCATTTAGCTCTATAATGGGTCTCTCTTTATTCTTCATAATTTGAAACCTCACCACGAAGCCATTTTTTGCATGAGGTCTCATTTTGCCACCTATTAAAATTGAATCTCTTCATATGAGTCACTTTTACTCTGGTACTAATTTTCGTTTAAACTTGTTGACTTATGTATCGATCCTCATCGTGAGTAACCATTACTTACTCATGTTTATATGGTCCCCTTTGGGCCTCCCCCATCTAGCATCATCATAGAGTCACCCTTGTTCACAACATCAGAGATGAGTCACCCTTGCATCCATGGGGTCTGTGCAGAGTCCCATTGAGTCCTGTTACAATTTATCATACATCGTTGTGTCAAATTCATCCCATTTGGCTCACATTTCACCTCCAGATATATTGATCTGTCTTTGAAAATCCTTCATCTGAGTAATTGACCATCCCCTCCGGAATTAAGTTAGTCACTTCCAGGTCAACCATGCCTATTATTCTCTAACAAGGAAGTTCAGTAGTGCACCACTCATCTTATTCCTCCATAATAATCCTTTGTGTCAGTCTGTCAGTCACATTACTATATCCCTCATGCCTTTGTTAAGGAATCATCATTGCCTCAACTCTGGCATGCCCTGTTTTCTCGATTTCAACACATCTATTCCAAGAGAGTGGTTTAGAGTGTAGTGTACCTTGGTTCTAGCCTTCATCATTCTTCGGTGAATCAAATCAAGCAAAGAGAATCATCATTACCCTTTTACTTGGTATTTTCTTACATTCTTGACTCCAACTCATTATCGCACAATTGAGATTCGTGCACTTAACGGTCCAGTGAACTAGTAGGTTGTACTAGCATTTCCTCATGAGGGGGTGGCCCTTTAGGTCTCCACCCACATGCCTAGATGATAGCAAATTACAATTCGGCCTTTGATGCATTTCTGTAGATTTTACTTGCTCAGTTTCCACTGCTTGCAGTTCCCACAACATACATGTCTCCTTCAGATATTCCATTCATATCTTTCGAGTCATTTCCTATTCGTCATGGCTTCTTTGGTTGTGATATCCCCCCCTCTTTGCAGCTTGGGGGGCATTATGTCTCATGTGCTCAAATCAACAAATTCTATTATATTCATTCCTAGCCTCTATTTTTCGAGGCACAATATGTATATGGGACTCATTATATCATTGTATCATTTTTTGGCCCAGTTTGTGCCAGCATATTATGTATGTACATTATTTCTCAGACCCACATTGTTGGGAATGACATTATTATTTGTACTCAGTTATCTCGGTGGGTATGGGTATGCCTCCCCCGCCTCATTTGAGATTATGTACTTACCAATCAAAGGATACTTCTATCAACTAAGTAGGTCTCACCCCCTTCATTCTGAGTCCTTCCTTGTCTTGTGTCAACTCTCTCTCTTTGACTCCCCTTCGCTGTATCATGAAAGTGCAACCTACAACGTATTTCAACCATACAATTTTCTCCTCACGCTCTAATTTTGGGGGGGAATATGTTATCACTCAAAAGATGTTCACCTAGCTATTTATTACTAGGTGGATCGAAATACACCATGTAGGATTAATTTTACCATGGTAAAACCCACTTTCACCATAGGAAATAATTTAGTAAACCATTTTTCTAAATTATTTCTCATTAAAATCCAAAAAGCCCTATAAGAATTGAATAAATCATTATTTCTTTAATAATTTCTACAAATAATTATTTGATAATTATTTCTTATAACTTTTGACTTAATCACTTTGGAATAATTAAATAAACAATTATTTATTTATTATCCCTTATTTATCCCCTATTTTCCTTATGAGATAATTTTTAAACCGTTATTTAATAATTATTTCTTTCTTAATTCTCACAAAGTGATTAATAAATCATTTTTATTTGTTAATTACTTCAACAACTTTCTAAATAAATATATTTTACCATTTTGAATATATTTTCCCTCTAAAAAAATATAATAAAATATTCACAATGACTAGATTTTGATTTAGTCAATAATATTTTATTATTTTCTAATTGCTAATTTAGCTCAATATTTTATTATAAATAGAGGTTTTTCTATTATTTCTTCACCATGACCATTTTCATCGTCAACGTTATTGTCTCATAGCATTTAAGCTCCCACTTGAGTTCAAGACACTTTTTTTTTTTTTGCCCATTGCAAGTCGAGAGAGAGAGAAGCATGCTGCTAAAGCACAAGGACAAGAAAGGACCCATCCCACGGAGGGGGAATTGTATATCCATGTTGTGATTTCTCCTCACGATGTGCATTAATAAAATTATCATTTGATTAATTCCTTCATTGGGTTATTGCAGTTTAATTTTCCATTGTTATATGTTTCTGTTTGCACAATATTTTGTGTTGCCGTGTTTTTCTTCAAGTTTTATTGCAGATATGAAGCATAGAAAAAACCATATTTTATTGTTAGGGTTATAAGTCACCTATAACTTAAGGGATTTTTGTACACTTCTCCAAAAACTTTATACTAACAGATACTTTGCAGGGAATAGGTTGCATGTGTGATTTCATTGCTGGTTTTTGCATGCATAATACATGCATGTGGTTTCTTGGTTATGTATTGTCATTGGCTTGGATATTTTCCTGGAGTGACAATAGTTTCAACCTTTCCTTGTAATTTCCTAGATATCCATGATTTAGTGGGTTCCCATTTTTGGATTTCTAATTATTTCTTAGGATCCCTATAGTTGTGTGTTGGGATAGAATCTATGGAGCCCTAGAACAACTTAGGTTACCTAAAAGGATGTGGGTTGAGATCGTAGTTCTTTGAAGCCCTGTAAGAACTTGGGTTTTCTATGATTGTGGATTGAGATATAATCCCTGGAGCCCTGGACGACTTGGGTAGAGACCATTCTGGTTTATGTTAGTGATTTCTGGACCGGTTAGGTGAAATCATTTTGGTTGAGAGTTGAGGTGGTTTGGCCTCAGGAAGCCCTGGATTGGTTTTATTTGGTTTAACCCATATGGTCACACATTCATGCTTGGAATATGGCATGGGGTTGATTGGCTGAAAGAGATATTTCAACCCAATCTATGGTCGGGTGGTACGTGGATGTTCCTAACTTGGTTGGCATTTATACATGTTAATATGAGTAATTTTCCAAATGTGAACTATGAGCACTTGTGTTTATTTTTATGTTGATCTTATGGATGATTTTCCATGGTTTATACTATAGTTATATGTTGGTTATATGCATGGTTATATGATGTATTATAGCTATGGTTCTTGTTCATGATTTGATAAGTTATTGAATGGTTGATGAATGCATGGGCTAACAAGTGTTTTTGAATCTATCTTGAGAAGGCATAGAGCCTTCTTGGTGATTCTCAAATGAAGTTCAGAAGTTTATGATCAGATATGCATTCATGACTTGTAGCTTTCATGTTTACCATGTGTTTGACGAAATTTCTATCTTGTATTAAGCATGTCTAGGACAAGATCTTGATCAAGATTTTATTCTTTAGCATTGCCATCATCATTGTCATGTTTATAGAAGGTTTTGGGCACTTCTAGGTAGTGGCCTAAAGGCTAGCCCTAAAAAAGTGGCACAAATCTCGCAACTGTTGGCACAGAACCAAGGATTTTGGGTCATAACCACATGGAGACAGGCTTATGGGTGCAATTATAGCCTTCCAACTACATGGATGTTGTGTTTTTGGTGGGGTTATAGCCTTCCAACCACATGGATGTTGTGTTTTTGGTGCGGTTATAGCCTTCCAACCACATGAATTTTGTGTTTTTGGTGCGATTATAGCCTTCCAATCACATGGATGTTATGTTATGGGTGTGGTTGGGAAGTCTAGTTGGTGAAAAGGAGTTCTAACTCAGGGATTGGTCACTTGGGGTGGTTGTTAGACTCCTGAGTGATTTGTAGTCTCTAAGGGATGTCATTTTTCTTCCAGTTAGTTGGGCCCACTTCCATAACTGGATCTTGGAGGTCAAGTCATATCATAGTGACACTCATCTCATGTTTACACTAGAGAGATTATAAAAGTGGGTAAATGTGGGGTGAGGTGCTACACCTATATACCAAAAAACCTTAAAAAATGTAAAGTATAAAAACCGTAGATTCTAATCATGAAAAATATGCCATCTTCAAACCCTAACACTTTCATTGTATTCTAGACCTATAAAGAAACTGTAAAACCCTAACATACCTCACATGCAAATACTATGCATTATTAACTAAATCATCATACCTCCTTTTGATTTTTACTTTAAGATTGAACTGCTCCCTCTAAATCAAAGCTTCTTTTAAATTGAAAGTTCTTCCAAGATTTAAATTTCCCTTCGAGGCTCCCTCTGAATCTAGCCACAAACTTTTGACTTCTTCTTTCACAGACAATCTTTAGAATATACCTGCAATTCCTTTTTAGGGAGATCATAAAAAGAAAAGATATAGTCAAGCAATATATATAAAAACAAAGTACTAAGTTAAAGAAAATAATAGTATAAGAAGAGAGATAAAGCACTTATCTTTCAATAATTCCCTTTGTAGTCAATAGTATTTTAAGAGACTATATCAAATGTTGATCATTATCTTTAGGTTCAAATGTCATGACTTCCACCTGGAAGAGTTACAAACTTATCCACACCATTTTCATGTTCAAGTTATCAAGCATATTCTTCTTCTTTCAGACAACCATCTAGTTTACTTTTTTTTTAACGAACTGCCTCTTTTCTTGAAGATCAGACTTCCTTCATGCTATGACTATACCTGCAAACTTCTTATACTCTTACAATGTCATAATTATTATTTCATATATTGGAAAGTATTTTCATGATTCTATTCTTGTAGAGGATCCTTGTGATCCTTATGATGCCCAATTGTTGTTATATGAATAGGTTCAAAACCTTCTATTATTTTTATATGACTGCTTCCAATGCAACTGCTTATATGAATTTGAACTATTTTAATGCCATATAATTCTACCCATGATGTCATGAGACTTAAATAGAAGATATCCTTGGGATCTACAAACATTGGCTTCCTTTCAAGTTATTTTCTATCTCCAACTATCTGGATTCTTAGGACAAATACATCCATATCATTTCATTTTGGACATATCTTGTCTTCCTCAAAATTGATTCTTTTGATGAGGTTCAAGTTTGTCAAACCTCCCTTTCTTCTACTTCTTTCCTTTCGTAGAAAAGGCTTGATACTTTTCATATGTGACTTTTTACTTCTTCATTAGATGATCCTTGATGGATTCAATGAGAATCCTTTTAATCCTCACTTCACTTTTAAAGTACTTTGTCCCTTCTTCCATATTATTCTTGCTTAATTATGCAACTATGCTTGCCAATAGATACATGAAGATGATATTGTTTGATGCCTTCAAGAGGTATCCTTCTTTTTTTTATTATATTCCCAAGGTTCTTGTCACTTCTTAAGCCTACTTTAATGATGCTTCAAAGGTACTTGATATTTCTTCAAACTTACTTCAACGATGGTCCAAATATTCGAGTTTTTCTTCAAATACTTTCTAAAAGGTATTTCAAGCTATAGGTATCCTTCATTAAGATAATGAACTACAATGAAGAGCTTACAATTAAAGAGAGAGAAACTTTCTTCCTTCTACCTTACAAATTATGTCTTACAAATTCCTCAAAATATCTTCCATGTTGCTTCTTTTAAGATGTTCCAGGATTTCTTAAAAATCCTTTTCCCAAGATGATATGATGTAAAAAAGAGACTCTTAAACTAGTAGCCTTCTTTTCATATGAATGATGAGCCTTGTTTCCCTAAAGCCTCTCCTTGTATCCTTCTTGATGTTCTTCCTTATGAATTTCTTGTGTCCTTTCTTATGTCCTTCCAAGATGATTAGAACACATGTCATCTTCTTATATCATCAAGAGTGATATCTAAGCTACCTCTTTCTTCTTCACCTTAGTTTTGATCCCATGTTGAGAAATCTATATGGAAACACTTAGGGTGATTTCTCTTACTTGATAATTTCTTGTGATATTATATTAAATTCTTCTTCTTATTCTTATTATGTTCTCTTTCATCAAACAATTACCAAAACCATAAAATAATGAAGATCACAAAAATAATGAACACAAGATGTAGGCTCTCAGCTAGGGGAAAACCCCTCTCTTAGGGGAAAACATAGTCAAAACTATTCTCTTCTTATATAAGTAGTCTCAAATGAGAAGCAAAAGGCCCAAGACCAAGACCTTCTCCAAGCACCAAATCATCCCTCCAACAAAATACCTTCCAACTAGTCAAAGTCAAACTAAGTCAACAAGGGTCAAACCCTTCCAGAACTACTGCAAACTCAAAATTTCGGCCCCCAACATCAAAATTTCAGACCTGCAATAGTTATACAAATTCATCCCCTCCATCATCTCATAATTTCACGCATATGAGAGAAAATAGTCCAGGAACTAGGTCAGAACTTCGATTTTTCCTTCCTCCTTGCTTCAAATTCTCCCCCCTCTGAATTTCTTAGCTTATTCATTGAATTTCAGACTCTTCTATTGAAAATTGAACTTATTGTGATGAGGTAAGTTAATGAGGTTGAAATAATTTTTGTTTATACCCTTTTCAAGGGGTTGAATAACCTCTTCTAGGTCGACTTGGACTGATAGGGCCAACTTGGTCTTGGAGGTCAATATTGACAATTTTGACTTAAAAATAATTCTTATTTCTTGTTACAAATTTTCCAATAGGGTATTATACATAGGAAAAAGACTCTCTTGACTCATGACACATATATTATTAACTTGAAAAACCCTAGGAGCATGAATAGAATGCTTGAGCTAGATGACCACTTAATTGGAGCATGGAACCCATGCTTGAAAAATAATAATTTTCTTTCTTCTTCTCTTCCTTATTTTGAATGATACATAAGATGAAATGAGTATAATGAAAATTATGAAGAAAAAACATAGTTACATTTTCAATACATAGGATGTGGAAAGGTCAAGTTGAAATTGCAAGGTGGAAGGATTATAACACTTCCTAGTGTTCTGAAAATTCCTGCATTGGCCATAAATCTAATTTTTTTAAGCAAGATGGATGATTCAGGTGTAAAAATAGTGTTCAAGAAAGGTATTGCAATATGGTTTAGGGAGCACTGGTATTGATTCAGGGATTTTGAATTGTAACTCTATACAAGTTGTTGGGTGGCACTATTATTGATGGGTTCAATACTTCCGTGGTTCCTGAAAGTGGAGAAGAAAATCTATTGGTCTCTAAAGAAAAGACTATGATGTGGCATCAAATACTTGGAAGGGCCTTCGAATTCTGCATGGTAATGGTATGGTAGAAGTTACATATAATTTTTATCTCTAATTTGACTTTTATGAACATTGTGTATATGGGAAGAAAAATAGGATGATCTTCCCCTATAGTGCTAAGAGGGTGAAAGGGATATTAGAGCTTGTGCACAGTGATGTGTTTGGACCTATGTCGGTTCCATCACTAGGTAAATCTTTGTAATATGTCTCATTTATAGATAAATTCTTGAGAATACATGGATATATTTTATTGGGAATAAATATGAAGTCTTTGATAGATTTAAATAATTTAAGGCTTTAGTGGAAAACCATATAGAGAATAAGATCAAAACATTAAGGATAGATAATGGTGGAGAGTTCTACAAGAAGGAATTAGAAGAGTTTTATAAAAAGTGTGCTATAGCACGACAAAAGACTACTCCGTCCACACCTGAACATAGTGAAGTTGCAGAAAGAATGAATATGACATTGATGGAAAAGGAATGGTGCATGCTCAGTCTTGCATGGTTAGGCCATGAATTTTGGGTAGAGGCAGTGGATACTACATGTTACTTGTTTAAGATATCACCTTCATCAGCATTAGAGAATAAGACTCCACATGAGGTATGGACTGGTAAGAAACCCTCTCTCACATCTCAAGGTATTTGGCTATGATGCATATGTGCATGTTCTAAAGGAGAAAAGAACCAAGTTGGATAGTAAATATGAAAGGTGCATATTTATTGGGTATAAGGATGGTATACATGGTTATAATATTTGGAACCTAGAAACAAGGAAGCTTGTATACAATTGAGATGTTGTGTTTAGAGAAGAAAAGCATGGTATTGAACATGAAGTCCTACCAAAGGAACTTGAAAAGATAGAGTTTAAACTAAAGGAGGAAGAATCATACTCTAAAGAAGAACAAGAAACAAAAGAGGAAGAACCATAGACTCTAGTTTTGAGGAGATCAATTGGACAGAGAAGGAAGCCAAAGATTTATAGTCCATCTTCTTTCTGTTCAAATTTTTGTTTATCTATTACTGTTGATGATCCTAGAAATGTCAAGGAGGAAGTGGATTCAGAAGATGGAAAACTTTGAAAGGATGCCATGGTTGAGGAAATGGCATCTTTACATAGAAATGAGGCCTGGGATCTAGTGGAGTTGTCGGCTAGAAGGAAACCCATTGGTAGAAAATGGATGTTTAAGAAGAAGATGAATACAAAAGGAAAAGTGGAGAAATACAAAGAATTGTTAGTAGCAAAAGGTTATGCCCAGGTGGCAGGTTTTGAATTTGGTGATATTTTTTCTCATGTTGCCAAGTTAACTTCTATTATATTACTTTTGTGTGTTGTTGTTGCTTTTAATTTTGAGGTAGAACAAATGGATGTGAGTACAACATTTTTTCATGGGGATCTAGAAGAATAAATCTACATGAAGCAACCATAAGGCTTTGCTGTGAAGGGTAATAAAGAACTAGTATGCAGGTTGATAAAGTCTTTGTATGGGTTAAAGAAGTCACTGGGGACGTGGTATCAAAAATATTGATACATATAAATGGAGACTTGGCTTCACAAGGAGAAAATATTACCAATGTGTGTATTTTAAAATAATACGTGACGTGTTATTTATTTTCTTTTGTATGTGGATGATATGCCATTGATTATAAATGATAGAGAAATTATCCAATATGAAAAGATTTAATTATCCTCTAAATCTGACATGAAGGATCTTGGTGTTGCAAACTATATTTTTTTCATTAAAATTGCCTGAGATCAGGAAAAAAAGGAAGCTCTAGGTAAACCAAAGGAATTATTTGAACACAATATTGCATAGGTTAAATATGCAAGATAACAAACTGGTGAAGGGTCCTATTCCTATAGGTGTAAAGTTATCTACTGAATAATGTCCCAAGAGAGAGAAAGAGGAATAGGACATGTCCCACATTTCATATCTGAGTGGATTTGGTAGCCTAATGTATGCAATGGTCTATATTACGCCAGACATTGCACATGGAAAGGGAGTATTGAGCATGTTTCTATCAAAACTAGACAAGGAGCATTATACAATAGTGAAGCGAGTTTTTAGGTATTTGTTTGGTACTAGTGATTATGGTTTGTGTTAGAAAGGAAGACCAGGATTGAAAAAAGTGTGGGACATACATGGCTTTGTTGATGCAGATTAGGTTAGAGATATAGATCATATAAGATATACAAGTGGGTACATGTTTAACCTATTTGGAGGAGAAGTTAGTTGGATGAGAAAGAGAAAGTCTATAGTGGCACTTTCAACTACAGAGGTTGAATACATGGCAACCACTCATGCAAGCAAAGAAGAATTTTGGTTGCAAATATTGTGTTCAAGTATGGGGTTGGTACAACAAGCTATACAGATAGATTGTGATAGAGAAAGTGTAATTTTATTGGTAAAGAACCCCACTTATCATTCAAAGACAAAGAATATTGATGTTCAGTATCACTTTGTGAGGGATATGGTTGAAGAGAAAAAGGTATTGCTAGAAAAGGTTGACACGTTGAAGAATGTTGCAGATGCATTTACAAAGTTTGTGAGCACTAAGATGTTTTATTGGTGTAGAGAAAGAACACGTGTTATAGCCAAGGATGAATCACTATGTACTCCTATAGCCCCCTGTGTGGAAAGAAAACAACGAGTGGTAGAATGTTGGGTATGTGTTATATTCTTTGCACGACTAGTATCAAGTGTTATTACGTTGTGTTGGGTGCAGTGGGGGGAGGAGAGGAGGGGGGTGGTAGCCCCCCTGCTAGGGGTTTTGCAGTGGGGTGGTAGCCTCCCTACATGGGGTCCAGTGCAGTGCCCCGGGATTTTTTTTTTTAAGTGGACCTAATAATGGTTGGGTAGACCCAAGGATGGGGAGTAGGCCTACCCATGGTTTTGTGCATGGTTTTTTGCACATGGTTTTTTGCATGATGGTTTTTTTCCTATGGTATTTTATAGATCAAGTCAATGGAAATATGGTTTTGTTCTAATATAGGGTTAATGGATTAGGATTTATGAATGATTCGACATGAATATAATGTATTATAACATTGAAAGGAATATAATGAAAAATAAATCTAGTTTTCCCAGTTTTGGGTTCCAGGAGAAAATATCTGTGTATATTTTTTATGTTCTCGCTATTGTTTATTTTTTTATTTCAAGAATTCATTTGTAGGTAATTTATATACAGGGTTAAAACCTAAATTTGGTATCATATTTATTTCACCTTCAAGGGGACATCTTTGTTGTTGAGGGGTTTTGCTCGAGCCTATGGTAGACCCTGTTATAGTGGGAGATTTGGAGGAGCAATTCTTGAGGTGAAAGGAGATGGCGAAAAATAGAAAGATAGAGATCAACAAATTTAATGGATAGAGTTTTGAGTTTTGGTAGCTCAATATGGAGGATCTGTTGGTGGAAAAAGATGAATGGATCATTGTAGATCTATGTACAATACCAGCAGGAAAGTCGGTAGAAGTCTGGGAAAATTTATATCGAAGGGTGAAGAGCATAATATGATTGTGTCTATGAGATTTAGCATTATTGAATGTATCAAGGGGAGTTACGACAAATTATTTTTGGGACATGTTAGGGACTTTGTATCAATCTAAGTCTCTGGTGAACAAAATGTTCCTGCGAAAATTTGTATAACCTGAGGATGAAGGATGGAGACTCAGTGACAAAGCATCTAAACGCGTGGTGAGCAATTTTTATCAGTTCATATCAAAATTTCATATGAAGATAAGTGCATCAATATATTTTCTTCTCCACTAGAATTGTAATATTGTCTAGTTGTTGCTATAGGTAGAAATACAACAACCTTGAAGTTTGATGAAATAGTCTCATCCTTGTTGTCAGAGCATATGAGATGGAAAAATATGGAGAGCTAGAATGGAGATGCCTTGATTATAAGAGGATGCTCCCAGAATAGAAATAGAAATAAGTCCTCAAGTGGGAGAACTAAATCTAGAGGGATATCTAAATCTCTAGGAAAATATGTAAAGGTATGCTAGATATGCAGAAAACAAGGGCACTACAAAAAGGATTGTAGATATAAAACTATGGAGAAAGGAAAGCTATCTAATGATGCTCTTTCTACAGAGGAAAAAACCACCTCAAATGAAGGTAGATCATGCGGCACGGTTGATTGACTCAGGTGCATCCTTTCACATAAATCCTCCTAGGGAGTGGTTTTGTGAGTACTAGAAATATGATATTGGTGATGTCTTCCTAGGGAATGAAAAAAAGACTAGAATCATAGGACTTGGAAAACTCAAGTTGGAGTTGCAAGCTAGAAGCACTAGAACAATTCCTAGGGTTCTACACATTCTTTCATTGGCTAGAAATCTAATTTTTTTAAGCAAGATGAATGTTGTAAGTGTAAAAACAATGTTTGAGAAAGATACTTGCTAGATGGTTTGAGGAACACTAGTATTGATGTGGGGAGTTTGGATTGAACTCCATACAAGATGCTAGGTAGCTCTATTATTGATGGGTGCAACAGTTCTATGGTTCCTAAAAGTAGAGTAGAAAATCTAGTGGTATTCCGAGAGAAAATACTATGGTATGATATCAAAGACTTGGACATATTGGAGACAAGAGACTTTGAGTATTGCATGGTAATGGTATGGTAGAAGGTATGTCTAGTTTCTCTTTGGATTTTGATTTCAATGAACATTGTGTAAATGGGAAGAAAAATCAATTGTGTTTCCCCTTTAGTGCTAAGAGAGTGAAATGTATAGTAGAGCTTGTGCATAGTGATGTGTTTGGACCTATGTCAGTTCCATCACTGGCTAAATTTGTATATTATGTATCATTTATAGACGACTGCTCAAGGAATACATGGATATACTTCCTAAGGAATAAATTTGAAGTATTTGACAAATTTAAGGAATTTGAGGCTTTGGTGGAAAATCATAAAGAAAAGAATATCAAGGCAATGAACACAAATAATGGTGGAGAGTTTTACATGAGAATATTTCAAGAGTTTTGTAAGAAGTGTGGTATAGCATGGAAAAATATTACTCTGTACACATCTCAACAGAATGGAGATGCAAGAAGAATGAGTAGGACATTGATGGAAAGGGAAAGGTGCATACTTAGTGGTGCCGGCTTAGGACATCAATTCTAGGCAGAGGCGGTGGCTACTACATGTTACTTGTTTAATAGATCACCTTCATCAGCATTATAGAATAAGACTCCATGTGAGGTATGAACTGGTAAAAGACTCTCTCTCTCACAACTCAAGGTATTTGGATATGAGGCATATATGCAAGTTCTAAAGGAGAAAAGAACCAAGTTGGGTAGTAAATTTGAAACGTGCATCTTTATTAGGTATAAGGATGGTTTAAAGGGTTACGAGCTTTGAACACCATAAACAAGAAAGGTTGTGTACAATCGAGAAGTGGTGTTTAGAGAAGTAAAAGATACTATTAAGTATAAATCCCTACCAAAGGAACCTGAAAAGATAAAGTTTGAATTGAAGGAGGAAGAATACAAATCTACAGAAGGACATCAAATGAAAGAGGTAGAACCAAAAACTCCAGTTTTGAGGAGATCAGTTTGAGAGAGAAGGAAGCCAAAGAGGTATAGTTGATCTGCTTTCTATTCCAATTTTTCTTTATTTATTACTGATGATGATTCCAAAAATATCAGGGAGGCAGTAGATTAAGAGGATGGAAAACTCTGGAAGGATGCCATGGTTAAAGAAATGACATCATTAGAATAAAATGAGGCTTGGGATCTGGTTGAGTTATCGGCTGGAAGGAAACCCATTAGTAGAAAATGGGTGTTTAAGAAGAAGATTAATGTAAAAGGAAATGTGGATAAATACAAAGCTCGGTTAGTAGTGAAAGTTATGACCATGTGTTAGGAATTGACTTTGGTGATAGTTTTTCTCCTGTTTCCATGTTAGCCTCTATTAAATTACTTTTATCTATTGTTGTTTCTTTTGATTTTGAGGTGGAGTAGATGGATGTGAAGACAACATTTCCTCACAAGTATATGGAAGAAGAAATCTACATGAAGAAACTAAAAGGCTTTGTTGTGAAGGGTAAGAAATAACTGATATGCATGTTTAAAACGTCTTTGTATGGGTCAAACCAATCAGAAAGTGTTAGCCTCCTATTGCAATAGGTTTCATATTTCATGATTGACTGTTTTACATGCCAAATATGTCATCTTTTCATGCTGCAAGGTTCCATATTTCCAAGAAGTTCCATTTTGAAGAATCATACCATTTTTGAAGAGTGTTATAGTTAAGGGAAAGCCAAACAGCTTAATCTTGGCTTCCCTATGTTTAAATTGCTTGTTTTAGAAGATAGAGAATGAATATCTGTCCAAACAACTTAAGCTTGGCAGATCAGTAGCTATGTAGAGAAATTGAGGAGCCCAACTGCTTAATCTGGGCCCTTGGAAGAGATAAGGGTAGATTTAGATAGGAGGGCAGTCAAAAGAAAAGAGGATAATCAGGGTCTGCAAGTCTAAGTGCACCCATTCAAAAGGAAGAAAAAATGTTAGGTGTATTAGGCTGGGTAGGTAGTTTGAGGTTGCAGAAGCAAGGTTTTGATCAGTTTTTGTCTTATCAAAGGAGAGCTCAGCTCATCAATGAAAGAAATGTCAAAGCAGTTGTTTGATGGCACAATTTTGGAAGCATGTCTAATTCCCCTCATTCCCCCATAAATCATTCACTAACACCCCTGAAGGACCTTGGGATCTGCCCAATAAATCCTGTTATCACTTCATTTTTGTAAAATACTAAGTCAAGCTTTGACTTTCTTCAATGAAAAGAAGCCACATTTCTTGTGTAAAATCACTCCTCCACATTCCTTTCTATTCTTATGTCTAAGTTTCAGTTCACAAACTTAGCCTCTCCCCTACACTTCACCTCACAAATTCATATTAACTCCTAATTCTATTATGTAGCTCCCTAACTACTTTCCCATCCCTATTGCTACAAAAACTATGTAAAAAACCCCAAAAATATATTTAATATCCCACCTTATAGCATTATAGCTATGTATATATGGTTTTGGGAAATGATAGTCCATCTGGGGCTACTATTAACCCATCCACGTCCTAAACCCTGGGATTAATCTAACCTCTGGTTGGATTAATAACCTATACCTACTCCTCTACTCACCAAAACCCTATAATTTTTCCCCTCCGCAGTCATTTTCCAAATGTTTAATGTTTAATAGTTTTGGTCAAACATTAAATTAATTCATACCCGCATAGCACCCCATAACCCATAAAATCCGCATTTCCAAGGTT
This sequence comes from Pinus tabuliformis, assembly GCA_031772625.1. NCBI lineage: Eukaryota > Viridiplantae > Streptophyta > Pinopsida > Pinales > Pinaceae > Pinus > Pinus tabuliformis. The sequence continues at coordinate 936,867,086 of CM062806.1, forward strand.
TTAGACCCCCCTTCGGCGCGTAATTATTTTAATATATAGCGGGCCCCCGTACATTAACCTGCCGCCAGCTCCGCGCTCCGTCGGCCCTCAGATCCGCCCTCCCAGATCCAACGGCCCAGGTGGATTTCGGGGCGCCCCCGACACACGGGAGTTAGCGTCCGATAACACGGTGGTTTTGCCATCGTACAGAAGACAGGTGTCCCATTTTGATTGTATCGGGCGGGCTCTGACAAATACCGCCCCCGTACAGAAGGCGGTCCGATAAAACCACAAACCGCCTTCGGCCTCTCCACCCCTGACGCTAGCACCACGTCGCCACTCACGTCACCTTCGCGTCAACCCACCGCTGCTCCATGTCACCGCCAGCTCATCTGTCAGCGTCCCTACCCCGCCTTCTGTCCTATGCCACGCCATCTCACTGCCGTACTGCCATGTCATCCTCCACCTGTCCTCCGCTGACGTCACTGCCACATCACCCTGCCGTACCCGGGACCCACCGATGATGTCATGCTGACGTCATCACAGAAAAGGCGTAAAGGGTGAGAATCGCGTCAAAGAATGCCTGAAACGAGAAACAGAGGCATTTTTTGCTGCGCAATTAGCGCTTAGTGCTATTCGCGCATCGCTAAGAAAAATTGTTCAAATTGGAGAGCTTCCTATTGCTCGGCTACCTGCAAAACCCAAAAATTTGCAAGAGGCAACGCTGGAAACAGAGAACTAAAGAAAGGGCAGCAGGCAGAGGGAGTCAAGATATGACTACGACAATTTTATAAGAAGGTCAAGTATGCATACCGAGAGCAGGATAACAAAGCAGTGACTCAGCGAAGCACCAGGGCAGCAGGCCCAAAAAACGCAAATTAAAAGCACCGCCTCAGCCGACTCAGTTGATCCCAAAAGTCTAAATTCTCTGACAGAACGGATAGCTAATACCCTAAATATCTACTGCATCATTTACTCTTTCATCTACTATTCCTCAAGAGGTGGTAAAAAAGTTATGAGTTATTAACTCATCAACTAGATATTTTGTAACTCAATTTTTGTATATATACCGCCCCACAGAACATATTTGGGGTCGGTCGTTGGTTGATAATCCTCATTCTAGACTTGCGCTGTATACTTTGAGAGCTCTATAATCAAAGACTGCTGGAATGCTTTGGATGAAGAACTATCTGTTGTGTTATTTAATGGCCAAAGAGTGACTATGGAATTCCTGTGTTACTACATGGGTCAATAAGTGTTTACTTACCTCTGTTTACAGTTTATATATGTTTACACCACCATTGTGTTACCATCTAAATAGCAAGAAAGAAGAATAGCTTAGGCTTTGCTTGACTGCACTCTATGCTCAATTCTTGTTATTTCTATATGTTTTCTTCAGAAATGGTTATGAATATGCATACTTAAATGATCATGTTTACCCTGTTTCTTTCACATATGACTGTTATTTAGGAATTCTTGACTGCTCCTAGACAGACTTTCATTCACCTTCCCTCTCTGTTAGCTAATGAAAGATTCTTAATTGCCTTTCATCTCTGACCTTCATTCCATCTTTATTCCAGCTTGATATTGTTCTATGTGTAGCTATCCTGCTCCGTATTCCTCTTGTGACCAAGAAAACGCAACAGCAAGCCCTAATCCATGACTCCATGCCCAATGGTTTGAACTTCTCACTCTATGCATCCCAACTCTGCTTGAAAACATCATCCTTCCCACCAAAATCAAAACAAAACTCATGTACACCATAACTAGCCTAAAATCAACCCAAAACAAAGCTAAATTTTAAAGAGAGAGCCCTCTTTGACTACAGGTAGGCTAGGACCTGCAGCCCAAAGATTGGTTTGTGGTTACCTTGGCCGTATCCCTTAAGGAGCCAAGGGACAACCTGAGTGATAACAGAAAGGCTGTGGTATCAAAAATTTGATACATATATATATAGGTACTTGTCTGCACAAGGAACAAAGATGATCATTGCATGTATTTTAAGATAATAAGTGACTGTGTTATTTATTTGGTATTCTATGTGGATTATATGGTGTTGATTGGAAATGACATAGAAATTATCCAGGCTATGAAGACCCAATTGTCCTCTAAATTTGACATAATGGATATTCGACATAATGTGCTATAAAAATATCTCTCAATGTAATAATAAACGTTTTACTTGCCACTAATTGATACCCTTGAAAAGAACAAAAGTCAAATGAGCAGTACTCTGAGAATGGCGGAAAATAAGGTTTTTTCAGGAGTCTTCTATGGGATTGCCCAGTCCGGCCTACTGAGAAACATAGATGCACAAAGCTCGGGATCCAATGGATTACCCAGCAAATCTGCTATCTGCATTATGCACTCGGTTGGACTATTATGGGAGATCTTTACTCATGAACCGATGTACGAGATCATTGCTCCTTATTAGTATCTGCTTGGATATGGGAAAAGCCTTTCCCCTCTGAATCACGCGCTACCATACAGATCAGACACTGTTTTAATGGATCCACACTCACAAAAAGCAGATATGCCCCTCCTCTGGTCAGATCTGTTGATACGCCTTCTTTTAGGCTCCTACTCCGAAGTGAACCCCATAAACGAAAATTTCATTGGATTTATCATTTGCAACAGATCAGACACAAAGGGAAAGGGATCCATTGTGGAGAAACTTTCCCCTACAGTCTTAGTTTCCAACGGGTTACCTGCGCGTTTTATGAATCTGATCCGGACACCACAAGCCTATGTGATTGGTATTGACGAGAACCACTCTGGATCTGGTGATAGGAAACAGTTTCCACACCCCCACGAGGCTAAAAACAAGTGGCCGCACAAAGTAACAGTAGAAAGTGTTGTGACTAGGGTTGATGATGATCTCTCTGGATCAGACGATGAGAAATCCATTCTACCTACTCTCTAGGCAGGAAACAAGAAGGAGGCAGAGTATTTTTGTGATCCCAGGAAGAAAGGCTATGTCGTGCTAGATCGGATGATCCAAGCAGTGGATGGGGATCCGTATCACCTAGATCTATCAGAACCAGCACACTTTACAACAGATCTACCTCTGTCAAGGACAGATCCACTCACCACAGCTCCGGATCTGATACAAATTTTTATTAGAACTCTGCAAGGAAGGTCTATTTGCAAGCGGATTTGGAAGGGAAGGTGGATACAAGAATTAAAGTATGAAATCCAAAGGCATTTAGGCATATCAGCAAGTATGCAAAGATTGATATATGCAGGACAAATTATGCAGGATAATCACACACTACAACACTATGGAATTGCCTCAGATTCAACCATCATCCTCAATCTGCGACTGCGGGGTGGATGCTCTGGAACCAGCTCAAAGGGCACAGGCTCTTTTAAAGATGCGGTCAAAGGGAAGGATGAAGCCCAAACCAAACTAGCACCACCTCCAGAACTACCTAGACCCTACATCGTGGAGAAAAAAATCCCAAATACCAGCCTTGATAGTCTCTCTACCTAAGGTAAATGAGATTTATGCAGAATTCCACACTAAAGCTATTATATGTAGATTTAATGGTTTTTGGCCTAAATCAGATGCTTTACACCAGTGGATTTTTTCTACATGGACAACGAATTGTGATATTCATCTATGTTCCAAGGGGTTTTTTATTGTCAAATTCGACATAGTCAAGGATAAGGAATATGCCCTCAATGAGGGACCATGGTTCTGGGGCAATGCAAGAATTTTCAGGATCCCTTAGACCTCAAGCTTTGATGCCACTACCATGGTGGTTTCTAAAATGCCTGGATGGGTTGGGATGCACAATCTTTCACTACATTTCTGGCATCACAAAGTTTTAGAAGGAATAGGGAATTCACTGGGCAAATTTCTCAAGATTGATGCAGACAGAGTTACAAGAGGCATATTTACCTTTGCCAGAATATGCGTTGAAGTAGACCTTATTCAAGGGTTACCTGACAACATTATACTGATCCACAACAATATGCAATGGACTCAATCGCTAGATTATGAAAACATGGCATTCCAATGTCATGGTTGTCAACAAACATGACACCTTCACAGTGCATGCCCACAAGCTAAAAAAGACTCCAAAAGAAATAAGAAACAATCTCAAAAACCAAAAGGTTGGCAACACACTAAGCCCCGAGCAGAAACAACAAAAGAAGATGAGACAACATAAAATAATGTAGACAATAACAAGATAGAGCACAGCTCCGCATTAACTCAAAGACCCAACATCCCTTCGCAGCACACATCAGGAAAAGAAGTAAGTGGTAGCAAACGAATTCATGGATCAGAAGGATCTGATTCTAAGAAAGAATATTGAACTAATACCAATGAGCATCAAATGTCTATTGTAATTTACCCTACCAACATTGGTGGTTGGCGAAAAGTGGAAAAGAAGAAAGGTAGGAAAGAATAGATTAGTCTTTTATGGATTCTGAGAAATCAGGCCCTGCTATTACTGCATATGCTCATTAGCATCTACAACATGTAATTTTGCTCTTTCTGAATAAAATTACAATTTTTCCATGGGAAAAAAAATGGATCTTCGAGCTACAAACTATATTTTGGGCATGGAAATTAAATGAGCTTGGGAAAATAGGATGCACTGTTTAAGCCAGGGGTAATATGTTGAGAAAATATTGCAGAGGTTTAATATGTAGGATAGCGAATCGGTGAAAGTTCTTATTCTTATAGGTGTAAAGTTATCTATTGAACATTGTTCCAAGACACAAGAAGAGGAAGAGGACATGTCCTATGTTCCGTATTCGAGTGCAGTTGGTAGCTTGATGTATGCAATGGTTTTTACTAGACCATACATTGCACATGCAATGGGAGTATTAAGAAGCTTTCTGTCAAAACCAGGGAAGAAGAATTGGACAACAATGAAGTGGGTTTTTAGGTATATGTGTGGCACCAGAGATTATGGTTTTTGCTACCAAGGAAGACTAGTGTTGGAGGGAGTTTTGTACATATGTTGCTTTGTTGATGAAAATTGGGTTGGAGATCTATATTAGAGAGTATCTACAAGATGTTTAAACTATTTGGAGGAGAAGTTAGTTGGATGAGAAAGAGACAGTCTGTATTGACACTTTCAACTATAGAGGCTAAAATATACATGGAAACCACTCCTCCAATCATGTAAGTAGTTTGGTTGCAAAGATTGTATTTGCGTATGGGGTAGGTCTATAAGGATAGATTGTGACAGTGAAAGTGCAATTGTCTTGGCAAAGAACCTCGTGTATCATTCAAAGACAAAGCATATTGATGTTCAATATCACTTTGTGAAGGATATAGTTGAAAAGAAAAGGATGTTAAAGTGGGTGTAAGAGAAATATATGACTTACCATTACTTCAAAGATTCAATGAGGTGTATTGATTGACCACTTTTTGATCATCAAATTCTGAAATATTTTTCAAATATGAGATTATACTAAATTCAAAAATAAAATATAAAGTCAAAAAGAAAGTATACATAGGTGTAGTCTTTCTTATCTTAAACTCCAAGCTATCTCACCTGATCACATTAACACAGATTTCATTCTCCCTTTATGACGTTTCCCATTTCGATTATCGTTAATTACACTCGGAGATTCATCCAATTTGTAAATATAAGTGATGAGAAAGAAGCTTATGTGGGGTGGGTTGTGGGGTGGGTTAATTAGAATGGGAGATTCATCCAATTTGTAAATGTAAGTGATGAGACATAAGCTTATGTGAGGGTGGGTTACTTAGCGTGGGAGATTCATCCAATTTGTAAATAGTGATGAGACAAAAGCTTATGTAAACGCGGGTAGATATAGACATTGAAGAACTTCAAAATTTTGAATTACCATCCAGGTCACGATGTTTAGAACTTATAAACTACCATCTAAAACAAAATATTTACAAATCCGCTTCGTGGTAAAAGAAAAACATGAAGCCCATTTGGTTCTTAAACTCTCTTCAACATATGGATTTTTTCATCATTAATTAATTTATGTAAAATATTTAAAGAGTATTTTATTAATAGTAATGATGAAATGTCTTTCTTTCTAATACTTAATGTGAAATATTTCAAAACTATTTTATTAATAATGGTAAATTGTCCGCTGAAAAAAGGCAATATATTTTCTACAATTTTTTCATACAAATTATAATTTCAAATATTGATATATATTTATATGAAATAATTTTTTTATTTTTCTCTATCTTTTAATTTTTCAATAAAATATAATTTATTTTGTTTATTTAAAAAAAAAAATTATTATATTATTTAAACCAACTTATAAAACTAAAATAAAAAAATAAATGTATTTACATTTAATTATCTTAATTAAACATTCTACAGATATTAGAATCATTAAGATACCCAACTTCAATCAAATCAAGCTTTTTTAATTTATATGTCAAATGTTATCATGCAAAGAGAAGTCAAAACTTTTGTTTAGTTTAGGTCTATACATGGGGAATGGGGTTTACTTTATCATCGATAGCATTGTAAAAACACATAAATATATTTATTCAAATTAAAATACATAATTTTAAAATAATATATTATTCTTAAATAAAATAATTTTGAGAAAGATATCTTCATTAATAAAGAAAAGTGTTTTTTTAATTTATAGATGGTTGAGATCCTCAACCAAAAGGTGTTATTGGAATTTATGGATAGTTGAGATCTTCAGCCAATTTATGTAAAAAGAAGTATGGAAATTTCAAGTAAAATTTTCTATAAATTTTAAATTTGGGAAGAGTGAATAATTTTTTAAAACAATGATAAACCACACTTGTTGGTTCGAAACACGTCGGCCAAAAAATTCTCTCATGTGATTTCTACCGAAAGACTTTGTTTAATTCTAAAAGTGTCACAACCTTTTTTCAAATCATATAACTATCCCCTTATGTTATGAAAATCCCTCTTGAGTTCACATTTTCCTAATAAAACTTTCAATACACTATAGGAGTGGTATGGTATGAAAAATCTCAATACATAAAAATAAAAAATAAAATTGGTTCAAAATCATTTTTCAATATATTAAAAATTTGAATTATTTCAAAATAAGTAGAAAATTTAAAAAATTAACTCAATATTATTTTAATTAATATTTTACGAGTTCAAAATATTTTGGAATAGTCCAAATTTATTTCCTAATATTTTAAAATTTTGAATTTTCAAAATAATAAAAATATTCTAAAATTTTCCTCTTTTACAGATTCTAAATTACTTCAAGATATCTCTAAAACTATTAACTAACTTGTAAAAAAAATAAAAATAGAAAGTCTGAGATAGTCAAACATCACATCCTATAATGAATCAGTATATCATGAAACTCTCAAACTCATCATAAGATAATTATGAAACCAAATCCAGTGTTTGACCTGCTCAATTCTGTCAAAACCACTGACGCATTACAGCATGGCTGGAGATAGATATAATAGCAAGGACATCGGCTTTGCCTTATTTTCACATCGGCTCCATAATGCTCAATGAAAGATTACCACCTACACAGTGGATAGTAGATGGTGTCCCAAAATAATTCGTTGCTACTACCAACGACTGAGTGTTGGTTGACTATTGGTAGGGTCTTGACGAGAACTAACTGTAGCATGTTCAGCTTGGTTGGGTGTGGGCCAATGCACTCTCCTCATCTACGAAAGAAGGCCTTGTGGGTGAATGAATATGTTGTTGCTCACCTGTCAGCATCAACACCACTTGGAACATTGAAGGCCTCAATGTCGTGATAAAACTTGATAGTGAAAACTATCTTTTCATCCATAATCAAATATCATATTACATATGTACAAGAGTATTGTCTCAAGATAGGAAAACTATCTTAGACATACAATCTGTTGGTTGAGAGAATATATCAACCACACACCAAACTAGGGAAACCACTCCTATAGAATAGGAACAGACTCTTTACATAGAAAGTCACAACTGAGACAAGTAGGAATTAATATTCCAACACACCCCCTTAATGAGTACTTGTCTTGATATCAATTTGCAAAGTCTAGTTGTGGTCAAACATAAAAGAATATGTTGATGTCCATATAAAGGAGCAACCATCCACCGAAATGCATGGGTACTAACTGCTGCAACCGCCAATCTTGTAGGATGTCCTTCACATACATGGTTCTTTCGACCATTATAACTACACACATGTACCTGTACCTGTAAATCTCCCTCCAATATCATAATGGGTTTTATCAAATTACCCATAACCATGCTCTGGGTTTTATCGGATCACCCTCAACCATGCCTCCAAGGGCTCTCAGTCACCAAGGCTAAACATAGCCACCAAGTCTCAACTTCGCCATGAAGGCTCAACACAACCACGAAGGTTCACCACAACTGCTCTGGGCCACAAATCTGCCATTAAGGCACTCCAGCCACTCTAGGCCACAAACTTGCCACTAGGGCACTCCAGCCACTCTGGGCTACAAACATGCCACTAGGGCACTTCAGCTATTAAGGCTCACCAAAGACCCGACTCAACCAGGTCGAGGGTTTTCTCGGCTAACCCTAAACCATGCCAACAGGAATCTCTGTCCCACTTCACTCTTACACGTGGTTTCTGGCTTACCACAAACCGACACTGCAAATACAAAGTGGCTTTTAGATTACCATGAACTATATGTGGATACACATGCCTTACAAGTCTTACAACACAAATCCAACTTTTGGAGTTACCAAGTATATACATTACAAATACCACTACCAAACATCATAGACTTGCTTACTAATAAAATTTGTGACTCATAATACAACATGCTATTGAGTCTATACCAGACACTCACACTAACTCACACAAACATTCAACTAGTTGTCCATCATTCCATATTTTCACTTTCTTTGCACAAAATCAATATTTGTTGCACTTCAACCTTGAACACCGAGCGCCTTTGGTCTCTTCTTTCTATTTCTAATTTAATTGTCCTGGATTCACCTTCATGATTTGTTAGAATAGCTAATTCTAACAAAACCACTCCATTGAGTTAGTTAGCTAAGATCAATGTAAAAAGTTCCAAAACATTTATAAATACCACATTAATTTGTTTCTCATTGGAGTTTTATTTATTTAAATTCTCAATTCTAACAAATTGCACTTTTACATTGAGTTGATCACGCTCAATGTGTTTACCTTCCCAAACTCCAATTCTATCTAGTTGACCCGAAAAGAAAGAAAAAGGAAAGAGACCTCCGGTTGTGTGAGCAAGACACTGTCCAGATCTCTCTGATCTCAACGGCAGATCACCCCATGGATTTTTCCTTATGCCTAGGAAATGTGTTTCCTTCACAATCGACGAGGGCTCCTGCTCACAGGCTCCTATTTCCCGCTTCATTTCCATTGGCTCTCGGCTACGATTTTCTGTTAACCGGAGGATATATGCACAGATTGAATAGTGCAGAATCAGCGTCCTTCTTATCCCTCACATCCTTCCCTCTGAGGCTCTCTTACTCCAAACCTTCAAGCCCATTTTCCAAGGCCATTTATAACCACGGTGAAGATCAGAGTGAATCAGAGCCATTGGCTTTTCTAGATCGACAACAATGCGAGCATTCATTCTGAACCAGACAATTTTTCTCGTGAAGAATCAAAAAGCCTGATCAATTTTTCCAATGACAAAATCGGCTATTTTAAGTCAAAACACCAAACAATCTATCGTTCAAATGCACAAACAAATCTTGAACTGGAGAAGGAAAAAAAACAACACAGAAACTTAAAGATCCAAGAAAATAAAATGCGGCTTCAGCTAAAGGCTGCATATTGCACGATCGAATAAAATAAAAATGCAACACGCCTAAAAGGCCAAAGCAAGGAGGCGGAGGGTTCAAGGATGAACTTCAAACCGCCTCACCTTTGCCACCGTCTTACCCCTCATGTTTCCATCCCTGAGAAGCTCCACCAGAGGAGGGATGGCACCGCAAGCCCTGATTTGTGCCTTGTTTTCATCCACTGCAGATAGACTAAACAGAGCCGCGGTGATGTTTTCCCTGGCAGCCATGTTTCTGCTTCTCAAAAGCTCCACGATGGTCGGACTTCCTCCTTCCTCTGCAATCTGACTCTTATTAGGCATTGATTAAGTATGAATTTATATCAGAGAGTCAACAGTCTCAATGCCCCACACTAGCCATTTATCCGGACTGGGTATCAATGGATGTAGGCACCAATGCTCACACCGACCACTGCTTCTCTGCACAACGCTCTCAAAATTCTCTTAAAACAAGAAATAGACATTATCCACAGTGCACGAGTCACTGGTCAGATTGATACTGTGCACATAAAAAATTCAACACCGTAGCAGATCTCCTCGGTCAGCAAACAGGTCCATACACAGTTTGCACCTCTGTAAAGGTCACCACAAACACATGATGGGTGCCACACCATGCCCGGTTCTACCCTCCATAGGATATAAAAAGATCCTCACTCACAGATCCGTAGGTGTTACATCCACAAATTCACAGATTCGTAGGTGTTACATCCACAAATTCACAGATCCGTTGCTCCACCACTTGGCCTCCCAGCAAACTCCACACTGCCACTGCACCACCGAGAGATCAATCCAACAATCGAATAATGGACCAACATTAACACCCTTTCACTCTACTCTCAACACACATTGTTTTTTATTTCCCTTAGTGCCGGTCCGGCCAAGCCCAGCAGGGGCCAAACCCTCAGGGCTCTGATACCATGCTAAAACTCAATAGTGGAAACTATCTTTTCATCCATTAATCAAATATCATAATACATATATACAGGAGTATTTTCTCAAGATAGGAAAACTATCTTGGACATACAATCTGTTGGTTGAGAGAATATCTCAACCACACACCAAAATAGGAAAACCACTCCTATAGAATAGGAACAAACTCTTTACATAAAAACTCACAACTGAGACAAGTAGGATTTAATATTCCAACATGTTATGTCTGCTTGAGTGCACAAAAGACCAATTTTAATATTTCTAATCTTGTCTTCTCACAAGTAATTGCCCTCCAATGTGGGATCCATAACTTCTAATTCTCTCTCTCTAGGATACAATCTCCACGGTAAGAAATTTTAATTATTTCACATCCTCTGTCGTCACCACCGCCATGAAATTTCAAAATTTGAAGAATCGTAACCGACTGATCACATTGCCTCACCTCCTCAAATCTGAAAGGCCAATTCCGATTGAATTCGAAGGGGAAACATTGCCTAGGAAATTATTGTTTATTTGATGTAACCGACTTAATTCTTGTTATAAATAGAAGGGATCAACGAGGCAGATATCATCCACATGAATTCTTCATTTGTTAATGAAATTATGCAGTTGTAGCTGCGTGCTTGAAGTGTCTGTCTGTCTCTGTTTTTCTCATTTGGTATCAGAGCCAGAAGTAAGTTCCTATCTAGTGTAATTTTGGTATTGTTTTCATCATCCAGTCTTAAGTGCCAAAGAGGTATGGAAGAGATGTAGCTCGTTATTTGCAATACCTGATACTATGTATGAAGAAGAAAGAGTTGAGGTATTCTAAAGTTTACAGCTACAGTCTACCTGACAAGTTAAGTTTTTTTTTTATGTTTTGGTGTATGAGGGAAAGGGAAGTAGTTCCGCCACCATTGTCGTAAGTAGATCGGACTATAATCAGTCCTACTAACCACGTTGTGCGATCATAAGTCGCAACAAATAGTCGCTAAGGGTTTTTGCAACTGCAACTACGGTGAAAGGTCCTCAGTCTTCACTGGTTATAGTCGAAAGTCCACCAACCCCGTATCAGAATCCAAAGCTAGCGTGTAGAGTGTAAAAGATGTGAAGTTGGAATTGTTTAACGTTGTAGATTACTGCATTGAAACCATGCGTTCTAGTGGTATGTTTTTGATGTTATCATTTAAAGGAGGGTTAAGTAATTTGGAGTTAAAAAATATTGTTGCATTTTTTATTTTTATTTTCTCTGGAAGCTATTCTTGCAATTTTTTTTTTTGTGGAAGTTAAGGATTTGAGTGTATGCAGAAGAAAAATAGATTTTTTCTATTTCTTTTAGCACTATTTTATTCAAAAATTTGTTAAAAAGTATTTCGCTGAGTATTGAAGACATTTTTTATATTAGTTTATTTTGAAGGAAGAGACACTAGTACAGTGGAAAATTGTTTTAAAGATTTTAGTTATTTGTAAAAAAATGGCTTCAAATACCAATACTCAGTCAATTCTTATTTTAACTTAGAAAATTTATGATTCCTCTTTTATTTGATTAGAACATTGTTGCGCTTTCATGATATTTTGGGATTTGTTACTGATGGGTATCCTAAGCTTGCCAATGAGGCAACAATGATGGCTCTTACAAATGTTGAACGAACATTGTGAGAGAGAACAGAAAGAAGGACAATAAAGCTTGTGGCCTTACTCAACAAGGCTTGGATAACGTGATACTTTCAAAAGTCTGAAATGCAAAATCTTTGAAGAAGGCATGGAACACTCATGAATCCTGTTATCAAAGTGTAGCGAAAGTAAAGAGTGTCAAGTTGCAGAATTTGAGAAGAGATTTCGAGAATTTGAAAATGGAAGACAGTGAAGCTATGGAGGATTTTTTGACTCAAGTCATGAGTGTTGTTAATTGCAACAATATGGAGAAGACCTCTCAAACAAGAGAGTGATCGAGAAAGTTGTTCGAAGCTTTCCAAAGAAATTTGAAATGATTGATGTATCCATATAAGAGTTCACAGACACGAGTCAAATGAAAATTAAAGAGTTGATTGGTTCACTAATTGCACATGAATCAAGGATGTCAAGATATGATGATAGCACATTGGAGAATGCCTTCAAAACTCAACTTCAATTTCATAGAGGAAGAGGCAGAGGAAGATCGAGTAATAGAAGACGAGGCGGTAGAGTAGCTGATCAAAGACATCCGCAAGATAATTATGAACATGAAGAGAAATCTCAGCAATGTCCTTCTAATTTAAGGGGGAGTTATAATAGAACCTGACATTGAGGAAATAAAAGGTATGATATGTCTAAAGTTCAATGTTATTATTGCAAAAGATATGGCCATTTTGTTACTAAGTGTTTGAAGAGGCAGGCAGATGTTGGTAAGCAATCTGCACACATCTCAGAAGAATTTGAAGACAGTTAGAAGCTAGTGTTTATGACTTGTAACATAACTCAAGAATGTTCGAATGATATTTGGTTTTTAGATAGTGGCTGAAACAATCACATGACTGGAAACAAAGATTTGTTTTCCAATCTAGACACCAGTATTCAGTTTGAAGTCAAGTTGGGTAACGATATTAAGGTATGTGTTAAAGGTAAAGGAATAATTGTTGTTTATACTAGAGATGGTGATAGAAAAACAATTGATGATGTGTATTATGTACCTAGCTTGAAATGCAATTTGTTGAGCATTAGACAATTGATAGAGAAAAGGTATAGAGTGTTCTTCAAGAATAATGTGTGTACTATCATTGACAAATATCCAAGCAAGTAGTTGATAGCAAGAGTAGAAATGACAAAGAATAGGATGTTTCCACTTATAATGAGAAATGAATTGTCTTCCTCCTTGAATGCCTACAAAACTAAGAATTTTGACGAATCGTGGTTATGGAATTTAAGATATGGTCATTTATATTTTGGTTGTCTAGATTTGTTGTAGAAGAAACAGATGGTGAAAGGGTTACCAAGTGTTCAACAGTCAATGAGCTCGTGTGAAAGTTGTATACCTGCAAAGCATCATAGGCATAAATTTGTATCTGGAGTTTCGTACAGGGCGAAAGCTCCATTGGAGATTGTTCACAAAGATTTATGTGGACCAATGCAAACACCTTCTTTGGCTGGTAATGCTTACTTTTTGACTTTTATTGATGACTACAGTGGAAAAACATGGGTTTATCTTCTGAAACAGAAATTTGAAGCGTTTTTTCATTTAAAATATTTAAAGTTATGGTTGAAAAGGAAAGTGGAAAGCATATTAAAATTTTGAGATCAAATAGAGGTGGTGAATATATGCTAACAGATTTCATTGAGTTTTGTCAATCGCATGGAATCAAGAGTCAATTCACTGCATGTTATACTCCATAGAAAAATGGAATAGCTGAAAGGAAGAATCAAGCTATTATGAATATGGCTTGAAGTATGTCGAAGGAAAATAATCTACCAAATAAATATTGGGGGAAGCAATAGCTTGTGCTATTTATATTCTTAACAAAAGTCCAACTAAGAGCGTGAAGGATCGAGCTCCCGAAGAAGCCTGGAATGGTAAGATTTGTCATATATCTCATTTAATAATTTTTTGTTGCGTCGCTTATGCACATGTTCCTAAATAATTGAGAAAGAAGTTAGATGATAGATGCAAGAAATGTATATTTATTAGATATAGTGAGGAGTCTAAAGCATATAGACTTTATAATCCCATCACCAAGAAATATATTATTAGTAGAGATGTTGAGTTCAAGGAAGAAGAAGCTTGGGATGGAAGCATAAATAAATCTGTTGGAGAGACAACTGTATTATCTCATCGAGATGATACTGAAGATGAGCAATAAGTACAAGGTGGACAACCAATTCCATATATACCTGTTCCAAGCACTTCAACAATCCAATCATCAAGTGTAAGTCCATTACAATTCAGAACACTGAGAAATCATGAACATGGCGAAGCATCAAGTTATGGTGGACACCAAACAACAGGATCAGAGGTAAGTAATGATTCTAATCCTACAATAGGTACATTGAAGAATAGAATGAAAGGTCAGAAGACTAGAAGTTTAAAGGAATTGTATGAACAGAATGATGAAATAGATCAAGTTTCAAATTTTTCATTACTTGCATAAGATCCAACAAAATTTTAATGAAGTTGTGAAAGAAAAAGTTTGAATAAAATCCATGGATGAAGAAATTGATGCTATAGAAATAAATAATACTTGGGAACTTGTAGATTTTCCTGAAGGTAAAAATACTATAGGTGTTAAATGGATTTACAAAACTAAAGTGAATTCTTAAGGTGAAATTGAAAAGCATAAAGCAAGAATTGTAGCTCAAGGGTTCAGTCAATAACTTGATATTGATTATAATGAAAAATTTTCACCTGTAGCTAGACTTGACACAATAAGAATTATATTAGCTATTGTTGCACAAAATAAATGGAAAATATATTAGATGGATGTTAAGTCTGAATTTTTAAAATGGTTTTCAAGAAGAGGTTTATGGGAAACAACCTCGTGGATATGAAATTTATGGCTAAGAAGATAAACTTTACAAATTAAAGAAAGAATTATATGGATTGAAACAAGCACCTCGAGTATGGTATAGTAGAATTGATGAATATCTAAATAAAAATGGATTCATTAAGAGTCCAAGTGAGCCAACTTTGTATACAAAAGTAAATGAGGATGGTAAAATTTTGATTGTGTGCCTGTATGTTGATGATTTGATTTTCACTGGAGATTTCTCAATAGATGATTTTAAGACAAGCATGAAATAGAATTTGATTTGAATGGTTTAGGCCTAATGAAATATTTTCTTGGTATTGAAGAAACTCAATCTAAAGATGGTATTTTCATTTGTGAATCTAAGTATGCAAAGGATATATTGAAGAGGTTCATGATGGAAAAATGTAAGTAAGTTGTAACCCAAAATGCAATCGGTACAAAACTTAGTAAGGATGATCAAGGCTTAGATATTGATCCAGCCTTATTCAAACAATTGTTTGGAAGTCTTATATATTTGATTGCAACAAGGCCTTATATAATTTTTGGTGTAAGTTTAATTTCCAGATTCATGGAGTCTCCGAAGAGTACCCATTGGCTAGTTGGAAAAAGGATTTTAAGATATGTTGTTGGAACAAGAAATTATGGTATCCTGTATACATCTGATTCAGATTTTAAACTAACTGGATATACAGATAGTGATTTTGCAGGCAATATTGATGACAGGAAGAGCACATCTGGGTATGTGTTCAATTTTGGTTCAGGTGCAGTTTCATGGGCATCAGTGAAGAAATCCATTGTGACTCTATCATCAGTTGAAGCAGAGTATGTTGCAGCCACAACATCAACATGTCAAACTGTGTGGATGAGAAGAATTTTGAAAGAATTGTTGCATGAACAGAAAGAACCAACTCAAATTTTCTGTGACAAAAAATCTGCTATTGCATTATCAAGAAATCATGTTTTCCATAAGAAGAGTAAACATATTGATACAAGGTATCACTTCATTCGAGAATTCGTAGGCAATAATAAAATACATATGGTGTTATGCATATCAGAAGACCAATTTGAAGACATATTTACAAAACCCTTGGGAAAAGAATTGTTTAAAACTCACAGGGAAAACATAGGGGTATGCATGATGTAATGACATTTTTGTGTAATAGAAAAGTTTTTCTCTTTTTTTGTGAAATAAATAAGAGGGAGAATGTAAGAATAATTATTTCATGTTGTATTCCTCTGTCGTCATCGTCTTGACTCTTCAACTTCCAGAGGTCACCACTGCCTTACCTCATCAAATATTTAACAATCATCACCGCCTCACCGCCTGTAGAAATGAAAGGGCAACACCGCCTTCGAAAATAATATTTTAATTTTTGTAACCAACATGAATTTTTGTATAAATATAGATGTTGAGTTGAGGAATATCAATTCACTCGGTCTTTTGTTTGTGTAATTAAGCATCTGTAACTGTCGTTCACTGTGTTTTTTTGTGATCTTTTCTGTATGTTATTTTGTCATCCATGCCTGCTAATTGACCAATATTGACAGAACGTAAATCATTAGTTCGTAAGAAATCATAATTCTATGGAAATTTTAGTTAATTTCTACTTTAAAAATGAGGTCCGCATGTGCCATATAGCTTCAATGAGAAAATCGATGTCTTGAGGGACATTGTAATACTTCTTTCTTTTGTTGTGTTGGCGGTGTTGGACTCACCAACATGTCAAGGGGATCTCCTCGGTAAGAAGTCCCAATTAGACCTCAAACCTTTTGGTGTAGGAGTCCCAGTAGTGGGTCATAAGGTAATGCCTTGACCACGATGTCACACAGAGGCATGTAAGATAACTCTAACAGTAGCAAGGGTGTGACTGATGTAGAGATTCAAGGAATGTGTACGAGAGGTTCCAACACTTCGAAGGGAGAGGAAGGTGAAGGTGAGTTCCAGGTTGAAAGGGATCAGTCTCGACTCGGCTAGGAACACACCACACAAAGGACATGCACAGCTTCCGCAAGAGCAGTCCACTCGGATGCGACAGTCACAACAACAACGTAAGATAACACAAAAAACACTCACGGATCAGTCCGAGATGAGTGTGACGATTGATATAGCAAGGTTCATGGGAAAGGTATGTTTGATATCAGGCAGAGTAGTTGACACGGACGGTGACAACAATAACAACATATGCAACACATTAACAGGAAGATTCATATAATTTCATACAAATCATTTCATATACAATTACGTAAGTTAAACAACATATATCATTAAGGCAACTGGAACAGTCCAACTACAATAAAAACATATGCATGAAAATGTGTTGGCTCTTCTTATTAGAGAAGTGTAAGTCACAATCATATAATACACTATGTACACCTGCTAGCCCCAACAGTGGAACATTATAGCCACATCTGCCTACTCCTCCAAAGAGCTGTACTAGCTCCATGCAGTGGAGAAGCCAAGACGTGTTACAATACTATCCAAGTCTGCTTCAAGATAGTCTTAGTAGAAGCTTGGCTGACCAAAAGCCTATACAATGAGTTACGAGGGACTATTTATAGCAAAGGGTGGGGTGACCCTTGACATTAGCCTTTGTGGCCTTTGAACTACCCTCATGTCTCTTCACCTACTCTATGACTGTTACATTCACTCTTGACACTTGACTTACAGTTGACATGACTCAACATTACAATGCACATGTACCCATGTGAACAATGGCTTGAACAAGCCAAACTAGACACCACTCTGACTTAGACAACTATAGAAGTCCAACTGCTCGACATCCTCATGCTGATCAATAGTAACATATTGGTGCCAATATTGGTAGTCTCTGATAGTGTCCGTGTGTTCTGGGTACACTATTGGGGCTCTTCTATCCAACTCATCTGAAAGTATGTGCGTCATTGTCCTAAATGTGGCTGGACTAGAAAAATACTTGCGCATGATGTCTGCAATAATAGGCAAGTCTGGACTAGTGGTGACGCGCATCAACTCGTCGAAGTATGAGTCAAGCTCTTGTTGGACCTGCTTCTTGGTCTTCGCCTAGGTGAGAGTCCCAAGTGATGGAATCACATGTGTGTGCACCACAACCTCCATACTCTTGAATACTTATGCATGGGAAGCCTGTATGCTAGTGATGAGTTGTGGTAGGTCTTCATAGTTCTGGGTCTGACTCCGGATACGTGCTTGCAGCTTGACTACATTGGTCTTCATCATATTTGGAAAATGAAGCGAGGCTCCTTTATACTTCATTGTCCATGCTTACATGCTATCAACGACAGCATGTATGTTCTTCAAGATGTGAGCTCTTATCACACATGGATGTTTCCATCTGTGAAGATGAACGACTGCCTGATGCACGGTACCAAACTTGGATTACAATTCTCGCATAATCGTGTCCAAGGACAACACTTCCTCCAATATTGCCTCTTTAGTTCAGCTCAGGCAAACATTTTCACCAAGTCTTCTCCCTGCTTGTCCACCTATAGTTCCTTCTCCATTCGCTCATTCTTAGATATGAGGAAGTGAACACTAGAGATAGTGACTTCGACATACACTCTAGTTGTATCGGCCAAAGCAACTGGGTCCTTGTGCACATCGGTCATGATCACTTGTTCTTCAACTTCCTCAGGGGATGTTCGGTCCTCTAGAGTTGGTACTCTGTCTGGGTGCACAACTCTATGTTGAGATTCACCAAAGGAGTTATCGTGCATCTCTGCTTCCGTCTGACCACCAAGGATCTCAGTGCATCCTTCGTCATTCGAGACTTCCTCATCATCTAGATGCATGGAAGCGAATGATCCGGCCTCTCTATGGTGAGGCATGAGGTTAGTATCCTGTTCCAACTCCTACTACTCCATGTAGACATCCAAATGTTCAAAAGCCTGTTCTATCTCATTAGAAAAGTCTTGCCCCTGCGAGGGTTCACCCTGTTTGCTTGATGCCAGATGTTCAGAAGAATCAACTACTTTTACGGGTGTTGCTTTGTCTGTCTGCACATGATGTGCCCAAGGCTGAATCTGTTGTTGTTGCGCTTCCTTCTCATGTTGGCATAGCTCTTGTCCTTTTTGGAGTTGCTCCCTCAACTCATGCAACTCCTTCTCTGCTTCTTCCATTCTCTTCTGATCCCTATGCCTTCACGCAATTTGCTTGTTGCGGTACTACCTCTTTTGTTGAATAGCCATAGCTGCTTGTTCTACAAGTGGATCTGTTCGAAACTTGCAGCTTTGTTCCTCATACATGCGGTTGACAATCTTTCTCTTCCCTTTGTCGCACGCAAGTATGCTTAGCTCTGTTGCCTCTGTTATTGCTTTTACTGTTGGTGTTCTCTGTGGTGCTGCTTCATGCTGTCGTGCTAACCATTCTATGGTGAAACCAACCTGTTCATTGGGTCTAGAGTGATGGTAACAATACCTCCACGAGTCTTCCTCAGCCCAATGAAATGCCCCATGGATCCAATTTAACTGAACCCTCATGTAGTGATCCTTCACAATGCAGTGTGGGTCATACAGGTTGAAGCTTCAAAGGTCGAACAGATACTTCCTCATTTTTTCATCTTCGACATCCGCTTGCTTGACGCTCTAGATCTCGTATAACCCAATCCACAACGGAAGAGTGGACCAAGGTGGCTTCTTCTTCCGTTGAATCCTAGATGTTAATCTTGCTGAGATATCATACACTACTTCCTGCATGACAAGCACGTCCAAAGAAAACTTTGGTAGAACATATGGAGGCTTCTTCGAACTGAACACTTGGATGAACGTGCCGTCCGATGAGGCATACCAATTTGCAATGCCTAAAAATGCCTGCATCGCTTCTTCTGACATGCAGGGTGGATCCTGTTCGAATATCAACCTGTACACTAGGGTGACAAGATGGTCAGAAAACCATTTGATCAGTCCTCTAAAGCTGCACTCAGAGAATAGCTTGAAATATGAGCTCACAATAGTCTCTGACGGTGATCATGCCCACTCTAAGCCTGAGAACTCATTTCAAGCACATACCACATCTAGAATATAGGCGGACATGTAAATCACTACATGCATGCCTTCGGGTGGCTGTCGAGCCTTTGTGACTTGATCCTTCAGTTGATGAACTAGTATGTCGGACCAATTGCACGGTCTTCCTTCTCTAGCCAGTTGGTCCAGTGCGACCACCCACCTCTGAGGGAAGGTCTCAGTGATCGCTTGGCCACTCATTCGACATGCGAATATGACCAAGTATTGGTATTCCTTCCTCAATATCTTCGTATTATAGATCCGGTTAGGGGTCATCTTGAAACGAGCTGTCTCCTTTACCCAATCCTTCATAATATCTGTGGAGTGGCCTCTCTTGTTGGGCAAGCTAAACGGCAGGGTCATGACAGTCATGGGATCATCCATCTGATGAAGCTCAATGTAGTCTCATGCCCAAAAGGTTGCAAGCTTCATCCCACTAACACTGCTCAAGGTCATCATCTCCAGGTCAGTGTGAGAAACAATCTAGTGAATCATATCTGCACATGGGAATGCGGGGTATCTGCATGCAATCGGTACAGGCCTGACTTATGAATGTTCACATACACCTGACGGTCTTAAAGGTCTTCCCAAAAAGTACTGTGAATGTTTCATTTACCTCTTGCCACTTCAGTTTGATGTCCTTGTCTAGATACAACTTTGTATCTTCATAGATCGACATGTTAAAGGACACTTGTTCAACTATTTTTCCAACTGCAACACCAACAGTGTCCTGGGATCCTGTTCTCTTGGAAGCCATTGAGACAGATGAACACTTGAAAGATCTGGAAACAAGCAGCATGCATGGTAAGAAATATGTCAGTGAAACAAAGAAAATCCAGGGGAGGACACAACACATACCTTGGGAGTTGATGAGCAAGATTGCGTAAATTTCACTAGAAGGCTGAGTGACTTGCTACTAGAACTACGCAAAAGGCAGTATAGACTAACTGGGAGGCTGAATTGGCTACTGGATCTGCAAAATGCGCAATCCTTTTGGGCAGTTGGCTGCTGGGATTGTGTAATGCATGCTTCCAGCTAGGAAAGACTATTGCCCCAAGAACAGATTTGCGCAAATTTTGGGCCAAGCAGCCACTGACCTCCAGAAATGCACAATTCAGTCTAAGAGGCCAGTGCTGGGCCATAATGCACAAATATGGAGTGGAAGGTGAACCTTCCTTCTCTAGATTGTGCAATGCAGCATTGGTGAAAGAAAAGACTGGGCCAAGGTTGGCCTGACTCGTCGACGGGCAACTGAAAGAAAGTAATTCAATGAAATGCATGGTGACACTAAGTGATAGCATAAGTGATAAACAGTGCATGCAAAAAATGGATGGAGTATTGAGCAAACAAATCAACATGCATGTGGGTGAGGTCGTTCACCGGTTGGGTGAATGTCTGTGCAAAATAGTTTCATGCATTTGACAGTAGTGCGATAGCAACGAAAATTGATACAGAGCTAGGAAAAGCTAGAATATATGTAAATGATAGCAAGCATTCAAATAAATCAAGCAAACATCACTCACACAAGCAAATACACAAAAAGCGATAGAAATGCTGAAAAGACAAGTTGAGGCCACTTACCCATGAATAGTTGAGCCGGATGTGTCAAAGAGTCTTGGATGTGTTGTGGGATGTCAGAGCTCCAAGATCGATGTGAATGAATGAGCTTTGATGCGTCGAATAAATAATTTTGGTCTCAAGACGCGCATGCCACAAATCTAGGAAAAAGCGACACTTGGAGGGAAACTTCTAAAACAACTTTTCATGTAACTCCCAACTGCTAAAAATAGCCCCCTGAATCATGGTATGCCTTTTTCATGTTGTCTCTTGATTTTCTAGGAAGATCAATTCATGCATGCATGCAAGTCAAGTTTCCTCAATTCTGAGTGGAACTAGTCAACCGGAGTGTCCATGCATGCCAGTGCTCAACTTCTTGGGAAAAATGTGCATTCCTAACAGTAAGCTAGGCTAGCTGCCCAAGGGGATTGCACAATTTCTTGGCCCAGTAGCTGACTGCTACCCAGATTTTCACAAATCCTAGGTTGAATAGCCTGTTGATGGGAAAATTTGCCCAAAATCGTGCTGGGAGTGTTGGCTGGCAAGATTGTGCAATCCTAGAGCCCAACAGGCTGTAAGAGAGGATTGCACAATTCCCAGAGGGAAGGTTGGTTTCCCTCCAAGAATGTACAATTTACAAGGGGAAGTCACTCAGCATGTAGCTGGACCAAGTCTGGGTAAGCAGCTTGTGGGGGGAATGGATCGACTGTGATCAACAGGCTGCCTTTGTGCGAGGAAAACACTAAAGCTTGAGTACTTGAAGAAGCATCACAAAGTGTTTTGTAAGGTTGGTAGGGGAGGCTCCAAAATAGGCTAAGGCAAAAGTTTGGAGGGTGGTTATAGCTGATACAACACTTGGTGACACACTGGTAGAACTCCAGCTCTCTGAATGGACCTTTTTCGAAAAAAATGAGTCTAACGCCTCCGGAAGTATTGTTCAGTTCTTAGCTCATCATGGCTTCACACTAGCTTGATGTAAGATGTAGCATCTGCCAGACTTTTGGTTGATTGACACACATTCAAAGCCAAGGCAACATAGTTGTTTTGATTGGGGTTGAGGGGTATATAGGTGCACAAGCAGTATAGTCGTCAAAGTCTTAGTTTCATCTCTGGTGTTTCTCCACTACCAACAATCCTGGACAGTACCTTGGTGGAGTCACATAGGAACACAAGCATTTTTCGCTGCCAGCAAGCTTGGTTGGTACCCAGACAGAGTTACTTGCATCACCTCCCTACACAGGAAACCTTTCTCTTCTTTCACCTTATTCATTTCTCATTTTGAATTTTTTGACTTTCCATTTTTTTCCTTTTTCATTTTCACTTGCATAGCACTTATTCATTTTAGAGGTGGAAGAGGGACCCCGAATTATTGAGAGAATAGGAGGTTGTTCCAGCAGAGAAGTAGTTTATTGTATCTCTGACATTCCTGTTAAGGTTTTCCCCCTCACCTTACTCTACTTGACTGAGTTAACAAGGGTTAACCAAAAACAATCGACTAGATAAGGTGACACTAGTTAGCATGCAAGTGTTGTGTTTACACAAAGGTTCACATTGAAGAGTATTTATTTTCCTTCGATGTATCATGGACTAAGAGTAACAAGCTCATCATACAGAGGAAAGATGATAGATAACCATGTAGCGATAACTATACAAACCCTCTTGTACTCTACCCAGCTCGTTTCATGAGTCACACATGGTTTCATGCGAACTAACCTACGAACGAAACAAGCGAACGAACTAACAACAAAGCCAAACAAAAGCAGAAGCAAAAATGAGAGCAAAGCAAGAAAACAAAAAAGAAAACAAAGCATGAAAATAAACAAGCATGCAAGCAAACAATTGAAAGCAAACACTACTCCTACTCCTACACTAATGGTGCATGGGCTTGATCACATGAAGTGATACTTCCAATGCAGCCGTCGGCGCATTGGTAGACCATTATGGTTGAAGGCTTGGTCCGCGAGTAACCCAGTTGTGCGGACCAACATACAAGAAAGATATGATAGTGAAGATAGCCACACTTCGTGTTTCAAAGTTCCCATAGGACATAAGTGAGTGCATGTGCATGACAGATAGTCCATGGACTTATCATGGTGTTGTGTGACACTACATGCAACTTTGAAGCAAAAGCACACTCTTGACTGAGACATGCAAGAAAATGAAAGAAACAAAGATAACTTGTGTCATGAATGAGTGCTTGCAATGTAAGACTCCTCCAATGCATGAGCAATGGGATTGTGTAGTTTGAGTGGAGGAAGTGTGATCTGTGTGTGAGATGGATCTTCAATGCATACAGATGAGTGATGAGGAGCCTTGGGTGATTGAAAAATTTTGTGATCGGAAGTGAGACTAACGCCAAGAGAGCGAGGGCTTGACATAACCATCAGCTCGGGCTGAAGTGCCTCAACAGTCTTGGGTGTATCAACTTCATCATCAGGTAGATCATCATAA
Organism: Pinus tabuliformis; assembly: GCA_031772625.1. Lineage (NCBI taxonomy): Eukaryota > Viridiplantae > Streptophyta > Pinopsida > Pinales > Pinaceae > Pinus > Pinus tabuliformis. The sequence continues at coordinate 936,891,233 of CM062806.1, forward strand.
ACTGGTGGCTTCGAAATATCAACTGTGATAGATTCATGATCGTGATTAAAAAAAAGGATGTAAATGGATCACGACTGCCATGATCAGAAAAATCAATGAATTATTCGACATCCTCATGATCAGATGAATCAAACAGAGGGGCAGATGAAAAGCAAACGAACTCATCCTATGTGTTTTCGAAAAAGACAGATGAAGGATCAAGTGGATGTTTAATGAATAACTAATCCTCTCTATTGTCGAATGATGGACTAGCATCTGGTGAGTCCTACGAGTGATCAACAATGGGTGCATCCGTGGATGAAGATGCACATGCAAAATCATGGATGGTAGGTTCACCAAAGAAGCTAGGAAGGAACAGAGGGGGCTTAGATGGAAGGGAGTCATCCTTCATCGAGTGTTGATGTTCAAGCTCCCATTTATACTCTTCATGAATGATAGCGCATGTTGGTTGTGCAACACCAAATCCATTAGTGGGTTGTTCCTTGTTCACAACCAGTCAAGAGTCTGGAATAAACAAACACAAGACAACATTAGCCGGAGGAACACCTGAGTGCAAAGACGGAGGTCAAAGAAAAGAATGCATATGGGAACTCGAAGGAATTACAACCAACTCTATAGAAAAATTGAGTGGAGTGATGTTGGGAGGGTGTGAAGGGTGAACAGATGTGTGAACATGATCCTCGACATCACTCAGCGATCGTGGAACTGTTGAATGAGAGGGAGGCGGACAGTCCATTGATACAGTGCCTGCTCCCACATGGGATTGGCAGTTCCATCAAAGAAGAAGGTTGAGCGAGGCTTGACATCAAGCTTTCTCTTGGGACGGGAAGATTTCTTAAGACAATATTCGAACCGAACCCAGAGATAAGCGAACTTCATCTGGCTCTTCGAAGATTGAAACTACAAGTCACGTAAGTGCTGCCAAAAATCAATAACGGATTCATGCGGATCCCTCCATTGCTGTAACAGTTTCTGGTCAAGATGGTGTGGATCAAAATGATAGAATGTGTCTTCAATAAGATCATAGAAGTGCTCACATGAGTTCACAATGTCAACCAATAGGATGAGCACCCAACGAAATGGAGATTCGCGAATTGTGAATGAAAGCAACAAATCGGCCTATTCGTTAGTAAACTCATCTTCCTCATAAATCATGGAAAGAAAGTTATGCAAGTTCTCATGCTAAGCCACTTCGCATTCACCATCATACATGTGAGTGGACAAGAGATTGAAAAACTTCCCCGAGATGGAGACATCTTCACGATTAGAAAAACACCTCGGGGGAAGAAGAATGCAAGACTCCATGAAAGATATGCAAAGGTTCAAAACTTGATGCGAGGACACTACTTATCATCAGGCCCTCCTTCTAGTGCCAAAAATTTTGGCGGTGCTAGACCCACTAACATGTCAAGGGGATCTCCCCGATAAGAATTCCTAATTAGACCTCAAACCGTTTGGTGTAAGAGTCCTAGTAGTGGGTCGTAAGGTAATTCCTTGACCGTGATGTCGCATAGAGGCAAGTAAGATAACTATGTTAGTAGCAAGGGTGTGATTGATGCAAAGATTCAAGGAATGTGTACGAGAGGTTCCAACACATCGAAGGGAGAGGAAGGTGAAGGTGAGTTCCAGGTTGAAAGGGATCAGTCGCAACTCGGCTAGGAACACACCACACAAAGGACATGCATAGCTTTCGACGGAGCAGTCCACTCGGATGCGACAATCACAACAACATGGTAAGATAACATGAACAGCACTCACGGATTAGTCTGAGATGAGTGCGATGGTTGATATAGCAAGGTTCATGAGAAAGGTTTGTCTGATGTTCGGCAGAGCAGTTGACACGGACGGTGACAACATTAACAATATATGCAACAAATTAACAAAAATATTTGTGTAATTGCATAAAAATCAGTTCATATACAAGTACGTGAGTTTAACAACATATATCATTACGACAACTGGAACAGTCCAACTATAATAACAACATATGCATGAAAATGTGTTGGCTCTTATTATTAAAGAAGTGTAAGTCAAAATCATACAATACACCATGTAAACCTGCTAGCCCCAACAGTGGAATTTTATAGCCACATCTGCCTACTCCTCCAAAGAAATGTACTAGCTTTGTGTAGTGGAGAAGCCAAGGTGCGTTACAATACTATCCAAGCCTTCTTCAAGATAGTCTTAATAGAAGCTTGGCTGACCAAAAACCTATACAATGAGTTATGAGGTACTATTTATATCAAAGGGTGGGGTGACCCTTGAAATTCCCCTTTGTGACTGCTGAACTACCCTCATGACTCTTCACCTACTCTATGACTGTTACATTCACTCTTGACACTTGACTTACACTTGACATGACTCAACATTACAATGCACATGTACCCATGTGAACAATGGCTTGAACAAGCCAAACTAGACACCACTCTGACTTAGACAACTATAGAAGTCCAATTGCTCGACATCCTCATGCTGATCAACAATAACATATTGGTGCCAAGATTGGTAGTCTCTGATAGTGTCTGTGTGTTCTGCTATGACATCCATCTAGAACCTGAACCTTGCCTCCATGGCATCTAGGTACACTGCTTGGGCTCCTCTGTCCAACTCATCTGAAAGTATGTGCATCATTGTCCTCAATGTGGCTGGACCAGCAACATACTTGCGCATGATGTCTGCATTGATAGGCAAGTCTGGACTGGTGGCGACGCGCATCAACTCGTCGAAGTATGAGTCAAGCTCCTGTTGGACCTGCTTCTTGGTCTTCGCTTGGGTGAGAGTCCCAAGTGATGGAATCGCATGTGTGTGCACCACAACCTCCATGCTCTTGAATACTCATGCATGGGAAGCTTGTATGCTAGTGATGAGTTGCGGTAGGTCTTCATAGTTCTGGATCTGACTCTGGATACATGCTTGCAGCTTGACCGCATTGGCCTTCATCATCTTTGGAAAATGAAGCAGGGATCCTTTACACTTCATCGTCCATGCTTGCATGCTATCAACAAAAGCATGTATGTTCTTCAAGATGTGAGCTCTTCTCACACATGGATGTTGCCATCTGTGAAGATGAACAACTGCTTGATGCACGGTACCGAACTTGGAGTACAATGCTCGCATAATTGTGTCCAAGGACAACACTTCCTCTAGTATTTCCTTCTTCAGTTCAGCTCGGGCGAACATTGTCACCAAGTCTCCTCCCTTCTTGGCCACCTGTAGTTCCTTCGCCATTCACTCATTCTCAGCTATGAGGAAGCGAACACTAGAGCTAGTGGCTTCGACATACACTCTAGTTGCATCGGCCAAAGCAGCTGGGTCCTTGTGCACATCGGTCACGATCACTTGTTCTTCAACTTGCGTAGGGGATGTTTAGTACTTCAGAGTTGGTACTCTGTCCGGGTGCACAACTCTATATTGAGATTCATCAAAGGAGTTGCCGCGCATATCTACTTCTGACTGACCACCAAGGATCTTAGTTCATCCTTGGTCATTCGAGACTTGCTCATCATCTAGATGCATGGAAGCAGATGAGATAACCTTTCTATGGTGAGGCATGAGGTCAGTATCCTGTTCCAACTCTCGCTGCTCCATGTCTGCATCCAACTGTTCAAAATCCTTTTCTATCTCATGAGAAAAGTCTTGCCCCTGTGAGGGCTCACCTTGTTCACTTGATGCCAACTATTCAGAAGAATCAACTACTTGTACGAGAGCTTCCTCGCCTATCTGCAATTGATGTGCTTCCTGCTGAATCTGTTGTTGTTGTGCTTCCTTCTCATGTTGGTGTAGCTCTTGTCCTTTCCGGAGTTGCTACCTCAACTCATGAAAATCCTTCTCTACTTCCTCCATTCTCTTCTGATCCCTCTGCCTTCGCATGAATCGCTTGTTACGTTGTTGCCTCTTCTATTGAATAGTCATAGCTGATTGTTCTACAAGTGGATCTGCTCGAAACTTGTAGCTTTGTTCCTCCTCCATGCGGTCGACAATCTTTCTCTTCCCTTTTTCATGCACAAGTATGCTTGGCTCTGCTGCCTCTGCTATCGTTGCTACTGCTAGTGTTCTCCATGGTGCTGCTTCATGCTCCCATGCTAACCATTCTATGGTGAAACTAACCTGTTCATTGGGTTAGGAGTGATGGTAACAATACCTCCACGAGTCTTCCTTAGCCTAATGAAATGACCCATGGATCCAATTGAACTCAACTCTCAAGTAGCGATCCTTCATAATGCAATGTGGGTCATATGGGTTGAAGCTTTAGAGGTCGAACAGATACTTCCTCATTTGTTCAACTTCGACATCCGCTTGCTTGATGCTCCAGATCTCGTATAACTGAATCCGCAACAGAATAGTGGGCCAAGGTGCCTTCTTCTTCCACTGCAGCCTAGCTATTAATCCTGCTGAGATATGATACGATACTTCCTGCATGACAAGCACGTCAAAAAAAAACTTTGGCAAAACATTCATAGGCTTCTCCGCACTGAACACTCGGATGAACGTGTTGTCCAGTGAGGCACACCAACATGCAATGCCTAACAATGCCTTCATCACTTCTTTTGACATGCAGGGTGGATCCTGTTCGAGTATCAACTTGTACACTGGGGTGACAAGATGGTCAGATATATGTTTGATCACTCCTCTAAAGCTGCACTCATAGAATAGCTTGAAATATGTGCTCACAACAATCTCTACCGGTGACCATGCCCACTTTAAGCCCAAGAACTCATGTCGGGCACAAACCGCATCTAGAAAGTAGTTAGACATGTAAATCTCTACATGAATGCCTTCGAGTGACTGTCGAGCCTTCGTGACTTGCTCCTTCAGTTGATGAGCCAGTATGTCGGACCAGTTGCACAGTCTTCCTTCTCTAGCCAGTTGGTCCAGCGCGACCACCCAACTCAGGCGAAAGGTCTTAGTGCTCGCTTTTCCACTCAATCGACATGTGAATATGACCAAGTATTGGTATGCCTTCCTCAATATCTTCGTCTTATAGATCCGGTTAGGGGTCATCTTGAAACGAGCTGGCTCCTTTACCCAATCCTTCAGAATATCTCTAGAGTGGCCTCTGTTGTTGGGCAAGCTGAATGGAGGGGTCATGATAGTCATGGGCTCATCCATCTAATACATCTCATCATAGTCTCATGCCTAGAAGGTTGCAAGATTCGTCCCACTGACACTGCTCAAGGTCATCGTCTCAGGGTCAGTGTGAGAGACGATCCAATGAATCATATCCACACATGGGAACATAGGGTATCTGCATGAAATCCGATATAGGCCAGACTTATGAATGTTCACGTGCACTTGACGGTCTTCAAGGTCTTCCTCAGAAGTACCTATGAATGTTTCATTCACCTCTTGCCACTTCTGTTTGAAGTCCTTGTCTAGATATAGCTTTGTATCTTCGTAGATCGGCATGTTAGAGGACACATATTCAACTGTTGTTCTAACTGCAACACTATCAGTGTCCTGGGGTCATGTTCTCTTGGAAACCATTGAGATAGATGAACACATGAAAGATTTTGAAACAAGTAACATGCATGGAAAGAAATATGTCAGTGAAAACAGAGCAAATCCGGGGAAGGACACAACACATACCTGGGGAGCTAATGAGAAAGATTGCACAAATTTCACTGGGAGGTTGAGTGACTGACTTCCAGAACTATGCAAAAGGAAGTATGGATAGACTGGGAGGCTAAACTGGCTATTGGATCTACAAAATGAGCTATCTAGTTGGGGAGTTGGCTGTTGGGATTACGCAATTTGCAATTCCAGCTGAGAAAGATTGTTGGCCTAGGGACAAATTTGTGAAAATTTTGGGCCAAGCAGCCACTAACCTCCAGAAATTCCCAATTCAGTCTAGGAGGCCAATGTTGGGCCAGAATGCGCAAATATGGAGGGAAGGTGAACCTTCCTTCTCTAGATTGCGCAATGCAGCCTTGGTGAAGGGAGAGACCGGGCCAAGGTTGGCCCGACTTGTCGACGGGCAACTGAAAGCAAGTCAATGAAACGAATAGAGACACCAAGTGATAGCAGAAGTGATAAATATTTCGTGCAAAACATGACTGGAAGATTGAGCAAACAAATCAACATGCATGTGGGTGAGGTTGTTCTCCAGTTGGCGAACATCCGTGCAAAATAGTTTCATCCATGTGACAACAGTGAGATAGCAACGAAAATTGAAATAGATCTAGGATGATCTAGAATATATGTAAACGAAAGCATGTGTTCAAATAAATCAAGTAAACATCACTCACACAAGCGAATACACAAGGCGTGACAGAAATGCTGAAAAAGACAAGTTGAGGCCACTTACCCATGAATAGCTGAGCCGGATGTGTCGAAGAGTCCTAGATATGCTGTGGGATGTTAGAGGTCCAAGATCGATGTGAATGAATGAGCTCAGATGTGTCGAATAAATAATTTTGTTCTCAAAACGCGCATGACACAAATCTAGGAAAAAGTGACACTAGGGAAACTTCTAAAACAACTTTTCATGTAACCCCTGACTTCTAAAAATAGCTTCCTGAATCATGGGATGCCTTTTCCATGTTGTCTCTTGCTATTCCGGGAAGATCAAGTCATGCATGCATGCAAGTCAAGTTTCCTCGGATCCGGGTGGAACTGGTCAATCGGACTGTCCATGCATGTTGTTGCTCAACTGCTTGGGAAAAATGTGCATTCCTGATTGTAAGCTGGACTGACTGCCCAAGGGGATTGCGCATTTTATGGGCCCATCAGTTTATTGCTGCCCAGATTTGCATAAATCCTGGGCTGAACAACCCGTTGATGGGAAAAATTGCACAAATCCTACTGGGAGGGTCGGCTGGCACGAATGCGCAATCCTCGAGCCCAGCAAGATGTCAGAGAGGATTTTGCAATTCCTGGAGGGAAGGCTGGGGACCCTCCAGGAATGCACAATTTTCAAAGGGAAGTTGCTCAGTCTACAGTTGGACCAAGTTCGGGTAAGCAACCTGTGAGGGGAATGGATCAATAGTGACCGAAAGGTTTCCTTTGTGCAAGGAAAACACTGAAGCTTGGGTACTTGGCGAAGGAAAACAAAGTACTGTGTAAGGTTGGTAGGGGAGGCTCCAAAAAAAGCTAAGGAAAAATTTTGGAGGGTGGTTGTAGCCACTACAACATGTTGATAATATCGAGTGGAAGCACTCCAAAGTTGAATACATATGTTTTCTCGGTCAAGTTTCCGCATAAAGTGTACTCAGGCACAATATAACCACTACACAATCAAATCTTCATCTCTTAACCCTTTTAAAATTATATGATCCTTTCTCATATATCTGAACCCTCTTCAAATTATATGATCCTTTCTCATATATCTGAGTTGCAGTAGGTTCATATCCTCTAATTTATTGAATAAAGTTTGGGACATCAAGAGATTGAACTGAATGGAGAATTCTTACAAAGTTCCTGCAACTATAGTGCTAACATGGCTTTCATCTTCTGCAAATAGTTTCACTAACCCAAAGTCTACTATTTTGGGTCGGTATTTATTGTCTAGTAAAACATTGTTTGCTTTGATATCTCTGTGGATGATTCGATCAGAATCCCCATGAAGATATGCAAGCTCACACACAGTTCCAACAACGATTTCATACCTCTCTCTCCCTCTCTCTCCATTTAAGTAAATGGCATTTTGTTTTTTTTCCAGTGTGAAAAAAACACTAGTATTATGGCGTTTTGTTGTATCTACAATTATTGCATCACAGGAAACAAAAATTAGCATCTAAAACTTAGGAAGCTACGTGCACAAACTAAAACAATTCTAGGATTGAAGCAGAGATTAAGAAGTGAAAGAGAAAGTGATAACAAATCGAATATAATCTTGTCGAGACTACTGTCATGGAGGTATTCGTAAACTAGCAGCCTTTCTGATCTTTCATCAGAGAAACCAAGCAATCTCACCATATTCATGTACTGAACACGAGATATGATATTTACCGCATTCAGAAATTTATTATTTCCTTGCATTGAACCTATACTCAACCATTTAATTGCAACCTCTCTACCGTCAGGTAGAACCCCCTGAAGATCAAAGAAATTCAAAAATATTTTATGTTCTCCATTATAACTGACTTGATCCTACTACCTACTAGTATTTTAGGCCCTTACCTTGAAGACAGATCCAAACCCTCCTTCACCAAGTTTGTTTTTTGCTTTAAATTACGGGTAGCCTGCCTTAGAGTATCGTAGTTGAATACAACTTCTCCTTCCTCGCCTGCGAAAGAAATTAGCTAATGAAATAGACATAGTTCACCACATACAACCTAATAAGGTGCACATTGAATGATTGAGAAATTTTGGATTCTGTGGTTCAAGAAATCCATTATGAAAAAAAATGACATAGGCCTATGGTTGCAATTAACCCAACCGAAGCAGCCACCGCTCCTAGAGTTATCCCAAGAACACTTACGTTTTTTGCCTTTTGCTAATTTTTACACAGATCCTCACCATTAAATGTACAAAACTAGTTTATTCTAATCATGGTCAAATATGTGAAGGATGGGGATAGGAGGATTTGTTTCATCTGCCAGTTTGCATTAAATTGGGCCTCATGTTTAATTTCACCAAAATGTACAAAACATCATTGTAGAATGTAAACTCTATGTGAAGGAACATACCGGAAGATGGAGGCGGAGTCAATAAAAAAGTTATAAATCTCGTAAGGCAGCTCGCAGCCCATACTATAGAATTGTGCTCCAAATGATCCATTTGGGCATCTGTTTGACTGATTAAATGTTATATTTGAGGGATCAGATAAGCAAGACTGGAAGCTTGCTTGGGATAGATCTCTCTAACACTGGGCTAAGTCGACGATTCGTCAAGAAGGTGAATAATTCGATTGAAATTCATGTGCAGTAGAAAGGTTGGGACTCACGACTATTTCGGTAATATTTGAGATCACGTTTAAAACAGCAGAGTCTACATTTCAGACCGGCCAACACTCTGCGTGTTGAATTGTAATTGTAAAAATAATGATTGTCATAACGTAAGTTGAATGAATCCAATAGTACCATTTTTAAAATTCTGAAGTATCGTGGATGCACATTGTTGACATAAAGAGGACCTCTTGCACTGGAGAATCCCATAAACAGAACTGTTTTTTTTTTCCACAATATTTAATCCAATCGCAGAAATTGTTGCTGCTATTTTGCTGGTATTCAATCTAGTCGCCGAAACATCGAGCACCAAAAATTCCAAAACATGATTTAGATGAAGTTGGAAGACGCTACCATTTGTAGCTATTCCCACAACTCTCCCCATTAAAAACAAATTGACCAACTAAAAGGCGCAAACACGTACATAGAGTGAAGGTGAGTAGCATGCTTCTGATTAATTGTTTAATCTTCATCCCCATCACAGCACAGGGCATGAGCTTAACTCTCTTTGATGCTGCTCCTATATACCTGGGCCTTGCAAAGTTTTGAATGAATGGCGCTGCTTGTATCTTCTCAGGCCCGACAAAGTTAAGCGAACTTGACTTTTTATCATGGTTTTATATTTTTCCCGAGTTCAAATTGAATTTTTACAATTATGTTTTATTATACCTGCAATAGACATGGTATTACTCAGTTTTGCCTTTGATTATCTATTATTTTTCTTTTACCAAAAATCTATATTATTTTTCCCGAGTTCAAATTGAATTTTTACAATTATGTTTTATTATACCTGCAATAGGCATGGTATTACTCAGTTTTGCCTTTGATTACCTATTAATTTTTTTTTACCAAAAATCTATATTACCTCTTAATAATTTAAGATTCAGAATATTTTTTTGTTATTATTTAAATTCATTTATTTGTAATATGACTGGTTGAAGTATTATTATGGTTGTTTAGTAACTTCAATTTCTATTAGTAACTATTTTTTTGTTTTTAGTTTTATTTCTTTTCTATTTAATTTTTTGATTTTATTTTTTGATTTTTCTATTATTTCCATTTTCATGAATTATAGTTTTTTCTCCATAATTTTAAAGAGCAAAATATAATTTAAAAAAATAGTAATTTTTTTTAAGATGTCAAATTTTAAAAAGGAAAAATAATTTTAAAAAATTCCAAATATTTTTTTTAGTTTCCTTACTTTTTAATTTGACTTCTACTTTTTTTTGTCTTTTTTTATTTTTATTTTTTTCAATTCCAATTAAATTTATCATATTTTTTCCTTGTTTACACATAGCTTTTATAATTAATAACTATTATCATAATTAGTTATAAGTTTTTAGAATCTTGTGATGATTTCTTTCCTAATTTTATTAAGAAAGTCTTATTGACGCATAGTTATCTTGTGAGCATTTTTTCTTAACTTTGTTGAATTTGTTTTATTGAAGCATAGTTTTTATAATTTGTGCCTCCAAATATATCAAAAATTCAAGAAATTGATTTTATAACAAGAAATTGAATTCAAAAATTCAAGAAATTAATCTTTTTGAATTCAAGAAGTTTTTTTTTTTTTAATTCTTTTTGTGTGTCTGTGATTGATGTCTATTATTTTCGCAAGTCAGAGGATTTGAAACTCCAGCTCGGATATTATCACGATACCACTTTGAAGTTCAATATTATGTTTTGGTTTGTTAAAATTGTTTTGTCTTCTTTCTTTGAATCAAAGATAGAAGCTTGGTCTCAGTTACCATGCAAAAAGTTAATGTGTGAATTTTGTTAAAGTGGTTTAATCTACTGCAACTTTATTACTAGTTTTATTCAAAGTGAATTTCAAATTTAATCAATTTAGTACTCGATCACAAATCATAAGCAAAAGTACAATATTTAGAATTTTTTGAAAAGGTCTAATTATTTATTTTAATATTTAAAATTTAAAGTTAATGTGTGAATTTTGTTAAAGTGGTTTAATCTAGTGCAACTTTATTACTAGTTTTATTCAGAGTGAATTTCAAATATAATCAATTTAGTACTAGATCACAAATCATAAACAAACGTATAATATCTAGAATTTTTTGAAAAGGTCTAATGATATATTTTATTTATTTTAATATTTAAAAATTTTAAATGATTTTTTTCACTTTCACAATACATATGTTTTAGGAACTAGTTATTTTGATTAAAAACTAAGTGTTCTGATATCCATTTATAATTACTAGTGATTTAATTTATATAAATTTATAATTTAGTTGTTAAATTAATAGTAAAACAAATATTATTACGAATTATTCATAAATATTAATTAACATGTCTTTACAATATAATTTAAAAAATAATTTAATACTAAATCACAAATTATAGATAATCTCAACTCAATTGTAATCTACAAAAGAAAGAGATCTCAATTGATTGATAACAACAAAAGTTTTATATCATATCCCCATGCCTTCACTGCCACAAACACACTTGCATTCAACTTTTATATCAATCATTTTCAATTCCCATGATTTTTGTAGGAGAAAATCGGTTATGAAAAATAGGTTTCTTGGAATTGACATCTCATTTGAGTTGCATGTAAGTTTTTCCATATCAATTTGAACCAAACACTACCAAAAAAACGAAATTATAAAGCTTCATTACAACCAATGAGGTAGGGCGCTCATAAAAAAACAACACTTTAGCACAACATTTTCACTTGCATTTCTATTTTTTATGAAGTATTTAATTGATCATATCACACATTGTCAGCATTTCATATTCCAATTAGCTATATTTAAATTGAGCGGCAACTATTCCATAGCACTTGTTTTATTTAAATTTTTATTTGAGTAAAAATTTGAGAAAACTGGTATAAATTATAAAATATTAATATTAAATTGTAAAATTCCAATATAATAAAGGGTGCAAATTTTAAAATTTCAACATAATAAAGGGTGATTAGGTGAGAGTTTTTTTTATTTTGATATGATGCCAGCAAAATATGATATCAACACACACTAAAAGGGAATTGTGGTTTCTATTATATTTGATGCATTGCATTTATTTATTAATTTTATCAATCACAGTGCCAAACTAGCACAAGATTAAACATAATTTGAATATTGCAAGTGATATAGGGAGATAGATATAATTTTCATATTATTAGTGGTATAGGGAGGTAGAGGAGGATTCAATAGGAAAATTCTATGGGATCAAAGAAAAAAATGACCATTCTAGCAATGAGATCAATGAAAATTTCCTTTTCCTCTAAAGAGTGTAGCAACTCTAGCTTTTTACTTGCAACACTAATAGCCTTATATTCTCAAGTTAATGTCCAACTTGTTTTTATACGTTTAAACTAGGATTTAGCAACCTAAGCACTCTAAATTTATGTTATTGGTTTGATTTCCCTTCAACCAAATTACTAGCAATTTATTTTTATTTATGTAATTCCCATTTGACTTAATGAAAAATAATTAATTTTTAAAAAAAATAACATTTAAAATTTACAATTTTAATAATAAATTAATAATATTATATAAATTAAATAATTAGTATACACTAATAAACATTAAAACATCCCTTCAAAATACAACTCAATATAATATTACATAAAAATAATGTAATAATTTAAATAATAATTCAATAAAATTAATAAACATTAAACAATTATTTTATTTATAATAAAATTTAATATAATAATTAGATAAAATTAATGTAATAATTTAATAATTTAATTCCATTTTTTAAATTTAACTTCCTTATTAATCACATCATCAATATTTATTAATAGAAATTTCAAACCCTTTGTGCGGTTAGTGTAAAAATTCAAATTTATAAGTCTCCTTTCTTTATTTTTTGGGAAAGAAAGCCATTAAAAAGTAGACGAAAAAATAATATCATAAAAATCCTTCAAAACCCTAGGAATCGTGATTAAATATGAAATTTTTTGAAAGATAGTCTACATGTCGGATGTTTGGAAGGCGTGGAATGGATCCTATACATGTAATACTAGGCTTTATACACTCACAAGCGCATTCACATTCAGATTCAAAACCCTAGGCATCCTCATTAAATAAAAGGTAGTTTAGCTTTTAGGTTTTTCGAAGGCGGGGAATGGGCTCTATACATGTAATAGAATATAAACATCGACTTGTATTGATTGCATTATTATTTTAGGATTATTATTAGCATTTGCACCACATGTTGTAAACTAAACGCTGTAAGGCAATGGCCTAAGAAACAATAGCATAGAAGAAAGAAGTCAACATTTTTTGCAATTTTTTTTGTTTCTTTTTATCATATGTTATGTTTCAAGGAGACTGGGAATTTACATTTTGATTAACTGTACTGGGGAATTTGACCCAGTAACTAATATTTCTACAATGGGTCAACAACTGCTAACTCATGTATAACGAGTCTACAAGTTCTCAAAATAGTAGTGTATTTTGTAATTTTACAAAATGATAGAATACATCTACAATGGGTCAACAACTGCTAATCTCAAAATAGTAGTGTATTTTGTAATTTTACAAAATGATAGAATACATCTACAATGGGTCAACAACTGCTAACTCATGTCGGGAGTCTACAAGTTCTCAAAATAGTAGTGTATTTTGTAATTTTACAAAATGATAGAATACATGATATATGCAGCAAATCTCTTTTGAAATAAAGTGTGTCTACAAGTTCTCAAAACAGTGATGTATTTTGTAATTTTACAAAATGACAGAATACATGATACATGCAGCAAATCTATTTTGAAATAAATAATAAACAATATCATTAAGTTTCAATTTTTGTTCATATAGAAAGAATCACCCATCCATGATATATGCAACACATCTCTTTTGAAATAAAGTGTGTCTACAAGTTCTCAAAACAGTAATGTATTTTGTAATTTTACAAAATGACAGAATACATGATACATGCAGCAAATCTATTTTGAAATAAAGAATAAACAATATCAATAAGTTTCAATTTCTGTTCATATAGAAAGAATCACCAATCATGAGGAAAAACCCACAGGCATACAACCTTGAGTAAACTATTGTGAGCCTTTTACACACTTGTCAAATGTAACAAAAAAATGTAACCAAAAAAACTGAGCAATTTCAAAAAAAAAATACCTGTAGAGAATTTCTCATAGTAAAATTAAAGGGAATACATTTTACTATGCGTAACTTTACAAAATCTAGTATATATGCTGAGAATAACTTATTTCATAGTGATAAGTGAAATCTCTTAAACACTCCTTTCTGGCCTGGGTTGTCGCAAAATCCTTCGGGTCGATGTGACCAAAGGAAGAGTTGCAAGACTTAGAAGGTCAAAATTAATACAAAGCAACTCAATACTGAAACCCTTAAATCGACAGTCGTTTAATAAAGGGCCAAACCCTGGAGTAGAGTGAAACACTCACAATCTAAAGAGGTGGAACATCTGCCAAAGGCCATATGTGAAAGCTGCAAATCTGCAGAAGGCTGCGAATCTTAGATATTGATATGAGATGAGAGATGAGCAGTAACCCAGAAGAATGTATACCATAACCTAATAACTACTAGACATAATCGGTTATGATGCAAGGGGTGCCAGATCTAGATGCAGGAAACGCGGCCCTCCTTTTGTAGCAAATAAGGTATTCACTCATCGTCTAACAATGGATCTGAAGATCAAGATTAGGACAAAAACAATAAAAATAGAAATAAGAGAGATACTTATCAACCCAATAATTATTTACTTATAAAACCTATATAACAATAATTTCTCAATACAAATTAAATTAACATGCCTTGATATTTAAAACAAAAATCCTAACATTTAAAACCAAGAAAAATATAAAATAATTTGTATGTTTTAATATGGAAATAGAAAACACATAAAAATTGCAAAAAAATGGAAAAGGAGAAATTGAAAAGAAAATGGAATTTATTTAACTTGAAATTAACATAATAATTATTTATATAGAAAATTTATATTTCGGTGTATATATATATATATATATATATATATATATATATATATGAATAAATAAACATTTATATCGGAATATTTATTAAAATTGAAAGCATAAATTTTCATAATCTTAATCCCATAAAATTTAAGAAACATCGTTTATAATTTAAGTTATATTTTTATTAGCTATTTTTCTATAATTTAACACAAAAAAAATGAATATAAATTTTCTTGGCAAGCAAACTTTTCAAAAATAAAATAAAAAATATAATATATGTTTTAACGTATATCTATATATATCACTTAATAATTTTTATAATTGTTGAACTGAGCCTTCTGTGATCCATATTAAGTTTATCAGAAAAGTCTTTTTGGCGTAAATCACATGATAGAACATTATATCTATATATATCACTTAATAATTTTTATAATTGTTGAACTGAGCGTTCTGTGATCCATATTAAGTTTATGAGAAAAGTGTGATCCATATTAAGTTTATGAGAAAAGTCTTTTTGGCGTAAATCACATGATAGAACATTTGTCGACACGGTTAGTGTGGCTCATCCTCATGACAAGTTGAAGAACCGGATCAAGGCTGCATATTAAACAAGGCTCGCAGATCATCCAACGGCTAGTCAAACCTAGTCGTTGGATGATCTGCTAGCCCTATTTAATATGCAACGTTGATCTAGTTCTTCAACTTGTCCTGACGAAGAACCGGATCAAGGCTACATATTAAACAAGGCTAGCAGATCATCCAATGACTACTCAAACCTAGTCGTTGGATGATCTGCTAGCCCTATTTAATATGCAGCCTTGATCTAGTTCTTCAACTTGTCCTGACGATGAGCCACACTCGTTGGTTGAAACACAAATGTTCTATCATGTGATTTACGCCCAAAAGACTTTTCTCATAAATTTTTAAAATCTTAATTTCATGAAATATATATAGATATAATTGTTTTATATACAAATTTACCACCAAAAAACAAAAAACAAAAAAATTTAATATAAAAAATATCACAATCTTCACGAAAATAAAACTTCATATAAAAAGTATCACAATCTTCGAGCAAGAAATTATAGTTCTATTCTATTTTTTACATTTAGTTTATTTTTCAACCGATTTCATGTGCATGGTGAAGGAAGAAAATGGATATTTTCTTCATATTCTTTTATATCAACCAATACAAATAAAATATTCAATTCTTCACTTATTAGTCCCTGCCATCTGGCATCCGGCAGGGACTATAGTAATCGATATGACCCCTACTTAGCATTACTTCACCCCTTTCCTTCTCTGTTATACGGCGGTTAGATCAAGGTTAGATCAAAGTTTCAAGGCTGTCTGCCCTCCCCGCCAGGATGCCGAAGGACTGCCATCTTATTTGGCCTCTTCCCGAGGCGGGAGAGGCCAAAGCTTAGGCTATTTCGGAAATAGGCGTGTATGTTTCGCTGTGACCGTCAGCGGTCTGAGTTTTAATGTTAACATTAATTCCAATCCATTATTTCGTATTCTGCAGGGGTATGCTAAAGTTTCGTAAGATTTGGTGTTAAGCTGCAGGTGTCCGATGCGGGCAGGTGTCACGGCCACTGCATGTACTGCCCACATGGCCACTGCATGTTTCGTTCCTTTCTGCTTATGATGTTTGTTATTCTGGCTGATTTTCGCTTAGAGCTCTCTGAGCTCGCTCGGTTAAGGTTCGATTGCAGGCACATCTCTCCTATTTTGTGGCAGGTTACCTACCAGAACTCAGTCAATATCCAAGCTCAGGTAATTCTCGTCCACGTTCTTTTTTGGTGTTATATTCGCAACACTCTGCATTCTTTTTTGGTTCTTTATCATGATCATGCGGCCCTTATGGCATATGAATTTCAGACAGTTAATTTGCTAAGGATACACGATATATTTTGTACTTAGCTGACCTGAGGCAATTTCGCAGACTTTAATGCCATGAATTGCCTTTTGCTAGTGCTTATGCTGCAGCTCGCTCGGTTAAGGTTCGATTGCAGGCACATCTCTCCTATTTTGTGGTAGGTTACCTACCAGAACTCAGTCAATATCCAAGCTCAGGTAATTCTCGTCCACGTTCTTTTTTGGTGTTATATTCGCAACACTCTGCATTCTTTTTTGGTTCTTTATCATGATCATGCGGCCCTTATGGCATATGAATTTCAGACAGTTAATTTGCTAAGGATACACGATATATTTTGTACTTAGCTGACCTGAGGCAATTTCGCAGACTTTAATGCCATGAATTGCCTTTTGCTAGTGCTTATGCTGCCACCGTTGTGGCTCTTTTTTCTGTAAAAAAAGCCCTGTTTGTGCATACATGAGCTTACTATTGAAAATAAATAAATAAAAGCAGACAAAAGACTACGGTGATCTATTACGCATTTGCTATGACCAAGCGGGGCGCCATGGCAGCCATTACTTACATGACTTGCGCAGGTTCTTTCTTAAAATCCCTATTATCCTTACGATTCTGACTGTAAAATAATAAATTCAACAGTTCTGTATGTGCCAATCTCAATGATAGTTTCAACGCTAGTTATCTCTCTACATATTTTAATAATTTTTCCTATATTGATGTTAATATTTCCTACTGTGTATAACTGGTTGAATCACAATTACAATACTCACCGCAATGTCATAAATTGATGCAGTTAACCTGGAGTCAGAAGTAGCCCTGCCAAAGCCTACTAAGGATTTCTGAGTCGTCACTCCAGAAAATAAGCTATCAAACCATGCATGAGGTTCTTCTCCTCCTCTGGTGTGAACTGATACAACTACAGTGCTATTCATCAATGCAACTTCAAGTTTTTTGGGATCAACTGGCTTGACAGAACCATCATCCATAATCTCAGGGAATTGATCACAATTCTGCTGGGTGGTTCTCAGAAGGGCTGCAAGCTTATGTACATTGACGTCCAGTGGATTGGTGCTCACATGGATTGGAGGAAGCGTTACTCTTCTGGAAGATGGCTGGATGCCTTCGGCCCTTACAATTGTATTCCTTGGGTTTAGTATTCTCAGAGGAGATGATACCCAGCTTCTATATTTGTTCAATTCATACGTTTTAGCGGCAGAAACCGGTGCTGAAATGTGATATGGTTACCTCTTGCTTAACCATGAAATGGCTAGGCTGACGAATCTTCTTCCGTCTCCTTCAAGGGAAATACAGGATTCCATACAAGATTATTTTCTCACCTTCAATGAGATTTTGTATCACAATGTTGTAAACCAGGAAGCTTAAAATCTGCTCACGAATCTTCTTCCGTCTCCTTCAAGGGAAATACAGGATTCCATACAAGATTATTTTCTCACCTTCAATGAGATTTTGTATCACAATGTTGTAAACCAGGAAGCTTAAAATCTGCGTCGAGGCTAAACCATATTTTCTCATCGTCTTCACAAGAATGAAATGCTTCTGCCATTTAAATGTATTATTATATGAGGCTTTGTTGTGAGTCGTATCTTTGCAGCTTTATGTTGACGTGCCTTCGGACTTTCAGACAAGACTCAAAGCGTCGTATGCGGGTATCAAGCCTCTCTTCTTCAAAGGGGTAACTACAGAGTTCAGTGCCACGAAATCCTTCACAAGTTGACAAATCTCAGCTCAGAAGCATACACCATTTGGTAGACATGCAGGTTGTGGTTCAGCATGAGCGATACGTGGCTGTGTTTATCATGAAAAAACAATCATGTGGGTGCCTTATTGCTTTGACACTAGCACAGGACGGTGGGACCTTCTTTTGTGACGTGGCGTCTCTTGCCTTGCGTGATGTGGCTGGATTCAAGAAGTGCCTTATCCAAACTAGACCCAGAGACCTCACAGCGAACCCCAGATTGAAACTGTCCGTTCAACCCAGTTGACCTAACGCACTGGGTAAGGTATGACATCTGTTTATGTACCGAGATGTTAAATTATATGTCTATAGGTCTCCTTTTATAGCACGTCAGGTTTCTTTTTTAATATGAAGGGTTTGAAGCGCAAATACGTATGTAATGCCATAATAGCATAACTAGATATGGTTTACTGGTGCTCTATGTGGTTTGGGGAGTTTAACGTGCAAATTAAGAAAAAACAGATCTGTTTTCTTTACCCAGCAAAAAGTCATAATCAGTGCTGAAAAAATGGGGAAAATGTCTTGTTTTCTTCTCTGTTCTACATAACATACAGCATGCGAGTTTTTTCCTTGGCTAAATAGCAATAATATTAGTCCAGTGCACAAACCCTGTCATCACAGAGAAAATCAATATAAACAACTCATGAAAAATACTCTTATCGTCAAGATCTCTGAAGTAGATAATGAAATATCCCCAAGCATGAAGAAAAATTGTAAAGTCCTCAGTGCTGTAAAGTTTTATCCACCATTCCAGTACATCTGCAAACAAGCAAATACAGTTGAACTTGTAGATCACAGTGTCTTCTTTTTAATCCTTCGAAGCTTTGATAAGTTTCTCTTTGCTCTAAGACAAAACTGGATCTTCCTTGTAGTCTTGCAATATTAGTCACTGCTTTTTTTAAAATTGCAGCCTCTCTTTTTGAGTTTGAGAGCTAGACACAGAATCATACAATATTACTGTGTACTCTGTTTTATTCAACTAGTAGTTGGTCAGATGTTTATGATCATTTTGGAAGAAAATCTGCTCACAGATCTTCATACAGATGACAGTGGCAAGCTTAGCAGAAATGAGTTACTTGAAAAATCTTATGTTCCAGCAGTTGGATGTGAATAAAGATGGTAAAGTTAGCAAATCAGACCTGCGGTCTTTAGAAGCCAATGAAACAGTTGAAAAATCTTCTCAGCAGGAAGTCTCTTTTAACATTCGGTAAGAAAAGGAAAAGGCTCATTCACAGCTGTAGAATTTTGAACACTTTGAACATTGTGGCTGAGATAGTAGATACTAGTTTGCTAAATTCCATGGGTAAGGTTCTCCAGTCTATCCACTGCCGAGACAAATAGCATTGTGCATTTTTTGGAAGCTGCCAGTTCTCACAGAAAATGAAAATGCTGCTTGTTTGGCTGAGAAAATTGCAGAACAGTTCAAAGGTCAATCTTGTAATAATGCTAGTTGTAATAATGCTACTAGTGGCAATGAACCTCAATTTTCAAACTATTCGCAATTACCATAGCTATGACACATCACGTATTATGCAGGCTCGACTTAGTGCAGGGACTCGCTGCATCGCAGTCTCCCTTGTTCTTTTTATAAGTATATTTTCTCGAAATTGTAAATTGTGGGTTATTTATAACTTATTGTAAACATTTATAATCTGCAATCAAATGATTAGTCTTCAATGGTTGCAAAATTGCTTAACGTAATAAGTGAATGAGTAATTATGAGTAGTGAATATTTCACATGTATCTCGCTGAAAGACCTTATATATAAATTAATAGTATACAAGTTGCTTAACTTAGAAAAATAAGAATTACAAACAGTATATAGGATTTCTGTTTCAAGTGTTTCATATAATGTATTATGAGATAAGTGGCGATATGTCTACCAGCTGTATGACTCAGGTTGGTCATAAGCGATAATATTTTTTTCTCACAGATGCATCATCATCACGAGATCCATTAAAAGGCCGCAGGAGATCATTTTCAGGATTCATGGTGTCATCCTCAAAGGGTGATCGGTAATCAGGATAAGTTTATGGCGTAACAGATGGGTGTGTTAAACTTTTCCACTTTTGTTATATATGTATTTATATCTATATATATATAACATTCATCAGTGTAGAATAATATACTTAAAAATATTCAAACTAGGAGGCTATAACATTCATCAGTGTAGAATAATATACTTAAAAATATTCAAACTAGGCCTCCTGATACAAGATCCCTTAAATTACAAACAAATCAAATTTACCATGCTGCAACAGAATCTTGTTGGGCTTCATGCATGAATATAGTTATTAGAGATAATATGACTATTTGCTTTTGTCAACCACATGTTTTGTAAGTAATGTTTCAATCATTATTTTTGGTTGATCTAGAATGATAACTAGTTTGTCTTGCCGTCTTCCTGCAGCGCCATAGACAAATTGAACAATTCAAAATCTAGAATGTAAATGGTTGTTTTCGGGCTCATGTTGGATCTTGCCATTGATGGAGATTTGTTAGGCGCATAGAGATACAAAAGAAAATCGATCAAGCATTTGAACACTAAGAAAGCAAAACCAAGCGTAAGGGCCAGGTAGAAAGGTTTCTGGTTTGCTTTTCCTCTTCGCACGGTCGACCTCTGATGGAAAGATGACAGCGGTAAATGTAAGAAGCCTCGCCTCGAAGAAAACCTATAAGCATGTGAACTCAGTAGATTAGATGGCCTTTGCTGTCGATTGTAGTTCGTTGAAGTCTGAAGATTAGCAACAAAAATATTTTCAAGAAACAGGGGAATCGAGGGTTTTTTTCAAAAAAAACAAAACCTGGCTTCTAGCTGCCTTCCTATATTATACCTCCAAATGAGGCGGGTTTCCGAATTTTTGGGCCTTGCAACCCTGCCCGTAGCCTTTCTGACAATCTCCAACGTTGGTCGAATTGGAATGATAACTGGTTTGTCTTGTCGTCTTCCTGCATCCCCACAGACAAGTTGAACAAATGCGAGGAAGATGCTCCAACATTGGCCAATTTGGAATGGTAATTGGTTTTTCCTGCCTTCTTCCTTCTAGCTGCCTTCCTGTATTATACCTTCAAATGAGGCGGGTTTCTGAATTTATGGGCCTTGCAACCTCGCCAGTAGCCTTTCTGACAATCTCCAACATTGGCCAAAGTGGAATGATAACTGGTTTGTCTTGCCGTCTTCCTGCAACGCCACAGACAAGTTGAACAAATGCGAGGAAGTTGCTCCAACGTTAGCCAATTCGGAATGGTAACTGGTTTTTCTTTCCTTCTTCCTGCAGTGCCGCAAAAAATTTGAACAAATGCGAGGAAGAGGCTCTCAAATGTGGTTCTGCAGAATTGTAACCGACAATAATTGTCTTTTACAATCCAATGGCAGATTTTGTTTTAATCGTCTAACATGAAAATCAACATCTCACATTAGCACACGTGGCATTTGAGAGACTTCTTCTTACAGGGAAATGCCTTACTGCGTAATTAATTTTTTTAATAGTGAGAAAATCTATTATAATTTTGTTGTTAAGGAGAAGAATAATAAAGAAAAAGGAAAAAAGAATGTTAGAGGAATGGTGAAGGAGAAGTTTAGGAGCTAAAAATGGCGAGGATTGACATCAAAGGAGTATAAAACAAATTACATGCTTGGTATTGTGGGAAAATCGATATAATGTGCATCATTCTTGGAAGCCAACTATTTTAGGGAGATTAGATTTAGAGGATTATAAATGAATAGTTGGCTTTCAAGAATGACTCACCTGATATCCATTTTCCCAAAATACCAAACATCTAATTTGTTTTATCCTCTAGATTTAATCCCCTAACATTAATGTCAATCCTACCAATTCATAACACACCCTCCCTCCTTATTTCTTTCTTCTGCCTCTTGTTTTTCAACCTATCTTATTTCTCCTTATTCTCCTTTCTTAATCTATTCTAAAAAGACCCTTCTAATACCCTTAACCCCTTCCCTAAAACAAACCGCTTCACCACTATCACCTTCCTCTCTTTCTATTTTTCTTTCTAATTGCATGCTTTATCAATATAACTTAATTTCTAATCTTGATTTCTATTGCATTCTATTTTAATTACTTTTTAATAATCCAATATTTTAATTCTATTTTAACACCATTTTTTTAAATACTATCTAATTTTAACCTTCATTTAATTTGGCAAATATTTTTATTAATTCTAATTCAAATTTATTTATGCATATCTAATATTAATTCTTTTACTTTTCTTATAATTTAAATTTATACTAATTTAATGTTTAATAGCAATATTTCGTACTAACAATAATTCAATTTTACCAATATTTACTTCTATTTAATCTTTATTTTAATTATTTCTCATTCTTTTTTAACCTAATTTTACTAATAATAATTAATGGTGTAATCTAATTTATAGATGAAATTGTTTTTTTATGATATTTTTCTAATTAATTTAAATTAAAATGAGGCAAATATCTTTAAAAACTTGAGTTTAAGTTGTTTAATCTGTAAAAAATGAGAGCCTCTGAGTTTCATATTTATGCATGCAAAAATGTATTTTAAATAGCAAAAAGTCAGATTCTTGCTTCAAATTGTATAGAGATGAAAAAAACTATTAATCTATAAATTACACTACACCATAATTAATAATAATTATATTTATTTTTTACCCTTTTAATTTAATGTTTCCAAAATTTTCAATATCAATTATTTATTTTTTAATTAACACAATATAAGATAAATAAATAAAATTAAAAGAATGAAAAACGAAAATATTAACAATGCCTTTATTTTAAATATATACACAAGCTAGGAAAATATGGAGTGCAAAATAAATTTATAAAATGAATTACAATTTTAAAAACATAATGTTAATTTATGAAAATATTGTATAGTTAAAAAAAAAAAAATAATGTATTTATTTATAATATAATCTTTGTGTTTGTGTTAATATGTTAATGATGAATTATTTGTAAAATATTTTTTTACAATTGTAGCTAACATTCAAGGGGAATCTAAAAGCTTGATATAAATTTGGTGATATCATTTTACTCATGGACAATTTTGTTAGCATCTCATTCATGGACACATCATGCTTCTATTCCACATTGGAGTTGGCCTTGGTTTAGGTTAAAAGTCGGCGTAAAACAAAAAAAAAAAATAGTGATTTCTCTTAAACAAAATTAAAAAATTTGATGAAGTGTTAAAATGGATTTGGAGTTCTTATCACAATCATTTGCATACATAGCTTTATTTGTGTTTCATGGTGATTAATATATGGATGATATTCAGAAATCTTGTCAAAATGAAGATATTAATAGAGAGATGGAAAAATGAGTGTGTTGTTATTTATGTAGTTGAAATCAATTAGTTTATCCATAGGAAGCTAAAACCAAAGAAACCAAGTCATCTAACATGTAAAAGAGAAGAGATAATTCTATCTATTTGTTTAGAACACATATGAATAGAGAAATGTGTGTGCATTATTGTTACATAAAAAAAAAGCAGGTAAAACTCTCTCAATGGGACATATTTCAAAATGAAAACTTTAGCCCTAAAACCTCCTTTTAGAAGTAGAGGACATGTTTTTTTGCTTTTGAGCATAGTCAATGGATCTATACCCATCCCCTTAGCCCAAAACTATCTAATACCCCTTGCAACACTACTCAAAGGTGAAAGACCTTACAAAGAGGGAAGATGTCATAGTTGTAGGCCTTTTTCATGGTGCTTGAGGCCCAAAATGTTAATTTTCCTATGTAAGGCCTTTGTTTTCATTTTTTACCATGGTTTAGGCCCCTAGATCCATCACTACCACCCAAATCAATTAATTGCTAGCCATATTTCACTTAGACTCTAAACATCTGGTAGAAAGGTTTCATGTGGTATTTCAATGCATATTTCATGATGCTTGAGTTTGTGAACATTTGTTCAATACCCAAGGCCCTTGTTATTCTTCCTTGACCATTGTCAAGATTCAAATGCCCATCTATCTTTACTAAAAACGTATGAATCTCCTCTAGTAAAAAAATCATAGTCAAAAGATCCCCATAAAGGAATGTTGTATGGATTGTCTTATTTTTTCAGGGTGATTAAGATTAAAAAGAATAATTTAGTATTGAAAATATTAGCAAGAAAAGGATTCCTTAGTTTGTGCCTTAATCATAGGATCTAGAATGAATTCCTTCTCATGCATGACTTGAGTTCCTAAAAATTAGGAGATTCCCTATAAATTAAGGCAACTTCCTATAATTTAGGAATTAGTTCCTAAAAATTAGGATGAGTTAGGATGCAGTTAAATCATGCGTTGAAATTGAAAGCCGAGTTCTTGATTTTCTAGTGTGAGTTCATTGAGGAAAAACACAAGTGATTTAGTTTCAAGTAGTTGACTTGAAATAGGATGAGTTGCATGAGTAGTTAACTCATGCTAACTCAATCAATCACAAAATAATTCCTTAATTAGAAAATTCACTAATTTTATCCATTCGAATTTCCTTTAAAAGGAGGAGCAGAGGCGCACGTTTATTCATTGTTTTGGTGAGAACAAGTTGATGAGACCAAGAAATACGAAGCACAAGTTTGTGCGTGGAGGTTGTAAGAGAAGAGTGTGTAAGACAAGCTCATAGGTTGGTAATAGGTAGAGGGAAATAGAGATCAATGATATTGCAAGGGTTTCAAGCTTAGATCAAGTAGGAAAGACAAGTGTGTCTTCCATATTAAAATAATTGTATTTTGTAAGAGATCAATTTCTCAGTTTTTATATCAATAAAATTCTCATCAAGCAGAGGGTTTTCCCAGTTGCGTTCCCTAGAAAAACAATGTGTTTAATTGTGTGGGAATGTGTCTTTAATTTTGTTCTATTCCACTACAAATTTGTAGAGAAACTATGTGTTTTAGTGAAAATAAACTAGTTTTCACTTTTCATATTGGTAATGATAACAGTTGCCAAATTTCAAGGAAATTATACATGGTATCAAAGTAGTGAACAGAATCAACCAACGCAAAGATTTGATATTTGAATAATAGATGCCCTATTTTAAGGTTGTTGCAATTTGTGGACAGACAACCTAGTCAAGCCTATAGTCAGTCCAAAAGCGGCGTGCAAGTATGGACAAAGGTAGGGTCATTATATGGTTGTCAAGTAGCATTGATGATATTATATTATAGGTATGTCCTAAAAAAAATTAGGGAATAATTTCATGGATCCATGAGTGAAAATATATCTCAAGGAGTGGCTATGCATGAGGTCTAATTTTTGTTAGGTATTTGACAAGGAGACCTAGATATGCAAGGGCATCGAAGGTTATGGAAATATATTTCTAGGTGTAAGATTGTCCTGGTGGTGTTTGGACAAAGATATGAAGTAGCCTAAGAACAATAGGTGTATGGACTATTAGTGGTTTATTTGCATTCCCTGGATAAGTCAAAGAGTTGTATGTGTGTGAGCAATTTTTTAGGCCCTTAGGAGAGTGACAATAAGGCTAATGTGTCACAGTGATAGGGAAGATTTATGTGCCCTAGGAGAAGGATTCTGGAGTATTCAAAATATTTACAAATGGGCAGTCCTTGAAGTCCTCATGTACAATGATCATTGAAGGACTAATGAGCAGTTATGTAACACCCTCCTCCCACATCTACCCAAGTAACCACCCAACTAGGGTAAACATGCGACAAGAGGCCGCTATGATATGATTCAATCTCCTAAGTTACATTAACGAAGTGGAACAGATGGAAACGCACCATACAAACCTTCAACATCAGCATTAGGACCCTCAAGTACCAACCCAACCCTTCTTCCAACCAGCACCTAGGTACCACTGATATTTTGGACCACTTAACCCCCGGACGCTCCCATGCTATAGGCTTATTAGCATCCAGGAGGCTCTGGACACTCTCATGGCAAGGCATGCCAACAACTAGGGACTATTTTTCTCAGTGTTGTGCCTGGGATTTGAGCCAATTTTTCAGGCCTAGAGCTCAGGCCACTGCCCAAAATTGAATGACACCTTCATAATAGTAAGATAATAGGGAAATGACACTACAAATGCAATCACTTGAATAATACCTTCACTAGACTCCTACTAGACATAACATGCATTTCGTCAAACATATCACAAATATGTAATCTATAGCTATAAATAACATATCTCAGCCTAGGGGTCTCATACTTAGTTGAGAGTCGCTAAGAGACATTGACGCCTCAACACATTAACTGTCATTTCATCCATTAGGTCATAGATACATTTCTCATTCATTTCCCAGTAAAAACATCATGAAATCCATACATAGCTACTGTCATAAAACATATGCATAACCAACATAATAGCAACAAAATTACCAAGGAAATCACAACCATATAATCCACATATAAACTAGTATAATACTCATAGAAATACAAGGATAAATAACCTCAGATTTATGTTGCAAAATCCAAACCCGGGATGGGACTTCTACGTTCCACCCGACCATAGAATGGTTGAGCCAAATCTCTCTTCATCCATTCACCCTCATGCCATATTCCAAGCATGAATGTGGGATCTCATAAACACATCAATCCAAAACCATCCAAGGCTTGCAAAGGCCATCCACCTCAACCCATCAAACAATGATTCCACCTCATGGTCAAACATCACAAAACCATCATCATATTGGTATCTATGCAAGGGGCTCTAGCATGTTTTTTCTAGCCAAGGCTCCATAACTAGTAACTCCCACAAATTCCATCAGGCTCGAAAGTGTTTGTCCAACCAAGGATCCAAGGCTAATAACTCAACTCAAGCTGCTATAAGGCTCTAGAGAATTTGTCCAACCAAGGCTCCGGGAACTAGTAACTCAACCCAAGTTAAGGAAACATGAGAACCAACAAAAAAAAACAAGGAAATAAACCCACAGTCTCCATGACTATCTAGGAAATGGAAATTCTAGGCAATTCCACTGTCAATCCAGGAAATCCTCCATGAAAGTGAAAGATCATGACCAATAAACCACATGAATATGCCATGCATGCAAAAATAGTGAGGAAAACATACATGGAACTCAATACATGCAAGGAAAAGTGTTGTAGTTTTCGATCTCAATGATGCCTTGTGATTTCCTACTCTTCCTTTGCCTTCTTGCTCCAAAAATCCGAGTATGCCACACCCTCTAAGAGTGCTCCAAGAAAACTCTAGGTATACAAGAGTATGAGAGAGAGAGAGAGAGAGAGAGAGAGAATAATGAGAGAGCTCTAAAAACGAACTGACAAAAGGTTAGCAACTGATCCTCAGAAGACTTTTTATGAATGAGGCCTCTATTTTCTTCACTTTCCATTATTTTCCTTCATTTTCCTCCTCACATGAAACTTGTGACCATTCACCTCCCTTTTCTCCTAATTTCCATTATTTTCATAAATAAATGTGTCAAAAATTCCCATTTGCCTTTCCAAAGCCTTAGCCATTGATTTTGCTAATTTTCTTAGCCATATTAATTGAAATGAACACCCACACTAGGATCTCTTGCCCAACATTCAGCGTGGAATAAATGTCCCATCAACCGTGGTTATTATTTTTCCTTTATTAACTTTTATTACATGGAATTTTCACCAAGGTTGTTACAGAACCCTCCCCGTTGGGGGAACACCGTCCTCGGTGTTCAACATTACCTATAACCACAAGACTCTTGTAAGAAAAACATATGGCCAATGGAGCTTTATAACTTAGCTCATTGCAGTGTTTACAATGATCAACCTACTGAGAAGCAAACGAACATGAAAACATAGCAAACATAACATCATAATGACATGACACCCACATCTCATATTGGAGATTTATAACATAGCTCATGGTGGTATTTACATCCCTATACAGATGTACATATACCAAAATCACCAAAACATGTACCAAAACATATACCAAGACATATACAAAAACACCATACCAAAACTACTTTGCCTCAACTAGAAAATAAGGAAGGATGCATAGCCCACATCTAATCCTCCATCTCCCATGTAGCTTCATCGGGACCAAAGTTCTTCCATTGCACTTTAACCTTTTTTTTATTTCCTAGTTCTGTAGTATGAACACATTTTTCTGTAATATACACTAAGGCTCTGGCTGAAATTCTCCATCTCGTTCCACATGCAATATAGACCAGTCAATCACATGATCAACATCTTTAACATACTTCTTAAGCAATTACACGTGGAAAACATCATGGACTTTCACTTTCGAAGGTAGTGCAAGTCGATAGGCTACTAGCCCGACCCTCTCAATAATTAGATATCATTTTTTGGGATTCAACTGTGTTAAGTAAGTCATTCATCTATGACCATTTCCATGAGAGGTAGTCTTAACTGACTAATTTGTCATGATTTTTGAATAGTTCACTTAGTGCTCATTGCATCAGGTGATGCTCACAGGGGTGAAGAAGTGGGATTTAAACTAGTGAAATAAATCACATAGCGTCAATCATCACCTCTGGGGCTTGTACCCGGTAACCAGGACTTCTCGGGAGGTCACCCATCCCAGATCGCCTCTAGAAAATGGGGTAGCAAGCTAAGTGGGCTTGATATGGGGAAATATCCACAGTTAAGCGCACTTGAACCAGAGGTGATCTGGGATTAGTGACCTCCCGGGAAGTCCTGGTTACCGGGTGCAAGCCCTGAAAGTGATGATTGCCGCTATGTGATTTTTTTCACTAGTTTCAATCCCACTTCTTCACCCCTATGAGCATCACCGAATGCAATGAGTGCTAAGTGAACTATTAAAAAATCATGATAAATTAGTCAGTTACGACTACCTCACATGGAAATGGTCATAGGTGAATGACTTACTTAACGCAGTTGAATCCCAAAAAATGATATCTAATATAATGCACTGCGAAAAGCCCCCAATACCTCTCAATAATGCTAACGGGTCCACAAAATTGTGGTGCCAGCTTGGCACATGATCCAATCTGCAAGGAGCTCTTCTTCTATTTGATGTGCAAGTACACTTGTTCCCCAACCTAGAACTCTTTAAACAACCTGTTGTGATTTGCATGGCTCTTCTACCTGTCATGTGATGCTTTTAGATTATTCTTGACTACCTGCATTTCCTGTTCCATGTCTTCCAACATGTCTAGTCCAATCAACACCCTGTTAATTGGATTGCTCGAACTGATAGGAGTATTGCAACTCTGCCCATAAATGCCTCAAACATACTCATCCTTAAAGATTCCTGATACCCGTTGTTGTAAGCAAACTCTACTAATGGAAGGTACTCTTCCCACTTCTGTTGTTGCTGCATCACATATATCCTCAACATGTCTTCCAATATCATGTTCACCCTCTATGTCTTTCCATCGGTCTGAGGATGATAAGATGTACAGAAGGCCAAATTTGTGCCCGATCCTACAAATAACTCTTTCCAAAACTTGGAAGTGAAATTTACATCCCTGTCTGACACAATTTTCTTTAGAACATAACGCAATCTCACCACATCTCTCATGAATACGTGCGCTACATCGTTAGGAAAGAATGTAGACTTCACTAGAATGAAGTGAACAACCCTTGGCAACATGTCCATAATAAACATGATGGAATCATGTTGTCTCACTATCCTCGACAAACCTATGATGAAGTCCATGGAAATGACTTCCCATTTCCATTTTGGAATTGCAATTAGTTGTAGCAGTCCACCTAGACGCTTACACTCTACCTTCACACATTAAAAACTAAAACACCTATCCACAAATTTTATTACATCTCTCTTCAAATTCGACCAATAATAGAATTTTTTCACTGCATTCAATGTCTTTTGATAACTTGGGTGACCTAAATATGGTTTCGCATGAAACTTCCTCAAGATTGCCTTCTTGAGCTCACTACTGTCTCACACATATATCATGCCTTTAAATCTAACCAATCCATCTGTTGTAAGGCAATAGTCCACATCTTGTGCACTTGCACCTATACTTTTACTTGTACCTGTACTACCACCTATACATGTACCTGTCCTACCACCTATACATGTACCTGTCCTACCACCTATACATGTACTTGTACTACCACTTGTATCTATACCTGTACTACCACCTGTACCTATACTTGTACTTTGCTACAACCTGTGCACAATCTCCATATACCTGACATCCTACTGACCTACCTGCAAGATCTTAACCTGTAAGTCTATCCCATAAGAGCACATAACTGCTAAGTGATTTACCTATATCTGTCTACTAAGAGAATCTACCACTATGTTCTCTTTACCTTTGGTATACCTGACCTCAAATCAAAGTCACTAATCGTAGCCAACCACCGAGCATGCCTACCATTTTGATTTGATTGGTCAAATCGATACCGCAAATCACTATGATCACTCATCAACACAATCTCCTGCCTAGAAGATAGTGTCTCCACATATTCAATGCATGTATGATCGCTGCCAACTTAAGATCATGTGTAGGGTAGTTCTTCTTGTGCTCATTCAGTTTTCATGACTCATAGTATACCACCTGTCCATATTGCATAAGGACTCCACCAAGTCGTCTCTTGGAAGCATATGTGCATACTACAAACTCTTTGTCCATATCTACAATCTTTAACATTGGTACATGTGTCAACAACTCTTTAAGCTTCTCAGTACTTGCCTCACACTTCTTTGTCCATTCGAGCTTCTTACCTTTCCTCTGCAATGATGTAATAGGATAATAAATCTGTGATAATTTCTTGATTAACCTCCTATAATCGCTTGCCAACTCCATGAAAGACCTCACCTCATCTACATTCCTGGGAGCTACCCACTCCATGATGGACCTTTTATTTTCTGGGTGTACTGTGATTCCATCCTTAGAGACAACATGCCCCAAGTAATGTACCTTAGTCTGAAAGGAACTACACTTGTTGAGCTTATCATACAACTAATTCTCTCTCAACAATCTCAAAACTGCTGCTAAATGTTTAACAATCTCTTCCTCATCTTTAGAATATGCCAATATATCATCAATTAACAAAATAACAAATTTATCCAAATATGGACGCAACAAACTATTCATCAAGAACATAAATGTAGTTATAGCATTAGTCAAACTCAATGGTATTACAAAAAACTCATAATTCCCATACTTAGTCCAGAAATTTGTCTTGTAGATGTCTTCCTCTTTAATGCGTAACTGATGATATCTGAATCTCAAATCAATATTTGAGAACACTACTTCTCCCTTCAACTAATCAAACAAGTCATCAATCCTTGATAACAAATACATGTTCTTGATCGTCACTTTGTTCAACTACATGTAGTCAATGCATAATTTGAGATTACCATCTTTCTTCCTCAAAAACAATATCGGTGCGCCCCATGGTGATACACCTGGCCTAATGTATCCCTTGTCCAACATTTCCTTCAATTACAAATTCAACTCTACCAACTTCGGTGTGCTCATCTTGTAAGGTTCTTTTGATGCGAGAGCTTCCCTTGGCACCAACTCAATGGAAAAGTCTACCTCCCTGTGAGGTGGTAAATCTGTAATGTCCTCAGCAAATACATCCTAAAACTACTATAGAATTTGGTACCTGCTCAAAACATCTGAATCCTCAACTTCCCTACCCTTGTCATTAGAAATGTGCACTGCAAATAATACACACCCTTTCCTGTGACTACGCTTTGCCTACATAGTTGTCACCAACCTAATTGATGTGGCTTTCTTCTTTCTCTATAAGACTCTTGGTTCCCCATTGTCATCCAAGCATTGAATAGCTTTGACATAACAATCCACGTTATTTCTATTAAGATACAACCAATCCATGCCCAACAACATATTATATGATCCCAACGGTAATACATTCAAATGTGTTGTGGTAGGCATACCATTCAAATAAAATGCACAAGCTCTTATCCAATGGTCAACTCGCTTCTTTGTACCTATAGCCGGTTGTAATAACCAATATTTTGCATGCAATTCCTTATTCAAACCACACTTATTCACCAAGTCAGGACTAACACACCTATAATTAGATCCAGGGTCAATCAAAATAGAAATAACTTGATCACAAAGTTTACCATCCATCTCGATGATAGATGTCTAATGGTCTACCTATTTATTATCTAATGTTGCATAAATAAGAGGAACGCTATGACCAACATCCCCAATAGTCTTTGCGCCTTGTGCACTATATATATGAGTCCTACCACCTTAATATTGTGGACAATCTCTCCTACGATGATCTTCTCCACCATTCCAACACCGCACAGGCTCCTTATTTTGCTCCTTAGTCTGAAGTCCCTGTCCTCTATCAGACGCATTGAATTTCTTAGATGGCGATACATTCTCTTTATTACCTATACCCTAAGGTCTTTCTCGCTTCTTGTCCCATTTTCCTTTATTCTTTGTATTACCTTTCCAATTTGGCTTAGTCTCATATCTGCACTTCGATTGCTCATAGCAATGCCTTAATTTTTGGATGGTCTCCTACAATGATTTAGGCTCATCAAACTCAATCCTCTATTTGAATGGAACCGATAATCCACTAATTAACCTCTGGATCTTGGCCTTTTCCTCTGTGAGGTAAGGCACATACCTTAGTAGCTCCAACTGAATACCAAATCATTAGCTCTCTCTAGTCTAATCTTTGACTCAATCCAATGCTAATCCCATTCTCTTGACGTTGGGGTGGAACATTGAAGAGTTTTCGACATGCATCCCACTTCCAAATGGATAATATCATATCCGTCATGTCTAAGGGTCCCCTCTCCACTATGCCCCAGACTAAGAATATCGTACCATCAATAGGATACCAACTCATTATCTCCCACCAATCTAATGTATGGAGACCTGTGCAAGGGATATGTCTACTAGGATTACACTGGTCCATGCTCAAATCTTGATGCTCTACCCAGTGAACCAACAAAATTTGTGCAAGAAATCCTACCCCTCTTCCTATAATGGGAAAAAGTGGGCAAGTTGTGTTGCAAGCCCTATCTATGTACTATTGGAGAGGGCTGCTTCCTGAAAATGCTACAACATTTCTAGATTCCACTACATATGTTTGCACCTCATCAATGGGTATACCCAAAGATGGACGCATTGCCATCTCCCTTGTCTGACAGGAAACTCCATGCTCCTCCATCCCACAAATCTCCTGCAAAATTTTCCTATCAGATCTAGCACCTCCTAAGCACAAGTGTCATTAAATACGACCACCTTGCTATATGTTTGTACATTTATCTACTCCTCATCAATGGTTAATCCCAATGGTGGTTTCTTATCCTCCTCCATCACAAGTTCAATATGATCCTCTAACTGGGTCTCCCCAAAAGGCTCATCACGCATTTTGTGCATATCATCCTCCTCATTTTACTCGTGCTCCACCATATGTTACTCATGTTGAACCATCAATGGTGACTCATCATCTTGAATGTCTCCCATATGGTCCACTGACTGCTCACCATACACATTGG
This sequence comes from Pinus tabuliformis, assembly GCA_031772625.1. Taxonomy (NCBI): domain Eukaryota; kingdom Viridiplantae; phylum Streptophyta; class Pinopsida; order Pinales; family Pinaceae; genus Pinus; species Pinus tabuliformis. The sequence goes on from CM062806.1 coordinate 936,925,067, forward strand.
AATATAAATATGGTTTGTTGTCAATGACTCCTCATGGCTACTCATGCTCCCGAGAGGCATCCCCATATGACCCCATGGAATCATCCAAAGAAGAGTCCTCATCCTAAAATATGGAAGGAATATCCTCCTACTCTATCTCTACCATCTCCTCAACATCTCTTAAGCACGAGTGGTTAGGTCCACAAGTTTCCTTGAAGATGAAGAAAAGACCCTTCCTCCTCATCTCATTCTTGCTACATGGTTGGTCACCATAAATCCACTGCAAATCTTCCTAGGTCAATCGTCTCCTCAAAAGTCCAATTTTCTACTCAACTAAACTTTTGGCTAGTTCATAAGCAGCAAGTGAAACCAATTTTTCCTCCCTCCAAAATTCCAACTACTTAGACTGCAACCTCCTGCAAATGGCATCATGGCCTCCCATACATGACGACAAAATGGATTGCATGTGTTTTATGACTTCATCAAGATGAATGTTCCTAATGTTGAAGAAGAATTGGAACATCTTCAAGATCAAATCATCGCACTCTAGGTCAAACATGAGGTCATAATATCTAACCAAGGCCATGAATTCTAGAATCTCTAACCTCTTCCCAAAGGTAGGGCCCTCACTGTTATCCAAATCATGAAAGGTATCCACTACCAGTGTGAAAACTGTCCTCATAATGGCATCATTGTAAGTAGGTATAAGTGCGGTCAGCATCATGATACTACTAAGACAAGACGCAATTGAATTTTGACTCCTACACAAGGGTGCTTTGAATACTTGTCTTATACTAAGGTAAGCATGGCTGGTTTTAGAGCCCAAATCAAGCTCTTCCCATCTAACTGAGGTACCTTGGAGAGGAGTGAGGCAAGTCCTTCTATTTTGAGAACGGCTTTTGTTGTAACCCGCATTCACCTTATATTTGTTCCCAGTGCATAAATTTTGGATCCCAACTCATGTTATTCTTGTGGTTGTTCTCGTTGTAACATATAAAGTATCCCTTTGGAAATGGATTTACTAATTGTTTCTACTAGTTTATTAAGTGAATTTAAAAAGGTTTGATCCATGTTTTAGCTTAAGAATCACAAGTGCATCAATTTCTTTAACTGACACTCCCCCAATTAACCACACAATCATGAGGGATAATTGTGGCACCTCAAGCCTCTGACTCATACAAGTAAGATTGATATCTTCGTGACTAATTACTAATACATGCCCAACAATACAATGGTTATGAAAAAAACTACAACAATATAATTTTTTCATAGAAAAATTTTGTTCTCAACTCATAGACAACGTCATATACTTGATACTGGTAACTCATGACTGAACATATGACCATTTATATGTCAAAACATATTCTCTAAACCATGTCTCATCAAGGCACTTCACACACAGTTATAACAAAATTAGAGAATCCTTTTGACAACAACTACTCAAACCTCTAAGAGTCGCATTCAGACACACAAATCTACAATAGTATGCAGAACATTATCCTTTCTTCCATAAGGTTGATGGAAATTTGAAACAATATAATTAATGCAGATGGAGAACTTTTTTTAATTTGTTACCTTTTTATTTCCTTCAAAAATTCAGCTTCTAATAAACCCAAGCATCATTTAATTGAAGTTTTGTAGAATTTTATTAGTTTGCAAAGATGAACCTAGTGAATTATTTTCATTGACAAGTCAGATCAAGTGGACTTGCTCCAATGATGTGCCTCGGTATGTGGCAGCTTGCTGCTATCTCTATCCACGGATTTAAAGTTCTGCCTTCCAGAATGATTGTGGCTTCATACGCGGCTTGCACACTACCCTCGGACTCAACCAATCGACAACTTGTAGGAATCTCATTTGCTTTAACTTGCCCACCAGGTTGCATTATATATAGTTCTCCCCACATACCCCATCTAAAACACTAGCGCACATAATCATTTCTCCATCATAGTTTCAAAGGCACACAAGTGCATAATTGTTCAATGCACACTTTTAACTACAGGGTACACATTGTATCACAATATCAACTCACGAACAAGCCCACAATGAATTCCTTTTGTGAAATGTTAACTGTGAAGATATTGGGAGACAGAAACAATGTTTCACCATGTTTCCTGATTGCTCCTGTTGCATGTGCTCACCCTTGCTTCACTTCATTGACTCTACGATCTCGTGGTCCCCACATACGTGGTGTTTGATCATTGTGGTTCCATAATCAATCCACACTGCAAAATCTAAATAAAATCACCATCCCTTTGCTAGAGGTGCATTGTGCGTAGATTTAGTGGATCCCAATTAATTTATTCATGCTTCATCTAAATTTGATTTCGCTGACCAATTTACCACAACTTCCTGACTGCTACAGAAATGGAGTTCGCACCCCTGGCGTTGGTTAATCAACTCTACGCTAATTCTCCTCAATGTTGGATCCAACCACACCATTTCTTCTTTGAATTGTCACCATTTAATGACAGTTCCATGTTCCAGTCAAATTCTTGACTAAGCTTGTGATTACAAAAAGAATTGAGTGCTCCTGCACCACGAAAAATTCACATAACTCGGTGACTCACCTTTGGAAGTTGATGATTAGTATTATTACTTCCTCTGACATAATTTGATCTCCTATAATTTGTTGCATGACTACTATAAGGAATCACTCAGATTGATAAGCAACTTTTCCATGGGTAAGTGATCACAGATAACAAATCTACCACCTTCACGTATGAGACACAAGATCAAAACAAGGCACAGGTCACTCGTACAATTAAATGAGCTACAACCATGCTATTCTAATTAAAAAGGTTCGGCCTCTTACTGATGGGTTTCCTGGAGAGTTCGTGGGATGGATGGCCTTTGGATGTATCAATCGACCACTGCAAAACAATTATTTTCCTTCAGATTTGGTCGACGACTCCTTCGGATGAGTTCGACCTCTAGATGTGGAGAATCGAACCTTGCCTGAACTTGTCTGACTTAAAATGATGGCTCAAGGCAATTCATGCGAATGCTTAATCGACTCTTCTTGACAGCTCAATAAAAGTTTCGGCCCCTATAAATCCACCTCAACAAAAATAATTTTGCCAAACTTTTAAATACCCCATGCCTTTATTAAACATTGGGCCATATAAAATAATTGGGCTCCTTCAATAACAAATTTTGGCCCTCAAAATAACTGTGTAATACCTTTGTAAAAATTACTAATTTGTCAGATAACCATTAAGTGGAAGAAAATTTCACAGGAAATTTGTCGAACGTTTAATAAGGAAAAATTTTCGAGACTAGGCCTTTGGCTTCTCCTACAAAATATGTTTTTTTTGCAATAAATGATGACACCGGCTAGTTGAATCTGGAACTTTCATAATAAAACCCCCGCACAATCTACAATTGAAATTGAGATCCTCCAAGCTGGTAGGAAAACCAGCTCTGATACCACAGTAATATCTCAAATGGGATATTTTGTTAATTATACATAAATTTAACTCAACCGAAATTTCACCATAAAATTACTGTTCAATTAACAAAATATTTCCTTAAGATATAACAAGTAGAGTGCATGCAATTCAAGAACACCATGAGAAGAAATAATCCCATATTTCATTATAATAAATAATTAAAAGAGTGTACATGATGATATAACTGAAATAACTGAGATGGATAATCTAGTCACCAAAATAGATATGCTCCAACGCTAAAACCAACCCTCCAAAATTGACCTGAAATGCAACTGCTAATCTCTCCTGTGAATTCTGGATGAATTCACCAACGGGAGATGGGTACTTGCCCAATATCATTGAATCACCCGAGGGTTTCCATCCTCGGTCTACCAATAAAGTAGAGAATCGGGTCCTCCAACTTCTCACACAAGAATCAAGATGTCCTCTACGACCTCCTCCTCCTTTTCTTATAAATGTGATGGGCCCCTCTAGAAGCTCCTATTTTATTATTATTTTAAACATTGAGCACATTTTCCTTAATTAAAATATCCTTTTTAATGTGGGAAAATGGTAAATTGGCCACCATGCCTCCTCAGGCCACTAAAATTTACTTCTAACCATCTCATCTTGTAGATATTCTCATTCCAATTCCAACAAGCTATTACACTAAGATGTTCTGCCAAGTATTCCACCCGAAATGCCACCTTAAGCGTAATTAATTGAGTCAAACCCATTAATAACTCTGTTGTTTTTTTTTTAATTTGTTGGAATGCAATAGAACAAAAGGTAAATTGTGCGAATGATGGAATATACCAAGTGAATACCATCGGACCTCATAAAAACTCCTCAAAACCACTCCAAAAGCCCCTAGGCCTACTGATGGTGCCAATCTGCACCTGTGACCTATTTGCCCCCAACTCTGAAAGTCCATCTTAAGTATGCCATAAGGAACACAAAAAAATGTAACGTCACATAGATCTAGCCTCTCCCAATGGATTGACATTGTTATCTGCTAATGAAAGCATAAGATTATGAGGTTCTTCTTTAAACAGTGGTCAATTTTCCTCTATATTCCTAAATGCAGATCCATCTACAAGCATTCAAAGAACACCATCTTCACTTCTATTCCTTGCATGGTAATCCTTAGGTTTTGCTACGCTTTTTCACCTAAACAATTGTCTTATACGTGGAATTATGGGAATATAATGAAGAACTTTGTGAGACACCCTTTTAGTTACTTTATCAGTTTGATATCTACTCTCATCACATTTTGGGCATTTTTCTTTCAACCCATTTTCTTTATAATAGAGAATATCATCATCGAGGTATGCATGAATAGTTTTTTACTCCATTCCAATGTATTTCATAATGACAAGTAAATCTCAATAAGTATGAAGTAAACATTTGACGGTGGTAACAAAAATTCACTTAGTAATCTACAACATAAAAAAAATAGTATTGTTTAATGTACTGAACAATATTAGTCATGCATACTACATCCAAATGTTACAAATTAATGAGATGATGCGGATCAATGTACTAACATTAAAAAAAATAGAAAAAATAATTGCTTTGTCATGTATATAGTATGAAATGTCACAAAATATATTACATACCTTAGGAGTTATGTCACACATGTGTTTGACAAACCATTCACCACCTTTAAGTTTACCAACAACAATAGAGCAAAGAGAAGATATGTTTTGAGCCTTCATAAAGAAGTTTAGTTGTCATATCAAGTACAGGAAAATTAAAAGCATGATCATCATACTAGTTTTAATCATCATCCATTCCAACATTATTAAATGTCTCCCAGATCAATCTATTAGTCCCATCTTCTTCAACTATGTTATTGGCGTCATCATCTGCTTCCATAGGATCATTAGCTTGATCATCAATATTAATTGCTTCATGTTCTTGAATAGTCGATTGTACTACAACCACCTCTTCCTCATTGATAAATGCCCTAGGGGGGTGATAATATAAAATTATAATAATAAAGTAATATCAATATATATATAAAATATTGAACGTCTATATAACAACAATTTACAAATATAATATATAAGGAAAAAAAGACAACAAAGACAGAGAAATATCACAACTTAGGTGAAACCAAGAACAAAGACAACAAATCAATGATGATGCTTGTGCAATTTATCAAGATATTTAAGAATACGTTGAAAAAATCTAAGACATATGTTAATTTTCTTGACATGTAGGAAGTGGGACACTCTTTGAGATATTTAGTCATGACCATAGTAAAAAAACCATATTGATCTTATTTTTCATTCATCATCATAATGTCATATTCTTTCTTAATGCTATAATTTACGTAATATACTTTAAAAACTTATTAATGATGCTCCATAAAAACCCATATAAATTAGCCTCTAAATCCTCTAGGTCCAAATTAACCCCCTAAACAATATACACTAACCCCTAAAACCTTAACCCCATTCCCCTAAGCCTTTAAACCCTTAAGCCCTAATCCCTTAACCCCTAACCCCTTATAAACCCTTCAAAAGCAACCCCTAATCCCTAAGCCCATAATTAATTAATTAACCACTAATTTGACCTAGCCCCTTAATTGACCCTAACGAAAATAATCAAATAACATTTCTAGTCCACATCAATATGACAACATAGTTCAAACACCTCCCAAAACAATATTATAAAATACATTTACAATAGAAAGATAATACAATTTACAATACAAAGAAATACAATCTAAAATACAATATACATATAAACATTTACAAAAATAATCTACAATATAAAGACATATAATAAATAGCTTACAAAAGGATGATATTCATGTCCGCTTTCAGCATTTCCATACTCTCTACAATGCTTTTTAGGTGATGTTATTGGAATTCTCCTTGGCCTCAAGCCATTGCATTTTCTACAAAGTAAATATCATTTTCCATTCTCAGAAGCCCTCAATGTCGATCCCATGTATCCTTGGACTCCTTGAGGAATCTTATGTGACATTTTTTGTCACCAAACTTTTAGTGATAATTTTGTTCAAAAATTAACCTCAAAATAACCTACAACCTTTCGAAGAAATTTCCACTAATACATATCAAAACTATGTCAAAGTTACATGATGTTAGGACACACACATTTATTATAATTATAGTAATAGATCCATCTTCGCTTGCACTAGATGCATTTATTTCAGTGTAGATGTCGATTTCTAATCATATTTAATACCTTACACTAGATGCATTGATTTCAACGTAGATGTTGATTTCTACTCATATTTTATTTCTTGAATTAGATGCATTGGTTTCAATGTAGATATTGATTTCTAATGCTATTTGATTTCTTGCACTAGATGCAATGATTTCAGTATAGATGTTGATTTCTAATCCTATTTGATTGTTTGCATTAGATGCATTGATTTTAGTGTAGATGTTGATTTATGATTTGATGCAACAAGATGTATGATATACATTAATTTCAAAGTAATTAGATTAATAGTGTGCATTGATTTCAGTGTAAGCACATTTCTACCTCCTCCATCTATATCTCTATCTCCCATTGTCTCTCCTTCTCTATCTCTTTATCTTGGCCCCTAAACATACACACACACTCTCTCTCCCTACGTCCCTTTCCCCCCTCTCTCTCTCTTCCCCTTCTCTCTCTCTTTAACATTTATCTCTCTCTCTCTCTCTCTCTCTCTCTCGATATATATATATATATATATATATATATATATATATATATATATATATATATATATATATATATATATATATATATACATATATATATCTTCCTCCCTCTCCCTGCCCCATCTATATCTCTATCTCCCCTTGTCTCTCCTTCTCACCCCCAAAACACATACACACTCCCTCAATGTAAGAACATAAAAATTATTCAACCATAAATACAATTCTTGAATTTTCATCCTAAATAAAACGTTTGCTTACCCCAAATGTTTGCTTCTTGAAACTATAAAATATTTATAATTGGGTACATTCTTATTATTCCCAATTTTTATCATTCAACATTGTTAATTACTTTGCATTCAAACACAGTAATAAAAAATAACTGCCATTGAAAATAACTACTATTAATATTGGAGAGCAACAGAGACAAGGTATGCTGTTTAGTATAGTAGCTCGAGTTAAATATTTGAATGGTCTATGATTCCAACTACTCTTTTCATATGATCGATATGAGAAAATGGAAAAAATAATAGGTGTGACAATAGGAACAGTGAAAGAAAATAGTTTCAGATTGAGGTGTGAAAATAGGAACAATGGAAGAAGAAAATAGTTTCAGATTGATTGCAATGAAGATTGTTTGTAATTGATTATATTCTTAGTATTCACATTTTATATCTATCAAAATTGTTACATTGGCACTTTGCACTCTGTTTTGGCCACAACCATCACCCTATTAAAACCTGCCTTGATAGGAATTTTTGAATGGGTCCCCTAAAAAAATTTGATCTTTCACCTCTCCGAATGATCTGTATTGTCCTAGAGATTGCAAGTCATTGCCAAGTCAATCTTCAATGCCTAATGGTCAAGCCCCCCTCTTTGAATATCTGTCGCATGATCCATCTCTAGCCCTTCCTAACCCTCCATTCATTTTCTCCATCAAGACCTTTCCAACCCTCAAAAACCTTTTATCACACCTTATTCCCATTATAACCCTTTACAATGGAAACACTTCACAAATATGCATAAATCACCCCTTTTTGGCCTATCGCAATCAACACTACACACTGCTCTCTTCCGGACGAAGCCATATCGCACATCGCTATAGGCGTGTCCGGGGCTTATATAAAAGGCATGCCACTATACTTTGGACTCGATGGAATTATTAATCATATTTCATAAATATCAGGTCTAGAGCCCCATCGCATATCGCAATTGGCCAAGTCCTAAGGCTATATATATTAAAAAAAAGCGCACCTGTCTTCTGGACCGATGGCTCTATTAACTACAATACATATAATATTGAGTCCAGAACATATCGCATATCACTATCAGCGGGATCCCAAGGGCTTTATATAAGGCGCGTTGCGATACGACGGAGCCACCGATGATTATAGGCTCCGGTATATAATTTTTGAAGTCCAGATGTACAGCCCGACTGCAGGTTTTCCCATGTATTTCTTTGTATTTTCGATAAAACGTTCCGTACTCAATTTTCAAAGGAGACTGTTATACCGTGGACCCACCAATGATTATAGGGTCCGGTATATAATTTTTGAAGTCCGACTGTATGGCCCGACTGCAGGTTTTCACGTATATTCCTGTGTATTCAATAAAACGCTGTGGTCACGATTTTTAATGGAAAAACCCATATGGCGGACCCGATAGGGTATAGGTTCCCATCTATAATATTTCAAGTCCAGTTGTATGGCCCAGCCATGGGGTTTTATGTGTTTTCCTGTGTCAAGTCCCTCCACTGTTGATCTACTCTTCGTGGATCCAACGGTCCACGCGGATTTCAAGTGAACAAGTGGCTCAAGGAATACTCGCCCGAAAAGCGGTATCCTCTTTCCTCCTAGTTGCTACGTGTCACTTGAAGAGTGGAATCAAGGGCCTTCCTCGCAATACCGGTTACCACTCAAACCCTTTTTGAAATACCATCCGGTTCGGTGTTATGCAATGATTTTCAGTGTGAATCGTATTTTCAGTTGCGGGACTTAATCAATGCATGGGTTAAATACTAAGGGGCGATTCTTTCATGATTGTCCCTTTTGATGTTATAAGCGCTTCATGAAGGAAAGATTTTGTTTTTTAAGCATTTTATCATAATTGTATAAGTATAATTGATGTTGGTTATCTCTGCAGGCGAGGATCGAGAGAAGGCAAATGAGGTCGAAGAATGGATGCATAAGCTTAAAGTATGACTCCAGATAAAAGATACATGAGCGAATATGAAGAGTCACCTATGCATATATGTTTTATTTAAATATTTGGCTTCAGGCATTGGTGGTCATCTTTCCAAGTGTTTCTTGTTTATTTCGAAGGTGAAGAGATGACACACAGTCATCCTCTTCTAATCAACATCTATTCATTTCCCCAGGAAATGAAGTGCTCCAGTGACAGGAAACACCTTCTACGTGTCAACAATGACACCGATGGCTCTACCTCTGTGTATTCTGATCGGTATATTGAAAAGAACAGGGGAAGACGAAAGGTCATGGGGCCTGAGGCATAAATATTACCTCCAGATAGGAGAGAAGGGATTTTTTGGTTTGGAGAAAACAGCTTTGATTTATTGTGAATAAAGAAGACTGTTTGGTTCAAGAAGGAGCCTGTTGTTTCAAATTTAGTTCCCTTTTCTCTGATATGTTTAGAATCAGTATGTTGTTTCTGGTATAAAGACAAATGTGATTTTCTTTATGCATATTGATAACTAGCAGTTCATGTTTATTCCTGGTTATTTGAATGTAATTGAATAGCATTGATAATTCATGAAAGGTTGTTGATTCCAGACTTTGTTAAACGTGAGTTGCAAGTGTTATTTGTATGGAAAGGAATGTATATTCCTGTATAAGTAATTGGATTGTGATTAGGATTTAATACAGCCTTGTTCTTATGTGGACCAGTAATTGATTCATTTGGACTTGGGATATATATATGATGTTTAACCTCCTTTTGTTTTGCTCCTGTAGGATAGATTAGGATAGTTAGGAAATAGACTATAGTAGTTAGAAGAAGTGTAGAAAGGAGTCAATACATAGAGGTTAGTTGTTTTATTTTGTTGATTTAATTGAAGTCTTCCTCTAGGAAGCAATCTCTCAACAGCTATAACAGTTCACGGGGTCCCTTAAAACTCATTGGGACTAGCCACTCCAAACAAAAACAGATCTAATTGAGGTTTGTGATTGGGTTAGTTCCCCTTGTTGGTATAGCAAAATTTTGCCATGTCAACAAATAGGCGCTAGAAGGAGGGCCCAAACCGCCGTCCAAAACTTTTTATGATTTCATCTATAAATGTCATGCATGGACTCGAAAGATTAATGCATGGATTGTGAAGGTCAAAAAGACCCTTCCTCTCATTCGAAAAAGCCTCATTTCGAAGAAGAGACACTGTGGGAGTATCCTGTCACTCAGGAACAACCAGTCATAATACTTACTCGGGCTTATGCTCGTTCCCTCTCTCAGCTCCCCATCTTTCACTCTTTACCTCTGACAACTAAAAGAAAGCCAAGGATCTATTCCATAAACAAAGAGACATCTGCAGCCCCATCTCTTGAAGATATTGTGCTTGAATCCTTGCAAAGTATTGACACTCCCTGGGAAGAAATTCCTAAAGATCCACTCTCTGAAGGTAATCCCTGGCCTGATTTGGGAAGTCTTAATAAAGAAATCATTGAAGAAACCTTCAACCAGAACATCCTTATCCATAATATGGCTAACGTTCCTCTTCCAGGTGGGAATCAGCTTCATCTGGGTGGAAACCAACTCCCACCTCCTCCAAGAGCACTCCCTCCCTGGCTCACTCAGGATGCTGTAGCGATACTTGGGCAGCAGCATCCCTTACCCAAGAATGGAAAAAGAGTATTGCCTAAATTTGACCCTGGGAAGGGAGACACTACTGATAACCATATTCACTCTTTCTTCCTGGTCGTGCGCATGTTGGGGGTAGCCGATGAAGATATAGTATGTCGCCTATTCCCTTTTACCTTGATTGGTGCAGCTTCCACATGGTACTTTAGCTTGAGAACCGGATCAATCACCTCATGGGTTGCCTTTCAATAGGCCTTTTTAGACAAGTATGGCGATGACAAAACCCCTGCAGCCTTAGTTTTAGAACTATCCCATTTGAAAATGGAAACCAAAGAAAAGGTCAAGGATTTTAACATCCGGTTCAACACCTTGTTCAATAGAATCCCAGCTAATGCTAGACCTACTGAGGAGGTGCTCATGGAATTCTACATCACTACTCTCCCTGTCCCTACTGCAATGTGGGTCAAAAGGAGTAACGCACAAACCTTACAAGGTGCTATCGATGAAGCAGTAAAAGTCGATAATGAAATGCTCAGTCTCACAACATTCCATCATACAACAGGAGAAAATAAAGCCTCTCAATCACCCAAGAAGAATAATGGAAGTGATAACAAAGGGGCTGAAACCGAAGAAAAGGATAACATAGATGTGGAAGGCTTGCATCGGATCATTAAGAAACTGACAAACACAATCATCGATATGAAAAGGAATTCTAGAGAGAGTACAAGTGGGAGTGGAGGAGAGTATAACAACAGAAAACCTTTCAAATCTTTCTATCGTAAGAAGACAGAAGGTGGTCATGGTCCACTTACATTGCCTGCTCCACCCAATGAAGGGAATTTGAATACAGAAGAGCTGGCTCTTATCGGATCGTTCCTTAACCAAGATGAACCTATAGTGGAGCTAAAGCCAGAACAAGAAGATGAGGAAGAATACCAAGTAGAAGAGCCCTTGGAAGGAGAATCTCAAATCAACGTACTGTGGGGTTTCTATAAAAATGAGAACGATGATGACCGAGGAGACAGTATGGTAGAAATCCACACTAATGAAATCCATACACGAAGTAAAGGGCCACTTGCGGGCGTGATGAAGCCTGTAGACCAGACAAAGAAATATGTTCGCCCTTTGAAGCCATCCGCTCCCAAAGTTCCTGTAGTGAAGGGTAGGCCTAGTGCTGAGTCTAAGAGTACTCCAATTGTGAACTGTCCACAGGAAGATAATGCATCTCTAACTACAACGAAGCCAACTCAAAATGGTAAACCCCCACCTAAGAATGGAAAAACTGGTATGTTTACTCTGCCCTACCCTGTTTATAACATTGATTACAATATTGTGGATGATCTTGAGAAATCTAGGGCTAATATAACATACTTCGATTTGCTAAAATTAACGCAGCAAAGAGACCTGCTCTTGAAAGATATGAATGAGCAGAACTGCAAAACTCCCACCATTCAGAGCAGCGAAGCCCAAAAGTTGGTCTCCAGAACTGTTAGTACTCCCAGCACAGCCCAAAATACAGCAGCCATGGAAGCCACCCTATCAAAAGTGGATGGAAACCCCCAAGATGTTAGTGCAGCCATGATAGGAAGGAAATCAAAATCCATGACTCCCCCTTTCCTTATCACATTTGAAATCTTCAACATGAACGTACATAATTGCTTGGTAGACTCAGGTGTCTCATCCACTGTGATGCCTTACGTTGTTGCTAAAAGACTTCATGCGATACCTGAGAAAACTGGAACTCGAATCATGCAATTAGACAGTAAAAATGTGAAAGTAATTGGGAATTGAAAGATGTATTGATTCGGATGGCTGCTAAACCAAAATACACATAAGTCATTGATATAGTGGTAGTCAATATACCCGAGGCTTATGGAATGCTGCTTAGTAGGGTTTGGTCAGCAAAACTGAATGGATACTTCTCAACTAATTGGTCCCATCTCTTGCTGCCTCAGATGGGAAAAAGTGATATGCTGAGATTCGATCGTGAAAGATACATGAAATATGTGGTGACAAAATTAAATAGCCCCAATGAACCTGTAAAGTTTACCAACTCTATCCTTGCGAATTATAGTTTCAATGTTTGTGCCACGGAAGCCTGTTTTGGAGAATTCCATGCAGAAATAATTGAATAAACAGCCATGAACACATGGTTGGAAGCTCTCCCCCGTAGTCCAACTGACGAACCACCCTGTAATATAGTAGATGATAGAACTAGTCTCATAGGAAGCAATTCAGTTGATGTAACATTAGACTCTATATTTTGGACACTCTATTTTAATGGCTCTAACTGCCTTGAAGGTGCAGGTGCTGGGAGCATTCTTATTGACCCACAAGGGAACCAACATCTGATGGCTAGCCGGTTGGAGCTTGCGTGCACCAACAACATGGCAGAATACGAAGGCTTGTTGCAGGGCCTGAAAAAAGCCATTGATCTGAAGGTAAATTTTTTTAAAGTTTTTGGTGATTCACAGATAATTGTGGACCAGGTAAGGAAAAGGATACACTACAATGTGCCACACCTAGTAAGGTACCAGCATGAGGTATGGAGCTTAATTGACAGTCTTGATTCTTTTAATATCACATACATACCTCGAGAGAAAAACCAAGATGCCGACCTGATGGCTGGTATGGCTGCAAAACTTTTGCCTGATTTTAGATTAAAGAAGAATAAATGTTATGTTGAATTGATTTTCAGACCTTCCATACCTGATAACATCTCAAATTGGCAGGCATTCGAAGGTGACGAGCGGATCCTTGAGCTCCTGCATTGCGAGAGGACATTCAAAAATGCACTCATTGAGGAAAAAGAGCATGACAGGCCTGTGAATGAGAGTGAAGACAAGGTAATATCTTTCATGGAGAAATTTATCGTCAACAGGTTTGGCATCCCTGACATTCTCATGTTTGATAACGCTTCTTATTTCTCATCACTAAAGTTGACCGAATTTTCTATCGATAAATCAATTCGCATAAGGCATGCATCAAGCTATTACCCCCAGGGAAATGGAGTTGTAGAGTCCTCAAATAAAAACCTCATCCGCGTAATCCATGCATCTCTCGCCGACAACCAGAGGAAGTGGCACAATGCTCTAACAAATGCTCTCTGGGCTGATAGGGTCACCCCAAAGGGTAAGCACGCGAAACTTCAACACTTATGACTGGGCTTGTTCCATGTCGTGGAAAATATTGGTCAAGGAACCTACAGATTGAAAACCTTATAGGGAGAAACTGAAAAACTCCCTGTTAATGGCCAACATCTCAATAAATACTTCCAGTAGCCACCACATGGTGGTTACCTTCTGAATAGGTTAGGATTCATTTTATTTTTGCTATTAGTTTAGTTGCATTTCCATTTTTTCCTTTTGTTTTTCTGCAAAGTTTATTTTCCCTTCTGTTTTGAATTGCAACCCTTTTCAAGGAACTGATTTCGGTCCTCCAGTCTCATTTTTTCCTTTTCAGATTCCCCTCATTCGCCGCCTTCAGCTTTTGCCTCCTTCACTAACCTACTAATGAGTCTGCTGATCCTAAATCCATCATTACCTTGCAAATCAAACAAATTTTCAATAACCCCATGAGAACTGGAAAATCGGCAGTGGAATTCAAGCCGAAGCCACTCAATGGCATATGTTGGGAACTTGGTAAGATCTGTTGATAACTTGGATATTTGGAGCATGTAGGGGCATCTTTATAAAACAAAAAATGTGTAACTACAGCTGGACTGGCATGGAGGAACATTGCATTTTAAATAAATCCCACTCATACCTAGCCTATGCTCGCCTGCAAGGTTTGCAGTTACTCTCCATTGGTCCCATCCACCACACTAAATTCTCCAATACCTATCATCTACAAGTAGATCTCCTTTCATGGGCTAAACTCACTTTCATATACCATGTGGAAAATCCAATTATGCTCTAGTCCTTGTGCCTGAAACTGGAAGGACTTATTTAAAAGAAAATGAAATGTCAAGTCCTTCTGCCTAAAACTGGAAGGAATTATTTAAAAGAAAATGAAATTTCAAGTCCTTGTGCCAATCTGGAAAGACAAGTTGTTTGGGAAGCCGGTTAGAGTAAGGACTGTTGCTAGGCTCAGAGTACCAGTTGACACAGCAAGCCCAACCTTGCTTAAGCGGTTTAAAAATATGGCACAATCCATGACTGCACCCATTCAATCATATGAAAATATAGCACTGAAATTCTCATACAAAGTTCAGATAAACATATCTACATCAAGTTTGATGAGTGATAAAGAGTTGAGGTATACACCTAAACAGGTATTGACAGACCAATGATGGCCCCAAAAGGATTTTTGAAAGTAGGAAACAAGTAAAGGAAGGTCAATAAATTCCATAATAGTACCATTGGAGAATGCCTGTCAAAACCATATCAGTAAGTAGAAGCTATTTGTCTTTATCCCACCTAAATCAATTAATGTTGAAGTGGAACCCATGCCTGTCCATCTGTATAGTTTGCATTTCGAGTTTATCTTAATATCCTAATGTTCTATTGATCCAAGGTTTATTTGGAAACAGAGATAATTGGTTCGCTCAACGGTTTGCCATTTGTTGTGGCCACAACCACCACCCTATTAAAACCTGCCTTGATAGGAATTTTTGAATGGGTCCCCTAAAAAGAGTTGATCTTTTACCTCTCTGAATGATCTGTTTTGTCCCAGAGACTACAAGTCGTTGCCAAGTCAAATCTTTAATGCCTAATGGTCAAGCCCCCCTCTTTGAATATCTGTCGCATGATCCATCTCTAGCCCTTCCTAACCCTCCATTCATTTCCTCCATCAGGACCTTTCCAACCCTCAAAAACCTTCTATCGCACCTTATTCCCATTATAACCCTTTACAATGGAAATGCTTCACAAATATGCATAAATCACCCCTTTTTGGCCTATCACAATCAACACTATGCACTGCTCTCTTCCGGACCCGACGGCATTATCAACCCAAATTTATATATATCGGGTCCGGAGCCATATCGCACATCGCTATTGACGGGTCCGGGGCTTATATAAAAGGCGCGGCACTATATGCTGGACCCAATGGGATCATTAATCATATTTCATAAATATCGGGTCCAGAGACCCATTGCATATCGCAATCGGCCAAGTCCTAAGGCTATATATAAAAAAAAGCGCACCTGTCTTCCGGACCTAATGGCTCTATTAACCGCAATACATATAATATCGGGTCCGGAAACATATCGCATATCGCTATCGGCAGGATCCCAAGGGCTTTCTATAAGGTGCGCTGCAATACGGCAGACCCGCTGATGATTATAGGCTATGATATATAATTTTTGAAGTCCGGCTGTACGGCCCGACCACAAGTTTTCCCATGTATTCCTTTGTATTTTCGATAAAACGTTCCAAACCCGATTTTCAAAGGAGAGTGTTATATCGCAGAACTGCCGATGATTATAGGCTCTAGTATATAATTTTTGAAGTCTAGTTTTACGGCCTGGCTGTGGGTTTTCACGTATATTCCTGTGTATTCAATAAAGCGTTGTGGTCATGATTTTTAATGGAAAACCCATATGGCGGACTTGATAGGATATAGGTTCCCATATATAATATTTCAAGTCCAGCTGTACGGCCCGACCATGGGGTTTTCTATGTTTTCCTGTCAACTCTCTCCACCATTTATCTACTCTTCGTGGATCCAACAGTCCACACGGATTTCGGGTGAACAAGTAGCTCAAGGAATACCTGCCCAAAAAGCGGTATCCTCTTTCCTTCTACCTGTTACATATCACTTGAAGAGTGGAATCAGGGGCCTTCCTCGCAATACCGGTTACCACTCAGACCCTTTCCAAAATACCATCTGGTTCGGTGTTATGCAATGATTTTAATGTAAATCGGATTTTCTCTTGCGGGACTCAATCAATGCATGGGTTAAAAACCAAGGTGCGATTCTTTCACGATTGTTCCTTTTGATGTTATAAGCGCTTCATGAAGGCAAGATTTGTGTTGTTAAGCATTTTATCATAATTGTATAAGTATAACTGATGTTGGTTATCTCTACAAGGGAGGACCGATAGAAGGCAAGCGAGGTCGAAGAATGGATGCATAAGCTTCAAGTATGACTCTAGATAAAATATGCATGAGCGAATACGAAGAGTCACCTATGCGGATATGTTTTATTTAAAGATTTCGCTTCAAGCATTGGCGGTCATCTTTTTAGGTGTTGCCTGTGTATTCTGAAGGGGAAATTGCCCCAGGTTTCATCATGAAGAGATGACACACAGTCATCCTCTTCTAATCAACATCTATTCATTTCCCCGTGAAACGAAGCACTCCAGTGACATAAAACGCCTTCTACGTGTCAGCAGTGACACCGATGGCTCTACCTCTGTGTATTCTGATCGGTATATTGAAAAGAACAGGGGAAGACAAAAGGTCATGGGGCTTGAGGCATAAATATTACCTCCAAATAGGAGAGAAGGGCTTTTTTGGTTTGGAGAAAACAACTTTGGTTTATTGTGAATAAAGAATATTGTTTGGTCCAAGAAGGAGCCTGTTGTTTCAGATTTAGTTCCATTTTCTTTGATATGTTTAGAATCAGTATGTTGTTGCTGGTATAAAGACAAATGCAATTTGCTTTATGCATATTGATAACTAGCAGTTCATGTTTATTCCTGGTTATTTGAATGTAATTCAATAACATTGATAATTCATGAAAGGTTGCTGATTCCAGACTTTGTTAAACGTGAGTTGCAAGTGTTATTTGTATGGAAAGGAATGTATATTCCTATATAAGTAATTGGATTGCGATTAGGATTTAATACAACCTTGTTCTTATGTGGACCAGTAATTGGTTCATTTGGACTTAGGATTTATGTATGATGTTTAACCTCCTTTTGTTTTGCTCCTGCAGGATAGATTAGGATAGTTAGGACATAGACTAGAGTAGTTAGAAGAAGTGTAGATAGGATTCAATACATAGAGGTTAGCTGTTTTATTTTGTTGATTTAATTGAAGTCTTCCTCCAGGAAGCAATCTCTCAACACCTATAACAGTTCATGGGGTCCTTTAAAACCCGTTGGGATTAGCCACTCCAAACGAAAACAGATCTAATTGGGGTCTATGATCGGGTTAGTTCCCCTTGTTGGTATAGCGAAAATTCGCCATGTTAACACACTCAAAATTTGTATTTCATCATTTTTCATGATTCAAGTTACCAACAGCTAGCAAGTTAAGAAAAATGAACCATGCTATTTCGGATATATTAGCCGCGTAGTCATTCCAACTTGGATCCTCTTTCTCATCTCAACAAATTGAGGTAACTAAGAAAATTTTAAATTAAATTGACCAAATTAATCTTAGACATATTTAGCATATTTAAAATGATCAAAACAATTAGATGCTCAGTGATTTGTGTATGACTGCACACGACTAGAACCAACCTAGATCCATCTTAACACCGGATCTATCAAGCGCCGAGAGGGATCAAATCTCTCGAGGTGCAAACCTTTCCTCATGTTTTGCACTCAAAAAGGTTTGCACCTCAAGAGATTTGATCCCTCTCGCCGCTTGATAGATCCAATGTTAAGATGGATCTAGACTGGTATATATAATTTATATTATAATCATATAATATTATAAATAATAATATCAATATACTATAGATATTAATATAAATATATATATTGATTACATATTAATAATTTTATATTTAATTATAATATTAATGTTACATTTATTAATAAAGAGTCTCACATAGACAAATACAGACATAGAAGCTAGATCTAGAAAGTCATGAATATTTTAGATTTTCATTAAAATAGATGTGTTGATTTCAATGTAGTTGTTGATTTCTAATCCTATTTGATCACATGCACTATATGCACTGATTTCAATGTCGATGTCGATTTATAATTCTATTTAATACCTTACACTAGATGAATTGATATTACTTTCGATGTTGATTTCTACTCTTATTTGATTGCTTGCAGATGATGCATTGGTTTCAGTGTAGATAATGATTTCTAATCCTATTTGATTACTTGAACTAGATGCATTGATTTCAGTGTAAATGCCGATTTCTAATCATATTTAATAACTTACAGTAGATGCATTGATTTCAACATAGATGTTGATTTCTACTCATATTTGATTACTTGCATTAGATGCATTGGTTTCAGTGTAGATATTGATTTCTACTCATATTTGATTGCTTGCACAAGATGCATTGGTTTCAGCATAGATATTGATTTCTAATCTTATTTAATTGCTTGCACTAGATGCATTGATTTCAGTGTAGATGTCGATTTCTAATCATATTTAATACCTTACACTAGATGCATTGATTTCAACGTAGATGTTGATTTCTACTCATATTTGATTTCTTGCATTAGATGCATTGGTTTCAATGCAGATATTGATTTCTAATCCTATTTGATTTCTTGCACTAGATGCATTGATTTCAGTATAGATGTTGATTTCTAATCCTATTTGATTGTTTGCACTAGATGCATTGATTTTAGTGTAGATGTTGATTTATGATTTGATGCAACAAAATGTATGATGTACATTAATTTCAAAGTAATTAGATTAATAGTGTGCATTGATTTCAGTGTAAGCACATCTCTACCTCCTCCATCTATATCTATATCTCCCATTGTCTCTCCTTCTCTATCTCTTTATCTCAACCCCTAAACATACACACTCTCTCTCTATATCTATCTCTCTCTCTCTCCCTACCTCCCTTTCCCCTCCCTCTCCTCTCTTCCCCTTCTCTCTCTCTTTAACATTTATCTCTCCATATATATAGATATATATATATATATATCTCTTCCTCCCTCTCCCTGCCCCATCTATATCTCTATCTCCCCTTGTCTCTCCTTCTCACCCCCAAAACACACACACTCTCTCAATGTAAGCACATAAAAATTATTCAACCATAAATACAATACTTGAATTTTCATCCTAAATAAAATGTTTGCTTACCCCAAATGTTTGCTTCTTGAAACTATAAACTATTTATAATTGGGTAAATTCTTATTATTCCCATTTCCCATCATTCAACATTGTTAATTACTTTGCATTCAAACGCAGTAATAGAAAATAACTACCATTGAAAATTATTTGGAGTTTAACACTCCACAAGTCACAATGATTGACTTTGGAGAAAACTACTATTAATATTGGAGAGCAACAGAGACAAGGTATGTTGTTTAGTATAGTAGCTTGAGTTAAATATTTGAATGGTCTATGATTCCAACTACTCTTTTCATATGATGAATATGAGAAAATGGAAAAAATAATAGGTTTGACAATAGGAATAGTTAAAGAAAATAGTTTCAGATTGAGGTGTGAAAATAGGAACAATAGAAGAAGAAAATAGTTTCAGATTGATTGCAATGAAGATTTTTTGTAATTGACTGTATTCTTAGTATTCACATTTTCTATCTATCAAAATTGTTACATTGACACTTTGCACTCAAAATTTTTAATTCATCATTTTTCATGATTCAAGTTACTAACAGCTAGCCAGTTAAGAAACCCGAACCATAATATTTCAGATATATTAACCGCGTAGTCATTCCAACTTGGATCCTCTCTCTCATCTCAACAAATTGAGGTAACTAGGCAAATTTTAAATTAAATTGACCAAATTAATCTTAGACATATTTATCATATTTAAAATGATCAAAATAATTAGATATTCAGTGAATTGTGTATGACCGCACACGACTGAAACCAGCCTAGATCCATCTTAACACGGGATCTATCAAGCGCTAAGAGGGATCAAATCTCTCTACGTGCAAACCTTTCCTCAAGTTTTGCACTCAAAAAATAGGTTTGCACCTCGAGAGATTTGATCCCTCTCGGCGCTTGATAGATCCGATGTTAAGATGGATCTAGACTGGTATATATAATTTATATTATAATCATATAATATTATTTTATTAATAATAATAATAATAAGATATTATATATATTAATATAAATATATATTGACTACATATTAATAATTTTATATTTAATTATAATATTAATGTTACATTTATTTTAATTAGTCAAATTAGTTGAAAAAGCCATTAATGGTGGAATTGAATGTTAGGAAACAATTATTTACCATTTGTAGGAAATTCGACAACACATTTTCATATTGGATACATCCTCGGATATCCAACGGGATAGGAAGAAACTGTCAGATAATCAAGGGGATAGGATTACTGTTGAATATTTGTCAAATATTGGATAACAGTGGGGAATAAAAAAACAAAAAACAAAAAAACTCATATAACTTCCGACACTTTTTCCTATTTTAATCATTCCGTTACCATCGGAACTTCGGCCCAAATATAATAGTGTTCCTTGAAGGCATTTAGTTGATTTTCTAAATAATTTTCTTAAACTATAACTAATTAGGTAAGAAATTCAAATTTGATTACTTCTCATTTCCTTTTTAATTACTATATCTATAACTCCCTCCCAATGTATGCCTATAAATAATACAACATAAAATAAATATATAAATTAACTATTTTATTGTGACCTCTATTACACACTAATCATCCCTAACATTATTACACACTAAACATCCCATCATGGGATAGATAAACTTTCTTACCTAATAAACAACCCTCTATGGGATACGTCAACTTTATTATGCTAAACAAAAATATATGGGACAGACCAAAGATTCATCATCTATTTTGTTGCAAACACGAACTAAATATAACAGTGGAAAAAATTAAACACACCATATTTAACTATACGTCTCACTCATTGAGATATGTAAATATACATATCTCAATGCACTACTGTCCCTTGTAAAATTCTGAAAATGATTCTCAAATTTTGCGATCTAAAATTTCCAATAAATCGTATCACCATGAAGCTGAAGAGATCTTGAAAACGTGGTCCACATAATCAACATTTAACTTGATTTCCCGAAACTTAATTTTTTTGACCATAGCTTACATGCTCATTTAATTGAATCTTATGAAATTCCGAGCGTGAACATTTTTTTATACATTTAAAAATAAAAACAAGTATGAGTCGCATTGTATATATAGAAAATATATCTTGTTTCAATTGTTGGGAGCAATTATTTTCAAGTTGGTTCTCCGTAATTCAAGTTCCTGATTTGTTTTTGCCATTGGTTGATTCTTGATTTGTCTTTGCCACTGGCTGTACAGATAGATGAGAATCACTCCCGAAAAATTGGTTGTACAGAGTCCTGTGATTGTATCAGTTTTCCTTATTCTAGGCCTAAACTATAGGATCTGAAGTGTATACAGCGGCTATTTATGCCGAACAAGTATGAGTAAAAATTATTGAAGCCTTTCATAAAAACTTCCTTGTTTTTGACTTGGTATCAGAGCAGAGTTCTTCACCTCTGTGCCTGAATTATCATATACCCCTCGCATCATGACTAAGGATCAACCCGAATCATCTTTTGTACCAGTCATTCATGTTCAATCAGAAAACCCCAGTTTCACCACCAATATCATCCTTACCGAAGTTAATTATGATGTCTGGTCCCAAATCATGGAAATGCAGATCGCAGGGCGTGAGAAGCTTGAATACCTCACGGGTAAAACACCTATTCCGCAGGTTACTGATGCTGCCTATGCAAAGTGGTATGCTGAAAATCAAAAGGTCAAAGGATGGTTGTTGACTTCTATGTCACCGGAGATTATGAAGCGCTATCTTAGACTGTCTACTGCACGTGAAATCTGGACTACTCTTGCTAAAGCTTTCTATGATGGATCAGATGAATTGCAACTCTTTGCACTGAATCAACGGGCATTCTCCACCAAACAGATTGGTCGTTCTCTTTCCACCTATTATGGTGATCTAGTAGAAATCTTTCAAGAACTAGATCATCGTGATATGATTTTCATGAAGGATCCCGAAGATGTTGTCGCCTATAAAAAATCAGTTGAGAGACTGCAGGTGCATATCTTCTTGAATGGACTAGATGTAGACTTTGAACAAATTCGAGGTGAAATTCTTAGAAAGGATCCTGCACTCGATCTTGAAGCAACTTATGCATATGTTCGCCATGATGTCGTTCGCCGAGCTGCACTTCAAGGTGAACCTGAACACTCTGAATCCATTACTATGGTGGCTCGTCGGGGCAAGCCTTACCAATCGCAAAAAACATATCACACTTCTGGTCTGCCGAATCACACAACTGACCAAAATCGGTCATCTGGATCACAAAATCGTAGCTATGAAATAGGAGCTGCAAAATTAGAACGTGTATGTACTCACTGTGGAGAAACCGGGCATACAAAGTCACGTTGCTATGAATTTATTGGATATCCATAATGGTGGGATCCTGCCAAGGCACCTCGCAAGCGAAATTCAAAGTCAAATCATCATGCTTTTGTTGTTGTGGCTGAGCCCTCCACCAACACCAATACTACTGAGGAAGCCTCTTCTTTCATTGCTACTGCTGGGAATGTTGGTAAGTCTCTTCATACCTTTGTCCCTATTAGTCATAGTGAATGGATAATTGATTCAGGTGCCACAGATCACATGACCTTTGATGGTAAACATATTCAGTCCATGAAATCCTCAGACCACCATATAGTGTCCACAGCCAATGGTACTCCCTCTCCCATGGTTGGAGAAGTTTCAGTTTCTCTTACCCAAAATTTGAATTTGGAGTCTGTTCTAGTTGTTCCTTCTCTTAATCATAACTTATTGTCTGTTGCTCAAATAACCCTCACTTTGAACTGTATTGTGATATTTTGGCCTAACCTTTGTATTTTTAAGGACATTTGGACTTGAAAGGCAATTGGTTATGGTACTAGGAGAGGAAAGCTCTACTATCTTGATCTACTGCCGGCAAGCTCCAATCAGTTGGCTCAAGTTTTCTCAGCTAATAAGTCTGACACACATCAGCATTCAGAAGTCTGGTTATGGCACAGGCGTTTTGGCCATGTATCTTTTGGATATTTACAGAAGTTGTTTCCAAAGCTCTTTTCTCAATTAAATGTTTTGGATTTTAAGTGTGACATTTGTGAACTGGCTAAAAGTCACCGTGTACCATTTCCCATTAGTATGCATAAAAGTCCTGCACCTTTTATGGTTATTCACTCTGATGTCTGGGGACCTGCAAAAACTTCTTCTTTGAGTGGAGCACGTTGGTTTGTTTCTTTTATTGATGATCATACTCACATGACTTGGGTTTGTTTAATGAAATCAAAGAATGAAGTTAGTTCCCTGTTTCAGCAATTTCACAAAATAATAGCCACCCAATATAAATCAAATATTCAAGTTCTTCGTACTGATAATGGTGGAGAGTTTGTTAATCAAGACTTGAAACAATACCTGAATTTACATGGCATTGTTCATCAGACGACTTGCCCTTACTCCCCTCAACAAAACGGGATAGCAGAACGGAAAAATCGTCACCTTCTTGAAGTTGTTCGTGCTTCCTTGTTTGGGGCTCATATGCCTGTTAGTTATTGGGGAGAAGCCATTACGGCCGCAGCTTATCTCATTAACCGTGTACCCTCTAGTTCACTACAATTTCAGACCCCCTTTGATGTTCTCCATAATACTGTGAGTGCCCCTACCATACCGAATCTGTCCCCTAAAGTTTTTGGGTGTGTAGCCTTTGTGCACCTTCACAAACCCTTGAGAAATAAGCTGGAACCCCGTGCCCTTCGCTACATCTTTGTTGGCTATGCCTTGCATCAAAAAGGTTATCGGTGTTATCACCCCCCTTCTCGTAAAATTTATGTTACTCGTGATGTGGTCTTTCATGAAGATGATATGTATTATTCTGCCTCTGCGTCTCCACTTCAGGGGGAGAATAGAGATGAAATGGAGACTTTGCATCATTCTTTGGACCTTGATCTTATAAGTGGAGATAATTTGGACACTAGGGGTAAATGTGACCATTTGGAAACAAGTGATGGTGACGCTGTAACTCACAGAGGTGATTGTCTAGATGGGCAGCAAGTTATGGAGAATGAGGTTCCGGATCAAATGGAAGTGGAAGTGCCGTCTGTGTCTTCCTCCTCTCACGATGTACCACCAAACCAATTGTCTTCTCCAGCCGATTCCATGCCCGAGTCTCAGGTAAACTCTGAATCTGAACCTCAATTAAAAAAGTTACCAGATCGAGTCACAAGAGGGAAACCCAAAGTTAACTATGAACCTATTCTCAACTCCAAATCTAAGTATCCCATAAGCAATTATGTATCCTACCATAGACTGTCAAATGAGAGTAAGGCATTTGTGAATCAATTATCTATTGTAGTTATTCCTAACAGTGTGCAGGAAGCTTTGAAACATCTTAGATGGAGGTAGGCAATGAGTGAAGAAATGAAGTCTCTTCAAAAGAATTCAACGTGGGAAGTTGTTGACTTGCCTGAAGGGAAGATACCTGTTGGATGTAGGTGGGTATTCTCCATTAAATACAAAGCTGATGGAACCATAGAACAGTTCAAAGCAAGACTTGTCGCCAAGGGATATACTCAAACATATGGAATTGATTATATGGAGACATTCGCACCAGTGGCCAAAATTAATACAGTCTGTATTTTACTATCTCTTGCAGTGAATTTTGACTGGCCTTTACATCAATTCGATGTAAAGAATGCATTTCTGCATGGAGATCTCCAAGAAGAAGTATATATGGAGTTGCCCCCTGGCTGTAAGCTGCAGACTAAAGGCAATAAATAGGTCTGTAGATTGAAAAAATCTTTATATGGCTTGAAGCAGTCTCCTAGAGCGTGGTTTGGAAGGTTCACTAGCTTTATGAGGTCTATTGGTTACAAGCAAAGTAACTCAGATCACACTCTCTTCTTGAAACATAATGGAGAACGAATCACAACCCTCATTGTGTACGTTGATGATATGATAGTAACTGGAGATGATCCTGAAGAAAGGAAAGCACTGCAAGAGCAGCTTGCCCGTGAGTTTGAAATGAAGGATCTTGGGAAATTGAAGTATTTCCTTGGAATTGAAGTGTCAAGATCAAAGAAAGGTATTTTTCTGTCACAACGGAAATATGTCTTAGACTTATTGAAGGAAACTGGCATGACAGGATGTAGTCCAGCTAGTACCCCTATGGAAGAAAATCTGAAGCTAGGTGTGCACCCAAACCAAGTTCCTGCTAACAAGGAGCGCTATCAGAGATTGGTTGGAAGATTAATGTATCTTGCACATACTCGGCCGGATTTAGCCTATGCACTAAGTGTTGTCAGTCAATTCATGCACTCCCCAAGTGAAGAACATATGAATGCTGTCATCTGGATCTTACGCTATTTGAAGTCATCTCTAGGAAAGGGAATTTTATTCACAAAAGGTGATAGCTTGGATGTTAAAGGTTATACAGATGTTGATTGGGCTGGGTCAATTGAGGATAGACGTTCTACATCAGGCTACTTCACTTTTGTAAGAGGAAATCTGGTTACTTGGCGAAGTAAAAAATAAGAGGTAGTTGCTAGATCCAATGCTAAGGCCGAATACAGAGGAATGGCTAAGGAAATATGTGAATTGTTGTGGATCAGAAATCTATTGCAGGATTTACATATGAAGCAAGTCGGTCCTATGAATTTATACTGTGATAACAAGGCAGCATGTGATATTGCTCATAATCCAGTTCAACATGATCGAACTAAGCATGTTGAGGTTGATAGGCATTTTATCAAGGAGAAACTAGAAGCAAAGTTGATTGAAGTTCCTCATGTTCGATCTCAAGACCAGCTTGCTGATGTGCTGACCAAAGCAGTGTCAAACCAAGCATTTAATGGCTGTCTCAACAAACTTGGCATGAGTGACATCTACTTACCAACTTGAGGGGAAGTGTTGACAATTGGGAGAAATTATCTCCAAGTTGGTTCTCCGTAATTCAAGTTCCTGATTTGTCTCTGCCACTGGCTGATTCCTGATTTGTCTCTGCCACTGGCTGATTCCTGATTTGTCTCTGCCACTGGCTGATTCCTGATTTGTCTCTGCCATTGGCTGATTCTTAATTTGTCTCTTCCACTGGCTGTACAGATAGACGAGAATCACCCCTGAAAAATTGGTTGTACAAACTCCTGTGATTGTATCAGTTTTGCTTATTCTAGGCCTAAACTATAGGATCTGAAGTGTATACAGTGGTTATTTACGCTGAACAAGTATGAGTAAAAATTATTGAAGCCTTTCATAAAATCTTCCTTGTTTTTGACTGTCAAATTAGCAGTCATCTAGCCATTTTTAACATTTGGTAAGATGACTCTGCGACCGATGCAGAACGAGAGAAATAATGATCACTCAAATAATCTTTTAAAGATCATTCTTGAATGGTTCTCATATTCAAAAGGGAAAGAATTGATCGACGTGAATTGGAGAACATGACACTCGGATTGTTATGTACAACTTTTTCCATTTTATATCTTTGGTGGCCAAACAATTATTTTTCCATCACTCTGTGTGGGTAGGCTGTGGATCATTACAATTTTGTCGGTAAAATGAAATTTGTTAAAAAACAGCTCTAATTTCCCTAAACTTCTAGACTAAACGAACATGTTGGATTTCATCTGTATTTCAAGAATTAGTTAATTGTTCCATTTTGAAGTTCAAACATGAGCCCCGCATTCAGGGGCATTGTGGAAGGCGATTATTGAATTCTTATCATTCAAATGAGCACCAATTTCTGCAAAATATATATATATATATATATATATATATATATATATATATATATATATATATATATATATATGATTTTTTTAAGTGTAAATGTTAAATTCAAATTTATATATATATATATATATATATACACACACACACACATTAAATTTAAAAAATTATATTTTCTCTGAAATTTAATTGACGGAAAAATAATAATTTAGATGAATTAAATCTAAAAACATAAAATATTTATAATATATTCATTTAAACTAATATATATTTTTAATATAATATTATAATAATTAATAATTAAATTCATATATTCATACTCAAAGTCATCAATGATATTTTTGTGGTTTTGTAATTTCCGTACATATAAATTTTAAATAATATATCTATTTAGAAATAATTATATAATAAAAACAATTCCTTAAAATGTGTATATCATAGAAGACTACTTTTGATAACATTGTTGACTTGAAAATGCACATACCAAACATCATTTCATTAATTTTCACGAGCTTTGAATAAATTATTTATAAGCAATCATAATTTCTAAAAAATGATTAAATCATGAAAAATCTATCATCACTCTACATTGCTAAAACCTAGCATTATTTAACTTAAGTCATGAACTTGCCATTCCCTCAAACTTTAAGGTGACGACATGAGTTTAGACACTCTACATTGCTAGAACCTAGCATTATTTAACTCAAGCCATGAACTTGCCATTCCCTCAAACTTTAACGTAACGACATGAGTTTAGACTCTGATGCTCAAATGAGACAAGTATCCAGGAATTCATCCACAGTGGTGTACTTATAATCTCCATAGAGTTGAGAAGCCTCCAATTTTTCGTATCACAATTCGAAACTGGTTTGATAACCTTGAACAAAAATGCTATGCAGAACCTAGATATTTGAAGAATGTAAGATTTGGGAATATCATCTAAAAAATACATCCCTAAATATTTTGAAAAAATACACCACTCCAAATAAGAGTGTTATATTTAATAACGTATTTTTCTAAATAATCTTGTCGAACTAAATATTAGGGTGAACTTAGATACATTGAAAGATAGAAGATTTAGAAAAATCATTTAGAAAAATCTATCACTAAATATTTTGAAAAAATACAAATAAGAATTTCTTATATTTAATAATATATTTTTCTCGATAATCTTTTTAACTCTTTTATCCTTTTATATATCTTTACATTTTTAAATACAATTATTAATTTATAACATTTAAAAGAAAAAAGATAGCCTCCTTATCTTGAATATCCATTTAAGAATATATTAATATTTTTATTTTAATTAAATTTTAAAATATTTTAAAATAAAGCGAAAACAAAGCCAATTTGCCATTAAAATATAAAATTATTACAAAATTTATGTTTTAAATTATTCCAAAATTTACAATGGGATTACACTTAGGTTTCGGTCTCTCGTCAACCTCTCCGATGACAATCGGAAGAAAAACTTTAAAGTGCCATCCAGGGCACAATATTTAGAGCTTATAAATTATCATCTAAAACGAAATGTTCACATATTTCAACGGCATTTCGTGGTTTAAAATCTTGGAGCTCATTTTGGCTTTGATATTAAACTTTATCTTCACCTATATATACATCTGAAATTTTTAATAATTATATGTGAAATATTTTTGAATGAGATGTTTATATTAATAATATTTCTCCCTCATCATTTAGGTGAAATATTTGAAATTTATTTTATTAATAATAATGAAATGTCTAAAATGTTTTTTTTTTTTCCTGTTTTTTTTTCCTTAAAATTTTACTGAAAAATTATAATTCTAAATTTAAAAACTAATATATTATTTAAACTAATCCACAAAACTAAAATAAAACTAAATTTATTTATAGATAATTACACTAATTAAACATAAATTATAAAAGCTAAATGTATTTGTATATAATTACATTAATTAAACTTTCTATCGATACTACAAATATTAAGATGCCTAACCTCAATTTATATGTCTATACCGCAATGCTATGATTTGAAAAAAGCCAATTCTTTTGTTTGGTTTGCATATATATTTTTTATTAAATATATTATTGTTTAAATAATTTTAATAGAGAAAAAAATGATTAAATATTTTTAAAATTAATTAAAAATATTTGAAATTTATTTTATTAAATTTTAAATTATTAATTAAAATATAATTTGTAAAGTATATGTTAAATAGTAACGTAAATTTCAAAATTTATTTTAAAAAATTCAAAATTTATTTATTTTAAAATAATTCAAAATTTTAAAATAATTCAATATTGTTTTAACTTAAAAATACTAATTCAATATTTTTTAACTTATATTTTATATAACTTAGTAAAAACATTTACAAAATAGCTCAAAATCATTTGCCACTATTTTAAAATTTTGAATTATTTTAAAATAAATAAATTTTGAATTTTTTAAAATAAATTTTGAAATTTACGTTACTATTTAACATATACTTTACAAATTATATTTTAATTAATAATTTACAAATTATAAATTAATACTTTACAAATTATATTTTAATTAATAATTTACAAATTATAAATTAATTTACTAATTATACAGGCTCAAACGTAACATCCAATAATGAATCTATATCATCAAACTCTCTAACTCATCCTAATCTATGAAACCAAAAAGAGTGTTTGAGATGCTTAATTGTCTCAAAACCATACCATGAGAAGTGTAAATACCGCTTTAACACGCTTTATCATAATCAATGGTGATAAATATAATGGCAAGGCACCGCCTGATTTTCACCTTGCCTCCGTAATGCTTATTGAAAGATTACCACCCGCAGAGTCGACATTAAAAGGAGTAAATGTAGCACCTTCCAGTACACTCTGCTCATCTACGAAAGAAGGCCTTGTGGGTGAAGGAATTTGTTGTTGCTCACCCGTCAGCATCATCTTGAAGGCCTCAACACTGCGCCTGCTTGAGTGCACAGAAGACCAATTTTAATCACTCTAATCCCTTCTTCGCACGAGTAACTGCCCTCCAATGTCGGATCCATAATTTCCAATGCTTTCTCTGCGGCATACAGTCTCCATGTCTGCTAATTGACCAATATCCACAAAACCATAAAACATTAGTTAGCATGGAATCATAGTTCTTAAAAAAATTCTACTTTAAAGATGAGGTCTACATGTGCCATACAGCTTCAGTGAGAAACTCCATGTCTTGAGGGACACTGTAGTACTTCTTTCTTCCGCTGATAATCTCGAGTAGAAGCACTCCAAAGCTGAATACATCTGCTTTCTCTGTCAACTGTCCGCGTAAGGCGTACTCAGGCGCAATGTAACCACTGCACAATCAAATCTCCATCTCTTAAGCCTCTTAAAATTATATGATCGTTTCTCTATTGTAATTGATTAATATCCCGTAATTTGTTAAATAGAGTTTGGGACATCAAGAGATTGAACTGTACTTACAAAGTTCCTGCAACCCTCGTGCTAACGTGGCTCTCATCTTCTGCAAATAGTCTGGCTAAGCCAAAGTCTGCTATTTTGGGTCGGTATTTATTGTCTAGTAAGATATTGCTTGCTTTGATATCTCTGTGGATGATTCGAATCTCAGACTCCTCGTGAAGATAGGCAAGCCCACGCACAGTTCCAACTATGATTTCATACCTTGCTGTCCAGTTAAGTAAATGGCGTTTTGTTGTATCTACAATTATTGCAGCACAGAGAGTAAAAGAGTCAAGAAGCTA
The DNA here is from genome assembly GCA_031772625.1 of Pinus tabuliformis. Classification (NCBI taxonomy): domain Eukaryota; kingdom Viridiplantae; phylum Streptophyta; class Pinopsida; order Pinales; family Pinaceae; genus Pinus; species Pinus tabuliformis. The sequence goes on from CM062806.1 coordinate 936,956,296, forward strand.
CCTGCACAAACTTGAATAGTTACATGATTGAATCAGAGATTAAGCAGTTAAAGAGCAAGCGAGAACAAACCGTATTCTTGTCGAGACTACTGTTGTGGAGGTATTCGTAAACTAGCAGTCTTTCTGATCTTTCAACAGAGCAACCAAGCAATCTCACTAGATTCCTGTGTTGAACACGAGTTATCAGATTTGCCTCATTAAGAAATTCGTTGTCTCCTTGCCTTGATTCAGCCGTTTAATTGCAACCTCTCTACCGTCAGGTAGAACCCCCTGAAGATCAATGAAATTCAAAATTATTTTTTGTTCTCCATTATAACCTACTAGTATGTAATTCAATGGAAGGCAATGGTTTTAGGCCCTTACCTTGAACACAGATCCAAATCCTCCTTCACCAAGTTTGTTTTCTGCTTTAAAATCGGAGGTAGCCTGCCTTAGAGTATCGTATTTGAAAATGAGTTGCAGATTCGCGATATGAGGCGACAAGTTAACTTCTCCTTCCTCACCTGCTAAAGCAATTACGTAAGAAAATAGGCAAAGAGTTCACCACATAGAAGCTAATAAGGTGCACACTAAACGATTGAGCAATTTTGGAACCTGTGGTTCGGGAAATCCGTTCCCAACGTTTTCGGAGAAAACGAAATAGGCCTATGGCTGCAATTAATCCAACGGAAGCGGCCACTGCGCCCAGAGTTATCTCAAGCACATTACGTTTTTTTCCCTCTGCCAATTTTCACACAGCCTCAGCATTAAATTGGGCATGTTAAATTTCACCAAAATGTACAAAATAGTTAATAACTTTATTCTTAGGATTGTAAAATATGTGAAGGAGCATGACGGCTCTCTGCCAATTTGCACAGGAAGCCTCAGCGTTAAATTGGGCATGTATAATTTCACCAAAATGTACAAAAACAGTTTATTCTTATGTGAAGGATGATACCGGATGATGGAACCAGTGGCAAGGGGATAGGAGCATTAGTGCCCTCTGCCAATTTGCACACGAAGTGTTAGCATTAAATTGGGCCTCATCTTTAATTTCACCAAAATGTACAATTCTAGTGTACTCCTCATCATTGTAGAATGTAAACTCTATGTGAAGGAACATACCGGATGATGGAGGCGGAGACAATAGAAAGTAATAAATCTCGTAACGCAGCTCGCAGCCCATACTATAGAAATCTGCTCCAAATGACCCGTATGGGCATCCGTTTGACTGATCAAATGTTATATTTGAGAGAGCAGATAAGCAAGACTGGCAGCTCGCTTGGGACAGATCTCTCCAACACTGGGCTAAGCCGAGGATTTGCCAAGAAGGCGAAGCATACGTTTGGAATGCATGTGCAGCAAAATGGTTGGGATTCCGTACGGCTGTTTTGCTAATATTTGAGAGCACGTTTAAAACAGCAGAATCGAACGTTCCAGGCGGGGTAGCTCTCTGTGAGTTGCATTTAGAAGCATAAGGCTGGATACCCTCACTATAATTGTAAAAATAATGATTGTCATAACGTAAGAAGCCGCCGTCCAGTTGAATGAATCCAGAAGTACTGTTTTGACATTTCTCAAGAAGCATTGTTTTTATCGTGGTTGCGCACTGTTGGCAGAGAGAGGAATTTAAATCTCCCGTGCACTGGAGAAGCCCATAAACAGAATCATTGCTGTTTTGCCCCTCAACACTGAGGTATTGAAACCACTAGTAGAAATGTTGAGCACCAATGATTCCAAAACCTGGTTAAGATGATGCTGGAAGAGGCTACCATTTGTATACTGGCTATTCCCACAACCGTACCCATTCAGAATAAGTTGACCGACTGAAAAGCGCAGACACGTACATAGACTGAAGGTAACCAGCATGCTTCTCATTAATAGTTTTATCTTCGTCGCCATCGCAGCACAGGGTACGAGCTCAACGCTCTTCGATGCTGCTCCTATATTAATGCTGGACCTTTGGAAAGCTTTTGATGAATAGAGCTGGTCGTATATTTTCAGGTCTGGCAAAGTTCAACCTAATGATCAAAAGTTGAAATAGTGAAAGTATGCGTTTTATATTGACTATTGCTGCCAAAGTCTGCATTTTATATTGACTATTGCTGCCAAATGATCAACTCAACACCTGTTTTTGGACAATGGGAGTAATGACCAATCCATACAAATGATTAACTATTCTACCGAATAGATATTATAACTATAACTCACTGGTTTTTTTGGTTACAGTATTAACTATATTTTTGTTTTTTCATATTAATATGCGTCAACATCTAACATAACTATTGTATTTTTATAAAAATAATTAGACAAACTTTTAAAGATATCAAGACTCTCAATTTGTATTACTCATTTGATTTCTTTTCAAAGAAATAGAACATAATACAAAGTGCTCAAAATAAATAAATAAAATTATAAACTTAAAATATAATTTTTCTCGGTAACTGCCTATAAAGACTAAGGCACATTTACTTCACAATAGACTTGGTAAAAAAAAAAAATTTCCAAGTCATTGTAGACTCGTCCCTAAGTCATTGAAGACTCGTCATTTTTATCATAAACAGATAGTATAATCATCAAAACCTCCCCAGTCAAATTCAAAACCCTAGGCCTCCGTCATCAAATATGGAATTTTTGAAAAACTGCGTTTACCTACCGTATTTCTGAAAGGCGTGAAATGGGCTCCATACACGTAATAGGCTTTTTATAGGCGTGGAATGGGAACTTGCATTGTCGGCATTATAATCTTGTAATTATTATAATTGATTATTAAAATTTATAATTAAGACGTTTTTATTTATACATAAACTTTTGAATTTATTATATATTAAAAATTTTGTATACGAAAGCGTGATCCACATATATTATTTGATTACTATAATTAATTTATAATTTTAAAGTTTTGTTAAAAATAATCGAACAGAATTTAATGTTTTCTAATAATTATTTGTTAAAAATTAATGATATTTTTAAAAATTAAATTTAAAAAATTATAATTTTATATATATATATATATATATAATTTGTATAATTAAAAATTATAATGTTATTTTTTATTTATAATTATGTTGATAAGTATGTTTATTTTGGAATAGAGTTTTTAGAATTTTAATTTAACTATCAATAATTATTAGATAGATGGTAGAGATTTAATCTCCACCTAATATTTTAGAATATTTTTAATAGTGTACAAAAATTAAAGATTGAGAGTTATCTTCAAATAGTTATGCAGTTTTTTCCATTTTAATTAATTTGATTAATTAAAACAAAATGTTATATGAACAAGTGTCATATGGAATGAGTTAGAGTTTTGTAGACATATAGTAGTAATAAACCATGGTATTGGAATATAATATTATAACAAAACTTATTTATAAATTAAGAATCTCCATGGTGAAATGGAGGTGAATCTTCATGTTTAGGTAAATGGTAATATGTTTATGTATTTTTTAATTTATATATGTTTAACATATATATAATTTTGTTTATAATTATGAATAATAATAACATAAAATAGAATTATAATTAAGTCGTAAGGCATTCCCTCTGAAAATAACTTTCCTCGTGTTATTATTGTAGGCCATTGGATTATGTGTTAGATGATTGAAAGGTGTTCAATCATTCGATCAAATCAGGTAAAGGTAGTTAGGGATTAGTTTTTCAGTGGTTCGATCAGATTAGGCGAAGGTAGTTAGGGATTAGTTTTGCTGGATTCTGTTACTTTGCCACTTCTCAGATCTTTCTGCAGAATAGAATCTCCTTCGCCTGGTGCTAACTGTCATAGTGATTGGTTTTGAGGTTTGACTGCTTCCTTGAACCGTATTATATTTCTTCCATTCCCATTTTATCTTGTTGATCTCGCTGAAAAGCAACAATTGGAACAGGACAAGTTGTTGTGTTCTGTGCTATTGGCTTCAGCTCATGTTGGGAACCAACAAAATGTTGTGCACGCTCCAATCAACAGATGGAACAGGCACAAGTTGTTGTGTATTCTGTGCTATTGGCTTCAGCACGTGTTGGGAACCAGCAAAATGTTGTGCACGCTCCAATCCTCTTGAATACACAGGTTGTGAAGATGGATTTACATTTCCCTGTGCTGTGCAATTTTCTTGAGGACTTGTATGGGTTTGCATGTAATGTGACTATGCTTCTATCTTCTTTTGTGCTACTACTAATATGATGTTGGCATGCATTCATGTTCATGAACAGGACACCATTATTCTGGCTACATCTGACATAATCTTTGTTTCTGACTCTATTCTCCACATTGGCATTCAGATTTTCTCCGAGACCAGTGGATTGGTTGTCTATGGGAGCCCTACTAGCTTCTGTAACACCTTTTCTATTATAATTTTGTACATCTGCAATCTCCATATCAGTGTCCAGATTTCTTCTTAAAGCATCATTTTGAAGAAGGGGAAGACTAATTGGTGGAAAGGTGTTGCTTTTTGCTTGGACCTTCTTAGCTTTCACATTCTTTATATGATGTTGGTGTGCATTATGGGTTGAATCATATCTTCACACTAAGTTTCCTGATTTCTATATATTTTCAAAGCATAGAATATTATTGATGCTAATATGTCTCGTTACAAAGCATTTGCACTTAGCTTTTGAAGATTGTGGGGCTACCGTCTATTATGATATCTCTAGTATAGGGATTTTTTTTTGAGTTATTGCTTTCAATTCTATTAAAATTTTGTATTTATGTTCAAATATAGTACTTACCATGGTGAGTGTGATATTGATTGCAACAACCAAATCACGAGGATCCCCTTAACTAGGAAGTTATTGTTGTGATGAGAGATAACCCAAAAGTGTTCAGAAGCAATGTCAAAAAGGGGATCTACTTATTTCTCAAAATACACGTAATTTTTTTAATGGGTTCAAGCTTTACTGTGTGGCTTTGAACTTGAGAACTGAGATATGAAAGTTCTCTATCTTCTTTGGGGTATAAAAGGTATTTATGTTCTCTCCACTATACAAATTATGTATCTTTTAATCTTTTAAAATGAGCTTGAGCTATGAGAATTTTGTAGAAAATCCATGCTATGAATTTTTTTCCTTTTTGTTGTCCTAGGAAGAATTGAGTGAGCTTGCAATTTGAATTGAGATATGAAAGTTCTCTATCTTCTTTGGGGTACAAAAGGTCTTTTTGGTCTTTCCATTATAAAAATTATGTATCTTTTAATCTTTTAAAATGAGCCTGAGCTATGAGAATTTTGTAGAAAATCCATGCTATGAATTTTTTTCCTTTTTGTTGTCCTAGGAAGAATTGAGTGAGCTTGCAAGGAGAATGAAATGTGCAGAAGAAAGGTATTCAATTTCCTTCATTTTGTATGATATGAATGACGATAGTGCCCCTCGATTTTAGGGATTCTTGGAGCAAACACTCATGCAACAGAAGGTCAATTTGTCTGTGATCAATACTAGGAAAAAATACATTATATGGCACAAAACATATATTGTTGTAGAGCAAGAACTACTGGTGATATCAGATATGATTTAAAAAGCAAGGGTTGTACTTGTGACTACTCTTACCATTCTCAAATCTCATATTTACAGTTACTAATGCCATGTGAGTGTTGGTTATGAAGTAACCTGCTTATGTTCAACTTAAAATTGGACTTTCTTTGCAAAAATTTATCTAAGAGATTTCTTTTTATATTGCATTAAATGTGGACTTCACTAGAACGAATGTGTGGTTAGAATAATTTTCTAATTACCATTCACTGTAAGAACAACCCTTCTTGTATTGACTAATCTCTGCATGTGAAAAGGTCTTCATGATTCATTGTTTTTTTAGGAATTTCTTGGATTGTGGCTTGTTTGATATTTTGTCTTGTGTACAGGTTGTGTTGTATGCAGGTTATATGGATTACAGATTCAAGCGATGGGTAATTGATTGATTGTGTTTTTTTGTTTCTTCTTAGTTTATTCCATGACCATTAATAAGAAAGAAAAAGAGGCTTATGTGAAAATAGGTCAAAAATCTCATAGAAATTCATAGAAACTCCTTTATATGTTGAAGGAAGATGCAAAATGAGAGAATGAGAAGAAAGGTGATCAAATTTTCATCTAAAAATCAGAAATAATATGTAGATAAATGTCTCTTATGCAGAAATATGTGGAGAGGAGATGCTTGCATCTAACAAATAGGTATCATTGCTTCTATTACCAATGACAATCCTACTCTATTGTCATGTGTGGATGATGAGGAGAGGCTCCAAATTGAGGATGGGGATTTTATTTTTTCTCTGAAGTTAAAGGTATGAGTGAGCTCAATGATGGCAAACCAAGAAAAGTGATGAATGTCAGACCATATTCTTTCCACCTGCAAGAAGACACCACCAACTGTATCAACAATATCCATATATATCATTCCTAATTGTTATAGCTCAATTATGCAAAGTTTAAATTTCAAAACAAAATTGCATAAAAATTTTACTTCTTTCTTCTATGCTACTCTTTCCTATACTACTGCCTTACAACGTTTCCTTTGCAACATGTGGTGCAATTGCTAGTTTAGTTATTTTTATAAAAAAAAATTAAATTTAAATGTGATGCATCATGAAATAGTTGTTTTGATGTTTAGTATGGGTTGATGCCTATAAGTGTTTACCAAACATTTAACTTATATTGCTACACTAGTATAATCCATATCTTAATAATGCATATATTTTTTCTAATACTTTAATGATGCATTATTTTAAAAATAAATTTGTATAGTTGTATGTAACATCTAAGGGGCATCTAAACTATTGGTACAATCCTAGTGGTAGCATTCCATGCATGGGAAGATATTTCTTCCATAAAAAAAAAAAATGATTTCTTATATATCACCATTGTGTTTATAGTTTTTGAAAATTAATAAATTTGATAAAGCCTTAAAATGGATTTGGAGTTCTTCACACACACACACATACATACAAACATATCAAACGGAGTTAGTTTACAAGGTATATAAATATCTTATGAAGTTTGTATATGAGCTCTATAAGTGTGTATTTCATGGTGATGAATATGTGGATCATGTTCAAAAATCTAGTCAAAATGAAGATATTAATAGAGAAATGGAAAATTTTGTTCGTCGTAGTAGAAATCAACTAGTTCCTCAATTTAAAGCTAAAACCAAAGAAACCAACTCATCCAACATGTTGAGGAACATTTGTATACAAGCTCTATAGATAATTTACGAAGTTTGTATATGAGCTCTATAAGTGTGTATTTCATGGCGATGAATATGTTGATCATATTCAAAAATCTAGTCGAAATGAAGATATTAATAGAGAGATGGAAAAAATTGCTTGTTGTTATTTATACAATAGAAATCAACTAGTTCCTCAATTTGAAACTAAAACCAAAGAAACCAACTCTTCCAAAAAACATATTCTTTGCCAGGGAAAATTTTAAGATTCATACTTATGTTAAGTGTACAAACATTGGTAAATTTTATTAATTCTTTAAATGAGAACCATAAATTTTATTTTTATAAAATATTTGTATCTTCTAACGATTTCATATAGTTTCTAGGAAAACTTGGCCATTTTTAGAGTAAAATACATTCATCGTTTAAAATTTGTGAGGATCAATTAAAGAAAATGTAAATCCGCAAATCCTTTTTATTTTTTTCCAAAAAAAAATGTAAAATTAACCCATAAAAAAATACATCCCATAGAATCTCCCTTGTCCATGGCCTTTGTATCCCACCTTGAGTAGAAAGTCCTACTAGAAAAATCATTTTTTGGTTCAAAGTTTCATTTAAATCTTTTGAGTTCAAGAAATTTTAATAAAATTGTAAGGCATTTGTTTTCATTCTTTAATGATTAGCAAAGACCTTAGAACCCATCCATGGTCTTGTGTTGTGGATTGAGGATATGCTCACGCTACTTAAGCTTGATAAGTTATGTTTAGAGCCTTAAATTATCATTTCCCTCCACCAAATATGGTTAAAGGCTTGAGGTTGTTGTTTCTTTAGCATAACGATGGTAAAGGTCTTCAGACCTAATTTATAACAACTGTCGTTAAAAATCCATGTAATAAAGTTAATAAAGAAAAATAATAACCAAGGTCATGGGACACCTATTCCAAGCTAAATGTCGCGAAAAAATATAATGATGGTGATCAATGGTGATTAATTAATGACTATGGAAATTGGCAAAGGCAAAGAGGCATTAATTGACATTTATTTATGAAAATAAAAGAAAATAAGAGAAAAGGAAGGTGAAAGGTCACTGATTTGCATGAGAAGGAAATTAAAGGGAAAATAGAGGAAAATGAAAAAAAATAGAGGCCTCATTGATATAAAGGTTTCTAAGAATCAGTTCATGGGTTTTGTTAGTTTTAGCTTGGAGCTCTCTCTCTATTCTCCCTCTCTCATACTCTTGCACACTTAAAGTTTTCTTGGAGCATTGTGACATTCCTTAGATTTGGAGCAAAAGGAAAATGAAAAGAAGGAAAGTGCAAGGGAACATCCGCATTAGCAGCTACAATGGGTTTTCTTTGTAGGTACTAAGTTTCATGTATGATTTCCTTGCTAGTTTTGTCATGCATGGTGTATGCATGTGGTTGTTTAGTTATGATCTATCATTGGCATGGAGGATTGACTGGATTGACAACAATTTTTCCTAGCCTTGTCATTTCCTGGATAGTCATGGTGTCATGGGTCTCCCTTTTGTTTTCTATTTGGTGCTCATTTTCCTTATGGATATGGGTTGAGTTATTACTTCCTGGAGCCTTGGTTGGACAAATTCTTTGGAAGCCCTGGAACAACTTGGGTTGAGTTACTAGCCCTAGAAGCCTTAGTTGGAAAAATTCTCTGGAACCCTTAGTGGGTTGAGTTACTAGTCTTGGAGCTTGATGATTAAGGTATATGTTGTTGATAAGTATGTTATAGATTAACTTGTTGTTGTTATAAGATAGTTAGCTTGATGATTAGGTTATATGTTGTTGATAAGCATGATATATAACTTGTTGTTGTTATATGTTAGTTAGCTTGATTATTAGGGTTATTACATTAAGACCTTGATGTTATATGTCTCATACTAAGTTGGATTGGTCTATGAAAATGGTTAAGGTTATGACATTCAGATACGAGTTGACTTATTTGTAACATTGTGTTGTATTAATCTAGACTGACTGTGCGGATGTGATTATTCTATATGAATGATAAATGTTTATGAGCTTATGATGTGAACATGTTACTTAGTTACTGTTATGGATATCATGATCTTATTTGTGCTTGATTTGATGTCTTGTAAAGTTCTATCATGCTAACTAGATTGATTGTGCAGACAAGATAACCTTCCCTAAGATACATTAAGGTATGAGTTTGCTTATGTAGTATACTTGGTGCTTCATTGTTTGATTATGTAATCTAGTTGGTGTTTGAGTGTTTGATGTCTATTATGTCGTCTAGTTGATTTATCTAACATGGTACATTTATAGTTTGTTGAATTTCTGATTTATTGTATGATATGAGTATGAGTTTCCAAGATTGCATTAAGAAATGATCTTGTTTTAAGATGGTTGTACTAACGCATATGTGTTTAGATAGCTGACATGTACTTGAGTATAACAGGTGATAGTTGTAGCATTGTGTCTTATGATTGTTAGTTGATTATGACCTAGTTGTTAGACTTGGTAAAGGTCGATTTTAGATTTATAGACATGATTCCTTGATTTTTGGAACATGTGACTAACATGTGTGAACAGTTGCACGACAACATGCTTGGTATTAGCATGGACAGGTAAAAATTGATGTACTTATATAACCAATAGTTGTGTGAGGTGACATTACATAGTAAGCCTCATTTGCAACAAGGTAAAAAACGTAAAAGAAAGGAATTGGGCAATAATTCCTTTGGCTATGTTTGGAAACCCTAATTCCAAACGAATGAGTGCTTTTCATACAGGAAGTCTTCTTAACCTTGATTTCGTCTGAAATTATGTGGGTATGTGCTATATTCATGGACATGTATTTGACAGGTATAACAACTAGTTTCTAGTTATAGCTAGATCTATCAAGGGAATTGGAGTCCCTTGAAAGATGACACGGATATGTCCAGCTACAAGGCAATTTGCTTGGCACAACAAGGTAAGATAGCTAGTATATTGTATATTTATTTATGTGCTGACAGCTATGTGTTTATGGAAATATGATGCGGGGATTGCATGACAAAGGCTGCCATGAAATTATGAACAAGGCTCAAGTTGAGCTTTCCTTGGAAAAACTAGGAACCATGGGGATTGAGTTATGGCGTCTGTTATTAGTCTTGTGCTTTTGGTATTTTATGATTTGCTTCCTCTTGATTTGTAGTTTTGTTATGTCTAGTGAATGATCATGCCACTTTGTTTGTGGTGTCGTATTGTTATTGGTTTTCATGGTTTTTGTTGGCATTATGATTTTGGTTTGGCACTATGGTACAAGTGTTGTACTTGATGGCAACTCACTCAAGTGGAAGATCTCTGTTCAGGCTCTCAAAATGATGGAAAATAAGAGGTTCGCAAGTGCATTGTTCAAAAGGTGCGAACCCACAGGTTCGCCGACCAAGAAGTGCGGACATACCCGCAGATTCTCCGTTCAGAAGGTGCGGACCCCAGTTCACTCACTCCAATGAAGAGAAGCGCACTCACGTGGGGTTTCTTATGTTTGGCCGTTGGTATTTAGCCCGTCGTTCATGATCCTATGGTTTTGGCCTGTGGTATAGGATCTAAATTATTGAACCCCGGTTTGGATCCCTTGTATTGGTTTTCGATGGTTTTGTCCCATGGTTTGAATAAGGGCTTGCCTATAAAAAGGAAAGGAGATCACTTGGCTAGACACTTGTGAAATTTGAATATCTTAAGATCTGAAATTTTGGGTAATCGGTTTTTAAAGCTAGATCTAAGTCAAGGTGAAATTTATGGCGAATCTATTAATAGGTGGTGATCTCTCGGGCGCATGATCAGATATATGGATCTGACTGTCTGTGGCACATTGGAGGACCGTTAATTTGGCTCAATTCAGAGGTCCGCAGGCGATCCACAGTGCAGGTGCGGAGGTACGCAGCGCAGCAGAAAGCACAGTGCGGAGGTACGCAGAGGCACAGAAGGACCAGTGCGGAGGTACATTGTCAGGCAGACAGTGCAGGTACGGATCTGAGCTGAGGTACACAGTGCAGCGAAAGTAGTAGGTGTGGAGGTACGCAGAGCAGAAGTAGGACCACGTGCGGATCTGCGCAGTTCAGGCACAGAAGAGCTGCGGATATCCGCAGGTTTATACTGGTGAAGTTGCGGACTTTTCTTGAAATATTTGTTGGCTGCCTTTTATCTATTGCTGCAGTGTTCTGGGTTTAGATTACTGGTATTGGTTTTCTGTTTACAGCATTCTGAGAAGTTGGGTGGTTCATTGGTTTGATTGTATAAGGATATTGGTTGATTCACATGTACTTGATGATTGTTTGATGTTCTTGGATCCAGTCTGAAAATTAATGAAACGTGGTCCTTAAAGAAGTAAAAAAGATAAGGGGGTTGTAGCTCCCTTCCAGGAGAGACTGGAAAATGAGAGAGGGTTGTAGCTCTCTGTAGGTTGCAGCCTGCGTACTGGTAAAGGACTGCACCAGTACAAAATCATTGTAAAAGAAGTTTCTAATTGAAAGAAGATAGAGACATATTGCAGCAGGTGGTTTTCACCCACATTGGGTTTCCACCTTATATTTGGTGTTCTTTGGTGTGACTATCTGTTTTTCTTGTTCTTGCTCATTATTATATGGTACTGACATACAAATTAATGATCAATATCTGAAGAATAATTTAAATTATAAATCTGGAAGATATATTGAAAAGAATTTGATAATACTGATTCACCCCCCCCCCCTCTCAGTATTATTTCCAACAGTTTTCTTCTTGTTTGTTTCTTGTGCTTTCCTTTTAAGTTTTGAGTCTTGGGAATTGGTTGGGAAAGAGGAAAGTTGGTGGAGCTTGGAGAGAGATGAATGAAATCTAGTAGGCAATGTAAGACTAAGATGAAGTTGGTGCATGTATAAAGGAAGTTGAAGGAAAGAGTATGACATCCAGTTGGACTGGTTGGGTCCATTGGTGTAAATAAACAATGACAGGACAATCATGAGGAAGGTAATAGGAATGGTAAAATGAATGGATGTGAGGCATCTAATTCCTTGGCTATGTTGGGAGGGTTTGTTCTCAATGTTGTGCATGGTGTGCATGGATAAAGGGAGTTATCTGAACCTTGACATTATGGTATGTGGTATTTATGTTGTGATCATGATTGTGCTGATGTCTATATATGTATACATGTATGTATGTATGTATGTCATGTCTGACAAGGTCATCATGGATCATGATTGTGTTTATGCTAATGTTTATATGCATATATGTGTGTATGTATGTCGTTGTCTAAGAGGATCATGATTTTCTTATGCTAATGTTTATATATATGTATGTATTTATGTATCTTTGTCACTATCTGATATGGTTGTCAGAGATCATTCTTGTGGAGGAATGATTTCTTATGTAGGTGAATGACATGAAGAGGTTCCTAGTTTATGAGGAATCAAGTGGGAGAGTAGTCCTGACAAATCTACGAGGTCAATATCATGTGGTTATGAGTTTATATTATGTGATTATATTATGTTTATGCTATGGACATACTATACTGAGGGATACATCAGTTGAATGAAAGCAGTGATATCCATGGCATGTTAGGATAAGCATGGTGTAACACCTTGCTCCCACATCTACCCAAGCAATAGGTCAACTGAGGTAAACATGTGACGAGAGACCACTATGATATGATTCAACCTCCTAAGTCATGTTAAGCAAGTGGAACCAATAGAAACACACATATAGACATTCAACATTAGCATTAGGATCCTCAGGAACCAATCCAACCTTTCTGCCAACCAGCCCCTGGGTCCCACAGAGATTTTGGACCACTTGACCTGTGGATTCTCTCATTCTATGGGGATGCCAACATCAAGGGACCTCTGGACACTTTCACAAGCCTATAAGCCAACATATAGGGACTTTTTGCACAGTGTTGTGCCAGTGTCCCCAGGATTTGAGCCATTTTTTTAGGCCCAGAGCCCATGTCACTACCCAGAATAGAATGACATATTTAGAACAATAATATGACAGGGAAATGATAGTCAACAAAATTACTTGAATAAGACCTTGATGGGACCCCTACTATCCATGATAGCCATTTTGTCAAACACATCAAGAATATGTAATCTATAGGTGTAAATAACAAATATGAGCATAGCGGTCTCATACTTAGGTGAGAATAGCCAAGAGACATTTATGCCTCAACACATTGACTTCCATTTCATCCATTAGGTCATTGATACATTTTTCATTCATTTACAAGTAAAAATATGAGGAGATCCATACATAACTATTGTCATAAAACATATATATAACCAATAGAATACCAACATAAATACCATTGAAATCATAGCCATATAAACCAGTATAATACTCATAGAAATACAAGGATAAATAACCTCTTATTGATGATGCAAAATCCAAACCTAGGATGGGACTTCCATGTTCCACCCGACCATAGAATGGTTGTGCCAAATCTCTATTCAGCCATTCAACCCCATGCCATATTCAAAGCATGAATGTGGGATCTCATAGAACACATCAATCCAAAACCATCAAGGGCTCCCAGAGGCCATCCACCTCAATCCATCAAACAATGATTCCACTTCATGGTCAGACATCACAAAGCCATCATCAGATTGGTCTCTATCCAAGCCTTCCAGGGATTCTAGAACATTTGTTCCAACCAAGCCTTCCAGGACTAATAACTCAACCCATAGTTGTTGTCGAGCTTCAAGAATGTTTTTCCAACTAAGGCTTCCAGGATTAGTGACTCAACCCACCAAGGGCTTCTAGAGTGTTTGTCCAACCAAGGCTTCCAAGACTAGTAACTCAACCCAAGCTATTATAGGGCTTCCAAAGCATTTGTCCAACAAGGGCTTCTAGGAACTAATAACTCAACGCAAGCTGAAGAAACATGAGAACCATCCAAAACAAAACAAGGAAATCAACTCGCAATTTCCATGGCTATCGAGGAAATGGAAAGTCTAGGAAATTCACTGTCAATCGAGGAAATTCTCCATGCTAGTGATAGATCATGACCAAAAATCCACATGCATATGCCATGCATGCCAAAAATAGTGAGAAAAACATACATTCAACTCAGTATCTACAAGCAAATCCCACTATAGTTGCTAATATGTATGTCCTCTTGTGCTTCCCTACTCTTCCTTATCCTTCTTGCTCTAAAACTCCAAGTATGCCACACCCTCCAAAAGTGCTCCAAGAAAACTCTAAGTATCCAAGAGTATGAGAGGGAGAGAGAATAATGAGAGAGATCCAAAACTGAGCTGACAAAAGGTTACCAACTGATCCTCAGAAGCCTTTTTATTAATGAGGCCTCTATTTTCTTCATTTTCCTCCTCACATGCAACATGTGACCTTTCACCTCCCTTTTCTCCTAATTTCAATTATTTTCATAAATAAATTTGCCAAAATTCTATTTTGCATTTCCAAAGCCTCAGCCATTGCCTTTACAATTTCCTTAGCCATAATAAACTGATTAACACCCACACAAGGATGTCTTGCCCAACATTCAGCTTGGAATAAGTATCCCATCAACCGTGGTTATTATTTTGCCTTTATTAACTTTGATTACATGGAATTTTCACCAGGGTTGTTACAGAATCCTCCCCCTTGGGGGAACACCGTCATCAGTGTTCAACAACACCTATAACTAGAAGATTGTTGCAAGCAAGACATACTATCGATGGTGCTTTATAACATAGCTCATTGCAGTATTTACAATGATCAACCTACTGAGAATCAAAACAACATGATAACATAAAAAAAATAGCATCATAATGACATGACACACATACTACTTATTGGAGCTTTATAACATAGTTCATGGCAGTATTTACATCCATATACATATGTACATATACCAGAATCACCAAAACATATTCCAAGACATATACCAAAACACCATACCAAAATTTCTTTGCCTCAACCGGCAAACAAGGAAGGATACATAGCCCGCATCTGATCCCCTATCTCCCGTGTAGCTTCATTAGGGCCAAAGTGATTCCATTACACCTTAACTTGATTGATTGCTTGGTTCCGGAGCATGAGCACCTTTTTCTACAATATACACTGAGGATTTGGCTGGAATTCTCCATCTGGTTCCACCTGCAATACAAACCAATCAATCACATGATTATCATCTTTAACGTACTTCTTAAGTAATGACACATGGAAAACATCATGGAATTTCACTATCAGAAGCAATGCAAGTCGATAGGCTACTAGCCCAATCCTCTCAACAATACTGAAGGGTCCACAAAATTGTGGTGCCAACTTGGCACATGATCCAATTCGTAAGGATCTCTTCTTCGGTTTGATGCACAAGTACACATGTTCCCCAACCTGGAACTCCTTGAAAAACCTGTTCCAATATACATATCTCTTCTTCCTATCTTGTTTTCCTTTAGATTCTTCTTGATTACCTACATTTCTTGCTCCATGTCTGCCAACATGTTCGGTCCAATCAACACCTTGCGGTCCAATCAACACCTTGTTAACTAGATCACTCCAACTGATGGGAGTATTGCAACTCTGCCCATACAATGCCTCAAACAGACTCCTCCTCAAATATTCCTAATACCCATTGTTGTAAGTGAACTCTACTAGTGGAAGATACTCTTCCCACTTTGGTTGTTGATTCATCACGTACATCCTCAAAATTTCCTCCAGTATCCTGTTGACCCTCTCTGTCTTCCCATCTGTCTACAGATGATAGGTTGTACTAAAAGCCAACTCTATGACCAAACCTGCAAATAACTCCTTCCAAAACTTGGAAGTGAACTTTGTATCCATGTATGACACAATATTCTTTGGAACACCAATCAATCTGACCACATCTCTGTGAATACCTACGCTACATCGCTATCTGAGAATTTAGACTCCACTAGAATGAAATGTGCAACCTTTGTCAACCTATCCACAATAACCATGATGGAATCATGTTGTCTCACTGTCCTCATCAAACCTGTGATGAATTCCATGGAAATGACTTCCCATTTCCACTCTCGATCACAATCGGTTGTAGTAGTCCACCTGGAGGCTTACACTCTGCCTTCACACGCTGACAATCAAAACCGCTAGCCACAAACTTTGTTACATCCCTCTTCAGATTCAGCCAATAAGAAAATCTCTTCACTCTTGTCAGTGTCTTCTGATAACCTGCGTGACTCAAATA
The DNA here is from genome assembly GCA_031772625.1 of Pinus tabuliformis. Taxonomy (NCBI): domain Eukaryota; kingdom Viridiplantae; phylum Streptophyta; class Pinopsida; order Pinales; family Pinaceae; genus Pinus; species Pinus tabuliformis. The sequence continues at coordinate 936,972,578 of CM062806.1, forward strand.
TGGTTTCGCATGAAACTCCCTCAAGTTAACCTTCTTGAGTTCATTACTATATGTCACATATATCCTATCTTTGAACCTAACAAACCCATCTGCTATAAGGAAACAATCCACATCACATGCACCTGCACCTATACCACCAGAGGTACTTGTACCTGTACTACCACCTGTACCTATACCAATACTCTGTTGCAACCTGTGCATAATCTCCATATATTTGACATCTTGCTAACCTACCTGCAAGATCCTATCTTGTAAGTCTGTCCCATAGGAGCTCATAACTTCTAAGTGATTTACCTATATCGACCTACTAAGAGCATTTTCCACTCTGTTCTATTTGTATTTGATGTACCTGATCTCAAAATCGAACTCGCAGATCGTAGCCAACCATCAAGTCTTACTACCATTCAGATTTGATTGGTCAAATAGATACCGCAAACCACTGTGATCACTCATCAATGTAAACCTCCTGCCCAGAAGATAGTGTCTCCACATCTTCAATGCATGTATAATCACTGCCAACTCAAGATCATGTGTCGAGGGGTAGCTTCTCTCATGCTCATTCAGTTTTCACGACTCATAGCATACCACCTGTCCATCCTGCATAAGAAATCCATCAAGTCCTTTCTTGCAAGCATCTGTGCATACTACAAACTCTTTTTCCGGATCTACAATCTTTAACATTGGTGCATGTGTTAATAACTGCTTAAGCTACTCAAAACTAGCCTCACACTCCTCTGTCCATTCGAACTTCATACCTTTCCTCTGCAACGATGTAATAGGATAATAAATCTGTGAGAAGTTCTTGATGAACCTCCTGTAATAACCTGCCAATCCCATGAAAGATCTCACCTCATCTAAATTCTTGGGAGCTACCCACTCCATGATGGCCCTTATCTTTTTTGAATTAGTGCAATTCCCTCCTTGGAGACAACATGCCCCAAGTAGTGTGCCTCGGTCTGAAAGAAACTACACTTGCTGAGCTTAGTATACAACTAATGCTCTCTCAAGAGCCTCAACACTGCTGCTAAATTCTTGGCATTCTCTTCCTCGTTTTTAGAATATACCAATATGTCATAAATGACCACAATAAGAAACTTCTCCAAATACGGATGCAACACACTATTCATCAAGCACATAAATGTAGTTGGAGCATTAGTTAAGCCAAATGGAACTACAATAAACTCATAATTCCCATACCTAGTCCAGAAAGTTGTCTTGTAAATGTCCTCCTCTTTGATGCATATCTGATGATCTCCGGATCTAAGATTAATATTCGAGAACACTACTTCTCCCTTCAACTAATCGAACAAGTCATCAATCCTAAACAATGGATACATGTTCTTGATGGTCACTTTGTTCAACTGTCTGTATGTTAGGTCCCTATACTACTAGTGTAGTCTCGTATTTTTATTAGTGCAACCCCTTTATTGTATTTTTGTGCCCATGTAGTCCCAATATTGTTATTACTATGCCCCATAGAAGCCCGCTATTGTTATTGTTGTGCCTTTACATTATTATTGGTATGTAGGCTCTGATTACATTATGACCCCTTAGACTCCTATATATAGAAAGGAGGTATTGTCATTTGTATCATCGAATAATTGTTCATTTGTGTAATGTAAGGGATTTCCCCCCCTCGAATAAGCTAATTTTGAATTCGTTGATCTATCCCTTCTTCTATTTTGTGAGATGGTTGCATAACATTTGGTATCAAAGCTCTGGATTCTAGGGTTTCACTACTTCAATCCAATCATCGTAGAATTTTCGCTATAAATTTTTTTATACAAAGCTTCAGAATCTGAAATTAAAACCTATTTGAGCCAAAATCTTGGTGAAACTTGTGTACAAATTTTCGATCTTGTCTCACTTTATTTTCAGAGATATCATCCGAAGAAGTTATGGTTGTTGCAGGCTCCAGAATTAGATCTCAAATAGGTGACCTTGGGAAACTTGTCATAAATTTATCTCTAAGCATCAGATTCAAATTTCATAAGAAGTGACAGAAAAAAAAAAAAACGGATTGTAGTTTTTTGGGTATCATTTTTAGGGCCGAAGGTCGAAACAGTGATACGTGGTACTTCGTACAAGTTCACTCTACTGAACAAGTCTATAATCAGGTCATTGTGGGATACTGGGCATAATGCTTTCTTGGAGAATCCAATATTGACGAGACTTGTGGGGTTGGAAAGAGGTCTCAGAGGGCTCCCACAAGACATAATTTCAGACCTTGGAGATCCTAAACTACAAAGATACATCAGATTCAATATCGATCTCCTATAAAGCAAAAAAAGAACGTTTATACTTTTTTTTTAAATTTGCATAAGTTTTGTTTCAGAAAGTAGTTTGAAGTGATTCAAAGGGAATTTTGAAGCATAATTATCATTAATTGATGACCCGAAGAAATAAAATGGAAACACCTAGTAAGCACCCCAAAATATCTACTATGACACATGAAGAATAGGAAGAAATGAAACATGATATATCAAAATTATGAAACCAAGTGCAACAAATTTCACTCTCACAAAAGGCAACTGAAGCTAAGATGGATGGTTTGAAGAATGGAATCAAATATAATATTAATGGTTTGAAGATTGGCATGGAAGCTAAGATCAATGGTATAGAAGCAAGATTGAAAGGCAACATGGAAGATTTGAATAAAGACATGGAAGGTTTGACAAAGTTGCTACAAGAAATAATTCCTAATGGCGAAAAGGTAGTAGAGGAAACTCATGATGAGAACAAAATAAATTTTAATCATGATTTCATAGACTCCAACATTGGATTAAAATACCCACCATGTTCCAAAGATCGATATGAAGAAGTTTGATGGAAATGATCCTGTAACATGAATACTACAGATGGAGCAATATTTCGATCTCCATAATGTCAAAAAAACACAAAAGGTACGCATTGAAACTTTATATTTAGAAGCCAATTAGTTTGTATGTTATCAATGGCTTTTCTCTCATAAACAAATTGTCACTTGGTGAATTTTTACGGAGTAAATGATAGCACATTATGAGGATACAAAGAGAAACAACGTCTTTAGCCAATTGATAAATCTCAAACAAAAGGGTTCAATGCAGAGCACATTGAGGACTTCAAAAAATTGAATATAAGGGTAAATGATATTCCAAAGGAGCATAGGGTTGATGTCTTCATAGGGAATTTAAAGGATAACATCCAAAATGAGGTTTATCTTTGGGAACCTGATTCATTGGAGGAGGCATTCAGGTTGGAAAGAAAAATTGAAAGCAAAATTATGGCAACAAGAAATTCTACCACTCACAACTATAAAGATGGAAGTGTTGTTGCTCCTAGCCTTCCACAACCTAAAAGGTTGATACCACAACAATTAGAATAAAAAAGAGCAAAAGGATTTGTTACAGTTGTGATAGCAAATACACTAAAGGTCATAAGTGTGCTACGAAGAAATTAATTTACATAGATTGTGAAGAGGAGGAAGAAAAGGATCAATAAACATCAAAAGAAGAGGATATACACCATGAACCAACCTCAGAGAAAGAAGAAATGGATCCGACCATATATTGTAATGCATTGGCACTTTATGGATATCATCCACCATCTGTTGGGTGTGGAGCCTGATTATCTTCTTTATTCAAAGGTATCGCCGCATTGGACCTGAGTTCGTAATGTGGTGGCAACACTGCCCATAAAATGCGTGCCACAAAGGGGGTCCAGGGGGGTACGATGGCGATTATTTGGAGCCCCCCCTAGTGGGGGATCGGGGGCAACGCCCCCGAAGCTAAAAATAGATTTAAAATTGCCTTGTAGAATGTTGTAATTACATAGTCAATCTGGGTAATTCATTAGGTGGAGATCTGACAGTAGAAGTTATGTTTAATTTAGGGTTTTTTTCCCTATAAGGCAACCCCTCAATATATGTGAGGGAATTATATTGCGTCTATGTAGATCTGTGTTCTGATTGAGGAAGAGAGAGGGAATTGAGAGCAAAGAGGGAATTACAGTGGATCTGTTGTAGGTTGTATCTCTTCATTTTGATGGATAATATAAAATGAAGGACTGGTTTTTTCTCTGTGGACGTAGCCCAAATAGGGTGAACTGCGTATATCCGTGTCTCTCTTGTTTTATGCATGTTCTGTGTTTATATTTCTACAATATTTTATGTGTTCCATTTCTCTATAATATATAATTTTCTAACAACTAGTATCAGAGCAGAATATCTATTTAGCTGATAAACTCGTAGGAGAGAAGGGTTCCTTGTTTGAGTGGGAGAAATGGTGAAAGATGGTAGGTTTAGGGTCAAAAAATTTAACGACCAAAACTACCAGCTATGGAAGATGCAGATGGAAGATTATCTGTATCTGAAAGATCTGTACCTACCATTGAGCGGAAAGACAAAGAAGACGATGAGTATGACAAACACTGAATGGGATATTCTCAACAAAAAGGCACTTGGAACAATATGGCTATGCCTAGCGGCGTCAGTAGCCTTTAATATTTCAAAGGAAACAAAAACATAGGGTTTAATGTCGGCATTGGCAAAGCTATATGAAAAACCCTCGACCTCAAATAAGGTATTTCTTATGAAGCGTTTATTTAATATGAAGATGTCAGAAGGTGGATCTGTTGTTGATCATTTAAATAAATTTAATATAGTTACTAGTTAGTTAAGTTCTGTAAGGGTAACTTTTGATGATAAAGTTAGGGTTATGTTATTTATATGCTCATTACCAAAAAGTTGGAATGGTTTAGTTATGGCCATTAGTAACTCTGTCTCTAGATCTAGTACTTTAAAGTTTAATGATGTTTTTGGTGCAATCCTTAGCGAGGAAATGCAACGGAAAAGTTTTGGTGAGACATCAAGTAATGCTTTGATTGCAGAGACTAAGGGAAGAAAAATGTAAAGAGGAAAGAGCCAAGGATATTGTAGTATGTCAAGGAAAGGATATTCCAAGTCCAGATCAGGGATAGTGTGCTGGAAATGCGGGAAGAAATAACACCTGAAGAAATACTGCAAGTCTCGGAAGGGAAAAGGAGACGCGCAACAAGAAAACAATCATGAAGTGAATGTGTCAGGTGATGTGTTGCAAGATGTTTTGATTCTTTCATTAGAAAATGTTATTGATGCCTAGGTGGTAGATTCAAGGGCCTCATTCCATACCACACTTGATAGGAAACATTTTCATGATTATGTTCAAGGAGATTTGGACAGGTTCGATAGGGTGATGATAAACCCTATAAAATCATTGGAATGGGTACAGTTTTCATAAAACAACAGAATGGAAATCAATGGCTATTGAAGGAGGTAACGCATGTTCCAGATCTGAAGAAAAATCTAATTTCAACAAGGTGGTTGGGAGGTGAAGGTTGTGTAACTACTTTTACAAATAAAACCTGGATGGTCACTAAAGGAGCCCTGGTAATAGCAAAAGGAGAAAAGGTTGGTACATTGTATTTATGTAATGGTATTTCTAATTATGTTAATGCTTTAACCTCTATAGGAGAAGATACGACATTGTGGCATCATAAGCTTGGGCACATGAGTGAGAAGGGGATGCAGTTTCTTCACCCAAGAAATTTGTTGCTAGGTTTGAAGCATGTTGATTTAAATTTTTTGAGAACTGTGTTTATGGAAAGCAGAAGAGAGTCAGATTCCTCAGAGTTGGGAAAGAAAAGAATAGCGAAAAATTAGAGGTTGTGCATATAGATGTATGGGGACCTGCTCATGTATCATCTCTTGGTGGCTCTTGTTATTATGTTACTTTTATTGATGATGCAACCAGAAAAACCTAGATTTATTGTATTCGAAATAAATCTGATGTATTTGATACTTTCAAGAAATGGAAAGATTTGTTTGAAAATGAGACAGAAAAAGGTTGAAGTGTCTCAAATCAGATAATGGAGGTGAATATTGCAGCAAATATTTTGATAGGTACTGTTCAAAGGATGGAATTTGCAGAGAGATGACAATTCAAGGAACACCACAAGAAAATGGTGCGTCAGAAAGGATGAATAGGACAATCATGGAGCGTGCAAGGTGCATGAGATTGCATGCAGGATTGCCTTTACAATTTTGGGAAGATGTTGTAGATACTGATGTTTATCTAATAAACAAAGGTCCTTCAAGTTCCTTGGATGGTGGTATTCCATAGGAGGCATGGATAGGTAAAAAGGTAAACTACTCATTTTTAAAGACTTTTGGTTGTGAAGCCTTTGTCCACATTAATAAAGAAAATAGAACAAAGCTTGAGGCAAAATCAAAGAAATGTACCTTTATTAGATATAGTGTTAATGATTTTGATTATCACTTTTATGATTATGAAAAACACAAAATCATTAGGAGCAGAGATGTCATATTCAATGAAAAGGTTTTGTATAAGGATCAGCTGCAGGAAAAAAAACAGGAAAAAGAAAACAGAGAATACACATTGCTTGATGAGATCATAGAAAAGTGAAGGTGCCTGAAAATCATAATGGTCAAAGCCAGAACAAATACAACAACCACAACAGCAACAAGCACCTCAAACACTTGAAAGTGGTGTTAGAAGATCTACCAGGATAAGTAGACCCCCTGAATGATACTCTCCTTCATTATATTATGTATTGTTAACTGATTCTGGTGAACCAGAATGTTATTAAGAAGCAATGCAGGTAGAAACCAGGAAGAAGTGGGAGCAAGCCATGAAAGAAGAGATGGACTCCTTAACACATAACCAGACTTGGGATTTAGTCAGGTTGCCTGTAGGAAAAACAACATTGCAGAATAAAAGGGTTAGAAGTTGAAGAAAGAAAATGGAGGTAGAAAAAGGTATAAAGCTAGATTTGTGGTGAAGGGATTTGCACAGAAAAAGGGTATAGACTTTGATGAGATATTTTCTCTTGTTGTTAAAATAACTTCAATCAAAATTATTGTAAGGTTAGTAACAGTTGAAGATTTGCATCTTGAGCAGTTAGATGTAAAGACAATATTTCTCCATGGGTATTTGGAGGAAGATATATATATGCAGCAACCACAAGGATATGAGGTAAAAGGGAAGGAGAAACTAGTGTGCAGGTTGAAGAAGAGCATGTATGGCTTAAAACAGGATCCAAGGCAGTGGTATCTAAAATTTGACAAGTTTATATCTGAACAAGGTTATACTAGATTTCACTCTGATCATTATCTCAAAAGGAAAAATGATGGCAGCTATATTATATTGTTATTGTATGTAGATGACATGCTTGTTACAGGTTCTAACATGCAGGAAATAAATGTGGTCAAAATAAAATTGGCAAACTCATTTGAAATGAAGGATTTGGGTGCTGCAAAACAAATCCTTGGTATGAGAATAACTAGAAACAGGAAGAATCGAAAATTAACATTGTCTCAGAGTGAGTACATAGAAAAGGTGTTGAAAAGATTTAATATGCAGAATGAAAAATCAGTTAATATACCTTTGGCTAGCCATTTCAAACTAAGTAAGGAGGTGTGTCCCAAGACTCAGGAAGAAATAACTTATATGTCTAAAGTTCCATATGCATCAGCAGTTGGAAGCTTAATGTATGCAATGGTTTACACAAGCCCTGATATTGCACATGCAGTGGGAGTTGTAAGCAGGTACATGAACAATCCAGGAAAATAAAATTGGATGGCGGTGAAGTGGATTCTTAGGTATTTGAGAGGTACCACAAAACAAGCATTATGCTTTGTTGGTTCAAACATTGCTCTACAAGGATATGTTGATGCAGATATGGCGGGTGATAGAGATAACAGAAGGAGCACAATAGGGTATGTGTTTACTATAGGTTGAACAATTGTCAGTTGGGTTTCAAAACTTCAAAGTGTTGTGGCACTCTCAACAATGGAAGCAGAGTATGTTGCTACTATAGAGGCTAGTAAAGAAATGATTTGGTTACAAAGGTTTTTGGATGAATTGGGTAAGAAGCAGGAGTTGGGAAGGTTATACAGTGACATCCAGAGTGCCATACATCTTGCAAAGAACTCTGCATTTCATTCCAAGACTAAACATATACATCTCAAGTACCATTTCATACAGTCAGTGTTGGAAGATGGACAGTTGAAGCTGGAAAAGATACACACTAGGCAGAATCCTACAGATATGTTAACAAAAGTTGTAACCACGGAGAAGCTGAGATTCTGCTTAGTTTCAATTAATCTTCAAGTATGATGAAGAAGATGAGAAATAGCTAGGTCCAAAGTAGAGTCATTGTCCAGCAAATGGAGCAGCGGTGGAGTTGTTATAATCAGTCTCCAAGTGGGATATTGTTGGGTGTGGAACCTGATTATCTTCTTTATTCAGAGGTATCGCCGCATTGGACCCCAGTTCGTAATTTGGCGGCAACGCTGCCCGTAAAATGTGCGCCGCCGGGGGGGTCCACGGGGGGGGGGGGGGCACGGCGATGATTATTTGGAGCCCCCCCTGGCGAGGGATTGAGGGCAGCGCCCTCGAAGCTAAAAATATATGTAAAATTGCCTTGTAAAATGTTGTAATTACGTAGTCAATCTAGGTCATTCATTAAGCAGAGATCTGATGGTAGAAGTTATGTTTAATTTTGGGTTTTTTCCCCTAGAACACAACCCCTCACTATGTATGAGGGAATTATATTGTGTCTATGTAGATCTGTATTCTAAGCGAGGAAGAGAAAGGGGATTGAGAGTGAAGAGGGAATTACAACGAATCTGTTGTAGGTTGTATCTCTTCATTTTGTTGGATAATATAAAAGGAAGGACTGGTTGTTTCTCCGTGGACGTAGCCCAAATTGGGTGAACCACATATATATGTGTCTCTCTTGTTTTATGCATGTTCTGTGTTTATATTTCTGCAATATTTTATGTGTTCCATTGTTATGTAATATATAGTTTTCTAACACCATCCATCACATCATCTTTAAGAGAAAATTCTAAGGTTCAAGCAATGGAATCTCACATCGAGCATCAAAAAAAATATCTCCAACTCTTAAAGGATAACCTCACTTTGGCACATAATTGAATGAAACAATATGCAAACTAACATCGCAGCGAAAGAATTTTTGATGTAGGCGACTAGGTATTTTTACGGCTACAAACATACAAACAAATGTCCCTCAAGCAAGCTAAGAAGTATAATAAATTATCACCAAAGTACTATGGTCATTACAAGGTGTTGCGAAAGATTGGTACTATGACATACAAATTGGAGCTTCCTGCATCTTCCTGAGTGCACCCAGATTTCCATGTTTCATGCTTAAAGAAGGTTATAGGTGATAAGCTCCCAATTCAAACAATATTTCTGGAACTTGATGAGGAAGGAAAATTCATATTGGAACCTGAAGCAATCATGGAATCAAGAACCCGACAACTACAAAATCGATCAATTTTAGAGTATCTCATCAAATGGAATAACTTATTCGTTGAATATTCGAGATGGGAGGATGATAATTTTATACAGAAGCATCAAGAACTGCTAAAGCGTTGAGGACAACACTTTTTTGGAGGAGAGGGGCATGTTAGGTCCCTATGCTACTAGTGTAGCCCCATATTGTTATTAGTGCAACCCCCTTATTGTATTTTTGTTCCCATGTAGTCCCCATATTGTTATTATTGTGCCCCATAGAAGCCCAATACTGTTATTGTTGTGCCCTTACAGTATTATTGTTATGTAGGCTCTGATTATATTGTGACCCCTTAGACTCCTATATATAGAAAGGAGGCCTTGTCATTTGTATCATCAAATAATTGTTCATTTGTGTAATGTAAAAGAGGTTTCCCCTCGAAGAGGCTAATTTTGAAGTCGTTGATCTATCTCTTCTTCTATTTTGTGAGCTGGTTGCATAACACTCTAGTCAATGCATAATCTGAGAGTACCATATTTCTTCTTCACAAATAGTACTGGTGCTCCCCAAGGTGACACACTTGGCCTAATTTATCGCTTGTCCAACATTTCCTTCAATTGTAGCTTCAACTCTACCAGCTCAGGTGTGCTCATCCTGTAAGGTGCTTTTGATGCCGGAGCTACCCTAGCACCAACTCAATAGAAAAGTCTACTTACCTGTGAGGTGGAAACTCTGTAATGTCCTCAAGAAATACATCCTTGAACTACCGTAAAACTGGGTACCTGCTCAAAACATCTACATCCTCAACTTCCTTACCTTTGTCACTAGAAATGTGTACTACAAATAACACGCCCTTTTCTGCAACTACATTTTTCTTTCATAGTTGTTACCATCCTAATTGATGTGGCTTTCTTCTTACCCTGTAAGACTCTTGGTTCTTCATTGTCATCCACACATTCAATGGCCTTGTCATAACAATCCACCTTGGTTCTATGAAGGTATAACCAATCCATTCCCAACAACATATTGTATGATCCCAACAGTAATACATTCAAATGTGTTGCAGTAGGCATACCATTCAAATCAAATGCATAAGATCTTACCCAATGGTGAACTCACTTCTTTGTACCTATATCCAACTACACTAACCAAGATTTTGCATGTGATTCCTTACTCAAACCACAATTATCCATCAAGTCAATACTAACATAGATATGATTAGATCCAAGGTCAATCAAAATAGAAATAACTTAATAAAAGAGTATCGTCCATCTTGATGATAGATGCCTGATGGTATACCTGTTTGTTATCCAATGCGGCATAAATACGAGGAACGCTCTAACCAACACCCCCAACAGTCTTTGCCTCCTGTGCACTATATATCTGAGGCCTACCACCCTGATTTTGCATATAATCTCTCCTACGATGATCTTTCCCACAAGTCCAAAACTCTATGGGCTTCCAGCCTACATCCTTATTCTTCTCCTCAGATCGATGTCCCTGTCCTCTATCTGATGCATTGAACTTCTTAGATGGTGTAACATTATCTTTATTACCTGTACCCTAAGGTATTGCTTGCTTTCTATCCCATTTTCCTTTTTTTTTGCATTACCTTTCTAGTCTAGCTTAGTCTCAGATCTATGCTTCGATTTTTCATAGCAATGCCTTAAATTTTGAATGGCCTCCTCCAATGATCTAGGCTCATCAAACTCAATCTTGTCTTTGATTGCACCTAACAATCCACTAATGAACCTATGAATTTTGGCATTTTCCTCTGTGAGATAAGGCACATACCTCAGTAACTCCAAGAAACAGGTAGTGTTTTCTCATCTGTCATTGATCCCATCTTTAGCTCATAGAATTCTTTTGCCTTGTCATCAAAGTATCTCTCCGACAAATAATTTTTCTTAAATAACCTCTCACTCACTCTAAGTTAAGTCGTCCTCATGAATACATCTGAAATTCTTCATGTCTTCCCACCAAATGTCTTCTTTACCTTTGAGACTGAAAGTAGCTACTCTGGATTTCATGTTCTTTGAATAGTCATGTAACCTGAAGAACTTCCTCATGCCAAGAAACCATGCCTCTGTATCCTGTGGTTTCTTCATCTCTCCATCAAAAGTAGGTGTCTTTTCTTTATTAAACTCATTTGGCAAGTATCCCCTATCACTCCTCCTATAAGGATGATAATGATGACGATCATAGTGTCTATCTGAATCAGAACTAGAATAATACATGTGTCTATCCCCTCTCCTCTCCGGAGTGTCCAACAATCTACCATCTCTAACTGTTATCTCTATTTGACGTGTGACCACCATGTGATCTACTACCATATGCCCCATTAGTTCTGTCCTCATGTTCATAGCTTATTTGACGTGCTCCCTGTCATTGCAAATTTGACAAATTCCGAAGTATCACTACATTTACCTCTTCTTGTTTCTCCCGTGCTTACATGATTCTGTCATTATCTGCCTTACAACTTATTTCTTCATTTAATATTCTCAATGTATCTACCAAATCGGAAGAATTCCCAACACCATACTGCTCATTTGATTCATAGGGAGAGTCTTTGCAGTCTACCATCATGCTAGCCATTTGATATTTCTTCCTGTAAGGTATATCATGTCAACTAAACCAAATCACAATAAACCAACGTACCTTAGTATAGTTCGAGGAGGATACCTTGTCTGAAAGATCAACAAATCAGCGTGATACATGTATAACATAATCATGACAACATATAGAAACATAACACGTAAGTATATAACCATGCAACCATCATTCTAGCTAGGGTCCAGTCATCAATGCATGACCTTAACAACAACGCATACCATGATCTCATGCATGACAACAACCACTACATCATTATACACTTGACCAATGCAAACATTAATATGCGTAAGCAATGCGTAACCAACCATATGCATGCATAAATACCTGTAATCAAGTATAAATGAATAATACTTGTAACCAAACCTACAAGAATGATACATGTAACCAAGCATGCAAGAATGTAACCAAACATATGAGAATGTAACCAAGCATACAAAATGATACATGTAAGTGACATATAACAACATGTAACTAGTCATACACTCATGATGATGCATCCCACAATAACAACAACAACTTCCACATGGCGACATCACTACAACCATGATCAACATTATCAAAATGCAACAAGCACACAGAATGCAAGCGTAAGAGACACACATGAAAATGACATGCATGCATGACCAACACACAACCCATCTAGTCTGAGGGGTGAAATTGGCTCTGATACAACTCTATAACACCCTCCTCCCACATCTACCCAAGCAACTAGCCAGCTGAGTAAACATGTGATGAGAGGCCACTATGATATGATTTGACCTCCTAAGTCACGTTAAGGAAGTAGAATCTACATAAACACACCATACAAACATTCAACATTAGCAGTAGGACCCTCAGGAACCAATCTGACCTTTATACCAACTAGCCCCTCTGTCCCACTAAGCTTTTGAACCACTTGACCTCTGGACACTCTCATGTTATGGGCATGCAAACATCCAGGGACCTCTAGATGCTCTCATAGGCCTGGAAGCTAGTGTCCAAGGACTTTTTGCACGGTGTTGAGCCAATATCCTTGGGATTTGAGCCACGTTTTCAGGCCCATAGCCCAAGTCACTTCCCATAATAGAATGACATCATCAGAATAATAATATGATAGGGAAATAACAGTGCAAAAGCAATTAATTGAATAAGACCTTGACTGGATCCCTACTACCCATGACAAGAATTTCGTCAAACATATCACGAATATGTAATCTACAGGTGTAATTAATAGATATAGGCATAAGGGTCTCATACTTAGCTGAGAATCGCTAAGAGAAATTGATGCCTCAACACATTGGCTGCCATTTCATCCATTGGGTCATTGATAGATTGTTCACTCATTTACAAGTAAAAACATGATGAGAGCCATACATAGCTACTTTCATAAAACATATATATGACCAACATAATAGTAACAAAAATACCAATGAAATTAGAACCATATAAACCACATATAAACTAGTATAATACTCATAGAAATATAAGGAGAAATAAACTCTTATTGATGATGAAAAATTCAAACCCGGGATGGGACTTCCACCTTTGACCTGAATGTAGAATGAATAAAACAAAACAAGGAAATAAACCCACAATCTCCATGGCTATCCAAGAAATGGAAAGTCTAGGCAATCCACTATCAATCCAGGAAATCCTCAATGTCAGTTACAGATCATGACCAAAAATCCACATGCATATGCCATGCATGCCAAAACCAGTGAGGAAAACATACATGCAACTTGTTACCTGCAAGAAAATCCCATTGTAGTTGTTGATATTGATATTCTCTCGTGGTTTCCTTATTTTCCTTTGCCTTCTTTCTCCAAAATTCCAAGTATGCCACACCCTCTAAGAGTTCTCCATGAAAACTCTAAGTATCGAAGAGTATGAGAGAGAGAGAATAATGAGAGAGCTCCAAAGTTGAACTAACAATAGGGTACCAACCGATCCTCAGAATCCTTTTTCTGAATGACGCCTATATTTTCTTCATTTTCAATTATTTTCCTTCATTTTTCTCCTCACATGCAACTTGTGACCTTTCACCTCCCTTTTCTCCTAATTTCCATTAATTTCATAAATAAATGTGCCAAAATGCCATTTTTCCTTTCCAAAGCCTTTGCCATTTTCTTTGCCAATTTCCTTAGCCATAATAAACCAATGAACACCCATACTAGGATGTCTTTCCCAACGTTCATCTTGTAATAAGTGCCCCATCAACTGTGGTTATTATTTTTTCTTTATTAAATTTTATTACATGGAATTTTCACTAGGGTTATTACACATGGATGGTGGAGAGACACTAGAAACGAGGCTTCTTGGTAGAGACAATTTGGTTTTGGATCTGTGGTACTAATTTTGTGCATATGTTGTATATGGTGTACATGTTGAATATGTGATGTTGTGCGCATGCAGTGTTGTGTATATATAGTGTGTGTACATGTTGTTTATGCAATGATATGTATAGGGTGGTACAGATAGTGTTGTGTGAATGTTGCATATGAAGTGCTAGGTATAGATGGTGCTATGTACATGTTGGATATGTGGTATTGTGTATCATACTGTGTGTATATTGGATATGCAATGTTGTGTGCATATGGTGTTGTGCGCATGTTAGATATGCAGTGTTGTGTACATATCATACTATCTACATGTATATGTAGTGCTATGTATATATGGTGTTGTGTGCATGTTGTGGATGTGGTGCTATGTACATATGGTGTCGTGTGCGTGATTGTACATGTGGTGTTGTGTACACATTGTACATGTGGTGATGTGTGCAGGTAGTGCTGTGTACATGTGATGCATGTGGCGTTGTGTAAATGTGGTGTCATGTACATGTCGTGCATGTGGTGTTGTGTACATATAGTATAGTCTACACGTTGTACAGGTGGTGCGGAGTACATGTGGTGTTGTGTACATGTTGTGCAGGTGGTGCCGTGTACATGTGATGTTGTGCACACTTTGTGCACGTGGTGTTGTGTACAAGTGGTATTGTGTATGTGTTGTACATATGGTGCTTGTGTACATGCGGTATTGTGTGCATGTCATACATACTATGTTACGGGCATGCGATACAATGTATGTGCATTGTGTAGGTGTGGTATCATGATATGTGTATTCGTTGTGTTGTACTTTGTGTACGTATATGTATTGAGTTTTACATTGGATGTAGGTGTATGTATTGTTTTGTGGTGTACACCGGATGTAGGTGTATGTATTATGTTGTGGCACAATGGGTGTAGGTGTATGTGTTGTATGTCACGTATAGATGCATGTATTACATGGAATTGTATGTCGTGTGTGGTTTTTTGTGTTTGATGCGCATTATGTGTATGTGCACATGGTTGAGGAGAAGGCATTGAGTGTTTGTGGAGTGTGTCAATCGAACCTATGTGCGTATGGAACAAGGAAAAAGATAGAAGCTAAGGATTGATTAAAGGATGAGTATCAATATTTTATTTCAGTTCTATTGTGCATGTGATTTATGATTCTGGTCTATGATGATTACATGTGATCTGTGGTTCTGGTTTATGATGGTTACATGTGATTTATGAACTCGATCTATGATGGTTGTGTTTTGAGCTAACCTGATGTGATATGTTTATACATGATGATTTGATCAAACAACTAGTTTGACTTGTGGTGATAGGAAGTGAACAGGATTGCAAGTGTACCTTATTGATGAGCTACCAATGAGGTATGATGTGAATTTATTTCAATTTATTTTAAACCTAATGGAAGTTATGTGCTTGGTACAGGAAGCACGAAAATGCCTGGTTAGGTCGTTGAAGCTGACTACAAGAATTAACAGTGAGAGTGAAAGGAATTAGAATAGGCAACAATATTCTGGTAAAGTATTCAGGAGCAGGGCCATTGTGGGACAATCGTACCCAATAATATCCATTGATTTCCATGAGCATTTTATGATTGGTATGATGGCTTTAAGACAATGATATGCCTTGGTTTTGTATCTTCTGATGCTAGGAAGCCTTGCCAAGGGATGGACTGCCCAGGATGGGGGTTTCAGCAGAACTTGGAAGGTGAGTGACTACATAGAAGACGGTGACTGAATTACCTGAGCGACTGTGTAGCAGAGAAGGGAAGGTCAGGGATGGATTTGTTTTGGTAATTATCATTTCCACATGGAATCAAATGCATATTGGGAGTGTGCCTTGGAACAATGAGCCGATAAATATTCATTGAGAGGACAAGTGGTGCAGGATTATAGCGCTAGACATTGGATGTAGATTTGACCTTGCAGTGGATTCTAGACTTCCTGGGAAGGAGGTGAATCCTGGTATTATTTTGAGGGTGGAGGTTTGAGCCTCTGGATTCCCTTGTTGCAGATGCATGCATCGTATCCTTTTATCTTTTGGATGAGAAAATGTGCATATGTGTATATGTGTATATCATTGTAAATATTGTATCGAGTTGGATTTATAAAAATCCATAGACAGTATGGTTATTTGCTGGTTGACGCAAATGTGTATGTGTGTATATGTGGTTATTATTGTAAATACCGTAATGAGTTGGGTTATAAAGCTCCATTAAATAGTATGTTTGTCATGTTTTAGCAGATGGTAATTGTAAATACTACAATGGGCTATGTTATAAAGCTCCATGGGTAGTACGTTTTGTTTTCAACAGTCTTTCTGGGTATCAGCGTCATTGAACACCAAGGACGGTGTCCCCCCAAGGGGGGGGGGGATTCTGTAATAGCCCTCGTTAAAAATCCATGCAAAAATATATAAGAGAACGGTCACGGGGAAGAAAATAGAGGCCTCATGGATAAAAAGGCTTATGAGGATCAGTGGGCAAGCTTGGTCAGTTTAGTTTTGGTGGAGCTCTCTTCTAGTCTCTCTCATAATCTTGGACACTTAGTGTGGCATACTTGGATTTTTGGAGCAAGAAGGAAAAGGAAGAGCGAGAAAGCACAAGAGGAAATCAGGATCAACAACTATAACGGGTTTCACTTGTAGGTATCGAGTTTCATGTATGTTTTCCTCACTAGTTTTGGCATGCATGGCACATGCATGTGGTTTCTTAGTTATGATATGTCATTGGCATGGAGGATTGCCTAGCCTTGCCATTTCCTCGATAGCCATGGTGTTGTGGGTTCATTTCTTTGTTTTTCTAGTTTTTTCTCATGTTTCCTTTAGCTTGGGTTGAGTTATTAGTTCTTGGAAGCCCTGGATGGACAAACGCTCTAGAAGTCCTGTAACAACCTGGGTTGAGTTACTAGTCCTGGAAGCCTTGGTTGGAAAACGCTCTGGAATCCCTTGGTGCATTGAGTTACTAGTCCTGCAAGCCCTAGTTGGACAAAGGCTTTGGAAGCCCGACGACAGCTGTGGATTGAGTTACTAGTCCTAGAAGCCTTGGTTGGAACAAATCTCTTGAGCCCTTGAAGGCTTGGGTAGAGACCAATCTGATGATGGTTTTGTGATTTCCAACCATGATGTGGAACCATTGTTTGATGGGTTGAGGTAGTTGGCCTCTAGAAGCCCTGGATGGTTTTGAATTGATGTGTTTTATGAGATCCCACATTTGTGCTTGGAATATGGCACGAGAGTGACTAGCTGAAAGAAATATTTAGTTCAGTCGTGTCTACAGTTGGGTGGTATGTGGATGTCCTAAACTTGGTCGGATTTGCCTATGACTAATGAAAGCTCATTTCTCTTACTTTTGTACTTATTTATATGTGGATTTAATGGTTGTTATCTCACTGTTATTTTCATGGTTTTATGCTTCTTATAAGCATGGTTAATTGACTGGTTCATGTCATGGTTATTTCATATATTTACTTGTAATTATTAAAATTATGGATGCAAGACCTAATTTATGTCATAACAATTCAAGGGAGAAGGTGGCGATCCTTCTTGTAATGTCTCATAAGTGTTTTTAGTCATCCATTCTCTGTCTTGTATCCTAGACCTATAGATTGCATTGATGCCAAGTGTTTGACAGAATGTCAATCCTAGTTGGGGATGGTAAGGCCTAGTCCTAGCATTAGTTTTTGGTTTATTAGAAATGTCATGATGTGTTTAATGGATTCCAAAAGTCACAACAAGTTCTGGGAAGTGGTCAAAATTTTGGGCTTCAAAAGTTCCTTAAATCCCGTGGACCTCGCACAGGTTTGCTAGAAATAGTCACTGGACGCAGACATGAAAGCTTGTGGGAGTGTCCAGATCTCTTTGGACATTGTCATGCCCATAGAATGGGAGCGTCCAGAGGTTTAATAGCTTAAAAATGCAGTGGGACCCAGGGGCATGATACCTGAGTGGTTGAGATGGCTCTTGGGAGTGTTGTTGCTGATGTGAAAGGTATGTTTGAGGTGTTTTCATCGATTCCACTTCCTTAAGGTCACCTAGGAAGTTGAATCATATCATAGTAGCCTATTGTCACATGTTTACCCCGGTTGGCCGATTACTTGGGTAGATGTGGGAGGAGGGTGTTACAGTATGAGACCCCTATGTTCATATGTCTATCTTTGAGCTATACATTTCTTGTCCATGATGTGTTTTATGAAATGGTTGTCATGGTTCAGAGGGGTCAGATTAATTTCTTTATCAAGTTTTGCATTAAAAGCTTTGTCTCTTTGTTATTTGTCATTTCTGAGAGTTTCATTAACTTATGGGTAGAGGCCTGGACCCTAGCCCTGAAAAAGTGTCTGAGATATCGCCGTCACAGGCATACCACTAGGTGAAAAACACTGCAGTCGCTCCCTTGTGGGTTTATGCATGTGACTAGAGGGTTACAGTCGAATTCAGGCAGTGTTATTCGACTTACTGAGACTCCAAATCAATGAAAAATAGGCTTAACTCAAGGTTTGGACACCTGGGATGGTGGTGTCTATTTATGTTAGCATCGGATGTGATCTAAGTCTCAAATTTTGCACAGAGGCTTAGGTACATGTATTCCAAAGAACCCAGACATAAATTTTGGAAATTCCACTCAAAAATAGTTTTATTAAAATAATTAATTATTTTTAAAGATACACTAAGTTTAAACTTAGGAAAATAAAATAATTAAAGGGTATTAATATAAACTGTGGGTGTAACTTGTAAAGGAAGACGAGGATCAAGAAGAAATGATCTTAGCTATTGATTAGCTTCTAATCTAGTTTATTGAATATCAAGGAGGATATTATTTAAGGAGGCTTGTGGGTCACTTGGAAGGAAACACAGAGAGTTCAGAAGTTCGATTTTCTGAAGTAGAGCAACTGCTAGGATAATTTCGATAGTGAGATTGTGCAGTGAGGGATAGGGATAATTTGGTCGAATAATCTTCTCCTGAGCCATAATATGAAATAGAGAGGCAGAGAGACACTAGGAGGAGGCAGCGCAGGACCCAGGAGGGGTTGATGCTGAGCCATAATGGCTCACGTAGAGGCAACACAGTCCTCCCAGCAGAAGTCCAAAATTTGCAAGAGGTTTTTACGTCTAATCCGGGACGGTTGACTTCAAAGCTCCAAGAGAGAAAATAGACCCAGTGTAGAGCTGATGTAGAGCCTAAAGTCTGACGCAAGGCCCACACAGGGGCAGTGAAGAGATAGTCGGGGACACATTATTTCAGTTTCCCGATCAGCCGAGACTTGCTGGGTAGAGTGAGGTGATCTCATAGATTTCTTATGCCAATTTATTTCTCTGTAATTGGATTGTGAGGAGGGCATCCAGAGTTGTATTCAGAAAAATACTGCATAATAATAAAAAAACCTCAGGGATGCTGCACCGGTTTCCCGCATTGGGTTTTTCGGGGACATTTGTCCAAAAAAAATGTCACTTGTGTAGAAATTCTCACTGTATATTAACCTGATAATGCAATATAACTAAAGCAAAACACTTTAATCTACTTCTACAATCAAACTTGCGGAAGCTTAATAGATTTGAGCAAGATCAAGAAAAACACATATTACCAGAAGCAGAATCAATGCACATGAAACACAGAAGAATACTCAGGGGAAAGCCTCAGCTAAAAACCCCACTATCTGTATTATCATACAAGTGGAAATATCTCAGGATTACACACAACTTTATCTCTCACAGCTAGCCAGCTCTCAGTACAATCCTCATAGATGCTCACAAGCAAAATAGACTTCTCATTAAGTCCTCCACACTGCCCTCCAAGCTCCTATTTCCTAGTGCAGTTTTTCCTGGGTGATCCTACTGTTACCATGTGTAACACTGATCACTCACATTGATCTTACACCTTGTAAAATTGCGCAAATCTCAAGGAATGAATTCCTTCTGCATGCAAGAGTTTTCCTTATAGGAAAATTCTTGCAACTGATAGTACATTGTCCCTGTCTTTAATCTCAACTAGGTCTTTCTCTGAATAGACATGCATGAGTTATTTATGAGAGAATCTTCAGTTATCTAGAGTACACTAGTTTGATGCATGCATGCATTAACTAACTGAACTCACAATTAGTTCCTCAAACTGTTTGGAACTAATTTAACTGGACATAACTCAGTTAACTGAGCTAACTAATTACAACTCAATTATAACTCATCCTTATCTCCTTAATTAAGGGATAATCTCCTTAATTTAAGGGATAACTGTTGCATGACTTCACAAAGACTTCTAGCTTGAATTTCTCCAACTAATTAATCCAAGATGAATTAATTAATTATTTTTCAAGCAGCTGGTGAGACTAAATTCGAATTTTAATTCAAGGACAAATTAAAATTGGAATATTCTTGTTGCCACATTTCAACACTCCCTCTCAACAAGAAAGGGATTATCTGCCACCCCAATCCTATCTCTATGGAACTCAAATTTACACTTTGACAATGCCTTAGTCAAAATGTTAGCATCTTGCTCCTCGGTTGAAATACACTGCAACAACATGATCCTCCTCGCCACACTGTCTCTGAGATGATGATATTGAATGTCGATGTGTTTGGACCTGTCATGAAATACTTGATTCTTAGAGAGTTTGATACAACTCTGATTATCACAATAGATCACAGTTGGATCCATCCTATGATCAAACAAACCAACTAAAATTTTTTGCATCCAGATGGCCTCACATGCTGCCTGAATTGCAGCCATGTATTTGGCCTCTGCCATGCTGAGTGCAACCGACCACTGTTTCCTGTTGTACCAAGAAACTAACACCGACCCAAGGTTGAAAATTCCACCTGATATGCTCTTCCGATCTAATGGACTCCCTACCCAATCTGCATCAGTGAAGCTTTGTAGCTTCAGTCCTCTATCCTTCTGTACCATAATCCATACTGAGATGTGCCTCTGAGGTATCTCAATACATGCTTTGCTGCCTTCCAAAACATCTTGGTAGGCTGAACCATAGCTTGAATCAACTGGTTTACTGCATAGCACAAATCTAGTTGTGTGATCACTAAGTACATCAGTGAACCCACAAGCTGTCTGTACACAGTAGCTTCTACTACTTCTCCTGAAGTAGCATCCTCCTTCCTCCAATTACTTACTAGAGGAGTCTGCATCGGCTTGCACTTCTCCATGTGGAATCTCTTGAGTATCCCATTGGCATACTTGCCCTGAGACACAAACAACTCCCCATCCTTCTACCATACTTCCATGCCAAGGAAGTAATGCATGAGACCCATGTCTTTGATCTCGAATTATCTTGCAAGGTCCTCCTTGCAAGACATGATCAACTGATCATCACCTGTCAATATGAGATAATCAACATAAAGTACAATTATCAACTGCTCACCTTTCACCATGATTTGGTACAGGTTCGCATCCACTTCACTCTTTGTGAAGCCCAACCTGGTGAAGTAGTTGTCTATCCTGGTGTACCAAGCACGAGGTGCTTGCTTCAGCTCATACAAAGCTCTCTTGAGTCGGCACACATGCAACTCATGATCGAAGGTCTCAAAACCTTCCGGCTACTCTATGTACACCTCTTCCTCAATCTTGCCATTGACGAATGTAGTCTTCACATCCATCTGATGGATCTTCCAACCCATCTATGCTGATAGTGCCAACATCGATCTGATAGATGAGTACCTTGCGACAGGAGAAAAAGTCTCATCATAGTCAATCCCTTCAACCTGAGAAAATCCACGGGCAACAAATCTTGCCTTATGCTTCTCCACACTACCATAAGTAGCTTGCTTTACCTTGTAAAGTCAATGGGAACTCACAACTGACTTGTTCTCCGGTCTTGGAACCACATCCCAAATATTGTTCTGAACTATGGAGTCATACTCCACCATAGCATTAACCCAAATCGGCTATTGTATTGCTTCCTCAAAGGAATATGGCTCGATCTCAACACATTCCCCAACAAGGGCCATGTATCCAGTGTACCTCTCAGGTGACGTCCTCTGTCTACGCTGAGAATATGGTTCTCCCACATTTTCTCTCGCATCCAACAACAATTTGTCGGCTTCTCTTGTGCGCTTCTGTCCATCTCTGGAAGACTCTGCTTGAGTGGATGTCTCCACTCCTGGAACCTCTGCATGCAGCTGCTCCACATTAGTTTGAGGCTCCTCCTCCTTAGGAACAAACAGTTCCTCCACAGCCTGTAGTTGGAGCTCCCTCTCAACGGAAACTCGCATGGCCTTCTTCTCATCAAACTTGAGATCTCTGCGAACCACTATCCTCCAACTGGTAGGCAAGTACACCCGATAGTTGTGGGGTGTATCAGTGTACCTCACAAGTATCCCCAACTCAGCTGTCGGCTCAAGCTTCTTCCATGCATCCTCTGTCACATGGCAATATACCAAAGAGCCAAAGATCCTAAAGTGACCCACATCTAGTCTCTTACCAGAGAAAGCTTCCTCTGGGGTTTTCATCCCAAGTATGCAATGTGGGCTTCTATTCTACAAATAGACTATTGTGTTTCATGCCTCAGCCCACAAATCAAGTGGTAGGCCTTGGTCATGCAGCATCGCCCGTGCTACCCCTACAATCGTTCTATTCTTCCTCTCAGCCACACCATTTTGTTGTGGGTTATGAGGTGCCGTCAACTCCCGTTTAATTCCTTCTGCTGCACAGAAGTCCTTAAACTCTTGAGAGACATATTCTCCACCATTGTCGCTTCTCAAGGCCTTTATCTTCTTCCCTGATTCTTTCTCAACCAAAGCTTGGAACTCAAAATTTTTTGATAAGGTTTGATCCTTCTTCTACATGAAATAAATCCAGCATTTACGAGAATAATCATCAATGAAAATCACATGATACCTTTGCTTTGCTTTGGATGCCATCAAGAATGGTTCACACAAATCAGTATGAACTCTCTCTAAGATCACTTCTGCTGGATTGCCTCGATCATGAAAGGAAGACTTGGCATACTTTCCCAAGGTACAACCTTTGCATGTGTCAACTAGCTCAAGTTTACCTTTGGGAAGTCCTGTAGATATCTATTGCATTGTCTTCAGGGCCCCATGATGCAAATGGCCCAACCGCCTGTGCCATAACTCGCCAATGTCTTGGCTTTGCACCAATTCTGCTTTCAAACTCAATGCAGCACAGTCATCTACCTCTAGTTTATAGAGATTCTTCACTCGAATCTCAATCCTCTTGGTTGTAGAATTTCCCACTATAGATCACCTGATAATGCAATATACTAAATAAAAATACTTGATCTAATTCTACAAATAAACTTGCGGAATCTTAATCGATTTTGAGCAAAATCAAATAGAACACATATAACAGAGAATGAGAAAGCAATCACACATGAACACAGAAGAATACTCTGGGGAAAGCCTCAGCTAAAAACCTCGATCTTTGTATTATCATACAAGTGGAAATATGTTCGGATTACACAAAGCTTTAGCTCACAAGCTATCCAACTCTCAGTACAATCCCTCAATGCTTCTCATAGACATAATAGACAACACATATGCCTTCCTCCAATCCTCCAAGCCTCCTATTTCCTTGCACAGTTTCTCCTGGGGTCCAATGTTGCCACCTGTGTGAATTGGCCTCTCACACAACTCACCAAAATCTTAAGTAACAGCGCAATCTCCAAGGAATGAATTCCTTCTGCATGCAAGAGATATCCTCAATGGAATATTCCTGCAACTGATAGTACATTGTCCCATCATCTGATCTCAACTGGATCTCTGACTGAACTGACATGCATGAGTTATTTATGAGAGAATATTCAGTTATCTGAAGTGCAACAGTTACATGCATGCATGCATTAACTAACTGAACTCACAATTAGTTCCACAAACTGTTGGAACTAATCTAACTGGACTTAACTCAGTTAACTAAGCTAACTAATTACAACTCAAAGTACAACTCATCCTGATCTCCTTAATCAAGGGATAACTTCCTCAATCAAAGGGGAAACTGTTGCATGTCTTCACATAGACTTCATGTTTGATTTTCTACAACTAATTAACTCAAGATGAATTAATTAATTATTTTACAAACAGCTGCTAAGATCAAATTCGAATTTTAATTCTCAATTTTAGTTTAGGGACTAACTAAAATTGGAATGTATCCCGAAATGCTATTTATAGCAGTGCTATTTTTAGCACTTCTATTTTTAGCATTTCTTGTTGCTATTTTCAACACTCCCTCTCAACAAGAAATGGATTATCAGTCACCCCAATCTTGTCTCTATGGAACTCAAATTTGCATTTTGACAATGCCTTAGTCAAAATATCTGCATCCTGCTCCTCGGTCGAAACATACAGCAACAACATGATCCTCTTCACCACACAGTCTCGAAGATGATGATACTGGATATCTATGTGCTTGGACTTGTCATGAAATATTGGATTCTCAGAGAGTTTGATACAACTCTGATTATCGTAATAGATCACAGTTGGATCCATCCTCTGACCAAACAATTCCACTAGAATCTTCTGCATTCAAATGGCCTCGCATGCTACCTAACTGGTAGCCATGTATTTAGCCTCTGCTGAGCTAAGTGCAACTGACCTCTATTTCCTACTATACCAGGAAACTGCAGTTTAACCAATGTTGAAGATTCCTCCAGAAGTGCTCTTCCGGTCTGATGGACTCCCTGCCCAATCTGCATCTGTGAAGTCCTGAAGCTTCACTCCCTCTATCCGTCTGTACCACAATCCATACTGAGATGTGCCTCTAAGGTATCTCAGCACATGCTTCGCTGCCTTCCAAAACAGCTTGGTAGGTTGAACCATAGCTTAACTCAGCTGGTTCATCGCAAAGCACAAATCTGGTTGTGTGTTCACTAGATACATCAATGAACCCACAAGCTGCCGATAAACAGTAGCAGCTACTACCTCACCTGAAGTAGCATCCTCCTTCCTCCAGTTACCAGCTAGAGGAGTCTGCATGGGCTTGCACTTTTCCATGTGGAATCACCTGAGTATCTCATTGGCATACTTGCCTTGAGACACAAACACTTCCCCATCCTTCTACCACACTTCCATGCCTAGAAAGTAGTGCATAAGACCCATGTCTTTCATCTCGAACTCTCTTGCAAGGTCCTCCTTACAAGACTTGATCAACTGATCATCACCTGTCAAAATCAGATCATCAACATAAAGAATAATGATCAATGGCTTACCTTCTACCATGATGTGGTAAAGGTTCACATCTACTTCACTCTTGGTGAAGCCTAACCCAGTGAAATAGTTGTCGATCCTGGTGTACCAAGCACAAGGTGCTTGCTTCAGCCTATACAAAGCCCTCTTGAGCCGACACACATGCGACTCACGATCGAAGGTCTCAAAACCTTTTGGCTGCTCAATGTACACCTCTTCTTCAATCTTCCCATTGAGGAACGCAGTCTTCACATCCATCTGATGGATCTTCCAACCCATCTGAGCTGATAGTGCCAACATTGATCTGATAGATGAGTACCTTGCTACAAGAGCAAAAGTCTCATCGTAGTCGATCCCCTCGACCTGTGAGAAACCACGGGCAATAAACCTTGCCTTATGTTTCTCAACACTACCATCAGCTACCTGCTTTACCTTGTAAAGCCATCGGGAACTCACCACTGACTTGTCGTGAGGTCTTGGGACAACATCCCAAACACAGTTCTGAACGATGGAGTCGTACTCCTCCACCATAGTATCAACCCAGACTTTTTGTTGCACTGCTTCCTCGAATGAACAAGGTTTGGACTCTACACACTCCCCAACCAGGGCCATGTAACCAGTGTACCACTCGGGCGACCTCCTCTATCTGCGCTGAGAAGATGGCTATCCCACATTCTCTCGCGCATCCAGCATCAACCTGTCAGCTTCCCTTAAGCATTTCTACCCATCTCTAGAAGACTCTGCATGAGTGGATGTCTCCACTCCCAGATCCTCTGCATGTGGCTGCTTTGCATTAGTCTGCAGCTCCTCCTCCTTAGCAACTAAAGGTTCCTCCTCTGCATGCAACTTGAGCTCCCTCTCAAGTGATACTCGCATGGCTTTCTGCTCATCGAACTTTAGATCTCTGCGTACCACTGTCCTCTGACTGGTAGGCAGGAACACCCGATAGTTGTGGGGTGTATTAGTGTACCCCACAAGTATCCCCAACTCAGCTGTTGGATCTAGCTTCTTCCGGGCATCTTTGGTCACATGGCAATAAACCAATGATCCAAAGATCCTAAAGTGACTCACATCTGGTCGCTTCCTGGAAAAGGCTTCCATTGGTGTCTTCATCCCTAGTATATGGTGCGGGCTTCTGTTCTGCAAGTATACTGTTGTATTGCATGCCTCAGCCCACAAATGAAGTGGTAGGCTTTGGTCATGCAACATTGCTCGAGTTGCTCCCACAATCGATCTGTTCTTCCTTTCGGCCACCCCATTCTGCTGTGGGTTATGGGGTGTCGTCAACTCCTGTTTAATTCCTTCTACTGCATAGAAGTCCTTAAACTGTTGGGAGACATACTCTCCACCATTGTCGCTACACAAGGCCCTTATTTTCTTTCCAGATTCTTTCTCTGTCGAGGCTTTAAACTCAAAAAACCTTGAGAAGTTCTAAGCCTTCTTCTGCATAAAGTAGATCCAACATCTACGAGAAAAATCATCAATAAAAATAACATAGTACCTTTGTTTAGCGATGGAGGCTGTAGAGAATGGTCCACACACATCTGTGTGAACTCACTCCAGGATTGCTCCAGCTCTACTGTCTCGATCCTGAAAGGAAGATTTCGCATACTTACCCAAGGTACAACCTTTGCATGTATCCGTCTGCTCCAGTTTTCCCTTGGGAAGTCTGGTAGAAATCTACTACATGATCTTCAAGGCCCCATGGTGCAAGTGGCCCAATCTTCTATGCCATAGCTCGCCAACATCTTGGCTCTACACCAACTCTACTTTGGAACTCAATGTAGCATAGTCGTCTACCTCTAGCTTGTAGAGATTCTTTACTCGAATCCTAATTTTCTTGGTCTATCCAGTGCCGATATGCCTCAGGAATACCTTTCCTTTACTAAAGACTACATCATAGCCTTTGTCTTCCAGCATAGCAACGGACACAAGATTCTTCTTCAGACCCGGTACATACTTTACATCAGTCAGGGTGAGAGGAGCTCCATGCTCCCTCTGAAACACAACCGTACCTTCACCTGAAACACGATACTTTCCATCATCGCCCATCTCAATCCGCATCTGGAGATCCTTCTCCTCCAAGGTACTGAAAAGATTCTTGTCGCCGGTCATGTGGAATGAAGCTCCATTGTCTAGGTACCAAACACATCCCACCATCGATGAAACCATGCATGCAATGAGGGAGAAATCCAATTCGAATTGTGAGGGTAGTGCCTCACCATCTGATCCCTTCAAGGATCCCTTATTGGATTTCTTCTGTGGACAATTTGTAGCATAATGGGCCACCTCATGACAATGAAAGCATATCACTTTTCATTTGTCAAACTTCTTCCCACCATGGGAAGAACTGGATTTGGAATGGGATGCCTTCCCTTTCCCTTTCCTCGCCTTACTCGCTAAGGCTATATTTTCTTCATCATCTTGCTTTAATGAAGATCCATCTCTGGTGCTTCTTCTTATCTCCTCGTGCATCAAATCCGACCAAAATCATTCCCAATCTGGCAATTTCTCTCTTCCATTTACCGAGTCTTGGTAGCTATGCCAGCTCTTAGGAAGACCTAGGAGAGAAAGACTCACCATGTTATCATCGGTTGTCGTGATCCCTACACTTCCAAGCTCATCCCTGCAGGTGGTTAGCTTGTTTAGATATGTAGAGATTGTGTTGCCCTTTTCACACTTGATTTTTTGAAGCTTGTCTTTCAGTGCCAGCTTCCTCTGATCATTATTATTCTGATATAGATCCTTCAATGTTTTCCACATTGAAAACGACGTCTGCTTCCCATGGAGACTCGAGACTATGTGGTCTCGAACTCCCTCCAAAAGGATTCTCCTCGCTCTAGCCACACATTTCTTCCATTCCGCCAATTCTTGGGCATTAGCTGCTGCTGGCTTGGGGACTTCTTGATCAATGAAGTCCTTTAGACCGTTGTCCTCTAATACCACTTCCATGCGATCCTTCCAAGCTATATAATTCGAGCTGCCATCAAGGGCATACTCGAGCCTCAAACCGTTGAACGCCGTTGGTGAAATTTGAGATGTGATAAGAATTTGAATTCTATAATCAGGAACTTCAAACTTCGAACTTCTCCCTTCTTTGTATATTGTTCTTTTCTTTGATCACCTTTGCTATGATACCATGTATAATTTCCCACTGTAGATCACCTAATAATGCAATATACCAAAGAAAAATACTTGATCTACTTCTACAAACAAACTTGTGGAAGCTTAATCGATTTTGAGCAAGATCAAATAGAGCACATATAATAGAGAATGAGAAAGCAATCACACATGAACACAGAAGAATACTCTGGGGAAAACCTCAGCTAAAAACCCCAATCTCTGTATTATCATATAAGTAGAAATATGTCCAGATTGCACAAAGCTTTAGCTCACAAGCTATCCAGCTCTCAGTACAATCCCTCAATGCTGCTCATAGATAGAATAGACAACACATATGCCTTCCTCCAATCCTCCAAGCCTCCTATTTCCTTGCGCAGTTTCTCCTGGGGTCCAATGCTGCCACCTGTGTGAATTGGCCTCTCACACAACTCACCAAACTCAGAAGTAACTACGCAATCTCCAAGGAATGAATTCCTTCTGCATGCAAGAGATATCCTCAATGGAATATTCCTACAACTGATAGTACACTGTCCCATCATCTGATCTCAACTGGGTCTCTGACTAAACTAACATGCATGAGTTATTTATGAGAGAATATTCAGTTATCTAAAGTGCATCAATTACATGCATGCATGCATTAACTAACTGAACTCACAATCAGTTCCACAAACTGTTGGAACTAATCTAATTGGACTTAACTCAGTTAACTGAGCTAACTAATTACAACTCAAAGTACAACTCATCCTGATCTCCTTAATCAAGGGATAACTTCCTCAATCAAAGGGGAAACTGTTGCATGTCTTCACATAGACTTCATGTTTGATTTTCTATAACTAATTAACTCAAGATGAATTAATTAATTATTTTACAAACAGTTGCTAAGATCAAATTTTAATTTTAATTCTCAATTTTAGTTTAGGGACTAACTAAAATTGGAATGTATCCCAAAATGCTATTTATAACAGTGTTATTTTTAGCACTTCTATTTTTAGCATTTCTTGTTGCTATTTCCAACTTTGGTCTCACCGTGGCTATGTGTCTTAGGAACGCCTTTCCTTTACTGAAGACAACATCGTAGCCTTTGTCCTCCAACATCGTGAACGATACCATGTTCTTCTTCAATCGAGGCACATACTTCACATCTGTCAAGGTGAGAGGAGCTCCATGCTCCCTCTGAAAAGAAACCGTGCCAACTCTTGAAACATTGTACTTTCCGTCATCACCCATCTCTATGCGCGTCTTGAGGTCTTTCTCCTCCATGGTACTAAATAAACTTTTATCGCCGGTCATGTGGAATGAAGCTCCGCTATCAAGATACCAAACACAACCCACCATCGATGAAACCATACATGCGATGAGGGTAAAGTCCATTTCGAACTGAGAGGCTAATGCCTCACCTTCCGATCATTTTGTGGATCCCTTCTCAAACTTCTTCGATGGGCAATTAGTTGCATAATGTCCCATCTCGTGACAATTAAAGCATCTCACTTTATATTTGTCACCTTTCTTCCCTCCATGAGAAGAATTCAATTTGGAATGGGAAGCCTTCCCTTTCCCTTTCCTTGCCTTACTCGCTAAGGCCAGATTTTCTTCAACATCATTCTTTGATGAATAACCATCTCGAGTGCTCCTCCTAATCTCCTCCTGCATGAGATCCGACCATAGTCATTCCCAATCTGACAGTTTCTCTCTTCCATTTATAGAGTCCTCGTAGCTATTCCAGCTTTTTGGAAGATCGAGGAGAGCAAGGCTCACCATATCATCATCAGCAGTAGTTATTCCCACACTACCAAGCTCATCTCTGCAAGTGGTGAGCTTGTTCAGATATGTAGAAATAGTATCGCCCTTCTCCATCTTGATTTTCCAAAGCTTATCCTTGAGCGCCAGTTTCCTCTGGTCGCTATTGTTTTGATAGAGGTCCTTCAATGTCTTCCACATTGAAAATGGAGTATCCTTCCCATGGAGACTCGAGACAATATGGTCTCGAACTCCCTCCAGAAGAATCCGTCTTGCCTTCACCACACACTTCTTCCATTCAGCCAATTCTTGTGCATTAGCTGCAGTTGGCTTGGGGATTTCTTGATCAATGAAATCCTTCAAACCATTGTCTTCTAATATAGCTTCCATTATATCTTTCCATGCTATGTAATTCAAGCTGCCTTCCAAGGCATACTCGAGTCTCAAGCCATAGAATGCCATTGACCAACCTGAAGTATGAGATGAATTTGATTTGTACTTGCAATCCTGAACTTCAAACTTCGAATTCTCTTCTCCGTATACTGTTCACAGCTCTGATAACCTTTGCTCCAATACCATGTAGAAATTCTCACTGTAGATTAACCTGATAATGCAATATAACTAAAGCAAAATAATTTAATCTACTTCTACAATCAAACTTGCGGAAGCTTAATAGATTTGAGCAAGATCAAGCAGAACACATATAACCAGAAGCAGAATCAATGCACATGAAACACAGAAGAATACTCAGGGGAAAGCCTCAGCTAAAAACCCCACTATCTGTATTATCATACAAGTGGAAATATCTCAGGATTACACACAGCTTTAGCTCTCACAGCTAGCCAGCTCTTAGTACAATCCTCATAGATGCTCACAGGCAAAATAGACTTCTCATTAAGTCCTCCACACTGCCCTCCAAGCTCCTATTTCCTAGCGCAGTTTTTCCTGGGTGATCCTACTGTTACCATGTGTAACACTGATCACTCACACTGATCTTACACCCTGTAAAACTACGCAAATATCAAGGAAATGATTCCTTCTGCATGCAAGAGTTTTCCTTATAGGAAATTTTTTGCAACTGATAGTACACTGTCCCTGTCTTTAATCTCAATTGGGTCTTTCTCTGAATAGACATGCATGAGTTATTTATGAGAGAATCTTCAATTATCTGGAGTACACTAGTTTGATGCATGCATGCATTAACTGACTGAACTCACAATTAGTTCCTCAAACTATTTGGAACTAATTTAACTGGACATAACTCAGTTAACTGAGCTAACTAATTACAACTCAATTATAACTCATCCTTATCTCCTTAATTAAGGGATAATCTCCTTAATTTAAGGGATAACTGTTGCATGACTTCACAAAGACTTCTAGCTTGAATTTCTCCAACTAATTAATCCAAGATGAATTAATTAATTATTTTTCAAGCAACTGGTGAGACTAAATTCGAATTTTAATTCTCAATTTTAATTCAAGGACAAATTAAAATTGGAATATTCTTGTTGCCACATTTCAACAACTTGTGTGTATCTTTCTTTATTGTTTTGTTCTTGTTTTGGGAAAATTAATTAATTAAGTGAAGGCTGCAGTTGTATTAACTTCGATATTTGTTGTAGGAAGAAGTAGATAATTTGTTTCAGTAATTAACAAATAGGAGAAGTTTAATCAGGTGATACAGTAGTAGATTCAGGTGGGATTCTCGAATTTTCACATTGTATTAGAGTAGTGCAGGTGAAGCAAGAAGAGAAGTGCCAGAGAACCCAACGATGAGCAAAGAAGGAGATCGAATAGCTGCAGTAGGTAGCAGTTCGAATCCCCAAAGGGATTACGCAATCCCAACCAGGAGGGCTGAATTTTCAAGGAAAGTCTCTCTTTGAGTGAGTCGACAGAGAGGAAGGGCTTCCAGATCGAAACCTTATCGTGCTAGAGGTAGCAGCGCAAAGCCTCAATGTGAGGAAAGAGCTAGTGGGATGAATTTTTTTCACAGGTAGTTTTCTGGGCAGAAAATCGTTAGAAGAGAGAGGAGAAGCACAGTAAGGGAATTTTTCCTAAGTAGACTTCTCACCAAGAAGTCCTCTTTCTTATAAGCTGAGCACCAGCAGTAAGAAACAAAGAGGAGCAGTTCGACATTTGTTTGGCATAGATGAAAACCAGTGGGTTGAGATATTAGGACAGGGGCATCCAACTATGTCATCTTAAAAATATGAGTATTTTGTCAAGACCTATGTCGACAACATGGTGGCTATGCCTGCAGATGCAGATCCGCTGAAGAAGTAGCAAGCAGAAATGGCGAAGGCCAAGAGGATGATCCTTGATGGAGTATAGGATCACATGGTTTGTCACGTAGCTAGCAGAGGGACTACTAAGGAGATTATGGATGCCTTGGCAACGATGTATCAAGGATCTTCCGAGCAGCGAAAGATGTACTTAGAGCAGAAGCTGAGATCTGCTCAAATGTAGAAGGGGGAGTGTGTGGATCCATTCCTCACAATGCTTCAAGAGACCCGTGATGAGTTATCTACTGTGGGGTCTACACAAGACTCATAGTTGGTTAGAGTGGCCCTCAATTCTATCTCAGATGAGTGGCAAGTCTTTGTCTAGAGTATCCTAGGTAGGGCGACTTTGCCAAATTGGCATGTGATGTGGGAAGCTCTCAAGAAAAAGGAGATGAGGAGAGACTTGGTCAGGTATGAGCTTGAAGGAAGAAAAAGTGGGTCGAAGTCCAAGGAGGAGGAGGATAATGCAGCCCTCACATTGAAAGGGTAGTAGGATCAATAGAGATGTAAGAAGGACGTCTCAAAGATAAAGTGCTTTAGGTGTGGTGAGACAGGTCACTACGCAACTCAGTGTCCTCTCAAGAGGAAGGACAAAGATGAGAAGCATGATTCGAAGGTTGCACCCATGAAGATCGAGGAAGAGGAGTTTGCCATGATAGCCGAGATACCTCCATGAGGGAGGTGGGATGATTTGGAGTTGTAGTTTGAAAGAGCTACAGATGGGTAGGATCCTTGAGGAGCCCACCTCTTGGATCAATTCCTTTGCTACAGGAGCCCAGATCAGAAGTAGCAAGATGGAATAGAGTTGGATCATGTCGAGGAGTGTCAGAGAGACAGTTGTAGTGGCTAGGAGCACCAGAGACTGAACAATGTAGAGAAAACTTGGCAGCAGTGCAGATGGCATAGAGCAGAGCTCAGCAACAAAGAAGTAGAATCAGAGAGTCAGCATAGCGACTAGCAGCAGTCAGGCTCCAACATTCACATGGTATCATACTTAACACAATTAGTTCAATAATTTGGGATGTTTTTCCGTTGTTGATGGAGTAGCAACAGTTTGCAGTGCAGTGGTAGTTGGTAGTGGCAGTTCCAGTAGTAGCACGGATGTAGAATTGAGAGGGAGTTGCAGTACAGATGCAGTGTTGATAGTGGCAGCATCAGCAATAGTACAAATGAAACATTTGCGCAACAATTGATGGACAACATGTCAAACATCAGCAGTGCAGAGGACGATGTGATGAAGTCAGTGTGATGCTTCATATTGAAGGCATTGCTAGAGCACATTCCTCGCTAAGAGGGAGTGTTGATTTCTGGTAGCATCGAATGCGCCTAAGTCTCAAATTTTGCAGGAAGGCTTAAGCACATGTATTCCAAAGAACCCAGAAAATGTTTTGGGAAATTCCACCGAGAAACAGTTTTATTAAAATAATTAATTGTTTTTAAAGGAACCCTAAGTCTAAACTTAAGAAAATAAAATAATTAAAGGGTATTAATATAAAATTTGGGTGTAACTTCTAGAAGAAGACGAGGATCAAGCAGAAATGATTTTAGCCATTGATTAGCTTCTAATCTGGGCCGTTGAATGTGAACAATGAGATTATTTAAGGAGGCTTGAGGGTCACTTGGAAGGAAACACGGAGAGTTTAGAAGTTCGATTTTATGAAGCAGAGCAACTGCTAGGAGAATTTCAATAGTGAGCTTGTGCAGTGAGGGGCAGGGATAATTTGGTTGGAGAATATTCTCCTGAGCCAGAATACACAGTAGAGAGGAAGAGAGACACTAGGAGGAGGCAGCGCAAGACCTAAGAGGGGTTGTCACTCAGCCATAAGGGCACACACAAATGCAACGCAGTCCTCCCAGCAGAAGTCTGAAATTTACAGGAGGGTTTGACATCTGAGCGAGGAGGGTTCAAAGCTTCGAGAGAGAAAATAGACCTAGTGTAGAGCTGACCCAGAGCCTAGAGGTTGATTCAGGGACAATGTAGAGATAGTCGAGGACACGTTGGTTCAACTGTTGAATCAATCGGGACTTGCTGGGTAGAGTGAGGTAATCTCACTAATTTCTTCTACAAGTTATTTCTCTGTAACTTGATTGCCAGGAGGGCATACAGAGTTGTATTCAGAAAATTACTGTATAATAATAAAAAACCCTTAGAGCTGTTGTACCAGCTTTCCTGCATTGGGTTTTTCCGAGGACAATTGTCCAAAAAATACTATCACTTGTATGTATCTTTCTCTATTCTTTCGTTCTTGTTTTGGGGAAATTAATTAATTAAGTGAATGTTGTAGTTGTATTAGCTTCGATATTTGTTGTAGGAAGCATTAGATAATTTGTTTCAGTAATTAACAAATAGGGAAAGTTTAATCAGTTGTTGTAGTAGTAGATTCTGGTGGGATTCTCAAATTTTCACAGGTGGTTTAGCCCTTGGGGGTCCTGTAGCACCTGAGGGAAGTCAATAAGGTTTTGGTTTTGTTGATTCCACTTCCTTAACTATACCTAGGAGGTTGAGACATGTCATAGTAAATATTCCTCTCATGTTTACCCTGGAAGGCCAATGAAACTGGGTAGATATGAGAGGGGTGGTTACACAATTGTATTGTACAAAACATGTTAATGTCACCCATATCCTAATCCTAGGAAAAATACCCCCGTAGAAAGGGCTTATACCACAATGAGGTGTTATTCATGGAACTTTATTCTAGGAAGCTTCACTTAGTGCTCAAACCCCTTGTTTTCCCCCTTAAGTGTTATTAAACATCAAGACCGATTTTAAGTGAAAAAAGAACTACTTATGACATATGTATTACAATTAAATGCCTATAAAAAACCCCTACGAGGGACCTCTGTGTTAGTATATGGATTTTCTCAAGGCTTTTATGTCTAAGAAGATGTGACCATATCCCATAGTGTTTATTTTCTATCTTTGATTATTTGTAAACTATTGTGGATATTCCCCTAAGACATTTCATCACAACCAATCTTATAATATTTTACCACTTTTTTATAATGTATTGTTTTAGTTTAAGTTACAAATCTAATATTACTAAAAAAAACATGCAAGAACTGATCAATCTTGTAACGCAATTCGCAACACATAGCTCCATTTTCTCAGCTTTGGTATCCAAATGTTATATTCGACTGAGCAACATAAAAGCAAGATTGGCAGATCGCTTGGGACAGATCTGTCCAACGTTGGGCTAAGCTGTAGATCTGCTTCGAAAGCGAAGAATCCTCTTCGAATACATGTGCAGTAAAAAGTTTGGGACTCCACATGGCTATTTCAGTAATATTTGAGAGCACCTTTAAAATAGCAGATGCGAATGGCAGGGTAGTGGTGTTCGGGTTGTAAGCAACACCATAAGGTTGGATACCCTCATTATAATCATAAAAAGAATAATCATCGTAACATAAGAAGCAACATTCTAGTTGAAGGAATCCAGAAGTACTATTTTGACATTTCTGAACCAGTTGTACTTTTATTGTGGATGTGCACCGTTGGTAGTCCGAGGAACTTAAATCTCCTCTGCACTCGCAAAGCCCATAAACAGAATCATTGTTGTTTTGCACATCACTGCACTCGTCGAAACGTTGACCAGTCGTGGAAACGTTGAACACCATCTATATTCTTTTCCGGGGTCTTTTTATTCTCTTTTCATTTTATTTTATTTTTTGATTTGAGTTAAAAATTTAGAAAACTGGTTCAAATTGAAAAATACTAATATTAAATTGTAAAATTTAAATATAATCAATTTTTTTTCCAAAGAAGGTATATGAGAGTGGGTATTCCTATGTTTT
The DNA here is from genome assembly GCA_031772625.1 of Pinus tabuliformis. Classification (NCBI taxonomy): domain Eukaryota; kingdom Viridiplantae; phylum Streptophyta; class Pinopsida; order Pinales; family Pinaceae; genus Pinus; species Pinus tabuliformis. Next base: position 937,008,876 of record CM062806.1, read on the forward strand.
GATGTGATGCCAACTCACACCAATGGAAATTGTGGTTCTCATTATATTTGACACGTGTATCATTTTATTAATCATGGTATGAAGTTGACACAAAGTTAAATCTCATTAAACCTCATTTTGATATTGAAAGCATTATAGAGTGGTACAAAAAGACAAACAAGAAAATATTGATAGTATAGAGTGCAAACTAACTATTCTAACAAAGAGATTAGAGATTTTATTTGACCACCCGTTATTGATGCCTAGATATTCTACGCGAATATATATCAACCTTAACATAATGCGTATATTTATAAATTTCTATTTACAAAATGTTCTACTTAAATGAGATACCTCAAAATTATAAACTTATGTTATTAGTCTCATTTCCTTTCAAAAAGAATTATTAGCTAATTTATTTTTCATTTACATAAATAACTTAAAAAATACATAAAATAAAAATTTATATAAATAACTTTAAAAAATACATCAAATTATAATTTTACTTGATAAACACCCATACAAATTTAAAATACAAATTTACAAGATAAACATCAAAACATGTCCTCCTCAATCAATTTAATAATTATTAAAAAAATTCAAATTTATTCGTCTGGTTTCTTTATTCGTTGGAGTTGTCTATAATGCGACTTTTTGGAGATTCCGGTAACGGAATCAGGCGGAAGAAATTGAGGCTAAATCTTGATTTGTTGCAGTTAAAATGGTTTTTTAACTGTATATTTAGATTCAGCGCCCTGGAAAACCCCTGGGACGCTTTCATTGTGCAAAAACTAGCTATCAAACTTGCGATTCCAATAAATTCCTTCCGGATTTCGACCGGAAAAACCCGCCGGAAAGGCTTTCAAAAAGTCGCGTTATTCGTCTGGTTTCTTTATTCGTTTCCTTATTTTCTTCCGAAGTCAATGAAGGGTCGTCCGTTTTATCAGAAACAAATAATACAACTGTCAAAACCTCCGAATTCAAAGTCAAAACCCTCGCCATCGTGATTAAATATGGATTTTTTTAAAGCGTCGTCTACGGATTTCTGGAAGGCGTGCAATGCGAGCTTTAATAATTATTAAAAAAATTCAGATTTACGCGCCTGGTTTCTTTATTCGTTTCCTTATTTTTCTTCCGAAGTCATTGAAGAGTCGTCAGTTTTATCAGAAACAAAATATAATTATCAAAACCTCCGAATTCAAAGTCAAAGCCCTCGCCATCGTGATTAAATATGCAATTTTTTAAAGCGTCGTCTACCTACTAGATTTCCGGAAGGCGTACAATGGGGGCTTTTATATTCGAACTAAATTTGTATGATTAGCATTATAATTTTGCAAGTAAAGATCTAACATAAATATAGAGGAATTCAATTGTTTTCTAATTGCAAATTTTTTTATTATTTAAATATTTTGTATAATTATTTAATTTTTTTATTTTTTAAATTTTTACATAATTAAAATTAATTGATTATTAAAATTTTTAATAAAATTTTCAATAATTAGTTATTAAAATTTTCAATTATAATAGTTTATATTTCTGACGTTTTCATTTATAATTAGTTTTAAATTGAATTTTAATTGATTATTATAATTTTAGTCTTTTATAAAATTTTATATTTCTTTATTATTAAAATTTTATTTATAAAATAGGATTGGTTTATAGATCGAATATCTATATAGATTTATCTTAATTCTGAATTTATCAAGTTTTATGAGGGATCAAATGTCTTTTTACTTTAAAAGAGATTTGCTTCCAAAAAAATAATTTCTCTCAATCTTTTGTAGATCGAGAATTAAAATGAATTTATGCCAATTTAATTATTAACTATAATTATATAATAATTATTATTAATTATTAATTTTCTCTAGTGTTGCCGCACAAGTGCATAATCAGTGGAGGGTCGTAGTTGACCACTCATACCCATGGGCATATTTTGATGGAGCATCCCTTACTAGAGTGAACTTGGGGAGAGTGCTATTCTATTTCTTCATGAAAATCATTATTTTAAGTTTCATAGTGGTCTTGGCACAAGATCAAAAAATCATGGAGAGTTATATAGTCTAAAGATTCTTTTGTTTTTCATTGAAAATGGATGTAGACATTTACATATAAAATTATTAATTGTATATATTTTGTTTTTATTTATTTTCACTGAGAAAATATGAAAGAAAACATTACAACATCTCTCCTATTTATGCTTTTTATTTTTAATTGTTTTACTAGCTCGAGAGTTTAGAGTTAGACATAATGTTAATGTCCAGCCTAGATCCATCTTAACTTTGGATCTTCGATGGGATCAAATCTCCTTTCACTCTAAAAGAGGTTTGCATCTCAAGAGATTAGATTAATTGTTTTATCTTCATCATCGCGTCAAAGCATGAGCTCAACACTAGTGTGGCTCATCATGTTGTTCTAGGCCCCGCAAAGTGACCCTGCAAAGTTTTTTATGAACTTGGTATCTTCCTAGGCCAACTTGACCTTTTATCATGGATCTATATTTTTTTCCGGGGTCTTTTTATTCTCTTTTCAATTTAGAACACTAGTTTAAATTGAAAAATATTAATATTAAATTGTAAAATTTAAATATAGTAACAAAAAAAATTCAAAGGTGGTGTTTGAAAGTGGTCATTTCTCTGTTTCTATATATGATGCCAACTTACACCAAAAGGAGTTGTGGTTCTCATTATATTTAACACATGGGCCATCATTTTATTGATCATAGCATGAAGATTTGACCACCCATCAATGATGCCTAGAGATTCTACCTTCATAGGAATTTTTGTCTTCTTATATCAAAAGAAAGAAAGAAAATTATTTTAACTTCCACGAGGCTAAAGATAGTCTATGCCACTTATTGCTTCTTCATCTATTGATATATTCGACTCTTTTCTTGTGAAGCCTCACAATAAAAGTTCCTAGGTTCTAGACAAATCCCTAGTTAAATAGATTATCCTCGATGTATATCAACATTAACATAACCCGTGTATTTATATAACTTACTATTTACAAAATGTTCTACTTAAAACAGTTACCTTAAGACTATAAACTTATGTTAGTGGCCTCATCTCCTTTCAAAAAAATCATGAACTGAAATTTTTTTAATTATATAATTTTCCTTTAACATAATGTAAATGGGTAACTTCAAACAAAAAAAAATCATAATTAAAATTATAAATTTAAAATATAATTTTACTAGATAAACACCGAAATAAGTTTGAAATACAATTTAACACAATAAACACCTAAATAAATTTAAAATACAATTTAACACCATAAACATCAAAATACATGCTCCACAATAAATTTAATAATAATAAAAAAATTCAAAATTACGCGTCTGGTTTCTTTATTTGTTTTCCAAGTCATTGAAGGGTCGTCAGTTTTATCAAGAAGAAAAATAAAATCAAACAAAATTCCGAAAGCATTGAAGAGTAGTCAGTTGAAAGAAATAATATAATTATCAGAACCTCCGAATTCAAAGTCAAAGTCCTCGCCATGGATTGCTGGAAGGCGTGCAATGGACGGTTTTATATATTATAATGTTGCAATTATTATAACTGATTACTAAAAGTTTCAATTAAAATAATTATTATAATTGAGACGTTTTTATTTATAATTAAAGTTTTAAATTTGATTTTAATTTTTTATTATAATTAATATTATAATTCTAAAGTTTTTATAAAATTTTATATATTTTTTTATTATTAAAAATTTATTTATAAAATGGAATTGGTTTATTTATTGAATATCAGTATACATTCATTTTAATTGTGATTTGATTAAGAGGGATAAAATCTGTTTTCATTTAAAAAAAAATTGCTTCTCAAAAATTTGATTCACTCTTGATAGATGTTAGAATGAAATTAGGTTAATTTAATTATTAATTATAATTATAATTATTATTAATTATTAATTTTCTCTTATTAATGTTGCAACTCAGATTTTGGCCACTTTCAATCTCCTTCTACAAGGATAACAAGTGCATAATCAATGCAAGGTCTTAGTAATAGAAGTTGACCACTCATACCCTCATACCCCTCCGCATATTTTGATCAAGCATCCCTAGCTAGGGTGAATGTGGGGGAGAGCTATTTTATGTATTGGCGAAGATCATTATTTTAAGCTTTAGAGTGGATCATTATTTTAAAGGTCTTGGCAGGGATCAAACAATTATGTAGAGTTATATAGTCTCCAAATTATTTTGTTTGTCAATGAAAAGGGATGTAGATATTTACATATAAAATTATTATTATTATTCTTATTATGATTACTAGCAATTGCACCTGATGTTGCAAAGGAAACGTCGTAAGGTGGTAGCATAGGTTAGAGTAGCAGAGAAGAATGGAAAGCTAACAAACATTGAATTCAACTTATTCGGCAAACATATATACATAGTGAAACATTCAAAGTTAATGTTGATCGTGAAGGGAATTCTCTGTGGCCAAAATAATAAATTCCACACTACATATAAAATGAAAAGAATCCAAGTATGTTGCTTGAAATATTAGATTAATATATGTGAAGTTTGGACCTCATCCCCACTAATAAAATTGGCTACAACTGATTAAGGACTCAATAAAACCCCATTGATTTTGTTCATGTTTTTGATGCACACAAGATTAACATGTTTATTCAAAATTTTAAATTCGATAGCATATTGACTTTTGAAATCAAACTTTTTGTTAAAGTAACTGGAGGGGAACACAATACTTGCATCCAAAGCAAGAGCTCAGGCCTCGATATCATTTGTCACATATTTCTCTGAATCTTTTCCACTTGCCCATGCATGACTCATGCCTCTACCAAATCCCCAATCTGAAATCAAAATAAAAGTGACACAACACTTCATATGGAGCCAAGTATGATTTTAAAAATATAAAGAAACATAGTTCTAAGATCACTTGAGTCCAAGCATCATAATGGAAACTACAATGCAAAGGAATGTCATTGATTGAATCTTCATTTCTTATGAATCAATTATAAAATGATGGCAAAGTTTTTTGGAGATAACTGTGTAGTCATGTGAATTTATGGAACTTAAATAGAAATAATTGGTAGCAATATTCCATTTGAGACTACTATTTTCCTTGATTTTGAACTAATTTTCATAAGTTGTTAGCATTCTTTCACTTGGATTTTATTTTTATTCTCTACAAAAATGTTTCTCCAAAGCTCTTCCAGTCCCATTTTGAGCTCCATTAAGGCTCTGAAGGTGTTGAAGCCAGAGTCCAGCCTCATCCGTTGTAAATCTACAAAGTTGTTGTCCAACTCTAGTGCTTTTGGATCGCGGACCTAGCATATGGAAGGCGAGCTCCATATGAGTGCCCATAGAGTTTAAAAGTGACCCATAGGGTTCGATTTGTTGATCAGATGGGAAGTGAAAAGCCATCTAGCTTAAAAAGAAAGAATGAGGTTCCGAGGTGTGGAAGAGGAGGAAAAGAGGGTTTTTGTTCGAATCCCGTGGTGACAAATTCACAATCTATGTTGGAGACTGTGGACGAGGCCATGTATATAGCTAGAGGATATAGCATTAGTTGTGAGAATCAAGAAATCTCCAGAGATATTTCTGTTTATGATTGTACAAAAGTTTACTATAAGAAAATGTTAGAGGCAAATCTGGATAACTCACTTCTCCTCAGAAACTACGCAAAGTTCTTACATGAGGTATGGATTAGTCCCATCAATTTTTTTTTATTGTTATTTGGTGAATGCTATAGGCTTATACTTGGAGATTCTTATCGACATGATGTTTTAGGTTTAGGCATTGTGTATTTAGGTAATTGCTATATTAATAATGTTCTCCTTACTCTTAAAATTTCTACCAATCTACTTACTATTTTTTAGATTTGTCACTTTGGTGATGGGAAGAAAATAGAGTTTTAACTTTTCCCCTCATTATGTGGTCATTAAGGAAATACAAATTGAAAAATTATTATTTTTTGGAAGAGTTGATCATAGTTCTTGGTTATACACATTCATTGGTTTTCAACCTTCTTTAGGTTCCTCCTTTATTGCACATGTTGATTTCTTGAGTTGCATAAAAGATTTGGACATATGAATTACAGGTATCTGAAACAGTTGAGACCACAAAATTTAGTGTTATGTCTTCCTAGAGTTTCTTACATTAATATCCTTTTCCAAATGTTAAGGCCTTGTGTGCTATCAAATGTTGTAAGATGGTACATAGTGATCTCATCCCATTTTTGACTCATTCATTTTCAGGGGCTAAGTATGCACTCACCTTTAGTGATGACTTATGTCTCTCTTGGGTGTACTTTCTCAAGTACAAGAGCGAGGTATTTGTTCCTTTTAAGGATTTTACTAAGCAACAATTATCCCTTACTATGAAGAAAATGTCCACAAAAATTGGGGGGAGTATGTCAGTCAAGCATTCAAATATTTTGTAGAAAATATGGTACTCAACATCAATGTGTACACTCTTCAACAAAATAGCATTGCTAAAAAAGAACTAGTCATTGAAAGAGTGGCCAACTACAAGAACACAACCCCTTCTTTCTAGGCTAAAACAATGAACTGTGTAAATTACATTCAGAATTGCGTGCTGGGAAGTGCTGAATATGACTCCAATGGAAGCTGGGACACATGTTATCCCAATGTTTCTTCTTTCAAAGTATTTTGGGGTGAAGCATGCACGTTAAGTTTGCATGACAATTACAAATCCTTTTAGATGAGCCAATTTCTTATTTTTGTTGTTCAGTATGAAAATGTGAAGGTATATTGGATATTTGATCACATTTCTATAGATTCCTGGTTTCAAAGGGTTGTCCACTTTGCTAATTAGTTCGAGTCAACCATTTCGATAACTTCAAATTCATGGATCCACATAATAAATTGTGTAGGAGGGTTAATATTAAAAAAAAGTTTCGATCAATTGCGAGTGTCGCGAATAAAGACGAGTTAGAATTAAAGGTAGTATAAATCACCAAAATGGTTTAGCTAAACAATTACTTCTGAGCAAATATCTAACCCAAGTGTTTTTTCTTTGTAATGATAGTGATACGTTCACTACCGAACAGTGCAAAAGCTTGTACTAGTGTGTAACACTAGATTATATGCCAAAATATCCCTCCCTCATTATTGTGCTCAGAGGAAGAAGAGTCTAATTCGTTTTTTGAAGTTGGTTCCAATCGAATTTGTTTGGAACTCCATCAGTTAAACCAACACAATCACTGGAAGAGTGTCACACAATGTCGAAGGAAGAACAGATTCCGTGTCCCCTACCTTTATCTTTGGTATCTCTCAATCACATTTCATTCCTTTGCAAATCTGTGATGGCTTCCACGGAATTCTACGTGAATGTTCTTGGATTCCAACTTGTGAGGAGACCATCTTCATTCGATTTTGTAGGAGCTTGGTAAGATATTTGCAATGACATAATGAATGAGCCAAAACTAATCTTTGCATATAATATAATATAATAGATAGATATTTCTTTTGAGGATCTAACATATCACTCTGATCCAGGTTGTTCAATTACGGTGTTGGAATACATCTCTTGCAGTGCAAGTTTTTGGACGATCTCCCTAAGAAAACTGAGATCAATCCAAGAGATAACCATATCTCTTTTCAGGTTAACTTTAAAGTCCCACCGTTCAACTTTATTATTCTTGCAGGATGTACTTCATGTTATAGTGTGTTTATCATTGTTGTTGTTTTTTCCTTCCAGTGCCCAAATATGTTTGTAGTGGAAAAGTGGGACAATATTCTAGAACAAATTAACTGAAGTTATTAAACTATAAAAAAGAAATTATTGTTTGGTTTCATGCTTGATTCTTGTAAAGGTATACAACTCAGAACATTTCCCAACGCTAAAAAACAAACACCATAACTATTGAAGAATGAAGTAAAATAACAACATTAATCTCTCGCTATGATGGCATGGAACTGTAAACTAATTTACGAATGGAAATGTAAACATTAATTTGTTTCTAATTAACACAGTGTTCGAAAGAAATTCCAGGATTCACATAAAATAGAATATAGCACGCATGCCATGTAAATAATTGTTCTTTCCTTTTTAAACATATGGTATTAGATTGAAATAAGATGCAAGACAAAACTATCTCAAACAATATATTTGGTATGCAATCCTATTCCTCTACATATTAAGTCAACAATGTGCTTAAATTTACTGTTTAGAAATCTCATTATTTCGAATCACAAATAATCCTCAAGCACTGAAGGACAAGGGCCTGAATATCTAGTAAGTTATATTTACACAACTCTGGCTCATGCCACACTGGAGAAACTATTGTAGTAACTGAACCTTAGAGGTAAATTATCACACCTGAGGAATAACCCAGAAAAGTGTGTAAATCCTGAAAAAGGGAATTTTTTGTAGCCATATTGAGGATGGAAAGACTTCTGAAATGCTAACCTGCATGGAAACCCAAACCAAAAATTTGTGGGATAAAACTGCATGTAGCATAGAAATTAGACAAGTTTTGATTTGGGCAAGGTGTGGGAGTTTACCTGGAATTGTTGGGCTCAACATCTCAGCAAAACCCTAGACATGGCATGGAAAGGGGATGGAATCCACCCAAAAACTAGACCTAGCATGGAAGCTTCCAATCTTTCCAGGCTCTCCCAGGACATAGAAAGTACTTTAGACCTACTCCCGTGTCTACTTGACCTTTCTACTCCTGGTGGTCCTTGTACCCTGCAAGCAGCGAAAAAACATGTATATTAGCATTCACCAAATAAATGGTATAAAATATATTGTGGAAGAAATTGAGCAAGGGCTTAAGAAAAACACTTACCATGTCCTAGCAACCATCTGCTGCAAAACAATTCCAACAAAACAACTACCCAAGCTGCAAGTTTGACACCTGGTTTGTTGAAAGGCTTCCTTGTCTATACGAGAGAGTGGATGCCCAACAAAAATTATGTAAACCCCCCTTTGATCATGGGCAAGCCCTTGTCCAAGTGCATATCTCTTCCAGAAGAACCACTAAACATAATCTCAAGTTTAACATCCTTGAATTCAAACCCCACCCATAACTATCCCCGTTGCTATTTTTTAGAGTCGTTTTCGATAGGGCTATATAGGGGAGGGTAGGATTTCATAAGAGACTAATATTTGTCGAATAGATCCAATGGCCCATGCTATTTCAATCATCTAAAAATCAACCAAAGTCACATGAACACACAGGTGGAATGTGAGGGGAGTTCTTCGAAGAGGAAATGCCTTACGACGTAATTATTATTACTATTATTAATACCTAGGCAAAATGTTAAACATTACATCTCTACCATACTAGCTCAAGAGTGCTATAAACATAATGATAATTTCTAGCCTAAATCCTCTTAACTATGGATCTACCAAGCATGGATCTTTGGGATTAGGAAAATCTATGTAAATATTGTCAATAGCAAAATAAAGGAAGCTGGAAGACAAAGAGACATTGGGAGATGAAACCTAATTGTCTCCCTCTCCTTGTGTATATTCATATTCTCTCTTAATGAAAAATATAATTTCATTCATGGAGTTACTCTTGGCCCAACGTGGTATCAAAGCCGATGCCCAAAATTAGTTTTTCTACTCTTTTAACTCATATTTTATGCCATTATCCTCTATCCCTCTACTCAATTCATTAATTACAAACTTTGTTTTCTCCTATGAGTTAATTCTTAAACGGTGATCATTCATATGCATTAATTCCAGAAACTTTGCTATGCTCATGTTTATGTTCATAATCTATGAAACTAAATAGACTGTTTGACATGCTTGATTGTGTCAAATCCAGTAACACATTATCACACATGAGAAGTGTAACTATTATAATCAATGGAGATAAATATAATATCAATGCATCACGTTACTTTCACCTTGGATCCATAATTCTTAATGAAATATTACCACCTATAGAGTGGACATTAGATGGAATTCTATAAGTAACTACTTCCAATGACCGAGTATTGCTTGATGTGTTGTAAGGATCTCACGCGGGAGTAGTTGTCGAACATTCAAATTGCTCTGCTATGGCTAATACACTACACTTATCTATGAAAGCAGGTCTTGTGGGCGAAGAAATATGTTCTTCCCCACCTGGCAGCATCGACACCACCTGAGACATTGAAGACCTCAATGTTGTAACTGCTTGAGTGCACAAAAGAACAATTTTAATCACTCTGATCTCTTCTTTGCATGAGTAACTACTCTCCAATTTGGTATTCATAACTTCTAATGCTATCTCTTTGTTATACAATATCCACGTCTAGTAATTCCCCAATATCAACAAAATCATAAAACATTAGTTAGCAAGGAATCATCTTTTTTTGACATTTTAGAAATTTTCTAATTTAAAGATGAGGTCCACATGTGCCATACAACTTCAATTAGAAAATCCATGTGTTGAGAGACACTGTAGTACCTCTTTCTTCTGTTGATAATCTCGAGTACAAGCACTCCAAGGATGAATATATTTGCTTTCTCTGTCAATTGTCTGCGTAAGAGGTACTCAGGCATAATGTAACCACTGCACAATCAAATATCCATCTCTTAAACCTCTTAAAATTATATGATGCTTTATCATATATGTGATTTGTAATAGGTTCACATCCTACACTTTATTGAATAAAGTTTGGAACATTAAGAGATTGAACTATAGGGATAATTCTTACAAATTTCCTGCAAATCTAGTGCCAACGTGGCTTTCATCTTCTGCAAATAGTTTGGCTAAGCCAAAGTCTTCTGTTTTGGGTCGGTATTTATTGTCTAGTACAATATTTCTTACTTTGATATCTCAGTGGATGATTCAAATCTCAAACTCCTCGTGAAGATAATCAAGCCCATGCGTAGTCCAAGCTATGATTTCATACCTCTCTCGCCAATTAAGTAGATGGTGTTTTGTTGTATCTACATATATTGCATCATAGATAATAAAATGTTATATCAAAAACTTAAGAAGCTACATGCACAAACTCGAAAAATTATGTGATTCAAGAAAGAGAAAGCTACAACAAACCAAATATAATATTGCTGAGACTATTGTTGTGGAGGTATTCATAAACTAGTATCCATTTTGATCTTTCAGCAAAGAAACCAAGCAATCTTAGTAGATTCTGGTGCTGAACATGAGTGATGAGATTTGCCTCATTCAAAAATTCATTGTCTCCTTGAGTTAAACCTATATTCATCCGTTTAATTGCAACCTCTCTACCATTAGGTAGAACCCCCTGAAGATCAATGAAATTCATTTTTTTTTATATCCATTATAATTGACTTGGACCTACTACCTACTAGTATGTGATTCAATGGAAGGCAATGATCCTAGGACCTTACCTTGAAGACGGATCCAAACCCTCATTCACCAAGTTTTTTTCTGCTTTAAAATCGGAGGTACCCTGCCTTAGAGTATCATATTTGAAAATGAGTTCCAGATTCACTATACAAGGTGACAAGGTAACTTCTCCTTCCTTATCTGTGAAAGCAATTACGTAATAAAATAGGTGAAGATCTCACCACATACAAGCTAATAAGGTGCACATTGAATGATTGAGCAATTTTGGAACCTCTAGTTTGAGAAATGTTTTTTGGGCGAAAATGAAAGAGGCTTGTGGCTGCAATTAACCCAACCGAACCGGCCACTACACCTAGATTTATCCCAAGCACATTACAATTTTTTCCTTGTGCCAATTTTCACACAAAGCCTCACCATTAGATTGGCCATGTTAAATTTCATCAAAATGTACAAAACTAGTTTATTCTTATCATTGAAAAATATGTGAAGGATGATACCAGATGATGGAGTCGGTGGCAAGGGGGTAGGAGTATGAGTGTCGTCTACTTACCAAGTGTTAGCATTAAATTTTGCATGTTTAATTTCACCAAAATGTACAAAACTAGTCTACTCCTCATCATTGTAGAATGTAAACTATTTGAAGGAACATATTGGATGATGGAGGAGGATTCAATAAAAAGTTATAAATCCTGTAATGCAACTCCCATCCCATGGAAGAATATTCCACATCTACTTGTATATTCAGTAAAATTAATTCCTCTTTTTAGGTAGCCACCACAAATGAACATGTGAGGAAAATATGAACCACCTCTTCCATGACCACCTGAAAACCCCTTCTTGTAAGGTTCTCCTACATGAGTATATGATTATGGTAGACCAACCACAAAAACACTTCAATTTTAAAGGGACCTCCCATCACCATGCTTTCATTACCCCCTGTAGCTCCTCCATTGATATTAGCCTTGACAACTCTGTATTAGTCTCTGCATCCACCATGTAGGGGAAGAAGATAGAGAATTCCAACTAATAGGAGGTGTTTATTCCATCCTTCACCCTAAACTAACTACAAAAGTAACAAATCACCTCTTTGTGTATATCCTTCTTCTTAGTCAAGACATTATTCTCTCTATCTCTAATGTGCCATATGGTATTTTTCTTATTCCTTTTAGGGGCCAGGTTCTGAAATTAATGTGTATTCTTGTCCCCTTTCACCACCCAAGTAGCCCTTCTTTTCAATCTCCATTCTTCCTCTTGAAGTTTCAATATCTTATGTTTCCTACATCCTAGATTGAGGAGCAACTTTATAGATTCAGTGAAGAAGCCTGGGCCTGGGGTCATTCAAGACCACATCATTCCTGTCAATATCACTCAGGTCCCTGATAAGTTCCTTTTTCTGCGTACAAACCCACAAGTTTACCCCTGCCTTCAACCTTCTTAGCTTGTGAAGGACCACCACCATGTTTGGAAAATGGGGTGTCTCTAATGGAGAGAGCTAGAAGGTTCTGACAACCTCATCAAATTCCTTCTCCTGTAACCACATGTGATTAAACATAAAAGGGAGATCTTGAAAAATATTTTCCTATATCCATTCAAGGAAGATTACATGATGGTCATAAATGTCAGTGAAGTATATCCAAGATTAGAGTTAGCTCAATCTATCATTCCAAAATACATGTACGAGAAACTGGTCCAGCCTTTTGGCAATATCCTACATACCATATTGCCCATTCCTCCACGTTAGGCATAAGGGAAAATATCCATATAATCTAGATCTTAGGGGGAGGTCCCCAAGATCTGAAAGATTGAAATGGATTTTAGGGGAGGCGCCCCCAAGATATGAAAAATTGAAATTCCAGAAGAAAAAGAGGAGAATGCCTAATAAACAAAACCACAAAGTTTTTATAATTAAAACGGAGAATACGTTGTGGCAGACAAACTATCCTTTTACAAAATGCAACTTGTTACTTATAGTATTTTTCGATTACAATACCATGGGTAAATTCCATGGGTGAATGAATACCATGGGAAAATACCATGGGTGGATGCCACTTACAATACCATGGGTGGATGCCGTTTACAGTACCATGGGGAAATTCCATGGGTGGATGAATACCATGGGTTGATGCCATTTTCTATTCAGATCATTCCTCCCTCCTTAAGAAGCAATGGTCCCCATTGCGTGAAGTTCCCTCTTGCAAAGCCTTTGTTGAATATGAAGAGCCACTAAAGAGAAGGGTTTTATGTGGTGAACCCATAACCATGATGAACGAAGATCCGAGGATAGTGATACCCTATAATTCTTGTGACCAACTATGATACGGATAGTGTGCAGCCTAGAAAATGGACTTTGATGAAGTGTGGGTTTGTGGATGACCCATAACCATGATGAACTAAGATCCAAGGATAGAGATACCCTGCAATGCTTGTGACCAACTGTGATACTGAGAGTGTGCGGCGTAGCAAATGGACTTCAATGAAGTGTGGGTTTATGGATGACCCATAACCATGAAAAACGAAGATCTGAGGATAGAGATACCCTGTAATGCTTGTGACCAACTGTGATACTAACATTGTGTGACCTAGCAAATAGACTTCGATGACAAGGATTTTGTGTGGTTGACCCACAATCGTGATGTTAATTCTTGTTGAAGTAGCAGGTGCCTACATAGTCTGGGGTGGGAAGGCACGTCTCCAAAGAACCCAAGCCGGATGTTGCTATGTTGAAACTAATGAATGTGAAGCAGGTGCCTACTAAAGTGGGTGGCACATCTCAAAAGGGAACCCACTCCGAATACTGCTCCAAATTTAAAATGGACATAAATCGGCCAATATAACTCAGAATATTTATTATAACCTCTTTTTGGAAATAGAGTGACCATTCTGCATCTTCCCATGTGCTGGAAATCCTTATTTGGACACTCTGGAATCTTAGATTCACGCTGCAACTATTCCATCGTTATAAAAGTTCTGAAAAAAATAACTGATTTTAAATCAGCGATATCTCCCACATCTGAACTTTGATTCAACCCATTTTTTTTGAAATTGGGTGGTTTTTCAAGAGGAGCTTAGATCAACAACCATTGCTTTGAAATTCTACACAAAATCTACAAAAAATATAGGAGAGTTGCTGTCCACTAGTTGCCGTCAGAAAAAATTCTAAAACATAGCTGATTTTAAATCAAAGATTTCTCCCTCATCCAGACTTCGATTCGGACGATTTTATTTTTGAATTTGGGTGTTTTTTCGCAAGGAATCCAGATCTGTTATTTTTTTTGTAAATTTTGCCTACAAAAAATCATATCTGATTTGCAAACTCACAACTCAAAAACATTTCTGCAAAAAAAATGAAAAAAGAAAAATTCTTCCTGCTAGGCCCAGGAAAATGCTCTGTGGAGGACGTAGCACATGCCTAAAGTTTGTTGAATATTGCTATAAAATTTGAAACTGAAATATGCATCAAACTCTCATTCCCATGGAATCATAACCTTCTCTATTACCATTCTTCCGAATCTTAGGGGGAGGCCCCCAAGATCTGAAAGATTGAAATGGATTTTGGGGGAGAGGCCCCCAAGATCTGAAAAATTGAAATGCCAGAAGAAAGGAGGATTCTCAATAAACAAAACCACAAAGATTTTTTTTATTAAAACAGAGAATAACTGTAAAAGCTACATTGTGTCAGACAAACTACACTTTTACAAAATGCGACTTGTTACTTATAGTCTTTTTCGATTACAATACCACGGGTAAATTCCATGGGTGAATGAATACCATGGGTGGATTTCACAATACCATGGGAAAATACCATGGGTGAATGAATACCATGGGTGGATGCCTCTTACAATACCATGGAGAAATTCCATGGGTGGATGAATACCATGGGTTGATGCCATTTTCTATTCGGATCACCATAAGAAACTTATGATCAAATAAATTTTTGAACTAACTTGATAAAGGGTTCAGTTTTCCTTTCCAAACCAAAACTTCCTCATATGTCATTATCAAGCTCAAATCTCCAACCAATATAAGAGAATTTAGGCCCAAAATCCCACTCACATAAAATCAGTCCCAAAATGTCTTCTGATTGGAGTACGAAGCATATGTATTAAGAATATGAAGTCGATGTCTTGAACCCCACATATAACCTAACAAAATGATCATGGAAATTGATTTACATGCTTGAAATGAAAAGAATTGTGGATCCCACATGGCTTCTAACACCCCCTCCCCACTCCAAGAGTCCTAAGGCACACACCACATATATCTCCCAGGTAGGACAAATTTGGATTAAACGGTCCCTAAATTTCATTTTATCGATCATCATTTCTAGAAAAAGAATGACAGAGGGTTGCTTAAGTTTGGATAATGTTGAACAAAGATGTCCTTTTATGGCCTAACCCCAAGCCCCTCACATTAGTAGACACCACTATCATTAATCCAGGACACCACTATTAGAGAAACCTAGATCAATGGGGGGATATTGGGCTCCTCCAAAGCCTCTAAAAAATAAACATTTAGATCTGAAGGAAACCCCACGTAGGAGGAGACTTTCTTATATTTAATACCTCACTCCTCTTGAAATGTCACATGCTTCCTCGATTCAAGGTCGACAATCAACACTTGTTACTGAAAAAAAACTTTCTTAATGTTCAAGGGCTCAAGGCCCCCCCTCTTGAGCCAACATTCCCAATTTTGTATCCTTAGATAAAGGTCAGGAAGAATTCCCTCAGTAGGTCCCAAAATGGCAAGGAAGGGAACATGCATCCCTTGCAGCACAATACTTATCGACTTCATTCTCCTTGGTCATGTAAGTAGGTGAGTGGAACAATAGACTTTTTCTTAATGCGCCCTATGATGATAAGGAGGCATATAATTGAGCTTGGCCCACATACCCACTTTGTTCACGCACTAAAGGAGCCAAAATAATAGTTTGTACCTACTTAATTGATGTCACAAAAGAATTAAAAGGAATATTTGAATCCTCTAGTCTAGTCAAGTGGTCTCTAATTCGAGACCCAAGGACCAAATCTCCTTTAAAGGATGTGTCTCGACATTTATCCATCTGTGAAGATGCTAAGTTTCTCACCACATTAGAAACCTCCCAACCCTTCCAAGACTAACCACCTTAGAAACACATTGGACATTCTGTAATCAAGTGTCTCATGGAATGACAGCCCATGCACCTAAAGGGAACACCCCAATAGTTAACCTGTTGTTGGAAATAAAACGACCCCCAAACGATATCCAACATAGTCAAAAGGCCCCCTATGAAGTCAAAATCCACTAGGACCCAAACAACCTTTTTTATCTAGAGCTCCTGGGCCACCCTCGTCCACATAGCAAAAATTACTGATCTTATTTGCAATCTCCTTAATGTTTATATTGGACCAAAGCTCTAGCGAAAGCCCCAGGCGCTTCACCGATAGAAATTTCCACTTAGGAATATATAATCGAATCTCTTCAGTTTGTATAATGACATTGAAGAACTTAAAAATTTTGAATTTCCATCCAAGCCATAATATTTAGAAAGTACAAATAGCTATCTAAAACAAAATATTTACAAATCTAGGCTTTAAAAATAAACTTTATCTTCACTATATATATATATATATATCAATGTTCCACCGAGTTTCCGGGACAGTGAAACGCGGGAGCAGGGATATGCACAAGGGAGACGTATATAAGCAACCCCAGAATTTAGGGAAATTTCTGGGAAACTAGGACGTCAGAGTCGTAAAATTTATTAAATTATTAAAATTTAATATATAAAGATAAAAAAAATAAAATCCCAAGAATACCTCAATAACTAAGTTAGTAAATAGTAAATCTTAATAATTATGAAATGTACATCTAAATCATAATTATCATTTGACAATTTTGCAATCATCAATGTAAAATTGTAAATATAAAAGTAAATTACTAAATTGAATCCATCATTTGACATATGCAATGTTCCATCTAAATTCATCATTTGGAAATGGGCATTAATATTATGCAAGATACATGTAAATTAAATTAATCATTTGACAGTTGAAATTACACAATGCATATAGAAAGTAAATTCATCATATGACAATGAAAATTATGCTAAGTCTAAAATAACCATAGAATAATAAACTAAAAGTAAATATAGAAAGAAGTGAAATACTAGTAAATTTCTCAAAAAGTATTAAAGAATAAATCGCTGCTCCAATCCAATTGTTCCAAATCACAAAATGAAAACCCTAGCTCCAATCCGGCCCTCCAAGTCACAAAATGAAAATTGTAACTCCAAATGTCTCAGGCCTGGTAGATGGTAAATCTGAATCACAACAAATTGTAGAAAGAAAATGACGACAACAAGGAAATCTCGGGCTACAATGTAAAATGGTGAGTGACAGTAAAAGGAAAATGTCGAGTAACAAAGTAAAATCATAGAGTTAATAAAAAAAAATTATTTCATTTTGTTTTAATTATATTAAAATTTGTAATTTTTTATGTTTTTAATTGTTATCTAGATGATGGGACACTTTTCATCACTAGAAAACAAGTCCCCTAGAGTTTCCCTTAAACGTATCGAAAGACCTCAAAATTATTTTACAATATCTTAAAAATTTAAATTATTTCAAAAAAAAAATAATAACTCAATATTATTTTAACTAATACTTTATTTTACAAATTCAAAATATTTTGAAATAACACCATATTATTTCTTAATATTGAATTTTAAAATTATTTCGAAATTAGTAAAAATATCCAAAATTGATTAATATCACTTTAATATTATTTTAGCGAATCTTTTACGTTATAAATTGCTTCCAGATATGTCCAATACTATGAACTAACTACCTTGAAACTCAACGGCTGTTTCGTCGGGGTAGCGGTCTGCGCGTTGCAATGAACAACATAAGGCTGCATACCCTGATCACTATAATTGTAAAAATAATGATGGTCATAACATAAAAAGCAGCCGTCCAGTTGAATGAATCCAGAAGTACTGTTTTGACATTTCTCAAGAGCATTGTTTTTATCGTGGTTGCGCACTGTTGGCATAAAGAGGAAAGAGGAAGATAAAGAGGAAGTTAAATCTCCTCGGCACTGGAAAGGCCATAAACAGTACCATTGCATTTTTTCCCCTCAACAATAGAGGTACTGAATCCACTTGTAGAAACGTTGAGCACCAATGATTCCAAAACCTGGTTTAGATGACGCTAGAAGAGGCCACCATTTGTATACTGGGTATTCCCACAACTCTCCCCATGCCAAATTTATAATCGAGACGTTTTTATTTATAAATAAACTTTTGAATTTATTTTATATTAAAAATTTTGTATACGAAAGCGTGATGCACATATATTATTTGATTATTATAATTAATTTATAATTTTAAAGGTTTGTTAAAAATAATCGAACAGAATTTAATGTTTTTTTAATAATTATTTGTTAAAAAATAATGATATTTTAAAAAAATAAACTTATAAAATTAAAATTAAAATTAAAAAAAATTATATATAATTATGAAAATGGTGTATAATTAAAATTTACAATATTGTTTTTTATTTATAGTTATGTTGATGAGTATGTTTATTTTGGAATCAAGTTTTTAGAATTTTGATTTAACTATCAATAATTATTAGGTAGATGGTAGAGATTTAATCTCCACTTAATATTCTAGAATATTTTTAGTAGTGTACAAAAATTAAAGGTTGAGAGTTATCTCCAAAATAGTTATGTCATTTGTCTCATTTTAATTAATTTGATTAATTAAAACAAAATGTCATATGAACAAGTGTCATACGGAGTGAGTTATAGTTTTGTAGACATGTAGTAGTAATAAACCATGGTATTGGGATATAATATTCTATCAAAACTTATTTATAGATTAAGAATCTCCATGGTGAAATGGAAGTGAATCTTTATGTTTATGTAAATGGTAATATGTTTATGTATTTTTTAATTTATATATGTTTAACATATTTATAATTTTGTTTATCATTACGAATACTAATAACATAAAATAGAATTATAATTTAATTATTTTTTATAATCTTTTTAAATTTAAATATCAGATGCATCATGAAATAGGTGTTTTGGTGTTTATTATGGGTTGATGCCTATAAGTGTTTACCAAACAATTAACCTATATGGCTACACTAGTATAATCCATATGTTAATAATGTATACATTTTTGCTAATACTTTAATGATGCTTCCATGCATGGGAAGATATTTCTTCCATAAAAAGAAATGGATTTCTTATATATCATCATTAAGTGTATATTTTTTGAAAATTGATAAAGTTGGTAAAGCCTTAAAACGGATTTGGAGTTCTTCACACATACACACAAACATATCAAATGGATTTAGTATCCAAGCTACATAAATATCTTATGAAGTTTGTATATGAGCTCTATAAGTGTGTATTTCATGGTGATGAATATGTGGATCATATTCAAAAATCTAGTCAAAATGAAGATATTAATAGAGAGATGGAAAATTTTGTTCGTCATAGCAGAAATCAACTAGTTCCTCAATTTAAAGCTAAAACCAAAGAAACCAACTCATTCAACATGTTAAGGAACATTTGTATACAAGCTCTATAAATAATTTATGAAGTTTGTATATGAGCTCTATAAGTGTGTGTTTCATGGTGATGAATGTGTGTATTTCATGGTGATGAATATGTTGATCATATTCAAAAATCTAGTTGAAATGAAGATATTAATAGAGAGATGGAAAAATTTGTTTGTTGTTATTTATACAATAGAAATCAACTAGTTCCTCAATTTGAAACTAAAACCAAAGAAATCAACTCTTCCAAAAAAACATATTCTTTGCTAGGGGAAATTTTAAGATTCATACTTATGTTAAGTGTGCAAACATTGGTAAATTTAATTAATTCTTTAAATGACAACCATAAAATTTATTTTTATAAAATATTCGTGCCTTCTAACGATTTCATATAGTTTCTAGGAAACTTGGCCATTTTTAGAGTAAAATACATTCATCGTTTAATATTTGTGAGGATTAATTAAAGAAAATGTAAATCAGCGAATCATTTTCTTCTTTTTTTTCAAAATAAATGTAAAATTAACCCATAAAAAAAATACATCCCATAGAATTTCCCTTGTCCATGGCCTTTGTATCCCACATTGAGTAGAAAGTCCTACTAGAAAAATCATTTTTTGGTTCAAAGATTCATTTAAAGCCTTTGAGTTCAAGAAATTTTAATAAAATTGTAAGCCATTTGTTTTCATTCTTTAATGATTAGCAAAGGCCTTAGCGAAGGTCTTGTGTTGTGGATTGAGGATATGTGCATGCTGCTTAAGCTTGATAAGTTATGTTTAGAGCCTCATATTATCATTTCCCTCCACAAAATATGGTTAAAGACTTGAAGTTGTTGTTTCCTTAACATAACCATGGTAAAGGTCTTTAGACCTAATTTGTAACAACTATAGTTAAAAATCCATGTAATAAAGTTAATAAGGAAAAATAATAACCAAGGTCATGGGACACCTATTCCAAGCTAAATGTCAGGAAAAAACATAGTGATGGGGATCATTGGTGATTAATTAATGGCTATGGAAACTGGCAAAGACAAAGAGGCATTAATTGACATTTATTTATGAAAAGAAAAGAAAATAAGAGAAAAGGAAGATGAAACGTCATTGATTTGCATGAGAATGAAATTGAATGGAAAATAGAGGAAAATGAAAAAAAATAGACACCTCATTGATATAAAGGCTTCTAAGAATTAGTTCATGGTTTTTCTTAGTTTTAGCTTGGAACTCTCTCTCTATCCTCTCTCTCATACTCTTGCACACTTAGAGTTTTCTTGGAGCATTGTGACATACCTTAGATTTGGAGGAAAAAGGAAAATGAAAAGCAAGAAAGTGCAAGGGAACATCGAGATTAGTAGCTACAATGGGTTTTCTTTGCAGGTACTAAGTTTCATGTATGATTTCCTTGCTAGTTTTGGCATGCATGGTGTATGCATGTGGTTGTTAGTTATGATTTGTCATTGGCATGGAGGATTGGTTGGATTGACAACAATTTTTCCTAACATTGTCATTTCCTGGATAGCCATGGTATCGTGGGTTTCCCTTTTGTTTTCTGTTTGGTGCTCATTTTCCTTATGGATATGGGTTGAGTTATTACTTCCTGGAGCCTTGGTTGGAAAAATTCTTTGGAAGCCCTGGAACAACTTGGGTTGAGTTACTAGCCTTGGAAGCCTTAGTTGGACAAATGCTCTCGAGCCCTTAGTGGGTTGAGTTACTAGTCATGGAGCTTGATGATTAGGCTATATGTTGTTGATAAGTATGTTATAGATTAACTTGTTGTTGTTATATGATAGTTAACTTAATGATTAGGTTATATGTTGTTGATAAGCATGATATATAACATGTTTTTATTATATGTTAGTTAGCTTGATGATTAGGGTTATTACATTAAGACCTTGATGTTATATGTATCATACTAAGTTTGATTGGTCTATGCAAATGGTTAGGGTTATGACATTCAGATATGAATCGACTTATTTGTTACATTGTGTTGTATTAATCTAGACTGATTGTGCAGATGTGATTATTCTCTATGAATGATAAATGTTTATGAGCTTATGATGTGAACATGTTAGTTAGTTACTGTTATGGATATCATGATCTTATCTGTGCTTGATTTGATGTGTTGTAAAGCTATATCGTGCTAACTAGATTGATTGTGTAGACAAGATAGCATCCCCTAAGATACATTAAGGTATTCGTTTGCTTATGTAGTATACTTGGTGCTTCATTGTTTGATTGTGTCACCTAGTTGATGTTTGAGTGTTTGGTGTCTATTATGTCGTCTAGTTGATTTATCTAACATGGTACATTTATAGTTTGTTGAATGTTTGATTTATTGCATGATATGAGTATGAGTTTCTAAGATTGCATTAAGAAATGATCTTGTTTTAAGATGGTCGTACTAATGCATATGTGTTGAGATAGCTGATAGTTGTAGCATTGCGTCTTATGATTGTTAGTTGATTATGACCTAGTTGTTAGACTTGGTAAATGTTGATTTCAAATTTATAGACATGATGCCTTGATTTGTGGAACATGTGACTAACATGTGTGAACAGTTGCAAGGAAACATGCTTGGTATCAGCATGGCAAGGTAAAAATTGATGTACTTATATAACCAATAGTTAGGTGAGGTGACATTACATAGTAAGCCTCGATTACAAAAATGTAAAAAAGGTAAAAGAAAGGAATTGGGCAAGAATTCCTTTGGCTATGTTTGGAAACCCTAATTCCAAAAGAATGAGTGCTTTGCATACAGGAAGTCTTCTTAACTTTGATTTCGTTTGACATTATGTGGGCATGTGCTATATTCATGGACATGTATTTGACAAGTATAACAATTGGTTTCTAGTTATAGCTAGATCTATCAAGGGAATTGGAGTCCCTTGAAAGATGACACATATATGTCCAGCTACAAGGCAATTTGCTTGGCACAACAAGGTAAGATAACTAGTATATTGTATATTTATTTTTGCGCTGGAAGTTATATGTTTATGGAAATATGATGCAGGGGATTGCATGGCAAATACTACCATGAAATTATGAAGAAGGATGAGGTTGATCTTTCCATGGAAAAACTGGGAACCATGGGGATTGAGTCATGGCGTCTGCTGTTAGTCTTGTGCTTTTGGTATTTTGTGATTTTCTTCCGCTTGATTTGCAGTTTTGTTGTGTCTAATGCATGATCATGCCACTTTGTTTTTGGTGTCGTATTTTTATTGGTTTTCATGGTTTTCTTTTTGTTTGTTTCTTGTGCTTTCCTTTTAATTTTTGAGTCTTGGGAATTGGTTGGGAAAGAGTAAATTTGGTGCAGCTCAAAGAGAGATGAGTGAAATCAAGTAGGCAATGTAAGACTCAGATGAAGTTGGTGCATGTATAAAGGAAGTCGAAGGAAAGAGTATGAAAACTAGTTGGACTGGTTGGGTCCATTGGTGTAAATAAACAATGACGGGACAATCATGAGGAAGGTAACAGGAATGGTAAAGTGAATGGATGTGAGGCATATGATTGCTTGGCTATGTTGGGAAGGGTTGTTCTCAATGTTGTGCATGTTGTCCATGGATAAAGGGAGATCTCTTAACCTTGACATTATGGTATGTGGTAGTTATGTTGTGATCATGATCGTGTTGATTTCTATATATGTATACATATATCTATGTATGCATTTATGTCATGTCTTACAGGGTCATCATGGATCATGATTGTGTTTATGTTAATTTTTATATGTATATATGTGTGTATGTATGTCATTTTCTAAGAGAATCATGATTTTCTTATGCTAATGTTTATATATATGTATGTATGTATCTATCTATCTCACTGTCTAATATGGTTGTCAGGGATCATTCTTGTGGAGAAATGATTGCTTATGTAGGTGAATGACATGAAGAGGTTCTTGGTTTATGATGAATAAAGAGGGAGAGTAGTCTTGACAAATCTACGAGGTCAATATCATGTGGTTATGAATTTATATTATGTGATTATATTATGTCTATGCTATGGAAAGGCTATACCGAGGGATACATCAGCTAAATGAAAGCAGTGATATCCACGACATGTTAGGATAAGCATGGTGTAACCCCCTGCTCCCACATCTACCCAAGCAACCGATCAGTTGAGGTAAACATGCGATGAGAGGCCACTATGGTATGATTCGACCTCCTAAGTCACATTAAGGAAGTGGAACCAAAAAAAACACACCATACAGACATTCAACATCAGCATTAGGATCCTCAGGAATCAATCCAACCTTTCTACCAACCAATCTCTGGGTCCCACAGAGCTTTTGGACCACTTGACCTATTGACGCTCTCATGCTATGGGAATGCCAACGTTCAGGGACCTTTGGACACTTTCACAGGCCTATAAGCCAGCATCCAGGAACTTTTGCACAGTGTTGTGCTAGTGTCCCTGGGATTTGAGCCACTTTTTTAGGCCCAAAGCCCATGTCACTACCCAGAGTAGAATGATATCTTCATAACAATAAGATGATAGGGAAATGACAGTCCAAAAGAAATTACTTGAATAATACCTTGACTGGACCCCTACTAGCCATGATAAGCATTTTGTCAAACATATCAGGAATATGTAATCTATAGGTGTAAATAACAAATCTGAGCATAGGGGTCTCATACTTAGGTGAGAATCTCTAAGAGACATTTATGCCTCAACACATTGACTTCCATTTCATCCATTAGGTCATTGATACATTTTTCATTCATTTACAGGTAAAAATATGATGAGATCCATACATAAATACTGTCATAAAACATATATATAACCAATAGAATACCAACATAAATACCATTGAAAACACATCCATATAAACCAGTATAATACTCATAAAAATACAAGGATAAATAACCTCTTATTGATGATGCAAAATCCAAACCTGGGATGGGACTTCTATGTTCCACCGACCGTAGAATGGTTGTGCCAAATCTCTCTTCAACCACTCACCCCTATGCCATATTCCAAGCATAAATGTGGGATCTCATAGAACAAATCAATCCAAAACCATCAAGGGCTTCCAAAGGCCATCCACCTGAGCAACCCATCAAACAATGATTCCACCTCACGGTCGGAAATCACAAAGCCATTATAATATTGGTCTCTATCCAAGCCTTCGACGGATTCTAGAGCATTTGTTCCAACCATGCCTTCAAGGACTAGTAACTCAACCCATAGCCGTCTTCGGGCTTCAAGATAATTTGTCCAACTAAGGCTTCCAGGATAGGTAACTCAAACCACCAATGGCTTCCAGAGCGTTTGTCCAACCAAGGCTTCCAAGACTAGTAACTCAACCCAAGCTATTACAGGGCTTCCAGAGCGTTTGTCGAACCAGGGCTTCCAGGAACTAATAACTCAACCCAAGCTAAGGAAACATGAGAACCATCCAAAACAAAACAAGGAAATAAGCTCGCAATCTCCATGGCTATCGAGGAAATGGAAAGGCTAGGCAATCCACTATCGATCTAGGCAATCCTCCATGCCAATGATAGATCATGACCAAAAATCCACATGCATATGCCATGCATGCCAAAAATAGTGAGGAAAACATACATGCAACTCGGTACCTACCAGAAAATCCCATTGTAGTTGTTTATCCGGATGTCCTCTTGCACTTCCCTACTCTTCCTTATCCTTCTTTCTCCAAAAATCCAAGTATGCCACACTCTCCAAGAGTGCTCCAAGAAAACTCTAAGTATCCAAGAGTATGAGAGAGAGATAGAATAATGGGAGATCTCCAAAACAGAACTGACAAAAGGTTACCAACTGATCATCAGAAGCCTTTTTATTAATGAGGCCTCTATTTTATTCGTTTTCCATTATTTTCCTTCATTTTCCTCCTCACATGCAACATGTGACCTTTCACCTCCCTTTTCTCCTGATTTCAATTATTTTCATAAATAAATGTGCCAAAATGTTATTTTGCCTTTCCAAAGCCTTAGCCAATTTCCTTAGCCATAATCAACTGATGAACACCCACACTAGGATGTCTTGCCCAACATTCAACTTGGAATAAGTATCCCATCAACTATGGTTATTATTTTGCCTTTATTAACTTTTATTACATGGAATTTTCACCAGGGCTATTACAGAACCCTCCCCCTTGGGGAAACACCGTCATCGGTGTTCAACAACACCTATAACCAGAATAATGTTGTAAGAAAAACATACTTCTGATGGAGCTTTATAACATAGATCATTGCAATATTTACAATGATCAACTCGCTGAGAAGAAAAACAACATGATAACATAAAAAACATAGCATCATAATGACATGACACCCATACCACTTATTGGAGCTTTATAACATAGATCATGGCGGTATTTAAATCCATATACATATGTACATATACTAGAATCACCAAAATATATACCAAGACATATATCAAAACACCATACCAAAATTGCTTTGCCTCAACCTACAAACAAGGAAGGATACATAGTCCGCATCTGATCCTCCATCTCCCATGTAGCTTCATTGGGCCCAAAGTGATTCCATTACACCTTAACTTGCTTGATTGCTCAATTCCAGAGCATGATAACATTTTTCTGCAATATACACTGAGGCTTCGGCTGGAATTCTCCATCTGATTCCACCTACAATACAGACCAGTCAATCAAATGATTATCATATTTAACATACTTCTTAAGTAATGACACATGGGAAACATCATGAAATTTCACTATCAGAGGCAGTGCAAGTCGATAGGATACTAGCCCAATCCTCTCAACAATACTGAAGGGTCCACAAAACCGTGGTGCCAACTTGGTACGTGATCCAATATGTAAGGAGGTCTTCATCAGTTTGATTTGCAAGTACACATGTTCCCCAACCCGAAACTCCTTGAACCACCTATTCCAATATACATAGCTATTATTCCTATCTTGTTTTCCTTTAGATTCTTCTCAATTACCTGCATTTCCTGCTCCATGTCTGCCAACATGTCCGGTCCAATCGACACCATATTAACTAGATCAATCCAACTGATGGGAGTATTGCAACTCCGCCCATACAATGCCTCAAACAGACTCCTCCTCAAAGATTCCTGATACCCATTGTTGTAAGTGAACTCTACCAGTGGAAGATACTCTTCCCACTTTGGGTGTTGATTCATCACGTACATCCTCAAAATTTCCTACAATATCCTGTTGACCCTCTCTATCTGCCCATTTGTCAGCAGATGATAAGTTGTACTAAAGGCCAACTCTGTGCCCAAACCTGCAAATAACTCCTTCCAAAAATTGGAAGTGAACTTTGTATCCATGTCTGACACAATCTTCTTCGGAACACCAAGCAATTTGACCACATCTCTGATGAATACCTATGCTACATCGCTATCTAAGAATGTAGACTTCAATAGAATGAAATGTGCAACCTTTGTTAACCTATCCACAATAACCATGATGGAATCATGTTGCCTCACTATCCTCGGAAAACCTTTGGTGAAGTCCATGGAAATGACTTCCCATTTCCACTCTGGAATCATAATTGGTTGTAGCAATCCACCTGGATGCTTACGCTCAGACTTCACACGCTGACAATCAAAACACCTAGTCACAAACTCTGTTACATTCCTCTTCGGATTCGTCCAATAAGAAAATATCTTCACTCTTGTTAGTGTCTTTCGATAACCTGGGTGACTTGAATATGGTTTCGCATGAAACTCTCTCAAGATCACCTTCTTGAGTTCACTATTTTATGTCACATGTATCCTATCTTTGAACCTAACAAACCCATCTATTGTAAGGAAAAAATCCACATCCTGTGCACCTGCACCTGTACCACCACATGTACCTATACTTGTACTACCACTTGTACCTATACCAGTACTTTGCTCATCTAAATTCTTGGGAGCTACCCACTCCATGATGGTCGTTATCTTTTCTGGATTACTGCAATGCCCTCCTTGGAGACAACATGCCCCAAGTAGTGTACCTCAGTTTGAAAGAAACTACACTTGTTGAGCTTAGCATATAAATAATGCTCTCTCAACAACATCAACACTGCTGCTAAATGCTTGGCGTGCTCTTCCTCATTTTTAGAATATACCAATATGTCATCAATGACCACAATAACAAACTTATCCAAATACGAATGCAAAACACTATTCATCAAGCACATAAATGTAGTTGGAGCATTAGTTAAGCCAAATAGACTACAACAAACTCATAATTCCCATACCTAGGCCAGAAAGTTGTCTTGTAAATGTCCTCCTCTTTGATGCGTATATGGTGATATTCGAATCTGAGATTAATCTTTGAGAACACTACTTCTCCCTTCAACTAATCGAATAAGTCATCAATCATCGACAACGGATACATGTTCATGATGGTCACTTTGTTCAACTGTCTATATGTTAGGTCCCTATACTACTAGTGTAGTCCCGTATTTTTATTAGTGCAACCCCTTTATTGTATTGTTGTGCCCATGTAGTCAAGAGCAGGGCCATTGTGGGAAACTGGTACCCAATAATGTCCATTGATTTCCATGAGAATTTTATGACCGGTATGATGGTTTTAAGGTAGGGATATGCCTTGTTTTTTGTATCTTCGACGCTAGGAAGCCTTGCCAAGGGATGGACTGCCTAGGATGGGGGTGTCAGCAGAACTTGTAAGGTGAGTGACTACACAGAAAGGGTGATCGGATTACCTGAGCAACTGTGTAGCAGAGAAGGGAAGGTCGGGGATGGATTTGCTTTGGTCATTAGCATTTCTATATGGAATCAAATGCACATTGGGAGTGTGCCCTGGAACAATGAGTTGATAACTATTCACTAAGAGGACAAGTGGTGCAAGATTATAGCACTAGACATTGGATGTAGATTTGACCTTGCAGTGGATTCTGGACTTCCTGGGAAGGAGGTGTATCCTGGTATTACTTTGAGGGTGGAGGTGTGAACCTCTAGATTCCCTTATTGCAGATACAGACATTGTATCCTTTTATATTTTGGATGAGAAAATGTGCATATGTGTATATGTGTATATCATTGTAAATATTAGATCGATCTGGATTTATAAAGCTCCATAGACAGTATGGTTATTTGTTGGTTGAAGAAAATGTGTATGTGTGTATATGTGGTTATTAATATAAATACCGTAATGAGTTAGGTTATAAAGCTCCCGTAAATGGTATGTTTTTCATGTTTTAGCAAATGGTAATTGTAAATACTGCAATGAGCTATGTTATAAAGCTCCATGGGCAGTATGTTTTGTTTTCAGCAGTCTTGTTGGGTATAAGTGTCATTGAACACCGAGGACAGTGTTCCCCCAAGGGGGAGGATTCTGTAATAGCCCTCATTAAAATTCCATGCAAAAGTATATAAGACCGCAATCATTGGGAAGAAAATAGAGGCCTCATGGATAAAAAGGCTTATGAGTATCATTGGGAAAGCTTGGTCAATTTAGTTTTGGTGGAGCTCTCTTATATTCTCTCTCATACTCTTGGAAACTTAGAGTTTTCTTGGAGCACTCTTGGAGAGTGTGGCATACTTGGATTTTTGGAGCAAGATGGAAAATGAAGAGCGAGAAAGCACAAGAGGACATCAGGATAAATAGCTACAACGGGTTTCACTTGTAGGTACCGAGTTGCATGTATATTTTCCTCACTAGTTTTGGCATGCATGGAACATGTGTGTGGTTTCTTTGTTATGATATGTCATTGGCATGGAGGATTTCTTGGATTGACAGTGGATTTGCCTAGCCTTCCCATTTCCTAGATAGCCATGGTGTTTTGTGTTCATTTCTTTGTTTTTCTAGTTGGTTCTCATGTTTCCTTTAGCTTAGATTGAGTTATTAGTTCTTGGAAGCCCTAGATGGACAAACGCTCTAGAAGTCCTGTAACAACTTGGGTTGAGTTACTAGTCCTGGAAGCCTTGGTTGGAAAATTCTCTAGAAACCCTTGGTGGGTTGAGTTACTAGTCCTGCAAGCCCTGGTTGGAAAAAGGATTTGGAAGCCTGACAACAGTTGTGGGTTGAGTTACTAGTCCTAGAAGCCTTGGTTGGAACAAATGCTCTTGATCCCTGGAAGGCTTGGATAGAGACCAATCAGATGATGGTTTTGTGATGTACGACCATGAGGTGAATCATTGTTTGATGGGTTGTGGTGGTTGGCCTCTAGAAGCTCTGGCTGGTTTTTGATTGATGTGTTTTATGAGATCCCACATTCGTGTTTGGAATATGGCACGGGGGTGACTAGCTGAAAGAAATATTTGGTGCAGCCATGTCTACGGTCGGGCGGTATGTGGAAGTCCTGAACTTAGTCGGATTTTCTTATGTCTAATAAAATTTAATTTCTCTTGCTTTTTTACTTATTTATATGTGAATTTAATGGTTGTTATCTCACTGTTATTCTCATGGCTTTATGCTAGTTATAAGCATGGTTAATTGCCTGGTTCATGTCATGGTTATTTCATATATTTACTTGTAATTATTAAAATTATGGATGCAAGACCTAATTGATGTCATAGTAGTTCAAGGGAGAATGTGGTGATCCTTCTTGTAATGTCTCATAAGAGGTTTTAGTCATTCATTCTATGTCTTGTATCCTAGACCTGTAGATTGCATTGATGCCAAGTGTTTGACAAAATGTCAATCCTGGTTGGGGATGGTAAGGCCTAGTCCTGGAGTTAGTTTTTGGTTTCTTAGCGATTTCATCATGTGTTTAATGGATTCCAGAAGTTACAACAAGTTCTGGGAAGTGGTCAAAATTTTGGGCTTGAAAAGTTCCTTACAACCCGTGGACTCTCGCACAGGTATGCTAGAAATAGTCCCTAAACATAGACATGCAGGCTTGTGGGAGTGTCCAGAGCTCTTTGGACACTGTCATGCCCATAGAATTGGAGTGTCTAGAGGTTTAATAGCTTAAAAACACAATGGGACCTAGGGACATGATACTTGAGTGGTTGAGATGGCTCCTAGGAGTGTTGTTGCTGATGTGGAAGGTATGTTTGAGGTGTTTCTGTCGATTTCACTTCCTTAAGGTCACCTAGGAGGTTGAATCATATCATAGTAGCATCTCGTCACATGTTTACCCCAGTTGGCCAATTACTTGTGTTGGGCGTGGGATCCCCTAAGGGAAGTTTTGGGGCTTAGAGCCCATATATTGGTTAAAAATTGTAATTTCGATGTAAATACTCTGCATTTTGTGGGTGCAAAGCGAGTAGCTTGTAAAAGAGTCATAGGGTTGTTTGCCCTTAATTTTTTTATTGTAAAGTCGGTTGTAGAGATCTACCCATGGTCTGCGGACCATGGGATTGTATAAATAGAGTGAGGCTCTAAGTAGTTAAGAGATCTAAAAAGATAACAATCACGAAGGATGAAGAGTTGAGTCATATCCGTAGAGTAAAGTCTAGTTTTGGGTCGTAAAGTAGGAGAAGGCTCTGCAGCTAAGTGGGCAGGGCGAGTCGAGTCTGTAACAGTTGGAAATATTAACAAAGAGAAGTTTCACATCATTTATGTATATTTATTTCTTGTTTTATGCATCTGTTACGTTGGATATACATTGCACTTTTAATGCTTATATGATGCACGAATATGTATAAATGTGTTGATTAAGTAAATGCAAGATACAATACCTATTTACATGAAGTTAAGTAAGGTTTGTTAAGAGGATAAGTAAGATACATGGTGTAGTTTGGGGAGATAGCACAAATTGCTACCATAGTAGTGTGAAAGCATCTCAACCCCTAGTTAAGGTTGTGCGAAGGATGATTATAACAGATCGCGAAGGTATTGAAGGTTAGAATAGTGCGCGGAGCGACCTGCGTGAAGGCAGATATAATTGGACTAAATCAACATCACAGATATCTCAAGGGTGCAGAAACTTGGTTCCATCATCCCCCCATACTGCTTCGGGTGAGACTTCAGTCCGCGCTCTGCGGGCTGATGCCGAAAGGGCTAGTAGTGTAGGGATTTGTTTGGCTAAATAATTCTGAACCTGGGTCAGGCCCCCGTAAGCCAACAAATGGTTCCATTGCCAAGACCGGAATCTGCATAGAGATGTCTAATGTCGTATCATTGGAATCCAACTAAGAAAGAATTTGAAGGCTGGTTGTACAGAAGAATTCATGAGTTTGCAGCAAAGGAAAACATGAACCCACGACTGTCAAAAGAAGAGTGGTTAGACTTCTACCTGTACACAGAGATCCATGAAATCTTCTTTACGTCCTTCCCTACTGAGCTATACGAGTGGA
The DNA here is from genome assembly GCA_031772625.1 of Pinus tabuliformis. Classification (NCBI taxonomy): domain Eukaryota; kingdom Viridiplantae; phylum Streptophyta; class Pinopsida; order Pinales; family Pinaceae; genus Pinus; species Pinus tabuliformis. The sequence continues at coordinate 937,040,859 of CM062806.1, forward strand.
TCACGAAGCTAGTAGATATCTAAGGAAGGTGGAAACTTGAAGGTCCTATTGTGTAGACCCCAGAGTTAGTGCGAAGGTTGGAAGCATCGGAGGATAAGATCGCACGCACCATTAGTCATTGGCTCGATCGGATTATAGGAGGATTCATTACTGAGTTTGCGGTTGACACCTCAATTAGCTATAGCGAGGCAGAGTGCTGCTTTCTCAAAGGACCGCGAGGTAAGTACGTAAAGTCTTTAAATAATTGGATTAAAATTCTATTGTGCGAAAATAAGGTTGTGTAATTATGTTCATGTTCAGGGCTACGCAAAGTGGAAAAAATTACATGAACGAAGGAAATAATGGACCAGAAAATAACCCCTTGATTTCACCTCCATGAGGGGATGAGGAAGAGCTTGCAAAGGTCTCTCAGTGAAGTGAGATCCATTTGATAAGGCAAAGAATTCTGCGAATACCACCTCCACTCACACCACCACCATCTTCACCCTTACCACCTCCACCACCACCACGATTCAATATGGCAAGAACAATGAAGTTGCCTGTGTTCAAAGGATTGGGAAACAAGGATACGAACCAATTCTGGTTCGTTGTAAGGGCTATATGGGAAGCGCAAGGAGTTACATATGACAATATAAAGAAAGCGACACTAGTTAGCACCCTGCAGGATCGCGCGTTAACCTAGTATATTAAGCACTCCAATGATAATCCAAATGTAGGAATCATGGATATCCAAGCAGTGCTAAATAAAGAATTTAGCAAGCCGAAGTCTGAAGCACAATCGATCGTTTGATTCAAAGAGATCACGATGCTACCAAGCGAGACTCCTTGGGAGCTGGATCAGAGGTTGAAATGTACGATTTGCGAAGCTAATATGAATCTGATGGATGGACAGCACCGCGAGTGGTTTTTTGCTTCGCTAATGCCACATTTAAGGAGTCTTCTATCACAACAGAAGATAATGACACAAGCAGAGGCCTTAGATATCGTGATGAGGTTGCATGAGACCCCGATGCTGGATACCAAATTAGTAGATCCATGCATAGTTGAAGAATTTATGCCTTGAGATGCAGAGGTTGAATCAGGACAGGAGAGCTCGACCAGAAGTGCGCGAAGCGGTATGGTGCGTAAAATTCAAGGGTCAAGGTCATGACAAGGACCACTGCCCAGTTTTCACAAATTACCTCGCAGGAGGAGGACCAATGCCTTTAAGGCTGGAAGCGCAAGTAGGACCTAGTGCCGTGCCTGCTTTGTGGTGCACAATTTGTCAAATAGCTAGAAAACATACCACAGACAACTGTCACTTGTTACAGAAGTATACGCAAAATTCACAACAATTGTTTTGCAACTTTTGTAGGTCGGTGGGACATGATGACTGCACCTGTAGAATCTATGAGTTAATGATGGATAGAACTACCACCTACAGAGTTCAGGCCGAAAAACGGCCCCTTGACTAGACAGTAGGAATGGCGCGAACATGATTTCAGGGGCGCGGATGAGGTCGAGGCAGAGGAGGACCTGGAAGAGGTCGCGGACAGTTGATATGGTACAATTGTGGAGGTCCATGACATTATGCCCGTGATTTCACGAACCCAACCTGCCCATCATGTTTGTATTGCACCTTGTTTGATCATGAGACAAATGATTGTCCTTCGCTGAGAGTTAGGATACACGACAAAGGAGCGCTACCATCTCCCCTGACTCAGAACCTACAGATGATGAGGTCTGAGCCACGCGAGGAAGAACCAAATGTGAACATTGTGCCCCAAAATGGAATCACGACGAGAGTTGACAAAGGCAAACAGCTAGAAGATAGTACTTGGGTTCGCAAAGCTTCAGCGAAAGAAGTGGAGTTTGATTTGGAGCACACTCGGGAAACCTTCATGGAAGCTAAGAAGAGCTTCGTTGTTGCCTCCACTTCAGGAAGCAAAGATAGACCAGAGACGAAGATGGACACATCTATCTGCAATATCAAAGTGTTGCAGGGTCTGCGACAACACAAGTGTAGTTGTGCTGCCACGCGGGTCGGCTGGAAAGTGACCATTACAGTCCTTATTCATGATGTGATGCTTGGTTTGAGACCAAATGGAGCGAGAGGTAGGCATTTAAGGTGAACTTTATGGGCTAGATTCTTGAAAATCTGCCGCCAATCGAGCATTAATGGACCGAATGTGGGGGGAACAGTTGAATTCAAATTCAAAAGGCGCTATAAATTACAAAGGGTTGTCCAGCAAACAACACTTGGAAATTTGAGAATTGAGTGGTTGCGCGCCCAGATATTCATGAACCGAGATTTGTTCGATCTTTTGAAAGCGGATTCATTGCTTGAGCAGTTAACAAAGACCTGAGAGAGTTGTGGAATTGCACTATGGCAGCACTTGAGGAAGCCATGGATACCAGAGTAATGACCGCTGAGGAAGCCGTGCAAGCCATTACGGAAGTGGAAGCCCCAGAAAGTGCCGGGATAGTCGAAGAAATCCATAAATCACCGCGCACGCCGAGACCCAAGAAAGACAAGCAGGCCATAATATCGGTGTGCATATCCCCTAGGAATCCGTTAAGGACTAAGCTCACCATGGAAGAAAAGGGGAATGCAATCAATTTGGAGGCCGATGAGGAAGAAGAATTTCAAGAAATCCTGGTAAAGGAGGAGGATGTAGAAATGGAGGTTGAAACCCAGGGTGTGGACCCTCTTACCAGGCTGCCCGCATATGTTCCTCCATGAAAGGGTAAAGAAAAGGTGCCCAAAGACATAGATGAGAGCAAGAGCTCTCTGTAGACTCTGCTACTCCTTGACGACATTATTTTTGAAGGAGTGCACTTGGGGTGAGTACCTGTACTAAAATTTGAAGACTGGGATCTTGCAGACCACGAGAAGTTCCCACATTTGGCAATTGTGGATCTAATGCGCTAGAAGAAAGACATGCCGACTGGAATCATCGAGTTGGAGCCGCGTAAATGGCTGAGAGGTGTAGAGAAGGAAGGATTGTTAAACCTTCTCTGGGTGCCGCATTAAACCTGCTCTAGGTGCCGCATTACCATCGCGCCCCAGTGACCATTTTTTTCATCAGGCAACTGCTCTGCCTGGTGCATGATGGGTGTTTGTGGCTGGAGGAACCCATCTCCATCACGGACCATTTGATTCACAGAATTACTCGGCTCCCTTGCAAAGGGGAGGACCCAGCAAACATCTCGGAGGGAAAGAGTGATGATTTGGCCATCGCGGAGGCCATGAAGAAGAAGTTTAAACTGGAGAAGAAGAAGAGAGGGTACGCCATTTCCAGCATCAACAACCCTACGGTCAAAGTCGTGATGCAGATATTGGCAGGAACGGTTATGCGGAAGTGCCATGTGGATAAGGTGCCCCCGTCGGTGGTTGCACTAGCAGTGCAATGCGCAGAAGGGGTCCAGTTCAACCAGGCAAACTACTTATGCGAAGAGTTCCTCGAGAACTGCCACGAGGCACAAGAGCAGGGAAAAATTTTTCACTATGCGTGGCTTCTTTTGTCCATAGTACTGGTGGCATGGGAATTGGCCGAATATAGCTTGTTTCAGACAATCACAAAGGACCTTCCGGAGGCAGCGAAGTACGCTTCGTTGTGGGCAATCTGGGATGCACAAAGAATAAGGGATAGCAAAATCTTTTGGGTGTTCATGGAGATGAACATCAGAATGGGGATTAATCGCAAGCCGCAGTTATCGCCCACGGTCTACAACAGTCTGCAGAGCTTCGCGGAGTTCAAGGCAGATTTCCACCACGTCTACATCAGGGCATGGAAGGACCCCATGAAGACGTGGTGCGAGCTACCCTATCTGCAACATATGATGTCATGTTCACGGTCCTTGAGTCATGGCTGCCGGAGTGGCGCGCCCCAGCCAGCTCCGCGGTGGAAGCAGAGAATTCTACCGCGTAGTGGAAAAAGGAAGAGGCGAAACTGCGGATGGCACAGTTGGCTGAAAAGCAAAGAAACGAAGCAGCAACAGCTAAGGTCGAGGTGGTACGTGACGTTGTGAAGTTGGCAGAAGAGCAGCAGAAGGCAGCTAAAGAAGAGCGTGAAGGACAGAAGTCACCTTCGCCTGAGCCGAAGACAGATACAGAGCAAGGTGGCGCGGACCCGCAGACAACATCCACCCAGCTAAAACGTCCGTGCCCAAGAGAGCAGGTAGGGCCGTGAAAGAAGTCGAAGGCTTCGAAGACTTCATTCGACCCAATCACCCTCACTGAGGGGGATCTGCATGACATTGGCAAGACGATGAGGGATGTCACCATAGATGCCCTCCAGCAGTTCGAGGAGGAACACCAGATAGTGTTAGGGGCTCTCGGGGCATAGATACAGGAGTTGCAGGTGCACACTCCACATGCTGGCACTATATTGACTAGCCTCGCAGTAGGCACGTCCACGACCGAGGAAATGCTCCGCGCCCGGATGAACAACACCATAGTGCTGCCAAATGGAGCACTCGTTAGAGAAAATGAGGCCAACAGGCCTATGGTCAACGGATCGAAGGGAATCATATTAAACGTAGTTGCGCTCCCTCGAGAGACACTCTATATTTTGCAGGACGGAGCTACTGCAGAACTACGAGCCAGGGAGGGTTGCGCGCTTCAGGTAATGAGCGAGAAGTGTATCAACATAGAGCAGTTGAGCCTGCAGTGTGATGAGGTAGTGGTGCAGAACAGACAGATTGTGTAGGGGGTGGAGGAAACCTACCAGATGGTCCCAAAGTTGACCATCCAAGCAGAAGAACCAGTGGAGGCGCGCATCCAGAAATTAGCAGCAGGGGTGCGCGAGGCAAAGGAAGAAATGGCCAAGGTTCAGCTGGAGTTGAACCTTCATATAACATAACTGCAATTGAAGGCGCAACCTTCAACTCCACCAGAGGTTAAGGAATAGCGCACCATCACGATTACAACAGCAATAACGGAGGTTAACAATGCAATGACAGACTGCACAAAGCTGTTCGAGTAGTCATTCGAGGTTCTCACCACCCTACAGGAGGACCCGAACATACAGTGCCTAGAGATAGAGGCGCACGAGCTACAACAGAGATACAACGAAGTAAAAGGGACCATGCAGACGGTTGCGCTTACACAGAGGCTCGCGAGGATGCAGCAGGCTAAAGCGCTCAAGGAGCAGGTGGATGCTGCTCGACATAAGGAAGCAATTTTGAAGGTGCGCCTATAGTCGTGGATTGATGAGGCGTATATCATTATAGCCTCCATTGAAGTAAAGCTCTCACAGCTGCAAGAAACACAAGAAAAGGTTCAGGGCAGCAGTTCAGCCACATCGGTCTCTGAACAACACGTCGAGGAAGTACAACAGGAAGCCACTCGATGCGCTGCCGATATTGCAGCGATCCAGGCAGAATTGGGAGGTCTTTGCGCAAAGATCTTCACGCCGACAGAGTGACTCGAGGGAGAGTCACAATGTTTGTGTTGGGGGCCTGTTGGGCACGGATCCTCTAAGGGAAGTATTGGGGCTTAGAGCCCATATTTTGGTTAAAAATTGTAATTCGGATGTAGGACTCCGCATTTTGTGGGCGCGAAGCGCATAACTTGTAAAAGAGTCATAGGGTTGTCCGCCCTTAATTTTGTTATTGTAAAGTTGGTTGTAGAGATCTTGTATAAATAGAGTGAGCCTCTAAGTAGTTAAGAGATATAAAAAGATAACAATCACGGAGGATGAAGAGTTGAGTCATATCCGCGAAGTAAAGTCTAGTTTTGGGTCGTAGAGTAGGAGAAGGCTCTACAGCTGAGTGCGCAGGGCGAGTCGAGTCTGTAACAGTTGGAAGTATTAATAAAGAGAAGTTTCACATCATTTATGTGTATTTATTTCTTGTTTTATGCATCTGTTACATTGGATATAAATTGCACTTTTAATGCTTATATGATGTGTGAATATGTATAAATGTGTTGATTAAGTAAATGCAAGATACAATATCTATTTATGTGAAGTTAATTAAGGTTTGTTAAGAGGATAAGTAAGATACGTGGTGTAGTTTAAGGAGATAGCGCGGATTGCTGCCATAGTAGCGTGAAAGCATCTCAGCCCCTAGTTAGAGTTGCGCGAAGGAAAATTATAACAGATCGCGAAGATATTGAAGGTTAGAATAGTGTGCGCAGCGACCTGCGTGAAGGCAGATCTAGTTGGATTAAATCAACATCACAGACATCTCAAGGGTGCGGAAACTTGGTTCTAGCATTCTAGCATCCCCCCATACTGCTTCGGGTGATACTTCAGTCCGCACTCTGTGGGCTGATGCCGAAAGGGCCAGTAGTGTATGGATTTGTTTGGCTAAATAACTCCAAACCTAGGTCAGGCCCCCATAAGCCAACAACTTTGGTAGATGTGGGACGAGGGTGCTACAATATGAGATCCCTATGTTGATATGTGTATCTCTGAGCTATAAATTGCTTGTTCATGATATGTTTGATGAAATGGTTGTCATGGTTCAGAGGGGTCAAGTTAATTTCTTGATCAAGTTTTGCATTAAAGGCTTTGTCTCTTTGTTATTTGTCATTTCTGAGGATTTCATTAAGTTATGGGTAGAGGCCTAGACCCTAGCCCTGAAAAAGTGACTCAGATCTCGTCGTCACAGGCATAGAAATCGGTGAAAAAGACTGTAGTCGCTCCCTTGTGATTTTATGCATGTGACTGGAGGGTTACAGTCAAATTCAGGTAGTGTTATTCCAACATATGAGACTTCAAATCAGTGAAAAATAGGCTTAACTCGAGGTTTGGACACCTGGGATGGTGGTGTTGATTTACTGTAGCATCAGATGTGATCTAAGTTTCAAATTTTGCACAGAGGCTTCAGTACATGTATTCCAAAGAACCCAGAAAGCAGTTTGGGAAATTCCACTCAAAAATAGTTTTATTAAAATAATTAATTATTTTTAGAGGGACCCTAAGTCTAAACTTAGGAAAGTAAAATAATTAAAGGGTATTAATATAAATTGTGGGTGTAACTTCTAGAGGAAGCCGAGCATCAAGCATAAATTATCTTAGCCATTGATTAGCTTCTAATATAGTTTGTTTAATATCAACGGGGAGATTATTTAAGGAGGCTTGAGCATCACTTAGAAGGAAACACAGAGAGTTCAGAAGTTTGATTTTCTGAAGTAGGGAAACTGCCAAGATAATTTTGATAGTGAGATTGAGCAATGAGGGGTGGTGGGCTCCAGTATTGTAGCAATAATGCTACAACTCCTGGAGCTTCCTATCTCTAATTTTATCAACCCGGTAGTTCGTACAAACTTGGAAGCGACGGTGCTGTATGCACAAGTACTAGCTCTTGTCGCAGCTATCACTTGGTCAGTTGGCACAAGTCCGCTAGGGCTCAAGCCAACTTCTATATGCTCTCAGAAGAAGCTTTTTAACTGATGGACGAAAGCTAACTCAAAGGAAGTTAATCTACTTGCGAAGAGAAATTGAAAGCCAAAAGGAAACACAAACCCTAGCAAACCCTAATTATACCAGCTAGTCCTACTGATGCAAAGGAAAGAACGCAAACAACGAAAAGAGATGCCATTACTTCTAGGAAGGTAAAATGCATGTGTCTAAGTTATCACTATCTGAAGAAAACATCTTTTTGTATTTTTGATTAAGTTGTTGAAATTATCATGCATGTGCTTCTAACTAGTTTTCCACTGTGCAGGGATGGATCAAGGGATGAAATGCTTTGGGAAAGGTTGGGATGGTACAGAGAGGGTCTAAGGGATCCCCAGTATTCTTTCTGAGAGTTTCACAAAGTCTGGATGACATGCAACCGTGTTCATGAACTTCTACAGGAAGTCTGCAGGGGCTTCTACAGGAAGTTTCTACAGGATGTTCTGTAATTCTTCTACAGGATGTTTACGAATTGGATTTTTGAGGATGGATGGTTGATGGAAGATGCATGGATGGTTATGGAGGTAGGATGGGGGTCTGAAGTGACCTAGGAACTGATGGATGGAGTGGTGAGATGATGTGGAAGGCTGACTTGCATCAACGAAGGTTGAGGAAATGGGAAAGCAAGAAGGTAGGGTTACGTGGCAAAAGAGCAGATGGGAGATGAAGAAACAGACTTGGTGATGGAGGAGCTGACCTGAATGAGGCTCAGATGAACGAGGAGGTGATGAAGGTGATAGAGATGCCCTGCACAATTCTTATTCAAACAAATCAATGAATTCTTTCAAACAAACCAAGTCCTAGCTAACTCAATCCAACTGTTAATGAATGAATAAACAGCAACCTTGTTTGAAAAGAGAACCATATACATCACGTGAGCAAGAACATGCCAAAAGATCAAAATGCATACAAACTCCTACCAATCGATTCTAAGCATAAAAAGCTACGTTACCCATCAAAACCAACTACAATAACAAAGCAAGATCTAAAGAGCAGATTTTATTTCAAGAACGCAGCAAACACATAAATATAAACAAGGGAGGTACTGGGCGCTTGAGATGGGCCCAACCCCAAGAACTACAGCCTCCCAAGAGCGATTTAGAGCTGGTGCAAAGCTGGATCCATATTTATTAATCAAGAAATGAAAAGTTACATCAAAACTGTCCACAAGAAGAACTTGAGCATGAGCTGAAAGCAAAGCTAATCTACTGCATAAAAATCGAACTACAAACTAGCTAACTAATGGCTAAAACAAAATGACTAACTGGCTACAAAATGACTAACCACTAGCTAACCAAAATGAGGCCCCAAGCCCTCTTATTTATACAATTTGAGGACCCAACAGTCCTCCTAAAAGTTAGGGACTTGGCTGCCCAAGACTTGTAGTTAACAGCAGTCCTACTTGACTTGCTTGGCTGCCCTTGTGCTCATTGATTTGGTGGCCTTTGAACTCCGAGCTGATGGTGGAGAATTCGAGGTAAGGGCCCATAAATGAGGGGGACACCTTCCTACAAATCCTCTAGCTTGTTCTCCCACGAATTTGGCTGCCAAGTGCTCATTAAGACCTTCCATTTTGTCTCCAAGTTGACCAAAAAGGCTACACAAAGCACCCATTAGACTTGTTGGCATAATGACTAACCAAATTCACTCTATTAACACAAATATAATCAAAAACATGCAATAAACTAATGAGAATGGTGGATTAAGCCAAATTAAGAAGTTGAATGAGCCCAAATAATTGTACATTGTTGGGGCTCATCATCACCCCCCTACTGAAAGTGTTGCTCATCCTCTGAGCAACCAAATCTCTCCCCTTGTCCTTGATGGCCCTGGTGGCTTCCTTGGCTAGCATCTCGGCCGATTTCTCCTTTGGCTTCCCTCTTTTCAAACTTTCCTGTAGAAACTGTTCGCTGGCTTCCTGTAGAAACAGTCCTCTGTCTTCCTGTAGAAACAGTCTCTGTCTTCCTGTAGAAACAGTCTTCACTATTTGGGTCTGCGTGGCTGAGGGTGCCTTCTTCTTGAACTGTGCTGCTAGGCATGGTGAGAATACCCGGGTGACAGTGTCACATTTTTCATCATCATTCATCACTGCTTCATTGAGATCTTGATCTTGCCATGAATGTAGTTATGCCCATACTTCCAGCGCTGAGACTGAGGTTGTCCTCATTATTGCACCATTATTACATCATCATTGAGATCCTCACTGTTGCTTCTTTATCATATGAAGTCTACCTGAAGGTTAGATCTCCATGTGTGTCTAAACTGTGATTGCAACCGTGGAATTCAAATACCCATTGAGAGATATCAATTTACTATATTCTGATCACATTGTATTCAAATTCATAAAGAATTCAAATGATGAATTCAAAGCATTTTGGAAAGTTTTATCATTGCTAAATGCCATGCTAATAATGTTGTCATACTTATCAAGAAGGTGTTGCACAAAGCCAACTGAATCTTTCAGCGTTTTCCTTCCGCAGAGCTGTTCTCTGCCTTTCCTGTAGACGACATCCTGTAGAAACAATTTTCTCTGATTTTGCCTGCGGTATTGTCTCAACTTGTTCTGTTTTAGTGGCTTGCTGAAGGCTTACATTCACAGGTACACTGATAGTTTCACCAGATGGATTGGACTCAGACACTGCATCATTCAAATATGAAACTGCTTTTTCCTCTTCTCTGGAACTTTCACCATCAACTTTTTGTTCAGTTGATAATGTCAAAGATCCATCTACTTGCTCTGCAATGCTTGGTTAAGTTGCATATTCAGACCTGCAACATCTTCCTGCAACGAAACAATCTTCTTTTTCCCTCTTGTTGGCTTATCCAACAGGCACCCAACTTGAGAGGCACTAACTGATGATGAGAAGAAACATACAACTCTGCCTCTATTGTTTGACCTGGACCAAGACAGCGAATCTCTTGCATAAGATCACAGGCTGATCATGTATTCTGTTGTTTGTGCTCCAGATTCAACAGGAGACTCGATTGACTCATCAGCTTTGAAAAGAATGTTAAAAATTGCATCTGCTGAACATTATAGAAAAAACGAACACAAACCATCGTTGGTGAATAACATGATTGTTCATTAGAGAATGCATACATGACATTCATATCGTTCCCATTTGTAATGAGCCTTCACTTAACCTGTGATTGATCAATTTCTTGGTCAGATCCACTTTCAGGGCCCTGCAAACTTCCTTCAGCTGTTAGAAGGACTGATATCTTTGGCCAAAACTCTGATATTGTCATCCCGAGACATGTTTTGGAAATAGCTGGAGATCACTGTTGTAAACTGCTCCCTAACTCGCTGTGTATATCTCCCTTGAAAATCAGCGTTCATCCAACTGTTTGTGCATATTCTTTATGGCTGCCAAGTGCATGTGTATAACTAACGTAAATGGGAGACAAACTCCCACCCAAATCTTCAACTAAAACCTGTGATTTGACACGTCTGCAACCAAATGCCAATGCTGCCAATCAAATCTGTGTATAGCAGCCAGCGTAGAGGTTGATCTGCTGTGCGTGTTTCTCTTGAAGATTAACGTGCCATATTTTTACTGCCAGGTGTGAGTATGAGTGGAGATAAGGAGGAGTTTAACTCCCATCAATTTGTTGTCGTAAACTGCCACCAAACCAAAGTTTTGATTGCTGTGATAAATCCTCATTTAAATGACCACTGCGTATTGTCTCTTGCTGGTCTGCGTTGACTGCTGTAGGAGTGAGGTGGCAAAGACGTGCTGGCCCATGCAATTGTGCATGAACTGCAGTTGTTAACTGTGTTCTATGCCTGTGATTTCATCCACCCGTTGCACTGGAGTTTAAACAACCAACACTGTCCGTTTTCAATTTCCTTCCTGAGATGGCTGAGCGCACGTGTCTCATTCACCCACCAAGCGCTGTTGAACTAGATGTGGGTGGCCAGTTAGCTGGCCACCGATTTGTCTAAATCCAACCATCTCATTGTTCACGCAGTTCTCGAATTACATTCATGAAACAGAGGAATTAAGTTAGTCACGTACCTGCAAGTCGACTGGCTGCGGTGAAGCTTTTTGCTGCATGCATGTGTTGATCTTCATTTGCTGCATGTATGGTGGCTTGACTGATGATTTATGGCTGGTTTCCTTGTGCAGGTGTCCTCTGGCCAGATGCATGCAACAAGAGTTCATTTCCACGTTCAGATCTGCACGTTCAAGCTGCTGCTGCTGCATGGTCACAAAACCAGAACTTCTTTTTGCCATTTCTCCCAAACGGTAGATCGGATTGATCTGAAACTCGGTGAGCATGTTCACACCATCATTATGCATCTCCCATAGCAAATTCGTGATCAATGGATGCACGGATTTCGAGAAAAATGGAAAATGGCTGAAGATTTCAGAGCTCGATTTCTCGGAAACCGTGCATCAGAATCGGCTGAAACTGCTTGGGTAGGCTACTATCACCCATGTGCATCTCCCCATGAAACAGGTTTTGAAACGGATGCACGGTTATGGAGAAAATTCAAAAATGGCTGATGGTGATGGAGACTGATTTCTTGGAAACCGTGCACCGGAATTGCATGAAACTGCTCAGGCATGTTGTCATCAACCTTGTACAATTCCCCATAAAACGGTTTGTCAAATGGATGCATGGTTTTCAAGTTATGGCATAAACAAATTCTGCTCTATGGATTTTTGCCTCAAGGCTTTTTGCATGTGCTTGCATGGGATGACAAAATGAATTTTGGCTGTGATGCAGGTATGGAGCTGATGGAGGAGGAGTTGGAAGATTGCATGAGGGCTTCTGGACCCTTGAGGAAGCTACCATGCTTGCCAAACCACTTTTTGAAATGCATGCCTAGTTTCCCACAATTTCTACAGGAAGTTCCTGTAGAAGCACAACGAGAAGCACAAGGAGGTGAAAAAATGATGGAGAAAGGCAAGGGATGGACACACAAGTGCTTGTAGGCCTAATCAACAGATTCCCACCATTAGATTCACTTTTGAAATTGTATTTGGCTCGTCCAAAGGTTCTACAGGATGTTTCCTGTAGAAATACAGAGCTTCCTGTAGAAGACACAGTTTTGAGGAAAGAAGCATAATGACATGAAAAAAATGATGGAAAAGGGGTGAGGAATGGAAACATGGATGTGGGTAGGCCTCATGGACATATTCCAAGCCTTCAGGTCCTCCTCGGAGATCAATTTGGCTTTTTTGTAAGCTTCCTGTAGAAGATACGAAACTTCCTGTAGAAGGCACAAAAACTCCTTTGTCTTTGTTTTGAGTGATCCACCTGACCTACAATGTCCTTCTTGCAACCTGCAATGTCACTGCTGCAACATGAAATTATTCAATGGAGATTAGCTTTTTATTTTTTCTTTTTCTTTTTTTTTCTCTTTTTTTTTTTGAAAAACAACTAGGGCGCCTCATGGAGGTTTTCACCCTAATTTCCTACCCTGGGCGCCTCCAAGGGAGGTTTTCACCCAGAGATCTTATTCTCTTTTCTCTATTTTTTCCAACCCATTGACCGCCTCATGGAGGTTTTCAATCAATGAGCCAATCTAAGGCACCTCCGAGGAGGTTTTCACCTTAGATTTTTGTTTTTTCTCTTATTTTCATTTTTTTCTTTTTTTTTTCTTTTTTTTCTTTTTTTCTTTTTTCTACCCTACCCTACTTAAAAAACAAAATCATTTTCAAGTATAAGAATACTTCCAATGGAGCCATGTGCACATCGAGATTAGAGACAAGATGATGTAAAGGCTCGGAATGCATGCTTTGACAACTATCCAACTTTCAGAGACAAAATGATCTGACTTTGAAAGTACAAAACATAGCTGAGGAAGAGAGTACTGCTGCAACTTAGTGACTGCCTGGAACCATGTCTCAATATAGCTTTGATATCCTTGGTCCTTTTGCTGATCTGGATCATTCTTCATGTCACTTTCTATCATGACTTTCTCTTCTTCCTCTTTTTGCTGATCTTTCTCTTGAGTACATGGAGGAGTTAATGGTAACCATGAGGGATCTTTCTCGATCTCTGATTCTGATCTCTTCTCTTTATCAAGTGCAGCCCATGGTTCTTTGATCTCCTCTTTGGAATCTTCTTTTGCTTTTGGTCTTTCAATGTTGTCAATATAATCTCTGCTTTGCAACACTCTTCCTGAGCTTTGGTGAACATCATTGAGCTCAAAATGAGTCATTTGCACATGTTGTGCCTCAGCTTTGCATTTGGGTTGAGCTACTCCATTGTATGGCTTTGGAAATGGTACGGGTAGCTGAGTGGAGGTGTGAAATTGAGATGGAGATGGATGGCATTGTGGTTGGGTAGGCATTTGGGGTTGCCTTGGTGGAGGAGGAGGCGATGGTCGTGGATGAGCAGGTGGTGGAGGAAACGAAGTGGGAGGAGTGTTGTACTGGGGCCTCCACTCCTGATGAGGTGCATTCCACTGAGGCTGTGGCTGAGCATAAGAGTGAAACGAATGAGCAACTGGTTGGGCATAATATGGATCTGTGAAGGAGCAAGGAGAATATGACCAAGGAGGACGTGTAGACCAGGAAGGATGAGCAGGGGGACCCCAAGAAGGCATGAAAGTGGCTTGATAGGGGTCATAATAGGTCTCGGGTGTCCCTTGCAGTTCCTGCTGGTAAGATCTAGGTCCATGTGGCCTCCTTTGGTTCATATAATAGAGTGATTCAGTGGCTCCCTTGGCTCTCTGATATGCAGCTTTGATTCTGGGCAAGGAAGGGCACTGATCTGTAGGATGGTATTCTTCACATACAAAACACACTTCTAGGGAGTGCATTGGACATTCGTTCCTAGGATGCTTTTTAAGGCACCTAGGACAAAAAATGACCAAAGCCCTCTTGGCTTCCTCTTGCTTCTGTTGGATCCGCAAGGTATCCAGTTGCATGGCAAGAAACTGCCTCATATCACTCTTGAAATCTTTGATCTGATTTTCAAATTCATCTTTGGACAAGATGTTGCTCCCAACATTTCTACTTGTAGCCATTTGCTCCAGAGGAATGTTTTCTTCTTCTTCTCCCCTAGAGGTTCTTCAGATATGTCTTGATGTCCACCCAGGGGCTCTTTCATCACAGCCATCGAAGAAGAACGTTGGCTGTGTGAAGCAGTGGGGGTGTTGTGCAGTCATTTTTCTAACTTATCTCTACTCCTACAAAGCATGAAATGAAATCTTTTTGGTTGATTTTTTTGTTTTTTCTACTTCTACCTGCAAAACTAAAATAGATTGAACTGCAACTAACTATCTTGCTGAAATGAAAATGCGGAATTGAAATGAAAGCAGGAAAGGACTAATCTATTTTGCTCAAATGAAATTGCAGGAATGAAATGCTAGGCTACGCTTGCGAAATTGAAATGTTAATCTACGCTTGCAGAAATGAAATTGCGGAATTGAAAGGCTAATCTAGGAAAGTAGGAAATACTAATCTACAAAAGCAGGAAATGTCTATGCTACTTTTGCAGAATGGAAATGAAATAAACTACTGAGCAGAAGGTAAGAGTAAGAAAGTAGAAGAAAAGCAACAATTGCTAATACTCTGACGCTTCCCCGGCAACAGCGCCAAAAAGATGGTGGGCTCCAATATTGTAGTAATAATGCTACAACTCCTGGAGCTTCCTATCTCTAATTTTATCAACCCGGTAGTTCGTACAAACTTGGAAGCGACGGTGCTGTATGCACAAGTACTAGCTCTTGTCGCAGTTGTCACTTGGTCAGCTGGCACAAGTCCGCTAGGGCTCAAGCCAACTTCTATATGCTCTCAGAAGAAGCTTTTTAACTGATGGATGAAAGCTAACTCAAAGGAAGTTAATCTACTTGCGAAGAGAAACTGAAAGCCAAAAGGAAACACAAACCCTAGCAAACCCTAGCAAACCCTAATTATACCAGCTAGTCCTACTGATGCAAAGGAAAGAACGCAAACAACGAAAAGAGATGCCATTACTTCTAGGAAGGTAAAATGCATGTGTCTAAGTTATCACTATCTGAAGAAAACATCTTTTTGTATTTTTGATTAAGTTGTTGAAATTATCATGCATGTGCTTCTAACTAGTTTTCCACTGTGCAGGGATGGATCAAGGGATGAAATGCTTTGGGAAAGGTTGGGATGGTATAGAGAGGGTCTAAGGGATCCCCAGTATTCTTTCTGAGAGTTTCACAAAGTCTGGATGACATGCAACCGTGTTCATGAACTTCTACAGGAAGTCTGCAGGGGCTTCTACAGGAAGTTTCTACAGGATGTTCTGTAATTCTTCTACAGGATGTTTACGAATTGGATTTTTGAGGATGGATGGTTGATGGAAGATGCATGGATGGTTATGGAGGTAGGATGGGGGTCTGAAGTGACCTAGGAACTGATGGATGGAGTGGTGAGATGATGTGGAAGGCTGACTTGCATCAACGAAGGTTGAGGCAATGGAAAAGCAAGAAGGTAGGGTTACGTGGCAAAAGAGCAGATGGGAGATGAAGAAACAGACTTGGTGATGGAGGAGCTGACCTGAACGAGGCTCAGATGAACGAGGAGGTGATGAAGGTGATAGAGATGCCCTGCACAATGCTTATTCAAACAAATCAATGAATTCTTGCAAACAAACCAAGTCCTAGCTAACTCAATCCAACTGTTAATGAATGAATAAACAGCAGCCTTGTTTGAAAAGAGAACCATATACATCACGTGAGCAAGAACATGCCAAAAGATCTAAATGCATACAAACTCCTACCAATCGATTCTAAGCATAAAAAGCTACGTTACCCATCAAAACCAACTACAATAACAAAGCAAGATCTAAAGAGCAGATTTTATTTCAAGAACGCAGCAAACACATAAATATAAACAAGGGAGGTACTGGGCGCTTGAGATGGGCCCAACCCCAAGAACTACAGCCTCCCAAGAGCGATTTAGAGCTGGTGCAAAGCTGGATCCATATTTATTAATCAAGAAATGAAAAGTTACATCAAAACTGTCCACAAGAAGAACTTGAGCATGAGCTGAAAGCAAAGCTAATCTACTGCATAAAAATCGAACTACAAACTAGCTAACTAATGGCTAAAACAAAATGACTAACCACTAGCTAACCAAAATGAGGCCCCAAGCCCTCTTATTTATACAATTTGAGGACCCAACAGTCCTCCTAAAAGTTAGGGACTTGGCTGCCCAAGACTTGTAGTTAACAGCAGTCCTACTTGACTTGCTTGGCTGCCCTTGTGCTCATTGATTTGGTGGCCTTTGAACTCCGAGCTGATGGTGGAGAATTCGAGGTAAGGGCCCATAAATGAGGGGGACACCTTCCTACAAATCCTCTAGCTTGTTCTCCCACGAATTTGGCTGCCAAGTGCTCATTAAGACCTTCCATTTTGTCTCCAAGTTGACCAAAAAGGCTACACAAAGCACCCATTAGACTTGTTGGCATAATGACTAACCAAATTCACTCTATTAACACAAATATAATCAAAAACATGCAATAAACTAATGAGAATGGTGGATTAAGCCAAATTAGGAAGTTGAATGAGCCCAAATAATTGTACATTGTTGGGGCTCATCAAGCGGCAGGGATAATTTGGTTGGAGAATCTTCTCCTGAGCCAGAATACACAACAGAGAGGTAGAGAAACATCAGGAGGAGGCAACGCAGGACTCGGGAGGGGTTGACGCTGAGCCATAATGGCTCATGCAGAGGCAATGCAGTCCTCCCATCAGAAGTCTTAAATTTGCAGGAGGGTTTGACATCTAAGTCGGGAGGGTTGACGTCAAAGCTTCGAGAGAGAAAATAGACCTAGCGTAGAGCTAACACAGAGCCTAGAGGCTGAAGCATGGCCCATCTAGGGGCAACAAAGAGATAGTCGGGGACATGTTATTTCAGTTGCCCGATCAGTCGGGACTTTCCGTGTAGAGTGAGGTAATCTCATAGATTTCTTATGCTAGTTTATTTCTCTATAACTAGATTGCTGGGAGGGCATCTAGAGTTGTATTCAGAAAATTACTGCATAATAATAAAAAAACCTCAGAGTTGTTGCACCGGTTTCCCCACATTGGGTTTTTCCGAGGACATTTGTTTAAAAAAAAATCTCACTTGTGTGTATATTTTTCTATTGTTCTATTCTTGTTTTGAGAAAATTAATTAATTAAGTGAAGGTTGCAGTTGTATTAGTTTTGATTTATGTTGTAGGAAGAAGTAAATAATTTGTTTCAATAATTGACAAATAGGAGAAGTTTAATCAGGTGCTACAGTAGTAGATTCAGGTGGGATTCTTGAATTTTCACATTGTATCAGAGTAGTGCACGTGAAGCAAGAATAAAAGTGCCAGAGAACCCAATGCTGAGCAGAGAAGGAGTTCGAATAGCTAAATGAGGTAGCAGTTCGAATCCCCAGAGGGATTATGCAATCCCAACCAGGAGGGCTGAATTTTTGAGGAAAGTCTCTCTCTGAGTGAGTCGACGAAGAGGAAGGGCTTCCAGATCGAAATCTTGTCATGCTAGAGGTAGCAACCTAGAGCCTTAATGTGAGGAAAGAGATGGTGTGATGTAGTTTTTTCCAAGAAGTTTTCTTGGCAGAAAATCGTTAAAAGAGACAGGAGAAGCATAGTGAGGGAATTTTTCCTAAGTAGATTTCCTGCCAAGAAGTCATTTTTCTTATAGGATGAGCACCAACAATAAGAAACAAAGAGGTGCAGTTCGACATTTGTTTGGCAGAGATGACAACCAATGGGTTGAGAGATCAAGACAGGTTGGATGCGGCATCCAACTATGTCATCTGGAAGACAAGGATGTCATTCCTTCTATATGAGCATTCTCTCAAGACCTATGTCGACAATGTGGTGGATGTGCTTGCAGATGCAGATCCACTGAAGAAGTACCAAGCAGAAATGGCGAAGGCCAAGAGGATGATCCTTGATGGAGTAAAGGATCACGTGGTTTGTCACGTAGCTAGCAGAGGGACTACTAAGGATATTGTGGATGCCTTGGCAACGTTGTATCAAGGATCTTCCAAGCAACAAAATATGTACTTAGAGAAGAAGTTGAGATATGCTCACATGTAGAAGGGGGAGAGTTTGGATCGATTCCTCACAGAGCTTTAGGAGACCCATGATGAGTTATTTGTTGTGGGGTCTACACAAGATTCATAGTTGGTTAGAGTGGCCCTCAATTCTGTCTCAGATGAGTGGCAAGTCTTTGTCCAGAGTATCTTGGGTAGGGTGACTTTGCAAAAGGAGTTGAGGAGAGACTTGCTCAAGTGTAAGCTTGAGGGAATCAGTAGTGGATCGAAGCCCAAGGAGGAGGAGGATAATGCAACCCTCGCATTGAAAGGGAAGTAGGAGTAGTAGAGACATAAGAAGGATTTCTCGAAGATAAAGTTCTTCAGGTGTGGTGAGATGGGTCAATACGCAACCCAGTGTCATCTCAGGAGGAAGGAAAAAGATGAGAAGCATGATCTGAAGGCTGCACCCATGAAGATCGAGGAAGAGGAGTTTTCCATGACAGTCGAGATACCTCTAGGAGGGAGGTGGGCTGATTTGGAGTTGTAGTTCGAAAGAGCTACAGATGGGTAGGATCCTTGGGGAGCCCACCTCTTGGATCAATTCCTTGCTATGGGAGCCCAGATCAGAAGTAGCAGGGTGGAATAGAGTTGGATGGTGTTGAGGATTGTTAGATAGATAGTTGCAGTGGCTAGGAGCGCTAGAGACTGAACAACGCAAAGAAGAGTTGGCAGCAGTGTGGATGGAACAAAGCAGAGATCAGTAGCAATGCAATAGATTCAGAGGGTCAGCGCAGAGACTAGCAACATTCAGGCTCCAACATTCACATGGTATCATACTGAACACAGTTAGTTCAGTAATTTGGAATGTTTTTCCGTTGTTGATGGAGTAGCAACAATTTGCAGTGCAATGGTAGTTGGTAGTGGCAGTTCCAGTAGCAACACAGATGTAGAATTGAGAGGAATTTGCAGTACGGATGCAGTGTTGACAGTGGCAGGGTCAGAAGTAGTACAAATGAAACATTTGGGCAACAATTGATGGACAACATGTCAAATATCAGTAGTGCAAAGGACGATGTTATGAAGTCAGTGTGATGCTTTAGATTGAAGGCATTGCTAGAGCACATTCCTCACTAAGAGGGAGTGTTGATCTCTGGTAACATCGGATGTGTTCTCAGTCTCAAATTTTGCAGGAAGGCTTAGGAACTTGTATTCCAAAGAACCCAGAAAGATTTTTGGGAAATTCCACCAAAAAATAGTTTTATTAAAATAATTAATTATTTTTAAAGGGACCCTAAGTCTAAACTTAAGAAAATAAAATAATTAGAGGGTATTAATATAAAATTTGGGTGTAAGTTCTAGAAGAAGCCTAGGATCAAGCAGAAATGATCTTAGCCAATAATTAGCTTCTAATCTGGGTCGTTGAATGTCAACGAGGATATTATTTAAGGAGGCTTGAGGGTCACTTGGAAGGAAACACAAAGAGTTTAGAAGTTCAATTTTATGAAGCAGAACAACTGTTGTGAGAATTTCAATAGTGAGCTTGTGCAGTGAGGGGCAGGGATAATTTGGTTGGAGAATCTTCTCCTGAGCCAGAATAAACAACAGTGAGGCAGAGAGACACCAAGAGGAGGTAGCGCAAGACCTAAGAGGGGTTGACACTGAGTCATAAGGGCTCATGCAGAGGCAACACAGTCCTCCTAGCAGAAGTCTGAAATTTACAGGAGGGTTTGACGTGTGAGCCGGAAGGGTTGACGTCAAAGCTTCGAGAGAGAAAATAGACCCAACGTAGAGCAAACACGGAGCCTAGAGGCTAACGCAGGGGTAGCGTAGAGATAGTGGGGGACATGTTGGTTCAATTGTCGGATTAGCTGGGTCTTGCTGGGTAGAGTGAGGTAATTTCACAGATTTCTTTTGCCAGTTATTTCTCTGTAACTAGATTGTCAGGAGGGCATCCAAAGTTGTATTCAGAAAATTACTGCATAATAATAAAAAACCCTCGGAGTCGTTGCACCAGCTTTCTCGCATTGGGTTTTTCTGGGGACATTTGTCCAAAAAATACTATCACTTGTGTATATCTTTCTCTATTGTTCTGTTCTTGTTTTGGGCAAATTAATTAATTAAGTGAAGGGTGCAGTTGTATTAGCTTGGATATTTGTTGTAGGAAGCAATAGATAATTTGTTTCAGTAATTAACAAATAGGAGAAGTTTAATCAATTGTTGTAGTAGTAGATTCTAGTGGGATTCTCAATTTTTCACAGGTGGTTTAGCCCTTGGGTCCTGTAGCACCCGAGGGAAGTCAATAAGGTTTTGGTTTTGTTGATTTCACTACCTTAACTATACCTAGGAGGTTGAGTCATGTCATAGTAAATCTTCCTCTCATGTTTACTCTGGAAGGCCAATAAAACTGGGTAGATATGAGAGGGGTGGTTACACAATTCTATTGTACAAAACATGTTAATGTCACCCATATCCTAATCCTGGGAAAAATACCCCCTTAGAAAGGGCTTATATCACCATCAGGTGTTATTCATGGAACTTTATTCTAGGAAGCTTCACTTAGCGCTCAAACCCCTTGTTTCCCCCTTAAGTGTTATTAAACACCAAAATCGATTTTAAGTGAAAAAAGAACTACTTATGACATATGTATCACAATTAAATGCCTATAAAAAACCCCTACAAGGGACCTATGTGTTAGTATATGGATTTTCTCAAGTCTTTTGTATCCAAGAAGATGTGACCATATTCCATAGTGTTTGTTTTCTATCTTTGATTATTTGTAAACTATTGTGGATATTCCACTAAGACAATTCATCACAACAAATTTTATAATATTTTACAATTTTTTTTTATTTTTTTGTTCTATATTGTATGGTTTTAGTTTAAGTTACAAATTTAATATTACTAAAAAAGCATGCAAAAACTGATCAATCTTGTAATGCAATCTGCAGCACATAGCTCCATTTTCTCCGCTTTGGTATCCAAATGTTATATTCGACTGGGCGGCATAAAAGCAAGACTGGCAGATCGCTTGGGACAGATCTGTCCAATGTTGGGCTAAGTTGTAGATATGTTTCGAAGGCGAAGAATCCTCTTCGAATACATGTGTAGTAAAAAGTTTGGGACTCCACACGGCTGTTTCGGTAATATTTGAGAACACCTTTAAAACAACAGATGCGAATCGCAAGGCAGTGGTGTTCGGGTTGTAAGCAAGACCATAAGGTTGGATACCCTCATTATAATCGTAAAAAGAATAATTGTTGTAACGTAAGAAGCAACATTCTAGTTGAACGAATCCAGAAGTATTGTTTTGACATTTCTGAACTAGCTGTACTTTTATTGTGGATGCGCACCGTTGGCAGTCCGATGAACTTAAATCTCCTATGCGCTCGCGAAGCCCATAAACAGAATCATTGTTGTTTTGCACCTCAACCCAGTCGTCGAAACATTGACTAGTCGTGGAAACGTTGAACACCATCTATATTCTTTTCCGAGGTCTTTTTATTCTCTTTTCATTTTATTTAATTTTTTTATTTGACTTAAAAATTTAGAATACTCGTTCAAATTGAAAAATATTGATATTAAATTGTAAAATTTAAATATAATCAATTTTTTTTTCCCAAAGAAGTTATATGAGAGTGGGTATTGTTATGTTTTGATGTGATGTCAACTCACACTAAGGAAATTGTGGTTCTCATTATATTTGACACGTGTATCATTTTATTAATTATGGTATGAAGTTGGCACAAAGTTAAACCTCATTTTGATATTGCAGGTACTATAGAGAGGTACAAGAGGACAAACAAGAGAATATTGATAGTATAGACTACAAGCTAACTATTGTAGCAAAGAGATTAGAGATTTTATTTGACCACCCATTGTTGATGCCTAGATATTCTACCCAAATATATGTCAACCTTAACTTAGCGTGTATATTTATAAATTTCGATTTACAAAATGTTCTACTTAAATGAAATACCTCAAAATTATAAATTTATATTATTAGTCTCATTTCCTTTAAAAAAAATTATTAACTATTTTTTTTTATAAAAATAACTTAAAAAATACATAAAGTTAAAATTTAAAATATTATTTTAATTAATAAACACCCATATAAATTTAAAATACAATTTTACAAGATAAACATCAAAACACGTCCTCCTCAATCAATTTAATAATTATAAAAAAATTCAAATTTACGCGTCTGGTTTCTTTATTCGTTTCCTTATTTTTCTCCGAAGTCATTGAAGAGTCGTCCTTTTTATCAGAAACAAATAATACAATTATCAAAACCTCCGAATTCAAAGTGATTAAATATGCAATTTTTTAAAGCGTCGTTTACCTACTCGATTTCTGGAAGGCGTACAATGGGCGCTTTTATATTCGAATTAAATTTGTATGATTAGCATTATAATTTTGTAATTATTATGAGGATAGATTTATTTTAAATATAAATTTAATATAAGTTTAGAAAGATTTAATTATAAGTGAGTTTAAATTTTTTTTATGATTTAATATTATTTAAATGTTTTGTATAATTATTTAATTATTTAATTTTTTAGATTTATTAATTGATTACTAAAATTTTCAATAATTAATTATTACAATTTTCAATTATAATAGTTTATAATTCAGAGGTTTTTATTTACAATTAGTTTTAAATTTAATTTTAATTGATTATTATAATTTTAGTCTTTTAAATTTTTTTATATTTTTTTATTATTAAATTTTTTTCTATAAAATAGGATTGGTTTATGCAGTGAATATCAATATAGATTTATCATAGTTTTGAATTTGTATATCTAGAATTAAGATGAATCTATGCCAATTTAATTATTAATTATAATAATAATAATAATAATAATTATTAACTATTAATTTTCTCTTGTTAGTGTTGCAGCACAAGTGTCACGTACCCGGTAACCTCGCATGTAAAAGGTAGGGAGTTAGAATTTTTATACAAATTACCACAAGTAATTATCCAATTCACAACTCCACATTCATCGTGAACCATTAGATATAAAGTTCATTAGTACATAAAGTAAATACAGTAGAGAACAGTAAGACACATAACCCTTAACAACCACTGCTGTAGTGTAATAACATAAACTGTCTAATGAACCTTGCATCCACCTTGCATCCATTTCATGTTTTCCTTAACCATATTCATTAATCTCTTACTTGGGCATTATGAGTATCGCAACCAGTAAAGAATCATCATCATCAAGTATTCAACATCATCAAATTGACACAAAAGGCAATCACACCATTGAACACCGATGTACCCTGGAAACCCCGTAGGGTGAAAACCAGCAAACGTTTAATCTTATTATTAAACGCTCGTGAGGGTTTTCACCCCTCACTCAATGGCTTATAAGGGATTCCATCCCTTAACCATTGTTATTAAAATCATTACAATGAATTATCATTAAGCTGTCACATAACTAGCTAAAAGCTAATACATTTTCCATGAAACCCTTTTCCTACATACCGCCACATGCAACATTCCTTGTGGCATAATTGTTCTAGCAATGGACGATCCTACAACTTGAACTCATCTGCATGGACCAATAATCCTTTTCCTGCCATAATGTTAGACATCACTTTCCTTAGGCACCAACCGCCATCGTTTCCTGTCAATGTAGTTGTCAACAAGCTTTGGCAACAATATTAGATACATTATTAATCATTCATTAAGCAACCTCTAAAAGTGATCTTTTAACATCTACTCATCTGCATGAGCAAGCATAACATACTAATTAACTAGTACATATATTCAAGTAAATTCTTGTTCTACTTTTCACAATGCTTAATCACAATAATGCATATTTCTCTCTAAGACATCTAACCATTAGTTTTTACAAGTCCATGTTATCATTATCAACATTGACATCATAATTTCATTTATAAATAACATTATTATTTAGCATTTTCCCTTCGCTCAAGCACATATTCTTAGAGGACAAAACACTAAGGCATACCCTTGAAGGGACTAACTACAACATCAGTTATAATCTGCTTACATGAAAATTTACATAAATTTTTACCAAAAGAGCTAGTCCTTTAGCCATTACTTTTGTTGCCTGCAAACATGTAAAGCAAAATAACACAACTTGTTGTCTCTTCCTACATGCATATGTATACCCTTTCTAATGAAAGCTAACACAAATCTCGTGTGCTTACACATCTCCTTCAACAAGAAACTAAGATAACAGTTACGTTAGCATAAGGTAATCACATATCATTTTCCTAAAGGAATATGACTCAATAGTTCTGTCCATACAAGAACATACCTCTATAACACGATGGCTAATCCTTAGTCCATCCTTCTTTGATGTGTGCAACACATATCCCCTTTCTTAGTATTCTACCATATAATTTGGGATTAGCATGCATTGTGACTAACTAAATAACTCTCAATACACTTAAGTGAGTTGCAGCCACGGTATAACAGATTTCTATGTAAACTTGAGCATTTGATAATATGAATCAAATAGGCTCGCTTCATATATTAAATACCTAGCATTGAACTCAGCTCTCGCTGGAAAAATAATACAAAACAGTAAAACGTGTCTACATGGAAGAATTCGCAGTTTCCATTAGTCAACAACGCACATGAATAAATGAATTAATAATGAGATAACCATCCAGAAGATAACAGGAACTAAATACCTTAGCGATGCGCTTTGGCATGGCTTAGAACCTTCCAACAGGCGTGTAGAGAGGCAGCGATACAGTCATAAGGGTTTCTGCCCAAGCTTGATGCTATTCAAAATACATCTCTCTTCCTACATCCAAACTCCTATATCCCGATACCATACTTCATATCTGTAAGCTTCTATCGATCAAAGACTGGCCCGCCAAATAGAATCCCGTGTTTAACAAATCAAGATACGATGCTTCAAATCCGCAAGCTTATGCAGAGTAAAAACTGGGCATGGAATTCTGTATAGCTGTTCTCCATGTGCGTTAAATGCATTCCTGTAAACTGCCCGTTAATCATTCTGAATAATCATTTTTGAGTTCCAGTACATTGAATGCCATTACTTCACCGCCAAATCAGCCAGCGTAGAATACGTGACCATCATTCTGCTCCTCCGGCGTAATAATTCCCCAGGCCACGTTAACTCCATCCCTTCCCTCGTTTCCTTCATTCTCGTTCAGTTCCATTCTCATTAATAACTGATTCGTAATCTTGAATTACTTTTACTTAGGGTTATGGTTATTTATGATAGGGATATTACAACAAGTGCATAATCGATGCACGGTTGTAGTTGACCACTCATACCTATGGGCATATTTTGATGGAGCATCCCTTGCTAGGGTGAACTTGGGGGGAGAGCTATTCTATTTGTTCATGAAAATTATTATTTTAAGTTTCATAGTGGTCTTGGCATGGGATCAAAAAATCATGCAGAATTATATAGTCTCAAGATTTTTTTGTTTTTCATTGAAAAGGATGTAGACATTTACATATAAAATTATTAATTGTATGTATTTTATTTTTATTTTATTTTCACCGAGTCAAAATATTAAAGAAAACATTACAACATTTTTCCTATTTATGTTTTTAACTTTAAATTTTTTATTATTCTGGATCTACCTTGTGTTCAGCCAGATCAAATCTTCTTTCACTCTAAAAAAAATTTAAATCTGAAAAAATTTAATTAATAATTTCATCTTCATAATCACATCCCATAGCATAAGCTTTACAAGGCATGAGGTTAGCTCAACACTGGTCTGACTCGTCATGCTGCTCTTATATTGCTAGGCCCTGCAACGTTTTTGATGAACGGAGCTGCTGGTATCTTCTGAGGCCGGGCAAACTGGTGTACGCGAACTTGACCTTCTATCATGGATCTATATTTTTTTCCTGGGATTTTTTTATTCTCTTTTCATTTTATGTAATTTTTTATTTGAGTTAAAAATTTAGAAAACTAGTTTAAATTGAAAAATATTAATATTAAATTGTAAAATTTAAATATAGTAAAAAACAAAAAAATCCAAAAGTGGAGTTTGAGAGTGGTCATTTCTCTGTTTTGATATGATATCATCAGTTTACATAAAAGGGAGTTGTGGTTTTTATTATATTTAACACGTGACATCATTTTATGGATCATGGCATGAAGTGAACATAAAGTTAAACTTTATTTGCCATGAAGTGGACACAAAGTTAAACCTTATTTTGTTATTGCACTGAGTAAAGAGAGGTAAAAGAAGACAGAGAGGGAAATATTTATAGTATAGATTGCAAACTAACAATTATAGCAAAGAGATTACAGATTCTATCTAACCACCGATCACTGATGCCTAGAGATTCTACATAGTTTTTTTGTCTTCTCATATCCAAAGAGAAAATTATTTTAAGATCGACCTGGCTAAAGATATCTTATGGGACAGATTGTTTTTTCATCTAGTTGATGTATTCTACTCTTTTGTGGTGAAGCCTCACCATAAAAACTCCTAGCTTGTCGACAAACCCCTAGCTAAATAAATTATCCTCCATGTATATTAACATTAACATAGCCCATATACTTATATAACTTACTATTTACAAAATATTCTACTTAAAAAAAAGTACATTAGAATTATGAACTTACTGGCCTCATTTCTTTTCAAAAATATCATTATCTAAAAAAAATTTAATTATGTAATTTTCATTTAACATAATATAAAGCCAGTAACTTCGAACCAAAAAAATTATAATTAAAATTTAAAATTTAAAATATAATTTTACTTGGTAAACACCGAAATAAATTTAAAATACAATTTTACACAATAAACACCAGTATACATGCTCCACAATAAATTTAATAAAGTAAAAAATTAATAATTATAAAAAAAATTCAAAATTACGCGTCTAGTTTCTTTATTTCTTTCGTTAATTTTTTTTCCGAAGTCATTGAAGAGTCGTTAGTTTTATCAGAAACAAAAAAAAGGGATTCCGAAGTCAATGAAGAGTAGTCAGTTTTATCAGAAACAAATAATATAATTATCAGAACCTCCGAATTCAAAGTCAAAGTCCTCGCCATCGCTATTAAATATGCAATATTTTAAAGTATCGTGTACCTACTCGATTTCTGGAAGGCGTGCAATGGGCGTTTTTGTATTCGAACAAACTTCCATCGTCGGCATTATAATCTTGCAATTATTATAATTGATTACTAAGAGTTTCAATTATAATAATTTATAATTGAGACATTTTTATTTATAATTAAAGTTTTAAATTTGATTTTAATTTTTTATTATAATTTTCAAGTTTTTATAAAATTTTATATTTTTTATTATTAAAAATTTATCTATAAATGAGATCGGTTTATTGATTAAATATCAGTATAGATTCATGTTAATTGTGACTTTAAGAAAAATAAAATCTGTTTTCATTTTAAAAGAAATGTGTTTCTTAAAAATTTGATTCCTCTCAACTTTTAATAAATTTTAAAATGAATTTAAGTTAATTTAATTATTAATTATAATTATAATAATTATTAATTATTAATTTTCTCTCGTTCATGTTGCAGCTCACGTTTTGGCCACTTTCAATCTCCTTCTATAAGGATAACAAGTGAATAATCAATGCAGGGTTCAAATTTACGATTCTTGAAGGCGTGGAATGGGCTGTATACAGGTAATAGGCTTTATATACGAACGAGAATTTGTCGGCATTATGATCGTGTAATTATTATTTATTGTTAGGACGTTCTTATTTATAATTAAAGTTTTAAACTTATTATTTATAATGAGGATTTTTTGTTTTATTTATAATTAAAATTTTAAATTTATTTTATAATTGAAATTTTGTAATTGATTATTATAATTAATACTAGTATAACTACATTAAAAATATTAATGTGGTTGATATTGTTGAAGTCTTCATAAATATAACAAAAAAAACTAAAGAATGTCTTACTAATGCACATATTTACCTGATTAACTATGTATAAAAAGGTTATGGGTCGACTTTAACTTAAAGAAAAAAGAAAAAATTCGCTTTGTCTGCCCATCATCAAAGTAAAAATTTGAACTTGAAGAAATTGGATCTCTCTCCCCTCATGTTAGATCCGTATTTAAGATGGATCTATGTTGGTAAATAATAATGAGGAGCTTATCATGGAGGAACTTATTAGAATTTGAATAATCTCAAATCCCTAAGAAATTGGTGAGTGGGAGCCACGTGACACAAAATCTAATTTTTAAAATTTATTAGAAGTAATGGACTATTTTGCTCAATAAAATTTTCTTATATATAAATGAATCTTATAAATAATAATGAGGAACTTATCATGGATGAATTTATTAGAATTGGAATAATCTCAAATTCCTAGGAAATTGGTAGGCATTGAAGTAGCACTAATCTAATTTTTTAAATTTATTAAAAGTCAATGCAACCTAACCAACTCTTTAATACACTACAAGTTACAACCGTTGATAAGCATTAAGACTAAGCATATGCTGAGCATATTCCCTTGAAAATCAATCTAGCCCTCAATTAAAAATTAAAATAAAAATCAAGATCCTCATCCACCTTAAGTTGAAATAAGAAGTCTTCAACAATTATAATTTTCAAGGATTTTATTAAAATTTTATATTTTATATTTATTAAAATTTCATCTATAAAATGGATTGGTTTACTTAATGAATATTAGGATGATTAAAATTTACTATGATGAATATACAACGTGAGTGGGCCTAATGGTTAAGAGCATGTGTTTCCTCCTAAGAGGTCACAAGTTCAAAATTGAGGGGGGTAGAGTGTATGTATGCCTTAGTATATTTACCAATAAAAAAAATGCAAAATAATATTGAATTTGTTGAATTTGTAGCAAGAAAAGACTTCATTTGACTAGTGCCTTAGTTAAATAGAGAAAATTCATTTTTCCACATCAACATCAATGAATGACTTGGATTGTAGTTAGCTAGAGTGGCATGGCTTTATGTTAGTAAATTCGAGTTATAGGCTAGAAGTAGAGTTATGCATGGGTTGATTGCTAAAATTTAGCAATCTAGTTGAGGATTGTAGTTGATCCGAATTGGATCCATAGAAAAACTGTCAAGAACCATGTCTGAATCAGGTCGAAGAAATCTCTAAGGAAATCCAAAACAGTGTCAAAAACACCCTAAACCAGTGGCCATGGCAGCCGATGTGGAACGACGAGGACCTCGGTCAAAGCGCGCTGACCGAGGCCCATGGAGACTGCGCAGGAGGCTAAAGCAGCCCCTGGGAGCCCCGGAATGGGAAAAGGGTGAAGTTTTTGATGCGCGATTAGCACTTAGTGAACAGGGCCAAAATGGGAAAGCCCGAGCACCCGGTCGCGTGGGGGAACCGGAGGACCGGGGGCGGGAAAAGGTAAAAGCGCTAAAGTATAAAGGCAGGACCTGCGCTCTGAAAACCAATGGTTTTGATTAGGGCGCCTTTGAACGGTAAGAGGTTTTGGACAGGAGCGGAGTGATTCCATACACCGATCGACGCGTGGCAGGCGGAGGTGAGAGAAAACCGTCGTTGATTGCGCACTATCAGTCGAGCAACTCAACCGCGCGAAACTTGCGTATGGTGTCGGATCTGGAGGGCCCAGATCGGACGGCTGAGATTGCGCTCAATGGAAAGAAGTTGAATCGACGGGGAATTAAGCCGCGTTCTAAAGAGATTTGGAATCTGTTTGACCGCCACGGTGGAGGAAGAACGCATCCACGCCGTAAACGAAGAAACGAACCGACGAAGCATGCTGGCACCATTTAGAGGAGGATAAGTGGCCACTCCCTGAGTGTTCATGATGACGCCGAACGCAGGGAACTCCAAGCGCAGCTGCAGAAGGCGAGTCGACAGGTAGAAGAGGAACCGAACAGGCATAGGGATCGAATGGCTAAAGCCATGTTCAGAGATAGTCGAATCAGTCAGATTGGGAATCCGAATTGAGGAGAATCCAAGTGACCAAGAGAGACAGTGAACAGTGAACCCTGGGAGGAGGACTGAACACAGAGAACAGTAAAGCCAAGCAGAGGAGACAGAGGGCTGAGCTGACCACAAGCAGCGTCGAGCACCAAAGAGCTTGAAGATTCAAGCCTTCCCATAGAGGAATCTGTCTGGACTGAGCATCACATTCGGCTCTTTCCACTGTAGACCAAGGGTCACAGAGCTGGTAGGAAGAAGAAGAGTCTGTGTACTCAAAGTGGCTTGGGGAATCCAAGAACCACCCTGCCAAGTAAAATCTGCTTCATGAGAACTCATATTGAGTCCCTGTATTGTAATCTTCTCTACTGAAAGACACAATAAAACAAGGCCACCACTGAAGCTGGACCGGAGATGTAGCCCTAGAGAATAGGGTGAACTCCTTATTAAAACTATTTGTGTCTTTGTGTTTCTTACTGTATTTCTCTGTTGTCTTTCCATTTCATTTTCTGTGTATTGGCAATCTGATCGATCTATTGTTTCAATAACACAGAATACACCCACCAACACATGAGTCTGTAATACCTTTAGTTTAATAAATCTTTAACTGATGGCACTCATAGGGTGAATATCAAATCAAGTGGTATCAGAGCTGTAAGGTTGTAAGGTTAGACAAGTTTGTGTTGGTATAGCTGTGAATGCTCACAAGATCAAAGCTCAAATTAGGAGAAGGAGAGTTGGTGGAAACTAATCCTGAAATTGGGAGAGTCTATCCTCGAAAGACCATGTCAGAAGAAGGTTCTATGGGGCCAGACCCTCAATTCATAGAAAGTTTCCTAGCTATGAAGTCCATGGTTGAAGAAATGTACCGAGACTTCAGAAAACAAAAGGTGGAAGATGCATCAGGCTCTAAGCAAGAGAAAGGAGAAGATGAGTCCCACTTCCATGACGACTCCAAAGGAAAAGGGAAAGAGGAAAACTTTCTCACACCTCCTAATAGCCCTGTACATAATAAGAAATCATCTTTGATTAAGTTAGATGTTAAATTTGATTTGCCCATATATGATGGAGAGCTAAATGCTGAAAAATTGGACAATTGGATTAGACAAATTGATGTGTATTGTAGGGTACAGAACATAAACTCAGACAAGAGTAAGATTCAGCTGGCAAGCCTACGCCTAGGAGGCATTGCCTTGGTTTGGTGGGAAGGTAGAACCCAAGCTGATATGCAAAGCCATGGTAAGACCATCTCTGTCTGGAGTGACTTCGTTTCTGCAATCAGGAAACAGTTCTATCCATTGGCCTACATGCAACAGGCCATGATGAGTTGGAAAACTCTTCGGCAGTTGAAGGGGCAAAGTGTACAAGGGTATACTCAAGAGTTCAGAAAGAGAGCATTGACGTTGGGTATCTCACTAGACTCACCAGAGACTCTTTTGAAGTACATTGGTGGTCTACACAGCTACATGAGGCATACCATCCTCATGTTTAATCCCACTAGTATAGATGAGGTATCTGTACAAGCTACTCATCTAGAGGCTAGAGGAAAGAATGGCAATCCAGAAGTTGGGGGACCATCCCAACCCACTGTAAGCAAAAGCAAGGAGAAAAGAAAACAGAAGTGGAAAGCAAGGAAGGCTAACACTGCACAAAAAGCCAAAACTTCATGCACTCACTGTAAAAAGGAGGGGCATGATGATGAGCATTGTTGGATTCTGCATCCAGAGCTGAGACCTAAGAAGTCCGAGGGCAAGAAGAAGAAGACAGTTGCAACTATTCAGAGAGATTTGGGGTCAGACTTGGGAGATGAAACAACCATAACAGCCACAGGTATAAAAGGTAAGAATTTTGAAGCATCTACTAGTAATTCTACTCAATCTGTTATTGATGAAGAAAATGAGAGAAAAAGACATGAGCTTTTCCATATTCGAGTTATTTCCAAAAATCAAAAGATTGATACTTTGTTTGATAGTGGCTCTCAAGTAAATTTGATTTCTGAAGCAATTGTAAAGAAATTGGGATTAGCAACTACACCTCACAAGAAACCATACCCATTAGGATGGTTGAATGATAAAGCACAACTACAAGTGACTAGACAGTGCAAACTCAATTTTTCTTTTGGGTCAGCATTTGTAGATGAGGTTGAGTTAGACATAATTCCTTTGGATATATGTGGAATTGTTTTAGGAAGTCCTTACTTGTACGATAGAAAGGCTATTTTCTATAGAGCTGAGAACAAGTATCTACTGGTTAAAGATGGAATCGAATACTTTGTAAGAGCTCATAAGCTCAAGAATAACTATACTCTCATAAACTCAGGACAGATGAAAAGAATAATCAATTCATGCAAACAATTCTTACTGATGGTTGTAAAGGAAAAGAAACCTGATAAAACCAATGTATTTGAGAGCTGTAATGCTAAACAACAAGCTGATATAGAAAAGGTTGTTTCATAGTATGATGTCTTGTTTCAAGAACCTAAAGGTCTGCCACCCAAAAAGGGAATAGTACATGATATTATTTTGCAACAAGATGTTCCATTGCCTAACATTGGGATGTACAGGTTGTCTGCTTTAGAGAATGCTGAAATCAAGAAGCAGGTGCAGGAGTTGCTCGAGAAGGGCTTCATCAGGCCTAGCACATCACCATGTGGGTCACCAATCGTTTTGGTGAGAAAGAAAGATGGCTCATGGAGAATGTGCATTGATTATCGAGCACTGAATAAGATAACAATCAAGAATCATTATCCCCTTCCTCACATAGATGATCTCTTAGATAAATTAAAAGAAGTTGTTTATTTCACCAAGTTGGATTTGCACAGTGGATACCATCAGGTCAGAGTTGCAGAGCAAGATGTATGGAAGATTGTTTTAAAAAAAAGCAGGGATTGTATGAATGGCTAGTTATGCCTTTTGGCTTAACTAATGCTCCTGCTACTTTCATGAGATTAATGAATGATGTACTTCGACCTTTTCTTGATGATTTTGTTATTGTGTATCTGGATGACATTTTGATTTTTAGTAAAACGTGGGAAGAACATTTAAAGCTTGTTAAGCAGACATTAGATGTTTTGAAAAGAGAAAAACTTTATGTTAAACTCTCAAAATGTGAATTTGGCAAAACATCTCTAAACTACTTGGGTCACATAGTAGAGGGAGGTGAATTGAAAATAGATCCCTCTAAAGTGGTATTCATTGTAAACTGGCCTAAACCCATGTCTGTTACAGAAGTGAGAAGCTTCTTAGGATCAACGCAATATTGGAGGAAGTTCATCTCTAACTTCTCCACGATTGTAGCTACCTTACATGCTTTAACAAGATTGAATAAGGTGTTTCAGTGGGGAGGCAAACATCAGAAAGCCTTCGACACCTTGAAAGAGAAAATAAGTACAACACCTGTACTAGCACTGCCAGATTTGCAAAGACCATTTGAGATCCAAACTGATGCTAGTGACTATGCCATGGGAGCAGTGTTGACACAGCACGAAAAACCCATATGCTATCATTCTGAGACTTTTAATCCTGCAGTAGTTAACTATCCTACATATGATAAAGAATTGTATGCATTAGTTTAGAGTGTGAAAAAGTGGAAACATTATTTAATGGGCAAAGAGACAGTAATACATACTAATCATCAACCACTTCAATATCTACACTCTCAAACTAAGTTGCAACAATCAAGACATTACAGGTGGATGGGTTTTCTACAACAGTTTCACTTAGTCATCAGATATAAAAAGGGCATACATAACAAGGTTGCAGACATGTTATCTAGACCCATTATAAATGCATCTACCATACTTAAGCATAATTCTGTACTACATGAAAGCTATATAGAACAATATGCTCAGGATATGGATTTTAAAGATGTATATGCAACTTTGAGTCAAGGAAAAAGAGTAGAAGAATTGGACTATCATGTAAAGGACCGACTCTTATACCATTGTGGGAAACTCTGCATTCCACAAACTGAGAGGATAAAGATAATTAGGGAAGCACACACTTCTCTGATATCAGGTCACTTTGGGGTAAGCAAAACAGTTGCACAGCTGCAAAGATTCTGCTATTGGCTGAAAATGAATGAGACAGTTTCTAGATATGTAAGAGGGTGTGCCATGTGTGCTAAAAGCAAGCCCAACAATAGAAAACTAGGCTTGTACACTCCATTGCCAGTCCCTTCTCACCCTTGGGAAAGTGTTTCCATGGATTTTGTAGGAGGACTGCCTAAATCTAGGAAAGGTCATGATTATTTATACGTTGTTGTGGATAGGTTCAACAAAATGTGCATTTTGATACCTTGTAGTAAACAGGTCACAGCTGAACAGACTGCAAAATTGTTCTTTGAACATGTATGGGTTCATTTCGGATTACCCACTTCCATTGTATCTGATCGAGACACCTGATTTGTGAGGAAGTTTTGGTCTAGTCTGTGGAAATTGATGGATACCAAGTTAAAGAAAAGCACAGCTTTTCATCCACAAACAAATGGCCAGACAGAAGTAGTAAATAGGACTGTGATCCAATTACTAAGAGGATATTGCAGTAAACATCCTAAGCTTTGGGATGAACACTTGTGTTATGTGCAGCATGCTTACAACAGAGCCAAACACTCTTCTACATAGAGATCTCCTTTCGAGACCTACTTTGGTTTCACACCAAGGTCCCCTTTGGATTTTGTCTTTGGTAAAGATACCATGGTTGATGGGCACAGTGATGTGGATAAGGCAACTAGGTTCATTGAATAGATCCAGGAGATCCATCAGGCAGTACAGGAACAGTTGGAAAAGAGCCAGGCCAAGTATAAGGCTAGGCATGATAAGCATCGGATGGAGCATAGTTTTCAAGTTGGAGACCAAGTCTGGCTGTATATCAGTAAGGACAGGATGCAAGGTGAAGGTAAAAAGCTAAAGCCTATTAGGTATGGACCTTTCAGGATACTTGAGAAGATTGGTGAAAATGCGTTTTGTCTTGATCTACCAGCTTACATGCACATCTACTCAGTCGTAAATGCGGATTGTTTGAGATTGTTTGAACCTTCAATGATTGAGGACCCTGAAGAGCAAAGTCAATTGCCTTCTATTGATGACCTGCTACCTGAATACCTCAATGAGTTGCAGGAAGACACAATGCTGGACAGGAAGGTGAGGACAATGCACAGGGGAGAAGTTGAGTACCTCAGGATTGGGTTCAAAGGTTCAAAGCCGAGCAGTGCAAAGTGGATTGAGATTGGAAAAGTGAAGAAACAATATCCTCACTTAGTCGATGCTTAAAAACCAACTTTTGGTGGTCCA
Source organism: Pinus tabuliformis (assembly GCA_031772625.1). NCBI lineage: Eukaryota > Viridiplantae > Streptophyta > Pinopsida > Pinales > Pinaceae > Pinus > Pinus tabuliformis. Next base: position 937,076,388 of record CM062806.1, read on the forward strand.
AAAGCTTTTTTAGTAGGGAGGTCGTGATCCGAATTAGATCCATAGAAAGACTGTCAAGAACCATGACTGAATCAGGTCGAACAAATCTCTAAGGAAATCCAAAACAGTGTCAAAAACACCCTGAACCAATGGCCATGGTAGCCGACGTGGAACGACGAGGACCTCGGTCAAAGCACGCTGACCGAGGCCCATGGAGACCACGCAGGAGGCCAAAGCAGCCCCTGGGAGCCCCGGAATTGGAAAATGGCGAAGTTTTTGATGCGTGATTAGCGCTAATCGCGCATCACCAAGTCAACAGGGCCAAAATGGGAAAGCCCGAGCACCCGGTCGCGTGGGGGAACCGGAGGACTCCGGGCGGGAAAAGGTAAAAGCGCTAAAGTACAAAGGCGGGACCCGCGCTTTGGAAACCGACGGTTTTGATCGGGGCACCCTTGAACAGTAAGAGGTTTTGGACAGGAGCGGAGTGATTCCATACACTGATTGACGCGTGGCAGGCAGAGGTGAGAGAAAACTGCCATTGATCGCGCACTATTGGTCGAGCAAGTCAACTGCGCAAAACGTGCATATGGCGTCGGATCTGGAGGGCCCAGATCGGACGACTGAGATTGCGCCCGATGGAAAGAAGCATAATCGACGGGGAATTAAGCCGCGTTCTAAAGAGATTTGGATTTCATTTAACCGCCACGGTGGAGGAAGAACGCATCCACAGCGTAACCGAAGAAACGAACCGACGAAGCATGTTGGCACCATTTAGAGGAGGACAAGTGGCCACTCCCTGAGCGTTCATGATGACACCGAACACAGGGAACTCCAAGCGCAGCTGCAGAAGGTGAGTCGACAGGCGGAAGAGGAACCAAACAGGCATAGGGATCGAATGGCTAAAGCCATGAACAGAGATAGTCGAATCAGTCAGATTGGGAATCCGAATTGAGGAGAATCCAAGCGACCAAGAGAGACAGTGAATAGTGAACCTTGAGAGGAGGACTGAACACAGAGAATAGTAAAGCCAAGCAGAAGAGACAGAGGGCCGAGCTGACCACAGGCAGCGTTGAGCACCAGAGAGCTTGAAGATTCAAGCCTTCCCATAGAGGAATCTGTCCAGACTGAGCATCACATTCGACTCTTTCCACTGTAGACCAAGGGTCACAGAGTTGGTAGGAAGAAGAAGAGTCTGTGTACTCCGAGTGGCTTGGGGAATCCAAGAACCACCCTGCCAAGCAAAATCTGCTTCAGGAGAACTCATATTGAGTCCCTGTATTGTAATTTTCTTTACTGAAAGACACAATAAAACAAGGCCACCACTGAAGCTAGATCGGAGATGTAGCCCTGGAGAATAGGGTGAACTCCTTATTAAAATTGTTTATGTCTTTGTGCTGCTTACTGTATTTCTCTGCTGTCTTTCCATTTCATTTTCTGTGTATTGGAAATCTGATCGATCCGTTGTTTCAATAACACAGAATACACCCACCAGCACATGAGTCTGTAATACCTTTAGTTTAATAATTTAATAAATATTTAACTAATGGCACTCATAGGGTGAATATCAGATCAGTAGTTAGCTGGAGTGATCATTAGTTGAGTCAGTTTAAGGTCATTTGAGTAATTATAATAGTCGTTAACTCACTGATCTCTTAGTTAAGTAGTCAATCAACTAAAAATAGACCCAAGCATGCATCGAATTCAAATTTCCTAGTTGAGTGGATGGAAAAGGCACATTTGTATTTATAATTGTATATTATTGAGTGTACAATGCTTTTGCATTGAGCAAGTGATCAATTCCCCTTGGATTTGCGCAAATAGGGAATTGCCTATTGTTTAGGAGCTTAATTCCTCCAATATTACTCAAGGAAATAGGAGGTTGGTTAAGGCTTGAATTGGTTAAGTGTTGGCCAGAGCAGGCCAGGAAGCAGGAGAATAGTTTTACAGTGTAGGGTGTGCTTCAGAGTTGAAGCAAAACATTGTAGTTGTTTCTCTTTCTCATCTGAATTAATGACAAGCAGTGGAGGGGATTTTCCCAGTTGGGTTCCCCTGTAAAATCTTTGTGTTCCTTGTGTTTTGATGGTTGCATGTTATTTCATGTGTTTCTATCGTGTGTTTTCCTTTCCGCAAAATAGTAGAAGAATTTATGTCTCTTGATTTCAGTTCGATTTCATAAGCAGTAGAAAATTTCTTGTAATTTCTAGATGGTATCAGAGCCTCAGAAGACTACATAGAAACCTTGTTCCAAATCTTCTCTTAGATAAATTTCAATTTGCATAGTTTTTTCTACAAATTCTCTTCAATGTAGGAAAAATATCTTTCAACGAATTGAGGCTAGAGTATGCATTGTAGGGCACCTCGAATTTTTGTGCTTGGAAAGACAAAATGGAAGTTGTCTTTGCTGATAATGGAGTATGGCAATATACAAAAAAGAACTTTTCCAAAACCAACAACATCAGATGCACAAGCACTTGCTCAGTGAAAGAAAGACACAACAAGAGTCATGAAGATTATTTTGTAGGGTGTCAGAGATCATGTGGCTTCGAACTTGCATGGAAATGAAACACCTTTTGCAATGTGGAAAACTCTCACAGATCTATTCTAGAGCCATAGTGATGCCAGGAAATTAGCATTGAGAGATAAACTCAGGAGCATTTAAATGAAAAAAAAATGAAACAATTCCTCAATACCTATCTAGATTCACTTAGGTTCAAGATGAACTTGGAGGAGTAGGATAAAATGTGCCATCATATGAACTTGTGATATTAGCATTCCTTGGCCTTCCAAAATCTTGGCACAACTATTGGGATTTGGTTAACGGAAGAGACAAGCTACCAGATTGGGAGAGACTTTGGTCTAATTTGGCGCAGAAGGAGATCATAAGAAACAATAGAGATGGTGTCACATCCATAGAAGATGAAGCCCAAAGCCATTTAGTCCCAAGGTGGGGCAGAATCCAACCAAAAAAATGGCAAGAAAAATGACCTTACCAAAATAAAATGTGTTCACTACCATGAATATGGACACTATGCAACCAAGTGTCTGCACAAGAAATCCCACAAGGAGACTACATCAAGAGCATGAGGAGATGTTTTGGAATCTCAATTCAAGTTAGATTTCACCCTCTTTGCTTGCATGGAAAGAATAGTAAGAGGGAGTGAGCCATCCAATGTGCTCTAGAAACCATCCCAAAAGTAAGAATATTGTTGACAAAAAACAAATGTGAAACATTAATCCTGTTAGCCAATCTATGACCATTGATAATACTTGAGACCTTTGCCTTATTAATTTTTAGACTTATACCATCCATGACTAGTATGAAGAGAAAGGGAGAAAGAGAACATCTCTGTCCCAATCCCCTTCCCACCTAGAAAAAACTCGATGGGAATCCATTAACCAAAACAATGGACCACACAAAAGTAACACATGCCATTATCCAATCCACATTGCGCATAGTGAGTCCAATTTTAGTCAATATAAGCCACAAGAAAGAACAGTATACACATTCACATGCCTTTTGTAAATCCACCTTCATAACTACCGCTTCCAGTTTCTTAGTGTGAATGGTGTTAATGCATTCTTGAGTTGTGGCAATAGCATCATGAATCAGACGATTATGTAGGAAGCCAAATTGTTGCCTAGAGATGAATTACGAGAGAGTTTTCTTCGTGCACTCTATTATGACTTTGGAAATTCGGAGGAAGGGTCAAATTTTTTGAAATAAGAGCAAAGAAAGTGGAGTTAATGGCCCCAAAAATCTGTCCAGTAAGTCAAGATTATTCAACCAAGTCCAGGACGTCCTATCCCATCAAATATAATAAGTGCATGAAAATATCCACTGTCCAGCCGTCTAGGCCTAGACATTTATCTTTCGTAAAATATTTGAAGACTTGAAGTATCTCCTCATGAGAAACAGGGTGAAATAGAGCTTCAATTTTTTCTTCATCAAACATGGTAGGATATTCCTCCAATCCCCATATCTGATCCTCGATGCTAACTTCTACCCGGGCCTTGTAGAAATTCTCAAAATATGTAACAACATCTCTTTGAATATCCTCCATAGAATGTACTGACTCCCCATTATTAGATTTAATAAGCCAAATAACATTGTTGTTTCTCCTGTGATTCGCAAAGTGGTGAAAGAAACGAGTATTTCTATCACCTTCACTAAGCCATATAGCCCTATTTTTGAGGTGTAAGGTAGTCTCTTATATCTCTAATATGTGCCTCTTCTTCGCCTACAACTCTTTCAGACAATTTAGTAAAGAGTGAGAAGGCGCCATCTGTTCCATTATCCTTCCAATACTATCAATTTTTTCCACAGTTAACTTCAATTCTGATAATAGAAGATTTTTTTATTACATTCCCAGGTTCTCACTCTACTCTTCAGAAAACTAAGCTTTTGTGTGATCACATACATGGTTGATGTCCCTGGCTCCTCCTCCACCATTTTCTAAGAAGTATTAAGCAGTTTATTAAAATATTCATCCTCCAACCACACTGTTGAATTTGAATGGGATAACCTTACCTTACTGACATTCTCCTTCCTCATTTGAAGAACTATAGGAAGATGATCAGAGACGAATGTACAATCAATCATGATCAAAGACTAAAGTGTCACAACCTTTCTCAAATCATGTAACTATCGCCTAAAATCCCCTCAAGTTATGGAAAGCCCTAGTAATTCCACATTTAAATAGAGCCCTCAATACAATCTAGAAATGGTTATGGCATGAATAATCCCAATACATAAAAATGGCTTACAATTATTCTTTCACATCTAAAAAATTTGAATTATTTTAAATTAGGTAAAAAAAAATTTAACTCAGTCATATAGGAATATTAGATAAATAAAAACTAATTAATTAAAAATAAATAAATAACTAATAAATTGCTTATTTTAACTATTTATTTGGATCCTATAATGTTCCATTTTATTTTACATTATTTATCTTTTTAACTGTTAAAAATTTATCATTGTGTCTCTGATATAAATATTTGATATGTTGATCTTGCTCTCCAACTTTGTCCTGATGATGAACCTCAATGGGGGTTTGAAGCGTGTCAGCCCTAAGATATCTATGTGATTTCGCTGGAAGATCTTTGCTTAAATCATGAATAATAGAAGCCTTCAATCTAAGAAATTAACTCAGTATTATAATTTTTTTTTTTTTTGTAAGCTTGGTAGGACTCTTTGATTTTCGAGTTTACATGTCCATTATTCACCCCGCTATGGGGGAAGGGTAGCACAAGATTCGAACCCAAGATCTCTGGTTCGGTGAGACTTCATTCCATGACCATCGCCACTTGAGCTACCTCAGGCAGACTAACTCAGTATTATTTTAACCATTACCTTATAAATTATAATTTAATTCAAAATATTTTGGAATAACCCAAAATTATTTCTTAATATTTTAAAATTTAATTATTTCAAAATTAGTAAAAATATTGAAAATTTTGATATACTTAGCTTATGAACTACCTTCGAAATTGTAAAAAATAAAACACATGCAAGAGATAGAATAAAGATAATCAACCCCTAATCCTAGATAGTCAAACATCACATCTCAGAATGAACCAATATATCATGAAACTATCAAACTCGTCATAATCTATGAAACCAAATAGAGTGTTTGACATGCTTGATTGTGTCGAACCCAGTAACACATTATCATGCAGGATTATTGTAAATACACCCTTATTATAATCAATGGAGATAAATATAATAACAAGGCATCGCCTTACTTTCACCTTGGCTCCATAATGCTTAATGAAATATTACCACCTGCAAAGTGGACATTAGATGGAATCATATAAGTAGCTACTTGCAATGATCGATTATTGCTTGATGTGTCATTAGGGTCTCACACAAGATTAGTTGTCACACGTTCAACTTGGTTCGGAGTGGCTAATACACTCTGCTCATTTATGAAAGTAGGCCTTGTGGGTGAAGGAATATGTTCTTCTCCACCTGTCAGCATGGACACCACCTGTGACATTGAAGGCCTCAATGTTGCACCTACTTGAGTGCACAGAAGACCAATTTTAATCACTCTAATCCCTTCTTCCCATGAGTAACTACCCTCCAATGTGGCATTCATAAACTTCTATTGCTCTATCTTCGTTATATAGTCTCCATGTCTGGTAATCACCAATATCGGCAAAACCATAAAACATTAGTTAGCAAGGAATCATAGTTTTTGAACGTTTTAGAAAATTCTACTTTAAAGATGAGGTCCACATGTGCCATAAAACTTCAATTAGAAACTCCCTGTGTTGAGAGATATTGTTGTACTTCTTTCTTCCATTGATAATCTCGAGTAGAAGCACTCCAAAGCTGAATAGATCTTCTTTCTATGTCAATTGTCCATGTAAGGCGTGCTGAGGTGCAATGTAACCACTGCATAATCAAATCTCCATCTCTTAACCCTCTTAAAATCATATGATCCTTTCTCATATATATGAGTTGTAATAGGTTCATATCCTACAATTTATTGAATAAAGTTTGGAACATTAAGAGATTGAACTATAGGGAGAATTCTTACAAAGTTCCTGCAACTCTAGTGTTAGCGTGGCTTTCATCTTCTACAAATAGTTTGGCTAAGCCAAAGTCTACTATTTTGGGTTAGTATTTGTTGTCTAGTATAATATTGCTTACTTTTATATCTCTATGGATGTTTCGAATCTCAGACTCCTCGTGAAGATAAGCAAGCCCACATGCAGTCCCAACTATGATTTCATACTTCTCTCTCCAATTAAGTAAATGGTGTTTTGTTGTATATACATATATTGCATCACAAATAGTAAATGGTTGTATCTAAAACTTAAGAATCTATGTGCACAAACTCAAAAAATTCCGATATTCAAGAAAATATTAAGAATTTAAAGAGTAAGCAACAACAAACCGAATATAATCTTCTCGAGACTACTGTTGTGGAGGTATTCATAAACTAGCAGCCTTTTTGACATTTGAATAGAGAAACCAAGAAATCTCAGTAGATTCTAGTGCTGAACATGAGTGATGAGATTTTCCTCATTTAGAAATTCATTGTCTCCTTGAGTTGAGCTTATATTCTACACTTAGTAGTAACCTCTCTACTGTCAGGTAGAACCCCCTGGAGATCAATGAAATTCAAAAAAAAATTGTTCTCCATTATAACTGACTTGGACTTGCTACCTACTAGTATGTAATTCAATGGAAGGAAATGATCCTAGGCCCTTAATTTGAAGATGGATCCAAACCCTTGTTCACTAAGCTTGTTTTCTGCTTTAAAATTGAAGGTAGCCTTCCTTATAGTATCATATTTGAAAAATGAGTTCTAAATTCGACATAGAAGGTGACAAGGTAACTTCCCCTTCCTCATATGTGAAATAAATTACGTAATGAAATAGGAAAAGTGTTCACCACATACAAGATAATAAGGTGCACACTCAATGATTGAGTAATTTTGGAACCTCTGGTTTGAGAAATCTGTTTTGGGCGAAAACGAAAGAGGCCTATGGCTGCAATTAGCCCAACCAAAGCAGCTACTGTGCCTAGAGTTATCCCAAGCACATTACGTTTTTTTCCTTTTGCCAATTTTCACACAAAGCCTCACCATTAGATTGGCCATGTTAAATTTTACCAAAATGTACAAAACTAGTTTATTCTTATCATTGTAAAATATGTGAAGGATGATACCATATGATGGAGTCAGTGGCGAGGGGGTACGAGTATGAGTTTCGTCTACTTACGAAGTGTTAGCATTAAATTTGGCATGTTTAATTTCACCAAAATATACAAAACTAGTATACTCCTCATCATTGTAGAATGTAAATTATGTGAAGGAACATACCAGATGATGGAGGCGGAGTTGATAAAAAGTTATAAATCTCGTAATGCAGCTTGTAACCCATGGAAGAGTAGTCCACATCTACTTGTATCTTTACTAACATTAATACCTATTTTTACGTAGCCGTCATAAATGTACATGTGAGGAAAAGATGAACCACCTCTTCCATCACCCCACCACATAGATAACATATGATAGGACCCTGAAAACCCCTTCTTGTAAGGTTCTCCCACATGAGTACCCGATTATGGTAGACCAACCACAAAAAAACTTCAATTTTAAAGGGACCTCCCATCGCCATGCTTGTGATAGTCATGAGATAGAGTTCGAAAGCCTATTCCCCTGTGTTATGTAAGAAGATCTTTCTTGACCATAATTTTTACAACATTCTTGCACCCTTCCCATGATATTTTATTTTCCTTGTCAGTTAACATAATACCTGCATGACTGATCCTAAGTCGATATCGATCCCACTCTATTGCAAAAGCCTCCAAGAGCCCAAGGTCTCTAGAGTTCGAACAACTTAGGATAGGATATGTGGACTATCTATGGCTTGCAAGGTGGATAAGTGTATGGATTCCCAATGGATTTAAGAAGTTGATAATAGGAGCAAAGAGTAAATGTGAGCCTTCCATATCTTAATGGAAACTAGGCCAACTATAATATTGTCATTGGTGTCGAACTCCCAACACAAGTTTCCCACAAGCCACTACTTAGCCTGCATCAAACTTCTCTATACATATAATGCCTTCTTTCTTCATGAGCTCATTCATTGATCCATGCCTCAAGGCTAAGATTATTGTGATATTTATCACTAACAAAATGTTCCACTAAACCTGCCCCATTGAATGCTTGCCAAGTTTTTAGAGAGTAAAGCCATATTAAATATTTTTGTCGCTATAATGCCCCATCCCCCATTGACCTCATTCCAAGAGATAAAATCTAGCCAGATGAAATGAATTATATTTTTCTTGCATGCTCCATCCCAAACGAAATTAATGATTATCACATCTATTCTTTTGATGATTGCTTTGGATAGTTTAGAAAGGTGCATCCAATAAATTGAAATACCCTATATGATAGCTTTGATCATGATTAGTCTTCCTCCGAGTGTCATCCACTTATGATCCCAAAGTGTTAATTTTTTTTCAAACATTTTAATTAATCAGGTCTAGTCCCGGAACTTGTACTTGTTTGGCTTTAATAAAAATCCCAAATACGTCAAACTACTTGCCAACCTACTCACTTTAACTTTAAACAGATTGGAAGTCTCCCCTATAGCCTCCGCTTCCAACCTCTTAGTAATCAATTTTATTTTTTCTTTGTTCATTATGAGCCCTGACACATTCCTAAATCTAGTGAGAATATAGTGAAAATTCATCGATTCATATATATTGGTTTCCCCAGTAAAGAGGACATCATCAACAAACATGAGGTGCGAAATGTTAGTGCATCTTGTGACTGCAACTAACAATCGTCCCCAATGCTCTAGCTTCTCTGATATCTCTAATTAATCCATTTATGACCAATATAAATAAGAACGTCGATAACACACATCCCTGTAGAAGACCCCTTATGACCTTGAATAAATTGGTTGAAATCCCATTAATGAGAACAACCACTCACTGAAGAAATACATTCCATAATCTAGTCTATGAGCATGCGAGAAAACCTGATTTTGTACAATATAAACCTAAGGAATTCTGAGTCGACGTAATCATAAAGCCTTGATCAAATCAATTCTCACTAGACATGCCTCCAACTTGCGTAATTTGGTTGAGTGGATGCATTCATGGGAAATGGCCACGATGTCTTGAATTTTTCGACTAGATAAAAAAACAAATTGCTCCCATGTAATCTGTATTTTTTTATTTGATTAGCAATTAATTTGGAAACAATCTTATACATAGAATTGCATAAGGATATAGGCTTAAAATCTATAAAGGATGAAGGACTGGTGTTTTTGGGAATTAGAGTAATGGAAGTGTGATTAATAAAACTTGGAATGGAGCCTAGAAGTCATGATTCGTTAGCCATGTCTAGTATATCCAATCCCATTAGGTCTTTGAAGTGTAAGAGATTTTTACTAGCCAACCACCGCGGCCAAGGATTTTGTCATGAGTTAGGGCTTTCATTACCCCCTATAGCTCCTCCATTGATATTAGCCTTGACAACTCTACATTAGTCTCTGCATCCACCATGTAGGGGAAGAGGTTAGTGAATTCCAACTGATTAGAGTTTTTCATTCCATCCTTTTCCCTAAACTAACTACAAAAGTAACGAACTACCTCTTTGTGTATATCCTTCTTCATAGTCAAGACATTATTCTCCCCATCTCTAATGTTCCATATGGTATTTTTCTTCTTCATTTTAGAGGCTAGGTTGTGAAATTAATGTGTATTCTTGTCCCCTTTCACCACCAAAGTAGCCCTGATTTTCAATCTCCATTCTTCTTCTTCAAGTTTCAATATCTTATGTTTCGTAGTTGCTAGATTAAGGAGAAAATTATTTATAGATTCAATGAAGAAGCCTGGGCATGTGGGGTCATTCAAGACCACATCCTCCCTATCGATGTCACTCAAGTCCCTGATAAGTTACTTTTTCTACCTACAAACCCATAACTCTACCTCTACCTTCAACCTTCTCAGCTTGTGAAGGACCACCACCATTTTGGGAAAATGGGGTGGCTCTAATGGAGTGAGCTAGGAGGCTCTGACAATCTCATCAAATTCCTTCTCCTATAACCACATGTGATTGAACTTAAAAGGGAGAGCTTACAAACTATTTCTCCCTATCCATTCAAGGAAGATTGGATGATGGTCATAAATGTCAGCGAAGTATATCCAAGACTGGAGTTGGCTCATTCTGTCATTCAAAAATGCATGTACGAGAAACTGGTCCAGCCTTTTGGAAATTCCCTCCAGCCCAGATCACCCATTCCTCCACATCGGGCATAGGGAACAGGGGACAATATCCATAAGAAAGTTATGATCAAATAAATCCTTGAACTAACTTGCTAAAGGATCTAGTTTTTCTTTCTAGTCCAAAACCTCCTCATTTGTCATTATCAAGTTCAAATCTTGAGCCAATATAAGAGAATTTAGGCCCAAAAGCCCACTCACATAAATTCAGTCTCAAAATGTCTTTTGATTAGAGTACAAAGCATATGTATTAACAATACGAAGTTGATGTCTTGAACCCCACATATAGCCTGAAAAAAGTATCCTGACAATTGTTTTATATGCTTTAAACGAAAAGAATTGGGGATCCCACATGGTTGCTACACCCCACCGCCCCCCCCCCCCCCCCCCCACCCCCCGTCGAGAGGCCCAAGGCACACATCGCATATATCTCCTAGGTAGGACAAATTTTGATTAAATGGTCCATAATTTTTTTTTATCGATCATTGTTTCTAGAAAAAGAATGACAAGGGCTGCTTAAGTTTGATAATGTTGAATATAGATCTCCTTTTATGGCTTAACCCCAAGCCCCTCACATTCATAGACATCACTATCATTAAGGCGGGGCATATGCAAATATATCCCCTCTAAGGACCAAAGATATAGAGACCTCCATAGTACCAATATCATTGTTAGAGAAACCTGGATCAATGGGGGGATATTGGGCTCCTCCAAAGCCTCTGAAAAATAAACATTTAGATCTGAATAAAACCCCACGCAGGAGGGAACTTTCTTATATTTAATACCTCACCTCTTCTAAACTGTCACATTCTTCCTTGATTCAGGGTTGACAATCAACTCTTGTTCCTAAAAAACCCCTTCTTAATGTTCAAGGGCTCAAGGCCAAGAGCCCCCTCTTGGTCCAACATTCCAAATTCTGTATCCTTAGATAAAGGTGAGGAGGAATTCCCTCGGTAAGTCCCAAAATGGCGGGGCGAGGAACATGCATCCCTTGGGGAACAATACTTATCAACTTCATTCTCCTTGGTCATGTAAGTAGGTGAGTGGGACACTATAATTTTTCTTAATGTGGCTTTTGATGATAAGGAGGCCTGTAAATGAGCTTGGCCCATAGACCCACCCTATCCATGCGCTAAAGGAGCCAAAATAGTAGTTTGTACTTACTTAATTGATGTCACAAAAGAATTAAAAGGAATATTTGAATCCTCTAGTGTGGTCGAGTGGTCTGTAATTCGAGACCCAAGGACCAAATCAGCTTCAAAGGATGTGTCTCGACATTTCGCCATCCGTGAAGATGCCAATCCTGGACCTTCCAAGACTAAGTGCCCCAAAAAAACATTGGACATTCTGCAATCAAGGATCTTGTGGCATGACAACCCATGCACCTAAAGGGGACACCCCAATAGTTAACATGTTGTTGGAAAGAAAACGACCCCCAAATGATATCCAACGTAGTCGAAAGGCCCCCTATGAATTCAAATTCCACTAGGACCTAGAAAACCCTTTTATCTAGAGCTCCTAGGAAACCCTCATCCCCATAGAAAAAATTACTAATCTTATTTGCAATCTCCTTAATGTTTATCTTGAACCAAAGCTCCAACAGAAGCCCCATAAGCTTCATCGATAGAAATTTTCGCTTAGGAATATATAACCAAATCTCCTCAATCTCTATAATTATATTGAAGAACTAAAAAGATTTAAATTGCCATTCAAGTCACAATATTAAGAACATTCAAATAGCTATCTAAAACAAAATATTTACAAATCTCCACTTCGTAGTCAAACGTCATGAAGGGAATTTTAGCTTTAAAATTAAACTTTATCTTCACTATATAGATAATGATTTAAGTGAAATAAGTATAAAAAAAAGACATCTCTATTAATAAAATATGTCAAGAATGAACGATCATTGAAAACAACTCTAAAAGTATGATAGATGAGATGTGAAAAGTGTCACAACCTTTCTCAAATCATGTATGTATCTCTTCAAATCCTTAAAAACCCTTTTAAATCCACCATTGCCAAATAAAACTTTCCATACAAACTAAGAACAATATAACATGAAAAATTATAATACATAAAAAAAATATTCAAAATTATTTTACAATATCTTGAAAATCTAAATTATTTCAAAAATAGTAAAAAATAAAAATAAAAATGAACTCAATATTATTATAAACAATACATTATTTTACAAATTCAAAATATTTTGAAATAACCCCATATTATTTCTTAATATTGAATTTATAAGAATCTAAATTATTTCGAAATCAATAAAAATATCGAAAATGGGTTAACATTACTTCAACAAATCTGTTACATTATAAATTGCTTCCAGATATCTCGAATACAATGAACTATCTTGAAAATTTGTGAAAAAAAAAACATAAAAGAAAAATAAGAATAAGAGACTCAATCCTGGAGTCGAACATGACATGCGATAATGAATCTATATCATTAAACTTTCTATCTCATCATAGTCAAACATGACATGCGATAGTGAATCTATGAAACCAAATAGGGTGTTTGACTTGCTTAACTGTGTCAAAGCCAATATCACATTTACGCACGAGCAGTGTAAATGCCGCAATGGAGATAAACATAATAACAAGGCGTCGCCTTATTTTCACCTTGGCTCCATAGTGGTTAATGAGAGATTACCACCTGCGGAGTGGACAAGAGAAGGTGTGCCTACTTCCAACGACTGACTGTTGCTTGACGTGTTGTTAGGATCTCCACGAGGAGTAACTATACCACGTTCAGCCAATACACTCTCCTCATCTACGAAAGCAGGCCTTGTGGGCAAAGGAATATGCTGTTGCTCACCTGTCAGCATCGACACTGCCTGCGACATTGAAGGCCTCAACGTTGCGGCTGCTTGAGTACACAGAAGACCAATTTTAATCACTTTAAGCCCTTCTTCCCCTGAGTAACTGCCCTCCAATGTCGGATCCATAACTTCCAATTCTCTCTCTGCCTTATACAGTCTCCATGTCTAGTAATTGACCAATGTCGACAAAACATAAAAACATTAGTTACCAAGAAATCATAATTCCATGGACATTTTTAGAAAATTTCTACTTCAAAAATGAGATCCAGTACAAGAGCCATACAGTTTCAATGAGAAACTCCGTGTGTTGAAGCAAACTATGGTTCTTTCTTCCGCTGATAATCTCAAGAAGAAGCACTCCAAAGCTGAATACGTCTGCTTTCTCTGTCAACTGTCCGCGTAAGGACTCAGGCGCAATGTAACCACTGTGCAATGTTTCGTACAATCAAATCTCCATATCTTAATTGTCTTAAAATTATATGATCCTTTCTAATACATATGAGTTGTAATAAAGTTTGGAAGATCAAGAGATTGAACTGAAGGGAGAACTCTTACCGAGTTCCTGCAACTCTAGTGCTAACGTGGCTTTCATCTTCTCCAAATAGTTTGGCTAACCCAAAGTCTGCTATTTTGGGTCGGTATTTATCGTCCAGTAAGATATTGCTGGCTTTGATATTTCTGTGGATGATTCGAATCTCAGACTCCTCGTGAAGATAGGCAAGCCCACGTGCAGTTCCGACTATTATATCATACCTCTCTATCCAATTAAGTAAATGGCATTTTGTTGTATCTACAATTATTGCATCACAGACAGTAAAGGAATTAGCAAAGTACGTACACAAATTTGAACAATTCCAGGATTGAAGCAGAGATTAAATAGCAGTGAAAGAGCAAGCAAGAACGAACTGAATATAATCTTGTCGAGGCTACTGTTGTGGAGGTATTCGTAAACTAGCAGCCTTTCTGATCTTTCAACAGAGCAACCAAGCAATCTCACTAGATTCCTGTGCTGAACACGAGTGATGAGATTTGCCTCATTCAGAAATTCATTGTCTCCTTGCCTTGAACCTATATTCAGCCGTTTAATTGCAACCTCTCTGCCATCAGGCAGAACCCCCTGAAGATAAAAGATTCAAAATTATTGTTATTCTCCACCAGATGCATCAGATGTTTAGACTTTTTTCTATGGACTTTTTAAGTGCATGCACATAAATCAGATTAAAACAACATTTATTTGTCTCAGAATGTTTATATGTGATTCTATTTATTTGTCTCAGCAAGGGGATAGATTACACAGTTGACCTGCATATCTATTCCTGTAACAATTTTTTGGATGGCCATTTACCAATTTTTGGACAGATCTACGAATACATACTGGACATGTATAATTTTATTTATGATAGTAAAATTAAGCTTTTTCTTTTTAGCTGAGAGAAAAAAAAAAAATGACCTGGACCTGCTACCTACTAGTATGTAATTGAATGGAAGGCAATGATCGTAGGCCCTTACCTTGAAGACGGATCCAAACCCTCTTTCACCAAGTTTGTTTTCTGCTTTAAAATAGGAGGTAGCCCGCCTTAGAGTATCGTATTTGAAAATGAGCTCCAGATTCACCATAGAAGGCGATAAGCTAATTTCTCCTGTCATAACAATTATAGATGTCTATTTATCTTAATGAAATAGGTGAAAAATTCACCATATAGAAGCTAATAAGGTCCACATTGAATGATTGAGCAATTTAGGAACCTGTGGTTCGAGAAATCCGTTCCCAACGTTTTCGGCGAAAGCATAAAATGCCTATGGCTGCAATTAATCCAACCGAACCGGCTATTGCCCCTAGAGTTATCCCAAGCACATTACGTTTTTTGCCCTCTGCCAATTTTCACACGGATCCTCACCGTTAAATTGGCCATGTAAAATTTCACCAAAATGTAAAAAACTAGTTTATTCTCATTATTGTAAAATCTGTGAAGGGTGATACCCGATGATGCAGCCGGTGGCGAGGGGATAGGAGTATGAGGGCCATCTGCACACGAAGTGTGAGCATTAAACTCGGGCGAGGTTTAATCCCACCAAAATGTACAATCTTGTGAGGTTTAATCCCACCAAAATGTACAAAACTACTCTACTCATCAATGATGAATGGAGGCGGAACATACCCGGTAATGTAGGCGGCGGCGAGGAGGTGGGAACATCGAAAAACGGATAGATCTCGTAACGCAAATGGCAGCCCATAGCATAGAAGTGTGCTCCATTTGATCCGGGATTGCAATTAACTTCCTTTCGAGCATTGTTCTCTATTATATCTCTCAGAGCGAAAGATAAGCAAGAGTTGCAACTCTTTTGGGACAGATCTCCCCAACACTGGGCTAAGCTGTAGATCGAAGCCAAATAATCCTCTTCGAATACATGTGCAGCATAAAGCTTGGGACTCCCCACGGCTTTTTCTGTAATATTTGAAAGAACCTCTTTAATATCAAACGCGAATGTGTCTGACGGCTGAATGGACTGCGAGTTGCAGGCAGGACCATAAATATCCTCAGGACTATAATCGTAAAAATAATGATTGTCGTAACGTAAGAAGCAGCCTTCTAGTTGAAGGAATCCAGAAGTACTGTTTTTACAATTCTGAACCAGCTGTGTTTTTATCGTCGATGCACAGTATTGGCAAACCGAAGAATTTAAATCTCCCCTGCACTGAAGAAGCCCATAAACAGAATCATTGCTGTTTTGCCCAGACTCAACACTCGAGGTATTGAATCCAGTCATGGAAACGTTGTTCACCAATGATTCCAGAACATGGTTTAGATGAAGCTGGAAGGGGCTACCGTTTGTATACTGGCCAATCCCACAACTCTCCCCCTGCCAAACAACATTTGTAAAATTTATCGGTAGACCCACTGAGAGGTGCAGACACGTCAATAGAGTGAAGGTAAATAGCATGCTTCTCATTAATTGTTTCATCTTCATCGCCGTCGCAGCGCACGACATGAGCTCTACGCTTTTCGCTGCTGCTGCTCCTATATTAATGCCGGACCTCGTAAAGTTTTTGATGAATGGAACTGCTCGTATCTTCTCAGGCCTGACAAACTAGTGCACGCAACTTGACCTTTTATCATGGATCTATATTTTTTCAGGCGTCTTTTAATTCTCATTTCATTTTATTTAAGTTTATTTATTTTTTCAGAAAACTCGGTTCAAAATGAAAATATTAATATTAAATTGTAAATTTAAGTATAATAAAAAAATCTTCTGTTTGAGAGTGGGTATCCCCTCCTTTAGTATAGTATGATGCTACCTTACATGAAAGCGAGTTGTGGTTGTCAATATATTCACAGACTGATAGTATATGCTACCTTACATGAAAGCGAGTTTGTGGAAGAATTTGTCGTTTTTGTCTCTAGCATCGACCCACATATCACAACTCGCTACAAAGCTCCAGTTGAAGAATCTCATTCTTGCGCGATTCAGAGAAATAAGCCGAATCTGTTGGGTTGTCCAATGATTTGACCTTGTTGTCAATCCAGATTAACTCGCTATTCAATGCTCTCTTCTTTTTCTGAGCCCAACGTCTGACCAAAGCTTTCAAAGTTCTCAATTTGTAATTGAGCTTGTCCATCTTCCTAGAATCAGAGTCTCCCAGTGGGGTCATCCAGAAAGTGTGGAAAAGTTCGATGAAGTCTGGCTCCTTTGGCCAGAAGTGGTTAAATTTGAAACGAGGGGCCTTATGATGATGCTTCTCAGACCAATTCAACAAGATAGGAAAGTGGTCTGAAGAAAGTGGCGCAGACACGTCAATACACTGGGCATCGTGATTGAATATGAAATTTTTTAGAGGGTAGTCTATCTATTGGAAGGCGTCGAATGGGCTTTATATATGATTTTTTTTAAAGGTATTTTTGGAAGGGGTGGAATGGGTTATATACAAGCATAGTGTTGAAATTATAATTTATTATTATTATTAATTTATTATTATAAATTTTTTTAATACTGAAAATTTATTATAATTTTATTGTTAAATAAAAGAATAAGAAATAAAGAGAATAATAGAGGATTATAAATGTGTAGTTGGCTTCGATATAGAGGATTATAAATGTGTAGTTGGCTTCGAAGAATGACTAACTTTATATCCATTTTCCTATAATACCAGAGATTTACTTTGTTTTATCCTCTAAATTTAATCCCCTAACACTAATGTCAATCCTAATCATTCATAGCACCTCCTCCTTCCTTATTTCTTTCTTCCCTTTCTTGTTTTTCAACCTTGCTTATTTCTCCTTATTCTCCTTTTTTAATCTATTCTAAGAAAACCCCTTCGAATCCCCTTAACCCTTTCCCTAAAACCAACCACACCCCTATTCCCTTCCCTTCTTTTTATTTTTCTTTCTAATTGCACCCTTTATCAATATAACTTAATCTCTAATTTTGATTTCTATTTTAATTACTTTTTAATAATCTAATATTTTAATTCTTTTTACTTTTCTTATAATTTAATATTTTATACTAATTTAACATTTAATAGCAATATTTCATACTAACATTTATTCAATTTTACCAATATTTACTTCTATTACTTTAATTTTTATTTTAATTATTTCTCATTCTTTTTTTACTTTATTTTACTAGTAGTCTAATTTATAGATTGAAATATTTTTTTCATATACTTTTTCTAGTTAATTTTAATCAAAATGGTAGCCATCTTTAAAAATTTGAGCTTAAGTTGTTTAATCTATAATATCACCTAGCTTTTTCAAAGTGTTGAATCCATTTATGCATGCAAAAATATATTTTAAGAAAAAATCACATTTTTGCTTGAAATTGTATAGCCCAATGAAAAAGAGTATTTTGTCTATAAATTAGACTACACCATAATTAATAATAATTATCAATAGTTATATTTCTTTTTTACCTCTTTTAATTGAGTGTTCTAAAACTTTTCAACATCAATTATTTCATTTTTAATTAACACTATAAAATAAATAAATAAAATTAATCTTTATTACTATTATTACTAGTTAAAAAGTGAAAATTGACACTTTACTAATTAAAATATCAATAATAATAATAATACATATCAACTAATTATGTAACTTGGTTCATGTTAATATTTTTTCCAAAAAAAAAACTCCCTAAAAAATAGGAGATTCCCTATAAAGTAAGATGAGTTACCATAAGGATGCACTTAATTAATGTGTTGAAATTGAAAGTCAAGTTCTTGGTTTTTTAGTGTGATTTGATTGAGGAAAAACACAAGTGATTTAGTTTCAAGCGGTTGACTTGAAATAGGACGAGTTTCATGCAAAAAATAATTCCTTAATTAGAAAAATCACTAATTTTAGCCAATTGAATTGCCTCTAAAAGGAGGAACCAAGGCACAATTTTATTCATTTTTTGGTGAGCACAAGTTGGTGAGACCAAACAATAAGAAGCACAAGTTTGTGTGTGGAGCTTGTGAGAGAAGAGTGTGCAAGAGAAGCTTGTGCACATGTTAGTACTAGGTACAGGGTAGGAGTGAGTAGTAGTATTGCAATGGTTTCAAGGTTAGATCAAACAGTAAACACAAGTGTGTCTTTCATTTTGAAACAATTGTATTTTGTAAGAGATCAATTACTAAATTTTTCTATCAATACAATTCTCATCAAGAAGAGGGTTTTCCTAGTTGGATTCCCTAGAAAAACACTATGTTTAATTGTGTGTGAGTATGTCTTCAATTATGTTCTATTCCACTGCAAATTTGAATTAGAGAAATTATGTGTTTTAGTGAAAAGAAACTATTTTTTAGTTTTTAGATTGTTCACTATAAAACTTGCAAAATTTCAAGGAAATTCTACATGGTATCAGAGTAGTGAACAAAATCGACCAACAAACATATTTTAGATTTGAACAAAAGATTCAGATGGCCTAGTCTAAATATGTTGCAGTCTATGGACAGTTAGCCCACTCAAGCCTAAAGTCAGCCCAAAAGATGAGTGCAAGTATGGACAGAGGTAGGGTCATTATATGGTTTCCAAAGGAGCACTGATGATAGTATATTATAGGTCTATCCTAAAAAAAATTAGGGCAGCAGTTCATTGATCCATGAGTGCAAATATCTCTCAAGGAGTGGCTATGCATGAGGTCTGAGTTTTGTCAATTATTTGACAAGGAGACCTAGATATGCAAGGGAAACAAAGATTATGGAGATATATTGCTAGGTGGAAGACTGCCCTAGTGGTGTTTGGTTAGAGATCTGAAGAAACCTAAGAAAAGTAAGTGTATGGACTATTAGTGGTTGATTTGCAAGCCCTAGATTAGTCAAAGAGTTTACAATGTGGTGGCAGTTTTGTAGGCCCTGAGGAGAGTGACAATAGTGTTGATGTGTCATAGTGACCAGGAAGATTTATGTGCACTAGGAGTAGCATTCTAAAGCATCCAATAAGTGGGAAATCCTTGAAGTCCTCATATACAGTGATCATTGAAGGACTAATGAGTTGCTAGGATGTAGTGTTTTGGAACCCTAGTTCAGTGGGTTGAAAATGGCCAAACCATTGATAAGAGGGCAGATCCAAAAGACCCAATGAGTAAACTTCTTAGTGGAGATAGAGGCATTTTATTGGGAAGATCAGTGAGCCAAAGCTTAGTGACATAAAAGGAGTTATGATCATTGATAGTGGAAGATTATGGACCTGTAAAACAAGGTGGGAAAGAACAGGTCTTCAAAGCAGGTTCTACAAAAGAAAGTAGGGAAGCCTTTTAGTTTAGAGGGAGCAGTTGCAGCAGCAAAGAACTTAGGAGAGTTGAAGACAGATTGAGGTGGATGAGGTTCTTCCACGAACACCTTCCTTGCTAAGAGGGAGTGTTGAAAATATTAGCAAGAAAAGGGTTCCTTGTTTTGTGCCTTAATCATAAGAGCTAAAACAAGTTCCATCCTATGCATGACTCAAGTTCCTAAAAAATAGGAGATTCCCTATAAATTAATATGAGTTCCTATAATTTAGAAATCAATACCTAAAAATTATGACGAGTTAGGATGCAGTTAACTAATGTGTTTAAATTCAATGTCGAGTTCTTGATTTACTAGTGTGAGTTGATTGAGGAAAAAAACAAGTGATTGAGTTTCAAGTGGTTGACTTGAAATAGGTCGAGTTGCATGAGCATTTAACTCATGCTAACTAAATCAATCCTTAATTAGAAAACTCACTAATTTCATCCATTTTAATTTCCTTTAAAAAGGAGGAATGAAGGCACAAGTTTATGCATTTCTTTGGTGAGCATAAGTTGATGAGACCAAGTAATAAGAAGCACATGTTTGTGCGTGGAGCTTGCGAGAGAAGAGTGTGCAAGAGATTCAGCTTGTGCATAGGTTGGTACTAGGTAGAAGGCAGTAGAGATCAACAATCTTGAAAGGGGTTCAAGCTTAGATCAATTAGGAAAGAAAAGTGTCTTTCACATTGAAAGATTTGTATTTTGTAAGAAATCAATTGCTCAGCTTTTCTATCAATTGCTTAGTTTTTGTAAGAGATCAATTGCTTAGTTGTATTTTGTAAGAGGGTTTTCCTACAATGTAAGAGGGTTGATATAAATGTAAAATTAAGACATATAAAAAATACATCTCATGAAATTTCCTCATTCATGGTGTTTGTATCCCACTAAGAACATCCTATGTGGGTTCAAAGACTCCTTTAAAGCTTTTGAACTCAATAATTTTTAATAAAACTATAAGGCATTTGTTTCCATTCTTTAATGATTGCCCAGTCCTTAAAACCCATCCATTGTCTTGTGTGGTGGATTGAGGATATCCTTATCGTGCTTAAGTTTGAGAAGTTATGTTTAGAGCTTAAGGTTATCATTTCCCTACCCTGGAGATGGTTAAAGGCTCAAGGTTTTTGTTTCCTTAGCATAGCCATGGTGAACTAATTTCAATGTACAAAACATCTTAATGTTAACCATATCTTAATCCTAATCCAATGACCCCCCTAGCAAGGGCTTATGTCACATTTATAGTGTGAAGTAATATGAATATTGGTTTAGCCCCCTTCTTAGTATTCAACATTGGTAAAATAGTCATTTAGTAATAGCCTATCCATTAAAAGGAAGATCTTACAAGAAAAGTGTCAAGTAAGGTTGGTTCATTCTCAATATGACCTCCTCTATTCCATGAGACAAACTCTATTTGTAAAATCATAATGAATACTTACTTGATGTCACTTGGCATGGATATTTGGAAAATTGTGTTGAATGGGTATTAGAACACAAAAAACTCTTTAATTGATGAAGTTGGTAAGAAATGCTATTATTGCAATGCTAGGGCTATGAATGCAATCTTGGGTGGACTTGTAATAATTTTTCAAAGTGATGTAGTATGAGTCAACTATACAAATGTGAGACACTCTCGTAAAAAAAATTGAAGGGTAGACCAAACTTAAAAATGCCAACCTCCAGGTTTACATGATGCAATATGAAAACTTGAAAATGAATGTGGGTGAAAACATAGGTAGTTTCCTTCTCAGGGTGGATGAAGTTGCAACTGCAACGAAAGGTTTTGGTGATCAAATTAATGATGCAGTAATAGAAAAGGTGTTGGATCACTTTCTTCTATATTAGAGGCCAATGTCTCCCCCATAGAAGAAGTTCCATTGGAAAATTTGAACATGGAAAGGCTTCATGGAAACTTCTTATGAGATGAGAACGAAGAAGAATTAGCCAAAATTTAGAGAATCTTCCTTAAAAATATAAAAAAAATCAAAACAATATCAAGACCAAGAGTGGTCCAACCACATTCCAAATGAGGAGAAAGAAAACTTTGTGAGGAAGCTATAAAAAAGCAAGTTAGGTTACCATTTAAAACACAGAATAGGGAACTTTGGTGTTCATGCTCTTTTGATTGAATTTTATGAGAATATCATGCCTGAACTTTTTCCTATGCATTAAAAAGAAAAAAGATAACAAGTATTCGTTGAATTCCGCCAACAGTGGACAATATTTTATATATAGTTGTTTTTTATATATTTATAAATCCATAATGAGAACGAAATGTTGGGTGGCTTGGAGCATTCTATCACTGGTCCTCTATAGTCCTCATTATTTAAGATTCAATGATTATCTATCCATTTTAAATGAACTATTGAAAGTGTATTTCTCGGTAGGAAACGTATTGGTAAACATTTGTTATCTTAAATTCAAATATATATCGAAAATGTGAGTTGATAGAAAACCATATCCACCATTTCCACAACCTAATAATTAGTGAACCAACCCTCCATAAGAAACATACATCTTCCATACATATCGTATCTACCCAAGAAGGTGAATGAGGTGAGTTGCTTTTAGCATCTTTAGTGTAATAAGTGCCACGATATTGAATCCATTCAACTTTGAATTGAATGTGAAGCACTGTCATTTGTACATGAATCTGACGCGGATCTATTGACGATGTTGGAAATCCATCAACTAAGGGGATCTCCCCAATATGAAGTCCCAATCAGACCTCACACTGTTTGGTGTAAGAGTCCCATCTAGTATAAAGGCCCGGTTGCCAAATCCTCAAAGATCTTCCTTGGCTCTAGATGTCAGCACAAGAGAGTGATGCAATGGTATCTTCGAACAACAAGGTGAGTGTGTCTCATGAGTGTGTAGCACAACTGTGTCTAGGTTCTCTTACTACAAAAAAAGGGGGGAGGAAAGTGAGCCTCTAAGTGAGAGGTAATAGTACCACCCAATAAGAGACACACACGAACCAAAAATACCTATCCAACATCCATCGGAATAGTCCACAACGGATGCGACAATGGTTATAACCATTGAACAAGGAAAGACCCATCTACTACCCAGCCGAGTAGTCCATAGCGGATGTGACGGTCGTTACAACCGATGAGTAAGGAAAGGTCTGTCCAGTATCTTGTGGAATAGTCCACAAGGATGAGATAACAGTAACGACCATTACAACACAATCTCAACAGGATAAGCACTAAAACAACCAAAATAGTTCAATTATCTTACTACATGTAAGAACGAACATAAAATACAAATGCTCACACAATAGTCTTACAAGCATCCATAATTCATGCATGGAAAAGTGTTGGCCTCAAAAGGCTTCTGTAATTAAGAAACAGTTCTAAGAAACATATTTACATTGTACATCATTAGCCCCAGTAGTGGGACATTGGAGCCACCCCTTTCTCGTCAAAGAACTAGTTGATCTCTCGAATGCCTTGTGGGAGGAGCTAAGGTGAATATTCCTTCACTCATACAATGAGGGGGTATATATAACCAAAGGGTGATGCTTGACCCTTGTGACTCTTTGACTTCCCTCATGACTGTTCAAATTCATATGACTTTTCAACTGACAGGACTCTTCATATTCATGTGTGTCCATTAGACTTCCACTTTACATAATATACATGGCTCATAATAGTTATGTGGCCTTTGACTACTCATGACATGACTTGACATGACACTGCTGACGTGGACTGGCTTTCTGAGGTGGCAATGTCAAGTCGATGTTGTTGTTGAGTGATAGATGTGTTCTTGGATGTGCTTTCTCTTCTCCTTCGCATAGCTTGGGGGTGCAGGGTCTTGAATGATCTTTGGTCTTGAGAGGTAGTTGCATGCATGTGTTCCCTTTACTTGTTCTTGAAAATCTCCTTTTCCCATCTAGCGACAAGTGAGTCTATAGGCATGATTCCCTCCTACTTTTCCTTCTTCATCATCTTGCCATAACTTGAGAGTGTACCTATTCCTGCAATTCACTCATGACGGACGACATCAATCCGAAAACTCCCTACTCTAATATCGTGCATTTTCATTCATGGAATGAGCTTGGGACAAGTCACAAGATGGGAGACAGGTCTTAGTGACTGTGCATTGTGCAGTTCCAGTTGGCAGGGAGAGAGCTTGATCATTGAGAATGCGCAGATCGCAACTCAAGTTTAACTGAGGAACATTTGACAATAGTCCTCACTGAGGAGAAAAATCACGTAGTGGCCACTGGGAGACAAGATTGTCCATTTCAAGTTAGTAGTGGTTGGTGCAGGGTGAGGCCAAGGGTGGTTATTTTTATACAGTTTTCAAAGGTAAGGAGGATTGGGCAATAGAGTGGCTTGGAAGCCAAAACTATGCAGTTCTTGAGGATAGTGAGATCTGACTAAGGGAGGACACTGGGGGATAATTATGCGCAATTCTGGAGGCTAAGGGAGGTTGGGCTCTCTGTGCACTGCGAGATTCCAATAGGCAAGTGAAAATCTTGAGGATTGAAAGTGCGAAATGCGCAGTTCAAGTCAGACTAGAAGGAACTATTGCGCAATTCTGGGAGTCAAGGAAGGTTGTTGAACTTTGGAATTACGTAGTGCAACTACCATGGAGGACAGTAACTATGCACTACGCAGTTCCCATCAGCAAGGTCACATCATTAAGGGTTGAGACTATGCAGTACACAGCTCAGTCGAGGTCTGATGAAGCTGAGTTGCCCGGTCGAGAAGATTTTCTGAAAATGGCTAAGTGTGGGAGGAAGATGGACTTGTGATGAACTTGAACTGTGATCACACACTTAGCATACTTTGATGGCACGATAACATAGACCATCGAGACAAAAAACAAATCATTACTCTCTGGGTGACTATCTCATGACAAGACACGACAAGTGCGACACTTGACATAGACTTTAGAATGACCGTGACGACACTTTTGTGACAATGCTCAAGACTTTGTGTATGAGTGAAACAGTTGTATACATGGCTAGAACAAATCATATACACAAAGACCAACCTTCAAGATCACTAGAAATGGTTCGCAAACATGACGTAACAACCAAACATGCCAAAAGATGACAATTGATCCAACAAGGGAAAGGGAGCAAGATACTCAGAGGAAACACATGGAATGACTTTCAGTGCTTGCGACCATGCACGTCATTGAAGAAATAATTATATGACAAGGATAAGAAGTCCTTCAAGTATAGGCCAAAATTTTTGAGGGTGTTATAACCGCTACAACACTTGGTGACACATTGGTTGAATTCTAGCTTCTCTGTCATGTTTCATTTCTAGTGTAGGGCCTTGGTCCTTCAAGGAGAATTGATTCAATATGTAGATTACTTTGGCTTCTCCACTTACACAATAGGAAGACATGGTCCCCTTTGTACCTTCTTAGTTGAACACAACATAAGATTCAACTAGATCACAGTGTTTCGAATTAGGAAGGGTAGTTTATCTCGTGAGCTTAAGATTTTCAGAGAATTGTTTTTCATCTCTGGTGTTGCTCCGTGCTGACAGCAAGCCTGGATAGTACCCCAGCGAAG
The DNA here is from genome assembly GCA_031772625.1 of Pinus tabuliformis. NCBI lineage: Eukaryota > Viridiplantae > Streptophyta > Pinopsida > Pinales > Pinaceae > Pinus > Pinus tabuliformis. The sequence goes on from CM062806.1 coordinate 937,102,224, forward strand.
TCACACTGGAACACAAGAATTGCTCCACTGCCAACGAGCTTGGACAGTACCCCAGCGGAGTTTCCTGCTTCGCCTCTCTGAGCAGGAAGATTTTCTCTTCTTTCAACTTTATTTATTTATTTAAAGAGAACTATGCCTCAACACTTATTTATTTTGGGGCGGAAGAGGGATCCCAACGTATTGAGAGAAGAAGAGGTTGTTCTTTCATAGAAGCATATAAAGACCTATGATTTAGGTTTTCTCGTTTATATTTTCCCCTTCTCCATTTCTACTAGTTGGATAAGATTGAAAACACAAAAGCATAAAACTGAGTATAGGAATGAGGTTCCCAAGATGGACACAAGTTGATCATTGGACCAAAGCTCTCCTTACGAACGGATCATATTTCCTGTCAAAACTTCATCAGCGAAAGATACAACCAATTACAATGAAGATGGACATAGGACTAGCCAAGCACTGCAGTGTCACGAGACTCTTTGAACTTTAGCCACACACACGCTCAGAAGCCACAACACAATAAGGCACAACACTTATTTGCATGAAGAAAACCAAAAGGAAAACTCAACAAGGAAGAAGACAAAGCAAAAAAAAAGAAAGCATAGTAACATGAAACAAAATCAAAAGGCAAGAGAACAAAATGACTAAAGCAAAAGTGATGTAGAACCATAATAATAAAAACAAGGAAAAAATACGAGGAACGAGCACAAAATGAGTGAAAGAAAGGGAAAACTAAGATGCAGCTAATCCGACTCCTAACGTATTAGTTGGGAGGTGAGGATCATGTATAATGAAATTTCCAGTGAACCCAATGTATTCATTCCTGAACTGCATCCACAAAGATATGAACGATTAAAATAGATATAAAGAAATGTGCGACAAAATATACAAAAACTTGGAAAACTTGCACAAGAAAAGGAAGGTCTTGCATGTGGGCAGAAAGGTGTTTCACACCCACTACTCTTATCCAATTCACATGTTTACCTTTTTGATGAATACCATTTTTCAACAAACCTCGGAAGCTTCTTACAGACGTGTCTTCATCTACACCGAGCTCCTTAGCAGGCGTGAGAAAACACAGAAACTTGTAGTTTGCTATAGAGCTTTCCCAGTAAGATTGTTCCAATGATTAAACTATTGGAACGTAAAATTCATGATGGCCCTCTTGAAAACCTCATGATATTTGAAAATATGAATTTTGGATTCGAGAAGCAGGATCATGATGGGAATCTTGTAAGGGAAAATACATCTGATCATTCTCGACAGTCATGCCAAGATAGTGAGGACCTGCCATAATCATCAGCGAAGGCTGAAGTGCCTCACCTGCTTGACAAAAATATGAATAGAGAGATGTTGAACAATGAAGATCAAGGGGGGTGGAATAACTATCATTGGATGTGCTGGTGGGAAAATGATAAGCTAAATGACATCCACCCAAGATAGAGAGATGACCAAATGAACTAATTGAAGTACCAGATTCCTAGTTCGCAATAAACAAAGAAAAATCAATTTGAACAATATTGCAAATGGTCTAAACAATCAAACCAAGTTCCTAATATGAAAGACCACCTTCATGCAACTGGTGACAAACTATGCAAGCATCATAGTCATCAAAAGAGTTTAAAAGGGATGTTAGCACCTCGAATGCATGAAACCAGTTGAGGCATGGTGAATGGAGAAGAACTTGATTCGTGTGAAAACTTGTGCATTCATTATCACTCAAGAAGATTTCTGGTGTGATGAGAGGACATATTTGCAATATAATATTCGCAAGAAGACCAAGGGGCTGACCATTAAGGGATAAATTCGATAAGTATGATTCTTGCGGGAAAAGATAGTTATTAAGATGACCATCTTCACAATTCCATGAATTTATGAGAGATGGACATTCCCAACTTGAGTTTGATGTGAGATATTTGCATGAAGATGAATGAACTGTAACAGATTCTTGAATTTAGTCAGAAGTAAAATCTTGAAAATTTGAAAGATCACACCTGGAATACCAAACATTTTTCACACAGAAATCCACATCGAGTGAAACCATGCAGATAGACGGATTGTGTGAGAGAAACCAGATATGATTTAGTTCGAGGGCTTACCAGAGTTGTGAGATTCTGACATAACCATCAACAAAAGTTGAAGTTCCTCAACTCCCTAGCAGGTCTTGGAACTTTCCAATATTGTAGAATCACATTTTGAAGCTTGAACCCGATCATGTATGGTTTGAGGATAACTATTGTTGCTGATTTCAAAACTGCTCACCGGATGGAAGCCATCTCTATCACAGGTCACACCGGACTTTTCAGCTCCACCAATCATATTACTTAATTGAAGAGGCTCTTCTTATAACACATTCAAAGATAAATGAATTGGTGAGATCTCATGAGAAAGTTGATTTGAAGAGTTGTATTCATGCAAAATAAGAGATGATGGGGGGTGGGAAAAGTTCTGTGTTTTGACTGATTTCAATTTCATCATGGACAACCTCACTGCCTTGTGTTAATTGAGGGGATAACTCATCAGATGAAGAAACAAAAGAACATGGAGTATCTTCATCGCAAGTGGATGTGTTACGAATGGTAGGACACAAGGGATAGTGAGGTGAAGGGGAAGTTTTGATATGAACATCTTCTTTGACCGAAGTAGATTCTAGATCTAAATCAAAATATTCATGAGGAACCAAAATATCATATGATGTGCTTGGGAATTCGTCATGACATACAAAAATAGAGTTATCATCATTGGGATGATTACTATCCAAGGTTGGGGGTTGATAGAAATAATTGATTTTACTAGATTTTCCACCGAGATTAGCAGATTGAGAATCATTCAAGAATGGAAACTCATTTTTTTGACATGGAAGATTTCGAAACAGAGAGGAAAAATTGAAAGTTCCCTCACCTTTTTGCTCCTTTACCTGCGTAATGTGACTACCTTGTACCTAATTGTAATTTGAGCCAACAGCTTGAGAATCAAGAGAATGTGAATAACTAGTTGGTGAATCAAATTGATCAAGCAAGTCATGGTACAAAGAGTTAGGATGTGAAGAAGATAAAGGATAAAAGAAATTTGGATCAGACTTGAAATTATAGTTGTGATTGATGACATCCTCTTGCGGAATGGAGGAGTGAGTCTTCATTGTAGGCTTTATGAGCCATTCTAGAATTTCCTCCATTGAAGCAGGAGAAGAATGAGAATATGGACTAGAGATTTGATTCACAAATTTCCAAGTTTTGAAATCACCGCAAGGAGGCACCCACATTAGGACTGAAAAAGGAAGAGGACAAGGAACGAAATGGGTAATAAGCTAATCCTCTAAAATTTGAGGTGCCTCATGATTTGAAAGAGTTGGGGAAGAAGGGAAAACAGGAGGTTCAGGCTCACTGTATAAGAAGACATGAACCAAGTGCTCAAACTCTCATCTCAAGAATGGTGAGTTCAAAGTTTTTTCAGGAATTTCGCAAGAGAGGTGAAGGAACCGATCCAAAAAATCCTCAACTAATTCATCAGGGTTCATTCTTAAACAACAGATTATTTCACAAACATATTGGTGGTTATACTTATCGAAAGCTTTATAGAGAAACTTGCCAAGCTAATTGAATGAATGGATAGAAGCAATGGGTAATGTATGACACCATTGACTCACACAAACTTCGAATGTGAGGGTGAGTAATCTAGATATAACATCTTTAGAACATATTCTGTGACAAAAAAAACCAGACAACTTGAAACAAATGGTCATGAAAAGTTGATTCACCCTCACCATCGAACTTAAATTCAGACAACTCATGAATAAATTCTGCAAGGATGGTAGAATTAATCTCTTTAGAAAAACATCTCGGGATTATGATTTGGGGAAGATCCATTTTAAATAAGAGATTCAAACCAAACTGAATAGGCACATCCTCTCATTTGGCCTTCCTTCTAGCACAATTTTTTTACGGTACTGGAAAACCATCAACCAAGGGGATCTCCCCGATATGAAATCCCAATTAGACCTCACATCGTTTTGTGAGGAGTCCCATCAGGTATAGAGGCACGGTTGCCAAATCCTCAAATATTTTCCTTGGCTCTAACTATCAGCACAGAAAAGTGATGCAATGGTATCTTTGAATAGCAAGGTGAGTGTTCCTCGTGAGTGTGTAGCACAATTGTGTCTAGGTTCTCTTACTGCAAAAAAATGGGGGAGGAAAGTGAGCCTCTAAGTGATAGGTAATAGTACCACCCAAGAAGAGGCACACGTGAAACAGAAAACACGTCCAACATCCAGTGAAATAGTCCACATCGGATGCAACAGTCGTTAGAACCAATGAACAAGGAAATACATGCTTACCATCCAGCGGAGTATTCCACGATAGATGTGACGATCATTAGAACTGATGAGTAAGGAAAGTGTTATAGATCCATTTGGGCACATCAATCCCATCATCCAGATCAGTGTTTTAGGGCTCATCAAACCCTAATTTTAGTTTCTACACGCCCTAAACAAGTCACCCCTGTGAATGCCTCCTTCCCAGACAGTTTCATGACTTGAAGACATCCAGAAATAGCCTCTAGAGGGACTAGTGCAGGTAAGCCCTTGTAACGGTGCACTGTAGGGCAATTAAGTCCATGCCAGGGTGCTCTGCAGAGCACTTAGGCTTCCTTTCACCTGCACTGGGTGAGTTTGAGAGAAATTCACAGAGGGTTTGGGGAATATTCTTATATTTTGGAGTCATCTAGAAGGTTCCCTCACTTATCAACTCCTATGAGCTCGAAAATGGATGAGGAATGAGTTAAGATGCATCCTATCCTCTCATCCCTTCCTCCATGGAACTAATTTTAAGTATGGAAGGCCATTCAATACCACCATTTATGACAAAACCTCCTTCATCTCCCTATAAATTGACCACTCATCTAAGTGATCAGGGGCTGGATTATGTTGAATTGTAAGGAGATAATGTTGCTATGAGATTTGGCTTTGAAGCAAGTATTGTAATGCTACAAGTTTGTCATGCTTTTGATGTGATGTGGATGGGATCCAAGCTAGAGGAATGGCTTTGAATCAGACACCAATGGTTGTAATTCCTTCTTCTATTCAATAAAGTGTTTGAACCTTTCTCCCATATGTTTGTATTGTTTCATAATGCTTATATGTGTGAATTGTATCTGATTCCTTTCACTTATATTCAATAGATCGTGTGCTTTGATCGATTCTTTGTTTTATGTTGTGTTTACAGGTACTTCTCAAGCATATTAAGTACGGGAAGGAGCGACAGGATCGATATAAGGGAGATGAGAGGAAAGCGGAACTACAAGTAGGTCTTCTCATCTTGTTATCTTATCTATTGCTTATAGGAAAAGACTAAAACACTTAAACTGTTGTTCTAGATACAATTACTTATCTAGGGAATTAGTATTTATCCGTAGATACCAAATTCTCCAAAACGGAAAGGTTTGTCTAGTATCCTGCGGAATAGTCCACAAGGATGAGATAACAGTAAAAATGATTACAACACAATCCCAACAAGATAAGCACTAAAAAATTCGAAATAGTTCAACTATCTTAGTACATGTGAAAACGAACATGAAATAAAAATTCTCATAGAATAGTCTTACAAACATCCATAAGACATGCATGGAAAAGTGTTGGTGTGAAAAGGCTTCTGTAATTACGAAAAAGTTCCAAGACACATATTTACATTGTACATCACTAGCCCCAGTAGTGGGACATTGGAGCCACTCCTTGCTCCTCAAAGAACTAGTTGATCTCTCTAATTTGTTGCGGGGGGCAGCCAAGGTGAAAAGTCTTTTTCTCATATAATGAGGGGTTATATATAACCAAGGGGTGATGCTTGACCCTTGTGACTCTTTGAATTCCCTCATGACTATTCAACTTCCTATGACATTTCAACTGACATGGCTCTTCTTATTCATGTGTGTCCATTGGCCTTCCACATTACATAATATACATGGCTCATAATAGTGATGTGGCCTTTGACAACTCATGACACGACTTGACATGACACTGCTGAAATGGATTGGCTTGCTGAGATGGCAATGTCAAGCCAATGTTTATGTTGATTGATAGATGTGTTCTTCGATGTGCTTTCTCTTCTCGTCCGCATATCTTGGTGGTGCAAGGTCTTCAATGATCTTTGGTCTTGAGAGGTAGTTTCATGCATGTGTTCCCTTTGATTTTTCTTGATAAGCTCCTTTTCTCGTTCAACGACAAGTGATTCCCTAGGCATGCTTCCCTCCTACTTTTCCTTCTTCATCATCTCGTCATGACTTGAGAGTGTGCCTGTTCCTGCAATTCACTCATGACGGGATGACATCAATCTGAAAACTCCCTACTCTAAGATGGTGCATTGTCGTTCATGGAATGAGCTTGGGAAAATTCACAGGTTGGGAGACAAGGCTCAGTGACTATGCATTATGCATTTCCAGTTGGTAGGGAGAGAACTTGATCACTGATACTGCGTAGAGCGCAAATCAATCTTGACTGAGGAACTTTGAGCACAGTCCTTAATGAGGAGAAAAATTGCGCAGTGGCCACTAAGAGACATGATTGTGTAGTTTAATTCAATAGTGGTTGGTGCAAGGTGAGGCCAAGGGTGGTTAGTTTGCAATTTTTTCAGAGGCAAGGAGGACTGGGAAACAAATAGGCCTGGAAGCCAAAACTGCATAGTTCTTGAGGATAGTGAGCTATGAATGTGGGAGGAGACTAGGGGACACTTCTGTGTAGTTCTGGAGGCCAGGGGAGGTTTGGATCTCTATGCACTATGGGATTCCAATAGGCAATGTAAAATATTGAGGACTGAAAGTGTGAAATGCATAGTTCAAGACGAAATTGAAGGAACTGCTACGCAATTCTGGGAGTCAGGGAAGGTTGTTGAACTTTGAAATTGCACAATGAAACTACCCTGGAGGATAGTGACAACGTATTGCGCAATTCTAGTCATCAAGGTCACATCATTGAGTGCTGAGACTACGTAGTGCGTAGCTCAGTCGAGGCCTGGTGAATTTGAGTTGCCTGGTTGGGAAGATTTTCTGAAAACGGCTAAGTGTGTGAGGAAGATGGATTTGTTGTGAACTTGAACTGTGATCACACACTTAACATACTTTTACGACATGAGAACATAGACCATAGGGACAAGAAACAAAGCACTACCCTCTGAGTGACTATCTCATGACAAGAAACAACAAGTGGGACACTTGAGATAGACTTTAGGATGACCATGATGACACATGTGCGTTAACACTCAAGACTTTGTGTATGAGTGTGATAGGTGTTTACATGGCTAGGAGAACTCGTATACACAAAGACCAAACTTCGAGATCACCATAAAGGTTCAAAAACATGACATAACAACCAAACATACCTAAAGACGACAATTGATCCATTAAGGGAAATAGAAAAAGACACTTAGAGGAAACACATGGAATGAGTTTTAGTGTTTGCAACCATGCATGTCATTGAAGACATAATGATATGAATATGATAAGCGGTCCATCTTGATACACTATGAGGTGTATTTCAACTTCATGAAAGATGTGCTTTGTTTTCATACCTACCCTGCAAAGGGTTATGCATAAGATGGAGTCTTTATGTGGTCCCGATCTTGTATCATACCCCGGGTTCCTTGCTCTTCTTATATGGTAACTGTATTTTTTTCTCAACTCCTTGAGTCATCTAGCATGTCATCCTTCTTAATATCCTTCTTCATTATCTTGTCACAACCTAGTAGAATTCATGTATCTGTAATCTACTCATGACAAGACGATATCAGTATGATAAACCCTTAGTCTAAGATGATGCACTTGGATTCATAAAATGGGTCAAGACTGAGTGACAGGCTAGGGGAGAAGGCCTAGTGACTGCAAAAATACACAGTTCAAATAGCCAAGGGTCAAGCTTGATCACTGAGACTACGCAGTGCGTAGCTCAGGCCAGACTGAGGGAAATTTCTACACAACCCTCACTGAGGGAAGGAATAATTGCGGAATGGCCACTCAAAGACAAAATTGCACAGCTTAAGAAAGAAGTTGTTGTTGTTGGATAAGGCCTTAGGAGGAAAAATATACGTAGTTTTAGGAGGCAAGTTAGACTGGGCAACTGAGATGCTTCAAGGAGAAAACGACGCGGTTTCTAGAGACAGCGAGTTCCAATTGAGGGAAGGACACTAGAGGAAGCATCTGTGCAGTTTTGGATGCCAAGGGAGGTTGGGCTTCCTGTGCATTACGTAGTTCTAGTAGGAAAGGAAAAGGCTTGAGGGTGGAAGATGGGAAATGCATAGGTCAGAAAAGTTAGATGAGGTTAGGTTGCTAGGAATACTCTGGAATTTGTCTAAGTGTGGGATCAATGGAACCGATGTGAACAATGATAGAACTTGACTACGATCACACACTTGAACACTTAGTGATACAACATAGACCATCCAGAACATATGAAAACATACTTCGCTTAACACAACAACCTTTGTGGCAGCGTACGACAAGTGCGGCTCCGATGATAGACTTTGTGAATATAAAGGAGACACTTGTGTAATAGTGCGTGAAACTTTGTAAATGAGTGCGAAACATGTATATATGATGAGAACAACCCATTTTCACAAATATTTTCACTTGAAGCAAAACAAACTTCCCTTTGCATGACAAGAGGTCATCCTCGTGCCTGAATATGACACATACTATATAAAGATAAAAGTGTGAACAACTCTTAAGATCAAGGAAGAGAGTTTGAACTCATTAGTTTACCAATAAGTGACTAAGGAAAGATGAATCACAGAATCGAGAGTAGGCTCCAAAATTAAAGCGTAGGCCAAAATTTTGGAGGGTGTTGCAACCGCTACAACAAGATCTCAATCCTTGGGCAGTGGAGAAGGGATTATGTGTATTTTCGTTTCAATCTCATTCAATTCAAATCATTTTCATTTACTTTCAAGACATGTCTCATTTCGGCTCTTGACACAATGGGTTATTCGAATGTCACTTCCTATTATATGTATTTGATTCAATCATCATTAATTTGTGGTATTATCGTTCATGGATTTCATTATGATTAATTTGTGGTATTATAGTTCATTTGTGGTATTATAGTTCATGGATTACATGTAATGATGTCTTTAAACTAAATAGAGATTCTCCATTGTAATGTGTTTTGTTGACAAGAAGATTCACTTAGCTAAGCCAAGATGTTGTGAGGTTTGGTTAGTTCACTTGGCTGAGTAGGATGTTAGCTAGTGAGATTGGCTAGTTCACTTGAATGGACCAAGATTCTGTAGGTTTTAACACCGTACAAAAATTTTCTGCATACGAATTCTAAAACATAGAAAATAAACAATGCGAGAGCATAACACATAAAACACATTTACACATAGATTTTCCCCTCGATCCCAAAACCGGGACTACCAGATTGATTTTTTATTATGTTCCTTTGAATGTTACAATACATATCTATACATGCCGAAGCGTCCAATACCATGGACCAAAAACCATGGCGTCCAAAACCATGGACCGAAAACCATTGCATCCAAAACCATGTGCGAAAAACCATGCACAAAACCATAGGTAGGTTTGCCCAACCTAATATAGGGTCCAAAATTTTTTCCCTCGAGGCACTGCCCCAGACCCCATAGAGGGGGGCTACCCGCCCCCCTTAAACCCCCTATGATCCCCCCGCTGCGAAATCGGCACAACGAAGGGGGGGCTCCGCCCCCCTTCTAACCTCCCAGTTAATAACATGGGCTAGTCGTGGAAAGAATATAACACAACCCAACATTCTCCCACTTGTTGTTTTCTTTCCATAGGGGGCCACATGAGAGCTTAGTTATTTATCTAGCCTTGCAATGCCCATTGTTTCTCTACACCAAGAGAACTTATCAGAGCTCACAAATTTTGTCAATGCATCTGTAGTATTCTTCAAAGTGTCCACCTTTACCAGCAATGCCCTTTTGTCTTCTATCATATCCCTCACAAAGTGATACTGAACATCAATGTGCTTTGTCTTTGAATGGTAAGCATGGTTCTTTGCCAATAAAATTGCACTTCGGCTGTCACAGTCTATCCTTATAGCTCCCTATACTAACCCCATACTTGAACACAATATATACAACCGAACTGCTTCCTTGCTTGCATGAGTGGATGCCATGTATTATGCCTCTATAGTTGATAGTGCCACTACATATTGTTTCTTACTCATCCAACTGACTGCACCTCCAAATAGGTTAAACACATACCCACTTCTATATCTTCTCTGATCTAGATCTCCAGCCCAGTCCACATCAACAAAGCCATGGATATCCAAAACTCTGTCCAATCCCGATCTTCCTTGGTAGCACAAACCATAATCACTAGTGCCATGAAAATACCTAAAAACCCACATCACTGTTGTCCAGTGCTCCTTCCTTGGTTTTGACATAAACCTGCTCAATACTCCCACTACATGTGCAATGTCTGGTCTAGTACAAACCATTGCATACATCAAGCTACCAACTGCACTTGCATATGGAACATGGGACATGTCCTCTTCCTCTTCTTGTGTCTTGAGACACTATTCAACAGATAACTTCACACCTACAGGAATATGAACTTTCTTCGGTTTACTATCCTACATATTAAACCTCTGCAGTATTGTCTTGACATACTTCCTCTGGTTTAACTAGAGCTTCCTCTTTGCCTGATCTCTTTTAATATTCATGCCCAAAATATAGTTTGCAGCACCAAGATCTTTCATGTCAAATTTGGAGGAAAATTGGGTCTTCAAATCTTGAATAATTTCTTTGTCATTTCCAACCAACAACGTATCATCCACATACAAGACTAACACGACCACCAATTAATTTAAAATACACACAATGATCTGCTTTGCTTCTGGTGAAGCCAAGTCCCCGTATAAATGTATCAAATTTCTGATACCACATCCTTGGTGACTTTTTTAACCCATACAAAGACTTCCTTAACTTGCATACCAGTTCTGTAATAACCAAAACTGGAAAACAGGAACCATAAAAATTTTGATTTTGTATTTACCTGAACTGCTATCTGATCTGGTGAAGTTGATGATGCCGTTACTGCTCTACTCCAATTATCGGGAGACCAATTCCACCCAGCCAGACTGAGCAGAGACTGGCTGCTCAATCCAGTAAGCTTCTCACAGAAGCTCACTATCCCCCATGCCCAGAACCTCAGACTGATTAAAGCTCTTCCAATGGCAGACCTTCTTCATTGCTGAACTCCTCCTCCTGGTTTTTAACTCAGTTGTTCGACCCCCATCTCGGTTCAGTTCTCCAGTTTTTAACTGCCGGCTTGGTGGTGGCCGCCCTCCTACCTGCAACCACCGCCTTCCCTCCTCCCGACACGCCTTGCATGCATTCGAGAGCATCAGATATTTGTAATCCCTCATGCTTTATCAACCTGTTATATTGTTTATATTTAATATAAAGTTTAACTTTATATTTATTATACAGTTTGTTTTATATTTATATTTAATACAGAGTTTGATTTTATCTTTATTTATTATAGAGTTCTATTTATATTTAATTTAATATAAAGTTTTAGAACTTTATATTATTTAATGATTGATACTAATATTAAATCTTTATTCTATTGTATAAATAGATGGGTTGTTACAAGTTCTTTCTTACCCTTCACCGCAAAGCCTTCATGTTGCTTCGTGTAGATCTCCTCTTCCAGATCCCCGTGAAGAAATTTTGTCTTCACATCCATTTGTTCTACCTCAAAATCAAAAGCAACAGCAATAGATAAAAGTAATATAATAGAAGCTACCTTGGCAATAAGAGAAAAAAATATCAGCAAAATCAATTCCTGGCACCTGGGAATAACCTTTTTCTACCAACCGAGCTTTGTATTTCTCCACCTTTCCTTCTGCATTTGTCTTCTTCTTAAACACCCATTTGCTGCCAATGGGTTTCCTTCCAGCCGCCAACTCCACCAGATCCCAAGCCTCATTTTTGTGCAAAGATGTCATTTCATCTACCATGGCCTCTTTCCAAAGTTTTCCATCCTCTGAATCTACTGCTTCCTTCACAGTTATGGGATCATCATCAATAATAGATAAATAAAAATTTGAACAGAAAGCAGATGGACTATACCTTTCTGGTTGCCTTCTTTCTCAAACTGATCTTCTCACACCTGGAGTTTGTGGCTCTTCATCCTCTGATTCCTCTTCTGTTATAGAGTCTGATTCCTCCTCCTTAAGCTCAAACTCTATCTTCTCAGGTTCCTTTGGTTGGAATTCATGTTTAATAACATCTTTCACCTCTCTGAACACCACATCTCGACTGTACACAACCTTCCTTGTTACTGGGTTCTGTTAACCTTGGAGGTAAATGGCCCAAAAATGGATCCAAATATGCCCCAGTGTCTCCAAGTGTGCTTAAATATCGTGCCAAGGGATCCATTTATGCCCTCGAAATTTTCAATTTTGGCTCAAAGATCATCTAATGATCAAAATCGACGCAAGAGGAAAGCCCTTGGAAGGGCAGAAATGCACTATCGACGTACTACCATGGGGCGGGACCTCCGCACATACATACGGGCGACCCGATGGGCTGGACCCGACGGTGCTACAAATGATTTCTTATAAAATTTCAAGTCCGCGCCCAAGCAGTTTTCAAATGTATTTGGTATATTTTCGTTATATAACGAAAATTACAAAGGAAGCTTGGCTAGTGCGATTGCGATGAAGCCCGGACCCAAAAGGGTCCGGGAAGTGATATATATAATATTTGATGTCCGCCGACGACAATTTTCCCGTGTTTTTAACATTTTAGGCATATTTCACAATACGAGGAAAATACACAGGGCAGGCTTCTTTGCGACTTGCGACAGCAACAAGGGCGGACCTGAGAGACAGATAAGCCACATCTAATGATTTTTTAAGTCCGAAAAGGATAGGAATGGGCGGGATTTTCACAAGGCTGCTGTGTTTTTCTGTGTTTAACAGAAAAACAGTCATTCTAAATATTAAAAGGGAAAACAGAGGCCTGAAAGCTCTTCCATCGCAGCATGGCTCACCCTAACAGAAACAGTCATGGAGCACGCATAGCTAGCCTGAAATAGAATCGATCAGGGGGCATAGATAGTGTGACACGGCCAAATCAAACAAGATCAGGGAATGCCAGCAGCGCAGACAACGCAACAGCCATCCTAACAAACATTATGGGGCATCTCTGGCACGAGAGAGCTCCCAGGCATCACAACAAGCTGCCCAAAATATCTGAATATGGTTAGTCTTCTGTCAAAAGAAGAAATAGCCGAGCCACGCTTGCCTTCAGGGAATCAAAGCAGTTAACAATGCAGATCGAATAGATTAAGACTCCGAGCCTTCTAGAGAGCTCAGGAGCATTGTAAAGGGCCTATAAAAGGCAAAAAACTAAATGTAATAGGGGTTCAACTTCTGGAGATTATTCCTCCTCTGTTCCTTCAAGTTTCTCGTCTTCATTCTAGAAATACAAGCATCTTTTGCCATTATATGTTCAACATCCATTCTCTTTGCTATTCATGTTTCCTTTGTGTCTAAGGCCAGATAACTGTTATCTTATCTATGCTTTGATAACTTAGATTTGCAAGCTTCTTTGCTGCCTGTAGCTAACCATTCATATGTGGTCATATATGCATCTGCCAGTACAGTCAGTATTCTCTTTTGCTACCTGTAGCTAGTCATTCATTTATGTTTATATATGCAATCTGCTAATACAGTTAGTATTCTCCATCTATCCATTAAATTTATAAACTATTGAGCATTAGTGGTTTAAAGCCTTGTGTTGTTGAGAGTGTTCATGCATGCCTTAAGTGGGAATAGAGCTGAAATGGTTATCTGACTTGATCCAAACCACCATCCATTCCAATAGTTCTGAGAACAATATTGAAGATTATATGTTACCAGGTATCTCCGAGCTGCAACCTAGGAGAGTTTCCTGGAGTGCTAACATAATTGGCACTGTTGCTGGGGAGAGGAAACTGAAGCTCAGCTTCCCTGGGAAACGACATAGATCCAGATTTGATGATAGACAAAGTCTGGGCACATTTTTGGTTGTAATCATCTATCTGGCGACTCCACTGGAGGCCAAACCTCTTGACGACTCCACTTCATAGTTCTGGCTCAGTTTGTGAGGCATACTCGGAGAAATCCCCAAAAGCTACAAGCTGACCCAACACCTGACCTTGAAAAAATCATCAAAGAAAGAAAGGTATCACAGAAAGGAGCATCAGGATTAGGTAAACCTAAACAATCTTCTATATCTCTTCAAGAAAGGTTTTTAATAGAACAAATACATGTTGAGAGTATAGCATCTAATACTAGCAGTGAAGAAAAATTCTCAGAGATTCATAAAGCTCCTTGTCCTTTAGGTTCTCCTTTTGTTGTAAACCCAAAGGAAACCTCACCTCCTATCCATCATACTCCTTTAGTCCTGTCAATCACTTCTCAGCCCTCTATCATTCAGACTGCCAGTACTCTTTTAGACACCACAGCTATGGCAGGTCCACAAGCACCTACCAAAATGGAAAGAATCATTGCTGCTAAGTATGGACCTCTAATATTGCCCACTCCTTTGAATGCCATGCCTACTGGAGAATATAAGAAATATAGGTCTAAGTTCATTGGGACTAAAGGTGTTACTGCTGAAGAACATATTGAGTCATTTTATAGCTATGCTGATAATCTGGACATTAGTGAAGATGATGTGTGGATGAGAATCTTTGTCCAAAGCCTAGATGGAGAGGCTAGGAAATGGTTCAGAGAACTAACCCCAAGATCCATAGAAGACATTGAAGCTTTAGATGATGCATTCCTAAAGCACTGGGAGGATAAGAAGGATCTCCTCTACTACCACACTGAGTTTGGCAACTTAAAGAGAGAAATTGGTGAGTTACTATCTGATTTTAATAAGAGGTTTAACCATATGTATAGCAAGATACCAGCTGAAGTAAAACCCACTACTACCTCTGCTAAACTCACCTATGCCAGTGCTTTTGATTCTGACTTCTGCCAACTGTTGAGGGAAATAGATGTGCTACTTTGGCTGACATGCAGGATGCAACCTTAGAAGTGGAATCAAACATCATGGCTGCATAGAAGCTCAAGGGAAATGTTGATAGAAGAAGACATAGGGGCGAGTCTTCATCATCCTCTGATCCTAAGATAGGTAAAATGACCAAAATGATAGAGTCATTAGCCTTTAAAATCTCCAAACTAAAAGTTGAGCAACACTCGGGGAATGGGAGAGCTCCTAATACCTTTGCTCCTAGAAATCCAAATCCAAATCCATATAGAAGAACTAATGAGCAATTGTAGATTTTGCAAAGAAACAAAGATGCTAATGAAGCTCAAACGCTGAGGGCTCCTTTTCAAAATACAGTCATGGAAGAAGAGTAGTTTGAAGAAGAAGATGAGATCCATTGTCTGGAAGACGAAGGCAATGCCTCCTTTTTTACTTCAGCTGCCTATGAAAGGTCATTATTCAATGACCGGATCAACCAAGAATGGGATGGTGAAGCTGCTTTACAAACTGTAGATGTGCAAAAATAAAATTTCACATAATACAAAGTGCTCAAAATAAATAAATAAAATTTGAATTTTAATATTATAAATTTAAAATATAATTTTGCTCAGTAACGGCCTATAAACACTAAGGCACGCTTACTTCACAATAGACTTGATAATAAAAAGTCGAAATAATTTAATAATTGTAAGGGATTCGAATTTACGCGTCTTCGTCCCTAAGTCATTGAATAGCTTACTTCACACTAGACTTGATAATAAAAAGTCGAAATAATTTAATAATTGTAAGAGATTCGAATTTACGCGTCTTCGTCCCTAAGTCATTGAATACTCGTCATTTTTAGTATAATCATCAAAACCTCCCCAGTCAAATTCAAAACCCTAGGCCTCGTCATTAAATATGGAATTTTCGATACACGTAATAGGCTTTTTATAGGCGTGGAATTTTCGATACACGTAATAGGCTTTTTATAGGCGTGGAATGGGAACTTGCATCGTCGGCATTATAATCTTGTAATTATTATAATTGATTATTAAAATTTATAATTAAGACGTTTTTATTTATAAATAAACTTTTGAATTTATTTTATATTAAAAATTTTGTATACGAAAGCATGATGCACATATATTATTTGATTATTATAATTAATTTATAATTTTAAAGGTTTGTTAAAAATACTCGAACAGAATTTAAGGTTTTCTAATAATTATTTGTTAAAAAATAATGATATTTAAAAAAAATAAATTTATAAAATTAAAATTATATATATATATATAATTAAAAAATATAATGTTATTTTTTATTTATAATTATGTTGACAAGTATGTTTTAATTAATTTGATTAATTAAAACAAAATCTTATGTGAACAAATGTCATATGGAATGAGTTATAGTTTTGTAGATATATAGTAGTAATAAACCATGGTATTGGAATATAATATTATAACAAAACTTATTTATAGATTAAGAATTTCCATGGTGAAATAGAGGTGAATCTTTATGTTTAGGTAAATGGTAATATGTTTATTGATTTTTTAATTTATATATGTTTAACATATATATAATTTTGTTTATAATTATGAATAATAATAACATAAAATAGAATTATAATTTAGTTATTTTTATAATTTTTTTAAATTTAAATGTGATGCATCATGATAGAAATAGGTGTTTTGATGTTTATTATGGGTTGATGCCTATAAGTGTTTACCAAACATTTAACTTATATTGCTACACTAGTATAATCCATAAGTTAATAATGCACATGTTTTTTCTAATACTTTAATGATGCATTATTTTAAAAATAAATTTGTATATTTGTATGTAACATCTAAGGGGCATCTAAACTATTGGTATAATATTGGTGGTAGAATTCCATGCATGGGAAGATATTTCTTCCATAATAAAAAGAAAAAGAAAAAAGGATTTCTTATATATCATCATTAAGTTAATATCTTTTGAAAATTAATAAAGTTGATACAGCTTTAAAATGGATTTGGAGTTCTTCACACATACACACATACATACAAACATATCAAATGGAGTTAGTATATAAGGTGTATAAATATCTTATGAAGTTTGTATATGACCCTTACAAGTGTGTATTTCATGGTGATGAATATGTGGATCATGTTCAAAAATCTAGTCAAAATGAAGATATTAATAGAGAGATGAAAAATTTTATTTGTCGTAGTAGAAATCAACTAATTCCTCAATTTAAAGCTAAAACCAAAGAAACCAACTCATCCAACATGTTGAGGAACATTTGTATACAAGCTCTATAAATAATTTAAGAAGTTTGTATATGAGCTCTATAAGTGTGTATTTCATGGTGATGAATATGTTGATCATATTCAAAAATCTAGTCGAAATGAAGATATTAATAGAGAAATGGAAAAAATTGTTTGTTGTTATTTATACAATAGAAATCAACTAGTTCCTCAATTTGAAACTAAAACGAAAGAAACCAACTTTTCCAAAAAAACATTTTCTTTGCGAGGGAAAATTTTAAGATTCATACTTATGTTAAGTGTACAAACACTGGTAAATTTTATTAATTCTTTAAATGACAACCATAAATTTTATTTTTATAAAATATTTGTATCTTCTAATGATTTCATATAGTTTCTAGGAAAACTTGGCCATTTTTAGAGTAAAATACATTCATCGTTTAAAATTTGTGAGGATCAATTAAAGAAAATGTAAATCCGCAAATCCTTTTTATTTTTTTTCCAAAAAAAAAAATGTAAAATTAACCCATGAAAAAATACATCCCATAGAATTTCGCTTGTCCATGGCCTTTGTATCCCATCTTGAGTAGAAAGTCCTACTAGAGAAATCATTTTTTTGTTCAAAGTTTCATTTAAAGCTTTTGAGTTCAAGAAATTTTAATAAAATTGTAAGGCATTCGTTTTCATTCTTTAATGATTAGCAAAGACCTTACAACCCATCCATGGTCTTGTGTTGTGGATTGAGGATATGCTCATGCTACTTAAGCTTTATAAGTTATGTTTAGAGCCTTAAATTATCATTTCCCTCCACCAAATATGGTTAAAGGCTTGAGGTTGTTGTTTCTTTATCATAACCATGGCAAAGGTCCTCAGACCTAATTTATAACAACTGCAGTTAAAAATCCATGTAATAAAGTTAATAAATAAAAATAATAACCAAGGTCATGGGACACCTATTCCAAGCTAAATGTCGGGAAAAAATATAATGATGGTGATCAATGGTGATTAATTAATGACTATGAAAATTGTCAAAGGCAAAGAGGCATTAATTGACATTTATTTATGAAAATAAAAGAAAATAAGAGAAAAGGAAGGTGAAAGGTCACTGATTTGCATGAGAAGGAAATTAAAGGGAAAATAGAGGAAAATGAAAAAAATGGAGGCCTCATTGATATAAAGGCTTCTAAGAATCAGTTCATGGCTTTTGTTAGTTTTAGCTTGGAGCTCTCCCTCTATTCTCCCTCTCTCATACTCTTGCACACTTAGAGTTTTCTTGGAGCATTGTGACATACATTAGATTTGGAGCAAAAAGGAAAATGAAAAGAAGGAAAGTGCAAGGGAACATCTGCATTAGCAGCTACAATGGGTTTTCTTTGTAGGTACTATGTTTCATGTATGATTTCCTTGCTAGTTTTGGCATGCATGGTGTATGCATGTGGTTGTTTAGTTATGATCTCTCATTGGCATGGAGGATTGGCTGGATTGACAACAATTTTTCCTAGCCTTGTCATTTCCTGGATAACCATGGTGTCATGGGTTTCCCCTTTTTTTTATGTTTGGAGCTCATTTTCCTTATGGATATGGGTTGAGTTATTACTTCCTAGAGCCTTGGTTGGACAAATTCTCTGGAAGCCCTGGAACAACTTGGGTTTAGTTACTAGCCCTGGAAGCCTTAGTTGGACAATTGTTCTGGAGCACTTAGTGGGTTGAGTTACTAGTCTTGCAGCTTGATGATTAGGGTATATGTTGTTGATAAGTATGTTATAGATTAACTTGTTGTTGTTATTAGATAGTTAGCTTGATTATTAGGTTACATGTTGTTGATAAGCATGATATATAACTTGTTGTTATATGTTAGTTTGCTTGATTATTAGGGTTATTACATTAAGACCTTGATGTTATATGTATCATACTAAGTTTGATTGTTCTATGCAAATGGTTAGGGTTATGACATTCATATATGAGTCAACTTATTTGTTACATTGTGTTGTATTAATCTAGACTCACTCTGCAGATGTGATTATTCTGTATGAATGATAAATGTTTATGAGCTTATGATGTGAACACATTAGTTAGTCACTGTTATGGATATCATGATCTTATTTGTGCTTGATTTGATGTCTTGTAAAGTTCTATCATGCTAACTAGATTGATTGTGCAGACAAGATAACCTCCCCTAAGATACATTAAGGTATGAGTTTGCTTATGTAGTATACTTGGTGCTTCATTGTTTGATTATGTCATCTAGTTGGTGTTTCAGTGTTTGGTATCTATTATGCTGTCTAGTTGATTTATCTAACATGGTACATTTATAGTTTGTTGAATGTTTGATTTATTATATGATATGAGTATGAGTTTCTAAGATTGCATTAAGAAATGATCTTGTTTTAAGATGGTCGTACTAACACATATGTGTTGAGATAGCTGACATGTACTTGAGTATAATAGATGATAGTTGTAGCATTGTGTCTTATGATTATTAGTTGATTATGACCTAGTTGTTAGACTCGGTAAAGGTTGATTTCAAATTTATAGACATGATGCCTTGATTTGTGGAACATGTGACTAACACGTGTGAACAGTTGCACGACAACATGCTTGGTATTAGCATGGCAAGGTAAAAATTGATGTACTTATATAACCAATAGTTGGGTGAGGTGACATTACATAGTAAGCCTCATTTGCAACAAGGTAAAAAAAGTAAAAGAAAGGAATTGGGCAAGAATTCCTTTGGCTATGTTTGGAATTGGGCAAGAATGAATGCTTTGCATACATGAAGTCTTCTTAACCTTGATTTCGTCTGACATTATGTGGGTATGTGCTATATTCATGGACATGTATTTGACGGGTATAACATCTAGTTTCTAGTTATAGCTAGATTTATCAAGGGAATTGGAGTCCCTTGAAAGATGACACAGATATATCCAGCTATAAGGCAATTTGCTTGGTACAACAAGCTAAGATAAATAGTATATTGTATATTTATTTATGTGTTGACAGCTATGTGTTTATGGAAATATGATGTGGGGGATTGCATGGCAAAGACTACCATGAAATTATGAACAAGGCTCAGGTTGATCTTTCCTTGGAAAAACTAGGAACCACGGGGATTGATTCATGGCATCTGTTGTTAGTCTTGTGCTTTTGGTATTTTATGATTTTCTTCCTCTTGATTTGCAGTTTTGTTATGTCTAGTGCATGATCGTGTCACTTTGTTTGTGGTGTCGTATTTTTATTGGTTTTCATGGTTTTCTTCTTGTCTGTTTCTTGTGCTTTCCTTTTAAGTTTTGAGTATTGGGAATTGGTTGGGAAAGAGGAAAGTTGGTGGAGCTCAGAGAGAGACAAACGAAATCTAGTAGGCAATGGAAGACTAAGATGAAGCTGGTGCATGTATAAAGGAAGTTGAAGGAAAGAGTATGACAGCCAGTTGGACTGGTTGGGTCCATTGGTGTAAATAAACAATGATGGGACAATCATGAGGAAGGTAACATTAATGATAAAGTGAATGGATGTGAGGCATCTGATTCCTTGGCTATGTTGGGAGGGGTTGTTCTCAATGTTATGCACAGTGTGCATGGATAAAGGGAGTTATCTTAACCTTGACATTATGGTATGTGGTAGTTATGTTGTGATCATGATTGTGTTGATGTCTATATATGTATGTATGTATGTATGTCATTGTCTAAGAGGATCATGTTTTTCTTATGCTAATGTTTATATATATGTATGTATTTATGTATCTATGTCACTATCTGCTATGGTTGTCAGAGATCATTCTTGTGGAGGAATGATTTCTTATGTAGCTGAATGACATGAAGAGGTTCCTAGTTTATGAGGAATTAAGTGGGAGAGTAGTCCTGACAAACCTATGAGGTCAATATCATGTGGTTATGAGTTTATATTATGTCTATGTTATGGAAAATATATACCGAGGGATACATCAGTTGAATGAAAGTAGTGATATCCATGGCATGTTAGGATAAGCATGGTGTAACACCTTGCTCCCACATCTACCTAAGCAACTGATCAACCGAGGTAAACATGTGACGAGAGGCCACTATGATATGATTTTACCTCCTAAGTCATGTTAAGGAAGTGGAACCAATAGAAACACACCATACAGACATTCAACATCAGCATTAGGATCCTCAGGAACCAATCCAACCTTTCTGCCAACCAGCCCCTAGGTCCCATAGAGATTTTGGACCACTTGACCTATGGACGCTCTCATGCTATGGGAATGCCAATGTCCAAGGACCTATGGACGCTTTCACAGGCCTATAAGCAAACATCTAGGGACTTTTTGCACAACGTTGTGCTAGTGTCCCCAAGAATTGAGCCATTTTTTAAAGCCCAGAGCCCATGTCACTACCCAAAATAGAATGGCATATTTAGAACAATAAGATGACTGGGAAATGATAGTCCAAATGAAATTACTTGAATAATACCTTGAATTGACCCATACTATCCATGATAGGCATTTTTTCAAACATATCAAGAATATGTAATCTATAGGTGTAAATAACAAATCTGAGAATAGGGGTCTCATACATAGGTGAGAATAGCTAAGAGACATTTATGCCTCAACACATTGACTTTCATTTCATCCATTAGGTCATTGATACATTGTTCATTCATTTACAAGTAAAAATATGAGGAGAGCCATACATAACTACTATCATAAAAAATATATATAACCAACAGAATACCAACATAAATACCATTGAAATCACAACCATATAAACCAGTATAATACTCATAGAAATACAAGGATAAATAAACTCTTATTGATGATGCAAAATCCAAACCCAGGATGGGACTTCCATGTTCCACCCGACCATAGAATGGTTGTGCCAAATCTCTTTTCAACCATTCACCCCCATGCCATATTCCAAGCATGAATGTGGGATCTCATAGAAAACATCAATCCAAAACCATCAAGGGCTTCCAGAGGCCATCCACCTCAACCCATCAAACAATGATTCCACTTCACAGTCAGACATCACAAAGCCATCATCAGATTGTTCTCTATCCAAGCCTTCCAGGGATTCTAGAGCATTTGTTACGACCAAGCCTTCCAGGACTAGTAACTCAACCCATAGTTGTCATCGAGCTTCAAGAGTGTTTGTCCAACTAAGGCTTCTAGGATTAGTAACTCAACCCACCAAGGGCTTCCAAAGTGTTTTTCCAACCAAGGCTTCCAAGACTAGTAACTCAACCCAGGTTATTACAGGGATTCCAGAGCGTTTGTCTAACCAGGGCTTCCAAGAACTAATAACTCAACGCAAGCTAAGGAAACATGAGAACATCCAAAACAAAACAAGGAAATGAACTCGCAATTTCCATGGCTATCGAGGAAATGGAAAGGCTAGGAAATTCACTGTCAATCGAGGAAATTCTCCATGCCAGTGATAGATCATGACGAAAAATCCACATGCATATGCCATGCATGCCAAAAATAGTGAGGAAAACATACATTCAACTCAGTACCTGCAAGCAAATCCCATTGTAGTTGCTAATCTGGATGTCCTCTTGCGCTTCCCTACTCTTCCTTATCCTTCTTGCTCCAAAAATCCAAGTATGCCACACCCTCCAAGAGTGCTCCAAGAAAACTCTAAGTATACAAGAGTATGAGACCGAGAGAGAATAATGAGAGAAATCCAAAACTGAGCTGACAAAAGGTTACCAACTGATCCTCAGAAGCCTTTTTATTAATGAGGCCTCTATTTTCTTCATTTTCTATTATTTTCCTTCATTTTCCTCCTCACATGCAACATGTGACCTTTCACCTCCCTTTTCTCCTAATTTCAATTATTTTCATAAATAAATTTTCCAAAATTCTATTTTGCATTTCCAAAGCCTTAGCCATTTCCTTTGCAATTTCCTTAGCCATAATAAACTGATGAACACCCACACTAGGATGCCTTGCCCAACATTCAGCTTGGAATAAGTATCCCATCAACCGTGGTTATTATTTTGCCTTTATTAAATTTTATTACATGGAATTTTCGCCATGGCTGTTACAGAATCCTCCCCCTTGGGGGAACACCATCATCGGTGTTCAACAACACCTATAACTAGAAGACTGTTGCAAGAAAAACATATTGTCAATGGAGCTTTATAACATAGCTCATTGTAGTATTTACAATGATCAACCTGCTGAGAATCAAAATAACATGATAACATAAAAAACATAACATCATAATGACATGAAACCCATACTGCTTATTGGAGCTTTATAACATAGATCATGGCGGTATTTACATCCATACACATATGTACATATTCCAGAATCACCAAAACATATACCAAAACATATTCTAAGACATATACCAAAACACCATACCAAAATTTCTTTGCCTCAACCGACAAACAAGGAAGGATACATAGCCCGCATCTAATCTCCCATCTCCCGTGTAGCTTCATTGGGGCCAAAGTGATTCCATTACACCTTAACTTGCTTGATTTCTCGGTTCTGGAGCATGAGCACATTTTTCTGCAATATACACTGAGGCTTTGGCTGGAATTCTCCATCTGGTTCCACTTGCAATACAGACCAGTCAATCACATGATTATCATCTTTAACATACTTCTTAAGTAATGACACATGGAAAACATCATGGAATTTCACTATCAGAGGTAGTGCAAGTCGATAGGCTACTGGCCCAATCCTCTTAAAAATACTGAAGGGTCCATAAAATTGTGGTGCCAACTTGGCACATGATCCAATCCATAAGGATCTCTTCTTCGGTTTGATGTGCAAGTACACATGTTCCCCAACCCGAAACTTCTTGAACAACCTGTTCCAATATACATATCTCTTCTTCCTATCTTATTTTCCTTTATATTATTCTTGATTACCTACATTTCTTGCTCCATGTCTGCCAACATGTCTGGTCCAATCAACACCTTGTTAACTAGATCACTCCAACTGATGGGACTATTGCAACTCCACCCATACAATGCCTCAAACATACTCCTCCTCAAGTATTCCTAATACCCATTGTTTTAAGTGAACTCTAACAGTGGAAGATACTCTTCCCACTTTGCTTGTTGATTCATCACGTACATCCTCAAAGTTTCCTCCAGCATCCTGTTGACCCTCTCTGTCTGCACATTTTTCTACAGATGATATGTTGTACTAAAGGCCAACTATGTGACCAAACCTGCAAATAACTCCTTCCAAAACTTGGAAGTGAACTTTTTATCCATGTATGACACAATATTTTTTCAGAACACTAAGAAATCTGACCACATCTCTGATGAATACCTATGCTACATCGCTATCTGAGAATGTAGACTTCACTAGAATGAAATGTGCAACCTTTGTCAACCTATCCACAATAACCATGATGGAATCATGTTGTCTCATTGTCCTCAGCAAACCTGTGATGAAGTCCATGGAAATGACTTCCCATTTCCACTCTAGAATCACAATCAGTTGTAGCAGTCCACCTGGATGCTTACACTTTGCCTTCACATGCTGACAATCAAAACACCTAGCCACAAACTCTGTTACATCCCTCTTCAGATTCGGCCAATAATAAAATCTCTTCACTGTTGTCAGTGTCTTCTGATAACCTAGGTGACTCAAATATGGTTTCAGATGAAACTCCCTAAAGATCACCTTCTTGAGTTCACTACTGTATGTCACATATATCCTATCTTTGAACCTAACAAGCCTATCTATTGTAAGGAAACAATCCACATCACGTGCATGTGCACCTGTACCACCACATGTACTTGTACCTGTACTACCACCTATACCTATACCAATACTCTGCTGCAACCTGTGGATAATCTCCATATATTTGACATCTTGCTAACCTACCTGCAAGATCTTATCTTGTAATTCCGTCCCATAGGAGCTCATAACTTCTTACTGATTTACCTATATCGACCTACTGAGAGAATTTTCCACTCTGTTCTATTTGTATTTGATGTACCTGATCTCAAAATCGAACTCACGGATTGTAGCCAACCATCAAGTCTTCCTACCATTCAGATTCAATTGGTCAAATAGATACCGCAAACCACTATGATCACTCATCAATGTAAACGTCCTGCCCAGAAGATAGTGTCTCCACATCTTCAACACATGTATAATTGCTACCAACTCAAGAGATCATGTTTCGAGGGTATTTTTTCTCGTGCTCATTCATTTTTCACGACTCACAACATACCACCTATCCATCCTACATAAGGAATCCATCAAGTCCTTTCTTGCAAGCATATGTTCATACTACAAACTCTTTTTCTGGATATGCAATCTTTAACATTGGTGCATGTGTCAATAACTGCTTAAGCTACTCAAAACTAGCCTCACACTCCTCTATCCATTCGAACTTCATACCTTTCCTTTGCAATGATGTAATAGGATAATAAATCTGTGAGAAGTTCTTGATGAACCTCCTGTAGTAGCTTGCTAATCCCATGAAAGATCACACCTCATCTAAATTCTTGGGAGCTACCCACTCCATGATGGCCCTTATCTTTTTTGAATTACAACAATGCCCTCCTTGGAGACAACATGCCCCAAGTAGTGTACCTCATTATGAAAGAAACTACACTTGCTGAGCTTAGCATACAACTAATGCTCTCTCAACAACCTCAACACTGCTGCTAAATTCTTGGCATTCTCTTCCTCATTTTTAGAATATACCAATAGGTCATCAATGATGACAATAAAAATTTTATCCAAATACAGATGCAACACACTATTCATCAAGCACATAAATGTAGTTGGAGCATTAGTTAAGCCAAATGGAACTACAATAAACTCATAATTCCCATACGTAGTCCAAAAAGTTGTCCTATAAATGTCCTCCTCTTTGATGCGTATCTAGTGATACCTAGATTTGAGATTAGTCTTTGAGAACACTACTTCTCCCTTCAACTGATCGAAGAAGTCATCAATCCTCAACAATGGATACATGTTCTTGATGGTCACTTTGTTCAACTGTCTATATGTTAGGTCCCTATACTACTAGCGTAGTCCCGTATTTTTATTAGTGCAACCCCTTTATTGTATTGTTGTGCCCATGTAGTCCCAATATTGTTATTATTGTGCCCCATAGAAGCCCACTATTGTTATTGTTGTGCCCTTACATTATTATTGGTATGTGGGCTCTGATTATATTGTGACCCCTTAGACTCCTATATATAGAAAAGAGGTCTTGTCATTTGTATCATCGAATAATTGTTCATTTGTGTAATGTAAGGGATTTCTCCCCCTCAAATAAGCTAATTTTGAATTCGTTGATCTGTCCCTTCTTCTATTTTGTGAGATGGTTGCATAACATGTGGTATCAGAGCTCTGGATTCTAGGGTTTCGCTGCTTCAAACCAGTCATTGTGGAATTTTCACTATAACTTTTTTTATAAAAGTCTTTAGAATTTGAAATTAAAACCCATGTGAGCCGAAATCTTGGTGAACCTTGTGTACAAATTTTCGATCTTGCCTCACTTTATTTTTAGAGATATCATCCGAGGAAGTTAGGGTTGTTGCAAGCTCCAGAATTAGATCTTAAACAGGTGACCTTGGAAACTCATCATAAATTTATCTCTGAGCATTGGATTCAAATTCCATCAGAAGTGACAGAAAAAAAAGGAGTGTAGTTTTTTGGGTATCATCTTTAGGGCCAAAGGTCGAAACAATGATACGTGGCACTTCGTACAAGTTCACTGTACTGAACAATTCTATAATCAGGCCATCGTGGGATATTAGGCATAACGCTTTCTTGGAGAATCTAATATTGATAAGGCTTGTGGGGTTGGAAAGAGGTCTCAAAGGGCTCCCACAGGACATAATTTCAGACATTGGAGATCCTAAACTACATAGATACACCAGATTCAATATCGCTCTCCTACAAAGTGAAAAAACAAGGTTTGTACTTTTTTTAAAAATTTGCATAAGTTTTGTTTCAGAAAGTAGTCTGAAGTGATTCAAAGGGAATTGTGAAGCATAATTATCATTAATTTATGACCCGAAGAAATAAAATGGAAACACCTAGTAAGCACCCCAAAATATCTACTATGACACATGAAGAAGAGGAAGAAATCAAACATGATATATCAAAATTACGAGACCAAGTGCAACAAATTTCGCTCTCACAAAGGGTAA
This sequence comes from Pinus tabuliformis, assembly GCA_031772625.1. Classification (NCBI taxonomy): domain Eukaryota; kingdom Viridiplantae; phylum Streptophyta; class Pinopsida; order Pinales; family Pinaceae; genus Pinus; species Pinus tabuliformis. Next base: position 937,129,582 of record CM062806.1, read on the forward strand.
CTGAAGCTAAGATGAATGGTTTGAAGAATGGAATCAAAGCTAATATTAATGGTTTGAATATTGGCATGGAAGCTAAGATCGATGGTATAGAAGAAATACTGAAAGGAAACATGGAATATTTGAAGAAAGACATGGAAGGTTTGACAAAGTTGCTACAAGAAATAATTCCTAATGGCGAAAAGGTAGTAGCAGAAACTCATGATGAGAACAAAATAAATTTTAATCATGATTTCATAGACTCCAATGTTGGATTAAAGACCCACATGTTCCAAAGATCAATATGAAGAAGTTTGACGGAAATGACCCCATAACATGAATACTACAGATGGAGCAATATTGCGATCTCCATAATGTGAAAAACACACAAAAGGTACACCTTGAAACTTTATATTTAGAACCCAATCAGTTTGTATGTTATCAATGGATTTTCTCTTGTAAGCAAATTGTCACTTTTTGAATTTTTATGGAGGAAATGATAGAAAATTATGAGGATATAAAGAGCAACACTGTCTTTAGGCAATTGATAAATCTCAAACAAAAGGGTTCAATGGCAGAGCACATTGAGGACTTCAAAAAATTGAATGTAAGAGTAAATGATATTCCAAAGGAGCATAGGATTGATGTCTTCATAGGGAGTTTAAAGGATAACATCCAAAATGAGGTTTGTCTTTGGGAACCTGATTCATTAGAGGAGGCATTCAGGTTGGAAAGAAAAATTATGGAAACAAGGAATGCTACCACTCACAACTATAAATATGGAAGTGTTGTTGCTCCTAGCCTTCCAAAACCTAAAAGGTTGACACCATAAAAATTAGAATAAAAAGGAGCAAAGGGATTTGTTACAGTTGTGATAGAAAATACACTAAAGGTCATAAGTGTGCTGAGAATAAATTAATTTAAATAGATTGTGAAGAGGAGGAAGAAAAGGATCAATAAACATCAAAAGAAGAGGATATACACCAAAAACCAGCCTCGGAGAAAGAAGAAATGGATCCAGCCATATATTGTAATGCATTGGCACTTTATGGATATCATCCAACATCTGTTGGATGTGGAGCATGATTATCTTCTTTATTCAGAGGTATCGCCACATTGGACCCAAGTTAGTAATGTGGCGGCAACACCGCCCATAAAATGTGCACCACAAAGGGCGTTTAGGGAGGTGCGACAACGATTATTTGGAGCCCCCCCCCCCAACGAGGGATCGGGGTAGTACCCCCAAAGATAAAAATAGATGTAAAATTTCCTTGTAGAATGTTGTAATTACATAGTTAATCTGGGCTGTTCATTAGGTGGAGATCTGATGGTAAAAGTTATGTTTAATTTAGGGTTTTTTTCCCTAGAAAGCAACACCTTGCTATATATGAGGGAATTGTATTGCGTCTATGTAGATCTATATTCTGATTGAGGAAGAGAGAGGGGATTGAGAGTGAGGAGGGAATTACAAAGGATCTATTGTAGGTTGCATCTCTTCATTTTGCTGGATAATATAAAAGGAAGGACTGGTTGTTTCTCCATGGACGTAGCTCAAATTGGGTGAACCACGCATATATGTGTCTCTCTTGTTATATGCATGTTATGTGTTTATATTTCTGCCATATTTTATGTTTTCCATTGCTCTGTAATATATAATTTTATAACAACTAGTATCAGAGCCGAAGATCTGTTTGGATGATAAACTTGCAGAAGAGAAGGGTTCCTGGTTCGAGTGGGAGCAATGGCGAAAGATGGTAGGTTTAGGGTCAAAAAATTTAACGACCAGAACTACCAGCGGTGGAAGATGCAGATGGAAGATTATCTGTATCTGAAAGATCGTACCTACCATTAAGCGGAAAGAAAAAGAAGACGTTGAGTATGACAAACACTGAATGAGATATTCTCAACAGAAAGGCAATTGGAACAATATGGCTATGCCTAGAGGTGTCAGTAGCCTTTAATATTTCAAAGGAAACGACAACATAGGGTTTAATGTCAGAATTGGCCAACCTATATGAAAAATCGTCGGCCTCAAATAAGGTATTTCTTATGAAGCATTTATTTGATATGAAGATGTCAGAAGGTGGATCTCTTGCTGATCATTTAAATGAATTTAATATAGTTACCAGTCAGTTAAGTTCTGTAGGGGTAACTTTTGATGATGAAGTTAGGGGTATGTTATTTCTATGCTCATTGCTAGAAAGTTGGAATGGTTTTGTTATGGCCATTAGTAACTATGTCTTTGGATCTAGTACTTTAAATTTTGATGATGTTATCGGTGCATTCCTTAGTGAGGAAATGTGACGGAAAAGCTCCGGTGAGATATCAGGTAATGCTTTGACTATAGAGACTAGGGGAAGAAAAATGGAAAGAGGAAAGAGCCTAGGATATCTCAGTAAGTCAAGGAAAAGAAAATCCAAGTCTAGATCGGGGATAGTGTGCTGGAAATGCAGGAAGAAAGGCCGCCTAAAGAAAGAATACAAGTCTCAGAAGGGAAAAGAAGGAGACGCACAACAAGAAAACAATCATGAAGTGAATGTGTCAGGTGATGTGTTGCAAGATGTTTTGATTCTTTCATTAGAAAATATTATTGATGCCTAGGTGGTAGATTCAGGGGCCTCATTCCATGCCACACCTGATAGGAAACATTTTCATGATTATGTTCAAAGAGATTTTGGACAGGTTCGATAGGGTGATGATAAACCTTGTAAAATCATTGGAATGGGTATAGTTTTCATAAAACAGCAGAATGGAAATCAATGGCTATTGAAGAAGGTAACGCATGTTCCAGATCTAAAGAAAAATTCTAATTTCAACAGGGAAATTGGGAGGTGATGGTTGTGTAACTACTTTTACAAATAAAACCTGGAAGGTCACTAAAGGAGCCCTGGTAATAGCAAAAGGAGAAAAGGTTGGTATATTGTATTTATGCAATGGTATTTCTAATTCTGTTAATGCTTTAACCTCTACAGGAGAAGATATGACATTGTGGCATCATAAGCTTGGGAACATGAGTGAGAAGGGGATGCAGATTCTTCACTCAAGAAATTTGTTGTCAGGTTTAAAGCCTGTTGATTTAAATTCTATGAGAAGTGTGTTTATAGAAAGTAGAAGAGAGTCAGGTTCCTCAGAGTTTGGAAAGAAAAGAAGAGCGAAAAATTAGAGGTTGTGATTACAGATGTATGGGGACTTGCACAAGTATCATCTCTCGGTGGCTCTCGTTATTATGTTACTTTTATTGATGATGCAACCAGAAAAACCTAGATTTATTGTATTCGAAATAAATCTTATGTATTTGATACTTTCAAGAAATGGAAAGCTTTGGTGAAAATGAGACAGGAAAAAGGTTGAAGTGTCTCATATCAAACAATGGAGGTGAATATTGTGGCAAAGAGTTTGATAGGTACTGTTCAGAGAATGGAATTCGTAGAGAGAAGACAGTTCAAGGAACACCACAAACAAATGGTGTGTCAGAAAGGATGAACATGACAATCATGGAGCGTGCAAGGTGCATGAGATTGCATGTAGGATTTCCTTTACAATTTTGGGTAGATGTTGTAGATACTGTTGTTTATCTGATAAACAGAGGGCCTTCAAGTTCCTTGGATGGTGGTATTCCATAGGAGGCATGGATAGATAAAAAGATAAACTACTCATTTTTAAAGACTTTTGGTTGTGAAGCATTTGTCCACATTAATAAGGAAACTAGAACAAAGCTTGAGGAAAAATCAAAGAAATGTACCTTTATTGGATATGGTGTTAATGATTTTGATTATCATTTTTATGATTATGAAAAACACAAAATCATTAGGAGCAAAGATGTCATATTCAATGAAAAGGTTTTGTATAAGGATCAGTTGTAGGAAAAGAAATCGGAAAAAGAAAAAAAAGAATACACATTGCTTGATGAGATCACAGAAAAGTGAAGGTGCCTGAAAATCATAATGATCAACAGCCATAACAAATACAAAAACCACAATAGCAACAAGCACCTCAAACACTTGAAAGTGGTGTTAGAAGATCTACCAGGATAAGTAGACCCCCTGAATGATACTCTCCTTCATTATATTATGTATTGTTGACTGATTCTGGTGAACCAGAATGTTATGAAGAAGCAGTGCATGTAGAAGCTAGGAAGAAGTGGGAGCAAGCCATGAAAGAAGAGATGGACTCCTTAGCACATAACCAGACTTGGGACTTAGTTAGGTTGCCTGCAGGAAAAACAACATTGCAGAATAAATTGATTTATAGGTTGAAGAAAGAAAATGGAGGTAGAAAAAGGTGTAAAGCTAGACTTGTGGTGAAGGGGTTTGCACAGAAAAAGGATATATACTTTGATGAGATATTTTCTCTTGTTGTTAAAATGACTTCAATTAGAATTATTTTAAGTCTAGTAGTAGTCGAAGATTTGCATCTTGAGCAGTTAGATGTAAAGACAATCTTTCTCCATGGGTATTTGGAGGAAGAGATATATATGCAACAACCACAAGGATATGAGGTAAAAGGGAAGGAGAAACTAGTGTGCAGGTTGAAGAAGAGCTTGAATGGCTTAAAACAAACTCCAAGGTAGTGGTATCTAAAATTTGACAGGTTTATGTCTGAATAAGGTTATACTAGATGTCACTCTAATCATTGTGTTTATCTCAAAAGTAAAAATGATGGCGGCTATATTATATTGTTATTATATGTAGATGACATGCTTGTTACAGGTTCTAACATGCACAAAATAAATGTGCTCAAAAGAAAATTGGCAAACTCATTTGCAATGAAGTATTTGGGTGTTGCAAAACAAATCCTTGGTATGAGAATAACTAGAGATAGGAAGAATCGAAAATTAACATTGCCTCAGAGTGAGTACATAGAAAAGGTGTTGAAAAGATTTAATATGCATAATGAAAAACTAGTTAGTATACCTTTGGATAGCCATTTAAAACTAAGTAAGTAGGTGTGTCCCAAGACTCAGGAAGAAATAACTTATATGTCTAAAGTTCCATATGCATTAGCACTTGGAAGCTTAATGTATGCAATGGTTTGCAGAAGGCCTGATATTGCACATGCAGTGGTAGTTGTAAGCAGGTACATGAACAATCTAGGAAAACAACATTGGATGGTGGTGAAGTGGATTCTTAGGTATTTGAGAGGTACCACAAATCAAGCATTATGCTTTGGTGGTTCAAACATTTCTCTACAGGGATATGTTGATGTAGATATGGCAGGTGATAGAGAGAACAGGAGGAGCACAATAGCGTATGTGTTTATTGTAGGTGGAACAACTGTTAGTTGGGTTTCAAAACTGCAAAGTGTTGTTGCACTATCAACAATGGAAGTAGAGTATGTTGTTGCTACAGAGGCTAGTAAAGACATGATTTGGTTACAAAGGTTTTTGAATGAATTGGGTACGAAGCAGGAGGTGGGCAAGTTATACAGCGACAGCCAAAGTGCCATACATCTTGCAAAGAACTCTGCATTTCATTCCAAGACTAAACATATACATCTCAAGTACCATTTCATATGGTTAGTGTTGGAAGATGGACAGTTGAAGCTGGAAAAGATACACACTAGCCAGAATCCTACAGATATGTTAACAAAAGTTGTAACCAGGGAGAAGCTGGGATTCTACTCAGTTTCAATTGATCTTCAAGTATGATGAAGAAGATGAGAAACAACTAGGTCAAAAGTAGAGCCATTGTCTAGCAAATGGAGCAGCGGTGGAGTTGTTATAATCAGTCTCCAAGTGGGATATTGTTAGGTGTAGAGCTTGATTATCTTCTTTATTCAGAGGTATCACTGCATTGGACCCCAGTTCATAATTTGGCAGCAACGTTTCCCATAAACTGTGCACCACCAGGGGGGTCTGCGGGGGTGGGGATGATAATTATTTGGAGCCCCCCCTAGCAAAGGATCGAGGGCAGCACCCCCAAAGCTAAAAATAGATTAAAATTGCCTTATAAAATGTTGTAATTACATATTCAACCTGAATCGTTCATTAGGTGGAGATATGATGATAGAAGTTATGTTTAATTTTGGTTTTTTTCCCTATAAGGCAACCCCTCTCTATATTTGAGGGAATTATATTGCATCTATGTAGATTCGTATTCTTAGTGAGGAAGAGAGAGGGGATTGAGAGCGAAGAGGGAATTATAGCGGATCTGCTGTAGGTTGTATCTCTTCATTTTGTTGGATAATATAAAAGGAAGGACTGGTTGTTTCTCCGTGGACATAGCCCAAATTGGGTGAACCATGTATGTTTGTGACTCTCTTGTTTTATGCATGTTCTATGTTTATATTTCTGCAATATTTTATGTGTTCCATTGCTATGTAATATATAATTTTATAACACCATCCATCACCTCATATTTAAGAGAAAATTCTAAGGTTCAAGTAGTGGAAGCTCACATCGAGCATAAAAAAAAATATCTCCAACTCTTAAAGGAAAACCTCACTTTGGTGCATAATCAAATGAAACAATATGCAAATCAACATCGCAGTGAAAGAACTTTTTATGTAGGCGACTAGGTATTTTTATGGCTACAACTATACAAACAAATGTCCCTCAAGCAAGCTAAGAAGGATGATCAATTATCAGCAAAGTATTATGGTCATTGCAAGGTGTTGCGAAAGATTGGTACTATGACATACAAATTGGAGCTTCCTACATCTTCCTGAGTGGACCGGGTTTTCCATGTTTCATGCTTAAATAAAGTTATAGGTGATAAGCTCCCAATTCAAACAATATTTCTGAAACTTGACAAGGAAGGAAAATTCATATTGGAACCTGAAGCAATCATGGAATCAAGAACTTGACAACTACAAAATCGATCAATTTTAGAGTATCTAATCAAATGGAATAACTTATCCGTTGAAGATTCCACATGGGAGGATGATAATTTTATACAGAAGCATCCAGAACTGGTAAAGCATTGAGGAAAACACTTTTTTGGAGGAGAGGGGCATGTTAGGTCGCTATGCTACTAGTGTAGCCCCATATTGTTGTTAGTGCAACCCCCTTATTGTATTTTTGTTCCCATGTAGTCTCCATATTGTTATTATTATGCCCCATAGAAGCCCAATATTGTTATTGTTGTGCTCTTACAATATTATTGTTATGTAGGCTCTGATTATATTGTGACCCCTTAGACTCCTATATATAGAAAGGAGGTCTTATCATTTGTATCATCAAATAATTGTTCATTTTTGTAATGTAAAAGAGGTTTCCCCCTCGAAGAGGCTAATTTTGAAGTCGTTGATCTATCTCTTCTTGTATTTTGTGAGCTGGTTGCATAACACTCTAGTCAGTGCATAATCTGAGAGTACCATCTTTCTTCTTCACAAATAATACTGGTGCTTCCCAAGGTGACACACTTGGCCTAATTTATTGCTTGTCCAACATTTCCTTCAACTTTAGCTTCAACTCTACCAACTCAGGTGTGCTCATCCTGTAAGGTGCTTTTGATGTCGGAGCTGCCCTTGGCACCAACTCAATAGAAAAACATAATTACCTGTGAGGTGGAAACTCTATAATGTCCTCAAGAAATACATCTTTGAACTACCATAAAACTGGTTACTTGCTCAAAATATCTACATCCTCAACTTCCTTACCTTTGTCACTAGAAATGTGTACTAGAAATAACACACCCTTTTCTGCGACTACATTTTTCTTTCATAGTCATTACCATCCTAATTGATGTGGATTTATTCTTACCATGTAAGTCTCTTGGTTCTTCATTGTCATCCACACATTCAATGGCCTTGTCATAACAATCCACCTTGGTTCTATGAAGGTACAACCAATCCATTCCCAACAACATATTGTATGATCCCAACAGTAATACATTCAAATGTGTTGTAGTAGGCATACCATTCAAAAAAAATGCACAAGATCTTACCCAATGGTGAACTCACTTCTTTGTACCTATAGCCAACTACACTAACCAAGATTCTGCATGCAATTCCTTACTCAAACCACAATTATCCATCAAGTCAATACTAACATAGATATAATTATATCTAGGGTTAATCAAAATAGAAATAACTTAATCAAAGAGTATCGTCCATCTCAACGATAGATTCCTGCTGGTCAGCCTGTTTGTTATCCAATGCGACATAAATATGAGGAACGCTCTGACCAACATCCCCAACAGTCTTTGCCCCCTGTGCACTATATATCTGAGGCATACCACCCTAATTCTGCAAATAATCTCTCCTGCGATAATCTTTGCTACAAGTCCAAAACTCTATGGACTTCGAGCCTACATCCTTATTCTTCTCCTCATATCGATGTCCCTATCCTCTATATGATGCATTGAACTTCTTAGATGGTGTAACATTATCTTTATTACCTGTACCCTAAGGTCTTGCTCACTTTCTATCCCGTTTTCCTTTTTTTTTGCATTACCTTTCTAGTCTGGCTTAGTCCCAGATCTATGCTTCGATTGTTCATAGCAATGCCTCAACTTTCAAATGGCCTCCTCTAATGATCTAGGCTCATCAAACTCAATCTTGTCTTTGATTGCAACTAACAATCCACTAATGAACCTATGAATTTTCGCATTTTCCTCTGTGAAATAAGGCACATACCTCAGTAACTCCAAGAAACAGGTAGTGTACTTCTCATCTGTCATCGATCCCATCTTTAGCTCATAGAATTCTTTTGCCTTGTCATCAAAGTATCTCTTCGACAAATACTTCTTCTTGAATAACCTCTCACTCACTCTAAGTCTTCCTCATGAATACATCTGAAATTATTCATGTCTTCCCACCAAATGTCTTCTTTACCTTTGAGACTGAAAGTAGCTACTCTGGATTTCATGTTCTTTGAATAGTCATATAACCTGAAGAACTGTCTCATGTCAAGAAACCATGCCTCTGCATCCTGTGGTTTCTTCATCTCTCCACCAAAAGTAGGTGTCTTTTCTTTCTCAAACTCATCCAGAAAGTATCATCTATCACTCCTCCCGTAAGGATGATAATGATGACGATCATAGTGCCTATCTGAATCAGAACTAGAACAATACCTGTGTCTATCCCCTCTCCTATCTAGAGTGTCCAACAATCTACCATCTCTAACTGTCATCTCTATCTGACGTGTGACCACCATGTGATCTACTACCATATGCTCCATTAGTTATATCCTCATGTTCATAGCTTATCCGATGTGCTTCCTGTTGTTGCAAATCTGACAAATTCTGAAGTATCACTACATTTACCTCTGCTTGTTTCTCCTATGCCTGCATGATTATGTCATTATCTACCTTACAACTCCTTATTTCTTCCTTTAATATTCTCAATGTATCTACCAAATCGGAAGAATTCCCAACACCATACTGCTCATTTAATTCATAGGGAGAGTCTTTGTAGTCTACCATCTTGCTAGCCATTTGATATTTCTTCCTGTAAGGTATATCATGTCAAATAAACCAAATCATAATAAACCAACGTACCTTAGTATAGTTCAGGGAGGATACCTTGTCTGCAAGATCAACAAATCACCGTGATACATGTATAACATATTCACGACAACATATAGAAACATAACACGTAAGTATATAACCATGCAACCCTCATTCTAGCTAGGGTCCAGTCATTAATGCATGACCTTAACAACAACGCATACCATGATCTCATGCATGACAACAACCACTACATCATTATACACTTGACCACATGCAAACATTAATATGCATAAGCAATGTGTAACCAAACATACGCATGCATAAATGCAAGTAATCAAGTATAAATGAATAATACTTGTAACCAAACCTATAAGAATGATACATGTAACCAAGAATACAAGAATGTAACCAAACATATGAGAATGTAACCAAGCATACAAAATGATACATATAGGTGACATATAACAACATGTAACTAGTCATACACTCATGACGATGCATCCCACAATAAAAACATCAACTTCCGCATGGCGACATCACTATAACCATGATCAACATTATCAAAATTCAACAAGCACACGGAATGCAAGCGTAAGATACACACATGAAAATGACATGCATGCATGACCAACACACAACCCATCTAGTCTGAGGGGTGAAATTGGCTGTGATACAACTCTATAACACCCTCCTAACACATCTACCCAAGCAATCGACCTGCTGAGTAAACATGTGACAAGAGGCCACTATGATATGATTTGACCACCTAAGTCACTTTAAGGAAGTGGAACCTACATAAACACATCATACAAACATTCAACATTAGTATGAGGACCCTCAAGAACCAAGCCGACCTTTCTGCCAACTAGCCCCTGGGTCCCACTAAGCTTTTGAACCACTTCACCTCTAGACGCTCTCATGTTATGGGCATGTGATGAGCCCCAATTTTTGGTACAATTTGGGCTCATATTGGCCTACTTACCTTGCTCAACCATTCATCTTTTATCGCTTATGCATTCATTTCTTAGTATATTCGTGTTGTTTGTAGGAAGAAGGGCAGACATTATATCTATGTGGCTAATACATGATGATTTCAGGTTTTTGGCATTAAAGAGAGCAAAAGACCACGCAGAAGGAGACAAGGAGACAGCAAAGGTGGCATTGCATGTTTATAGAGAGGTTGTCTACAGCTTTAAATGACTTCCCTCGTGATTTTCACCTTAACTCCGAGCTCCAACAGCTCTCCCCACCGAGCTTAAAGGCAGCCAACACGTTCTACAGGATCAACAGTTTTACAGCAGTTTGACTTTCAGTTGGATAGCCAAGCTCCACGAATGGAGGAAGCCATCTTGATCTTCATTGTGTATAAATATGAAGGCCGTAGCCTTTGTTAGGAGCTTTTGACCTTTTGGAATTACTATTGTAATCTCTGAGCACGAGTTACAGCTCGGTGTTTTGTTTGTTTGTAAGCCAGTTTTGGCATGACATTAGACTTTTGATTATGAATAAAGGCAAGCAAATTTGGATCTAATTCTGAGCTTTTAAGGGAGCTATAGCTCTCAGGTTAGGGCCCAACCTGAGAGCAATAGATCTCCTCTTCTTGTAGTGTTATTTACCTTTCTTTCCAGCATTGTGTTTCCTTGTTTTGATATGCATTTCAAAGAATACAGTTTGCTGATTTGATTTCTTTAACAAGATTGAGTAGGATTAGCTTATGGTTGAATTACTTTCAGTTGCTTAGACTAGGATAGGAGGTTTGTAATCCACTGGAGCTCCAAGAAAAAGGTTGTTAGTGCCTTCACTGCCATCTCTGTTTAGGGATTGGGGTGCAGTCTATACCAACCACCAAAAAAACGCAGTCTTTTCTACTTTTATGCAAGCTGCAACACAGTCGGTTTAATCGTGGATCCTTTCATGCATTTTGCTCTTGAGCCATACTTCATCACTACAGTTCCATGCACTACTTTTCTTCATGATTTACAGCGTTGTTCATTGGTTTAATAGCACAGGTAGCACTGGTTAATGAATTCTCGTTTTTGGTGCAAGACATAAGTAATTTGTTTTATTTACACTGCTCCATATCCTTCTACTTTCTTCTTCTTCTTCTTAACCTCTCCTCAAGCCACCTACTCGACCTCTGTTCAGCTCGTTCACCTTCCAACTCTTCCATTGCCCACGTAGCTTCATCTTTTTGACCTTTCGTTGATCCCATCCTTCTATCCACCAACCACTTCGTGCACTCTTTCTCCGTCCTATTTCTCTGCCCCTGAGTCATCACAAGCTCCATCTCCACCTTACCTATCCACCCATACTGTTCCATCACTTCACCATCACCCAAAACTTCCACTTACAGCACATCCTGTAGAAGTTAGCAGACTTCTTGTAGAATTCCTGAGTTTCCTGTAGGATCCCCTGCAGACATCCTGTAGAAGCCTGCAAACTTGGTTGCCGAGCATCCGAACGTTGTAGACTTCTGTGGACTGATGCTAAGGATCCCCTAGGACCTCTCCCAGCCCCCCTGTCCTTTCCCAAGCTTTCCTTCCTTTCGCACCACCTTTGCACAACCAAACCCTAATAAGAAACAAAATCATAATCACTCCAACTATTTAAGCAAAAATACAAAAACATGTTCTTTTCAATAGAAGTAGTTTAAGTTCATGCATTTCACATCATTAGAAGTAATGGCATCATTTCCAGACACTTGCACTCCCACCATTGCATCATAGAGGTTAAGCTAGTCAGATTAGGGTTAACTAGGGTTTCCATGTTTTGGTTGGCTTTCAGTTCATTTTTGCAAGGTAGATTAATTTTCTCTGAGATAGCCTTCATCCATCATTTAGCAAGCTTCTTCTGAGAGCATATAGAAGTTGGCTTGAGCCCTAGCGGACTTGTGCCAGCTGACCAAGTGACAGCTGCGACAAGAGCTAGTACTTGTGCATACAGCACCGTCGCTTCCAAGTTTGTACGAACTACCGGGTTAATAAAATTAGAGATAGGAAGCTCCAGGAGTTGTAGCATTATTGCTACAATACTGGAGCCCACCATCTTTTTGGCGCTGTTGCCAGGGAAGCGTCAGAGTATTAGTAATTGTTGCTTTTCTTCTACTTTCTTACTCTTACCTTCTGCTCAGTAGTTTATTTCATTTCCATTCTGCAAAAGTAGCATAGACATTTCCTGCTTTCATAGATTAGCATTTCCTGCTTTCATAGATTAGCATTTCATTTCTGCAAGCGTAGACTAGCATTTCCATTCCTGCAATTTCATTTGAGCAAAGTAGATTAGTTCTTTCCTGCTTTCAGTTTAATTCTGCATCTTTTATAGTTAGTTGTAGATCAATCTGTTTCAGTTTTGCAGGTACCAAAGAAAAAAGCAAAAGAAATCAAAAGAAAAAGAAAGCCTTTTCCATTTCATGCCTCGTAGGAACCGAGATAAATCAGGCAAATTCCTACCCAACACCCCCACCACATCACTGAATCACCCTTCTCTCTTCTTTGGTGACAGTGACCCAGAAGAACCTATAGGTGAACATCCTGAGATAGACAAAGATCCTATAGAAGAAGAAGAGTTAGAGACCACTCCATCTGAAGCTATGGCTGACAATAGAAGAGAAGATGAGAGAATAGAAGGTGCCTTCCCCATCCGAGAGACCAATGGAGAGATGAAAATGAAGAACATTAGCCCCTCCGCCTTACCTCACTTCCATGGACTGACTACTGAAGATCCTGATACCTTCCTGTTTGAGTTTGCTGTCCTTTGTAGAACCTATGACTATACTGAAGATGAGCAAAAGCTGAAACTCTTCCCTTCAACTCTTAAGGATGCAGCATTGCGCTGGTTCATGGGATTACCTGTGAATAGTATCACCACTTGGGCTCAGATGCAGCAAGCTTTCAATACCAAGTACAGGGATTACTGTAGGTCCAAGGAAACCAAGGGAGAAATCTTTCGGATGACCATGGCAAATGATGAGTCCCTAGAGGATTATGAGGAGAGGTTCCAACTTAGCTATAAGCGGGCCAGGTGCACACTTGACCCTGAATCCCTCAAGTTGGTCCTGCTCCGAGGAGTCCCTGAAGACCTCTTAGATACCCTTCACATGTTAGCTGGGGGGACATTTACCAACTGCCTTATGAGGACATCAAGACTGTGTTTAGAAACCACTCCAGGGCAGCTCGGAAATGAGGTAGAGGAAACCTCCTCTCAACTAGTGTCCCTTTCTCTAAACATGAGCTTGCAAATCAATTAGAAGATCTCAAGAGTGAGGTGAGATAGACCATTGCCATGCAGCTGGACACATTCAGGATCCAGCAGAAGAAAGAGGAAGCTAAGAGAGCCTTGGCTGTCTTCTGCCCTAGGTGCACAAGGAGACACCCTAAGAACGAATGCCCATTGCATTCGGTTGAAGTGTGTTTCGTTTGTGAGGAGGACCATCCCACAAATCAGTGCCCAACCTTACCTGGGTTTAAAGCCATGTACCAAGGGATAGAAGCTCCCACTGAACCTCTCTATTACCTCAACCAAAGGAGGCCACAAGGATCTAGACCTTATCAGCAGGGAATGCAAGGGGCACCTCAAGCTTATTACAGCCCCAACTAATCGACTCCTATGCCTTCCTAGGGTCCCCCTGCTCATCCTTCCTGGTCCATGCCTCCTCCATGGTCTTATCCACCTCAGTACCCTACTCAACCTACTTCTCATTCATATCATTCACATGCCCAGCCACAGCCTCAGTGGAATGCACCTCAGTCGGGGTGGAGGCCCCAATACAACACTCCTCCTGCCATTTTGCCTCCACCACCAGTTCAACCTCCGCCTTTACCTCCTGCTCCTCCAAGGCAACCTCAAATGCCTGCTCAACCGAACCCGAACCCCAACAATAGATAGGCCCAGCAGGTATACACTGGGGAAACCTCATGCCCTACCTATGCTGTGGAGATCCAGGAGATCAATCTTCGATCTGGAAAGACTCTTCCAGATCGCCAACCTCCTCCCCCAGAGGATGAGGAAGATAAACAGGAAAGTGAACCGAAGGCTATTCCACCCTTTCCTGAGAGACTAACAGCCACCACACAACCCAACCCAGAGGAGGATGAGCTTCTGGGTGAGCTCAAGCAGTTATGTGTGAAAATACCACTTCTCCAAGCCATCAAGGATGTGCCAATATACAACAAAGTGGTTAAGGAAAAGTGCTTCAAACACCCAGGCAGGCGAAAGAAAGATGCTTCAACCATTAATGTCATAGGACAACTGTCTGACCTTATGCTAGGACAAGTCATCTGCCCAAAGTACCTAGATCTTGGAAGTCCTGTAGTAGATGTCCACATCAATGGCACCATCATACCTCACACCTTGATTGATCTGGGGGCTGCCATTAATGTGATGACCAGGGATACCATGCTCAAACTTAATCTTCAGGGTTCCTTGAGGAAGACCTCGACAGTACTGCAATTAGCAGATCGCTCCACCGTGATTCCCGAAGGGATTGTGGAGGATGTCTTGGTATCTATTGACTCTTGGGAATACCCTGCAGACTTCCTGGTTCTGCAACCAAAGGCAAAGCTTACTGGATATCCTCTCATTTTGGGAAGGCCTTGGTTAGCTACTGCAGATGCTTACATAAGTTGTCGTGCAGGAAACATGACCATCAAAAATGGTCCCATGTCCAAGCAGCTAGTCCTATACCCTCCTGCCCAACCCTCCTTAGAGTATGACTTACCACTCTGGTTGGAAGAAGGAGAGGAAGACGAGGTGTACTCAGCACCTCTGTGCACCTTAGATACCACTAGAAGAGACCCCCCAACCGAGGATGACTTGATCGAGACCTTGATCCAGAATCCACCTTCCAGTGCACTACCCTTAGAGAAATTGGTGGAGGATGCCCAAGCTAGCACCTTAGTGGATCTTTGTACAACCAACCCTGTTACTCCCAGAGTCAAGAATGTGGAGTTTGGCCCTGAGAGAGAATTGAAGATCAGCTCCTCCCTATCTCCTTCCCAGGAAAAGGAGCTGTGTAGCCTGTTGGCCAGCCACCTAGATGCTTTTGCTTGGAGCTATAAGGAGATGAAGGGAGTCCATCCTTCGGTCTGTACCCATCATATATACATCAAAGAGGATTGCAAACCGGTTAGGCAGCCTCAGAGGAGAATGAATCCAGCTCTTAAGGACATCGTCAAGGAATAATTGCAAAAACTGTTGGATGCAGGATTCATCTATCCCATCTCAGATAGTGAATGGGTGTCCCCTCTGGTGTTGGTTCCCAAGAAAAATGGGAAATGGAGAATCTGTGTGGACTACCGAGAACTGAACAAAGCTACCAAGAAAGACCATTTCCCTCTACCTTTCATAGATCAAGTGTTGGATGGATTGGCAGGAAAGAAGTTCTTCTCTTTCCTGGATGGGTTTAGCGGGTACAACCAAATCCAAATCAGCCCGTAAGACCAAGATAAGACCACCTTCACTTGTCCTTGGGGTACCTTTGCCTACCAAGTTCTTCCCTTTGGGCTATGCAATGCTCCTGCTACTTTCCAGAGAGCTGTCTTAAGCATCTTCTCAGAGCTGGTCCATGATGCAGTGGAAATCTATATGGATGACTTTACTCCTTATGGGTCCAACTTCCAGGAAGCATTGTCCAATCTGGGAAAAGTCCTAACCAAATGCATTGAGATGAACTTGTCCCTTAGTCCTGAAAAATGTGAATTCCTAATGACTGAAGGGACCGTGCTAGGCCATACCATTTCTTGCCAAGGGTTACAGGTGGATCCTAACAAAATTGCTCTCATCAAGAAGGTTCCACCTCCTCAAAAGGTAAGGGATGTCCGGAGTTTCTTGGGATTAGCAGGATATTACCAGAGATTCATTAAAGACTTCAGCAAGCTATCCTCGCCATTGTTTGGCCTATTGGCAAAAGATGTGGAGTTTAAATGGACTGACGATTGTCAGAGGGCTTTAAATGAATTGAAGGACAAGTTGGTGTCAGCCCCAATCCTGAGAGGTCCAAATTGGGCCCTACCTTTCCACATCCACACTGATGCCTCGAACAAAGCCATAGGTGCAGCTTTAGGACAAGTTGAGCAAAAACTTCCATATGCCATTTACTTTGTTAGCAAAAACTTGTCCAAAGCTGAGCTGAATTACACTGTAACCGAGAAAGAATTCTTGGCTGTGGTCCATGCACTGAACAAGTTCTGACATTATATTACTGGTTATCAAACCTTTGTACATACAGACCATGCTGTAATTAGATATTTAATGAATAAACCAGATGTGAATGCTCGTATTATTAGATGGTTACTTTTATTGCAGCAGTTTGATTTGACCATTGTTGACAAACCAGGTAGAGAAAATGTTGTTGCTGACTTTTTATCTAGATTGGATTTTTCTACAGATGAGGATGGAACGGTGGATGACCAGATGCCCGATGAACATCTGTTTGCTATTTCAGTACTCTCTCCATGGTTTGCTGATATAGCAAACTACCTTGTTTCAGCACAGTTCCCTCCGCACCTATCTTCCAGAGAGAAGAGCAGAATCATCAGAAAAAGTGCCTCATTTACTTGGATCGGGGGCAATCTGTTCAAGCTTGGCCCCGATCAGATCTTAAGGCGTTGTGTAAGGGAGGAGGAAGTCTTTGATATCCTCCTCACTTGTCATGATGGGCCTTGTGGAGGACATTTTGCAGCAAAGAGAACCGCCTTCAAAATCCTGCAGGCAGGCTACTATTGGCCCACACTTCATCAAGATGTCAGAAGATATGTCAGCCAGTGTGACCAATGCCAAAGAATGGGGAAACCGACCCAAAGGGATGAGATGCCTCTCCAACCTCAAGTGACTCTTGAGCCATTTGAGAAGTGGGGTATGGACTTTGTGGGCCCAATCAACCCTCCTTCGAGGCAAAGGTCTTACATCATTGTGTGTACTGACTACTTGACAAAGTGGGCAGAGACTAAAGCAATCAAAGCAGCAACAAAAGAAAAGGTGGCCGAGTTCCTAAGAGAAAACATCTTCTATAAGTTTGGCTATCCAAGAGAGCTGGTCACCGATCAAGGGAGCCAGTTCACATCCAACCTGGTTGAAGATCTACTAGCTCATCACAAGATCAAGCATAGGACTTCCACCCCCTATCACCCTCAAGCAAATGGGCAGGTGGAAGTCACCAATAGAGCATTAGAAGGGATCTTGACTAAGGTGGTGAGCAGCAGCAGAAAGGACTGGGCAGATCGCCTGGTTGAAGCCACATGGGCTTACAACACCACTTGGAAGACCACCACCGGCTTCACACCTTATGAGCTGGTCTATGGGAAGAAAGCTTTGCTGTCCATTGAGTTTGAATACAACACTTTGAGGATGGCAGCTCAGCTGGACCTAGATCTCAGCCATGCACAACAAGAGAGGTTATTGCAGCTGAATGGACTGGATGAGCACCGAATGCAGGCCCTCCTTCACTCAGAAGTGGTTCAACTTCAGAGAAAGGTGTGGCATGACCAACAACTCCATGACAAGCAATTTCAGCCGGGAGATTGGGCTTTGTTGTATGACTCCAGATACAAAGATTTCAAGGGGAAGCTGAGAACCAGATGGCTAGGGCCATATTCAGTGGAAAAATGTCATGAAAATGGATCTGTTCTTATTCGGACCATTGATGAGGAAGCCATCCCCATGCTTGTCAATGGGCATCGATTGAAGATCTATAGGAAGCCTCTCTCAAGACAAGAGTTCATCAAAACTATGGAGAAGGCAGTGTTGGTCATAGAGAAGGGCTCTGCCCCTGTTTTGGGCATACCCTGAAGAATCTAAAAAAATAAAAAAATAATAAAGATCCTTGGGTGAAAACCTTTCTGAGGCGCCCAAGGCAGGTGGTAGGGGTGAAAACCTCATTGAGGCGCCCCTATTGTCTTTCCAAAAAAAAAAGAGATAAAGATTTGAAAAGATCCTTGAGTGAAAACCTCTCCGAGGCGCTCAGGGCAGATGGCAAGGGTGAAAACCTCATTGAGGCGCCCCTGTTATCTTTCATCAAAAAAAAAAAAAAAAAAAAAAAGAAAAAAAAAAGAAAAAAACAAAAAAAAACAAGGTCAGCAGATTCATTATGTAAAATTGCATGCAGGTGTTCTATGGAGGAGAGGAAGCCTCTCAACTCAAAGCCAAGGGTCCTCATCATGCAGTCAGGACACCTCACCAGCACCCCCTCCAGGAATACTCATTTTTTCCAAGGTATGTGCAATTTTATTACAGCTTGAGTCTTCTACAGGAAGACGCAGATTTTCTACAGGAAGATGCAGATTTTCTACAGGAAGGTGCAGACTCTCTACAGGAAGCGCAACCTTTCTACAGGAAGCTCTTTGTTTCTATAGGAAACTTCCTGTAGAAGCCCAGAATGGCCCAGAATTCATTTCATGAAGAGATCTAACGGCTAAGGATCGGTTTGGACGCATGCACGCCACTATTGTCAACCATGCACATTGCTGTTATCTTGTTCCACCATCCTTGTCGACATGCAACAAAGTTACCTGCACCAGCAAAGCAGATCGATGAGTCTCGAGAAAAAGCAAATTGTAAATGGAAAAAGCGCTAGAGATCTCACACCATATTCATCACAGTCAGCCGGAAGCTCCGAGAGCATGATCGTGAGGCCATCCATCGTCGTGCAGCATGCACCCAAGGAGGAAGAACTGTTCCAAGGCATCCCGCGGGAGTCCTGTAACAGTTAAGCCTGCTAGAGTGGATACCATTCACAGCACAGGCCATATGCAAGGAAACGTGGGCGCATGCAACTGAAGCATCCCATCCATCGACGACAGCTCGTGAACATGGACCTCCGGGCCTGTGTAAGTTCGCCAGCAGCAGGTAAATCGACTCATCAGCGTCCAAAGAGCCGAAACATCGTGTGCAGCCGCGCAGGTAAGTGTCTCGACCCTTCCTTCCATCAGACTGCATGAATGTTACTTTGATTGATTGCTAAGTGTAAAGGTGAATGGGTTGAGCGGCCGTATGGCCATTTGGCCGGCCACGTCGGCCAGTTAATGGTCTAGTTGGATGTGTGGGTGGCGGCCATGACAAAAAATGAGCAGCATGCACGTGAGAGTGATCCCGTCGAAGAGAACGAGTTTAACTGAAGAGGCGGCGGCAGATCTGCAGGAATTGGTGTAGCAGCAAGTGAACGCGCAGTTGAATGATGGGCTGATGTCACCCAATGGTCCGGCGGGGACAGATCACCCCCCGCGCCACGGATTCCGCCGAATTCAAAATCTAATCGGCTAGATTGCACTCATGCATTTATCAACCACCGTTTTGAACTCGAGCGGCTATCCTGATCTCTCTGCAGTTCGATACGCCGAGCCTCTGGCTATCAGAACGATTGTGAAGCACGCCCAAGGCGCAGACCGACTGCAGTCTCTCCTGAAAATCGCACGCTGCATTCTGCAGGAACGCTGTCATTCTACAGGAACGCTGTCATCCTACAGGAACGCAGTTTTCTACAGGAAAGCGGGTGCCTCACGTAAAAAGGTGGCCAATTAAAGAGGTAACCCTGAACTCTTCATGCAACTGGTTATTAAAGGTGGCAGAATTGTCGTCCACAGTCTGGTCATAGAAAAACGGTGAAATTGTTGTCTGCTGTGCCTACACTGTCATTCTACAGATTGTCGAGTAATTAAACTGTGTTAAGTTCCACAGGGATAAGTTTGTGGGTTATGTGCATGACATTATCTCAGTAAACCAAAATCTCTTCCACAATCACCACCTCTGGTTAAGAAAACTGTTTTATCATGCCGGGTGGGTTTATAAGACGAGAACCCACTGATTCAACCAAATTAAGGGAAAACCAGGAAGTGGTAGAGCTCTTCACATGGGTTCAATGGATATCTTTTTGTGACAAGTTGCAGGGTTACGATGATGAAGTGGCCGAAGAATTCTTGCAGGCTCTGAGGCCGAAATCCAAGACACTGGCCACAGTGAATTTCAGGGGCCTAAGCCTCAAGCTCACCCCGCAATATATCAGTCGAATCACTGAACTTCCAATGGGTCTGCCGTGGGATAAGGAAGAACGGAAGTTGAGCCAGCAGGCCAAGAAAGAATTCTTTCCACCTGAGGAGGAATTCTCGGAGGACAAAAATGGGGTGCGAAGAACAAGTCTGTTGCCACCATGGAACGAATTTAGCCTGCAAATCATGAAATATATAACCTGTGAAGGCCGTTATAGCATCGTGTACGGGTATCACTTTCGGTTGCTCACTGAATTAAGGCACCGAATGGATCTTCCTGTAGAAAAGAAACTGAGCATTCCTTATTTCCTGTTACAGTCTTTGATTGAGTGTGCTACAAAGTTAAAAGAAGGCATACCAGATCAGGTAGCCCACCATGGGTTGATCAAAATTCTTGTGGAGGATGCACTTCATTCATATAAGGTTCCCCTCTCATGGGAATCATTCAGGAATTTAACAAGAGATGGAGACATAAAAATGTTGATTGAAGAAACGGTTCCTCCAGCAGTGAGGAACAAGAAGCAGTGGCCGAGGGAAAGAGAGAAAAAGGCCAGAAGACCCCGACCACAGTGCAGAAGAAAGAACAAAAGAAGAAGCACGAGGAAAAGGATGACAAAGAAAAAGGTGGCACACCCATCTTATCAGCAAGAGAAAAGAGGTTGAAGAGCAGAACGGACAAAGCTGAGGTGGTCCACATCAGCCCAAGTACCTCATCAGCACCTGCAACCAAAGAAAAGGATGACAAAGAAGAGGGTGACACACCCATCTTGTCAGCAAGAGAAAAGAGGTTGAAAAGCCGAACGGACAAAGCTGAGGTGGTCCACATCAGCCTAGGTACCTCATCAGCACCTGCAACCAAACCAAAAAGCAAAACCCAGGCAGCAAAGCAAGCCAAAGTGGAGACACCTGTGCAGAAACAGGCTTCTACAGGAAGCCCGAAAACAGAGAAAGGGTCTTCTACAGGAAGCCCGAAATTGGTCAAAACAGGGTCTTCTACAGGAAGCCCAAAATTGGTAAAGGAAGGGTCTTCTACAGGAGGCCCGAAAGGGGTTAAAGCAGGGTCTTCCACAGGAAGCCCAAAATTGGTAAAGGAAGGGTCTTCTACAGGAGGCCCGAAAGTGGTTAAAGCAGGGTCTTCTACAGGAAGCCCAAAGTCAGAAAGGAAGGGGCCCTCTACAGGGAGCCCTGGGAAAGCAAAACGCAAGGAAGAGAAGGCTCGCATTCTCGAAAGGGAGGCAGCAGCTGCGCTGGCCGCCCTCAGTACACCACCAAAGCCAAAGGAGAAGAGAGAGAGGGAGAGCCCTCTACCTTTTGAAGCTAGGAGAAGTCAGAGAATAAAAACGGGCCAGCCGCAGCCTCCACCCAGCAGCCAAACCATCTTAGGGGGTGCCCCTACTTCACCCAGTGGGAGATCCCCTTCCAAAACATCGGCCACCCCCGAGAGGGGAAGCCCAAAAATAACTTCCTGGACACGAAAAATAGGCCAATCGGCTTCCGAAGCCCGGCTCAAGGAAATGGAAAAGAGGGAAGAAGTGCCACCCTCGTCACCACCGGGGCCAGAAAAGGCAGGGCCACCAAAGACAGGAAAGGAAGAGCATGTTCCGGGCCCTAGTTCTCGACCAAGGACAAGGAGCAGGAGAAAAGTTGCTCAAGGATGAGCAAATGTTTTAGCTGGGGGGTGATGATGAGCCCCAATTTTTGGTACAATTTGGGCTCATATTGGCCTACTTACCTTGCTCAACCATTCATCTTTTATCGCTTATGCATTCATTTCTTAGTATATTCGTGTTGTTTGTAGGAAGAAGGGCAGGCATTATATCTATGTGGCTAATACATGATGATTTCAGGTTTTTGGCATTAAAGAGAGCAAAAGACCACGCAGAAGGAGACAAGGAGACAGCAAAGGTGGCATTGCATGTTTATAGAGAGGTTGTCTACAACTTTAAATGACTTCCCTCGTGATTTTCACCTTAACTCTGAGCTCCAACAGCTCTCCCCACCAAGCTTAAAGGCAGCCAACACGTTCTACAGGATCAACAGTTTTACAGCAGTTTGACTTTCAGTTGGACAGCCAAGCTCCACAAATGGAGGAAGCCAACTTGATCTTCATTGTGTATAAATATGAAGGCCATAGCCTTTGTTAGGAGCTTTTGACCTTTTGGAATTACTATTGTAATCTCTGAGCATGAGTTACAGCTCAGTGTTTTGTTTGTTTGTAAGCCAGTTTTGGCATGACATTAGACTTTTGATTATGAATAAAGGCAAGCAGATTTGGATCTAATTCTGAGATTTTAAGGGAGCTATAGCTCTCAGGTTAGGGCCCAACCTGAGAGCAATAGATCTCCTCTTCTTGTAGTGTTATTTACCTTTCTTTCCAGCATTGTGTTTCCTTGTTTTGATATGCATTTCAAAGAATACAGTTTGCTGATTTGATTTCTTTAACAAGATTGAGTAGGATTAGCTTATGGTCGAATTACTTTTAGTTGCTTAGACTAGGATAGGAGGTTTGTAATCCACTGGAGCTCCAAGAAAAAGGTTGTTAGTGCCTTCACTGCCATCTCTGTTTAGGGATTGGGGTGCAGTCTATACCAACCACCAAAAAAACGCAGTCTTTTCTACTTTTATGCAAGCTGCAACACAGTCGGTTTAATCGTGGATCCTTTCATGCATTTTGCTCTTGAGCCATACTTCATCACTACAGTTCCATGCACTACTTTTCTTCATTATTTACAGCGCTGTTCATTGGTTTAATAGCACAGGTAGCACTGGTTAATGAATTCTCGTTTTTGGTGCAAGACATAAGTAATTTGTTTTATTTACACTGCTCCATATCCTTCTACTTTCTTCTTCTTCTTCTTAACCTCTCCTCAAGCCACCTACTCGACCTCTGTTCAGCTCGTTCACCTTCCAACTCTTCCATTGCCCACGTAGCTTCATCTTTTTGACCTTTCGTTGATCCCATCCTTCTATCCACCAACCACTTCGTGCACTCTTTCTCCATCCTATTTCTCTGCCCCTGAGTCATCACAAGCTCCATCTCCACCTTAAATATCCACCCATACTGTTCCATCACTTCACCATCACCCAAAACTTCCACTTACATCACATCCTGTAGAAGTTATAAGACTTCCTGTAGAATTCCTGAGTTTCCTGTAGGATCCCCTGCAGACATCCTGTAGAAGCCTGCAAACTTGGTTGCCGAGCATCCGAACATTGTAGACTTCTGTGGACTGATGCTAAGGATCCCCTGGGACCTCTCCTATCCCCCCTGTCCTTTCCCAAGCTTTCCCTCCTTTCGCACCACCTCTGCACAACCAAACCCTAATAAGAAACAAAATCATAATCACTCCAACTATTTAAGCAAAAATACAAAAACATGTTCTTTTCAATAGAAGTAGTTTAAGTTCATGCATTTCACATCATCAGAAGTAATGGCATCATTTCCAGACACTTGGACTCCCACCATTGCATCATAGAGGTTAAGCTAGTCAGATTAGGGTTAACTAGGGTTTCCATGTTTTGGTTGGCTTTCAGTTCATTTTTGCAAGGTAGATTAATTTTCTCTGAGATAGCCTTCGTCCATCATTTAGCAAGCTTCTTCTGAGAGCATATAGAAGTTCGCTTGAGCCCTAGCGGACTTGTGCCAGCTGACCAAGTGACAGCTGCGACAAGAGCTAGTACTTGTGCATACAGCACCGTCGCTTCCAAGTTTGTACGAACTACCGGGTTGATAAAATTAGAGATAGGAAGCTCCAGGAGTTGTAGCATTATTGCTACAATACTGGAGCCCACCAGCATGCAAACATCCAGGGACCTTTGGATGCTCTCACAGCCTGAAAGCTAGTGTCTAAGGACTTTTTGCACGGTGTTGTGCCAATATCCCTAGGATTTGAGCCACTTTTCTAGGCCCAAATCCCAAGTCACTTCCCATAATAGAATGACATCATCAAAACAGTAAGATGACAGGGAAATAATAGTGAAAAAGAAATTAATGGAATAATGCCTTGACTGGATCCCTACTACCCATGACAAGAATTTCGTCAAACATATCATGAATATGTAATCTACAGGTGTAATTAATATATATGAGCATAAGGGTCTCATACTTAGCTGAGAATCGCTAAGAGAAATTGATGCCTCAACACATTGGCTACCATTTCATCCATTAGGTCATTGATATATTGTTCACTCATTTACAAGTAAAAACATGATGAGAGCCATAAATAGCTACTTTCACAAAACATATATATGACCAACATAATAGTAACAAAAATACCAATGAAATTACAGCCATATAAACCACATATAAACCAGTATAATACTCATAGAAATATAAGGAGAAATAAACTCTTATTAATGATGAAAAATCCAAACCCAGGATGGGACTTCCATGTTCCACCTTATTGTAGGCCAAATCTCTCTTCATCCATTCACCCACGTGCCATATTCCAAGCATGAATGTTGGATCTCATAGAACACATCAATCCAAAACCATCCAGGGATTCCAGAAGCCATCCACCTCAACCCATCAAACAGTGATTCCACCTCATGGTCGGATATCACAAAATCATCATCATACTGGTCTGTATCTAAGCCTTCCAGGGCTCCTAGATCATTTGTTCCAACCAAGACTTACATGACTAGTAACTCAACCCACAGCTGTCGTCAGTCTTCTAGAGCGTTTTCCCAACCAAGGTTTCCATGACTAGTAACCCAACCCACCAAGGGATTCCAGACTATTTGTTCAACCAAGGCTTCTAGGACTAGTAACTCAACCCAAGCTATTACTGGGCTTTCAAAGCGTTTGTCCAGCTAGGGCTTCCGAGAACTAATAACTCAACCCAAGCTAAGGAAACATGAGAACTAACCAAAACAAAATAGGGAAATAAACCCACAATCTCCATGGATATCCAAGAAATGGCAAGGCTAGGCAATCCATTGTTAATCCAGGAAATCCTCCATGTCAGTGACAGATCATGACCAAAAATCCATATGAATATGCCAAGTATGCCAAAACTAGTGAGGAAAACATACATGCAACTTGGTACCTACAAGAAAATCCCATTGTAGTTGTTGATCTCGATGTTCTCTTGTGATTTCCTTATCTTCCTTTGCCTTCTTTCTCCAAAATTCCAAGTATGCCACATGCTCTAAGAGTTCTCCAAGAAAACTCTAAGTATCGAAGAGTATGAGAGAGATAGAATAATGAGAGAGCGCCAAAGCTGAACTGACAATAGGGTACCAACCGATCCTCAGAATCCTTTTTCTGAGTGACGCCTATATTTTCTTCATTTTCCATTATTTTCCTTCATTTTTCTCCTCACATGCAACTTGTGACCTTTCACCTCCATTTTCTCCTAATTTCCATTACTTTAATAAATAAATGTGCCAAAATGCCATTTTTCCTTTGCAAATCCTTAGCCATTTCCTTTTCCAATTTCCTTAGCCATAATAAACCGATGAACACCCATACTAGGATGTCTTTCCCAACATTCAACTTGTAATAAGTGCCCCATCAACTGTGGTTATTATTTTTTCTTTATTAAATTTTATTACATGGAATTTTCACTAGGGTTGTTACACATGGATGGCGGAGAGATACCAGAAACAAGGCTTCTTGGTATAGACAATTTGGTTTTGGATGTGTGGTACTAATTTTGTGCATATGTTGTATATGCTGTACGTGTTGCATATGTGATGTTGTGCACATGCAGTGTTGTGTATATATAGTGTGTGTACATGTTGTTTATGCAATGATATGTACAAGGTGGTATAGATAGTGTTGTGCGAATGTTGCATATGAAGTGCTAGGTATAGATGGTGCTATGTACATGTTGGATATGTGGTGTTGTGTACATATCATACTATGTGTATATTGGATATGCAGTGTTGTG
Organism: Pinus tabuliformis; assembly: GCA_031772625.1. NCBI lineage: Eukaryota > Viridiplantae > Streptophyta > Pinopsida > Pinales > Pinaceae > Pinus > Pinus tabuliformis. The sequence continues at coordinate 937,155,820 of CM062806.1, forward strand.
TGCATATGGTGTTGTGCGCATGTTAGATATGCAGTGTTGTGTATATATCATACTATCTACATGTATATGTAGTGCTATGTATATATGGTGTTGTGTGCATGTGGTGCTATGTACATATGGTGTCGTGTGCATGATTGTACATGTGGTGTTGTGTACACATTGTACATGTGGTGTTGTGTGTAGGTGGTGCTGTGTACATGTCATGCATGTGGCGTTGTGTACATGTGGTGTCATGTACATGTCGTGCATGTGGTGTTGTGTACATATAATATAGTGTACACGTTGTACAGGTGGTGTGGTTTACATGTGGTGTTGTGTACATGTTATGCAAGTGGTGCCGTGTACATGTAATGTTGTGCACACTTTGTGCACGTGGTGTTGTATACAAGTGGTATTGTGTACGTGTTGTACATATGGTGCTTGTGTACATGCGGTATTGTGCTCATGTCATACATACTATGTTATGGGCATGCGATACAATGTATGTGCATTGTGTAGGTGTGGTGTCATGATATGTGTATTTATTGTGTTGTACTTTGTGTACGTCTATGTATTGTGTTTTACATTGGGTGTAGGTGTATGTATTGTTTTGTGGTGTACACCGGATGTAGGTGTATGTATTATGTTGTGGCACTGTGGGTGTAGGTGTATGTGTTGTATGTCACGTATAGATGCATGTATTACATGGCATTGTATGTCGTGTGTGGTTGTTTGTGTGTGATGCACATTATGTGTATGTGCACATGGTTGAGGAGAAGGCATTGAGTGTTTGTCGAGTGTGTCAACCGAACCTGTGTGCATAAGGAATAAGGAAAAATATAGAAGCTAATGATTGATTAAAGGATGAGTATCAATATTTTATTTCAGTTCTATTGTTTATGGTTATGGTCTATGATGATTACATGTGATCTATGATTCTGGTTTATGATGGTTACATGTAATTTATGATCTCGATCTATGATGGTTGTGTTTTGAGCTAACCTGATGTGATATGTTTATACACGATGATTTTATCAAACAACTAGTTTGACTTGTGGTGACAGGATTTCAAGTGTACCTTATTGATGAGCTACCAATGAGGTATGATGTGAATTTATTTCAATTTATTTTAAACCTAATGGAAGTTATGTGCTTGGTACAGGAAGCATGAAAATGCATGGTTAGGTGGTTGAAGCTGACTACAAGAATTTACAGTGAGAATGAAAGGAATTAGAATGGTCAACAATATTCTGGTAAAGAATTCAGGAGCAGGACCATTGTGGGACACTCGTACCCAGTAATGTCCATTGATTTCCATGAGAATTTTATGACTGGTATGATGGTTTTAAGGCAAGCATATGCCTTGTCTTTTGTATCTTCCGATGCTAGGAAGCCTTGCCAAGGGATGGACTGCCTAGGATGGGGGTGTCAACGGAACTTGGAAGGTGAGTTACTACACAGAAGAGGGTGTCCGAATTACCTGAGCGACTATGTAGCAGAGAAGGGAAGGTCAGGGATGGATTTGTTTTGGTAATTAGCATTGCCACATGGAATCAAATGCATATTGGGAGTGTTCCCTGGAATAATGAGCCGATAACTATACACTGAGAGGAAAATTTGTGCAAGATTATAACACTAGACACTGGATGTAGATTTGACCTTGCAGTGGATTCTGGACTTCCTAGGAAGGAGGTGAATCCTGGTATTACTTTGAGGGTGGAGGTTTAAGCCTATGGATTCCCTTGTTACAGATGCAGGCATTGTATCCTTTTATCTTTTGGATGAGAAAATGTGCATATGTGTATATGTGTATATCATTATAAATATTGTATCGAGCTAGATTTATAAAAATCCATAGACAGTATGGTTATTTGCTGGTTGAAGCAAATGTGTATGTGTGTATATGTGGTTATTATTGTAAATATCATAATGGGTTGGGTTATAAAGCTCCATTAAATGGTATGTTTTTCATGTTTTAGCAGATGATCATTGTAAATACTACAATGGGCTATGTTATAAAGCTCCATGGGAAGTATGTTTTGTTTTCAGTAGTCTTTCTAGGTATCAGTGTCATTGAATACCGAGGACGGTGTTCCCCCAAGGGGGGGGATTTTGTAATATCCCTCCTTAAAAATCCATGCAAAAATATATAAGAGCACAGTCATGGGGAAGAAAATAGAGGCCTCATTGATAAAAAGGCTTATGAGGATCAATAGGCAAGCTTGGTCAGTTTAGTTTTGGTGGAGCTCTCTTCTATTCTCTCTCATAATCTTGGACACTTAGTGTGGCATACTTGGAATTTGGAGCAAGAAGGAAAAGGAAGAGTGAGAAATCAAAAGAGGACATTAGGATCAACAACTACAACGAGTTTCGATTGTAGGTACCGAGTTTCATGTATGTTTTCCTCACTAGTTTTGGCATGCATGGCACATGCATGTGGTTTCTTAGTTAGGATATGTCATTGGCATGGAGGATTGCCTAGCCTTGCCATTTCCTCGATAGCCATGGTGTCGTGGGTTCATTTCTTTGTTTTTCTAGTTGGTTCTCATGTTTCCTTTAGCTTGGGTTGAGTTATTAGTTCTTGGAAGCTCTGGATGGATAAACGCTCTAGAAGTCCTGTAACAACCTGAGTTGAGTTACTAGTCCTAGAAGCCTTGATTGGAAAATGCTTTGGAATCCCTTGGTGCATTGACTTACTAGTCCTGCAAGCCCTGGTTGGACAAAGGCTTGGAAGCCCGATGACAGCTGTGGGTTGAGTTACTAGTCCTGGAAGCCTTGGTTGGAACAAATTCTCTTGAGCCCTAGAAGGCTTGGGTAGAGACCAATCTGATGATGGTTTTTTGATGTCCGACCATGAGGTGGAATCATTGTTTGATGGGTTGAGGTGGTTGACCTATAGAAGCCCTGGCTAGTTTTGGATTGATGTGTTTTATGAGATCCCACATTTGTGCTTCGAATATGGCACGGGGGTGACTGGCTGAAAGAAATATTTGGTTCAGTCATGTCTACAGTTGGGTGGTATGTGGAAGTCCTAAACTTGGTCGGATTTTCCTATGTCTAATAAAAGTTAATTTCTCTTACTTTTGTACTTATTTATATGTTGATTTAATGGTTGTTATCTCACTGTTATTTTCATGGTTTTATGCTAGTTATAAGCATGGCTAATTGACTAGTTCATGTCACTGTTATTTCATATATTTACTTGTAATTATTAAAATTATGGATGCAAGACCTAATTGATGTCATAACAGTTCAAAGGAGAAGGTGGTGATCGTTCTTGTAATGTCTCATAAGAGTTTTTAGTCATTCATTCTCTGTCTTGTATCCTAGACCTATAGATTGCATTGATGCCAAGTGTTTGAAAGAATGTCAATCCCAGTTGGGGATGGTATGCCCTAGTCCTAGCATTAGTTTTTGGTTTATTAGCAATGTCATCACGTGTTTAATGGATTCCAAAAGTTACAACAAGTTCTGGGAAGTGGTCAAAATTTTGGGCTTGAAAAGTTCCTTACATCCCGTGGACTCTCGCATAGGTCTACTAGAAATAGTCCCTATATGCAGACATGCAGGCTTGTGGGAGTGTCAAGAGCTCTCTGGACACTGTCATGCCCATAGAATCGGAGTGTCTAGAGGTTTAATAGCTTAAAAACACAATGGGACCCAGGGGCATGATACTTGAGTGGTTGAGATGGCTCCTACGAGTGTTGTTGCTGATGTGGAAGGTATGTTTGAGGTGTTTCCATCGATTTCACTTCCTTAAGGTCACCTAGGAGGTTGAATCATATCATAGTAGCATATCGTCACATGTTTACCCCAGTTGGCTGATTACTTGGGTAGATGTGGGAGCAGGGCGCTACAGTATGAGACCCCTATGTTGGTATGTGTATCTCTGAGCTATAAATTGCTTTTTCATGATGTGTTTGATGAAATGGTTGTCATGGTTCAGAGGGGTCAGGTTAATTTCTTGATCAAGTTTTACATTAAAGGCTTTGTCTCTTTGTTATTTGTCATTTCTGAGAGTTTCATTAAGTTATGGGTAGAGGCCTAGACCCTGGCCCTGAAAATGTGTCTCAGATCTCATCGTCGCAGGCATAGAAATCAAACACTGCAGTCACTCCCTTGCAAGTTTATGCATGTGATTGGAGGGTTACAGTCATGTTCAGGCAGTGTTATTCCAACATATGAGATTCCAAATCAGTGAAAAATAGGCTTAACTCAAGGTTTGGACACCTGGGATGGTGGTGTTGATTTACAGTAGCATCAGATGTGAACAATGTAAACTTTGAAACGGGAATTGATACTGTTACCTGTTTCGTAGAGATAGCAAAAAAGTGACCTGATTTTGAAAAGGGGTGATGCAGAACACACGTGTTTTTTTTAGAGCATAGTTTTTGGCACTTTAGTTTTTTTTATGTACATCACGTTTTAGAATGGTAGTGATTTTCATGCCGATTTAGAAAAGTGAGCATTCTGCATCACACTCCTTTTTTAAAAGCTCTGTTTTTTGGCTTTAAATTTTTTAATGTATAAAATGTAAATAATTATTTAGTAAATTTGATAATTTTTGAAGTGGTCATTTTCTTCACATTTTCTTGTTTTTTATTTTAATTTTAATTTTTTTTCGTGAGGTTTTTATTGTTTTGCATTTTTAAATTAGAAGGTCGATATTTAGAATTTTCGATATTCTACATATTTATACATCCTTAATTAATTTTTCAATCCACATGAAATAATTGTTTCTAAAAAACAATATTTTTTAACAATGGACATAAAAATAACAATTTTTAACATAAATATAACTAAAAAACTACACGTTTTGATAATTTTTTGTTCGAATTGACATGTCAAAATCACAATTTTTATACGATAATTTTAACTAAAAATGGTTAAATAATAGCTTTTTCTATGAATTTCATGTCAAAAAATAATAAAAATCACTTTTTTTTTCAAAAAATAATGATTAACTTAATAATCAATGCAAAAATCACATATTATCAATATTGAACGTATAACAACCCTAATTGAGTGTTTATTATTCTCATAAAATGTCAAAGTCAAAACATTGCAAAGCTTGATTTACAAGCATAACTTAAATTTAATCAACAATGTCACGTAATCCAAACTCTTCGTCCTCTAGAGTTTCATCATTGTCCTCTTCCACAATATTTTCTGTTTCATTTTGCTCATTTTCCTCTTCTAATGGGTCTTTGATGTCTGTGAAACTCCCAATGTATGTCTTTCCAAACATTCCATGTAATGGTGGTTGGGGTTCCTTTACCTTTTTTGCCACACGTGATTCACTAAAATCCCCTTTCTTCAACCCAATTTCTTGCATTGCATCTGGAAGAAATTGAAGAGCATTAATTCTTTGCTGAATGAAATTGCACTGTACTGGATCTTTTTCAATTGCAATGCAATTTCTTCCTTTTTGAAGGCAACATGCTAGTGTTGTACCTAATTATCAAGCACAAAAGAAATAATGAACTAAATTAGTACAATGACATATTAATTAAAAAAATAACATATTGAAATTCAATTCCATATAATAAAACTTACCTGAGCCAGAAAATAAATCCAAAACCCAATCTCCTTCATTTGAACAAATGTCTATAAGATAGTTAATCAATAATTGTGGTTTTTGATAAATGTTAACTATCTCTCATTTTGATTCTTTGTCTTCATATGTTAGTTTTCTCACAATAGCATCATAATTCAGTATTTGGCTATGACTCTTTCTGTCTACCCGATTAAAAATCATAGACATATGGCTATCATCTTTTGCCCAACTATCAATATGAATGAACTCACAATCATTTATAAATTGTTGATCTTCATTGTGAAGAAGATTTGACTTTTCCCTGTAACATGAAATAGTAAAATTTCAATTAACTTGTACATAAATAAATTTTTCAACATTAATCAAATATACATTTTAAACGTCTTACCATGTAAGCTGCATCCTTGAATTTGTTTTCCCCTTGAAGCTTGACAATATCATTGCCAATTGTGTGTCTGAATGAAATGTCACAAATCTCCATAATGGTGATGACGTGACTTCTACAAATCCCGCAACCACTTTACTAAAAGCTTGATAAGTATAAGGGTCACTATCATAGTCAATGTTTGGAATATTGAAACCATGGGGAATATCTGCAATGACTAGGGCATAATCCCTTTTAGGTATGATTTTAGCAATGTCTTCACAGTCGCCTTGTATTACTTGATATTGAATAGTGTCTAGCCCATTCCAAATGAAATGATTAAGAGTTGGATCAAGTTGAATATCCTTAATACGTTGCTTCCTCAGTCTTTCGATCTTTATTTTTTCAATAAAGGTTTTGAAACTATCTGGCACTCCATTATCATCCTTCCTCATCTTTTATAAAATAAACAAATATATGTGTAAGTTATAAATTAAAAATAGTACACAGGTGAATAAAAATGAATATATAAATCATGATACCTTTTTAAATGCAAGATAAAAAGCTTTTAATGTTGATGTAGAATTTGAATCTGGATAGTTGCATACGACATCATCCCAACTATCTTCATTCAACAATCTAACCATTTGTTCTTGAATTTTCATGTAAACTTTGTGACTGCATAGATAAAGTAACAAAAAGTTAATATAATGATATGTATAACAAATACTACCAAGAACAACATGTTTTATTTAAAATATAATTATAATCTAGAAATAAATAAAAATATTTCAACAAACTTACTTTTGAAATTCTTCAGACATTTCCTCCAATGATAATTCCCCTGACCTCACACGAGATAATATTGTTTTGACAATTTTTTCATCTTTCACTCCTTGCATCGCCCTCCAAGGTGTGATAGTCATATCGTCTGGAAGATGCTTCATTTCAGGAGCTAATTTACTGTTTCCACATATGAATGGCTTAGACTTTTTGAACTTCTGGTTTTTAATGGCAATGTCTTCCCACATGCTAAAAATCTCATCAATCAACCTCCAAACATCTCCAGTTCTAAATGCCAATTGGAAAATGTTATCAACACCTCTGAATAAATCACTATGTTCGCTGCCTTTTCCACCTTTTGAATTGGTTTTCTCTTCAATTTGATATCCTATTTCCATACAACATTCCTTTCGGAAATCTGCAGTAACTTTTGTCCTATCCCCACCACATTTTTCTTCAAATTCACTATGAATAAATCTAACCCTTTGGATGAAAGTCATAGACATCCTATATTCATTATCTGAATTATGATCCCATGCCACTAACTTTGCTTCTGTATCAGATAAACCAGCGTAAATGATACATTTCATTGTTTCAAAATGTGGGTTATTAGGATATTCCTCCATCAATTGTCTTTGAGCTTCTACAGAATGGTTCCCCCCAAGCACATAATAATTGTATTCAAAACATTTTGACTTATCAAATGCTTCTTTGTTGGGAACTTGAAGTGGATCAACAAGAATCACATAACTAACCACATGAGAATATGGATTGTACCTCATCAATGTCTTCAAGTTGTGAACATGCAGATGATGTGGCTTTTTAACTTGATATTGACATTGTCCTTCACTTGCTTTATAGGTTTGCCGGACATTAAGCTGAAATGTGCGACCACCATCAATTAAGTTTCTCTTTGTCAAATTCTCTCGAATGACATTTTGTTTTGTTTTGATAATGCCATCTTCTAAATCAGCTCCTGGTGTAAAGATTTCTCTGCTTTCTTTTGAAGTTTCACTAGGTTCTTGACTGCTGGTAATGACTGCTTCAAAATCATCAACTTTACTTTTCTTGGTCATAACATTCCCACAAGAGTTATTCTTGGGCATTGTTACTTTTGGATTTTTATGGCTCTTCTCAGTTCCAATGTCATCTTCAGTAATGACAACATATGTTTCATTGTCAATTTCAACTTCATCGTTCTCAAAAGTAACTTGCTTACCCTTGCTAGATTTATCCACCAGAGACCTTTTTTTTGGTTCTTTGGATGTAGTTTTGTAGCATTATCAATTACTTCATTTTGCCTATTTTCCATATCTTCTTCTGACACTGAGTAAAAACTGCTGACAACTTTCATGATATCATTCTCAATGAAATGAATGCCTCCCAACCTAATTGAACAACTTTCAACGAAATTCTGCCAAACAAAATATCATATGTCAATAAAAAAGAAAGCTAAAAAATATAGTGAGACACTTTCAAAAACGCAAAATACAAATATAAATAACAATACTTACGATGTTTTGTGTCATCTCATTTACGATTTGACTACACAACTTTGTAGATACCTCTCTCGTGTCATACAATGAATATGATAGTTGGTATTTAACCCTTTCATGTGACTTGGGAGCTTTTGTAAGTAAGTAAACAACTTCAGTGTCCGATACCGAACACATATCTACGACTCTTCCCATCACCTCAAAAATTCCATTATCATTCGGTATATCGATATATAGATATATATTCACATTTGCGCTTTCTCTTTCTTTCACATACCACATTCTTGATGGAAATTTCACCTCTTTCGAATTCTTCCAGTCTGAAATCATCTTCTTATCACTTGAGGCACTTGAAAGATTTGTAGTCATGAGCTCAGGTGGAGTTCGTTCACCAATGTTTCTTTTAGATGCACCTTTATGAGTCTTTGGTCCAGAAAGATTCACTGAAATTCTCTTTGATGCCATTTTCTTGAAAAATAGAAACACATAAATCAGTAAATAATAAAAACATATTAACTTAAATTAACAACGAAAATATATCATAAATTTTAATCAACAATCGCCCCACCCACCGCCCCTCATATTCCAAAAGGACATGCATTAACATTCCAGTGTAAAAAAGTAAATCACGAATAAAACATTTTGCTCGGGCGCCCTCACCCACCCCACCCCCACGGCACGGGTGCCCTCACCCACTCACCCCCCCAAGCATCCCAACCCCCCCACCCTGGCGGCCCGGGCGCCCCGGCCCAACCCCCACAACCCTCCCCAGCCCGGGTGCCCTCACCCGCCCGCCTGCCCACCCCAACTCTCTCCCTACTCCGCCCCCGCCCCACCCGCCCGCCCGCCCGGCCCGGGCGCCCTCACCCACCCCTCCGGGCGCCCTCCCTACCTCTCCCCCAACTCGCCCGCCCCGCACCCCCTCACTTGCCCGCTCCAACCCTCCCAGCGCCCCACCCCTTCGGGCGCCCTCACCCCCCCCCCCGCCCGGCGCCCTCACACACCTGCCCGCCTCACCCGAACCCCCCTCCGCCTGGGCTCCCTACCTCTCCCCTAACCCGCCAGCACCCCCTCACCCGCCTGCTCAAACCCTCCCGGCGCCCTCGCCCGCTCGCCCGCCCCACCCCTTCGGGCGCCCGGCGCCCGCCCGCCCGCCCCGGCGCCCTCACCCACCCGCCCACCTCACCCGAACCCCCCTCCGCTCGGGCTCCCTACCTCTCCCCCAACCCGCCCACCCCGCACCCCCTCACCCACCCTGCACCCGCTCTCCCACCCACTCCAACCCTCCCGGCGCCCTCACCCCTTCGGGCGCCCTCGCCCGCCCCCCCCGCCCGACGCCCTCATCCACCCGCCCGCCTCACCCGAACCCCCCTCCGCCCGGGCTCCCTACCTCTCCCCCAACCCGCCCACCCTAAACCCCCTCACCCGCCCGCTCCAACCCTCTTGGCGCGCCCGCCTGCCCGCCCCACCCCTTCAGGCACCCTCACCTGCCCCCCCGCCCTGCGCCCTCACCCACCCGCCCGCCTCACCTGAACCCCCCTCCGCCCGGGCTCCCTACCTCTCCCCCAACCCACCCACCCCGCACCCCCTCACCCGCCCGCTCCAACCCTCCCGGCGCACTAACCCCTTCGGGCGCACTCGCCCGCCCGCCCGCCCAACACCTTCGGGCGCCCTCACACGCTCGCCCCGCTCGGCGTCCTCACCCACCCGCCCACCTCACCTGAACCCCCCTCCGCCGGGGCGCCCTCGTGCCAGAATCACCCTGCCTGCCGGGCGAGGGCACGGGCAGCCCGGGTGGCGCCTGCACGAGGGCGCACTCCCTCGTGCAGGCGCCACCCGGGCCGCCCGCGCACCCACCCGGCAAGCAGGGCGATTCCCGGAATCGCCCTGCCTGCCGGGCGGGGGCCCGGGCGGCCCGGGTGGCGCCTGCACGAGGGCGCCCTCGTGCAGGTGCCACCTGGGCCGCTCGGCAGGCAGGGCGATTCTGGGAATCGCCCTGCTTGCCGGGCGGGGGCACGGGCGGCCCGGATGGCACCTGCACGAGGGCGCCCTCCCTCGTGCGGGCACCACTCGGGCCGCCCGCGCCCCTGCCCGGAAGGCAGAGCGATTGTGGGAATCGCCCTGCCTGCCGGGCGGGGGCGCGGGCAGACCGGGTGGCGCCTGCACGAGGGCGCCTGTAAGGCCTTCAAGTTGCGGTGCGACTGGAGACGGTGAGTTCTTGTGCACGAGGGCGCGGGCGGGCGCGCGGGCGTGCGGACGGGCAGAAATGTGACGAAACCTTGCACGACGATGCGACGATAACATGAACACTTATGCGACTAAGTGTTGAGCGTGAGCTTTTATATGCGAAGTAAGAAAGTATGAAAGCCGACATGTTAATGAAGACACATGGGCGTGTGTTAGTGGTTTTGGGGGTCGGCCATGGGGCTGCACACCCCATGTAAACCCACGTTAAGTATGGTATATATTAGTGGAGCATGAGGCTCATTTCTACAACGCATTCACTCTTGACCTCTTCGCATAAGACAAGAAGTGCGCAGTTAAAGAGGAGGACTTGCGCATATATCATGCGCATTTGCCTTAAGGAGGATTGTACGCTTGGTGAAGTCTTGATCAGGTCGAAGGTTGGACAGAGGTGTCCGCGGTGGATTCTATGGTTGGGTTCTTGGTGTAAGACTTGGCAAGGATTCTTGGTGGCTCGGGTGAGCACCGTCCTTTGTGCAAGAGATGCACAAGATGTTGTAAAGGCAGGTTTGCCTCTCTGTTGTAATATTCGGTTAAGTGTGAGACTTGGTTCGGCCAAGACACACTTGTATTGTAATCTGATATTCTTAACAGAACTGTCGAGCAGACTCACATTACGGGGAGTTTCCCCTCCCCTTTATACTTGTTGCAATTGTTGATGTTCTTGATTAATTGCATGATGATAATGAATGAGTATGGGCTTCATTAAGTATAAACGATAAATGCATTTTACTTGGTTGCGAAACACAAACTAAGTATGTTAATCAGTAAGTAGGCGTAGTCCACGAATGTTAGTATTGGAGAAAAGAACGCGTTTGGTGGTGCCGCACCTTGCTACAAGCGGTTGGAAGACTACCGCAGGTGTAGGGGCGTGACAGCACCCTCCCTCGTGCAGGCGCCAGCCGGGCCGCCCGCACCCCCGCTCGGCAGGTAGGGCGAGGGCGCGGGCGGCCCGGGTGGCGCCTGCATGAGGGCGCCTGCACGAGGGAGGGCGCCCTCGTGCAGGCGCCACCCGGGCCGTCCGCGCCCCCGCCCCACATTGCCTACCAAGCGGGGGCGAGGGCACCCTCCCTTGTGCAGGCGCCACCCGGGCCGCCTGCGCCCTCGCCTGGCAGCCAGGGCGATTCCGGGAATCGCCCTGCCTGCCGGGCGGTGGCACGGGCAGCCCGGGTGGTGCCTGCACAAGGGCGCCCTCCCTCGTGCAGGTGCCACCCGGGCTGCCCGCGCCCTCGCCCAGCAGGCAGGGCGATTCCCGGAATTGCCCTGCCTACAGGGCAAGGGCGCGGGTGGCGCACCCTCGTGTAGGCGCCACCCGGGCCGCCCGCGCCCTCGCCCGGTAGGCAGGGCGATTTCGGGAATCGCCATGCCTGCCGGGCGAGGGGACGGGCGGCCCGGATGGCGCCTGCACGAGTGCGCCCTCGCTCGTGCCCTCGTGTAGGTGCCACCCGGGCTGCCCGCGCCCCCGCCCAGCAGGCAGGGCGATTCCAGGAATCACCCTGCCTACCGGGCGAGGGCGCGGGCGGCCCGGGCGGAGCCTGCACGAGGGTGCCCGCCATCGTGCAGGCGCCACCCGGGCGCGGGCGCCCTCGTGCAGGCGCCACCCGGGCCGCCCGCGCCCCCATCCAGCAGGCAGGGCGATTTCGGGAATCGCCCTGCCTGCCGGGCGGGGGCGCGGGTAGCCCAGATGGTGCTTGCACGAGGGAGGGCGCCCTCTTGCAGGCGCCACCCAGGCCGCCCGCGCCCCCGCCCGGCAGGCAGGGCAATTCTGGGCCCTCCCTCGTGCAGGCACCACCCGGGCAGCCCGCGGCCCCTCCCGGCAGGCAGGGCGATTCCCGGAATCGCCCTGCCTATCGGGCGGGGGCGCGGGCGGCCCGGGTGGCGCCTGCACGAGGGGGCGTGTCATGCCCCTACACCTGCGGTGATCTTCCAACCGCTTGTAGCGTGGTGCGGCACCACCGAGCGCTTTCTTTTTTAACAATACTAACACCCTTGGACTACGCCTACTTCAACATGAACATACTTAGTTTATGTTTTTGCAACTGAATAAAGCATTATTCCTTATACTTTAGTGAAGACCATTCTCAATTATTAACCATGTACAATAAACCGAGAACATCAACAATAATCAAGTACAAGGGGAGGGGAAACTCCCAGAAAGTCTGCCCAACAATGTATTAAGAATATCAGATTTTACAATGTACAAGTGTTCCTTGCCAAACCAAGTCTACACTTAGAATATTTTTACAATACAAGCAACCTGCTTTACAACCGTGTGCACCCTTGCACAAGAAGAAGTGCTCACCCGAGCCACTCAACCTTCCCACCAAGTCCTGCACACACAACCCGAACCTCTACACCTCAACCGGCATAAAAATACCAAAACTGCACTCTAGATGGACTACGCATGAGATATGTGTATCCTCTTTTACCCTTCGCAGTTTTTTACCCCTTATGCGTATGAGAGAGCAAGTTCGATGATCTTTATGAGCCTCATGCTCCATACACTTATACGCATCATATGTATGAGTTAAGGGGGTGTGTAGCCCTCATGGCCGACCCCACAAGTGCTCACGTATGCCCACACATATCTTCATATTACAAGTCGGTTTCAAGTATTTTCTCCATCGCATATATGTGTGATACGCTTCCCACACTTAGTTGAATTATGTGTTTATATTATCGTTGCATTTTATGTCACACAGTGTCATAGGATTGTCACATTTCCTCCGCGCTCCGTCGCACATCGGTTGAATGCACCCACGCACCCGTCCGCGCTCTCGCCCGCGCCCGTGCACGATCGCCCGTCGTCGCCCTGCTGCACGAAGGCCTTACATCCTCCTCCACCTGAAATCGTTGTCGTCCTCGACAACATACCATCTCGGTAGCTCTCCACCAAGATCATCATCATCCACGATGTCGACCTTTCCACACAAGGCAAACATCTCTGCAACATATGTAGAGACTCTTTCTCCTCTATGTTCCGGCCTAGTGACCACTGCCACCAAGCTCACCATACCAAAGTATGTATCTCCATAATCCATGCTCAGGTCCATGGAAACTCCATCCATCTCATCTGCAACATGCCATCATCAATCATACCTACTCCATATGCTTGAGGACTCATTACCATGAGCAACTAACAATGAGCCCATCTTCTTACTCATCTAAGAAGATGTAGGGGGAGTAGAGCCTGAAGGCTCTCCCTCACTAATCAACTCGATCCATCTATCAGGATCCTCAATCTCCATCCTTTGTAGATAAGCAACCCGGTCTTCCTTCTAGACATCCGGCCTCACATATACCTCATCATCATCATCATCATCATCTTCCACCAGCTCTAGCCTTCTTGTTAAGTGCAAGATGCTATCTGAAAGTGTCTTGATGACCACTGACTGCTCCACAAGCTTTGCCTCAACAGTGGACAACTGCTTGTTCACTTTTTCCTTATCCTCCATTTTCATTGCTCCTACTTTACAATCAGGTCTCGTTGCACCAATGGTAGGCACACCAATGGGTACATCTTCCCTTCCATCATAAATGTAGAGCTTCTTCAAATGTGGTACAATCATAGCATCGAATTGTTTCATAAACTCCACCCCCAATACAGCTTCGTAGTCATCAATCCGCACTATAGTGAAGTCCACCTTCCCGGTCCATTCACCAAGTGTAGTGTCCACTTTCTCAGCTATACCAAGAATGTCCATAGGAGGAGAATTCACTGTTTTCATTTGTGCCTTTGCTGGTACAAACTTCAGCCCAATTCTTCTCGCAGTATCTTCTCCCATGATGTTGTGAGAAGCCCCACTATCCACCATAATGAGTACACTAGTACCTCCAACCTTCATTCGAACATACTCTAACTTGTTTCTTTCTGGGTCTCTCTTAGAGACTACTTCTGTAGTAGCAGAAGCACCAAGTATCTGCATCATCCCCACAGAAGCATCATTACTCTCATCATCAGACTGTGCAACCGCAGCCACCTTTGGTTTAGAGGGACAATTCTTCACCATGTGTGGTCCTGCACATATCCAACACTTCAAAGGCTTCTTTGTCTTCGAACCATCATCTGCTTTCGAAGCACCATCATCCTTCTTCTCTTTTGGCTTTTCGGACTTCTTCTTCTTGTCATCAGAAGTCTCATCAAGGTGATCCACCAACCTATCAACCGCAGCAAAAGCTTCTTCAAGTGTGTTAATCTTCTGCCTCCTTACCTCATTGCATGCCCAAGGCTTCAATCCCATAATGAAGTTGAACACCTTGTCTTTTTCTGCCATGTCATGAAGTTCCAAAGCTGCACTTGAATACTCTTGCTGGTATTCTTGTAGGCTTCCGGTTTGCTTTATGTACTTGAGTTTGGTCCTTGCTTCCCATGTGTCATCCTGAGGACTGAAGTGGGTCTGCAAAGCCTTCTTCAAGTCTTTCCATGAAGTGATGTCATCAGCACTGCCATTGGCAATCTGGTCCACTCTCCTTCGCCACCACATCTTAGCATCCTTTGTCAAGAACTGAGTAGCTACCTTGACTTGTGTCTCACCATCAACCAGGTTCAACCGCTCCAAGTACTGCTCCACGTCCCACAAGAAGTTGCCAAGAATTGTTGCCTTCCTTGTTCCATCATAAGATTCCAGTTCCTTGACCTTCATATGAGGCATTCCTCCAAATGAATTATGCCCCATGGCCCTCTTCACAATCGTAAGCTCATTCTTTGTATCTTCAAGAGTCTTCTTCAAGTTCACGATCTCTGCAAGACCTTGATTTCTTGATTCCTCAACCTCTTTGACTCTTCGTTCAAGTTGTGCACACCTAAGATCAATGTACTCATTTTGTGTCTTAAGCTCATCATTATGTGTTCGGAGTTCATCGAGTTTCTCTTCAAAAGAAATCTCCATATTCTCTATCTTTTCTGACATCTTTTCAAGGAACCCAATAGTAGTATCCTTCATAACGTGACTAGACCCAACCTGAGATTCAGTTGCCATCTCTAACAACTTATTTCTCTTTTGCAATCTAGTTTCGACCATCCAACAACTTCACCAAGTCACCTGCAATTAGAACCAACCCTTGTTCCTCTTCGTGTGAAACGGTTTCCTTCACCTGCAAGCACCCTTTCCACTGTCACGAGCAACCTTTGCTCACCAGCTCTGACCGAGCTCTGATACCAACTGTCACGCCCCTACACCTGCGGTGATCTTGCAACCTCTTGTAGCGAGGTGCGGCACCACCGAGCGCTTTCTTTTTTAACAATACTAACACCCGTGGACTACGCCTACTTCAACATGAACATACTTAGTTTATGTTTTTGCAACTGAATAAAGCATTATTCCTTATACTTTAGTGAAGACCATTCTCAATTATTAACCATGTACAATAAACCGAGAACATCAACAATAATCAAGTACAAGGGGAGGGGCAACTCCCAGAAAGTCTGCCCAACAATGTATTAAGAATATTAGATTTTACAATGTACAAGTGTTCCTTGCTGAACCAAGTCTACATTTAGAATATTTTTACAATACAAGCAACCTGCTTTACAATCGTGTGCACCCTTGCACAAGAAGAAGTGCTCACCCGAGCCACTCAACCTTCCCACCAAGTCCTGCACACACAACCCGAACCTCTACACCTCAACCGGCATAAAAATACCAAAACTGCACTATAGATGGCCTACGCATGAGGTATGCGTATCCTCTTTTACCCTTCGCAGTTTTTTACCCCTTATGCGTATGAGAGAGCAAGTTCGATGATCTTTATGAGCCTCATGCTCCATACACTTATACGCATCATATGTATGAGTTAAGGGGGTGTGTAGCCCTCATGGCCGACCCCACAAGTGCTCACGTATGCCCACACATATCTCCATATTACAAGTCGGTTTCAAGTATTTTCTCCATCGCATATATGTGTGATACGCTTCCCACACTTAGTTGAATTATGTGTTTATATTATCGTCGCATTTTATGTCGCATAGTGTCGTAGGATTGTCGCATTTCCTCCGCGCTCCGTCGCACATCGGTTGAACGCACCCGCGCGCCCGTCCGCGCTCTCGCCCGCGCCCGTCCGCGCTCTCGCCCGCGCCCGTGCACGATCGCCCGTCGTCGCCCTGCTGCACGAAGTCCTTACAGGGCGTGCCCGGCAGACAGGGCGATTCCCGGAATCGCCCTGCCTGCCGGGCGAGGGCGCGGGCGGCCCATGTAGCGCCTGCACGAGGGCGCCCTCGTGCAGGTGCCACCCGGGCCGCCCGCGCCCTCGCCCGGCAGGCAGGGTGATTCCGGGAATCACCCTGCCTGCCGGGCGGGGGCGCGGGTTGCCCGAGTGGCGCTTGCACGAGGGTGCCCTGCCTGCCGGGCGCGGGCGGCCTGGGTGGCGCCTGCACGAGGGTGCCCTGCCTGCGGGGCGGGGTGCGGGCGGCCCCGGTGGCGCCTGCATGAGGGCGCCCTCGTGCAGGCGCCACTCGGGCCGCCCGCGCCCCCGCCCGGCAGGCAAGGCGATTCCGGGAAGCACCCTGTCTGCGGGGCGGGGGCGTGGGCGGCCCGCGTGGCGCCTGCACGAGGCCGCCCTCCCTCGTGTAGGCGCCACCCGGGCCGCCTGCGCCCTCGCCCAGCAGGCAGGGCGATTCCCGGAATTGCCCTGCCTGCCAGGCGGGGGCGCGGGCGGCCCGTGTGGCGCCTGTAACGCCGTGCGTTCTTGGGCACAGGCGCGCGCTCCCTCCATCGTGGAAAATGACTAAGTATAAGTGCGAGCCGTCCAAGCATCACATGTGCGCGCGAGTATGGAGGAATGTTCGTGGTTATATATGGTGAATGGATAGTTCGGTGAAGCGTTCAAGCCGACCATGAGCGCACCCACGCATCGGGCAAGCCGACCATGAGGACAAGCGCTAGGTGGGCGAAGCTTTAAGAATTTTGGAGGTCGGCCAAGCGTTAAGTCGACGACCTTGCGAGCATATAAAAGGAGTGAAGTGCGTGGTCATTTCATCATCAATCTCTCGTGACATCTCAACGCACAAAGGTGTGTGTGCACTTGGGATAGCGCAGTTTTACCGCAGCTCAGTAGGATGAGCCCGACGTGCCGGGCGAGGGTCGTGTGAGGTTTCGGTGGTGCGCACGGGCGCCCACATCGTTGCACTTAGTTTTGAGTTGTGGTTTGGGCACAGGTCGTGCACGGGTGTGCCCGCCCGCCCAACGCCAAGTTTGTGCACACATTGTATTATTGTATTTCGATGGAGTCTTGGCAGACCGCCGTGCGCTCTTGCACGGGCGGGCGCCCTCCTGGTTATTGAACGCCGGTTGAGCGCGGCTCCCGGTCATGTAAAAATTCCAATTATATAATAAAATATTATTCTTTTATATTATTTCCGAGTTGAATTATTATTGTTATATTGTTGATGGTTTCCGCACATTAATAATATGAATTCATGTTTATTATGAATTGTTGAAGGCGTAGTTCGTAAAGTTAACTAACGGTGAACAAGTTATTAACTTAGGCGGTGCCGCACCTCGCTATAAGCGGTTGGAAGACTACCGCAGGTGTAGGGGCGTGACAGTTGGTATCAGATCTCGGTCGGAGCTGGTGAGCAAAGGTTGCTCGTGACGAAGTACAGGTTTAAAGCTGATGAGCTGGGTTGCTCATGACAATGGACAACAAGGCATGGCAAGTTTGGGAGAAGGTGGAAGGAAGCTTTTGCATACCTTATCCAGGTTAAGGGTGTTGAAAGAAGGAAAGCCTCGGATCTGGAAGGAGCTTGAAGCCTTGGAGAAGAATGTTGAAGGCGAACTTCTTCAACTTGGATGGACAATGGAGCAAGGTGAAGTTGCAGATTGTGCTAACAAGGAAGAGGAAGTCGTGATGGTTGAAGAAGCTGCAGATGCGACAACGATGGAGGGTGAACTTGAAATTGATCAAGTTGGACCAGGATCGTGCGATGTTGAACTCAATGAACTTGATGAGGGGATCCAACATAGTGGACTTGATCTTCAAGAGCTCTTTGATGAAAGGGCCCGGTTGAGGAAGGAAAGTGCCAAGATGGAAGCCGAAATCAAGCAAATTGAGGGAGAGATGAAGAAGAAGCTTCTTGGTAAGAAGGTTGTTGTGATTGAGCAGGAAGATCTCGACTACATTGACAGGTTGGGAACTCAATACCAAGAACATCCAGAGGACTTTCGGAAGTTAAGTTCCATGAACTTGGTCAATGGACACTTGGTTGGTGCACTTGAGCAGAACACGGTGGAAGGAAAGCTTGAAGCAAGTCAAGCTAGGCCGGGGCCGAGTTCCCTAGAAGGGCCAAGCAAGGAGGTGAAGTACCTTAAGAGGAATGTCAAGAAGGAGCATGAGCCTATTGACACTTCTGAGGCCGAATTCTTGAAGAAGGTTGCTGAGGTGAGACACAAGACAAAGCCAACAGAAGGAGGTGATTCCTTGAAGCTAAGTTTTGTGCAGGTGACCGTGAAGGGGAAGAAGTTTGCAGCTTTGGTTGATATGGGAGATACTCATAGCTTCTTGAGTAGGAAAGCAACAAAGTCCTTTGGAAAGAAGACAAAGATGGAAAAGGAATCGAGTGCTTTCAAATCTATCAACTCTACCATTAGAGCAGTTGATGGTGTATTGAAGGACACACAGGTGAAAGTAGGATCGTGGTTCGGAAAGTTGGACTTGAGAGTTGTGGACATGGATGATCATTCTATGGTGTTGGGGCTCGACTTTATGGCGCTTGCACAAGCCATACCAATGGTGGACCGGGACATTCTCTTGATCACAGCTGAAGGGAAGACCATGATGGTACCGTGAATAGAAGAAGTTGCTTGGGGTATAGACCAAGGATGGCTTCTATGACTTTGTATCCCAAAGATCCGAATGTGAAGCATGAGGATGTGGAGCAAAGAGGACTTGGGAGTGTGACTCAAACAACGAAGGAAAGGAAGCTAGTGGACTTCGTTGCAAGAGCTGGGAAGAAGAATGAAGGAAATAAGAAGAAAACCTCACGAACATGGAGACACTTGTTGGGAGCATCTTCTACTGATGATCTTCACAATGGAGCTACAAGTGAAGGGAGCCCGAGTGCTACTTCAAAGGCAGTGGTTGATGAGGATTATGGAGGTAGAGATCCTGCTGGGATAATGGACTTTTGTAGATATGCTATGCGCATATATGACTTTCAGTTGACAAAGAACAAGCTAGATGAGCTTGGATGTACATGTGAGGAGATTGAAGCTATTCATAGATACTTGAGGACACAACATCAATCTGACACATGGGTGGATGAGAGTCAGGGAGGAAACTTCCTGGCCTTCCTTTCTCTATAGATAACCTTGGAGGGAGGTTGGTGTGGAGGCCTTGGTAGGGAGGAACCACATCAACTTTACAAGGGGCCTTGGAGGAGGCTTCTTTATGACAGATGAAGACTTGGATGAAGATGGCCAGAGGTTGAGATGGAGTCTACATGGGTTGGACATCATGGGCAACTAGAGTCATGGACATCAGGTTGGTTATATGAAGCATGTTGCAGATGGGATGGAGTTTCCATGGACCTGAGCATGGGATGATTGATAGATTCTTGATGAGTCCGAGATGTAGCAGAAGTCAGGGGAAGACTTGTGATGGCATAAGGATGTGCATTCTTATGGTTTGAGCGTATGGTTGGACTGATCACCCGACTAGTTCAAGTCATGAGGGGTACCAATGTGCAGAGATATGTTGGCATTAGTCAAGACATGGTGACACATGTGTGTTGGCATCTGACAGGGAGACTACATGGAGGATGGACACATGATGAGGACTACATGAGATGTTGCAATGGAGATTGTGACATAGAGTCAACAATCATGGATCAAGAATATGTCTGATGGGGAGCATACCGTGGAGGTGCATGCCTTGGTATGGTGAGCTTGGTGGCAGCTGGTCATTAAGCCGGGACATAGTGGAGAGGAGTCTCTACATATGTTGCAAGGATGTTTGCCTTGCGAAGAAGAGTTCACATCACGGATGAGTGATGATCTTGGTGGATGGCTACCAGGATGGAATGTTGTCGAGGATGACAATGATTTCTAGTGGGGGAGAATGTAACGCCCTGCGTTCTTGGGCACGGGCGCGCGCTCCCTCCGTCATGGAAAATGACTAAGTATAAGTGCGAGCCGTCCAAGCATCACATGTGCGCGCGAGTATGGAGGAATGTTTGTGGTTATATATGGTGAATGGATAGTTCGGTCAAGCGTTCAAGCCGACCATGAGCGCACCCACGCATCGGGCGAGCCGACGGTGAGGACGAGCGCTAGGTGGGCGAAGCTTTAAGAATTTTGGAGGTCGGCCAAGCGTTAAGTCGACGACCTTGCGAGCATATAAAAGGAGTGAAGTGCGTGGTCATTTCATCATCGATCTCTCGTGACATCTCAACGCACAAAGGTGTGTGCGCACTTGGGATAGCGCAGTTTTACCGCAGCTCGGTAGGATGAGCCCGCCGAGCCGGGCGAGGGTCGTGTGAGGTTTCGGTGGTGCGCACGGGCGCCCACATCGTTGCACTTAGTTTTGGGTTGTGGTTTGGGCACGGGTCGTGCACGGGTGCGCCCGCCCGCCCAACGCCAAGTTTGTGCACACATTGTATTATTGTATTATATTCGGTGGAGTCTTGGCAGACCGCCGTGCGCTCTTGCACGGGCGGGCGCCCTCCTGGTTATTGAACGTCGGTTGAGCGCGGCTCCCGGTCATGTAAAAATTCCAATTATATAATAAAATATTATTCTTTTATATTATTGCCGAGTTGAATTATTATTGTTATATTGTTGATGGTTTCCGCACATTAATAATATGAATTCATGTTTATTATGAATTGTTGAAGGCGTAGTTCGTAAAGTTAACTAACGGTGAACAAGTTATTAACTTAGGCGGTGCCGCACCTCGCTATAAGCGGTTGGAAGACTACCGCAGGTGTAGGGGCATGACAGTTGGTATCAGAGCTCGGTCGGAGCTGGTGAGCAAAGGTTGCTCGTGACGAAGTACAGGTTTAAAGCTGATGAGCTGGGTTGCTCATGACAATGGACAACAAGGCATGGCAAGTTTGGGAGAAGGTGGAAGGAAGCTTTTGCATACCTTACACAGGTTAAGGGTGTTGAAAGAAGGAAAGCCCAGGATCCGGACGGAGCTTGAAGCCTTGGAGAAGAATGTTGAAGTCGAACTTCTTCAACTTGGATGGACAATGGAGCAAGGTGAAGTTGCAGATTGTGCTAACAAGGAAGAGGAAGTCGTGATAGTTGAAGAAGCTGCAGATGCGACGACGATGGAGGGTGAACTTGAAATTGATCAAGTTGGACCAGGATCGTGTGATGTTGAACTTGATGAGGGGATCCAACATAGTGGACTTGATCTTCAAGAGCTCTTTGATGAAAGGGCCCGGTTGAGGAAGGAAAGTGCCAAGATGGAAGCCGAAATCAAGCAAATTGAGGGAGAGATGAAGAAGAAGCTTCTTGGTAAGAAGGTTGTTGTGATTGAGCAGGAAGAGCTCGACTACATTGACAGGTTGGGAACTCACTACCGAGAACATCCAGAGGACTTTCGGAAGTTAAGTTCCATGAACTTGGTCAATGGACACTTGGTTGGTGCACTTGAGCAGAACACGGTGGAAGGAAAGCTTGAAGCAAGTCAAGCTAGGCCGGGGCCGAGTTCCCTAGAAGGGCCAAGCAAGGAGGTGAAGTACCTTAAGAGGAATGTCAAGAAGGAGCATGAGCCTATTGACACTTCTGAGGCCGAATTCTTGAAGAAGGTTGCTGAGGTGAGACACAAGACAAAGCCAACAGAAGGAGGTGATTCCTTGAAGCTAAGTTTTGTGCAGGTGACCGTGAAGGGGAAGAAGTTTGCAGCTTTGGTTGATACGGGAGCTACTCATAGCTTCTTGAGTAGGAAAGCAACAAAGTCCTTTGGAAAGAAGACAAAGAAGGAAAAGGAATCGAGTGCTTTCAAAGCTATCAACTCTACCATTAGAGCAGTTGATGGTGTATTGAAGGACACACAGGTGAAAGTAGGATTGTGGTTCGGAAAGTTGGACTTGAGAGTTGTGGACATGGATGATCATTCTATGGTGTTGGGGCTAGACTTTATGGAGCTTGCACAAGCCATACCAATGGTGGACCGGGACATTCTCTTGATCACAGCTGAAGGGAAGACCATGATGGTACCGATGAATAGAAGAAGTTGCTTGGGGTATAGACCAAGGATGGCTTCTATGACTTTGTATCCCAAAGATCCGAATGTGAAGCATGAGGATGTGGAGCAAAGAGGACTTGGGAGTGTGACTCAAACAACGAAGGAAAGGAAGCTAGTGGACTTCGTTGCAAGAGCTGGAAAGAAGAATGAAGGAAGTGAGAAGAAAACCTCACGAACATGGAGACACTTGTTGGGAGCATCTTCTACTGATGATCTTCACAATGGAGCTACAAGTGAAGGGAGCCCGAGTGCTACTTCAAAGGCAGTGGTTGATGAGGATTATGGAGGTAGAGATCCTGCTGGGATAGTGGAATTTTGTAGATATGCTATGGGCATATATGACTTTCAGTTGACAAAGAACAAGCTAGATGAGCTTGGATGTACATGTGAGGAGATTGAAGCTATGCATAAATACTTGAGGACACAACATCAATCTGACACATGGGTGGATGAGAGTCAGGGAGGAAACTTCCTGGCCTTCCTTTCTCTATAGATAACCTTGGAGGGAGGTTGGTGTGGAGGCCTTGGTAGGGAGGAACCACATCAACTTTACAAGGGGCCTTGGAGGAGGCTTCTTTATGACAGATGCAGACTTGGATGAAGATGGCCAGAGGTTGAGATGGAGTCTACATGGGTTGGACATCATGGGCAGCTAGAGTCATGGACATCAGGTTGGTTATATGAAGCATGTTGCAGATGGGATGGAGTTTTCATGGACCTGAGCATGGGATGATTGATAGATTCTTGATGAGTCCGAGATGTAGAAGAAGTCAGGGGAAGACTTGTGATGGCATAAGGATGTGCATTCTTATGGTTTGAGCGTATGGTTGGACTGATCACCCGACTAGTTCAAGTCATGAGGGGTACCAATGTGCAGAGATATGTTGGCATTAGTCAAGACATGGTGACACATGTGTGTTGGCATCTGACAGGGAGACTACATGGAGGATGGACACATGATGAGGACTACATGAGATGTTGCAATGGAGATTGTGACATAGAGTCAACAATCATGGATCAAGAAGATGTCTGATGGAGAGCATACCGTGGAGGTGCATGCCTTGGTATGGTGAGCTTGGTGGCAGCTGGTCATTAAGCCGGGACATAGTGGAGAGGAGTCTCTACATATGTTGCAAGGATGTTTGCCTTGCGAAGAAGAGTTCACATCACGGATGAGTGATGATCTTGGTGGATGGCTACCAGGATGGTATGTTGTCGAGGACGACAACGATTTCCAGTGGGGGAGAATGTAACGCCCTGCGTTCTTGGGCACGAGCGCGCGCTCCCTCCGTCGTGGAAAATGACTAAGTATAAGTGCGAGCCGTCCAAGCATCACATGTGCGCGCGAGTATGGAGGAATGTTCATGGTTATATATGGTGAATGGATAGTTCGGTCAAGCGTTCAAGCCGACCATGAGCGCACCCACGCATCGGGCGAGCCGACGGTGAGGACGAGCGCTAGGTGGGCGAAGCTTTAAGAATTTTGGAGGTCGGCCAAGTGTTAAGTCGACGACCTTGTGAGCATATAAAAGGAGTGAAGTGCGTGGTCATTTCATCATCGATCTCTCATGACATCTCAATGCACAAAGGTGTGTGCGCACTTGGAATAGCACAGTTTTACTGCAGCTCAGTAGGATGAGCCCGCCGAGCCGGGCGAGGGTCGTGTGAGGTTTCGATGGTGCGCACGGACGCCCACATCGTTGCACTTAGTTTTGAGTTGTGGTTTGGGCACGGGTCGTGCACGGGTGCACCCGCCCGCCCAACGCCAAGTTTGTGCACACATTGTATTATTGTATTTCGGTGGAGTCTTGGCAGACCGCCGTGCGCTCTTGCACGGGCAGGCGCCCTCCTGGTTATTGAACGCCGGTTGAGCGCGGCTCCCGGTCATGTAAAAATTCCGATTATATAATAAAAGATTATTCTTTTATATTATTGCCGAGTTGAATTATTTTTGTTATATTGTTGATGGTTTCCGCACATTAATAATATGAATTCATGTTTATTATGAATTGTTGAAGGCGTAGTTCGTAAAGTTAACTAACGGTGAACAAGTTATTAACTTAGGCGGTGCCGCACCTCGCTATAAGCGGTTAGAAGACTACCGCAGGTGTAGGGGCGTGACAGCGCCCTCCCTAGTGCAGGCACCACCCGGGCCGCCCGTGCCCTCGCCGGCAGGCAGGGCGATTCCCGAAATCGCCCTGCTTGCCGGGCGAGGGCGCGGGCGGCCCGTGTGGTGCCTGCACGAGGGTGCCCTTGTGCAGGCGCCACCTGGGCCGCCCGCGCACTCGCCCGGCAGGCAGGGCAATTCCGGGAATCGCCCTGTTTGCCCGGCGAGGGGGCGGGCGGCTCGAATGGTGCCTGCATGAGTGCGCCCTCCCTCGTGCCCTCGTGCAGGCGCCACCTGGGCTGCCCGCGCCCTCGCCCGGCAGGCAGGGCGATTTCGGGAATCGCCCTGCTTGCCGGGTGAGGGGGCAGGCGGCCCGGATGGCGCCTGCACGAGTGCGCCCTTCCTCGTGCAGGCGCCACCGGGGCCGCCCGCGTCCCCGCCAGGCAGGCAGGGCGATTCCGTGCGGGGGCGCGGGCGGCCCAGGTGGCGCCTGCATGAGTGCGCCCTCCCTCGTGCAGGCGCCACCCAGGCCGCCCACGCCCCCGCCCGGCAGGCAGGGCGATTCAGGCGCCACCCGGGCCGCCCGCGCCCCCGCCCGGCAGGCAGGGCGATTCCCGGAATCGCCCTGCCTACCGGGCGAGGGCGCGGGCGGCCCGGGTGGCGCCTGCACGAGGGTGTGCCCTTCCTCGTGCAGGCGCCACCCGGGCCGCCCACGCCCCCGCCTGGTAGGCAGGGTGTCTCCGAGAATCGCCCTGCCTGCCGGGCGGGGGCACGGGAGGCCCGGTTGGCGCCTGCACGAGGGCGCCCTCCCTCGTGCAGGCGCCACCCAGGTTGCCCGCGTCGCCGCCCGGTAGGCAGGGCAATTCCTCGTGCAGGCCCACCCGAGCCGCTCGCACCCCCGCCCGACAGGCAGGGCGATTCCGGGAATCACCCTGCCTGCCGGGCGGGGGTGCGGGAGGCCCGGTTGGCGCCTGGACGAGGGCGCCCTCCCTCGTGCATGCACCACCCGGGCTGCCCGCGCCCTCGCTCGGCAGGCAGGGCGATTCCCGGAATCGCCCTGCCTGCCGGGCGGGGGCACGGGCGTCCCGAGTGGGCCTGCACGAGGGCGCCCTCCCTTGTGCAGGCGCCACCCGGGCCGCCCGCGCCCTCGCCCGGCAGGCAAGGCAATTCCCGGAATTGCCCTGCCTGCCGGGCGGGGGTGCGGGCGGCCCGAGTGGCGCTTGCACGAGGGAGGGCGCCCTCGTGCAGGCGCCACCCGGGCTGCCTGCACCCCCGCCCGGAAGGGAGGGCGATTCCCGGAATCGCCCTGCCTGCTAGGCGGGGGCGCGGGTAGCCCGGGTGGCGCCTGCACGAGGGAGGGCGCCCTCATGCAGGCGCGCACGAGGGATGGCGCCCTCGTGCAGGCCCACCCGGGCCGCCCTCGCCCCGCCCGGCAGGCAGGGCGATTCCGTGAATCGCCCTGCCTGCCGAGCGGGGGCGCGGGCGGCCCGGGTGGCACCTGCACGAGGGAGGGTGTCACGCCCATACACCTGCGGTAGTCTTCCAACCGCTTATAGCAAGGTGCGGCACCACTGAACACTTTCTTTTCACCAATACTTATGTTCGTCGACTACGCCTACTTTCACTTTAACATTACTTAGCTTGTGTTTCGCAACCAAGTAAACATCAATTATCCTTTATACTAATGAAGCCCATACTCATTCATTATTCATAGCAATCATAACAAGAACAACAACAATTGCAACAGTATAAAGGGGAGGGGCAACTCCCCGTAATGTGAGTCTGCCCAAATCAATATATTATATAATCATCATTTTTACAATGTATAGACTAAGTCCTTGGGAAACCCCAAATTCACACTTAGCCAAATTTTCACAACTTCGGCAAACTCGGTTGCCCAGCTCGTCGGCACCTCCGCACAGTCGCCGCACGACTCACCAACCCGTCGTTCACCTCATTGCACGTCTTCGCCGGCTCGCTCTTCGTTTGGTCGCAAACTCCCAAACCTTGTATCCCTTCCCACACGCAGTCCCGCTTGCCAACTCTTGACAAACGCCCAAATCGTGTGCACAACACGTAGTACCGCCTGCCCAACTCTACGACCTCTGGTTCCAACCTCCGTCATACCTTCGTGCGCACTTGCACGGTGGGCGGGTGCCCACCCGAGTCGCCAAGACACCCACGTCAAGTCGCCGCACAAACGCCTCCGCACAATCACCTTGGGCACGCCTTGCCCAACACATCCACCTCTCACCAAGAGCGCCTTTCTCCAAGTGCGAACTCACTAGAGGAGCGCATGAGCTATGCGCTCATCCTCCTGAAAACTGCGCACTAAAGACTCTCTTCCAAGAGCGAAGTTGGATTATCGAAATGAGCTCCATCGCACTCATATATATACACTTTGCAAGTGTGGTGGTGGCTCGCCTAGCCGACCTTCATATCTTCGTTTACACACCCCTTCGCAACGTTCAATGCCCACTTCTAAGTCAGCCTGCCCACCATCGCAAGTCAGATTTAAGCCAAGCGCTCCACGCTCCAATCGCCATATAAGTGCTATCGCACTTCTATTATTGTCGCATGTTCGTCACAAGGTTTCGTCGCATTTTCTCTGCACGCCCGGTTCGTCGCACCCGCCCGTCGCACTATCGCACGCCCGTCGCGCGCCTGTGCACGGTCACCGGCGCCCAACCGCACCGCAGCTCCGAGGACCTTACATCCTCCTCCACCTGAAATTGTTGTCATCCTCGACAACATACCATCCTGGTAGCCATCCACCAAGATCATCCATGATGTCAACTCCTCCACATACTGCAACTATCACTGCATCATATGTAGAACCACTGTCTCCACCATGTCTCGCCTTGGCAACCATCTGTCACCAAGATCACCATACCAAGGTATACACCTCATCGGTATGTCATCCATCAGAGATCATCTCAATCCATGATCATCGATCACCCTGTCACAATCTCCACATGCTGCTCCACCATGGAAGGCTGGTCCCTCCATCCAAGCTACATGCCCACTGTAACATCCCGTGTCGACCTCATCATGTGTCATCATGTGAACTGCTGCCATGATACTCCAACAAATGCTAACACATCTCTGCACACTGTTAACCCCCATGTCTGAACTAGTCGGATGGCCAGTCCAACTGTCATGCTCAAACCATGAGAATGCACATCCTCATGCCACCATCAATTGTTTCTCAAAACATCCTGCCACATCCTCAACTCAATCAAGAATCCATCTCTATATAAGTAAGCCATGCTCAGGTCCATGAAGTAGTCCTCATCTCATCTGCAACATGCTGTCCAAAGTAGTTGAGTCTCGGCTCAACCCATGCCCAAGTGTTGCCACCAAGGCATCATCATCATCGTAACTCCATCAC
The DNA here is from genome assembly GCA_031772625.1 of Pinus tabuliformis. Lineage (NCBI taxonomy): Eukaryota > Viridiplantae > Streptophyta > Pinopsida > Pinales > Pinaceae > Pinus > Pinus tabuliformis. The sequence goes on from CM062806.1 coordinate 937,183,930, forward strand.
TCCAAAGTGTCTCATATCGATCCTCCACATCAAGTCACTCTTTCAAGCCATGCCCATACATGTACTTTGAAAGTATGCATCCCATACTGCATCAAAGTCTCTGACCTCAGCTCCTCAATGCATTAGATCCTCTAAGTCCACCATATATGAAGTCCCTAAAAGTCACAACAATCTCATGTCATCATGAGCTCCATAATCAGCTCACAAATCCAACCAAGTCCATGGCCTTGTTGTACAAGAGTGCACAACCTCTCCATCAACTCATAAGTAATAAGTCTCCATGTCACACTAGCAAATCCATCCGCACAACATCCCTGCCTTGGCACTCTTCCTTGGATGTCCATGACACCTCTACAAGTGCTCCCACACAATGTCCCTGCATAAGACTGCCATGCTCCATGTCTCCAACCTGATGTCCATGACTAAGTTGCCCATGTAGTCCAACCAAGTAGACTCATCACAACAATCGGTCATCCTCATCCAAGCTGCAATCTTCGGTCTAGTGAACTCGGTCACCCAACCATATCATCATGTCATGAGTCCCTCCATCATAGCTCCTCCACCAAAGTGTCCACCAAGACTATCTCTTGGTCTCGGCCATGAGAAGTCCACCCAAGCATCATCATGTGTGCCCTCCAATCTGTCCATGAGTCATGTCGGGCACTTAGCCATGTGGCTAAAGCATGACCCATTCATCCACAACGATCATCATGTTCCTCCCTTGTCAAGGGCCTTTGCACCTTCTACCATAAGGTCACAAATAACCCCAACAAGTCCTGCAACAATCGACAATCCTTGCTTCTCCATACAAGGTCTCATCATAATCATCCATGGTAAGATCCCCCCTAGCATTGGCAAACTGGCTTTGCCCTTCCCTGCATACGGTCCATCTACCAAATGCTCAAGTGAAACACAAGTATCAATACTTACTTCATCATCATGAGGTTCCTCCATGAGAGTACCCTCATCCATACATGTCTGCAAACCACACGATCCTAGTCCAACTTGATCAATCCCAGGTTCATCCTCCATCGTTGTCACATCTGCAACATCTTCAACTATCATCACTTCCTCTTCCTTGATAGCACAATCTGCAACTTCATCTTGCTCCATTGTCCAACCAAGTTGAAGAAGTTCGTCTTCAACATTCTTTTCCAAGACTTCAAGTTCCTTCCGAATCCGGGGATTCTCTTCTTTCAACCTCTTCAACCTGTATAAGGTAAGCAAGAGCCTCCCTTCGCATTCTCCCAAACCTGCCATGCCTTGTCGTTCAGCTTGGCCCAAGCACTAAGCTTCACCCCTGCTAAACCTGTCTCACCAACTTCACCAAGTTTCCCTGCAATCATGAACCGACCCTTGTTCCACTTGTATGTGAAACTTGCTTCCTTCACATGCAAGTACCTGCTTCCACTGTCACTTCGTCACGAGCAACCTTGCTCACCAGCTCCAACCGAGCTCTGATACCAACTATCACGCCCCTACACCTGTGGTAGTCTTCCAACCGCTTATAGCGAGGTGCGGCACCACCGAACACTTTCTTTTCACCAATACTTATGTTCGTGGACTACGCCTACTTTCACTTTAACATTACTTAGCTCGTGTTTCACAACCAAGTAAACATCAATTATCCTTTATACTAATGAAGCCCATACTCATTCATTATCCATAGCAATCATAACAAGAACAACAACACTTGCAACAGTATAAAGGGGAGGGGAAACTCCCCGTAATGTGAGTCTGCCCGAATCAATATATTATATAATCATCATTTTTACAATGTACAGACTAAGTCCTTGGGAAACCCCAAATTCACACTTAGCCAAATTTTCACAACTTCGGCAAACTCAGTTGCCCAGCTCGTCGGCACCTCCGCACGGTCACCGCACGACTCACCAACCCGTCGTTCACCTCGTTGCACGTCTTCGCCGGCTCACTCTTCGTTTGGTTGCAAACGCCCAAACCGTGTATCCCTGCCCACACGCAGTCCCGCTTGCCAACTCTTGACAAATGCCCAAATCGTGTGCACAACACGTAGTACCACCTGCCCAACTCTACGACCTCCGGTTCCAACCTCCGTCACACCTTCGTGCACACTTGCACGGTGGGCGGGCGCTCACCCGAGTCGCCAAGACACCCACGCCAAGTCGCCGCACAAACGCCTCCGCACAATCACCTCGGGCACGCCTTGCCCAACACATCCACCTCTCACCAAGAGCGCCTTTCACCAAGTGCGAACCCACTAGAGGAGCGCATGAGCTATGCGCTCATCCTCCTCAAAACTGCGCACTAAAGACTCTCTTCCAAGAGCGAAGATGAAGTGCGAAGTTGGATGATTGAAATGAGCTCCATCGCACTCATATATATACACTTTGCAAGTGTCGTGGTGGCTCGCCCAGCCGACCACCATATCTTCGTTTACACACCCCTTCGCAACGTTCAATGCCCACTTCTAAGTCGGCCTGCCCACCATCGCAAGTCGGCTTTAAGCCAAGCGCTCCATGCTCCAATCGCCATATAAGTGCTATCGCACTTCTATTATTGTCGCATGTTCGTCGCAAAGTTTCGTTGCATTTTCTCCGCACGCCCGGTTCGTCGCACCTGCCCGTCGCACTATCGCGCGCCCATCGCGCGCCTGTGCACGGTCACCCGGCGCCCAACCACACTGCAGCTCCGAGGACCTTACAGAGGGTGCTGTAAGGACCTCCGGTTGCGGGTGCGACGAGCGCCGGGCGAAGGCGTGCGGGCAGGCGCACGGGCACGTTGAACGAAATATGCGACGATACCGTGAATAGAAAAGCGACGAAACCAGCAACACTTATGAATGCGACTAAGTGTTGGGAGTTTTTATAGCGACTTGGAAGGAGGCTTGCATGAGGCAAGGCCGACTTGAAAAAGAATGTTTTATGGGTGTGTGAATGCAGTTTGGGAGTCGGCCAAGGGGTTAACGCCCATGTGCAGGACCACACATGAAAACATGTTAACAAGCATGTATATACACATGCATTGATTCATTTGGATAACAACACTTCGCACTTGAGAAGTACGCACAAAGGAAGAGGGGTAAAGTGTGCAGGTTTAAGAGGTAATGCGCATACCTCATGCGCAGGTCTTAAAGGAGCGTTTGGAGTATCTCTCGTAGCCGGTTGTGGATTGGGCAAGGTGTGCCCGGGTGAATTTCTATGGTGCAGTTCTTGGTGTAAGACTTGGAAAGGATTCTTGCTGGCTCGGGTGAGCACCATCCTTCGTGCAAGAGATGCACAAGATGTTGTAAAGGCAGGTTTGCCTCTCTGTTGTAAAAATTGGTTAAGTGTGAGACTTGGTTCGGCCAAGACACACTGGTGTATTGTAATCTGATATTCTTAATAAAATTGTCGGGCAGACTCACATTACGGGGAGTTGCCCCTCCCCTTTATACTTGCTGCAATTGTTGTTCTCGGTTTAATTGCACGATGATAACGAATGAGTATGGGCTTCATTAAGTATAAAGGATAATTGCTTTTACTTGGTTGCGAAACACAAACTAAGTATGTTAATGTGAAAGTAGGCGTAGTCCACGAATGTTAGTATTGGTGAAAAGAATGCGTTCGGTGGTGCCGCACCTTGCTACAAGCGGTTGGAAGACTACTGTAGGTGTAGGGGCGTGACAGGCGCCACCCGGGCCGCCCGCGCCCCCGCCACAGGCAGGGGCGCAGGCAGCTCGGGTGGGCCTGCACGAGGGTGCCCTCCCTCGTGCAGGCGCCACCCGGGCCGCCCGCGCCCGCGACCGACAGGCAGGGCGATTCCCGGAATCACCCTGCCTGCCAGGCCGGGGCGTGGGCGGCCCGGGTGGTGCCTGCACGAGCCCCGCTCGTGGGGCTGAGGGAGGGTGGGTGAGGCCGAGGGCGGAGGGTGGGTGAGGCGGGCGGGTGGAGCTGAGGGAGGGTGGGTGAGGTGAGCGGGTGGGGCTGAGGGAGGGTGGGTGGGGCGGGCGGGCGGGCGATGGCGGGTGAGGGCGCCCGGGCCGGGCGGGCAGGTGAGGGCGCCTGGGGGTGGGTGGGGCAGGCCGGTGAGGGTGCCCAAGCCGGGTGGGCGAGTGGGTGAGGGCGCCCGGGGGTGAGTCGGGCGGGCGGGTTAGGGCGCCCGGGCCGGGTGGGCGGGTGAGGGCGCCCGGGGGTGGGTGGGGCGGGCGGGTTAGGGCTCCCGGGCCGGGCGTGCGGGTGAGGGCGCCCGCGGGTGGGTCAGGGCGCCCGCGGGTGGGTGGGGCGGGCGGGTCAGGGTGCCCGGGTAGGGCGGGCGGGTTGGGGGAGGGGGTGGGTGGGCCGCCCGGAGGGGTGGGGTGGCCGAGTGAGGGCGCCGGGAGGGGTTGGGCCGGCAGGTGAGGGTGCCCGGGCCGGGCGGGCGGGTGAGGGGGCCGTGGTTGGGTTGCCCGGAGGGGTGGGGCGGGCGGGTGAGGACGCCCGGGCCGGGCGGGTGGGTGAGGGGGGGTGCGTGGGCCGAGCGGGCGGGTGGGGGGGGGGTGGTGCGTGGGCCGGGCGGGCGGGTGAGTTGGGGGCACTGTTAGGGCGCCCGGAGGGGCCGGGCGGGCGGGCGGGCGAGGGGGGTGGGGCGCACCCACGGGTGTTAAGAAAATGAGGTTGACCGGGCCCACCATGCTCATGATGGATGTAATTGTTATTTTGGCTCAGGAAAATTATTAATTTAAAAAAAAAAATTATTTTTCATTAAACTAATTTAATATAAAAGTTTTCAAGGAAAAAAATTTAACTTACCTTTTAATTGCGAGAATTCTTTGTTGAATATGTTGTTGATAGCGATTTAGCTGCTCCACAAATTCATGAGTCTTTCAACGATTTTTAGAAAGCCTGGATGTAATGTTAGTAATAGTGATAATGAAATTTTAATATGTAAGTGAAGTTACATAGATGTTTTACTGTACGGTTAATATGGGATAATTTGTTTTACAATATTATAAAGTGAATATTATAGATTTGTTTTACAATGGGTTGAATGTGGGATAATTTGTTTTAAAATATTATAAAGTGAATATTGTAGTATTGGAAAGCGAATATTATATGGTTTAACTATTATAATAATTAATGTAGAAGTTGTAGTGTACAATTTTAATTATGATTTCATAAAAAAATTTAGTTTACATTTTTCAATAAATTGTAGAACAAAGTAATAAAGGTAATTAAATTTAACAGACTTTTTGGAGGGAAATATTTTGGCGAAACTTTTTGGAGGGAAATATTTTCGCGAAAATTTTTGGAGGGAAAATTTCATTCTTTAAGCTATATAATATCTTTAGGAGACTCTCCATTTGTATCATTCAACATCTTCTATTTTAAAGGGATGGATTGTTCTGATAGTGAAGTTTCGATTTATACACCATCAACTTCTTCATCGCGTAACAACTCTACTCATATTGATGAATATAGCAGGAATTCTTCCATTATGAATAGAAAGTCAATTCTTCCACTTAGTCCTGATTCTAAGGACTATGAGAGCAGCACTGATGAAAGAGGGGATGGAGAATTTCAAATAAATAAAGAGTCACAGATTCCACTTAGTCCTACTTCTAAGGACTATGAAAGCCGCAGTGATGAAGAGCATGATGGTGAAGTTCAAAAGAATGGAGTGCCACGATGTCCACTTAGTCCTAATTATGAGGACTATGATAACAACAGTTTTGAAGAGCATGATGGTGAAGTTCAAAAGAATGGAGGGTCACGGTGTCCACTTAGTCCTAATTCTGAGGACTATGAGAGCAGCAGTTTTGAAGAGCATGATGGTGAAGTTCAAAAGAATGGAGTGTCACGGTGTCCACTTAGTCCTAATTCCGAGGACTATGAGAGTAGCAGTTTTGAAGAGCATAATGGTGAAGTTCAAAAGAAGGGAGTGTCACGGTGTCCACTTAGTCCTAATTCTGAGGACTATGAGAGCAGTAGTTTTGAAGAGCATGATGGTGAAGTTCAAAAGAATGGAGTGTCACAGTGTCCACTTAGTCCTAATTCTGAGGACTATGAGAGCAGCAGTTTTGAAGCGCATGATGGCAAATTTCAAAAGAATGGAGTGTCACGGTGTCCACTTAGTCCTAATTCTGAAGACTATGAGAGCAGCAGTGATGAAAAGCATGATGTTGATTTTCAAAAGTATGGAGTGTCAAAGTGTCCACTTAGTCCTAATTCTAAGGACTATGAGAGCAGTAGTGATGAAAAGCATGATGTTGATTTTCAAAAGTATGGAGTGTCACGGTGTCCAGTTAGTCCAAATTCTAAGGACTATGAGAGCAGCAGTGATGAAGAGTGGGATGATGAATTTCAAAAGATTGGAGTACCACAGTGTCCACTTAGTCCTAATTCTGCGGACTATGAGAGCAATAGTTATGAAGAGCGTGATGATGAATTTCAAAAGAATGGAGTGTCACTGTGTCCTCTTAGTCCTAATTCTAAGGACTATGAGAGCAGCAGTGATGAAGGACAGGATGATGCACTTAGTCCTAATTCTAATGAGTATAAAGGTAGCAGTGACAAAGGATGGGATGTAGCATCTTCAATAAGTAAACAGTCACATTTTCAACGTAGTCCTAATTCTATGGACTATGAGAGTAGCACTGGCAATGCATATGAGGAAGAATATCCATTAAACATCGAGTCAGATTTTCCATTCAGTCTGAATTCTAAGGACTACGACAGTAGCACTGAAGAAGTGGAAGATGAAGAATATCCTCCAAGTCAATATTTGAAAAGCAGAGCTGATCATAGTGTGGATAACATTCCTCTTAATGATGATGAAAAGCCTTATACAAATGATGATCAAATGATGGAGATGTTGCCAAGAAACATTGTATCAAGGAGTAGGAGCAGACCTTTTTGTATCAATGCAAGTTGTTCTAGTTATGCAAGGGGTAGAGCAAAATATCTGACGAGAAGAAGTTCTATCAGTGCTCTCATTTCAAGTGAATGTTGCCAAAAAGATTGCTTGAAACATATGGATTTCAAATTTGCATTAGAAAGCAGGAAGAGATATTTGTCAATGAATAAAAGCATGCAAAATTCATATTTAGTTGGGTGCATGCAATCTACATTGTCAGGTTATGATTATCATATTGGGACTTTTTTTATCTGTAGAAAAGGTTTCAAAATGTTTCATTCGATTGGGAATTTTCGTCTCTCGAGAATTCAAGAAAATTTGGAAAAGGATCCCAAGTACGTCATAAAAGACAGTTTGGTCCATTATCAAATACTGCAATGTCATGGATGAAAGATTTCTTTTCAAAGCATGGAGAGTGTATGCCAAATGGAGAGACAATACATATTCCAGATAATTTTTCAAGACGAGAAATCTACAACTTATACAAAGAATATGCAGAAGGTGCTGAGGGACATGGCCAGTTTATTACATATCAATATTTTGTGAAGGTATGGAAGAAAGAATTCAACAATGTCCGTATTCCTAAGAAGACAAGGATGGGGATTTGCAGTACATGTGCTTCTCTTAAATCAAAAAGGGACAAATGTGAAGGCTCAGAAAGAGGTAAGCGTTTATAACTTTAACTTTTAAAATTGTATAGTCATCAACTATGAAAACATATTTCTTAATGAATCTCTTTTATGTTGTGTAGATTTAATTGTCAAACAACTTCAGGAGCATCGCGAACAACAAACAAACGAAAGGAAGAAGTTGTACAAGCATCGAAAGAAGTGTTATGATAATCCGAATAAATATTTGGGTTTGATAATTGATGGTATGGACCAGAAGAAAACACTTTTACCACATTTTGTTCGCACACCCAAAAATTTACAGGAGGAAAACTTTATTCAATTTCACTTGGTCGGTTGTATGGTCTTCAATGGGAAAATGTTGCCAAGGGTGTACTTCACAGCTCCGAATATTCATAATGATGCAAACCTGACCATAACCATAATTCATAATGTGATTTCTCATTGGTCTGGTAATCTTCCTGAAGTTTTGTATCTACAATTGGACAACACTTGCCGTGAAAACAAAAATTAGGTTGTTTTTGGATATCTAAACATGCTTGTTGAATTGGGAAATTTTCAAAAGGTAAAGGTTGGTTTCCTTTTTGTTGGGCACACTCATGACCATATTGATCAGATTTTCAGTCGTTTTTCAGTCACATTGAGGAGGAAGGAAGTTGGGAGCTTGCCATCACTAATTGAATGTATTAAGAAATCATACATGCCAGAGCCTACTTTTGATGTGTTGGAAGAAACTGTTGACATGCGAAGGTTTATTCTGGGATCATATGGTGAGGGGAAATGCATTGAACAACTTAATGACATTAGCTTCCAACATCAATTTCGTATCAAAAAAATTGATGGGAAAACACTAATATGGGGCAAGAAGTATTCAACTACTACAGAATGGGCACTGTCATCAGGATTGCAATTTTTGAAGTTCATTCCAGATCATCCAATATTTGCTTCAAAAATATTGTTATTACAATCAGTTGGTGAAGTTCAGAATGCATGTAGACAGAACAGGGCTATAAATTATTCTGATTGCCTGGAAGAAATTAAAAAATGTATTAGATATACATATGAGTACTTTGACATTGCTGATTCAGTTTGGTGGGAGTCATTTTTCAATAATCAAAGTGATATCATTTCGACAACAATAAATGAAGATATACCTTTGAAAAATCCATTTATTTGGCCACAAAATGTGTCGAATGAACATGAGGAAGTAAACATTGTTGAACAGCAACAATCTCAAGGTATTATTAATTCTTCACAGGCAGAGGAAAGAGAGATGTATATTGGTTCCAGAAGATCTCATGCACAACGTGAAGCCATGGAAGACCTTTATAGGGGTTCAGTACACGATATTAAGGAGGGTTGCATGATTGCAGTGCTAGCAGATGGAGATCCCAATGGCTATCCATTTTGGGTTGCTAAATTTATAAAGGTCTTTACAGAAAATGAGGATGTTACAAGTGTTGAAGTACATTGGTATGCCACAAATACACACCCATTCAATGGTGTGTATAAGCCAGAGATGCTAGTTGACAAAAAAAATGGCAGAAAAAGAAAAAGAAAGGGTACAAATGTAAATCGCCGCCGCACAGACATATTAAAATTGGAGGATGTAGACATACTTGTTTATGACTTCAATTTAACAAAGAGAGGAACTCTTCGCTTCAAGACGATAGAGATTCTGAAAAGGTTGTTACCAGAAGGAACAGTGTTGACATGGGAGTCACCTGAAACCAGTCGTAGATCTAGAAGAATTTTGAAACCTGAAATGTTGGGCATGCATGTGGACTCAGATGAGGCACTAGTTGATGAAAGAGAAGAATATGGAACATCTTCGTCAGCATCCAGTCACTCATCTGAAGATGTGAATTCTGATGTTGTGCCAGAAAACATGAGTGATTTTGAATAATTGTTTAAGACAATTTATATAACTGATGTATGCATCGTATCTTCAAATAAAATTAATGTTTTCCATATGGTGTTAAATGCGAAGTTATGAGGCATTTTTATGTTGTTGGATTATATGTCTTAATTATGATAAATTTTATTGTTTAAAATATCTACAATGCAATATTAAATTAGAGATATAAAATATGTTTTATTCAATATACAAATAATGACTTTTGAATGCATTTAGTGATGTAATTTGTTCATAATGTCATGGTTTTTTTATTTTATAGTTGAAAAAATTTCAATTTTTTTTTTGTATCTAGCATGTTATGGTTGAAAACATGTTAAATTTATACTTAGGAAAGAAAAATGATATTCTACCAAAAACATTAGTGTGTTTTTTCCCGCATAAACAACTTTGTTTGACACATAAAAATTTGGTTTTATTAGCATTTTTTTTAAATACTGAAAATTGACCCTAAAAAAAAAATCATTGTTCTAGTGTCATCACTTTCATTTTGAAGATATATTTTGCACGAAAATTTGATAGTAAATTTTGTAGTCACTGTCAATTTTAAAACATGTTCAAAATTGACGCCTAAAAAATAAAAACATCGTTCCAGTATACACACTTTTTGTTTTGAGCACTGTTTTTGATGTTTTTTTGGGGTTTTTTGGCCAGAGTTCCCGTTTTGAGTTTATAGTTCTCCTTTCAAAGTTTACATTGTTTGTGATCTAAGTCTCAAATTTTGCACGGAGGCTTAGGTACATGTATTCCAAAGAATCTAGAAAGAGTTTTGGGAAATTCCACTCAAAAATAGTTTTATTAAAATAATTAATTATTTTTAGAGGAACCCTAAGTCTAAACTTAAGAAAATAAAATAATTAAAGGGTATTAATATAAACTGTGGGTGTAACTTCTAGAGGAAGCCGAGGATCAAGCATAAAATATCTTAGGCATTGATTAGCTTCTAATATAGTTTGTTCAATATCAACGAGGAGATTATTTAAGGAGACTTGAGCATCACTTAGAAGGAAACACAAAGAATTTAGAAGTTCGATTTTCTGAAGTAGAGAAACTGCGAGGATAATTTCGATAGTGAGATTGTGCAGTGAGGGGCAGGGATAATTTGGTTGGAGAATCTTCTCCTGAGCCAGAACAGACAACAGAGAGGTAGAGAGACACCAGGAGGAGGCAGCGCAGGACCCAAAAGGGGTTGACGCTGAGCCATAATGGCTCATGCAGAGGCAACACAGTCCTCCCATCAGAAGTATGAAATTTGCAGGAGGGTTTGACATCTAAACCAGGAAGGTTGACGTCAAAGCTTCGAGAGAGAAAATAAAACTAGCGTAGAGCTAACGCAGAGCCTAGAGTCTGACGTAGGGCCCATGCAAGAGCAAGAAAGAGATAGTCGGGGACACGTTATTTCAGTTGCCCGATCAACCGGGACTTGCTGGGTAGAGTGAGGTATTCTCACAGATTTCTTATGCCAATTTATTTCTCTGTAACTAGATTGATGGTAGGGCATCTAGAGTTGTATTCAGAAAATTACTACATAATAATAAAAAAACCTCAGAGTTGTTGCACAGGTTTTCCCGCATTGGGTTTTTCTAGGGACATTTGTTCAAAAACAAAAGTCACTTGTGTGTATATTTTTCTATTGTTCTATTCTTGTTTTTGGAAAATTAATTAATTAAGTGAAGGTTGCAATTGTATTAGATTCGATATTTTTTGTAGGAAGAAGTAGATAATTTGTTTCAATAATTGACAGATATGAGAAGTTTAATCAGGTGCTAAAGTAGTAGATTCAAGTTGGATTCTCGAATTTTCACATTGTATCAAAGCAGTGCACGTGAAGCAAGAAGACAAGTGCTAGAGAACCCAACATTGAGCAGAGAAGAAGTTCGAATAGCTGCATGAGGCAGCAGTTCGAATCCCCAGAGGGATTATGCAGTCCCAACCAGGATGGCTGAACTTTCGAGGAAAGTATCTCTCTGAGTGAGTCGACGAAGAGGAAGGGCTTCCATATCGAAACCTTGTCGTGCTAGAGGTAGCAACGTAGAGCCTCAATGTGAGGAAAGAGATGGTGGGACATAGTTTTTTGGTAGGCAGTTTTCTGGGCAGAAAATCGTCAGAAGAGAGAGGAGAATCACAGTGAGGGAATTTTTCCTAAGTAGACTTATTGCCAAGAAGTCCTTTTTCTTATAGGCTGAGCACCAAAAATAAGTAACAGAGAGGTGCAGTTCGACATTTGTTTGGCAGAGATGACAACCAGTTGGTTGAGAGATCAAGACAGGTTGGATGCGACATCCAACTATGTCTTCTAAAAGGCAAGGATGTCATTCCTTCTATACGAGCATTCTCTCAAGACCTATGTTGACAATGTGGTGGATGTGCCTGTAGATGCAGATTCGTTGAAGAAGTACCAAGCAGAAATGGCGAAGGCCAAGAGGATGATCCTTGATGGGGTAAAGGATCACGTGGTTTGTCACGTAGCTAGCAGAAGGACTACTAAGGGTATTGTGGATGCCTTGGCAATGTTGTATCAAGGATCTTCCAAGCAATGAAAGATGCACTTAGCGAAGAAGTTGAGATCTGCTCACATGTAGAAGGGGGAGCGTTTGGATCCATTCCTCACAGAGCTTCAGGAGACTCATGATGAGTTATCTGTTGTGGGGTCTAGACAAGACTCATAGTTGGTTAGAGTGGCCCTCAATTCTGTCTCAGATGAGTGGAAAGTCTTTGTCCAAAGTATCCTCGGTAGGGAAGCTTTGCAAAATGTTTTGAGGAGAGACTTTCTCAAGTGTAAGCTTGATGGAAGCTGCAGTGGGTTGAAGCCTAAGGAGGATGAGGATAACGCAACCCTCACATTGAAAGGGTAGTAGGAGTAGTAGAGACGTAAGAAGGATGTCTCGAAGATAAAGTGCTTCAAGTGTGGTGAGATGGGTCAATACGCAACCCAGTGTCCTCTCAGGAGGAAGGACAAAGATGAGAAGCACGATCTGAAGGCTGCACTCGTGAAGATCGAGGAAGAGGAGTTTTCCATGACAGCCGAGATACCTCCAGGAGGGAGGTGGGCTGATTTGGAGTTGTAGTTCAAAAGAGCTACAAATGCGCAGGATCCTTGAGGAGCCCACCTCTTGGATCAATTCCTTGCTATGGGAGCCCATATTAGAAGTAGCAGGGTGGAATAGAGATGGATGGTGCCGAGGAGTTTTAGAGAGATAGTTGCAATGGCTAGGAGCGCCAGACACTGAACAACACAGAGAAGAGTTGGCAAGAAATGCGGATGGCACAAAGCAGAGATAAGTAGGAACGCAATAGATTCATAGGGTCGGTGCAGAGACTAGCAGCATTCAGGCTCCGACATTCACATGGTATCATATTAAACATAGTTAGTTTAGTAATTTAGAATGTTTTTTCATTGTTGATGGAGTAGCAACAATTTGCAATGCAATGGTAGTTTCTAGTGGCAGTTCTAGTAGCAACACAGATGCAGAATTGAGAGGGAGTTGCAGTATGAATGCAGTGTTGACAGTGGCAAGGTCAGCAGTAGTACAAATGAAACATCTGTGCAACAATTGATGGACAACATGTCAAACATCAGCAGTGTAGAGGACGATGTTATGAAGTGAGTGTGATGCTTCAGATTGAAGGCATTGCTAGAGCACATTCCTCGCTAAGAGGGAGTGTTGATTTCTGGTAGCATCAGATGTTCTCTCAGTCTCAAATTTTGCAGGAAGGCATAGGAACATGTATTTCAAAGAACCCAGAAAGCGTTTTGAGAAATGCCACCCAAAAATACCTTTATTAAAACAATTAATTATTTTTAAAGGGACCCTAAGTCTAAACTTAAGAAAATAAAATAATTAAAGGGTATTAATATAAAATTTGGGTGTAACTTTTAGAAGAAGACTAGGATCAAGAAAAAATGATCTTAGCCGTTAATTAGCTTCTAATATGGGTCGTTGAATGTCAACAAGGATATTATTTAAGGAGACTTGAGGGTCACTTGGAAGGAAACACAAAGAGTTTAGAAGTTCGATTTTATGAAGCAGAACAACTACCATGAGAATTTCAATAGTGAGCTTGTGTAGTGAGGGGCAGGGATAATTTGGTTGGAGAATATTCTCCTGAGCCAGAATACGCAACAACGAGGTAGAGAGACACTAGGAGGAGGTAGCGCAAGACCCAATAGGGGTTGACGCTGAGTCATAAGGGCTCACGCAGAGGTAACACAGTCCTCCTAGCAGAAGTCTGAAATTTCCAGGAGGGTTTGACGTCTGAGCAGGGAGGGTTGACGTCAAAGCTTCGAGAGAGAAAATAAACCTAGCGTAGAGCTAATGCAGAACCTATAGGCTAACGCAGGGGTAGCGCAGAGATAGTCGGGGACATGTTGGTTCAACTGTTAGATTAGCAGGGACTTGCTGGGTAGAGTGAGGTAATTTCATAGATTTCTTCTGCCAGTTATTCTCTGTAACTAGATTGCCGGGAGGGCATCCAAAGTTGTATTCAGAAAATTACTGCATAATAATAAAAAACCCTTAGATTTATTGCACCAGCTTTCCCGCATTGGGTTTTTCTGGGGACATTTGCCCAAAAAATACTATCACTTGTGTATATCTTTTCTCTATTGTTCTATTCTTATTTTAGGCAAATTAATTAATTAAGTGAAGGCTGCAGTTGTATTAGCTTCGATATTTATTGTAGAAAGCAATAGATAATTTGTTTCAATAATCAACAAATAGGAGAAGTCTATTCAATGTTGTAGTAGTAGATTCTAGTGGGATTCTCAAATTTTCACCTGTGGTTTAGCCCTTAGGTCCTGTAGCACCAGCGGGAAGTCAATAAGGTTTTGGTTTTGTTGATCTCACTTCCTTAATTATACCTAGGAGGTTGAGTCATGTCATAGTAAATCTTCCTCTCATGTTTACCCTGGAAGGCCTATGAAATTGGGTGGATATGGGAGGGGTGGTTACACAATTATATTGTACAAAACATGTTAATGTCACCCATATCCTAATCCTAGGAAAAATACCCCCTTAGAAAGGGCTTATATCACGATCAGATGTTATTCATGGAACTTTATTCTAGGAAGCTTCACTTAGTGCTCAAACCCCTTGTTTCCCCCCTTAAGCGTTATTAAACATCAAAACTGATTTTAAGTGAAAAAAGAACTACTTATTGTTAGGATATTCCGACACATAGGAAATAGTTAAGTTCAACTTGGTCTAGTATAGAGTTAGGTAAAGTGTGTTTCTTTACCGTTGTACATTTTGTAACTTACAATCCGACGGTCACGATATGTAGTGATCCGACGGTTCACTCTCTCCTCGGTATTACCGACACTTGATCCGTGGCTTGACACCCGATTGGTCCATGAGTTCTATTTAAAGCGCATGGAGGGTCATTGTTCAGGTAATCCGTGCATGAGAGAAGCTTATGTAAATTTTCATTCTTTGATTAATAAATTGCCTGTAGTAGCCACGTTGGCACAGGCCGTGGACTGTTTCCCTCTTTGAGGGTTTTAACCACGTCAAAAATACTGGTGTATTGATCTGTGATCTGGTTGTGAGCGGTGTCCTTTTGGTGTTATTTCTGAGGAACTTACCCTGTAAATTCCTACATGGTATCGGAGCTATTTGAGGGCCGCGTCCGTTGGTGATCCAAATCTGAAGCCGGTAGAACTGCATTCGACTGTCGTTTCCTAGATCTGTTGTTTCTGACTGCTTTCGGGCCGAGAGGACTGCTCTGTTGTGTTCGAAGCATCTGTTCCAGTGAGGAACCCCTTTCGTTTCACGCGAAAAGGTTTCCGGTAGCCCTAGCTGCGTCATTTTTAAGATCTGGAGGTATACAGTCTTTATTTGCAGTTTACTGTTATTTTCTCTCTGCTTATTTCGGTTTCAGTTTATTTAGCTTTTTATTAACCGGATCTATACCTTTCATTTCTGCGTATGCTCTTTGCCCTACGACTCTGTGCGATCTGGGCAAATCAGAAACAGAAAGGAAGGATTTTTCTCATGCGTATGCTCTTTTCCCTGCACCTTAGTGTGATCTCGGAAAATCAGAAACATTGAGAAAAATATTTAGTTTTTCGGCTAAAGCTAACTTTGAGCCGCAAGGTTCATTTTTTTAAATATCTAGTTTTTTGGCTAAAGCTAACTTCGAGCCATAAGGTTCGTTTTCTTTGCATGTCCGTGTTGGGTTTTGTGTTTTGTGTTTTGTAGGGAAAAAGAGCTTTCTCAAGGCAAGCACGCAAACCAAGCCCCCCCCCCCCCTCTCTCTCTCTCTCTCTCTCTCAAATTTTTTGTATAGATCAATTGGTTCAAAGCTATTTTAAGAGAGTAGAGGTCTTGGGTTCAAGTCTCCATTTTGTGGGGGCGGATTTTTTCATTTCCGCACATTCGCGCACTTTGCCGGCAACTTCATCAATTTTTTTTAAAAAAAGCCATAACTTCTTCATCTGGAAGCCTTTTTCAGAGCCGTTTTTTTTAAAACCGCCTAATTTTTCGAGATCTATCCATTGGAACACTTACTTTTAGCATATTCAGTTTCAGTTTTTTTAAAATGGAAAGTCCATGCCAAGTCATTCTTGACAGCACTAACTACTTCCAATGGATATCCTACATGGAAGATTTACTTAGAAGTAAAGGTCTCTACAGAATAGCCACAGGCCAAGAGAAGAAACCAAAAGATGAAGACAAGGCTGCAAAATGGGAAAATAGACAAGATCAAGCACGTGGTTTGATAGGGATGTCTATTTCTCCTGATCTTAGATTCCATATTGAAGAACTTGATACTCCTCATGAAGCATTGGAACAAATCACTAAAGTTTTTGGGATTAAAAATGAAATTAGAGCCCATCAACTTGAAAATGAGTTGCTTACATTGGATCCTAATAATTTTTCTTGCATTGAAGATTTCTTGTCCAAATTCAAGACCCTTAGATATCTCTTGGAAGGTGTTAAGGTTAAGAAAGAAGATAGTAACCTTATTTATTCCATCCTTACTAAGTTGGGACCAGCCTACTCTGTATTTGTTTCCACTTTCCATTCTACAAGGGAAGCTTTCATTTGTTAAGGAAAAGACTACAAGGCCCCTTCCTTTGACTCTTTTTGTGATTCTTTAATAAGAGAACAAGAAAAACTCTTACACCTTGGTCTTCTTAATCTTGGAAACTCTTCCAAGAAAGCGTTAGCCGCCCAGCAGCAAACAAATTCAAAGAATCCTAAGAAGTCCTATCCTAAAAAGAATGGTCCTAAACCAAACAAGGGTCCTAAGCAAACTCAACCTCAAACTGAAAGATCATTTCAGCAAAATGATAAGACCAATAAAAACAAATGGAAGAAGACTGATAGACATTGTAACTTTTGTAATCGAGATGGCCACTTAGAATCTAAATGCTTTAAGAAGATGGAAGCCTTGGAAGCCGCAATGAAGAAACATAACATCCATGTGGAGCATAATTCAACTTCAACTTTAGGAATGGCACTTTCTGCATGTCGTTGTCAATCATCTCAGTCTGGTTATGCATTAAATGTATCTTCTTCTTCTCATTCTCATGAGTGGCTCATTGATTCTGGAGCCTCTTATCACATGGCCAAAAACCAAGCCATGTTTTCTTCTTTAAATGATTGTAACACCAAAAATATATATGTTGGTGATAATAGATCTCTTAATGTTGTAGGGACTGGAACTGTTCATCTAGACAATGGTCAGTTTAATGATGTATTATGTGTTCCAACCTTATCCTGCAACCTTCTATCTGTATATCAGATAACTCATTCAGGTGAAGGTAAAATTGTTGAATTTTCACCTCATGATGTTGTAATCAAGGATCTGAGAGATCCTAAACAGATTCTAGCTACTGGTATTGCTTATGATTCCACAAGGTTGTATAAGTTTCACAACTTTGGGTCATCAAATCTTCCCTCAGTATTTGTTGCTCATAATGATGAAGTGAGCAAACTTTGGCATGAGCGATTTGGTCACTTAAACTATCGCTCCATTCAGCATCTATGTAAAGAAAATATGGTGACAGGTCTTCCTATGGTATCTTGCAGAGATGGTGTTTGTTCCGGATGTGTACTCGGAAAACATCATCGGGACAGTTTTGAAAAACGTGCCTCTTGGCATGCCTCAGCCCCTTTACAGCTTGTGCACAGTGATTTATGTGGTCCACTTCCTGTTGCTTCATTCTCTGGCTGCAAGTATTTCTTAACTTTCATTGATGATTTCTCCAGACGCACTTGGGTATATTTCTTAAAACTCAAGAGCGAAGTATTTAACACATTTTTGGCCTTCAAAGCCTTTGTTGAAAAACAATCTGGACATCAAATTCTTAAGCTAAGAACTGATAATGGTGGAGAATATGTTAAAAACACATTCATCAACTTTTGCACCGAAAATGGAATTCAAATGCAACATATTGTTCCATACACTCCACAACAAAATGGTGTAGCTGAAAGGAAAAATCGCACCTTAAAGGAAATGGCTAATTGTATGCTGCAATCTAAAGGACTCAGTCTTAGTTTTTGGGCCGAAGCAATTAATTGTGCAAATTATATAATCAATCACACTCCTACTAAGGTTCTAAAGAATATCACTCCAGAAGAAGCTTGGAGTTCCATTAAACCAGATGTAAGTCACTTTCGTGTTTTTGGAAGTGAAGCATGGGCCCATATTCCAGATGAAAAGCATAAAGCTTTAGAACCTAAGAGTGAGAAATGTACTTTTGTTGGATATTCTGAAGATGTAAAAGGTTATAGACTTATTCCATTTAAGTCCAAAAATGTTATCATTAGAAGAGATGTAAAATTTGATGAAAATAAATCGGCCTGCGAGCCTAGTTCGGCGGATGTGCCACCTCTTCCTATCTCTTCTACTTTTGAAAACATTTCTTCTTCAGATGATGAAAGTGAGGATGATAATCCTCCCCCACCTTCTCAGGATCCTCAACTTCCAAGATGGGTCTGTGCTACTCGGGATGCAGCAGGTGATCTTGCCGGTGATCCTACAGATCAGCAACGTACACGTTCACAGTTTGAAAGAGCCTCTTCTTTACTGGCTCAAGCTCCAGTAAATCATGATCCTGACACTTTTGCAGAAGCTTCAGGCCATCCACATTGGGAAGCAGCTATGAATGAAGAATATCATTCATTGTTGGCAAATGATACATGGGATCTTGTTCCTCTACCAAAGGGACGCAAACTTGTTATATGTAAATGGGTTTACAGAACCAAGTATGGACCAGATGGGAAAGTTGATAAACATAAAGCTCGTCTTGTTGCTAAGGGCTTTGCACAGGTTGAAGGCATTGACTACACTGAAACCTTCTCCCCTGTGGCCAAAATGAACTCTATCCGCCTTGTTCTTTCCCTTACTGCCTCTTTAAAATGGGAAGTCCATCAGATGGATGTTAAATCTGCCTTCTTGCATGGGGACTTGCATGAAGAAATCTATATGGAACAACCCATTGGCTTCATCCAAACAGACTCCAGCCTTGTATATCGACTTAAGAAATCTCTTTATGGTCTCAAGCAAGCTCCTCGGGTTTGGTATGCCAAAATGGATAGCTTTCTTTTGGAATCTGGCTTTTCTAGGTGTTATTATGACAATACTGTCTACACCAAGAAAGTGGGCAACTCTCTTATCATCCTTGTTCTTTATGTTGATGATCTTATTCTTACTGGTAGTGATCCCAACCTTATAAACCATGTGAAGTCCAGCCTTAAAAAGAAATTTGAAATGACAGACTTAGGACACTTACACTATTTTCTCGGTCTTCAAGTCTTGCAATCCAAGGAGGGTATTTCCCTTTCCCAGTCCAAGTATGCTTGTGATATTCTTCGTCATTTTCACATGGAAGACTGTAAGCCATCCCCTTCTCCCTTTCAGTATGGAGTCAAACTTTCAGTCTCTTGTACTTCTCCTGAAGTTGATGCTACCTTATACCGTCAACTTGTAGGAAAATTCTTGTATTTAACCCATACTCGTCCTGACCTTTCCTTTGCTGTTGGCCTTGTTGCTCGTTTTATGCAAAACCCCCGTGAAAGTCATTGGAAAGCAGCTAAAAGAATACTTCGTTATGTTTGAGGTACAGTATAGTTTGGGATTCATTACAGTGCCAAAGCAGCTCCTCTATTAGTTGGTTTCACTGATTCTGATTGGGCTGGTGACCCTGATGATCAGAAGTCTACTGTCGGTTATGTCTTCACTCTTGGTTCAGGACTTATTACATGGGCTTGTAAGAAACAGGCTGCCATTTCTCTTTCGTCAGCAGAAGCAGAGTATCGTGGTGCCGTGGAAGCTAGTAAGGAAGCCTTGTGGCTTCGTCAGATCCTATCAGAGTTTGGCTTTGAGCAGCAGCATCCAACCACACTTTGGTGTGATAATCAAAGTGCCATTCAGCTATGCAAAGATCCAGTCCAACATCAGCGCAGCAAACACATTGAACTACACATGCACTTCATCAGAAAGCTCATTCATGACCATGTTCTTGAAGTGCAATATTGTTCAACAGATGATCAGGTTGCAGACATCTTCACAAAGGCTCTCACAGAGGCGAAGTTCACTAAACTTCGATATATGCTTGGAGTTTAGGAAGTTGTCACTAAGGGGGGATAGGCTCTAGTGCCTCCTTCCTTCTCCTATTGTGTCATATTTGTAAATCCTTCAATCCTATCCCAAGTTGTTCTTAAGGGGGGATGTTAGGATATTCCGACACATAGGAAATAGTTAAGTTCAACTTGGTCTAGTATAGAGTTAGGTATAGAGTTAGGTAAAGTGTGTTTCTTTACCGTTGTACATTTTGTAACTTACAATCCGACGGTCACGATATGTAGTGATCCGACGGTTCACTCTCTCCTCGGTATTACCGACACTTGATCCGTGGCTTGACACCCGATTGGTCCATGAGTTCTATTTAAAGCGCATGGAGGGTCATTGTTCGGGTAATCCATGCATGAGAGAAGCTTATGTAAATTTTCATTCTTTGATTAATAAATTGCCTGTAGTAGCCACGTTGGCACAGGCCGTGGACTGTTTCCCTCTTTGAGGGTTTTAACCACGTCAAAAATACTGGTGTATTGATCTGTGATCTGGTTGTGAGCGGTGTCCTTTTGGTGTTCTTTCTGAGGAACTTACCCTGTAAATTCCTACACTTATGACATATGTATCACAATTAAATGCCTATAAAAAACCCCTACAAGGGACCTATGTGTTAGTATATGGATTTTTTCAAGTCTTTTGCGTCAAGAAGATGTGACCATAAGAAAATGTAACCATATCCCATAGTGTTTGCTTTCCATCTTTGATTATTTGTAAACTATTATGGATGTTCCACTAAGACAATTCATCACAACAAATTTTATAATGTTTTACAATTTTTTATTTTTTATTTTTTTGGTTCTATATTGTATTGTTTTAGTTTAAGTTACAAATTTAATATTACTAAAAAAAGCGTGCAAAAACTGATCAATCTTGTAACGCAATTGGTAGCACATAGCTCCATTTTCTTAGCTTTGGTATCCAAATGTTATATTCGACTGAGCGGCATAAAAACAAGATTGGCAGATCGCTTGGGACAGATCTGTCCAACGCTGGGCTAAGCTGTAGATCTGCTTCGAAGGCAAATAATCGTCTTCAAATACATGTGCAGTAAAAAGTTTGGGACTCCACACGGCTATTTCGGTAATATTTGAGAACACCTTTAAAACAACAGATGCGAATGGCAGGGCAGTGGTGTTCGGGTTGTAAGCAACACCATAGGGTTGGATACCCTCATTATAATCGTAAAAAGAATAATAATCGTCCTAATGTGAGAAGCAACATTCTAGTTGAACGAATCCAGAAGTACTGTTTTGACATTTCTGAACCAGTTGTACTTTTATTGTGGATGTGCACCATTGGCAGTCTGAGGAACTGAAATCTCTCCTCTGCACTCGTGAAGCCCATAAACATAATCGTTGTTGTTTTGCACCTCAACCCAGTCGTCGAAACGCTGACTAGTCGTCGAAACGTTGAACATCATCTATATTCTTTTCCGGGGTCTTTTTATTCTCTTTTCATTTTATTTAATTTTTTTATTTGAGCTAAAAATTTAGAACACTGGTTCAAATTGAAAAATATTAATATTAAATTTAAATATAATCAATTTTTTTTTCCAAAGAAGGTATATGAGAGTGGGTATTCTTATGTTTTGATGTGATGCCAACTCACACTAAAGGAAATTGTGGTTCTCATTGTATTTGACACGTGTATCATTTTATTAATAAAGTTGGTACAAAGTTAAATCTCATTAAACCTCATTTTGATATTGCAGGCATTATAGAGAGGTACAAGAGGACAAACAAGAAAATATTGATAGTATATACTGCAAGCTAATTATTCTAGCAAAGAGATTAGAGATTTTATTTGACCACCCATTATTGATACCTAAATATTCTACCCAAATATATGTCAACCTTAACATAGCAGGTATATTTATAAATTTCTATTTACAAAATGTTCTACTTTAATGAGATACCTTAAAATTTTAAACTTATGTTATTAGTCTCATTTCCTTTCAAAAAAAATTATTAGCTTTTTTTTTAAAATAAATAATTTAAAAAAATATATAAAGTTAAAATTTAAAATATAATTTTACTTAATAAACACCCATATAAATTTAAAATACAATTTTACAAGATAAACATCAAAACACGTCCTCCTCAATCAATTTAATAACTATACAAAAATTCAAATTTATGCGTCTGGTTTCTTTATTCGTTTCCTTATTTTTCTTCCGAAATCATTGAAGAGTTGTCGGTTTTATTAGAAACAAATAATATAATATAATATAATTGAATCCCAAAATGATATCTAAAATAATGCAATGTGTAAACCCCCATACTTAAATTCAAAAAAGAGTGAAGGGATCTCTACTTGAATGGTTCATGATGCACGATACTTGCTAAGGTTTTGGAAATGGGGTAGCAAGCTAAGTGGGCTTGATTGTGGGGAAAAATCCACAGTTAAGCGCGCTTGAGCCAGAGGCGATCTGGGTTGGGTGACCTCCCGGGAAGTCCTGCTTACCGGGTGCAAGCCCCGGAAGTGATGATTGACGCTATGTGATTCATTTCACTAGTTTCAATCCCACTTCTTCACCCCTGATCAAATCTCCTTTCACTCTAAAAAAATTTACATCTCAAGAAATTTGATTAATGATTTTATCTTCATAGAAGTGATGATTGACGCTATGTGATTCATTTCACTAGTTTCAATCCCACTTCTTCACCCCTGATTAAATCTCCTTTTGCTCTAAAAAAATTTACATCTCAAGAAATTTAATTAATGATTTTATCTTCATAATCACATCGCATAACATAAACTGACTGGGCATGAGCTTAGCTAAACACTCCTCTGACTCGTCATGCTGCTTTTATATTACTAGGCCCTGTAAAGTTTTTGATGAACGGAGTTGCTGGTATCTTCTGAGGCTGGGCGAACTTGACCTTTTATCATGGATCTATATTTTTACTTCTTCACCCCTGATTAAATCTCCTTTTACTCTAAAAAAAATTTACATCTCAAGAAATTTAATTAATGATTTTATCTTCATAATCACATTGCATAACATAAACTGACTGGGCATGAGCTTAACTAAACACTCCTCTGACTCGTCACGCTGCTTTTATATTGCTAGGCCCTGTAAAGTTTTTGATGAACGAAGTTGCTGGTATCTTCTGAGGCCGGGCAAACTTGACCTTTTATCATGGATCTATATTTTTTTCCGGGGTTTTTTTCTTCTCTTTTCATTTTATGTAACTTTTTATTTGAATTAAAAATTTAGAAAACTAGTTTAAATTGAAAAATATTAATATTAAATTATAAAATTTAAATATAGTAAAAAAAAAAAAATCCAAGAGTGAAGTTTGAGAGTG
Organism: Pinus tabuliformis; assembly: GCA_031772625.1. NCBI lineage: Eukaryota > Viridiplantae > Streptophyta > Pinopsida > Pinales > Pinaceae > Pinus > Pinus tabuliformis. The sequence goes on from CM062806.1 coordinate 937,207,221, forward strand.
ATCATTTTTCTGTTTTGATATGATATCAGTTTACATCTAAGGGAGTTGTGGTTCTTATTATATTTAACACATGTGACATCATTTTGTTGATCATGGCATGAAGCGGACACAAAGTTAAACCTCATTTGCCATGAAGCAGACATAAAGTTAAACCTCATTTTGTTATTGCATGCAGTATAGAGAGGTAAAAGAAGACAGACAGGGAAATATTGATAGTATAGATTGCAAGCTAACAATTATGGCAAAGAGATTAAAGATTCTATCTAACCACCCATCACTGATGCTTAGAGATTCTACTATAATAGTTTTTTTTGTCAACTTGTATCGAAAGAAAGAAAATTATTTTAACATCGACCTGGCTAAAGATATCCTATGGGACAGATTGTTTCTTCACTTGGTTGATTTATTTGACTCTTTTCTTGTGAAGCCTCACCATAAAAGCTCCTAGCTTCTCGACAAACCCTTAGCTAAATAAATTATCCTCGATGTATATTAACATTAACATAACCCATGTATTTATATAACTTACTATTTACAAAATGATTTACTTAAAAAAACTACCTTGAAATTATGAACTTACTGGCCTCATTTCTTTTCAAAAAGATCATTAGCTAAATTTTTTTTAATTATGTCATTTTCATTTAACATAATATAATGCGAGTAAGTTCAAACCAAAAAAAATTATAATTAAAATTATAAATTTAAAATATAATTTTACTTGGTAAACACCGAAATAAATTTAAAATACAATTTTACACAATACACACCAATAAACATCAAAATACATGCTCCACAATAAATTTAATAAGATAAAAAATTCAAAATTACGCGTCTAGTTTATTTATTTGTTTTGTGAATTTTTTTCCGAAGTCATTTAAGAGCCGTTAGTTTTATCAGAAACATAAAAAAGTCCGAAGTCAATGAAGAGTAGTCAGTTTTTATCAGAAACAAATAATATAATTATCAGAACCTCCGAATTCAAAGTCAAAGTCCTCGCCATCGCGATTAAATATGCAATTTTTTAAAGCATTGTCTACCTACTCGATTTCTGGAAGGCGTGGAATGGGCGTTTTTATATTCGAACAAACTTCCATCGTCGGCATTATAATCTTGCAATTATTATCACTGATTACTAAGAGTTTCAATTATAATAATTTATAATTGAGACATTAATTTTTTTATAATTAAAGTTTTAAATTTGATTTTAATTTTTTATTATAATTAATATTATAATTTTAAAGTTTTTATAAAATTTTATATTTTTTTATTATTAAAAATTTATCTATAAATTGGGATTGGTTTATTGATTAAATATCAGTATAGATTCATTTTAATTGTGATTTTATCAAATTTTAGGAAAAATAAATCTGTTTTCATTTTAAAAGAAATTTACTTCTTAAAAATTTGATTCCTCTCCACCTTTAGTAGATGTTAGAATAAATCTAAGTTAATTTAATTATTAATTATAATTATAATAATTATTAATTATTAATTTTCTCTTGTTCATGTTGCAGCGCAGGTTTTGGTCATTTTCAATCTCCTTCTATAAGGATAACAAGTGAATAATCAACGCAGGGTCGTAGCTATAGAAGTTGACCACTCATACTCTCATACCCCTCCGCATATTTTGATCGAGCATCTAGGGTGAATGTGGAGGGAGATATTTTATGTATTGGTGAAGATCATTATTTTAAGTTTTAGAGTGGTCTTAGCAGGGATCAAACAATTATGTAGAGTTATATAGTCTCCAAATTATTTTGTTTGCCATTAAAAGTGGATGTAGATATTTACATATAAAATTATTATTATTATTATTACTAGCACCTGATGTTGCAAAGGAAATGTCCTAAAGCCATAACATAGGTTAGAGCAGCAGAAAAGAATGGAAAGCTAACAAAGATCAGAGTAGCAGAGAAGAATGGAAAACTAACAAACATTGAATTCAACTTATTTAGCAAACATATATACATAGTGAAACATTCAAAGTTAATTTTGATCATGAAGGGAATTCTCTGTGGCCAAAATAATAAACTCCTCACTGCATATGAAATGAAAAGAATCCTAGTATGTTGATTGAAATATTAGATTAATATATGTGAAGTTTGGACCTCATCCTCACTAATAAAATTGACTACAACTGATAAGGACTCAATAAAAACCCCACTGATTTGGTTCATGTTTTTGATGCAAACAAGATTAACATGTTCATTCAAAATTTAAAATTTGATAACATATTGACTTTTGAAATCAAACTTTTTGCTAATATAACGTATCAAAAGCAAGAGCTCAGGCCTCCATATCACTTGTCACATGTTTCTCTGAATCTTTTCCACTTGGCCATGCATGACTCGTGCCTTTACCAAATCCCCACTCTGAAATCAAAATAAAAGTGACACAACACTTTATATAGAACCAAGTATGTTTCTAAAAATATAAAGCTATATTATCTATCTGAGCTCTCCCCTAGCTCTTCATGTCCTTTTCTTTTTGTGTGCCTTCTATTTTGGCACGTTCCATACCTTTGAATCCCTTGGTCCACTTCATCACTAGCATGTTATAACATGTGTCCCCATATCCTCCTCCCGAAACATCTTCCTATCACAACAGATGGAACAAAACCAACCATCCTCCTAGTCTTGTGTTTGCCAAACACATTTCCTTGCCATCACCACTCCTCCTCATTATCACTCTAATCAATATAAGATCAATTTTAATCACTATAATCCCTCCTTCCCATGACTAACTACCCTCCAATGTGGGGTCCATAAGTACTAGTGCTCTCTCCATGTTATACAGTCTCAGCGTCTGTTAATTGACCAATATCCACAAAATCATAAAACATTAGTGAGCAAGGAATCATAGTTGTTGGACGTTTTGGAAAATTTCTACTTTAAATATGAGATCCACACGTGTCATACAACTTCAATGAGAAACTCCATGTGTTGAGGGACACTATAGTACTTCTTTCTTTTGTTGATAATCTCGAGTAGAAGCACTCCAAAACTGAATACATCTACTTTCTCTATTAACTATCGAGTAAGGCGTACTCAGGCACAATGTAACCACTACACAATCAAATCTCCATCTCTTAACCCTCTTAAGGGTTAAGAGGGCATTAGCTCAATGCTCTTCCCTTCTGCTCCTATATTCCTGGACCTTGCAAAGTTCAACGTGCTTCCCTTTTCTAATTTGATAATTGCAGAATCCAGATGCTCCTATATTCTCATGCCTTGTAAAGTTCAAGCGAGCTTGACCTTTTATCATCGTTCTATTTTTCCTCGGGGTCAAGTTTAAATCTTTGTGATTATTTTTTTATTTTATTTAAGTTTATTTAAATTTTTATTTGGGTTAAAAATTTGGAAGGATGCTTCAAATTGAAAAATATGAATATTAAATTGTAACATTTTATTATAATACTAAAAAAATTCTTAGAAAGTTGTCCAAGAATGAGGTTTTTTTTCTTTTGATACCAACTCATAGGAAAGGGGACTCCACTTTCCATTATATTTGACCCATTCCATGCACTCTTTTCACTTCATCAATCATGACACAAAGTCAGCACAAGCCAAACTTCATTTGAATATTGTAATAGGTATAGGGAGGTACAGGAAGGCTCAATAGGGGAATTCTAGCAAATTCTAACAAACTAAGGAAAAAATTGATAGTATAAACCTCAAGCTAACCATTCTAGTCAAGAGATCAGCGAACATCTCATTCTCACATGAGGGTAGTGACTATCCATAGTTGATGCCCTAGTTTTGCACAATAGATGTTATGATATTGGTTTTTTTAGTCCAACACTAACAATCTTTTTTTGTTTTCTTATGTCATTATATCTGAACTTATATCATTTGTTTGATTTACTTTTAATAAAATTAGCAATAGAAAATTTCTAATATATATAATCTTCATTTAACAAAAAAATAAATAAAAATTTAAAATATAATTTTAATAAAATTAGTGCTATCATATAAATTAAATAAATACTAAATACCAATAAACATAAAGTAAGACACACACTTCATAATAAATTTCAAACATATATATATATATATACCATTTAATTTAACTTCTTTTCATAATAATAATAATAATAATAATAATAATTATATCAAGAAACATAAAGTAAGACACACATTTCATAATAAATTTCAAACATAAATATATCTATATATATACCATTTAATTTAACTTCTTTCCATAATAATATTAATAATAATAATTTGTAAAAAAATCAAATTTACCATTCTTATTTCTTTATATTTTTCAAAGTCACTGAAAAAGTCGTTCAAATTTACAATTCATGTTTCTCTACTTTTCTTAAAGTCATTGAAGAGTCGTTCAAATTTACGATTCTTGTTTCTTTATTTAAAGCCTCGGCTACCATTCTTGTTTCTTTATTTAAAGCGTCGTCCACCTATTCTTGTTTCAAATTTACAATTACGTATGGAATATTTTAAAGCGTCGTCCACCTATTCTTGTTTCAAATTTACAATTACGTATGGAATATTTTAAAGCGTCGTCTACCTATTGGATTTCTTGAAGGCGTGGAATGGGCTGTACACAGGTAATAGGCTTTATATACGAACGAGAATTTGTCGGCATTATGATCGTGTAATTATTATTTATAGTTAGGACGTTCTTATTTATAATTAAAGTTTTAAACTTATTATTTATAATTAGGATTTTTTTATTTTTTTATAATTAAAATTTTAAATTTATTTTATAATTGAAATTTTGTATATGAGAAGTGTGATGCTTATATATTAATTGATTATTATAATTAATACTAGTATAACCACATTAAAAATATTAATATGGTTGATATAATTGAAGGCTTCATAAATATAAACAAAAAAACTAAAGAATGTCTTACTAATGCACATATTTACTTGATTAACTATGTATAAAAAGGTTATGGGTCGATTTTAACTAAAAAAAAATAAAAAAATTGAACTTGAACTTGAAAAAATTGGATCTCTCTCGGCTCATGTTAGATCCGTATTTAAGATGGATCTATGTTGGTAAATAATAATGAGGAACTTATCATGGAGGAACTTATTAGAATTGGAATAATCTCAAATTTCTAGGAAATTGGTAGGCGTTGAAGTGGCACTAATCTAATGTTTTAAATTTATTAAAAGTCAATGCAACCTAACTAACTCTTTAATACACTACAACCGTTATATTTTATATTTATTAAAACTTCATCTATAAATGGATTGGTTTACTTAATGAATATTATGATGATTAAAATTTACTATGATGAATATATAGCTTGAGTGGGCCCAATGGTTAAGAGCATGTGTTTCCTCCTAAGAGGTCACAAGTTCAAAATTCAAGGGGTTATAGTGTATGTATGCCTTTGTATATTTACCAGTAAAAAAAAATGCAAAATAATACATCTTAATTAAATATGTTAAATTTGGTTAGAGTTAATGTTTTCAAATAAAAAATATCTTTGCAGTATGATTTTTTAATTTATTTTTATTTTTTATTTTTATTATTTTTATAATAGTTTTATAAAAATTTCAATTAATTATTTATTTAGTTTTAATTATTCCCATTGTTTTACCTAGAACCTAAAAATATATTTTTACCTAGAACCTAAAAATATATTTTAGGTTCTAGGTAAAAAAAAACTACCACAAAAGCTTAAAATCTAACAATGATATCTTTATTTTAAATATATATACAACTTAATGAAATATGGTGTAAAAAATAAATATATAAAATTTAATTTGTTGAATTTGTAGCAAGAAAACACTTCATTTGACTAGTGCCTTAGTTAAATAGAGAAAATTCGTTTTTCCACATCAACGGGTGACTTGGATTGCAGTTTTTGACTAGTGCCTTAGTCAAATAGAGAAAATTCGTTTTTCCACATCAACCAATGACTTTGATTGTAGTTAGCTAAAGTGACATGGCTTTGTCTCCTAGTTACATTAGTAAATTCGAGATATAGGCTAGAAGTAGAGTTATGCATCGGTTGATTGCTAAAATTTAGTCTAGTTGAGTTATTGTTAGTTAAACTCAGTTAAGTGAGCTCTAGTCATTAGTTGAGTCAGTTTAAGGTCATTTGAGTAGTTATAATAGTTGTTAACTCATTGATCTCTCAGTTAAGTAGTCAATCAACTAAAAATAGACCCAAGCATGCATCAAATTCGAATTGCCTAGTTGAGTGGATGGAAAAGGAACATTTGTATTTATAATTGTATATTGTTGAGTGTACAATGCTTTTGCGTTGAGCAAGTGATCAATTCCCCTTGGATTTGCGCAAATAGGGCTTTCCCTATTATTTAGGAGCTCAATTCCTCCAAGATTGCTCAAGGAAATAGGAGGTTGGTTCAGGCTTGAATTGGCTAAGTGTTGGCCAGAGCAGGCCAGGAAGCGGGAGAATAGTTTTACAGTGCAGGGCGTGCTTCAGAGTTGAAGCAAAACATTGTAGTTGTTTCTCTTTCTCATCTAAATTAATGAAAGTAGTGGAGGGGATTTTCCTAGTTGGGCTCCCCTCTAAAATCATAGTGTTCCTTGTGTTTTGATGGTTGCATGTTATTTCATGTGTTTCTATCATGTGTTTTCCTTTCCACAAAATAGTAGAAGAAATTTATGTCTCTTGATTTCAATTCGATTTCATAAGCAATAGAAAGTTTCTTGTAATTTCTAGATGGTATCAGAGCCTTAGAAGACTACATAGAAACCTTGTTCCAAATCGTCTCTTAGATAAATTTCAATTTGCGTAGTTTTTTCTACAGATTCTCTTCAATGTAGGAAAAATATCTTTCAATGAATTGAGGCTAGAGTATGCATTGGAGGGCACCTCGAATTTTTGTGCTTGGAAAGACAAAATGGAAGTTATCCTGGCTGATAATGGAGTATGGCAATATACAAAAAAGAACTTTTCCAAAACCAACAACATCAGATGCACAAGCACTTGCTCAGTGAAAGAAAGACACAACAAGAGTCATGAGGATTATTTTGTAGGGTGTTAGAGATCATGTGGCTTCGAACTTGCATGGAAAGGAAACACCTTTTGCAATGTGGAAAACTCTCACAGATCTATTCTAGAATCACAGTGATGCCAGGAAATTGGCATTGAGAGATAAACTCAGGAGCATTTGAATGCAAAAAAATGAAACAATTCCTCAATACCTATCTAGATTCACTTAGGCTCGAGATGAACCTGGAGGAGTAGGATAAAATGTGCCATCATATGAACTTGTGATATTATCATTCCTTGGCCTTCCAAAATCTTGGCACAACTATTAGGATTTGGTTAATGGAAGAGACAAGCTACTAGATTGGGAGAGACTTTGGTCTAATTTGGTGGAGAAGGAGATCATAAGAAACAATAGAGATGGTGTCACATCCATTGCAGAGAGGAAGAAAATTGTGCTCTAGTTGGCAAAGTAAAGAAGCCAAAAGCCATTTAGTCCCAAGGTGAGGCAGAATCCAGCCAGAACAATGGCAAGAAAAATGACCTTACCAAAATAAAATGTGTTCACTACCATGAATATGGACACTATGCAACCAAGTGTCTACATAAGAAATCCCATAGGGAGACTACATTAGGAGCATGAGGAGATGCTTTGGAATCTCAATTCAAGTTAGATTTCACCCTCTTTGCTTGCATGGAAAGGACAGTAAGAGGGAGTGAGCCATCCAATGTGCTCTGGAAACCATCCCAAATGTAAGAATATTGTTGACAAAAAACAAATGTGAAACATTAATCCTATTAGCCAATCTATGACCATTGATAATACTTGAGACCTTTTCCTTATTAATTTTTAGACTTATACCATCAATGACCAGTATGAAGAGAAAGGGAGAAAGAGAACATCTCTATCCCAATCCCCTTCCCACCTAGAAAAAACTCGATGGGGATCCATTAACCAGAACAGTGGACCACACCAAAGTAACACATGCCATTATCCAATCCACATTGCGTATAGTGAGTCCAATTTTAGTCAATATAAGCCACAGGAAAGAACAATCTACACATTCACATGCCTTTTTAAATCCACCTTCATAACTACTGCTTCCAGTTTCGTAGTGTGAATGGTGTTAATGCATTCTTGAGTTGTGGCAATAACATGATGAATTAGACGATTATGTAGGAAGCCAAATTGTTGCCTAGATATGAGTTACGAGAGAGTTTTCTTTGTGCACTCTGCTATGACTTTTGAAATTAGGAGGAAGGGTAAAATTTTTTGGAACAAAAGCAAAGAAAGTGGAGTCAATGGCCCCAAAAATCTATCCAGTAAGTCAAGATTCTTCAACCAAGTCTAGGATGTCCTATCCCATCAAATCAAAGAAGTGCATGAAAATATCCACTTTCCAGCCATCCAGGCCTAAACATTTATCTTTCGCAAAATATTTGAAGGCCTAAAGTATCTCCTCATGAGAAACAAGGTGAAATAGAGCTTCAAATTTTTCCTCATAAAACATGGTAAGATATTCCTCCAATCCCCATGTCTGATCCTCGATGCTAACTTCTACCCTAGCCTTGTAGAAATTCTCAAAATATGTGGCAACTTCTCTTTGAATATCCTCCATAGAATGTATTGACTCCCCATTATTAGATTTAATATGCCAAATAACGTTGTTGTTTCTCCTGTGATTCGCAAAGTGGTGAAAGAAAAAAGTATTTCTATCACCTTCACTAAGCCATATAGCCCTACCCTTGAGGTGTAAGGTAGTCTCTTATATCTCTAATATGTGCCTCTTCTTCGCTTACAACTCTTTCAGACAATTTAGTAAAGAGTGAGAAGGCGCCATCTATTCCATTATCCTGCCAAGACTATCAATTTCTTCCACAGTCAACTTCAATTCTGATAATAGAAGATTTTTTTTATTACATTCCCAGGTTCTCACTCTACTCTTCAGAAAACTAAGTTTTTGTGTGATCACATACATGGTTGATGTCCCTGGCTCCTCCTCCACCATTTTATAAGAAGTATTAAGTAGTTTATTAAAATATTCATCCTCCAACCACACTTTGTTGAATTTGAATGGGATACCCTTACTAACATTCTCCTTCCTCAATTAAAGAACTATAGGAAGATGGTGAGAGAAGAATGTACAATCAATCATGATTAGAGACTAAAGTGTCACAACCTTTCTCAAATCATGTAACTATTGCCTAAAATCCCCTCAAGTTATGGAAAGCCCTAGTAATTCCACATTTAAATAGAGCCCTCAATACAATCTAGAAATGGTTATGGCATGAATAATCCCAATACATAAAGAATGGCTTACAATTATTCTTTCACATCTCAAAAATTTGAATTATTTTAAATTAGGTAAAAAAAATTAGAAATTAACTCAGTCATATAGGAGTATTAGATCAATAAAAATTAATTAATTAAAAATAAATAAATAACCAATAAATTGCTTATTTTAACTATTTATTTGGTTCCTATAATGTTCCATTTTATTTTATATTATTTATCTTTTTTACTATTAAAAATTTATCGTTGTATCTCTGATATAAATATTTGATATGTTGATCTTGCTCTCCAACTTTGTCCTGATGATGAACCTCAATGGGGGTTTGCAACGTGTCGGCCCTAAGATATCTATTTGATTTCGCTGTGATCTTTGCTTAAATCATGAATAATAGAAGCCCTCAATCTAAGAAATTAACTCAGTATTATAATTTTTTTTGTAAGCTTGGTAGGACTCTCCGATTTTCAAGTTTACATGTCCATTATTCACCCTGCTACGGGGGGGGGTAGCACAAGATTCAAACCTAAGATCTCTGGTTCGGTGAGACTTCATTCCATGGCCATCGCCACTTGAGCTACCTCAGGCAGACCAACTTAGTATTATTTTACCCATTACTTCATAAATTATAATATATTCAAAATATTTTGGAATAACCCAAAATTATTTCTTAATATTTTAAAATTAGTAAAAATATTGAAAATTTTGATATATTTAGCTTATGAACTACCTTTGAAATTGTAAAAAATAAAACACGCGCATGAGATAGAATAAAGATAATCAACCTCTAATCCTAGATAGTCAAACATCACATCTCAGAATGAACCAATATATCATGAAACTATCAAACTCGTCATAATCTATGAAACCAAATAGAGTGTTTGACATGCTTGATTGTGTCAAACCCAGTAACACATTATCACACGGGATCATTGTAAATACACCCTTATTATAATCAATGGAGATAACTATAATAACAAGGCATCGCCTTACTTTCACCTTGGCTCCATAATGCTTAATGAAATATTACCACCTGCAGAGTGGACATTAGATGGAATCCTATAAGTAGCTACTTTCAATGATCGATTATTGCTTGATGTGTCATTAGGGTCTCACACAAGATTAGTTGTCACACGTTCAACTTGGTCTGAAGTGGCTAATACACTCTTCTCATTTATGAAAGTAGGCCTTGTGGGTGAAGGAATATGTTCTTCCCCACCTGTCAGCATGGACACCACCTGTGACATTGAAGGCCTCAATGTCGCACCTACTTGAGTACACAGAAGACCAATTTTAATCACTCTAATCCCTTCTTCCCATGAGTAACTACCCTCCAATGTGGAATTCATAAACTTCTATTGATCTATCTTCGTTGTATAGTCTCACGTCTAGTAATCACCAATATCGGCAAAACCATAAAACATTAGTTAGCAAGGAATCATAGTTTTTGGACGTTTTAGAAAATTCTACTCTAAAGATGAGGTCCACATGTGCCATACAACTTCAATTAGAAACTCCCTGTGTTGAGAGATATTGTTGTACTTCTTTCTTCTGTTGATAATCTTGAGTAGAAGCACTCCAAAGCTGAATAGATCTTCTTTCTATGTCAATTGTCCACGTAAGGCATACTGAAGTGCAATGTAACCACTGCATAATCAAATCTCCATCTCTTAACCCTCTTAGTATTATATGATTCTTTCTCATATATATGAGTTGTAATAGGTTCATAACCTACAATTTATTGAATAAATTTTGGAACATTAAGAGATTGAACTATAGGGAGAATTATTACAAAGTTCTTGCAACTCTAGTGTTAGCATGGCTTTCATCTTCTACAAATAGTTTGGCTAAGCCAAAGTCTACTATTTTGGGTTAGTATTTATTGTCTAGTATAATATTGCTTACTTTTATATCTCTATGGATGATTCGAATCTCAAACTCCTCTTGAAGATAAGCAAGCCCACATGCAGTCCCAACTATGATTTCATACTTCTCTCTCCAATTAAGTAAATGTTGTTTTGTTGTATATACATATATTGCATCACAAATAGTAAATGGTTGTATCTAAAACTTAAGAAGCTATGTGCACAAACTTGAAAGATTCCGAGATTCAAGCAAATATTAAGAATTTAAAGAGCAAGCAACAACAAACCGAATATAATCTTCTCGAGACTACTGTTGTGGAGGTATTCATAAACTAGCGGCCTTTTTGGCATTTCAATAGAGAAACCAAGAAATATCAGTAGATTCTAGTGTTGAACATGAGTGATGAGATTTGCCTCATTTATAAATTCATTGTCTCCTTGAGTTGAACTTATATTCTACACTTAATAGTAACCTCTCTACTGTCAGGTAGAACCCCCTGAAGATCAATGAAATTAAAAATTATTTTTTGTTCTCCATTATAACTGACTTGGACTTGCTACCTACTAGCATGTAATTCAATGGAAGGAAATGATCCTAGGCCCTTAACTTGAAGATGGATACAAACCCTCGTTCACCAAGTTTGTTTTCTGCTTTAAAATTGAAGGTAGCCTTCCTTATAGTATCATATTTGAAAAATGAGTTGTAAATTCGACATAGGAGGTGACAAGGTAACTTCCCCTTCCTCATATGTGAAATAAATTATGTAATGAAATAGGAAAATATTTCACCACATACAAGATAATAAGGTGCACACTGAATGATTGAGTAATTTTGGAACCTCCGGTTTGAGAAATCTGTTTTGGGCGAAAACGAAAGAGGCCTATGGCTGCAATTAACCCAACCAAAGTAGCCACTGTGCCTAGAGTTAACCCAAGCACATTACGTTTTTTTCCTTTTGCCAATTTTAACACAAAGCCTCACCATTAGATTGGCCATGTTAAATTTTACCAAAATGTACAAAACTTATTTATTCTTATCATTGTAAAATATGTGAAAGATGATACCATATGATGGAGTCGGTGGCGAGGGGGTAGGAGTATGAGTTTCGTCTACTTATGATGTGTTAACATTAAATTTGGCATGTTTAATTTCACCAAAATTTACAAAACTAGTATATTGCTCATCATTGTAGAATGTAAATTATGTGAAGGAACATACTAGATGATGGAGGCGGAGTTGATAAAAAGTTATAAATCTCGTAATGCAACTTGTAACCCATGGAAGAGTAGTCCACATCTACTTGTATCTTCAGTAACATTAATAACTCTTTTTGCGTAGCCGTCATAAATGTACATGTGAGGAAAAGATGAACCACCTCTTCCATCACCCCACCACATAGATAACATATGTCAGGACCCTAAAAACCCCTTCTTGTAAGGTTCCTCCACATGAGTGCCCGATTATGGTAGACCAACCACAAAAACACTTCAATTTTAAAGGGACCTCCCATCGCCATGCTTGTGATAGTCATGAGATAGACTTCGAAAGCCTATTCCCCTGTGTTATGTAAGAAGATCTTTCTTGACCATAATTTTTACAACATTCTCGCACCCTTCCCGTGATATTTTATTTTCCTTGTCAGTTAACATAATACCTGCATGACTGATCCTAAATCGACATCGATCCCACTCTATTACAAAAGCCTCTAGGAGCCCAAGGTCTCTAGAGTTCGAACAACTTAGGATAGGATATGTGGACTATCTATGGCTTGCAAGGTGGATAAGTGTATGGATGCCCAATGGATTTAAGCAGTTGATAATAGGAGCAAAGAGTAAATGCGAGCCTTCCGTATCTTAATGGAAACTAGGCCAACTATAATATTGTCATCCATGTCGAACTCCCAACACAAGTTTCCCACAAGCCACTACTTAGTCTGCATCAAACTTCTCTATACATATAATTCCTTCTTTCTTCATGAGCTCATTCATTGATCCATGCCTCAAGGCTAAGATTATTGTGATATTTATCACTAACAACATGTTCCAATAAACCTGCCCCATTGAATGCTTGCCAAGTTTTTTAGCAAGTAGAGCCATATTAAATATTTTTGTCGCTATAATGCCCCATCCCCCATTGACCTCATTCCAAGATATAACATCTAGCCAAACGAAATGAATTATATTTTTCTTGCATGCTCCATCCCAAACGAAATTAATGATTATCACATATATTCTTTTGATGATTGCTTTGGATAGTTTAGAATAGTGCATCCAATAAACTGAAATACCCTATATGATAGCTTTCATCATGATTAGTCTTCCTCCGAGGGTCATCCACTTATGATCCCAAAGTGTTAATTTTTTTCAAACATTTTAATTAATCAGTTCTAGTCCCAACACTTGTACTTGTTTGGCTTTAATAGAAAGCCCAAATACCTCAAACTACTTGCCAACCTACTCACTTTAACTTTAAACAAATTGGAAATCTCCCCTACAGCCTCCGCTTCCAACCTCTTAGTAATCAATTTTAATTTTTCTTTGTTCATTATGAGCCCTGATGCATCCCTAAATCTAGTGAGAATATAGTGAAAATTCATCCATTCATATATATTGGTTTCCCAGGTAAAGAGGACATCATCAACAAACATGAGGTGTGAATTGTTAGTGCATCTTGTGACTGCAACTAACAATCGTCCCCAATGCTCTGGCTTCTCTGATATCTCTAATTAATCCATTTACGACCAATATAAATAGGAACATCGATAGCACACATCCCTGTCGAAGACCCCTTATGACCTTGAATAAATCAATTGGAATCCCATTAATGAGAACAACCATTCACTGAAGAAATACATTCCATAATCTAGTCTATGAGCATGCGAGCAAACCTAATTTTGTGCAATATAAACCTTAGGAATTCCGAGTCGATGCAATCATAAAGCCTTGGTCAAATCAATTCTCACTAGACATGCCTCCAACTTGCGTAATTTGGTTGAGTGGATGCATTCGTGGGAAATGGCCACGATGTCTTGAATTTTTCAACTAGATAAAAAAACAAATTGCTCCCATGTAATCTGTATTTTTGATTTGATTAGCAATTAATTTGGAAACAATCTTATACATAGAATTGCATAAGGATATATGCTTAAACTCTATAAAGGATGAAGGACTGGTCTTTTTGGGAATTAGAGTAATGGAGATGTGATTAATAAAACTTGGAATGGAGCCTAGAAGTCATGATTCTTTAGCCATGTCCAATATATTGAATCCCATTAGGTCTTTGAAGTGTAAGAGAGTTTTACTGGCCAACCATCACGGCCAGGGATTTTTCATGAGTTAGGGCTTTCATTACCCCCTGTAGCTCCTCCATTGATAATAGCCTTGACAACTCTGCATTAGTCTCTGCATCCACCATGTAGGGGAAGAGGTTAGTGAATTCCAACTTATTAGAGTTTCTTATTCCATCCTTTTCCCTAAACTAACTACAGAAGTAATGAACTGCCTCTTTGTGTATATCCTTCTTCTTAGTCAAGACATTATTCCCCACATCTCTAATGTTCCATATGGTATTTTTCTTCTTCATTTTAGAGGCTAGGTTGTGAAATTAATGTGTATTCTTGTCCCCTTTCACCACCCAAGTAGCCCTGCTTTTCAATCTCCATTCTTCCTCTTCAAGTTTCAATATCTTATGTTTCCTAGTCGCTAGATTAAGGAGAAACTTACTTATAGATTGAACGAAGAAGCTTGGGCATGTGGGGTCATTCAAGACGACATCCTCCCTATCGATGTCACTCAAGTCCCTGATAAGTTACTTTTTCTACCTACAAACCCACAACTCTACCTCTATCTTCAACCTTCTAAGCTTGTGAAGGACCACCACCATTTTGAGAAAATGGGGTGGCTCTAATGGAGTGAGCTAGGAGGCTCTGACAATCTCATCAAATTCCTTCTCCTATAACCACATGTGATTGAACTTAAAAGGGAGAGCTTGCAAACTATTTTTCCCTATCCTTTCAAGGAAGATTTCATGATGGTCATAAATGTCATCAAAGTATATCCAAGACTGGAGTTGGCTCATTCTATCATTCAAAAATGCATGTACGAGAAACTGGTCCAGCCTTTTGGAAATTCCCTCCAGCCCAGATCACCCATTCCTCCACATCGGGCATAGGGAACAAGGGACAATATCCATAAGAAAGTTATGATCAAATAAATCCTTGAACTAACTTGCTAAAGGATCTAGTTTTCCTTTCTAGCCCAAAACCTCCTCATTTGTCATTATCAAGTTCAAATCTCGAGCCAATATAAGAGAATTTAGGCCCAAAAGCACACTCACATTAATTCAGTCCCAAAATGTCTTCTGATTAGAGTATAAAGCATATGTATTAACAATACGAAGTTGATGTCTTGAACCTCGCATATAGCCTGAAAAAAATTATCCTGACAATTGATTTATATGCTTTAAACGAAAATAATTGGGGATCCCACATGGCTGCTAACCCCCCCATCGAGAGGCCCAAGGCACACATCGCATATATCTCCCAGGTCGGACAAATTTTGATTAAATGGTCCTTAATTTTTTTTTATCGATCATTGTTTCTAGAAAAAGAATGACAAAGGGCTACTTAAGTTTGATAATGTTGAATAGAGATCTCCTTTTATGGCTTAACCCAAAGCCCCTCACATTCATAGACATCAGTATCATTAAGGCAGGGCATATGCAAATATATCCCCTCTAAGAACCAGAGATATAGAGACCTCCTGTCGTGGCGGAAAAAGTCATTTGGGCGGACACAACTGACCTCCCTAGGAGTCTAAACTCTCTAGCGACAAACAAGACAAAATGGAGTAATCTTTCTCTAAATATACCTTTTACCACATGAAAACTACAAGTGTTTAGGCTTACCTTATTCCAAAACGCTGTTGTTGTAGCCCGTCCTTGCCGATCCGGATGAGCTCCTCCTTCACATCAATTCCTGCAACCACAAACAATCAAACAATTACCAAGCACTTGCATTTCATATAATAAAACATATATTCAACATGCAGACCAAGGAACACATGAAATAACTCATTAACACAAGCTATTGAGAAAAATGAACCAGTTTGTATTAATAACGAAACAAAGAAACTCTTACAACCTGGCCTTGGTGTTGTGCAAGTTCCTCCCAGGGTCCATCAAGGGTTTTCCTCTACTTTGACAAAGCTCACCCACTTCCAAGTAGAATCAAGCAAAGACAATCTCTCCTCACAAGGCTCTAAATGGGAGTCCTAATTCCTGCAGCATTTACCCAAAGAAAATCTATAGCTTCAACCTCCCCTCCCTCTGGCTCAATGCCTTTATTTATAGTGCTGTAAAGAGGTTATTCAGGTCCACCATCAATGGGATAATCCCCCTCTTTGGGTGGGATAGCTCCCTTATTGATGGGATAAGTTCCTCCTTAATAGAGATACATGAACCAACTGGAGGCGCATCCATTTCATCAAACCGACCTCTAGAAAGTTCTAGAAGTAACCACAAGTAACTTTTTTAAGATGAAACTTGCGCATTTTGCCTTTTACAGAAGGACGCACCTGTCCTTTGACATACAGAGCGTCCAAAGACGCAGACTTTGTGAACATTGTGAGCGTCCCCGCAGGTAAGGCTTGAGAGAACCTGCGACCCCAGAGATATCATATAATAAAACATACATTCAACATGCAGACCAAGGAACACATGAAATAACTCATTAACACAAGTTATTGAGAAAAATAAACCAGTTTGTATTAATAACGAAACAAAGAAACTCTTACAACCTGGCCTTGGTGTTGTGCAAGTTCCTCCCAGGGTCCATCAAGGGTTTTCCTCTACTTTGACAAAGCTCACCCACTTCCAAGTAGAATCAAGCAAAGACAATCTCTCCTCACAAGGCTCTAAATGGGAGTCCTAATTCCTACAGCATTTACCCAAAGAAAATGTATAGCTTCAACCTCCCCTCCCTCTGGCTCAATGCCTTTATTTATAGTGCTGTAAAGAGGTTATTCAGGTCCACCATCAATGGGATAATCCCCCTCTTTGGGTGGGATAGCTCCCTTATTGATGGGATAAGTTCCTCCTTAATAGAGATACATGAACCAACTGGAGGCGCATCCATTTCATCAAACCGACCTCTAGAAAGTTCTAGAAGTAACCACAAGTAACTTTTTTAAGATGAAACTTGCGCATTTTGCCTTTTACAGAAGGACGCACCTGTCCTTTGACATACAGAGCGTCCAAAGACGCAGACTTTGTGAACATTGTGAGCGTCCCCGCAGGTAAGGCTTGAGAGAACCTGCGACCCCAGAGATAAACACATTTTTTACAAGACTTTCTCTCTTCTTTGAGTTTGAGATGGATAGCAGAGGCATAAGACTTGCCTAAGAGGGTAGCATGACTGTTGATTGAGCCATACTAACTGTAAATAGTCATGGTGACATTTTTTAGTGTAACACCTCCATAGTACCAATATCATTGTTAGAGAAACCTGGATCAATGGGGGGATATTGGGCTCCTCCAAAGCCTCTGAAAAATAAACATTTAGATCTGAATAAAACCCCACGCAGGAGGAAACTTTCTTATATTTAATACCTCACTTCTTCTAAACTGTCACATTCTTCCTCGATTCAGGGTTGACAATCAACTCTTGTTCCTAAAAAAACCCTTCTCAATGTTCAAGGGCTCAAGGCCAAGAGCCCCCTCTTGGGCCAACATTTCAAAATATGTATCCTTAGATAAGGGTGAGGAGGAATTCCCTTGGTAAGTCCCAAAATGGTGGGGTGAGGAACATGCATCCCTTGGGGAACAATAGTTATCAACTTCATTCTCCTTGGTCATGTAAATAGGTGAATGGGACACTAGAATTTTTCTTAATGTGGCTTTTGATGATAAGGAGGCCTGTAAATGAGCTTGGCCCATAGACCCACCCTGTCCATGCACTAAAGGAGCCAAAATAGTAGTTTGTACTTACTTAATTGATGTCAGAAAAGAATTAAAAGGAATATTTGAATCCTCTAGTGTGGTCGAGTGGTCTGTAATTGGAGACCCAAGGACCAAATCACCTTCAAAGGATGTGTCTCAACATTTCGCCATCCGTGAAGATGCCAATCCTGGGCCTTCCAAGACTAAGTGACCCAAGAAAACATTGGACATTCTGCAATGAAGTGTCTTGTGGCATGAAAAGCCAGGCACCTAAAGGGGATAAGATACTAAGATCTATGAATCTATGAAACCAAATAGGGTGTTTGACGTGCTTAACCGTGTCAAAACCAATATCACATTATAGCATAAGCAGTGTAAATGTCGACTATTATAATCAATGGATATAAACATGATAACAAGGTGCCGCCTTATTTTCACATTGCCTCCATAGTGGTTACTGATGTGCTAGAACACTGACTGTTGTTAGCGTCTCTATATACCTAATATTTTAACTGTGTCAAAACCAATATCACATTTACGCATGAGCAGTGTAAATGCCGCCTTATTTACATCAATGGAGATAAACATAATAACAAGGCATCGCGTTATTTATCACCTTGGCTCCATGGTGGTTAATGAGAGATTACCACCTCGGGAGTGGACAGGAGAAGATGTGGTGCCTACTTCCAACGACTGACTGTTGCTTGACGTGTTGTTAGAATCTCCACGAGGAGTAACTTTACCACGTTCAGCCAATACACTCTCCTCATCTACGAAAGCAGGCCTTGTGGGCAAAGGAATATGCTGTTGCTCACCTGTCAGCATCGACACTACTTGCGACATTGAAGGCCTCAACGTTGCGGCTGCTTCAGTGCACAGAAGACCAATTTTAATTACTCTAAGCCCTTCTTCCCCTGAGTAACTGCCCTCCAATGTTGGATCCATAACTTCTAATGCTCTCTCTGCGTTATACAGTCTCCATGTCTTGTAATTGACCAATGTCGACAAAACATAAAAACATTAGTTACCAAAAAATCATAATTCCATGGACATTTTTAGAAAATTTCTACTTCAAAAATGAGATCCAGTACAAGAGCCATACAGTTTCAATGAGAAACTCCATGTGTTGAAGCAAACTATGGTTCTTTCTTCCGCTGATAATCTCGAGAAGAAGCACTCCAAAGCTGAATACGTCTGCTTTCTCTGTCAACTGTCCGCGTAAGGACTCAGGCGCAATGTAACCACTGTGCAATGTTACGTACAATCAAATCTCCATATCTTAATTGTCTTAAAATTATATGATCCTTTGTAATACATAGGAGTTGTAATAGGTTCAGATCCTCTAATTTATTAAATAAAGTTTGGAAGATCAAGAGTACCGAGTTCCTGCAACTCTAGTGCTAACGTGGCTTTCATCTTCTCCAAATAGTTTGGCTAACCCAAAGTCTGCTATTTTGGGTCGGTATTTATCGTCCAGTAAGATATTGCTGCCTTTGATATCTCTGTGGATGATTCGAATCTCAGACTCCTCGTGAAGATAGGCAAGCCCACGTGCAGTTCCGACTATTATATCATACCTCTCTCTCCAATTAAGTAAATGGCGTTTTGTTGTATCTACAATTATTGCATCACAGAAAGTAAATGAATTAGCAAGCTACGTGCACAAACTAGATTCCAGGATTCATGCTTAAAGAGAAAGCAAAAATAGACCGAATATAATCTTGTCGAGGCTACTGTTGTGGAGGTATTCGTAAACTAGCAGCCTTTCTGATCTTTGAACAGAGCAACCAAGCAATCTCACTAGATTCCTGTGCTGAACACGAGTTATGATATTTTCCTCATTCAGAAATTGATTGTCTCCTTGCCTTGAACCTATATTCAACCGTTTAATTGCAACCTCTCTGCCATCAGGTAGAACCCCCTGAAGATTTATCTGTTGACCCACTGAGAGGTGCAGACACGTCAATAGAGTGAAGGTAAGTAGCATGCTTCTCATTAATTGTTTAATCTTCATCGCCGTCGCAGCGCACGACATGAGCTCAACGCTCTTCGCTGCTGCTGCTCCTCGTAAAGTTTTTGATGAATGGAGCTGCTCGTACCTTCTCAGGCCTGGCAAACTACTGCACGCAACTTGACCTTTTATCATGGATCTATATTTTTCCTGGCGTCTTTTCATTCTCATTTCATTTTATTTATTTTTTTTTTTGGAAAACTCGTTCATTTTATTTAATTTTTTTTTGGAAAACTCGTTCAAAATGAAAATATTAATAGTAAATTGTAAATCCAAGTATAATAAAAAAATTCTTCTGTTTGTATCCCCTCCCTCCTTTAGCATAGTATGATGCTAGCTTACATGAAAGCGAGTTGTTGTTGTCAATATATTCAGCATGCTTCTGATTAATTGATTAATTGTTTAATGCTAATGTCAATTTTATTCATTAAATTTAATCCCCTAACACTAATGTCAATCCTACTCATTCATAGCATCTCCTTCTTTCTTATTTCTTTTTTCTCCTTTTGTTTTTTTAACCTTGCTTATTTCTCTTTATTTTCCTTTTTTAATCTATTCTAATAAAACCCCTTCTAATCCCCTTAACCCTTCCCCTAAAACCAACCATACCCCTATTCCCTTCCCTTCTTTTTATTTTTCTTTCTAATTGCATCTTTTATCAATATAACTCAATTTTTAATTTTGATTTCTATTTTAATTACTTTTTAATAATCTAATATCTTAATTCTTTTTACTTCTCTTATAATTTAATATTTTATACTAATTTAACAGTTAATAGCAATATTTCATACTAACACTAATTCAATTTTACCAATATTTACTTCTATTACTTTAATTTTTATTTTAATTATTTCTCATTTTTTTTTAACTTTATTTTATTGGTAGTCTAATTTATAGATTGGAATATTTTTTTCATATATTTTTTCTAGTTAATTTTAATCAAAATGTAGCGATCTTTAAAACTTTAAGCTTAAGTTGTTTAATCTATAAAAATCAGTGCCTTCCAGCTTTTTTCAAAGCGTTGAATCCATTTATGCATGCAAAAATATATTTTAAGAAAAAACCACATTTTTGCTTGAAATTGTATAGCCCAATGAAAAAGAGTTACTATTTTGTCTATAAATTAGACTACACCATAATTAACAAGGGAGCCACTGTCGTGGCGGTAGTCCCTGCCGGGTCTGCGACAACAACAATACAAACGCTCGAGAATAAGCAAGTATACGCTGATGGAGCTAGATTGCTAAAGGCCTCTTGAACATGAAAATCATTTCGCAGAGTTTATAAAAACACAACTCTATGTAGTTGTTTGCAAGGGATGACGAACACTCGGATATTTATATCTCGGATGGATATAAAAAGGGGTTTAAGCTAAGAGCTGCCAAATTACAATGTGACTCGGTATTTTGAAGCAAAACCTTCCACTCGCACCAAAGGCTTTGTTCCATAAGAAGCTCCACAAGTAGTATTCATCACCAAAACTTATGTGTTGCCTCATCGCGTTGCCTCATCATGTCTATGACATATTGGTTGGCTTTCTTCGTCACGGGTTGTTGACCAGCAGATAGCTACTTGGCAATAATTCTAGAGAGTGAGGGCAGGTAAGCTACTTTGCCTCCACTCCCGCTTAGGCGGGTCACCTAGCTACAGCGCATGTAACATATAAGAAGGCTAAGACTTTTCACTTGCACTGTTAGGTGGCTTTGGTTACCAAGACCAAACAGTTCTGTTGTGAATGATTTATATGCATTGCTGGGCCTGGCTTTCCAGTGATCATTAAGGTAGTGGAATAATTTGTACGGTACATTCAGGCACGCAACAATTGCTTCACAGATTTTGCAATTTATATTCATTTACTATATCTGAGCATGCTATGTAAATGAGTCTATTAAGCTTTATTATTAGCAGGACCGGCTGAGCCGCAAGTCCATGGGTTTTCTATAATGAAATATATACACAAAGTATATATATTCCCATTATCGCGATGGGCCAATATGAACAGACAACTTACTCCTGCATTTGCCTGAACACATGTCGAGCACTTTGTCTTCCAACGACAAAACAAAGGATTTGTTTATCTCTGAAAAAAGGAGCTCTAAATGCATGAGTGATCAACTATTCCACTTTCATGTGGCAACTAAATGTCTATATTCTTCTCAAATGCAATAACATGAATAACATGCCTGATACATTATTCCTGAACTGGGCTTTTTCTTTGTAGAACAAAAATATTGTTTGCAGGCTCTCATCCCTGAAAATCATTCGAAAGGATAAACGATGAAATTCTCGCTTAATTTACTTTTCTTCATTTGTGATAACAGTGAAATAGAGTTACCAATGTATTTGGTGGTGAAATCCATCTCTCTGTCGATACTCACCTCTCGACGCTCTTCAGTTTTCACTGCCAGTGACCAAATTCAATTTCTCCATTAGTAAAGTATTTTTCTTATACTCCCTATAGAATTACTTTGCCTATGTCTGTTTATTCTCAATATGATTATTTAGTGAGATTAATCGGGCATATTAAAAATGTAGTTCTTTCTACTTATACAGAAATGGTTTTGCAAGGAGCATTGCCATCGCGAGGGAGTCGGTGCCATTCATTCTGTGAAAAATGGTATTTCACTCATTTTGTTTTATCAGTTTATCCAAAATGACTACATAACCGTGGCTTTGGAAAGAAAACCAATAGATGGTATGGCTAATTAAAAGCTTTAAACCCAGCGATTATATACTCTGGGTCTACTCAATTGGCAGGAAATCAACTTAGGAAAAAAAAATACAGAGCATGAGTGTTAATTTACTAGACCTTCATTGAATAATTGAAAACTTTTGCCTTTAGGCCCATAAAGTATAAAAATATAACATGCAGAAATACAGAACCCACCTTGTTTCTGAAAACTAAAAAACATAAAAATAAATAAAGAAATATGGTTGAGGCTAGAGAACATGCCTCTCAATTACCCCTCAGTAAATAGAATGTGACAATGGCCATCAACTGTTTGGCTTCTTTGTGGTCTGCTATTTATTCTTTACAAATAATAAATTAGTAAACACAGAGAACAAACCCTCTAATATTATGAGCAGACAATTATGATGCTAAGTAGGAATTGTCGTTATGCATGCGTCAATTTAATCATAAAACAAATAGTTTGGTTTTAAAACTAAGCGGGAAAATCCTCTCAGGCGATAAGGCCAAATTCCATAAGAACGTCGACAAACTTATTGCAGAGCCAAGAAAAGAACTATTGAGTACATACAGAAAATGATATAGAGAAGGCAATGTTGTCAAAAACTCCTTTTAAAAACATGTCGAAACAATAGTGAACGTTGTATTAAAAAAAATCAAAGGAGCTGCCATATACATATAAACTTTACAGTCAATATAGAAGTAAAATGGTCGAAAAACCTCTTGGATAATAAGTATACATGTCAACTGTCTAGATATTCAATTATACACTGAGAATAACAGAGGTTTTGCATAACTCAGTGTAAAGAAACCCCTTCGAGACGCAAGCCAATACTATCAATCGACTTGAAGCGTCATAGGTCCTGACATAAAACAACAATAAGATATCATGGAAATTTGCAAGTCTGAACAACCCTCGAATAAGTTATTAAACTCTAAATTGCTGGGACTACTGAAAACAGGTCGAAAGTAGCACCTGGAGGAAACAAGCACTTTCTATAAGCATGAGAGGCCCTCGAGAAGATTAGAAAACTCGCCCAAGAACCAGTCAGGAAATTTACCTGCAGAAAAATATTCACCACACTGGTGGAATCAATTAGTTTGTTCTAGGCATGCAACTAAAAAAACATTTGCTAGAGTTAATTTTGTAAACAAAAAGCCCCGCTTACTTATGTCGGACCTCCCGTCGCCGTGTTGGTCTACATGTAGCAAAGGGTGTCAGTGTACTGCAGTCACCCTCAACACAACCACCGAAGACTTTAACTGAAAAGAAGGTAGTGTGTCCGCTCATGGAGAGGCAAAGACCATACCTGGAATTAACAACAGAACTTGAGGGAGTTTGACTATAAGATTCCCCAGAAAGCCTGTGCGGTTGATGGACCTGCAGTCAATCAATAGCTCACACTTGGATTAATCACTATAGATGAATAATGCTGATGAGATTCATTTATTATATATTTGATATTTTTGTATTTATTAGTCTTGAATGGACAACGAACAGGATTTTTTAGTACTGACTTTGTTGTATCATTTAGGATCTGGCATCCACTACATAATATATATTGGTGTTTTGTTCCATTTTTCTGTGCCAATGTGCTTATTTGATGTTGCTCTTAGTTTATGACATGTATATATATATATATATATATATATATATATATATATATAGATACGGAAAATAAAATTATCTTTATTTGTATTTTTTGATTTGTGCTGCAGTTTGCCAAGATTTTCCAATGTTTGCGCCAACTTTTCCAATGACTCAATGTCTGGACCCTCAGCAATTGTTTGCCAACACCAATTTTTTGAACAATGAGATTCTGAATATCAATAATCTGCATGAAAGATCCTTTTTTTCAGGCTTCCTGCCATTCTCTTTTAGTTATTCAAAGTAACATATAAAGTATAATGGTCCAATCTTTTTGGGGTAGGCTCCTACAGATCACTGCTTCAAAAGACTAAAGCAGCCATTGTATTTTGTTAGAAAGGTTTAATTTAAACAGACTCAGCTACAGGCGTACAAAAAGGAACAGTTGATGAAATATGACGAAAACTGACTGCAGAATAAAAGAATGTGGATGAATATTATTAGGATGTAGTTCAACACAGCTCTGCTGAGAATTGACTCCTCATAAGCAGATTTGTGTTTGTGTATGGATCACTCACGGATCACTACCAGAGCTGAGTTTGAAATGACAACATGTGGCCAGATATTGCTAAGATTTAGTTCATTTTATTGATCTTGGATCATTCCCCAGGGCCGACATTGTGATTGTGATTTAGTTTAGCACAACGCAGAAGTGGTGTACAGAAGACGGTGGATTTTACTGAACCATAGTTCAAGCTAACAAGACAGTATTATTCGGTCCAGTATATCTGAAAAGATTTAGTTTCATGTTACCAGATGTAACATTCAGAATCTAGATAGATCATTTGTTTGGCACTATTACATCATGTCATCAACTAACTTTGAGATTAACACCACAGGTATTTAGTTGAAGTTGACAAAAACTGATCATTTGCATATTTTTCCAAATTTATTAAACATAACTAGAGGTGGGGGTGCTAGATCTTTTGCCAAACCACTACCGAAAACATTGCAGAAAGATGTGAGTTGACAAACAGAGATATGATTGGACATGACCAAAAGTAGATTCATGGTACAAAGATTTTATTTGATATAACAAGATGCCAGCGGATGTTGCAGGAGACTTTGATTAAGTTGAATATAATAATGTGTCGGTGAATACTACAGGGATGTGGGAGGAGGCTTCTGATATTCAGTTCAAAGCAAGAGAAGCTCAGTATTTGCTCCTAAGACGTAGGTGGATCATTTGTTGAGTGATTACCAGGATTGCAGTCACATAACAATATACTGCTAATAGTACGGTGATGTAATTAAAGACAAAAATGGAACATCCTGTGTAATTTATTACTGAAAGCATTTAACATAACCAGATAATAGTGTGTGGGCAGAACATCTGTTAAACTGTTATGCAGATTTTGGGAAAGATAGCAAGACAGGTGCTCATTTTACAAAGATTTAATTCGATCTTACAAGATATGGATTAGTAGCATGATATATCTAGTTTTACTGGACATAGTATTAAATAAGATAGGTGTAGGCGTTACAAAGACTCGATTCAAATTAACAGGTTGTAAGAGGAATAACAAAATGTCGCCTGACTCTAAATAAAATTAGTTCTAATAGACAAGGTTTGGTAACTTGTCCCAGATTAAAATTTAAAATCCATAGCATGAATATGCGGGCTGGTTATCCTCAGATTGTGTTGTGTTATGAGAGACAGATATGCGATGTCGGGGGTACTACTGAGAATGAGTTTGCAAAACAAGATACCAATATATGTCGATGAATTTCAGTTTAAAAGATCGAGTGTGGGTGGATCCAACAGAAATTGGGTTCCTAAAAAACAGGATGTTGACGTATGCCACCAGTATCGGGTTCGGAAAAACACGATGCGGGTGAAGGCTACCGAGATCCAGTTAACTAAAACATGATGTGTGTGGCTGATGTTCGATGAGTTCAACCTAACTTGATATAAATAGATATCAGAGAATTTCAAATACCAGCACTGAGATTCTGCTCACAAAAAAGATATGGGATGAATTGCCCAATATATAGCTTAAATCCCTTTCAAAATGTGGGGATCGACCCTAAATCCTACGCTTCCTTTCTATAGCATAAGACCCAAAAAAAACACCCACCAACCATGGTGGACCATTAAGCAGACCCACAACTCCAAAATCAATAACATGTCATTGAGCAATCTAACAGTGATCCATACCATACCATATCTGAAATAAAACAATGATGGGTTTTACCAGATTTGGAAGCGAGTAAGGTTAAAGGTATTGAATAGAAAGAGAAGAGCAGGGATCTAATTTGATCTACCTGCACTGTGCGAGTTGCGAACTCCACGCCTATTGTAGATTTGGACTCGAGGCAGAATTCATTGCGCGTGAATCTGGAGAGCAGATTGGACTTCCCTACTCCTGAATCTCCAATCAGGACCACCTTGAATTGGAAGAACTGAAGGGTTGAACAAATTTCGGAATAGGAAAACTCTCTGCGGAGAATTGATAGCCCGAGCGAGGAGAAAAGCCCATGTTGAACTACTCTCCCAAGCTGCTGGTAGCTGCCTTCTGCGGAGAATTGATAGCCCGAGCGAGAGACATCTGGCACTGGCTGCATTAGCCCGAGCAAGAGACATCTGGCACTGGCTGCATGCAAGGCGCTCATGCAGGGCACGGAGAAGAACATGCAGGAAAGGAAAATAGGCACCTGAACATAAAACTTACGGTAAAATAATTTGTCCCCGCTGAAATAACATTGGGCATGTGAACCGTGCAATAAGACCTCCAATTCACAACTTTGGTTATAAATTTCTTACACCGATATTTGCATAAGAACATGCAGGAAAGGAAAATAGGCACCTAAACATAAAACTTACGGTAAAATAATTTGTCCCCGCTGAAATAACATCGGGGCACGTGAAGCGTGCAATAAGACCTCCAATTCACAACTTTGGTTATAAATTTCTTACACCGATATTTGCAGAGATAAACTTTGGTTAAATTTTGATAGTGCACAAATTTTTTTGGTCAAAAGACCGATTAATGTATGGTCAACGATCGATCGATCGCTATTAGTCCCAGGCAGGGACTAATAATAATTATCAATAGTTATAGTTCTTTTTTACCTCTTTTAATTGAGTGTTCTAAAACTTTTCAACATCAATTATTTCATTTTTAATTAACACTATAAAATAAATTAAAATTAATTAATCTTTATTACTATTATTACTAGTTAAAAAGTGAAAATTGACACTTTACTAATTAAAATATCAATAATAATAATAATACATATCAACTAATTATGTAAACTTGGTTCATGTTAATATTTTTTCCAAAAAAAATCCCAAAAAAAAAGGAGATTCCCTATAAATTAACACGAGTTACTATAATTTAGGAATTAGTCCCAAAAATTAGGATGAGCTAGGATGCACTCAATTAATGTGTTGAAATTGAAAGTCAAGTTCTTGGTTTTCTAGTGTGAGTTGATTGAGGAAAAACACGAGTGATTTAGTTTCAAGCGGTTGACTTGAAATAGGACGAGTTTCATGCAAAAAATAATTCCTTAATTAGAAAAATCACTAATTTTAGCCATTTGAATTGCCTCTAAAAGGAGGAACCAAGGCACAATTTTATTCACTTTTTTGGTGAGCACAAGTTGGTGAGACCAAACAATAAGAAGCACAAGTTTGTGTGTGGAGCTTGTGAGAGAAGAATGTGCAAGAGAAGCTTGTGCACATGTTAGTACTAGGTACAGGGCAGGAGGGAGTAGTAGTATTGCAATGGTTTCAAGGTTAGATCAAGAAGTAAACACAAGTGTATTTTTCATATTGAAACAATTATATTTTGTAAGAGATCAATTGCTAAATTTTTCTATCAATACAATTCTCATCAAGAAGAGGGTTTTCCTAGTTGGATTCTCTAGAAAAACACTATGTTTAATTGTGTGTGAGTATGTATTCAATTATGTTCTATTCCACTACAAATTTGAATTAGAGAAATTATGTGCTTTAGTGAAAAAGAAACTAGTTTTTAGTTTTTAGATTGTTCACTATAAAACTTGCAAAATTTCAAGGAAATTCTTCATGGTATCAAAGTAGTGAACAAAATCGACCAACAAACATATTTTAGATTTGAACAAAAGATTCAGATGGCCTAGTCTAAATATGTTGCAGTCTATGGACAGTTAGCCACTCAAGCCTAAATTCAGCCCAAAAGATGAGTGCAAGTATGGATAGAGGTAGGGTCCTTATATGGTTTCCAAAGGAGCACTGATGAGAGTATATTATAGGTCTATCCTAAAAAGAATTAGGGCGGCAGCTCATGGATCCATGAGTGCAAATATATTTCAAGGAGTGGCTATGTATGAGGTCTGAGTTTTGTCAATTATTTGACAAGGAGACCTAGATATGCAAGGGAAACAAAGATTATGGAGATATATTGCTAGGTGGAAGACTTCCCTAGTGGTGTTTGGTCAGAGATCTGAAGCAACCTAAGAAAAATAATTGTATGGACTATTAGTGGTTGATTTGCAAACCCTAGATTAGTCAAAGAGTTTACGATGTGGTGGCATTTTTGTAGGCCTTGAGGAGAGTGATAATAGTGTTGATGTGTCATAGTGACTGCAAAGATTTATGTGCACTATGAGTAGCGTTATGGAGCATCCAATAAGTGGGAAATCCTTGAAGTCCTCATATACAATGATCATTGAAGGACTAATGAGTTGCTAGGAGGCAGTGTTTTGGAACCCTAGTTCAGTGGGTTGAAAATGGCCAAACCATTGATAAGAGGGCAGATCCAAAAGACCCAATGAGTAGACTTCTTAGTGGAGATAGAGGCATTTTATTGGGAAGATCAGTGAGCCAAAGTTTAGTGACACAAAAGGAGTTATGATCATTAATAGTGGAAGATTATGGACTTGCAAAACAAGGTGGGAAAGAACAGGTCTTCAAAGTAGGTTCTGCAAAAGAAAGCAGGGAAGCCTTTTAGTTTAGAGGGAGTAGTTGCAGCAGCAAAGAACTTAGGAGACTTGAAGACAGAATGAGGTGGGCAAGGTTCTTCCACGAACACCTTGCTTGCTAAGAGGGAGTGTTGAAAATATTAGCAAGAAAAGGGTTCCTTGTTTTGTGCCTTAATCATAAGAGCTAAAACAAGTTCCATCTTATGCATGGCTCGAGTTCCTAAAAAATAGGAGATTCCCTATAAATTCATATGAGTTCCTATAATTTAGGAATCAATACCTAAAAATTATGACGAGTTAGGATGTAGTTAACTAATGTGTTTAAATTTAAAGTCGAGTTCTTGATTTACCAATGTGAGTTGATTGAGGAAAAAAACAAGTGATTGAGTTTCAAGTGGTTGACTTGAAATAGGTCGAGTTGCATGAGCATTTAACTCATGCTAACTAAATCATTCCTTAATTAGAAAACTCACTAATTTTGTCCATTTTAATTTCCTTTAAAAAGGAGGAATGAAGGCACAAGTTTATGCATTGCTTTGGTGAGCATAAGTTGATGAGACCAAGTAATAAGAAGCACATGTTTGTGCGTGGATCTTGCAAGAGAAGAGTGTGCAAGAGATTCAGCTTGTGCACAGGTTGGTACTAGGTAGAAGGCAGTAGAGATCAAAAATCTTGCAAGGGGTTCAAGATTATGTCAATTAGGAAAGAAAAGTGTCTTTCATATTGAAAGATTTATATTTTGTAAGAAATCAATTGCTCAGTTTTTCTATCAATTGCTTAGTTTTTGTAAGAGATCAATTGCTCAGTTGTATTTTGTAAGAGGGTTTCCCTAGTTGGGTTCCCTAGAAAAAAAATTGTGTGTGAGTGTGTGTTTAATTTTGTTCTATTTCGCTGCAATTTTGAAGTACATAAATTTTGTGTTTTAGTGAAAAGAAACTAGTTTTCAGATTTCAGATTGTTCACTATAACAGTTGAAAAATTTTAAGGAAATTGTACATTTAGCTCTCAAGAACCTTGTTGTTATCCCTTTACCTTGATTATACCTCGAGACTCATTTTTGGTTCACAACTAACCTAATCCTAGCACCTATAACACCCTTGGAGGAAAATGATAGCCTATAGAGATCAAATTTGGTGCTTGGAGGACCCCTCCATGGTGCTTGATATTAAGAAGCAAGACCTAGCATTGGAAGTCCTTTCTCCCTCGATTGACTATGGCCAAGAAAATGAAATGCATCCATGATGTTCAAGAGTTTGTAATGGCACCCATATTAAACTTAGATGCCTAAGAATCCTTGGAGAGGGTTGTTGTCATGGTTTCTAGGTTATATGTATAGTTTGAGCTCTAGAAGTTTAACTAGGGATTAAGGTTGTTGTCTCCCAACTAAGTGTGTTTATATACATCTAAGTACATTTCTCATACAAAAAATATATTCATTGCTAGGGAAAATTTTAAGATCCATACTTACCTTCAGTGTAAAAGCATTGTTAAATTTGATTAATTCTTAAATTGCCAATCATAAAATATATTCTTATAAAAATAATCATATTTCTAATTATTTCATATAGTTTCTTGGAAAATTTAGCCATTTCGAGAATAAAATACATTTATCATTCATAATTTGTGTGAATCAATTAAGAAAATGTAAAATTTGCATATATAAATATAAATGTAAAATTAACACATATAAAAAATACATCTCATGAAATTTCCTCATTCATGGTATTTGTATCCCACTACGAACATCCTATGTGGGTTCAAAGACTCATTTAAAGCTTTTGAACTCAATAATTTTTAATAAAATTGTAAGGCATTTGTTTCCATTCTTTAATGATTGCCTAGTCCTTAAAACCCATCCATTGTCTTGTGTGGTGGGTTGAAGATATTCTTATGGTGCTTAAGTTTGAGAAGTTATGTTTAGAGCTTAAGGTTATCATTTCCCTACCCCGGAGATGGTTAAAGGCTCAAGGTTTTTTTTTCCTTAGCATAGCCATGGTGAACTAATTTCAATGTACAAAACATCTTAATGTTAACCATATCTTAATCCTAAGCCAAAGACCCCCCTAGCAAGGGCTTATGTCACATTTATAGTGTGAAGTAATACGAATATTGGCTTAGCCCCCTTCTTAGTATTCAACATTGGTAAAATAGTCATTAGTAATAGCCTATTCATTAAAAGGAAGATCTCACAAGAAAAGTGTCAAGTAGGTTGGTTCATTCTCAATATGACCTCCTCTATTCCACGAGACAAACTCTATTTTGCAAAATCGTAATGAAGACTTATTTGATGTCACTTGGCATGGATATTTGGAAAATTGTGTTGAATGGGTATAAGAACACAAAAAACCCTCTAATTGATGAAGTTGGCGAGAAATGCTATTATTGCAATGTTAGGGCTATGAATGCAATCTTGGGTGGACTTGCAAGAATTTTTCAAAGTGATGTAGTATGAGTCAACTATACAAATGTGAGACACACTCGTAAAAAAAATTGAAGGGTAGAGCAAGCTTAAAAAATCCAACCTCCAGGTTTACATGATGCAATATGAAAACTTGAAAATGAATGTGGGTGAAAACATAGGTAGTTTCCTTCTTAGGGTGGATGAAGTTGCAACTGCAATGAAAGGTTTTGGTGATCAAATTAATGATGCAATAATAGAAAAGGTGTTGGAGCACTTTCTTCTATATTAGGTGCCAATATCTCCCCCATAGAAGAAATTCCATTGGAAAATTTGAACATGGAAAGGCTTCATGGAAACTTCTTATGAGATGAGAACGAAGAAGAATTAGCCAAAATTTAGAGAATCTTCCTTAAAAATATCAAAAAAATCAAAACAATATCAAGACCAAGAGTGCTCCAACCACATTCCAAATGAGGAGAAAGAAAACTTTGTGAGGAAGCTATAAAAAGGAAAGTTAGGTTACCATTTAAAACACAAAATAGGGAACTTTGGTGTTCATGCTCTTTTGATTAAATTATATGAAAATCTCGTGCCTAATCTTTTGCCTATGCATTAAAAAGAAAAAAGATAACAAGTATTCGTTGAATTCCGCCAACAGTGGACAATATTTTATATATAGTTGTTTTTTTATATATTTATAAATCCATAATGAGAAGGAAATGTTGGGTGGCATGGAGCACTCTATCACTGGTCCTCTATAGTCCTCATTATTTAAGATTCAATGATTATCTATCCATTTTAAATGAACTATTGAAAGTGTATTTCTCGGTAGGAAATGTATTGGTAAGCATTTGTTATCTTAAATTCAAATATATATCGAAAATGTGAGTTGATAGAAAACCATATCCACCATTTCCACAACCTAATCATTAGTGAACCAACCCTCCATAAGAAACATACATCTTCGATACATATGGTATCTACCACAGAAGGTGAATGAGGTGAGTTGCTTTTAGCATCTTTAGCACAATAAGTGCCTCGATATTGAATCCATGCAGCTCTGAATTGAATGTGAAGCACTGTCATTTGTACATGAATCTGACGCGGATGTGTTGATGGTGTTGGAAATCCATCAAATAAGGGGATCTCCCCAATATGAAGTCCCAATTAGATCTCACACTATTTGGTGTAAGAGTCCCATCTAGTATGAAGGCACGTTTGCCAAATCCTCAAAGATCTACCTTGGCTCTAGATGTCATCACAAGAGAGTGATGCAATGGTATCTTTGAACAACAAGGTGAGTGTGTCTCGTGAGTGTGTAGCACAACTGTGTCTAGGTTCTCTTACTACAAAAAAGGGGGGGAGGAAAGTGAGCCTCTAAGTGAGAGGTAATAGTACCACCCAATAAGAGACACACACGAACCAGAAATACCTATCCAACATCCAGCGGAATAGTCCACAGTGGATGCGACAATGGTTACAACCATTGAACAAGGAAAGACCCATCTACTACCCAGCCGAGTAGTCCATAGCGGATGTGATGGTCATTACAATCGATGAGTAAGGAAAGGTCTGTCTAGTATCCTGCGGAATATTCCATAAGGATGAGATAACAATAACAACCATTACAACACAATCTCAACAAGATAAGCACTAAAACAACCAAAATAGTTCAATTATCTTACTACATGTGAGAAAGAACATAAAATACAAATGCTCACACAATAGTCTTACAAACATCCATAATTCATGCATGGAAAAGTGCAGGCTTGAAAAGGCTTCTGTAATTAAGAAACAGTTCTAAGAAACATATTTACATTGTACATCACTAGCCCCAGTAGTGGGACATTGGAGCCACCCCTTTCTCGTCAAAGAACTAGTTGATCTCTCTAATGCCTTGTGGGAGGAGCTAAGGTGAAGATTCCTTCACTCATACAATGAGGGGGTATATATAACCAAGGGGTGATGCTTGACCCTTGTGACTCTTTGACTTCCCTCATGACTATTCAAATTCATATGAATTTTCAACTGACATGACTCTTCATATTCATGTGTGTCCATTGGACTTCCACTTTACATAATATACATGGCTCATAATAGTTATGTGGCCTTTGACTACTCATGACATGACTTGACATGACACTGCTTACATGGACTGGCTTTCTGAGGTGGAAATGTCAAGTCGATGTTGTTGTTGGGTGATAGATGTGTTCTTGGATGTGCTTTCTCTTCTCCTTCGCATAGCTTGGGAGTGTAGGGCCTTGAATGATCTTTGGTCTTGAGAGGTAGTTGCATGCATGTGTTCCCTTTTCTTGTTCTTGAAAATCTCCTTTTCCCATCTAGCGACAAGTGAGTCTATAGGCATGATTTCCTCCTACCTTTCCTTCTTCATCATCTCACCATAACTTGAGAGTGTACCTGTTCCTGCAATTCACTCATGACGGGACGACATCAATCCGAAAACTCCCTACTCTAATATCATGCATTGTCATTCATGGAATGAGCTTGGGACAAGTCATAGGCTGGGAGACAGGTCTTAGTGACTGCGCATTGTGCAGTTCCAGTTGGCAGGGAGAGAGCTTGATCATTGAGACTGCGCAAATCATAGCTCAGGTTTAATTGAGGAACTTTTGACAACAGTCCTCACTAAGGAGAAAAATCACGTAGTGGCCACTGGGAGACAAGATTTTCCATTTCAAGTTAGTAGCAGTTGGTGTAGGGTGAGGCCAAGGGTGGTCAGTTTTATACGGTTTTCAGAGGTAAGGAGGACTGGGCAACATAGTGTTTTAGAAGCCAAAACTATGCAATTCTTGAGGATAGTGAGATTTGATTGAGGGAGGACACTGGGGGAAATTTATGTGAAATTCTAGAGGCTAAGGGAGGTTGGGCTCTCTGTGCACTGCGAGATTCCAATAGGAAAGTGAAAATCTTGAGGATTGAAAGTGTGAAATGCGCAGTTCAAGTCAAACTAGAAGGAACTATTGCGCAATTCTGGGAGTCAAGGAAGGTTGTTGAACTTTGGAATTGTGTAGTGCAACTACCATGGAGGATAGTAACTATGCACTACACAGTTCCCATCAGCAAGGTCACATCATTAAGGGTTGAAACTACGCAGTACGCAGCTTAGTCGGGGTCTAATGAGGCTGAGTTGCCTGGTCGAGAAGATTTTCTGAAAATGGCTAAGTGTGGGAGGAAGATGTACTTGTGATGAACTTGAACTGTGATCACACACATAGCATACTTTGACGACACGATAACATAGACCATCGAGACAACAAAAAAATAATTACTCTCTGGGTGACTATCTCATGACAAGACACGACAAGTGCGACACTTGACATAGACTTTAGAATGACCATGATGACACTTTTGTGACAATGCTCAAGGCTTTGTGTATGAGTGAAACAGTTGT
Source organism: Pinus tabuliformis (assembly GCA_031772625.1). Lineage (NCBI taxonomy): Eukaryota > Viridiplantae > Streptophyta > Pinopsida > Pinales > Pinaceae > Pinus > Pinus tabuliformis. Next base: position 937,242,314 of record CM062806.1, read on the forward strand.
TTACATGGCTAGTACAACTTGTATACACAAAGACAAACCTTCAATATCACTAGAAATGGTTTGCAAACATGACATAACAACCAAACATACCAAAAGACGACAATTGATCCAACAAGGGAAAGGGAGAAAGACACTTAGAGGAAACACATGGAATGACTTTCAGTGCTTGCAATCATGCATGTCATTGAAGAAATAATTATATGAAAAGGATAAGCATTCCTTCAAGTGTAGGCCAAAATTTTGGATGGTTTTATAGCCGCTACAACACTTGGTGACACACTGGTTGAATTCTAGCTTCTCTATCTTGGTTCATTTCTAGTGTAGGGCCTTGGTCCTTCAAGGAGTATTGATTCATTATGTAGATTACTTTGGCTTCTCCACTTACCCCATGGGAAGACATGGTCCCCTTTGTACCTTCTTAGTTGAACACAACATAAGATTCAACTAGATCACAGTGTTTCGAATTGGGAAGGGTAGTTTATCTCGCGAGATTAAGATTTTCAGAGCATTGTTTTTCATCTCTGGTGTTGCTTTGTGCCGACAGCAAGCCTCGATAGTACCCCAGCGAAGTCACACTGGAACACAAGAATTTCTCCACTACCAACGAGCTTGGACAATACCCCAGTGGAGTTTTCTACTGCGCCTCTCTGCGTAGGAAGATTTTCTCTTCTTTCAACTTTATTTATTTATTTAAAGAGAACTATGCCTCAACACTTATTTATTTTGGGGCGGAAGAGGGAACCCAACATATTGAGAGAAGAAGAGGTTGTTCTTTCATAGAATCATATAAAGACCTATGATTTAGGTTTTCTCCTTTATATTTTCCCCTTCTCCATTTCTACTAGTTGGATAATATTAAAAACACCAAAGCATAAAACTGAGTATAGGCATGAGGTTCCTAGACTAGACACAGGTTGATCGTTGGACCAAAGCTCTCCTTACGGACGGATCATATTTCCTGTCAGAACTTCATTAGCCAAAGATACACCAATTACAATGAAGATGTATATAGGACTAGCCAAGCGCTGCAGTGTCACAAGACTCTTTGAACTTTAGCCACACACACGATCGGAAGCCACAACACAACAAGGCACAACACTTATTTGCATGAAGAAAATGAAAAGGAAAACTCAACAAGGAAGAAGATAAAGAAGAAAGAAAGAAAACACAGTACCAGGAAACAAAATCAAAAGACAAGAGAAAAAAATGAATAAAGCAAAAGTGATGTAGAACCATAATAATAAAAACAAGGAAAAACTACGAGGAATGAGCGCAAAATGAGTGAAAGAAAGGGAAAACTAAGATGCAACTAATCCGACTCCTAACCTATTATTTGGGAGGTCATGATCATGTATAATGAAATTTCCAGTGAAGCCACTGTATTCATTCCTGAATTGCATCCACAAATATATGAACAATTAAAATAGACATAAAGAAATGTGCAACAGAATGTATAAAAATTTGGAAAACTTGCACAAGAAAAGGAAGGTCTTGCATGTGGGAAGAAAGGTGTTTCACACCCACTTCTCTTATCCAATTCACATGTTTACCTTTTTGATGAATACCATTTTTCAACAAACCTCGGAAGCTTCTTACAGATGTGTCTTCATCTACACCGAGCTCCTTAGCAGGCATGAGAAAAGACTGAAACTTGTAGTTTGCTACAGAGCTTTCCCAGTAAGATTGTTCCAGCAATTAAACTATTGGAACATAAAATTCACGATGGCCCTCTAGAAAAACTCATGATATTTGAAAAGATGAATTTTGGATTCGAGAAGCAGGACCACGATGGGAATCTTGTAAGGGAAAATACATCTGATCATTCTCAACAGTCATGCCAAGACAATGAGGACCTGCCATAACCATCAGCGAAGACTAAAGTGCCTCACCTGACTGACAAATATATGAATAGAGAGATGTTGAACAATGAAGATAAAGGGGGGTGGAATAACTGTCATTGGATGTGCTGGTGGGAAAATGATAAGCTAAATGACATCCACCCAAGATAGAGAGATGACCAAATGAACTAATTGAAGTACCAGATTCCTAGTTTGCAATAAATAAAGAAAAATAAGTTTGAACAAACTTGCAAATGGTCTAAACAATTAAACCAAGTTCCTAATATGAAAGACCACCTTCCTGCAACTGATGACAAATTATGCAAGCATCATAGACATAAAAAAAAGTTTAAAATGGATGTTAGCACCTCGAATGCATGAAACCAGTTGAGGCATGGTGAATGGAGAAGAACTTGATTCTTTTGAAAACTTGTGCATTCATTATCGCTCAAGGAGATTTCTGGTGTGATGAGAGGATGTATTTGCAATATAATATTCGTAAGAAGACCAAGGCACTGACCATTAAGGGATAAATTCGATAAGTATGATTCTTGTAGGAAAAGATAGTTCTTAAGATGACCATCTTCACAATTCCATGAATTTATGAGAGATGGACATTCCCAACCCGAGTTGGATGTGAGATATTTGCATGAAGATGAACGAACTGTAACAGATTCTTGAATTTTGTTAGAAGTAAAATCTTGCAAATTTGAAAGATCACACCAGAAATACCAAACATTTTTCACGCAGAAATCCACATCGAGTGAAACCATGCAAACAGACGGATTGTGTGAGAGAAATCAAATATGATTTAGTTTGAGGGGCTTACCAGAGTTGTGAGATTCTGACATAACCATCAACGGAAGTTGAAGTTCCTCAACTCCCTAGCAGGTCTCGGAACTTTCCAATATTGTAGAATCACATTTTGAAGCTTGAACCCAATCATGCATGGTTTGAGGATAACTGTTGTTGCTGATTTCAAAAATGCTCACCGGATGGAAGCCATCTCTGTCACAGGTCTCACTGGACTTTTCAGCTCCACCAATCATATTACTTAATTGAAGAGGCTCTTCTTATAACACATTCAAAGATAAATGAATTGGTGAGATCTCATTAGAAAGTTGATTTGAAGAGTTGTATTCATGCAAAATAAGAGATGATGGGGGGTGGGAAGAGTTCTCTGTGTTTTGACTAATTTCAATTTCATCATGGACAACCTCACCGCCTTGTGTTAATCGAGGGGATAACTCATCAGATGAAGAAAGGAAAGAAGATGGAGTATCTTCATCGTAAGTGGATGTGTTACAAATGGTAGGACACAAGGGATAGTGAGGTGAAAGGGAAGTTTTGATATGAACATCTTCTTTGATCGAAGCAGATTCTAGATCTAAATCAAAATATTCACGAGGAACCGAAATATCATACGATGTACTTAGGAATTCGTCATGACATACGAAAATAGATTTATCATCATTGGGATGATTACTATCCAAGGTTGGGGGTTTATAGAAATAATTGATTTTACTAGATTTTCCACTGGGATTAGCAGATTGAGAATCATTCAAGAACGGAAACTCATTGTTTTGACATGGAAGATTTAGAAATAGAAAGGATAAATTGAAAGTTCCCTCACATTTTTGCTCCTTTACCTGCGTAATGTGACTACCTTGTACCTAATTGCAATTTGATCCAACAGCTTGAGAATCAAGAGAACGTGAATAACTAGTCAGTGAAGCCAATTGATCAAGTGGGTCATGGTACAAAGAGTTAGGATGTGAAGAAGATAAAGGATAACAAAAATTTGGATCAGTCTTGAAATTGTAGTTGTGATTGATGACTTCCTCTTACGGAATGGAGGAGTGAGTCATTGTAGGATTTATGAGCCATTATGGAATTTCCTCCATTAAAGCGGGAGAAGAATGAGAATATGGACTGGAGATTTGATTCACAAATTTCCAAGTTTTGCAATCACCGCAAGGAGGCACCCACATTATTACTGAAAAAGGATGAGGACAAGGAATGAAATGGGTAATAAGCTAATCCTCTAAAATTTTAGGTGCCTCATGATTTGAAAGAGTTGGGGAAGAAGGGAAAATAGGAGGTTCAGGCTCACCGTATAAGAATACATGAACCAAGTGCTCAAACTCTCATCTCAAGAAATGCGAGTTCAAAGGTTTTTTAGGAATTTTGCAGGAGAGGTGAAGGAACCGATCCAAAAAATCCTAAACTAATTCATCAGGTTTCATTCTTAAACAACAGATTATTTCACAAACATCTTGGTGGTTATACTTATCGAAAGCTTTATATATAAACTTGTCAAGCTAATTGAATGAATTGATAGAAGCAATGAGTAATGTATGACACCATTGACTCACACGAACTTCAAATGTGAGGGTGAGTAATCTAGATATAACATCTTTAGAACATATTTCGTGACAAAAACAAAACCAGACAACTTGAAACAGATGGTCACGAAAAGTTGATTCACCTTCACCATCGAACTTAAATTCAGACAAATCATGAATAAATTCCAGAAGGATGGTAGAATTAATATCTTTAGGAAAACATCTTGGGATTATGATTTTGGGAAGAGCCATTTTAAATAAGAGATTCAAACCAGACTGAATGGGAACATCCTCTCATCTGGCCCTCCTTCTAGCACATTTTTTTTACGTTACTAGAAATCCATCAACAAAGGGGATCTCCCCAATATGAAATCCCAATTAGACCTCACATCGTTTGGTGTAGGAGTCCCATCAGGTATAAAGGGACGGTTGCCAAATCCTCAAATATTTGCCTTAGCTCTAGCTATCAACACAGAAAAGTGATGCAATGGTATCTTTGAACAAAAAGGTGAGTGTGCCTCATGAGTGTGTAGCATAATTGTGTCTAGATTCTATTACTGCAAAAAATGGGGGAGGAAAGTGAGCCTCTACGTGATAGGTAATAGTACCACCCAAGAAGAGGCACATGTGAAATAGAAAACACGTCTAACATCTAGCGCAATAGTCCACATCGGATGCGACAGTCGTTAAAACCAATGAGCAAGGAAATACCTATTTACCATCCAGTGAAGTATTCCACGGTGGATGTGACGATCATTAGAACCGATGAGTAAGGAAAGTGTTACAGATCCATTTGGGCACATCAATCCCATCATCCAGATCAGTGTTTTAGGGCTCATCAAACCCTAAATTCAGTTTCTACATGCCCTAAATAAGTCACCCCAGTGAATTCCTCCTTCCCAGACAATTTCATGACTTGAAGACATCTAGAAATAGCCTCTATAGGGACCAATGTAGGTAAGCCCTTGTAATGGTGTGCTGCAGGGTAGTTAAGTCCATGCCAGGGTGCTCTACAGAGCACTTAGGCTTCCTTTCACCTGCGCTGGGCAAGTTTGAGCGAAATTCACATAGGGTTTGGGGAATATTCTTATCTTTTAGAGTCATCTAGAAGGTTCCCTCACTTATGAACTCCTATGAGCTCAAAAATGGATGAGGAATGAGTTAAGATGCATCCTATCCTCTCATCCCTTCCTCCATGGAACTAATTCTAAGTATGGAAGTTCATTCAATACCACCATTTATGACAAAACCTCCTTCATCTCCCTATAAATTGACCACTCATCTAAGTGATCAGGGGTTGGATTATGTTGAATTGTAAGGAGATAATGTTGATATGAGATTTGGCTTTGAAGCAAGTATTGTAATGCTACAAGTTTGTCATGCTTTTGATGTGATGTGGATGGGATCCAAGCTGGAGGAATGGCTTTGAATCATACACCAATGGTTGTAAATCCTTCTTCTATGCAATAAAGTGTTCGAACCTTTCTCCCATATGTTTGTATTGTTTCATAATGCTTATATGTGTGAATTGTATATGATTCTTTTCACTTATATTTAATAGATCGTGTGCTTTGACTGATTCTTTCTTTTCTGTTGTGTTTACAGGTACTTCTCAAACGTATTAAGTACAGGAAGGAGTGACAAGATCGATACAAGGGAGACGAGAGGAAAGTGGAACTAAAAGTAGGTCTTCTCATCTTGTCATCTTATCTATTGCTTATAGGAAAAGACTAAAACACTTTAAACTGTTATTCTAGATACAACTACTTATCTAGGGAATTAGTATTTATCCGTAGATACCAAATTCTCCAAAATAGAAAGGTCTATCTAGTATCTTGTAGAGTAGTCCACAAGGATGAGATAGTAGTAAAAATAATTAAAACACAATCCCAACAAGATAAGCACTAAAAAATCTGAAATAGTTCAACTATCTTAGTACATGTGAAAACGAACATGAAATAAAAATTCTCATAGAATAGTCTTACAAACATCCATAAGACATGCATGGAAAAGTGTTGGTGTGAAAAGGATTCTGTAATTAAGAAAAAGTTCCAAGACACATATTTACATTGTACATCACTAGCCCCAGTAGTGGGACATTGGAGCCACTCCTTGCTCCTAAAAGAACTAGCTGATCTCTCTAATGTGTTGTAGGGGGGATCCAAGGTGAAAGGTATTTTTCTCATATAATGAGGGGGTATATATAACCAAGGGGTGATGCTTGACCCTTGTGACTCTTTGACTTCCCTCATGACTATTCAACTTCCTATGACATTTCAACTGACATGGCTCTTCATATTCATGTGTGTCCATTGGCCTTCTACATTACATAATATACATGTCTCATAATAGTGATGTGGCCTTTGACAACTCATGACACGACTTGACATGACACTGCTAAAATGGACTGGCCAGCTGAGATGGCAATGTCAAGCCGATGTTTTTGCTGAGTGATAGATGTGTTCTTGGATTTGCTTTCTCTTCTCCTTCGCATATCTTGGTGGTGCAAGGTTTTCAATGATCTTTGGTCTTGAGAGGTAATTGCATGCATGTGTTCCCTTTGATTTTTCTTGATAAGCTCCTTTTCTCGTTCAACGACAAGTGATTCCCTAGGCATGCTTCCCTCATACTTTTCCTTCTTCATCATCTCGCCATGACTTGAGAGTGTACCTGTTCCTGCAATTCACTCATGATGGGATGACATCAATCCGAAAACTCCCTACTCTAAGATGGTGCATTGTCGTTCATGGAATGAGCTTGGGAAAATTCACAGGTTGGGATGTTGGGTTGTGTTATATTCTTTCCACGACTAGCCCATGTAGTTAACCGGGGGTTAGAGGGGGGGAGGTCACAAAGGGTTTGAGGGGCACCCGTAACCCCACTTTATGGGGTCCAGGGCAGCGCCCTCAGTGACTGTGAGTTATGCATTTCCAATTGGTAGGGAGAGAGCTTGATCACTGAGACTGCGTAGAGAACATCTCAAGCTTGACTGAGGAACTTTAAGCACAATCCTCAATGAGGAGAAAAATTGCACAGTGGCCACTGGGAGACATGATTGCGCAATTTAATTCAGTAGTGGTTGGTGCAAGGTGAGGCCAAGGGTGGTTAGTTCTGCAAATTTTTCAGAGGCAAGGAGGATTGGGAAACAAATAGACATGGAAGCCAAAACTGTGTAGTTCTTGAGGATAGTGAGCTATCACTGTGGGAGGAGACTGGGGGACACTTCTGTGTAGTTCTGGAGGCTAGGGGAGGTTTGGCTCTCTATGCACTATGGGATTCCAATAGGCAAGGGAAAATATTGAGGACTGAAAGTGTGAAATGCATAGTTCAAGATGAAATTGAAGGAACTGCTACGCAATTCTAGGAGTCAGGGAAGGTTGTTGAACTTTGAAATTGCATAATGAAACTACCCTGGAGGATAGTGACAACGTATTGTGCAATTCTAGTCATCAAGGTCACATCATTGAGGGCTAAGACTACACAGTGCGTAGCTTAGTCGAGGCCTGGTGAATCCGAGTTGACCTATTGGGAAGATTTTCTGAAAATAGCTAAGTGTGGGAGGAAGATGGATTTGTGATGAACTTGAACTATGATCACACACTTAACATACTTCGACGACATGAAAACATAGACCACCGGGACAAGAAACAAAGAACTACCCTCTGAGTGACTATCTCATGACAAGAAACAACAAGTGCGACACTTGAGATAGACTTTAGGACGACCATGATGACACTTGTGCGTTAACGCTCAAGACTTTGTGTATGAGTGTGAAATGTGTTTACATGGCTAGGACAACTCTTATACACAAAGACCAACCTTCGAGATCACCAGAAAGGTTTAGAAACATGACATAACAACCAAACATACCAAAAGACAACAATTGATCCATTAAGGAAAATAGAAAAATACACTTAGAGGAAACATATGGAATGGGTTTTAGTGCTTGCAACCATACATGTCATTGAAGACATAATGATATGAAAATTATAAGTGGTCCATCTTGATACACTAAGAGGTGTATTTCAACTTCATGAAAGATGTGCTTTGTTTTCATACCTACCCTCCAAAGGGTTATGCATAAGATGGAGTCTTTATGTAGTCCCAATCTTCTATCATACCCCAGGTTACTTGGTCTTCTTATATGGTAACAATATTTTCTTCTCAACTCCTTGAGTCATCTAGCATGTCATCCTTCTTAATATCCTTCTTCATTATCTTGTCACAACCTGGTAGAATTCATGTATCTAGTATGATAAACCCTTAGTCTAAGATGATGCACTTGGATTCATAAAATGGGTCAGCACTAAGTGAAAATCTAGGGGAGAAGACCTAGTGACTGCAAAACTACACAGTTCAAATAGCCAAGGGTCAAGCTTGATCACTGAGACTGCGCAGTGCGTAGCTCAGGCTAGACTGAGGGAAATTTCTACACAACCCTCACTAAGGGAAGGAATAATTTTGGAATGGCCACTCAAAGACAAAATTACACAGCTTAAGAAGGAAGTCGTTGTTGCTGGATAGGGCCCTGGGAGGAAAAATATATGTAGTTTTAGGAGGCAAGGTAGACTAGGCCACTGAGATGCTTCAGGGAGAAAACGATGCAGTTTCTGGAGACAATGAGTTCTAGTGGAGGGAAGGACACTAGAGGAAGAACCTGCACAATTTTGGATGCCAAGGGAGGTTGGGCTTCCTGCTCATTACGTAGTTCTATTAGGAAAGGAAAAGGCTTGAGGGTGGTAGATGGGAAATGTGCAGGTCAGAAAAGTTAGATGAGGTTAGGTTGCTAGGAATACTTTGGAATTTGTGTAAGTGTGGGATCAATGGAACCGATGTGAACAATGATAGAACTTGACTACGATCACACACTTGAACACTTAGTGATACAACATAGACCATCCAGAACATATGAAAACATACTTCGTTTAATGCAACAACATTTGTGGTAGCTTATAACAAGTGCGGCTCCGATGATAGACTTTGTGAATATAAAGGAGACAATTGTGTAATAGTGCATGAAACTTTGGAAATGAGTGCAAAACATGTATATATGATGAGAACAACCCATTTTCACAAATATTTTCCATTGAAGAAAAACAAACTTCCCTTTGCATGACAAGCGGTCATCCTCGTGCGTGAAGATGACACATACTATATAAAGGTAAAAGTGTGAACAACTCTTAAGATCAAAGAAGGTAGTTTGAACTCATTAGTTTACCAATAAGTGACTAAGGAACGATTAATCACATGATCGAGAGTAGGCTCCAAAGTTCAAGTGTAGGCCAAAATTTTGGAGGGTGTTGCAACCGCTACAACAGGATCTCAATCCTTGGGCAGTGGAGAAGGGACTGTGTGTATTTTCGTTTCAATCTCATTCAATTCAAATCATTTTCATTTACATTCAAGACATGTCTCATTTCGGCTCTTGAAACAGTGGGTTATTCTAATGTCACTTCCTATTATATGTATTTGATTCAATCATCATTAATTTGTGGTATTATAGTTCATGGATTACATGTAATGAAGTCTTTAAACTAAATATAGATTCTCCATTGTAATGTGTCTTGTTGACAAGATGTTGGGAGGTTTGGTTAGTTCACTTGGCTGAGTAAGATGTTAGCTAGTGAGATTGGCTAGTTCACTTAAATGGACCAAGATTATGTAGGTTTTAACCCCGTATAGAAATTTCCTGCATACGAATTCTAAAACATAGAAAATAAACAATGCGAGAGAATAACACATAAAACACATACACAGAGATTTTCCCTTGGATCCCAAAACCAGGACTATAGATTGATCTTTCATTATGTTCCTTTCAATGTTACAATACATACTTATACATGCCGGAGCGTCCAATACCATGGACCGAAAACCATGGCGTCCAAAACCATAGACCGAAAACCATCACGTCCAAAACCATGTGCGAAAAACCATGCACAAAACCATAGGTAGGTCTGCCCAACCTAATATAGGGTCCAAAAAAAATTTCCCTGAGGTACTGCCCCAGACCTTGTAGAGGGGGGCTACCTGGCCCTCTCAAACCCCTTGTGACCCCCCCGCTACGAAATCAGTGCAACAAAGGGGGGGCGGTGGGCTAGTCGTGGAAAGAATAGAACACAACCCAACATTCTCCCACTTGTTGTTTTCTTTCCATAGGGGGCCACAGGAGAGATTAGTTATTTATCCAGCCCTACAATGCCCATTGTTTCACTACACCAAGGGAACTTCTCAGAGCTCACAAATTTTTTCAATGCATCTATAGTATTCTTCAAAGTGTCCACCTTTACCAGCAACACCCTTTTGTCTTCTATCTTATTCCTCACAAAGTGATACTGAACATCAATGTGCTTTGTCTTTGAATGGTAAGTAGGGTTCTTTGCCAATAAAATTGCACTTTGGCTGTCACAGTCTATCCTTATAGCTCCCTGTACTAACCCCATACTTGAACACAATCTCTGCAACCAAACTGCTTCCTTGCTTGCATGAGTGGTTGCCATGTATTCTGCCTCTGTAGTTGATAGTGCCACTACAGATTGTTTCTTACTCATCCAAATGACTGCACCTTCAAATAGGTTAAACACATACCCAATTCTAGATATTCTCTGATCTAGATCTCCAGCCCAGTCCACATCAACAAAGCCACAAATATCCAAAACTCTGTCCAATACAAATCTTCCTTGGTAGCACAAACCATAATCACTAGTGCTATGCAAATACCTGAAAACCTGCTTCACTGTTGTCCAGTGCTCCTTCCCTGGTTTTGACATAAACCTGCTCAATACTCCCACTGCATGTGCAATGTCTGGTCTAGTACAGACCATTGCATACATCAAGCTACCAACTGCACTTGCATATGGAACATGGGACATGTCCTCTTCCTCTTCTTGTGTCTTGGGACACTGTTCAAAAGATAACTTCACACCTACAGGAATAGGAACTTTCTTCGATTTACTATCCTACATATTAAACCTTTGTAGTATTGTTTCGACATACTTCCTCTGGTTTAACCATAGCTTCCTCTTTTCCCAATCTATTTTAATTTCCATGCCTAAAATATAGTTTGCAGCACCAAGATATTTCATGTCGAATTCGAAGGAAAATTGGGTCTCCAAATCTTAAATAATTTCTTTGTCATTTCCAACCAACAACATATCATCCACATACAAGACTAACACGGTCACCAATTAATTTAAAATACACACAGTGATCTTCTTTGCTTTTGGTGAAGCCAAGTCCCTGTATAAATGTATCAAATTTCTGATACCACATCCTTGGTGACTGTTTTAACCCATACAAAGACTTCTTTAACTTGCATACCGGTTCTTTCTTACCCTTGACCGCAAAGCCTTCAGGTTGCTTCATGTAGATCTCCTCTTCTAGATCCCCGTGAAGAAATTTTGTCTTCACACCCATCTGTTCTACCTCAAAATGAAAAGCAGAAACAACAGATAAAAGTAATCTAATAGAAGCTACCTTGGAAACAGGAGAAAAAATATCACCAAAATCAATTCTCGACACCTGGGAATAACCTTTTTCTACCAACCGAGCTTTGTTTTTCTCCACTTTTCCTTCTGCATTTGTCTTCTTCTTGAACACCCATTTGCTACCAATGGGTTTCCTTCCAGCCGGCAACTCCACCAGATCCCAAGCCTCATTTTTGTGCAAAGATGTCATTTCATCAACCATGGCCTCTTTCCAAAGTTTTCCATCCTCTAAATCTACTACTTCCTTCACAGTTCTGGGATCATCATCAGTAATAGATAAAGAAAAATTTGAACAGAAAGCAGATGGACTATACCTTTCTGGTTGCCTTCTTTCTTGAACTGATCTTCTCACACCCGGAGTTTGTGGCTCTTGATCTTCTTATTCCTCTTCTATTGTAGATTTTGATTCCTCCTCCTTAAGCTCAAACTCTATCTTCTCAGGTTCCTTTGGTTGCACTTCATGTTTAATAACATCTTTCACCTCTCTGAACACCACATCTCGACTATACACAACCTTCCTTGTTACTAGGTTCCAAAGCTTATGACCCTTTAAACCATCCTTATACCCAATAAAGATGCACTTTTCAGATTTACTATCCAACTTGGTTCTTTTATCCTTTGGAACATGTACATATGCATCACATCCAAATACTCTTAGATGTGAAAGAGAGGGATTCTTACCAGTCCATACCTCTTGTGGAGTCTTATCCTACAACACTAATGAAGGTGATATGTTAACCAGGTAACATGCTGTCTCCACCGCCTCTGCCCAAAATTCTTGTCCTAACCTAGCACCACTGAGCATGCTTCTTGCCCTCTCCGTAAACGTCTTGTTCATTCTTTCTGTAACTCCATTTTTCTTAGGTGTATATCGAGCAGTATTTTTCCGTGCTATACCACACTTCTTACATAATTATTCAAATTCCTTACTGCAAAAATCTCCACTGTTATCTGTTTTCAACACCTTTATATTCTTCTCTGTCTGGTTTTCCACCAAAGCCTTAAATTCTTTAAACCTGTAAAAGACTTCAGATTTCTTCTTAAGGAAATATATCCATGTATTCCTTGAGAAGTCATCTATAAATGATACATAGTACACAGACTTACCCAGTGATGGAACCTTCACAAGTCCAAACACATCACTATGCACAAGCTCTAATATCTGTTTCACCCTCTTACCACCAGAGGGGAAACTTACCTGATTCTGCTTCCCATATACACAAATTTCACAGAAATCAAAATCCAGAGAGCTATTACTCATACCTTCTACCATACCTTTACCATGAAGTATTCGAAGGCCCTTCACTCCAATATGTCCAAGCCTTTTATGCCAAAGCATGGTCTTCTCTCTAGAGACCGCTAGATTTTCTGCTCCACTTTCAGGAACCACAGAACTATTGCAGCCATCAACAATAGTGCTACCTTGCATCTTGTACAGAGTGCCAATCCGAACTCCCCACATCAATACCAGTGCTCCCTAAACCATCTTGTAGGTATCCTTCTCGAACACTGTCTTGCACCTGTATCATCCAGCTTGCTTACAGAAATCAGATTTCTGGCCAATGCAGGAATATACAGAACACCCGGAAGTGTTCTAACCCTTCCACCTTGCAACTTCAACTTTACTTTTCCACGACCAACGATTCTAGCCTTCCTACCATCCCCTAAGAATACGTCACCACCATCATATTTCTCATACTCGTATAACCACTCTCTATGGGGACTGAAGTGAAAGGATGCACCTGAGTCAATCAAGCATCCCTCATGATCTACATGTGTACTTGAAGAAGCCAAGTACACATCCCCACCTTCATCTGAGGTGGTTTTCGCCTCTGCAGACGGAGCATCATCAGATCCCTTTCCTTTGTCAAGAGCTTTAGATTTACAGTAGCTTTTGTAGTGCCCTTCCTTTCCGCATTTCCAGCACACCACCTTTACAAGTTTTCCTGGAGATTTAGATCTCCCACTCGATGATTTATTTTTGTTTCTGTTCTGGGACCGTCCTCGTACAGACAAGGCATCACCATTCTGGCTCTCCATATTTTTCCGTCTCATCTCCTCTGTCAGCAAGGATGAGACTATTTCATCAAGCTGCAAGGCAGTTGCATTGCTACCTATTTCAATAACCAGACTATCCCATGAATCTGGTAGAGAACACAACAAACTGATGCACTTATCTTCATCTGAAATTTTAATATCAACAGATAATAATTGACTTACCACAGTATTAAATGCATTTAGATGCTCTATCACCGAGTCTACATCTTTCATCCTCAGGTTATACAACTTTTTCTATAGGAACAGTTTATTCACCAGAGACTTAGATTGGTACAAAGTCTCTAAATTGTACCACAAAACCTTCGTCGTAGCTTCCCCTGATACATTCAGCAATACTGAATCTGAGACACACAATCCTATTATTCTCTTTGCCTTCTGATCCAACTTATTCCATTCTTCATTGGACACTCCCATTGGTTTAGTACCCGTATCTACCGCGATCCACTGATATTTATCCACCAACAGATCCTCCATCTTGAGTTTCCACAACTCAAAACTATGAACATTAAATTTCTCGATCTCTATCTTTCCACTGATCGCCATCTTCTTTCAACACCAGAGTCGATTGCACAAATCTCCCACTGAACAGGGTCTACCACAAGCCCGAGCAAAACCCCTCAGCAACAAAGGTGTCCCCTTGAAGCCAAAACAACTTTGATGCCAAATGTAGGTTTTAACCCTGTACAGAAATTTCCTGCATACGACTTATAAAACATAGAAAATAAACAATTTGAGAGAATAACACGTAAAACACATATACACAGAGATTTTCCCCTGGATCCCAAAACTAGGACTACTAGATTGATTTTTCTTTATGTTCCTTTCAATGTTACAATACATATTTATACAAGCCAAAGCATCCAATACCATGGACTGAAAAGCATCACGTCCAAAACCATGGACCGAAAACGATCACGTTCAAAACCATGTGCGAAAAACCATGCACAAAACCATAGGTAGGTTCATCCAACCTAATATAGGGTCCAAAAAAAATTTCCCCAGGGCCGTGCCCCAAACCTCGTAGAGGGGGCCTACCTACCCCCCTCAAACCCCCTATGAGCCCCCCACTGCGCAATTGGCACAACGAAGGGGGGGCTTCGCCCCCCCTCTAACCCTCCAGTTAACTACGTGGGCTAGTCATGGAAAGAATATAACACAACCCAAGAGATTCTAGTGGGATTAGCCTACATATATTTTATTGAGATATCATAATCATATATGATTTCAGAATACTATGTCGCGCATAAGTTTTGGAAAACTTATCACTGTTGATAAATTTTTACAATGATTCATTACCCTTGAGCAGCACGTGATGCCCACAGAGCAATGCTAAGGAATGTGAACAAAGATAGTCTTTGGAAACTGTAATCTTTGGAAATGATGGCAGAAAATTTCCTTGAGAAACATTCAGAAGACCTTACAACCATCTCTGAAGGACAATCCAGACCAATGACCATCAATGACTCCAAAAATGATATCATTCGTTTATGGCATATATTCTATATTCTATGGCATATCATTCGTTTATGGCATATCATTTTTTAAATTTCAATAAAAAAAAATTATTTGAAAATTAAATTTTTAATATAGTTTTTTTATGAAGAACCCAAAGAACCCAACCCGAAGAACCCGAAGAACCCAAGAACCCAAGCACACGAAGAACCCGAAGAACCCGAAGAACCCAAGCACCCGAAGAACCCAAGAACCCGTTAAAGGAAAAGAACCCAATTTTTTTTTTTGAAGAACCCGGTTCTTCTGGGTTCGGCTGGGAAGAACCCGTACCCGAATCCGGTACTTGGGTGCGAGAACCCGGGACGGGTTCGAGAACCCCACCCCCGGGTGCGGGTACCCGTGCAACACAGTCATATATATATATGAATTTTTAATTATGTATGTGAAACATTTGAAAATTATTTTAGTAACCAATATATATCATCTTAATTACAGATCTACAAGTGTAAAGAGGAACAAAATATTTTAATGAAAAAATTTTTAGTGTATAAAATTGGAAAAAAAAAAATTATACATAAAGAGACAAATTTCAACTAATTTTTCTTATATTTTAAACAAAATTGACCAAAAAACTTACATGAAAATGAGCCAAAACATAAAATAGTGACATTGTTTGAAATGATTTTAAAATGTGATAGCAATTTAGTTTTTTTAATTGTGTTATATAATATCTACATATAGGTGTAGTTGACTTTGAAATATTTTATTTATAACTCACATTGAATAATTGTATTATTATTAATATTTTTGAATGTCACATATCAACTTATATTGAAATTTGAATAACTTACACATTTGACTAGCCAATACATATAATAATAGTAAGACTAGTTGAAATGTTTTAAGGATAACAATTTAGTTTTCTTAATTGTTTATATTATATGTACATTGTCCATATATATATATATATATATATTATAATAATTATATACATAGTTGACATTGAAATATTTTATTTATATCCACAATGAATATTATTATTATTATTTGAATGCCACATATCAATTCTATCTTAAACATTTAATGACGTGCACTTTTTGTTTTTATTAGGAAACAACTTTACTTTTAACCATTACTTCCTTTTGAGCATTGAAATACTAAAATGATTTAAGGGTAATGATTTATTTTACTTTTTGCTTTTATTAGGAAATAGCTAAATTATTTTACTTTTGACCATTACTTCTTTTTGAGCATTGAAATACTAAAATGTTTTAAGGATAACAATTTAGTTTTCTTAATTGTTTATATAATATGTAGATATATGCATAGTTGACTTATGTTAAATATTTTATTTATGGACTACATCCTTCATATTAAAATATTTTTCTCTTATTAATATATTTTTAATATGAACATATATGCATAGCTGACATTGAAATCATTTATTTATCACTTGTATTGAATATTTTTATTATTATTCATATTTTTTAATGTTGCATATTAATTTTATATTAAAAATTAAATGAATTACACATTTAGTTCTCATTAGGAAGTAACTAAATTAAACAATTAATTTTTTTAAACATTGAAATATTTGATTATCATAAACATTATTATATATAAAAGAAGTTTATATTGAAATATATTAAAAACATGGATATTCAAACCATTTGTATTGAAATATTTATCAGGCAAATATAATTTTTTTCTTTACATTTAATTACTTTATATTGATAAAATTGATATAAAATTATGTTATGAAATATTTTATTTATATATATGAAAGTAACAGTGAAATATTTTTACCACATCTCCTTCAAACTAGGTTGTAATTAATGTTTTGAAATGCTTTTAATTAAAAACCAAACTTGTATATTCATTTTTATTTTTAGTAAAGCTAACATTATTTTTTATTTAGAGTATATTTTATTTTTATTTCAAAAGGGACACATGACACTTTAGTTGAGCATAGAAATAATTACATCTCCCTCATACTAGGTTCTAGAATGCACCTCTCAACACAATAATGATAAAATATCTATGTTAACAATTTCGCTTTTTAATAATGTAGCATACCCCCTTCTAGTTCAAAGACCATAATAAGCGTAGAAATATGTGTTACTATCATTGACCCAACCTCCATAGTCTTGTCATGGAAATGGTGTCTAAAAAATTCATCATTTTCCAAACTTCTCAAAACTTAAAATAGACATCGTCATTGTATCCGGCTCATCGAGAGCTTTTTGGTGATATAATTTTTTCAAAAACATATGACTGCTTGAATTCATGCCATTAAAATCTTGCCATGTTATCATTGTTCTACCACATGGACCCCATCTGGAATCCCTCCACCCTTTAGGCAAGGTCCATTGCATAATGTTTGTCTATGTGGCACTGCCACATCACCAACCCTATGGTCCCATCTAATTCGGTTTCATGGCCCATATGATATATATTAAACATAACATATATGTCATGTCTCGTCCCCTTGGCCTATCAACATTGAGGACTACCCCCTTGTAGACATCATCATTTAAATACCTTGGGATGCAATCCTTTTTACGACATTTGCTAGGAATTTTTCTCGATCTATCAAGACAATTTACCCCGGGAATTTTTTGTTGTCCCCTTCTCAAAACGACGATGTTAACCCAAGGTGATGTTAGTTCCCTTCATGCTAATGTTATCCTATTCACGTGGCCACCTCCAAGTGTTCCGTGTGTCACCCATTTTTGGCCCACTTAGACCCTATAGAATGCCAAATCTCGCTACCATCTGGCATGCCATCATGGTGCCACATCAACTTGGGTCCAAATTAAAGGCCATAAAGTATGGGTCCCATCAACCTCTTACCTTTGCGCCCAAATTAATTTGTCAACTAATGGTAATAATTCTCGTCTCATGGCGTGAATACTTTGGCATGTAAATACCCCGAGCGTTTTGTTTCAAGCGCAAGTGGTCACAATTTTAAAACGTTGTGGACCAGGATTTAAAGTGATAGTTATGGCCCATGGTAACATGGACCCTCTTCACTAGTGCTAATGCTAATATATTTCTAGTATTAAGCCTCGACTAGCGCAGGCTTGAACTTCCCCCAAACATTGACTTTGCCTCTGACCTTCTTTCCTGGCCTCCAAGCTTGGTGAATCTGATTTTTCCCTTTTTTTCTACCCATCCTAAGCTTATACTTATGTGTGTGTGTGTGTGTGTAATATGGACAAGGATTCCCTTAGCAACCTACCATATCGGCCTACATTTCTCAAGATTTAATAAATCTACTCGGTCGATATATATATATATATATATATATATATATATATATATATATATATATATATCTATATATATATATATATCTATATATATATATATATATCTTTATATCTATATATATATATGTATATATATATATATATATATATATATATATATAGATAGATAGATAGATAGACATAGTTGTCTCTCCTAAGATTGCAATTATGTGCAAAGACATGTTATGAAAATAATTTTAGTGAATGAACTTAATTAATTGCAAAGATGACACATCTACTATATTTACGACATTATTCTAAATTTTAGCTTATGAGGTAAACACAAGAATTAGACCACTCCACAGGCATTGCACCAAAGATGAGAATTACAAGAATTTATATTCCTTAACATTAACATATGCATTTACCATTAATCAGGAATACACAAGACATCAACATTCCATATTCCTACAAGAAATCACATTCCACACATTCATAATTCCATTTAAATATCACGGTAAGTATACATATAAAATTCACTTGCACATAGAGAAAATAAGCACGTATATTATAGTGAAGGACCTGAAAATTGAGATTGGGACTCTAACTCTCCACCCAACCTTAGATTGTCTTTCATTGCAACCTTTCTTGCAACCAATCACCCCCGAGCCAGATTTCAAAGCTTGAGGAGGAGTTATTTCAAGAAAATAACCATTGTTACCAGCAAAAACAAGGAGTCCAAAGACCATACCATGTCCACCATCTAGTTATTTGGGGAATCCATAGGCTACTCCACTGCCACCCTTCACTTAGTACAGGAATTCAAAAGGATATACCACCTCCACCCTTCAACCATTGTAGGGAATCTAGATGCTATACCACCTCCACCCTTCAACCAATATAGAGAATTTAGAGGTTATACCACCTCCACCCTTTAGGAAAAATAGGGAATCCAAAGGCTACATGACATCCACCCTTAAACTAGTGCCCTCAGTAGCTCCAACCTAAACAAAAAAATATAGAGCTCACTGAGAAGAACTAGGCACAACACATTTAGTGGCTCCAACCTACACCGGGAATATAAATCTCACTGAAATAATTGCTCAACCTACAACCAAGTAAAGAAGGTTCCAAGACACTCATTAACTAGGAATCCAAACAAACGGGGCCTCCACCCAAACCAGGAATTTAGAGAGCTGCTTTCCTTCACATGAGAGATTCCCAAACCACTCTTCTTTTCTCAAAACTGAAAAGGAGTTCTCCTTTCATCAGTTCTACATCTTTTTCTTCTCTTATGATGCTCTGCCACTGATTCAATGTGGGACTCAAGTTATTGAGACGATTAGTCATGAAACTCCATGGATTCCTTCCTACTATATTACAAAGGAATCCCCTCTACTCATGTATAGTTACCCCCAGTTCCTTCCTTTCGTTGGTCTCTTCATTTTCTCTCCTTTGATCTAAATTCTATATTAGCCATCTGAGCTATCCCTTAGCTCTTTGTGTGCTTTTCCTTTTGTGTGCCTTCTATTTTGTCCCTCCATACCTTTAAATCCCTTGGTCCACTTCGTCACTACCATGTTATGGCTTGTCTCCCTCTCTCCTCCCGAAACATCTTCCCATCATGACAGATGGAACAAAACCAACCATCCTCCTAGTCGTGTGTTTTCTAGATACATTTCCTTTCCAACATAACTCATCCTCATTCAATTTTTGTTCTCTTTCCTTGTAATTTTTTCCAAGAGGAGTATGGTCCTTTTTCCTTTCTTCTTCAGCTAAAATCAATGGTGTGGTAATCCCATTTAAGGAATACCATCCAACTTCCATGATTGTAATTCAATAACCAAGCTTCCTTCCATTCCCAAGCAATCTCCTTCCCCCAAGCTCTGAAATCCATGTCCCATATCTTAATAATTTTAATTATAACAAAATGGATATATTATTTAAAATAGGGGATTAGCCCAAAGGGGTTGTCACAAACCCCACACCATTAGAGGAATGCCTCTCTTGGTGTTTTAAATACCTTAATACAATAACAAAATTTCTTAACAACAAGCATAAAATCACTATTAGAATTATAAATACTGCTTATTTTACAATTATATTTTACATACATAGTTGCCTTCCCAATAATTCAATGAGCATAAACTTCATTAAATCAGTCATATTTCAATGGCTCTTTTGCAGTTTATGGTGCTTTTTGTTCACCCAATCCAGTTTGATAACTTTTCCCTTTTCTTGGAGTGTTGTCTACCTCCAATATCCAACGTTGTTGTCCTTTGCACTCCTTGTTCCTTCAACAAGCAGTCCCAGCCCATTTCTTCCCAAGACACACCCAATGTTCTTTTGATTCGAATCAGTCATGCCCATGACCCTTTTTAAACCAAATTACTTTCCAACATCCCCTTCTCAAAATCTTAGTCGGGTGATCTAGTTCCCGTTTCTTGTATTCACTCACCTTCCAAATTCAGGAACCACCCTTCCCTTGGCAAGGCTTCCTCGCATCAAAAGAGATTTATAACTAAGGCAAGTCCCTACCTCAACACTTGCAGACCTGTCATGGCATGCTTCATCGTAATCAGTGGATGTTATTGGGTGCTAGTTTCCCATAATGGCCCTATTCATAAAATATTTAACTCCAGTGTTGTTTTGTGTGCTTTAATGCCTTTGTTATTTCTATTATCTAACCTTGTAGATAGGCCCATTCACCTAGACTAGGAAGTCCCTAGGCTTTCCTACATCGTGGCATACAATCTCGCACATGTTTCATTGTAGGGAAAAGCAATGTAAACTTTGAAACGGGAACCCATATTGTTACCCATTTTGCAGAGATAGCAAAAAAGTGACCCAATTTTGAAAATGGGTGATGCAGAACACACGTGTTTTTTAGAGCTTAGTTTTTAGCACTATCAATTTGTTTATGTACATTGCATTTTATAATGGTAGTGTTTTTTATGCTGATTTTAAAACGTGGTAATTCTACACCAGGCCCTTTTTTTAAAAGTTTTTTTTGTTTTTTTTGTTTTTGTTTTTTTTTTTATAATTTTCTACTATATGAAATGTAAATAACTACTTTGTAAATTTAATAATTTTTGAAGTGGTCTTTTTCTTCATATTTTCTTGTTTTTATTTTTTTTATTTTTTGTAGTGAGGTTTTTATTGTTTCACATATTTAAAGAAGAAGGTCGATATTTTGAATTTTCGATATTCTACATATTTATACATTGTTAATTAATTTTTCAATCCACAAAAAATAATTGTTTCTAAAAAACAATATTTTTTAACAATGGACATAAAAATATCCATTTTTAACATAAATATAATTAAAAAACTACACGTTTTGATAATTTTTTGCTACAATTGACATGCGAAAATCACAATTTTTATACGAAAATTTTAACTAAAAATAGTTAAATAATAGTTTTTTTTAATGAATTTCATGTCAAAAAAATAATAATAATAATCATTTTTAAAAAATAAAAAATAATGATTAACTTAAAAATTAATGTGAAAATCACATATTACAAATATTGAACGCATAACAACCTTAATTTTGAGTGTATATTCTTCTCATAAAATGTCAAAGTGAAAACATTACAAGTATAACTACTTAATAGTTACAAAAAATGAGCTTGATTTCCAAGCATAACGTAAATTTAATCAACAATGTCACGTAATCCAAACTCTTTGTCCTCTAGAGTTTTATCATTGTCTTCTTCCACAATATTTTTTGGTTCCTTTTGCTCATTTTCGTGTTCTAATGGATCTTTGATGTCTGTGAATCTTCCAATGTATGTCTTTCCAAACATCCCATGTAATGGTGGTTGAGGTTCCTTTGCCTTTTTTGCCACACGTGATTCACTAAAGTCCCCTTTCTTCAACCCAATTTCTTGCATTGCATCTGGAAGAAATTGAAGAACATTAATTCTTTGTTGAATGAAATTGCACTGTAATGGATCTTTTTTAATTGCAATGCAATTTCTTCCTTTTTGAAGGCAACATGCTAGTGTTGTGCCTAATTATCAAGCACAAAAGAAATAATGAAGTAAATTAGTACAATGACATATTAATTAAAAAAATAACATATTGAAATTCAATTCTATATAATAAAACTTACCTGAGCCAGAAAATAAATCCAAAACCAAATCTCCTTCATTTGAACATATGTCTATAAGATAGTTAATCAATAATTGTGGTTTTTGATAAATGTTAACTATCTCTCCTTTTGCTTAATTATCTTCATATGTTAGTTTTCTCACAACAGCATCATAAGTCAGTGTTTGGCTATGACTCTTTCTGTCCACCCGATTAAAAATCATAGACATATAGCTATCATCTTTTGCCCAACTATCAATATGAATGAACTCACAATCATTTATAAATACTTGATAGTCACGATTAAGAAGATTTGACTTTTGCCTGTAACATGAAATAGTAAAAGTTCAATCAACTTATACATAAATGAATTTTTCAACATTAATCAAATATACATTTTAAACGTCTTACCATGTAAGCTGCATCCTTGAATTTGTTTTCCCTTTGAAGCTTGACAATATCATTGCCAATTGTGTGTCTGAATGAAATGTCAGAAATCTCCATAATGGCGATGACGTGACTTCTACAAATCCCGCAACCACTTTACTAAGAGCTTGATAT
Source organism: Pinus tabuliformis (assembly GCA_031772625.1). Classification (NCBI taxonomy): domain Eukaryota; kingdom Viridiplantae; phylum Streptophyta; class Pinopsida; order Pinales; family Pinaceae; genus Pinus; species Pinus tabuliformis. Next base: position 937,265,398 of record CM062806.1, read on the forward strand.
GTATAAGGGTCACTATCATAGTCAATGTTTGGAATATTGAAACCATGGGGGAATATCTGCAATAACTAAGGCATACTCCCTTTTAGGTATGAGTTTAGCAATGTCTTCACAGTTGCCTTGTATTACTTGATATTGAACAGTGTCTAGCCCATTCCAAATGAAATGAGTAAGAGTTGGATCAAGTTCAACATTCTTAACACATTTCTTCCTCAGTCTTTTGGTCTTTATTTTTTCAATAAAGGTTCTGAAGCTAGTTGGCGCTCCATTATCATCCTTCTTCATCTTTTATAAAATAAACAAATATATGTGTAAGTTATAAATTAAAAATAGTACACAGATGAATAAAAATGAATATGTAAATCGAGATACCTTTTTAAATGCAAGATAAAAAGCTTTTAATGTTGATGTAGAACTTGAATCTGGATAGTGGTGTACAACATCATCCCAACTATATTCATTCAACAATCTAACCATTTGTTCTTGAATTTTCATGTAAACTTTGTGACTGCATAGATAAAGTAACAAAAAGTCAATATAATGATATGTATAACAAATACTACCAAGAACAACATGTTTTATTTAAAAGAAAATTATAATCTAGAAACAAATAAAAATAATTCAACAAACTTACTTTTGAAATTCCTCAGACATTTCCTCCAATGATAATTCCCCTGACTTCACATGAGATAATATTATTTTAACAATTTTTTCATCTTTCACTCCTTGCATTTCTCTCCAAGGTGTGATAGTCATATCTTCTGGAAACTGCTTCGATTTAGGACATGATTTACTGTCGCCACATATCAATGGCTTAGACTTTTTGACCTTTTGGTTTTTAATGCCAATGTTTTCCCACATGCTAAAAATCTCATCAAGCAACTTCCAAACATCTCTAGTTCTAAATGCCAATTGGAAAATGTTATTAACACCTCTGAATATATCACTAGGAAGGTTGCGTTTTCCACTTTTTGAATTGGGTTTCTCTGCAATTTGATAGCCTATTTCCATACAACATTCCCTTCGGAAATCTGCAGTAACATTTATCCTATCCCCACCACATTTTTCTTGAAATTCACTATGAATAAATCTAACCCTTTGGATGAAAGTCATAAACATCCTATATTCATTATCTGAATTATGATCCCATGCCACTAACTTTGCTTCTGTATCCGATAAACCAGCATAAATGATATATTTCATTGTTTCAAAATGTGGGTTATTGGAATATTCCTCCATTAATTGTCTTTGATCTTCTATAGAATGGTTCCCCCCAAGCACATACTAATTGTATTCAAAACATTTTGACTTATCAAATTCTTTTTTGTTGGGAACTTGAACTGGATCAACAAGAAGCACATAATTAACCACATGAACATATGGATTGTACCTCATCAATGTCTTCAAGTTGTGAACATGCAGATGGTGTGGCTTTCTGACTTGATATTGACATTGTCCTTCACTTGCCTTATAGGTTTGTCTGACATTAAGCTGAAATGTATGACCACCATTAATTAAGTTTTTCTTTGTCAAATTCTATTGAATGGCATTTTGTTTTGTTTTGATAATGCCATCCTCTAAATCAACTCTTGGTGTAACGATTTCTCTGCTTTCTTTTGAAGTTTCACTAGGTTCTTGACTGCTGGTAATGATTTATTCTTGGGCATTGTTACTTTTTGTCTTGTACGACTCTTCTCAGTTCCATTGTCATCTTCAATAATAGCAACATATGCTTCACTGTCAGTTTCAAATGCATCATCCTCAAAAGTAACTTGTCCACCTTCGCTAGATTTATCCACTAGGGACCTTTTTTTCTAATCCTTTGGATGTAGTTTTGTAGCATCATCAACTACTACATTTTGCTTTTTTTCCATATCTTCTTCTGACACTAAGTAAAAACTGCCGAAAACTTTCATGATATCATGCTTTATGAAATGAATGCCTCACAGCCTAATTGAACAACTTTCAACAAAATTCTACCAAACAAAATATCATATGTCAACAAAAACAAAATTAAAAAAAATGTAGCGAGACACTTTCAAGAAAGAAAAATACAAATATAAATAACAATACTTACGATATTTTGTTTCATCTCATTTACGATTTGTTTATACAACTTTGTAGATACCTCTCTCGTGTCATACAATAAATATGTCAGTCGATATTTAATCCTTTCTTGTGACTTGGGAGCTTTTGTAAGTATGTAAACAACTTCAGTGTCCGGTACCAAACACATATCTATGACTCTTCCCATCAACTCAAAAATTCCATTTTCATTCAGTATATCAATATATAGATATACGTTCACATTTTGGCTTTCTCTTTCTTTCACATACCAGATTCTTGATGGGAATTTCAACTCTTTTGAATCCTTCCAGTCTGAAATCATCTTCTTATCATTTGAGGCACTTGAAAGATTTGTAGCCATGAGCTCAGGTGGAGTTCATTCACCAATGTTTTCTGAAGATGCACCTTTAAGAGTCTTTGGTCCAGACATATTCACAGAAATCTTTTTTGATGTCATTTTCCTAAAAAATAGAAACACATAAATCATTAAATAACGAAAACATATTAACTTAAATCCACAACGAAAATATATCATAAATTTTTAATTTGTATAATCAGATAATTGCAATTAAAAAAATATTAACACTAAGAAATGGTAGAAGCCCACTGAAACCACCCCGTCCATCCGCGGAGTGGCGGGAAATTTCCCCACTCTCTACCCCCCACGCCCCCCCTACCCCTCTTCACCCCCAACCGACCCACGCCACGCCACCCTGACCCTCACCCCCTTTCCACCCCTCCCCCCTACCTGTTATAGACATTTTTGTGCCTTACAGCATTGAGCATGAAATGTCCATAATCTAAGGGATCCAAAGTCCCTAAACATGTTGTTCCTACCCCTAGAGGAACAAGGCTAACAAACCACAACAATTCACAGAAGTTCTCCACCAGAAACTGATCAAAAACAAGTCAATTCAGGATCAATTCAGAGGCTCCACTAGCTGTCTGCGCTGAAATGCAAAGTCTGCACTGGCTACCTGCACTGCAACGCAGGTAGAAGCACTACCAGGGTGTGCTGAGCGAGAGTTGACAAATGGCAAGTTCATTCAACAAGGTGTCAAGACCCTGGAAGCTTCCAGAATCTTCCTCAATGACACTTGCCTCAGTGAATTCGACTAGTGATGAGTAAGAGGTCCTCAACCTCCAAGTGGAAGCAAGGACCTCCAAGTGGAAATAAGAACTGACAGAGGGAGAGGACACTAGTCAGATCTCAAGCTGACTCATCCTCTCTCCAAACATCTATATATGGATCTCTCCTCCATGAGATCTGGAAGGCTGGAATTTTGTTATTGCAAAGAATTGTTGTTGGTTTGAGACTGGAATCATTGGGTGCTTAATGCTTTGAAGGGAGGTGAAGATAGGAATTCCATTTGCTGGGAAGGAGATGTTGGATTGGAGCCTTCTTGGTTGTATCTCTTCCTGAACCTTGTTATTCATCAATAAAGCTATCTTGGTTTCTCCTATATACTGATGTATCTTTGATGTGTGATTGCATTAGTATGTTTAGTTTATTTATAATCCTGAACTAGTTATGAATATGAATCTATGTCTTTGTGTAGTATTCTCCTCTTGTGATCTTGCAGAAACCTGTTGAAGCTGGGCGAGCGAGAAGGCAAGTAGCTGGGAACTCTCAAAGATAAGAGAAACCGGATCGAGGGACAAACGGAAGACACCGGTTATTCCATCCATCTCTCTTCATTCTTAATTCATAAAGGAAGAATACTAGAATAGCTGTCTCTGTTTGTTGCTAAGGCACTGTCACACCTTAGGTGGATAGGATCGTCCTGCATAGGCATTTTTCCCCACAACAAATTGGCGACTCCGCTGGGGAGATCTGTTTAGTCATTTTATTTGTGTCTCTATCATTGTTTGTTTCATAGACTCAACAACAACAATCGAACTGCATCTGCTATTCTCAGATGCAAAGTAGACAGCTGCTGCTTTGATCCAATCACTGGATTTGTCTATGATCTAAACAATGGACTCACAAATGATTTGATGATCCTTTGTGATAGATCTTAGCCCTCCCTCAAAGCATCCCTTTAATTGTACCTTGATTGTTGCTTTTATTTGGCCTGAAACCGTAGATTAATCAGCAAACTGTGACCCAGAACCCAGTGAGAAACTCTCGTTTCTCCATCAGCGTAGACCCTGTGAAGAGGTTCTGCATTTCAACGCAGGTCCCGTGAAGGCTACCTGCGCTAAATGTCAAAACCCCTGTGTTGAGGGTGCGTTGATCTAGTTAGGCCTTGTGCAGCTGGGGTTCTCTGCTCTGTTTTGCTTTGTTTTGATCTCTGATTTTTGCAGCCTGTAACCAGCATAGGTACCAGTCTGATAACTCCTTTTCTCTGCTTAAATTCCGCCTCCTTTTGTACAAAAAGACTGTGAGTGTTTTTATGTTTTTGTGGCGTCATTTACAGTTTTCCTTTGCAAGAGTGAAATAATCATCCTGTAGCCCTTGATTCAGATCTGTTGATTGTGATCTTAGGAGAGAGTTCATTGGCTGTTTACAGTTGATTGTACATTTACTTTTGCTTTTGGTTTGAGTTTGTCTCTTTTAAGTGTCGAAACAAGTGTTCATTTCGAAAGTCGTAAAGTGTTGTATTCTCTTCTACCCTTTCTGGTTTCGAAAAAGTAAACTTGTTTGTATTTGTCATTTAAAAGCAAATTCAAAGTTGTACAAAAAGCTTTCGTTTTAGGCATCAATATTAAGAAAGCGAAAAACAAACACCTGCATTGTGCATTTGCATTTTGATAGTTTGCATGCTTGATTTAGGAAAAGTGCATTAGAGTGTGCTGATTGCTCTTTGAGAAAAGATGGTGTCTTTCTTTTCCCTTTGTAGCTAGGATTTTCATAGTTGAAAAGATATAAAGCTTGCTTATCATCTTTAGACTGCATTTAGGAATTGTATCATACATCTCGTGGTGATCCAGAAAGGCAAACTTCTAAAAAGATCAACCTAAAATAAATTGAATGAACTTAACAACGCTTTGCAACATAACGCACAACATAGAGGTCTAGGCTAGAGACGTGTTCCGGCGTCGTAAAGCCTGGTGACTGTCGATCTCGTTGATGGTGGGTGATTCCTCTTGAGGGACGATAGCGCCAGTACGGATTGTGCTCCCACGTACCATCGCGTATATATTGGGAGACCCCTATAAGAATATAACCTTTATCCATAGGAAGCCGTGTCGGCCGCCCTACTGATCGCAATGCACTGAACACAACATTCAGGAAGATCGACCGCCCGTACCCTAAAAAGTATTCTGCAGTTTTGCGAAAAGTTTGGCACACCCTCTGCCTAGAACTCCAGAGCAGTTTCTTTTGACCTTTTTCAGACTCTATAACAGAAAAAGTCCATCCGAGCATTTGTCACTTCGGGCTCGTTAAAACATCGAAGGAGACTAGAGTCATCTTTAGCTTTTTCTCGACTATTTAAAATTGAAAAAGCAAGTTGTGTCTAAGCGTCGTTAAAAATTTATTTTAAACGGAACAATCACCCTTTATTCCTGCGTTGGTCTTTAGGTTGAAAAAATGGAGCCCACCAACCAAGGAATTCCCCTTGGTGGAAATCCTAGTCCCTTCTCCTCTTGGGGAGATGTTGGTGCGCCCCATATGGCCACATTGTCGCTTCCAGGACTGACAATTGGCTTTCCGGTCTGGCTCTTTTCAACCAATGTCATTCAGAACACCACTATTCCTGAACAGTCGAATCAACAGTTAGGCCAGACCAGAGTTACCCACCAGCCTTCTACTTCATCTACTTCTCCCTCTCCTCCTTCCTCTTCGCTTGATGGAACTGGTAAAACAAAAAACCAAGTTCCTAAGGAGAAGAAGGAAAAGAAGAAGAAAGAGAAGAAGAAGAAGGAGCCAAAAGCGACTGGGGGCAAACAAGTGTCGTCTAACAAAAATCCACACACAGCACTGACTAGGCCTAAATCACCATGTGTCATATGCAAGGGAGACCACTTCCACAAAGATTGTCCCTGCATCCCTCGGATACTAAGGGACTGGTCTCCCCGTTTGCACAATTCGGTGGCGTCAACCTCTGATAGCCATGTTGACAGCACACCGTCAACTAGTGAAAGTGAAGCCACAGGACAGAGAGGGAAAGCTAGATTTCCCTGCAAACTGTGTGAAGGCGACCATGCCATCCACCGTTGTCCCTTCTTAGACGAGGCTAAAAAAAGTTTTGGAAGATCGTCCGATTTTACGAGCGCAACTTCCTCCTGGATATCAAAAACTCCTGCTAAGTCCTTCACTAGTTGAGAACCCGGCTGGCCCGCTCAGGTGGTCAGCCGAAGCACCTATCATTGAAGATGAACCGTCTGAATCCATACCTGACGAAAGTCAAAAGGTTGAGGCGGCGGTTGACCCGGTTTTGCCTTCAGAGGCTCTATCTTCGAATGATACCATCACAGAGGAGAATAAAGACGACACCGTCCAAATTCTCTTCATCAACACAGACTCCGACGAACAAGGGGGCAATTTGCCCATTCCTTTATCGCAGGAAGGAACTTCGTCAGAGTCATACCCGGCCGCCTATTCGGTCCCACCACCAAGCAACCTAGTTGTGTCCTTCGACTGGAACCAACTAGGCAAACCCCGATTGCCAGCAAGCATACCATTTAGAATTATTGTTCAAATATACAGAATGGTAATGGCTGGCACCATCATTGATGAGGGGGCATCTGTGAGTATCCTTTCCTCTATTGCTTGGAAAGCACTTGGTTCGCCAACGCTTTTGCCTAAAATGAGAAATCTGTCAGGCTTCGATAAAGGAACCAGTCGACCTTTAGGGATCCTCCCCAATGTGCCCATAACATTGCAAGGGAAGACCGTTCAAATGAACGTGATGGTCATTCAAGGACCCTTGGATTATAACCTACTCCTTGGACGAGACTATATATATTGCATGGGAGCCATCGTCTCCTCACTCTTTAGAGTAATGTGTTTTCCGCACGAAGGAAGAGTGGTCAAGCTCGTGGACCAACTTTCGTTTCCCAGATCACGCATCACAAATAGTCATACACCATCCCTGAATGGTCTCTTCATGCAAGAAATGTCTCAACCCACGGTCCGTCCTCCCTATGAGCGCGAGTGATTCGGAAGGATATGACTGGAACCCAGGGGGCATGCGTCCTGGTCTGCTTCGGCAGGAAAACTTTGGGTATAGGGTAGGTTTCTGCGGAAGAATATGACTAGTCCGTACCCCGTCCGTCGAGGAAGAGGGGTTGTTCTAGAATAAGATTCTTTTGTCAAAGTTATGTGTTTGACAGAACGGAGTCTCTCACCTTTGTCTATTTCAGTAGACATCGCTGAAGAAGTGTTTTATTCGTGGCCGCGAATGGAGCAATCTTTGGTAACCTGAAAGAGGTAGGCCTTTCCTGCTTAAACAAATGTTTTGGCGGACAAAGTAAGGGTAACCTTGAAATCATATTTTATACCTGGGGGCATGCAAACCTTTTGGAGTGCAAGCAAGGGGCGGCTATTTATTTTTTAAATTTTTAGGACCTCTAACCCTTTAAACCCGTAGGATTAGTCGTTTCCGACTTGCATAACGAAAGGATCCGGAGCAAAGCTTTGTAAGATCTAAGCTCCATAAAAAATAGCATCTTCAATGAGACATTCTTATCATATGACTGGATTAATCGAGCAGTTTTAGCACACAGTTCATGCTCGTTAAAAAATAAACGCAAGATCCGAGCAGTTTTAGCACATAGTTCATGCTCGTTAAAAAATAAACATAAGATCGAGCAAGTGTTTCAATCCGCGTTTAAGCTCGTTAAAAAATGAACTACCCGGTAAATAACCACTGTGAATGTAACATTATCAACCATTAAAGCCTTGGTCGTGTTTGCACCGTCACCTCCACTTTTCCATTGGCCGATCATTCACCTCCATTTGATTGTTTACCCATTTTGAGGAACAGCTGCGAAGAGTGATTTCACTTAGCCATCCTTGTGACACTGCCGTGATTGGAAAATTCCAAGCCTTACCTGGAATCAGCTGCTAACCCGTTTTATCACTCGTTCCTCAAAAGACGAGTCTTCTTTAAGCTCTTTTCATCTGACTCGTAAAATATGAAAAGATTGCCGAGTTTTGGCCTTCCAGCTCGTTAAAGCGACCGGAAGTGCTATCCCTCCTCTAGATTTTAATCTTTTTGGACCTGAGGGATTATTGCACAAAAAGATCGAGCGCTTGTTTTGTTCGGCTCGTTAAAACTATCGAAAACTCATCCCTTCTGTATTGTTTTATACTTTTTCGGACTTAAGGGATTAGATGACGAAAAAGAACTTTTGGAGTTGACTTTACGTACCTTTTCAGACTCTCTAAAAATGAAAAGGACCGAGTTATCTTTGTCGTTAGACTCGTTAAAATCATTAAATAGCGACAAACTTGTCTTTAGACGAGAATGAGTTTCACTATCGCTAGGCTCGTTAAAACATAGCGATGGGCTTGCCCGAAGGGCAAGTTATAGAACAAGCATATGTTATCCTCCTCAAGCTTGACAAAAATAAAGAGGTACTGGTCAGCAATGACTGGGGAAAAATTGGGAAAAACTCAAGAAAACTTCGATGGTAGCAAGTCGCTCTTGAACATGACACTTTTCCTCCGTACCACAATCGGGTTGGGTTGTTTCATTCACCGGTCACATCACCATGGTCTCGCCATACCATATATATTTGGGGTAATGCTACCGATCCATCGCATAAGTGTCGCCATATGTTCAAGAGAAGTCGTTCAGAGAAGTCAACCGTGTCCCATCCACTGCCGTACATTATCCTTCATCCTTTCATGACCACCACCCTGAATCATATGTCATCAGATCGTTTTCACCTCCATCAAAATCATTAGCTCCGTTATGTGTCATTGATGTGGGATTCATTAAGGCCCTCCTTTGACGGATCACTTCTTGTCGACATCAGCTCATTATCCAAGAAGTGGATCTAGGAACAACCCCTTCAGTACTTTGAAGCTTGCATGCCTCAATGGCAAGTTTCTCACTTCCGGCGATAGGTATACATCAATGACCTTCGACCGAAAGATTTTGCGTGGTGTTCGACGCCAAGTCCTTTATTCACACCACGTGAATTGTACTGCAGTACCTTGAGGGTCATTATCATTATCAGTGATTCCTCTCGCGCTTGTTAACGATTTACCTCATTGACCGGTAATCAAGCGATGTCTTTCCATGTTCGACTTCAGAGCATTTCTCACATGGGTTGACTTGTACTTAGAGTGAAGATCGAACGAGTTTGAAGACCCCGGATCTAGTTTCATCCATCCGGGCTACGATATATATTCAGGAAAGATAAAGAGATTGACATGTACATCATTGCAGCAGATAATCATCCTACCCAAAGGATGATAATTTCATCAAAATTATCAGTCTACCATCAGACGATTGTCTGTTCTATGTACAGAAAAATGAATTTATAAAGCTGAGCATGGGAATACCCGCCTCAGCTAGATCATGAAAGCAGTATGAAAAATAATGTATTGTATTGTATCTTACTACAGGTCTCCTCCCAGCATTGGATGAACTTCGGATCCTCCTGATAAAGCATTTCACCCGATAAACGGCCTCATACTTTAGGGGGCAACTGTTATAGACATTTTTGTGCCTTACAGCATTGGGCATGAAATGTCCATAATCTAAGGGATCCAAAGTCCCTAAACATGTTGTTCCTACCCCTAGAGGAACAAGGCTAACAAACCACAGCAATTCACAGAAGTTCTCCACCAGAAACTGCTCAAAAACAAGTCAATTCAGGATCAATTCAGAGGCTCCACTAGCTGTCTGCGCTGAAATGCAAAGTCTGCACTGGCTACCTGCACTGCAACGCAGGTAGAAGCACTACCAGGGTGCGCTGAGTGAGAGTTGACAAATGGCAAGTTCATTCAACAAGGTGTCAAGACCCTGGAAGCTTCCAGAATCTTCCTCAATGACACTTGCCTCAGTGAATTCGACTAGTGATGAGTAAGAGGTCCTCAACCTCCAAGTGGAAGCAAGGACCTCCAAGTGGAAATAAGAACTAACAGAGGGAGAGGACACTAGTCAGATCTCAAGCTGACTCATCCTCTCTCCAAACATCTATATATGGATCTCTCCTCCATGAGATCTGGAAGGCTGGAATTTTGTTATTGCAAAGAATTGCTGTTGGTTTGAGACTGGAACCATTGGGTGCTTAAAGCTTTGAAGGGAGGTGAAGATAGGAATTCCATTTGCTGGGAAGGAGATGCTGGATTGGAGCCTTCTTGGTTGTATCTCTTCCTGAACCTTGTTATTCATCAATAAAGCTATCTTGGTTTCTCCTATATACTGATGTATCTTTGATGTGTGATTGCATTAGTATGTTTAGTTTATTTATAATCCTGAACTAGTTATGAATATGAATCTATGTCTTTGTGTAGTATTCTCCTCTTGTGATCTTGCAGAAACCTGTTGAAGCTGGGCGAGCGAGAAGGCAAGTAGCTGGGAACTCTCAAAGAGAAGAGAAACCAGATCGAGGGACAAACGGAAGACACCGGTTAGTCCATCCATCTCTCTTCATTCTTAATTCATAAAGGAAGAATACTAGAATAGCTGTCTCTGTTTGTTGCTAAGGCACTGTCACACCTTAGGTGGATAGGATCGTCCTGCATAGGCATTTTTCGCCACAACACTACCCCACGCCACCCCACCCCTAACCATTTCCCCCCCATGCCACCCCAACCCCTACCCCCCGGCCCCAAACCCCCACGCCACTCCACCCCCTTCACACCCACCCCCCAACCCCCTACAGCCTACCCCCTTCCCCCCCCAAACCGAGCCACCCCACCCCACCCTTACCCCCATTCCACCCCTACCCCCCTCGCCCTACCCCCCAACTGACCCACTCATTCCCGTAATCGGACGGCCACCGCACCCCACCCTTACCCTTACCCCCCTTCCCCCTACGCCCAACCCCCCCCATGCCCTCCCTCCTACCCGCCTCCTACCCCCCATCTCCCCTACCTCCTACCCCCCGTCTCCCCTACCCCCTCAACCCCCTTGCCCCTACCCCCTCTCCCTCGGCCCTCCCTCCTACCCCCCTAACCCACGCCTTACCCCTCCTTCTCCCCTGGCGCTCCCTACCACCCCCCTTCCCCCCTACTCACTAACCCACCCCACTTTCCCCCTCTCCGTCAGCCCTCCCTCCTACCTCCCTTCCCTACCACCCCCAACCCCTCCCTTCCCCCCAAACCCCTACCCCTCAGCACCCCTGCCCAACCCCCCCTACCCCCCTTGGCCCCCCCACTCCAGCCCCCTACCCAGCCCTTACCTGCACCCCCTCCTTTCCCCCTACCCATCACTCATACCCCTCTCGACCCCCCCACTCCACCCCCTATCCCCCTACCTGGCCCCCCCTCCCTACACCCCTACCCGACCCCCCACCCAACCCCTTTACCCTCCTTCCCGGCCCACCCACCCGACCCCCTTACCCCCCTCGACACCCCCCCCTACCCCCCTACTCGGCCCTCCCACCCCATCCCCTTACCCCTCTCGGCACCCCCACTCTACCCCCCTACTCGACCCTCCACCCCACTCGTTTACGCCCCTCGGCACCCCTACCCGGCCCCCTTACCCCCCTACCCGCCCACCCTCACGACCCCCTTACCCCCCTCGGCACGCCCCCCTACTCGGCCCCCCCCCCACCCCCTTACCCCTCGCCACCCCCACCCAACCCCCCTACCCGGCCCCCTTACCCCCCTCGGCATCCCACCTGACCCCTCCCCCCTCGACCCCCCCCTCCCTACCCACCTATCCCCCTCCCCGCTTGGATCCACCACCCTTCCCCCTACCCGCACCCTTACCTTCCCCCTCCCCCGGCACCCCCACCTGACCCCCCTACCCGGCCCCCATCCGCCCCCTTACCCCTCTACCCGGCCTACCCACCCGACCCCCTTAGCCCCCCTGGGCACCCCTACCCGGCCCCCCATGCCACCCCCTTACCCCCCTCGGCACACCCCCCCCACTACCCGACCCTCCACTCGGCCCCCCCTCCCTCCCCCCTCCCCCTTGGACCCCCTACCTACCCCCCTACCTGGCCCTCACCCGCCCCCACTACCTTCCCCTCCCCCACCTGCCCCCTCTCCCTTCCCCCTCCCCCCCTCGGCCCCCCACCCTACCTCCGTACTTTCCCCTTCCCCCACCTAGCCACCCCTCCCTCCTCCCCCCTTGGCCCCCTCACCCTTCCACCCCCCCACCAGCCCCCCGCTCCCTTCCCCCTCTCCACCCACTCCCCACTTCCCTCTCCCCACCCCCACCCACCCACCCTTGCCCCTCCCCCTTCCACCACCGCCCCCACCACCCCCCCTCGGCCCTGCCCACCCTTCCCCCTCCCCCCTCTCCCACCCGCCCCCTCCCCCACCCACCCCACCCGCCCTCCGCCCCCTCGACCAGCCACCCGGGCAGGTGGGTGGGGCACTGCCGCCCACCCCGCGCCACCTCGGTAGTCCGCCGGGGTGGCGAGGGGTGGGGTGCCACCGCCCACCCCACGCCACCCCGGCGGCTCACCTGCCTGCCCCAGTGGCCGGCCGAGGGGGTGGAGGGTGGGAGGCGGGGGGCGAAGGGCTGGTGGGGTGGGTGGGGGAGGGGGAAGGGAGGGGGGGCGGGTGAGGGAGGGGGGAGGGGGAACGGTCAAGGGGGTCAAGTGGGGGGGCAAGTGGAGGAGGGGGGAGGGGGAGGGAAGGGAGGCCGAGGGGGGAGGGGGAAGGGAGGAGGGCCGGGTGGCGGGGTTGCGTAGGTGGGTGGGGGAGGGTGGAGGGGGAAGGGTGCAAGGGCCGAGGGCCGAGGGGGAAGGGGGAGGGGGGGTCGGGTAGAGGGGTAGGGAGGGGGGAATGAGGGGGCCAGGTAAGGGGTAGGGGGAGGAGGGAGAGGGAGGGTGCAGGGATGGGGAGGGGGGGATGAGGGGGGAGGGGGAAGGGAGGGTGGGGGGGATAGGGGGAGGGGGAGGCAGAGGGGGCCAAGTAGAGGGGTAGGGCAGGGACGAGGGGGGAGGGGGAAGAGAGGGGGAGGGGATAGGGGATTGGGGAAGGGGGGGCATAGGGCGGTGGGGAGGAGGGGCCTGGTAGAGGGGTAAGGTGGAGGGGACAAGGGGGGCGAGGGTGTCGGGTGGGGGGTGGGATGGGGTGACCGGGTAGGGGGATGGGGGGCGAGTAGCGGTTGGGTAGGGGGGTACAGGTATGGGAGGGGGCCGGGTAGGGGAGTAGGGTGGGGGGGCCGGGTAGGGGTCAGGGGGGCGTGGGGGGTAGGGAGGTGGGGTGGGATAGGGGTTGAGGGGCAGGAAGTGAGGGGTGGGGAGAGGGTTAGGGGGGTGGAGTGAGATGGGAGTTGAGGGGTGAGGGGGAAGGGGAGGTCGTGGAGGGAAGGGGGGTGGGCCGTGGAGGGTGAGGGGGGTAGAGGGGAAAAAGGTGGGGAGGGGGGTAGGCGTGGGGTTGGGGGGCAGCTGTGGGGGGAAAGGGGGTAGGGGGGAGGACGTGGGGGGAGGGGTAGGGGGCAAGGGGTGGGTGAGTTTGGGGAGAGGGCTGGAAGGGTGTGCGGAGGGAGTGGGTGGCTAGCCGATTGCAGGATGGGGGTGCCCCGGGCCCACTATGCTCACAGCGGAAATATTGGTTAATTTGGCTCACAAAAAATCTTAAGTTTAAAAAAATATATGCTTTGTTAAACTAATTTAATATGAGAATTTTCAAGGAAAAATTTAACTGACCTTTCAATTGCGAAAATTCTTCGTTGAATATGTTGTTGATACCAATGTAGCTACTCCACAAATTCGCTCCAAGTCTTTCAAAAAACCTCAGAAAACCTTGATGTAATGTGAGTAATAGTGATAATGGAATATATAGGTGAAATTACAGAGATGTTTTATTGTACGGTGAATGCGGGATTAATCACTTTTAATAAATTTTAACATGTTAATTTTTTTATGGTGATGAAGGAAAATATGATAAAGCAAATATTATGGAATTGTTTTACAGCGGGGTGAATGTGGGATTAATTTGTTTCAGAATGTATTATAAAAATTAAAAAAAAAAAAAAACATTCAATTGTTTAGTAAATATTATATACTTTGACTATTAAAATAATTTAGGTAGAAGTTGTAGTTTACAATTTTAACTTTAATGATTTATTTCATAAAAAAAATTAGTTTACATTTTTCATTAAATTGTAGAATAAAATAATGAAGAGAAATAAATCTCACAAACTTTTAGGAGGGAAATATTTTCGCGAAATTTTTTGGGAGGAAAATTTTTGGAGGGAAATATTTTCGTGAAATTTTTTGGGGGGGAATTTTTGGAGGGAAAATTTCATTCTCTAAGCTATATAATATCTTTAGGAGACTCTCCATTTGTATCATTCAACATCTTCTATTTGAAAGGGATGGATTGTCCTGATAGTGAAGTTTCGATTTATACAGCATCAACATCTTCATCGCGTAACAACTCTATTCATATGGATGAATATAGCGGGAATTCTTCCACTATGAATAGAAAGTCAATTCTTCCATTTAGTCCCGATCATAAGGACTATGAGAGAAGCATTGATGAAAGAGGGGATGGAGAATTTCAAATAAATAAAGAGTCACAGATTCCACTTAGTCTGAATTCGAAGGACTATGAAAGCAGTAATGATGATGAGCTTGATGACAAATTTCAAAAGAATGGAGTCTCACGGTGTCCACTTAGTCCTAATTCTAAGGACTATGAAAGCAGTAGTGATGAAGAGCATGATGGTGAAGTTCAAAAGAATGGAGTGTCACAGTGTCCACTTAGTCCTAATTCTAAGGACTATGAGAGCAATAGTGTTGAAGAGCATGATGACGAATTTCAAAAGAATGGATTGTCACGATGTCCACTTAGGCCTAATTCTAAGGACTATGAGAGCAGTAGTGATGAAGAGCGTGATAACGAATTTGAAAAGAATGGAGTGTCAAAGTGTCCACTTAGTCCTAATTCTAAGGACTATGAGAGCAGCAGTGATGAAGTGCATGATGATGAATTTCAAAAGTATGGAGTGTCACGGTGTCTAGTTAGTCCTAATTCTAAGGACTATGAGAGCAGCTTTGGTAAAGAGCGGGATGATGAATTTTAAAAGTATGGAGTACGATGGTGTCCAGTTAGTCCTAATTCTAAGGACTACGACAGCAGCAGTGATGAAGACCGAGATGATGAATTTCAAAAGAGAGGAGTGTCATGGTGTCCACTCAGTCCTAATTCTAAGGACTATGAGAGAAACAATGATGAAGAGCGTGATGATGAATTTCAAAAGAATGGAGTGTCGCAATGTCCTCTTAGTCCTAATTCTAAGGACTATGAGAGTAGCAGTGATGAAGGACAGGATGATGCACTTAGTCCTAATTCTAATAAGTATAAAGGTAGTAATGATGAAGGATAGGATGATGCACTTAGTCCTAATTCTATAGACTGTGAGAGTAGCACTGAAAATGCACATGAGGAAGAATATCCAATAAACATCGAGTCAAATTTTCCATTGAGTCTGAATTCTAAGGACTATGACAGTAGCACTGAAGAAGGGGAAGATGAAGAGTATCCTCCAAGTCAGTATTTGAAAAGCACAATTGATCATAGTGTGGATAACATTCCTCTTAATGATGATGGAAATCCTTATACAAATGATGATCTAATGATGGAGATGTTGCCAAGAAATATTGTATCGAGGAGTAGGAGCAGACCTTTTCATATCAATGCAAGATGTTTTAGTTATACAAGGGGTAGAGCAGAATATCTGACAAGAAGAAGTTCTATCAGCGCACTCATTTCAAGTGAATGTTGCCAAAAATATTGCTTGAAACATATGGATTTCAAATTTGCATTAGAGAGCAGGAAGAGATATTTGTCAATGAATAAAAGCATGCAAAATTCATATTTAGTTGGGTGCATGAAATCTACATTGTTAGGTTATGATTATCATATTAGGACTTTATTTATCTGTAGAAAATCTTTCAAAATGTTTCATTCAATTGGGAATTTTTGTCTCTCGAGAATTCAAGAAAATTTGGAAAAGGATCCCACATTTTATTCTGAAGTACGTCATAAAAGACAATTTGGGCCATTATCAAATACTGCAATGTCATGGATGAAAGATTTCTTTTCAAAGCATGAAGAGTGTATGCCAAATAGAGAGACAATACATATTCCAGATAATTTTTCAAGATGCGAAATCTACAACTTATACAAAGAATATGCAAAAGGTGCTGAGGGACATGGCCGGTTTATTACCTATCAATATTTTGTGAAGGTATGGAAGAAAGAATTCAACAATGTCCGTATTCCTAAGAAGACAAGGATGAGGATTTGCAGTACATGTGCTTCTCTTAAATAGAAAAGGGAAAAATGTGAAGGGTCAGAAAGAGGTAGGCATTCATAACTTTAACTTTTAAAATTGTATATTCATCAAGTATGAAAACATATTTCTTAATGGCTTCTTTTTATGTTGTGTAGATTCAATTGTCAAAGAACTTCAGGAGCATCGTGAACAACAAACAAATGAAAGGGAAAAGTT
Organism: Pinus tabuliformis; assembly: GCA_031772625.1. Taxonomy (NCBI): domain Eukaryota; kingdom Viridiplantae; phylum Streptophyta; class Pinopsida; order Pinales; family Pinaceae; genus Pinus; species Pinus tabuliformis. The sequence continues at coordinate 937,282,011 of CM062806.1, forward strand.
ATACAAGCATCGAAAGAAGTGTTATGATAATCCAAATAAATATTTGGGTTTGATAATTGATGGTATGGACTAGAAGAAGACACTTTTACCACATTTTGTTTGCACACCCAAAAATTTACAGGAGGAAAATTTTATTCAGTATCACTTGGTCGGTTGTATGGTCTTCAATGGGAAAATGTTGCCAAAGGTGTACTTCATAGCTCCAAATATTCATAATGATGCAAATCTGACCATAACCATAATTCATGATTTGCTTTCTCATTGGTCTGGTAATCTTCCTGAAGTTTTGTATCTACAATTGGACAACACTTGCCGTGAAAACAAAATCGGGTTGTTTTTGGATATCTAAACATGCTTGTTGAATTGAGAATTTTTCAGAAGGTAAAGGTTGGTTTCCTTCTTGTTGGGCACACTCATGACCATATTGATTAGATGTTCAGTCATTTTTCAGTCACATTGAGGAGGAAGGAAGTTGGGAGCTTGCCATCATTAATTGAATGTATTAAGAAATCATACATGCCAGAGCCTACTTTTGATGTGTTGGAAGAAACTGTTGACATGCGAAGGTTTATTATGGGATCATATGGTGAGGGGAAATGCATTGAACAACTTAATGACATTAGCTTCCAACATCAATTTCGTATCAAAAAAATTGATGGGAAAACAGTAATATGGGGCAAGAAGTATTCAACTACTATAGAATGGGCACCATCATCAGGTTTGCAATTTTTGAAGTTCATTCTAGATCATCCAATATTTTCATCAAAGATATTGTTATTACAATCAGTTGGTGAAGTTCATAATGCACGCAAACAAAATAGAGATATAAATTATTCTGATTGCCTAGAAGAAATTAAAAAATGTATTAGATATACATATGAGTACTTTGACATTGCTGATTCAGTTTGGTGGGAGTCATTTTTCAATAATCAAAGTGATATCATTTCAACAACAACAAATGAAGATATACCTTTGAAAAATCCATTTATTTGGCCACAAAATGTGTTGAATGCACATGAGGAAATAAACATTGTTGAACAGCAACAATCTCAAGGTATTATTAATTCTTCACAGGCAGAGGAAAGAGAGATGTATATTGGTTCCAGAAGATCTCATGCACAACGTGAAGCCATGGAAGACCTTTACAACGGTTCAATATAGGATATTAAGGAGGGTTGCATGATCGCAGTGCTAGCAGATGGAGATCCCAATGGCTATCCATTCTGGGTTGCTAAAGTTATAAAGGTCTTTACAAAAAATGAGGATGTTACAAGTGTTGAAGTACATTGGTATGCCACAAATACACACCCATTCAATGGTGTGTATAAGCCAGAGATGGTAGTTAACAAAAAAAATGGCGGAAAGAGAAAAAGAAAGGGTACGAATATAAATCGTTGCCGCACAAACATATTGAAATTGGAGGATGTTGACATACTTGTTTATGACTTCAATTTAAAAAAGAGAGGAACTCTTCACTTCAAGACGATAGAGATTCTAAAAAGGTTGTTACCAGAAGGAATAGTGTTGAGATGGGAGTCTGCTGAAAGTAGTCGTAGATCTAGAAGAATTTTGAAACCTGAAATGATGGGCATGCATGTGGACTCAGATGGGGCACTAGTTGATGAAAGAGAAGAATATGGAACATATTCGTCAGCATCCAGTCACTCATCTAAATATGTGAATTCTGATGGTGTGCAAGCAAATATGAGTGATTTTGAATAATTGTTTAAGACAGTTTATCTAACGGATGTATGCATTGTATCTTGAAATAAAAATTTTGATTTCCATATGGTGTTAAATGAGAAGTTATGAATCATTTTATGTTGTTGGATCATTTTACTAGCATTTTTTTAAAATTTTGAGGATTAAACCTAAAAAAAAAAATCATTGTTCCAGTATAATCACTTTTTCGTTTTCAAGCTGTATTTTGCACGAAAATTTTGTTTTCACTGCCATTTTTAAAACATGTTCAAAATTGTCCCTAAAAAAAACCCATCGTTCCAGTATACACACTTTTCGTTTTTAGCACTGTTTTTGATGTTTTTTTGGCATTTTTTGGCCGGAGTTCGCATTTTGAGTTTATAGTTCCTGTTTCAAAGTTTACATTGTTGAAAATTGCAATAAATTTAAAACAGTCTCTCACGAGTATACTTCTCCATGAGGCTAATCCCTATAATATAACTTATTTTTCATCACAGCAAGACCAAATTAGTTCGTAAACCAAACCATCATATATCAAAGTTTTAAATAAAACTAAATCATGGTCATAATTTAGAAAATCATTAAATCAAATGAAATATTGATACTTATATTTGGTTTTCCCTTTTTTTATTTAATTCACAGGTACTAAGTTATTTTCCAATACTAGAAAGATACAGTAGTGGAAAGACTCCACACAACCTTCAGTATTCTCCTCTCTTCTACACACACACACACACACAAATTGGATTGATTTCCAAACCCAACAAGCATCCATTGGGCGAGGTGCTCCATGCGGTCTTCTCATATAGGTTCAAATAAACACCCCCCTTCCCTCTCACTCGCATCCTATGAGTGTGGGTACTACCAATCCTAATATTCTTACGTCGATAGGAATATTATTTACCATCACAACTTCGTTATCATAAAAATTCCCACATCACAACTCTACGTCACAAATATCATATAAATACACACACACACACACATATCATAGACACAATATAATTTATATATTATAACAATGCATAATTCGCACACCACGATGACATCCTTGTCATCACAACTCCCCTCACTACTCTCTCTTCATCACAAATCCTATCACAACTCCCAGGTTCAAGCAATCCCCATACAAGGCAATCTACCTGTCCCAATATCAGTCGAGGAAACCCCCAATTTTAGGAGGTCTACCTATAGGTATTGCAATAGATGAATTGTATGTGTTGAGTGGTTTCTTATCCCAAGGAAACACTCAAAGGTATGTCTGCCCCATCCTTTGACCAAGGATCTAGTTGGTAATTAGCATACCTACTAACATAAACTTCAACATTTTGTGGTCATAAAATAATATAAACATGGTCACATGAAAGTCATAATCACATGACAATAAAATTAATTAACAAAGGGAATTCCCACTTGCTCAACGAATTCCTCACATAACATGGAATCTCATTGGATAACTTCATTATGTTATCCCAATCATGCCATTCATATGTTCTTCAATTTTTATAAGCATAACCAATCATCCTTCCACAAGAATGACTCTTGACAAAACATGTCAATTACAATGGAATTTTCATATGTTTGTTTAGTCATCAATCATGTTCATAAATATAACATATATTCATGTGTGTGTGTATCAAGTGATTTCAAGTTTAGGAGAATATGTTGTATTCATGCAATGCATTTATAATATTGAGAATAAAAGTTCCCAATTCGGCCAAGGAATTTGTTACCCAAATTCCTTCCTTTTACCTTTTCACTTTGCTACCACCATTAACATTATCAGTTGATATCATTGTTGTTGCAATATTCACAATTCATTAGACTCAAAATTTCTTTCTCATGTTTTTCACACATTAGGAATTTTTAGACTGCATATGGTTTTCTCATTCATGCTTGTTGTCACATTTAGGAGCGATGATCCAACAGACACCAGTGATGGCATTTTCCCATTCCATTTTTCCAATTGATGTTCCACATTTCCTAGAACTCACTCAACATGTTCTCATCCATTCCAAGTACACACTTCCCATTTCCAACCATTTTCATTTTCGTTCACTGCTCTTTATTTATACACAAGGCCTTGCCCAAGTCACATAATTATGTTGGGTTTTACTCAACTTTTCCCCTAGATCTCCGTGGATTTTTGTCCACATCCAACCAATTTTCATAAGGGTCCAAAGCATGAAAGACAAAAGGAAATGAGGGAAACATTAAAAAGAGTTTCATGAAAGAAAAAATAAATTTTCAAAACAAAACATCATGGCCATGCATATGATCGACATTCAAAGCAATCCAAGATAGAAAATAAAGACAAGAATCCGATCAACAAGGTGTAAAACATATGAAACATCCATTGCTTCCACATCAACCCATTCCCATGATTCTTGATGTTTTCAATGTGTCATGTGTAAAATATCTCTTGAGCCCTCTCCAAGGTTGTATGGAAGCCTTTTAAATTTGCAGTGCCCCTCCAAATTCTCCAAGGAGGGATCCTTTAATTCTTATTAGAGGGCCTTGAGGGGATGCCTCCTCCTCTTCCCCTCTCTTCCAAAATTATACAATACTGGTTCAAATGCTTGAGAGCTCTCATGAGCTACTCTTTTGCTATTGTATTGAATCTTTCATGCACTTCCATATGCACCCATCTATTAGTAGCATCAGTGTAAGAGGACTACATGTTTCCACCCATCCATGTTATACCAAAGCACGTTTCCCTACAGCTGCACACACATCTCAAATTTCTTATCAGTCATATGTCTCAAACCAAGACACAAATTAAACATATACATCAACAAGGTTTCAAAAATAAGAAATACATACATGTATATATTATCATGTTTACCATCATGTCATCATAGATTTTAAAACAAGTATTTTTACCAAGACTATTAGTGTTAATTAAAATCGGCCTCTTTACTGATACCATCATTACAAAATTTTAAAAATCATCCTTTTAAATTTAAAAATCGACCTACTTTACCAAGGCTAGCCATCATGGCATCTTCAATCTTAAAGGATTAGTTAGAAACAATTTAACACATTAACATTAGTCATTATTCATGTCACAATTATAAGATCATCATGCACATTCATTCAATATAGTCTACAATCACCACACATGGTACTACAACCAACACTGACTAGAAATCATCAAAAAACACATTACTTTGAATCGAGTCATAAAATCTCATGCCTCCTTCCACCGAGACTCTTTACCACATCATGTACAGACCATGGGATTCCCACATCCCGATCAACATATATAAATAAAAACCTACCATTAAATAGAATCAAGAAATACTATGCAAATACAAGTAGCACATGGATCTTCCCAAATCCATCATATCATATGAACATTTACAGGTACAATTATTCTAGTTGTGTAAGAACGCACCACTTAACCAGTAGAGTTGGTACTATACACAGGACCATGTAGACAGTCCTGCAATAATTAAATAAATCACAAGCATCCAAGGTCATAACAATAAATTGTCCCAACCTTCAAAATGCAAGCAAGAAAACCCATGCAATGTCAATGCATTCATTAAATAACATGTTAGAAACAACATTGAGGTTAGTATGCAATCCACAATCAAATGTTATAAGTAACATACAATCACATTCATCTTCTGCTACTACACCTTGTGCTAGAGCTCCACTCATCTCTATTGTTGTACCCACGTGGTATCCCTCCACCCTTTAAGAGAGGTCTACATCGTCATTCATGTCCATGTGGAATTTCCACATTGCCAATATTATGGGCTCATTTAACTCAGTTTCATGGCCCATTGATTGTGTGTGTGTGTGTGTGTAGAGAGAGAGAGAGAGAGATTAAACATAACATATATGTCGCACCCCCCACCCTTTTGATCGATTGATGACATTCATTTGGTGGAGGAATCGACGACACAGATTAAACCGAGGAATTCCCCCTTGCTAACATCACCATTTAAATCCCCTATGATAAATCCTATTTATGGAATTAGCTAGGAATTTTTCTTTGTCTCCCAAGACAAGTTACCTCAGGAATTTCTTGTTGTCCCCTTTCGAAATCATCAGGGTGATGTCAGCACGGGGTGAAGTCAGTTACTATCATGCTGATATCATCCTATCCACATAGCCACCTCTAAGTGTGCCATGTGTCACTCATTTTTGTCCCACTTGACCCCTCTAAAAGGCTAAATCTGATTGTCACATGGCATTCCACCATGGCACCACGTCAGCCTAGGTCTAGGTCAATGGCCACATAGTTTGAATCCCACTAAGATCTTGCCTTTGCACTAAAACAAATTTCCATCAATTGATGGCAATAATTCCCATCTCGTGATGTGAAAACCTTGGGAAGTAAATAACCTGAGAGTTTTCGTTCAAGGCGTAAGTGGTCACAATTTTAAAACACTTAGGATTGAGACTTAAAATGGTGGTTACAACCCTTGGTCACATGGACCCTCTATGTCAGTGCTAGTACTAACATAATGTTAGGGTCGGATCTCGAATAGCGTGGGCCCAAACTTCCCCCGAATGTCGAGTTTTCCTTCGACTGTCTCACCCAACCCCGGAGCTCATCAACTCCGAATCTTCCTTCTTCTTTTTTCTCTCCCTCCGAAGCTTATATATATATATATATATATATACCCTTGGTGACCTTCCATATAGGCCTACCTCTCCAGAGCTTTAATAAGCACTCTGTCTGACCCATGTATACATATATATAGAATGTTATCTCTCCTTAGCTTGCAATTATGTACAACAGTCTGCTATGAAAATCATTTTAGTGTAAGAACATAATCAACTATAGAGATGATACATTTACTATATTCATGTTGTTATTCTGAATTTTAGCTTAGGAGGTAGACATGGGAATTAGACCATTCCTCGAGAATTGCAATAGAGATCAACATTACAGGAATTTACATTTCTTAGAATTAACATATGCATTTATCATTAATCAGGATTACATTGGACATCAACATTCCATATTCCTACAGGGAATCACATTCCACACATTCATAATGGCATTTATATAGCATAATAAGCATACATATAAAATTCATTTGCATGTTTTCTCATGTTTTTCCACTAATACCTATTTGAAAAATAAACAAGGTAAAATTATATGTAACTTTTTGGGTTCAATTTTTTCTAGATTAACAAATAAAAAAAAAAATTGAGCTTGATTTCGGTCAATCTACTATCATTGAAAAGGAAATGCAATAGAATGAGAAGTAGCTTCATTAATTCAAATTTTGTATTTATGATAGTGAATTACACCTCCACTATATATTTATCTTTTGAGTTGTATTAAGTATCTTTTGAGTTGTATTAATTCTTTTGGTAAACATCCCACACTCCACAATATATTTAATGTTTTGAAATAATATTATGTTTATATAATAGTGTTTATATTAGGATTCATTTTGATTTATTTATTATAGATTTTTAATATTAAGGTTTATATTAGATTTATATTATAGACTTTATATTTGGATTTAATGTTAGGGTTTATATAATAGCTTTAATATTAGTGTTTATATTAATTTTTATGCTAGGTTTATATAAAAGGTTTGAGTATTAAGGTTTATATTATGTTTTTATATAAAAGTTTTGAATATTAAGGTCTATATTAGGTTTTAATATTAGGGTTATATAATAGGTTTTAATGTTAGGTTTTATATTAGATTTTAATGTTATGGTTCATAGAAAAGTATTGTCAATTGTGGCCAGATATGTGAAATGACCAGTCATGTTGAACCATGGAAAATTCAAGTCAACCATCATCTTTGAAATAATTAATTTTATTTATTATTATTTTAACAAAATAGACATAATTAATTTCATGTTAATTATGATTACTAGTGGAGATAAATAATTAAATATAATAAGATATAAATATAAATATAATTTAATCAATCAAAATTTTAATTAATATATTAATAAAAATAATAATTTATTATAATTAGTTTATTAATAATTATGCATGTGGTTGTATATCAATCACATTTACTAATTTGATTGTGCATGCTATTGATATATTCCTATTGACATATATCAACCACATTTATTAATGTGGTTGTGCTAGTATGATATGTAATCAACATCTAACTTTTTCAACAATTATTTTACCTCTTTGCAACGATCACAAAGGACATTATGATCTGGAAGTATGTTATCTTTAAGTAACTTTCAATTGGTGGGAAATTTAAATGTACATTGTCAAATGAATAAATTTGTTTTCTTTGTTGATTAGGTGAAAAGTTTAATTAAAATATAGAATAATAAATTGTCAAAATACTCAATTTTATCGAGAAAAATGCATCTAACATATTATGTTAGGCCCCTATACTACTAGTGTAACCCCTTATTATTATTAGTACAACCCCCTTATTATATTGTTGTACCCATGTAGTCCCCATATTGTTATTATTGTGCCCCATAGAAGCCAACTATTGTTATTATTGTGCCCTTATATTATTATTGTTATGTCAGCTATGATTATATTATGACCCCTTAGACTCCTATATATAGAAAGGAGGTCTTATCATTTGTATCATCTAAGAATTGTTCATTTGTGTAAAGTAAGGGAGGTTTCTCCCTCGAAGAGGCTTATTTCTAAGGCATTCATCTATCTTTTCTATCTTTTTGTGAGCCGGTTTCATAACATATTATATATTCATTTCAAGTTTCATAGTAACATTATTGTCCCTAATTTGGTAAACATTGACACATGTCCAAATAGAAAGGTAGTGGAAGAATACTTAGGCTTTTGAAAAATGTATTGGCAATATGAACATTATCCCCCAATTCATCTTTTTGGAATGCATATAACAATGTTCCCTCCATAGCATGTGTATCCCATAAGAAATTATTTATACCCACCTCTATATTGTTTATCTTCATTTGCAACAAGTGAAGAAATGATATCGGTAATGAACCTTTGAATTTGTGACTTATGACATATTGAGAATTGAATATGTGGTTAACTAAACCATACTTGGTGTACATCCTCTCCAAGGTATGCATGTTTAACAAGCTTATCAATTGGACATTGTAGTGAGATGTAATAGTAGATGTTAGATAGATTTCTAATGGACAAATTCCCAATTGCATAAATTTTGAACATCAAATAGAAGATATCCAGTCGTGGTCTTCTGATGGTCACTTAATGTATTTATTCTAGGTTCTTATATTTTAGTCTCTTAACAACCCTTGATGGAGTTAAATGGCTTTTGAATATGATTGATGTGTTTTTATTTTATATCAATTCTGGCGTCAGGGTATCGTTGCTTCTAGGTGTAGAACTATGCTACAAGATGATTCTTTTTGAAATTGGGGTTTGGTTGCAATGTAATGTATTTGGCTAAATTTGGACTTTGTGGAAGCTAGAATTGTAATGTGTCAGATCTGAATGAACATTGGGGTTATTGATGTTGTGTAAAACTTGGCTTCTCATTTTAATTTAATATGTATAATCGTTTTTCTTAAATGCTAGTCAGAGGGTTATTCCCTATGGCTCTTATGTATATTTTGGCATAACCATGGTATAATAAATTAGTTTTATTTAAATCATTACTCCTGTCACCATGTACAGGTCATTTGGGTTGCATGCTTGATTGATCACACAGTTTCTAATTTACTCCATTGCTATATGGGATTTTACTTGTTACTGTAGTTTTTTCTACTTATAAACATGGTATTTCTTCTGAGTACATGTATGTGTTTTACTTAGACACATTTATTATTAAAAGTGATTTTTTCTGAGAAGGTTTTTTTCTCGTTATTGTAATTTGTAGGTTTTTGCGAAAAACCCCCACTCGGAATTATGGCTTGTATTCTATTTGGTATAACTTCTTCCACTAATTTTAATTCCTCTAGCAAAGGATTGTGTTAGGGAGACCTTCATGGTTGCAAAGACACTAATCCACCCCATATTGTAACCTTTTACACAAGAATTTCTAGTTTGGTTCTTCAAGGGTCAGTCCAAGCATTCTCCTTTTCGATGACAATGTCCTTCTGGGTAATAATGGTTACGTCCTTCCTGTAATTTATAAAATCTTTTTCTAGTTGTTTTCTTGTGATACAGATTAACACCCAGTTTTACCGAAACCTCAAAATGTTGTTACCAATACATATTACTCAGTATTCCAGGAATAAATTTATGCATTAATTCTTCTGTAAAAAGATTTCCTTCAATATTTCTCCGAGTAATATATTTATTAATTCTTGAAAATAAAACACAAAAACTATTTAGAGTCATTCATAATGGAAAAATAAAATTCTAATTCCATCTGTAATGTACAATCTTTCATATACTTATATGTGGATTAATTTTTGTCATAGATTCAACTAGAAAATACTTCTTTAGACCTCCCGACCTATGAGGCTGGAAATGGCGTCCAAACCTCCCCTTGTGCTTCTCAATTTCCAAATAATTTTCAACAGTATTCCTTCTAGAGCCTTAGGACCCTTGTCCAGCCTAGAATTTTCTTACTTGCAGGGGTTTCCGCTGGTTCTCCCAGCTCAAGAAGACCCCACTGCAGTTCTCTGCTTTCTGACATCATCCTGCCAAAACTATACTTTCTTCCTCCTCCTATGATATCTGCCTCAACCATATGATATTTTTCCTTTTATCTCTATGGGGAGGGGAATAACTTTTTCTTTCCAACTGTTTGGAAACCAAGATTTCCTTTTCTTGGAGTCTTTTCTTTTCTTTCTCTTACCAATTCCAATCTTTCTCATGAAATAAAAAAAATTAATACTTACTTATCTAATTTCACATTCTTTACTGTCTTTACCCACAAAGTTACCGAGTTTAACATCGTAAAAAAAAAGAACAGATGAAACAATTATATACAGGACTAGGGGTGTTACATCTTCCCACTCTTGAGGAAAACATCGTCCTTGGTGTTTATTCATGCCTTTGGAACATGCCTGGGTATGATTCCCGCATTAAACTTTCATCTTCCTGGGTAGCCTCTTCTAGGCTAAAGTACCTCTGTTGCACCTTAACCCGGGTGATGGATCACTTCTGTAATGTTGTTTCTCTCTGGTCGAGAATGCATAGAGTTTCTAACAAGAATTATTCATCTGGTTCTACATATTCCAACATTAGAAGATATTAAAATATGTAAATACTTTATGAACTTGTTCAATTCAAGATAAATCTATCCATTATTAAATAATATTATTACCTGTACTTCTTGCCATTCAATTATATGTCTAGAACCATATATATATATATATATATATATATATATATATATATATATATATATATATATATATATATATATATATATATATATATATATATATTGTTTTAATAAAGACACATGGAACACGTTATAAACTCTCATATAACTGGGTAATTCCAACCGATATGCAACATGCCCAATCCTTTCCAGAATTCGGAAAGGTCCACAATATTATGGGGCTAGTTTTCCACACCCCTTCCATTGCGTGGTTCTTTTCTTGGGCTTCACTCAAACATACACATGGTACCCTACTTGGAATTATTTGAAATTTCTTTTCCTATTCGGATACATATTTTGTCTATCCTAGGAAACTTTAAGGTTCAGTCGACGTTTTTGACAGTATTATCCATTTCTACCAGCATATCAGGTCCCAACATGAATTTTTCCTTTGGACTATTCCAGTTAATGGGATTTTTGCATTTCCTCCCATATAATACCTTAAAGGGACTCATTTTCAACGATTCGTGGTAAATATTATTTTACGTGAATTCTACCAGTTGAAGGTACTCTTCACATTTACTTGGTTACTACATTACATACATTCATAGCATATCTTCCAGTACTTGATTTACCCTCTTAGTTTGTCCATCTGTTTGTGGATGATATGTTGTATTGAATTGAAATTGAGTTCTTATGTTAGAAAAGAGAGTTTTTTTTCCAAGGAAAAAAAACGGTAACTTTTTATTAAAGAAATAATGAAAAGTTACACTAGCAGATGCATTGAAGCATTCCGTAAGCTGCCACAAGGGCTCGAGTGCTTTCGCACCCCACGCAACGTTAGAAGACTAACGTGCAAAAGAATAAGAGAAGAGAAGAGAGGAGAGAGAAAGAAAGAGGCAAAAAAACTGAATTCCGGCTGTGAATAAAACTCACGCTTCAAGTTTTTCTCCCCTTTTTCTTTTTGACCTTGCGCCACTCTCCTTGAGTGGGCTCGATCGAAGCAATGACTAACTGTGTTTCTGCATTCTGTGGGCCTGTTTCTTTGTCTGAGTCTGAAGTATTTGAGTGGTGATGCCGTTTGATGCCTCCCATGCTTGGATCCACGCTTGTCATCTCTGCCTTGTTGTCTGATGTGGTTTCCTTCTGATTCTCCATTTCTTGAGGTACCTCGGTCTTCTCTGCGGGGATCTCTTCCTCCTCTGCTTCTGATTCTTCGTCCTCTGAATCTGGGGTTGGAAATTGCCATCCTTTCCTCTGCTTCCCTTTCTGCTTCTTTTTACTGTTTACTTTCTTGGCTTCTGGACATGAGCTTTGCAAGTGTCCTGTCTGCCTACAGAGCCTACATCTGAAAGCGGTGTTCTCGTAATCTAGTACTTGCAACCAGTTTTGTTGTTTGTAGTTCAACCTTATATTATCCGGCAGCCCTTTACTTAAATCTACTTCCACACAAATACGTGCGAAAGTGTAGATCCTTTCATCAATCCTTTCCAGGTCTATTTTGATATATTTCCCTATGTTGTTCCCAATGCCTTCCAAAACGCGTTCATTCCAAAAGTGCAGAGGAAGATTGTATAGTCTGACCCAGACCGGCATTTTTGATACAGTCATTTTGTTTGGATCAAAATTTGGAAACCATGGGGTCATAAACAGCCCCGATGTTCCCCAGAACCATGGCCCAGCACTGATGACTGTATCTCTGACTTCCTTGGATGTGAATCTTACTATAAAAAACCCCTTTGAACATAGATGAATATCACATTCCATGGTCCAGCTGGTGAAGATCCAATGGAATAGATCCAAAGGTTTAGGCCAAAAGCTATTGAACCGGTAAATTAGAGCTTGCGTTTCATAGGACTTAACGAAATCATCAAGCCCTGTAGAATCTAAGTTTAGGGCTAGGGTTTGCCCTGATTGATCTACTATGTATGGCCTGGGTATGTGCCCGCCTTGATCTGGAGAGGACCCTGAATCTCTGCTGCCCTGTAAAATGTTTTTGTAGGATAAGCCTCCCTTGGGTTGGTGCTGGGATGCTGTTTTTTTCCCCTTGTCTCCCCCTGAGGAGCTTGGCTGTCCCTGATGCAGAGCCCCTCCTCTCAATCTAAAGTTTAAAGTAATGGTTGATCCTGGCCCAATCTCATAGCTTTCCATCAATCTACAGTCCTGGAGAGACCGCCTACCACTAATCAGATGTTGGATCTGAACTGGGTATCCCATTTCTGCCCATATTTGTTGTTTCAGCTGCAAGGAGGTGCTTCCTGTATGAACCCACACTAAACGAGTTTTCCCCTGAGGGGGTTTAATCAGAATCTGAAAACAAGTAGTTGTTACCTGCTCTGGCTGTAGGAAATCTTCCAGATCTGGCCCTGTTTTTGTTCGTTTATCCTTGTGCATGTCTAGATCTGCAAAGACTCTGCTCGACCTATGATTGGTGCCTTCGATCTGCTGCATGGAGTCAATCTGTACTCGAATATAGGCTAGATCGTGTAGCTCCAAGCCGAATCTACAAAGTTTGAGCCCATGCGTTGAAGGAGAGAACGGATCTGCATCATGCAGTCCCCCCTGCCGTTTCTCCATGCGTTCTGGGTTTGGCGAGACCTAGTCTCTAGACGCCATACGGCACAAAAGCTTCTTTGTTCAAAAACGCCGTTTGGGACCTCGATCTTCCGCAAGAAAAAACCCTCCTCGCATATCCACGCAAAAAGGTGTGCTTCCGTTGGTGCCCTCGCCTCTCGGTCTCATTGGAAACTTGTATTTCGTTCCCAGTCCAGGATCGTATGATTTCTTGTGACAGAGAACCCCACAGATGCGTATCCACGCGGTTCTGGGAGTATTTGAGGCGTTTGTCTGCGGGAGACAGGCCATTTCTCTGTAGGCACTTGCAGTAAAGAAAACCTTCCAGGAGCATTCACCGTCACCCCAAACCCTGGATCGCCTTCGGCCCCTGTGGCAGGCTTGGGAACCGATGCGGCAGCAACCAGAGCTCTGCTCGAGCAAACCCTAACCATCGCCATTTTTCCTTTCGTCTCTTCGAGTCTACTTTTCTCTCTCCACCCAAAACAATCACTATTGTACCTAGAAAAGAGAGTTATCCAAATACCTGAAGTGAATTTCACATCTCAGTCTGATATCATAACCTTTTTCAATCCATGCAATCTAAAATTTTCCTGCATGAACACATTTGCAATTTTCATAGTTTTATATGTCGACTGAACAACAATAAGTGGGATACCTTGCTCAATTTATCTGCTACTACCATGATTGAATCATTTTGATTCTTATATTTAGGCAGACCTGTGATGAAGTATAAAGTGATTGCTTCCCATTTCCATTCTAGAATGGGTAGCGGCTGAAGCAATCCAACTCAGTGCTAGTGTTCATCTTTAACTTGCTGACATTCCAGGGACTTTTCCAATTATTCTGTGATGTCCTTCCTCATACCAGGCCAAAATAAGGTTTTCTTGACAGCAAAAAATAACTTTTGATATATGGGGTGGGCAGCATAGGGATTTTTGTGAAATTCATCTAATATTAGCTTCCTAACAACTACCTGATTTGGAACATATATTCTTCATTTAAAAACTAGTAAATTTTCATCAATTATGCCATAATCAGTTTGGTTTTGGATTGTTTTCTGGATCTTTATCCGCAACCTCTTTAATTAATTTAGAAAAAATAGATTCAACTTGGCTGAACAAAATCTCATACACATGATGCAGTTTCCTGTTGAGCGCATATACTACTCGATTCTCTTTTCCTTTCAAATGTTTGATATTAAATTTGTATTCGCTTAAGAAGGCGGTCCACCTAGCTTGACGAGCGTTAATATTAGGTTTCTTAAAGAAACTAGTCAGACTGCTATGATTGGTCATTAACAAAAATATTTCCCCCAGATAAGGTAATGTATCAATACTTTTAGCGTGTGTATCGATAGGCTATTTTAGAGAATCCTTCAATAAAACAGTAGGAGTATCCCACTAAGCCCATAAAGGATCAGATATTAGTAACATTAGTAGGAAAATTCCATTCCATGATGATTTTGATATTTTCTGGTTTCACGGTTATCCCCTCTACAAATATTACATATCCTAAATATTGGATCTATTCCTTAAAGAAATTACACTTATTGAATTTAGCGTACAATTTATGTTCTCGATATGTTTGTAGAACTATTTGTAAATGCTCGTTATGCTCCTCTAAATTCTTTGAGTATATAAGAATATTGTCAATAAAAATTAAAACAAATTTATCAAGATAAGGATGAAATACACTATTCATGACACCCATGACAGTTGTTGGAGAATTGGTTAGGTCAAAAGGAAGAACCTCAAATTCATAATGACCATACTGATTCCAAAAAGTGATTTTAGGAATGTCCTCTTACCTTACTCTTATTTGATGATATCCTGACTGTAGTCTATATTAGAGAATACTATGGCTCCTTTGACCTGGTCAAATAAATCATTGATTCTAGTTAATGGGTATTTATTCTTTATTTTCAGCTTATTAAGTTGATGGTAATCGAAACACAATCTCAAAGTTCCATATTTTTTCTTGACAAACAAAATGGGTGCTCCCCAGGGGGATGCACTTGGGAGAATATAGCCCTTGTCTAGCAATTCTTGCAACTGTATTGTGAGCTCAATTAGCTTAGGAATACTCATTTGGTAAGGGGTCTTTGACATAGGTGCAACTCGTGGAATCAATTCTATAGTGAAATCAATATCTCGCTTAGGGGGTAGCCCTGGAATTTCTTCTCGAAACACATCAGCAAAATCCTGAATGGTGGGCAAATTCTTTAGAGTGGCTAACTTTCTTTTAGAGTTAGTAAAACCCACCTGCACCGCATAAATTTTACATCCCTTCCTAAGTCATTTTCCCAACTGGGAGGCAATAAGTGGTAGCAATTGTATGGGTCTTTTCACACCTTAGATTTCTTGCCTAACACCCTTTTGACTGAGATAACTAACAGTTTTATCTTTACAATTTACTAATGACCAATATTATTCCAACCAGTCCATTCTGATTAAAACATCGTAATACCACAAGAGTAACACATTCAAATTTGCATTAATTTTCTGATTTTATATCTCAATAGAACAATCATTTACTTTATTTGTCACCCTCCTTTTTTCCCTGGTTGCTAATTGTACTAACCAGGGATTCCTAAATTTACAAGTTTCTAATTGACATTTCTCAATAACTTTAGGGCTAACATAACTTAAGCTAGCTCTCAGGTCTATCAGAATGGACACAACATGGTTTTGTATCTTACCTTCAAGCTCAATCATAGAAGGTTGGTATTGAGCTTGATGATCATCTAATGCTTCATTAATCCTTGGTATGTTGTGTTCCACTTCACCCACCGTGGAGGTTGCTTAAATGTTTGCAGCCTATTTGATCCTAGAGCGATGAGGACAATTTTTATAATAATGAGGCTCTCCACAACCCCAAAATTGTAGTGTGGGCTTCTGTTGTTGCCCAAAATCAGGTTTGCTGGAAACTTCCCCTTGTTTTCTTTCCCCTTGTGATTTTGTTCTCTATTTATTTCTTCTAGCAAATTTGTTGTATTCATTCCTAGGAAAATCCCTGGTGCTTCCCGTCTTTGCATTCTTCATGTTCTGAAATTTTTTTTATGTCTTTTTACCATTCCAACTCTTACTACCCTCTCCTTTTGATTTCATCTCCTGATAGCAGATTCACACTTTTCGGATGGCCTCATCCATAGTTTTGGGATTTTCAAATTCTAGTCATTCTTTCATGAATGCTGGTAGACTGCTCATAAAATGTTGAACTTTTGCCTTCTCTTCCCAAACGTAAGGTACATACCTTAACAGGGATGTGAACTTGGTTACAAACTCATCCATAGTGAGTTTCCCTAACCAGAGATCATGAAATTCTTTCACCTTATCATCATAGAAGCACTCCGTCAAATATTTTTCCTTGAAGTGCCTCTGGAAATCTCCCCAAGTCACCCCTTGTTCACTAATTGCATGAACAACCTTGACCTCTTCCCACCATAGCATAGCCTTTCCCTAAAGCAGGTAAATAACTATTCTTGCTTTTAAATTGTCATAATATTCATAAATTTGGAAATATTTATTGATATTGATCAACCAAGCCTAAGTGGATTCCTCCATTTCTCCATCCAAAGTTGGAGGCTTAATCTTTTTAAATTCTCCTCTCAACTCACTTTTCTGCTTCTTGTTTTTTTGGTTATCTATCGCATTGTCAAATTCTTCCCCATTTTCCCCTTTGCCTCCTTCCAAGCACTGAGTGTGGATTCCTTCAGGAGCATTTTCACCTCTCTGTCTCTACTCCTCATCTTTGCCATTGTCTCCAAAGTTGGGTATCAAATTTTGGTGATTCTGACGATTGGAAAGACTTTTAAAGATATTTTCCTGATCACACATCAATCTTTTGTTATCCGCTCGCAGGATGGCCATTTCAGTTCTTAACTGTTGGATAGTTTCCAACAACATGGTAGTGGGGTTTTGCTGCCCTGCATCCAATTGTACCCACATCTCTAGATTTGTTCCTGGGGGTAGGTTCACCTCCATCTCCTCTCTGCATTATGCCTTTACTTCCTTTCTCCCTCTGTGTTCACAACATATGTGTAATTGTTAGTCAAATGCCCAAATAGGCCTCAGTGTTGCAACTTGAGCTCTGGTACCACTTGTCACACTCCCCAAAATTCTTACTCATTGCACAGTAAAAAAAAGAAAATAACTTAAATGTACATCATAAAAATCTTACCAATATTCCAACTGAAAATATCACATGTAGTATTATGGCTTAGTACTATGTTACATCATAAATACACATTGATAAATTTTAGACTTACCAAGGAACATACACATAGATTTCACCTGTCAAATGGATATACCATGGTTAGAGCACCACTCATTGGAATAGAGTTAGTAATAACAAAACACACACACGCGCACACACATATATGTGTGTTTGTGTGTGTTTTGATAGGACCATACATATTTTGTGAAACCACATTTATGCTAACTTTATAGTATTCACCCCTAGGAACAGGTCACTATGGTTAATGTTGATAATAATAAGAACTCTCTAGATCACTCGTCAACAAACCTGAGGCATGTAGTGCATTGCAACCGAGGTGATCTACACCATCAGATGATAGGGTTTGAATATTACGATGCTCCTTGCAAGTTGGTGGTTGATGGTAACTGTCTTGCTCCCGACAGATCCTAGTATTGCCATTTTGTTTTCTAACCTTTCTCTACGACTGCTTTTCCCTACCATTCAAGGTTCGAACTCGGTGCCTTGCTTTTCCATAGAAATTTACTTTGCTTGTCCATTCAATCGATTTTGGCGTTCCTTTGTCCGTTGGAAGTCTTGGCTCACTGGTTCTTTTTTCACACAAGCATTGGGAAGTTACAGGTGGTTTGGAGGCACTGAAATCAACCTCAGGTTTCTTCTTGCAAGTAGTAACAACTCTCTAGTTCTCGTGAGCTGCCAAGATAAACTTATTTTCTTCTTTTTGTTTCCCATATCATTGGTTTTAATGTACGTTGCGTCTCTGCACCAAGAATGAGATCAATGTGTGAGCCCTCGACCCTGAGGTAAGGTAGGGTTTATAAGTTTAGCTGCCATCTTTAGTGGGGTTTATTGACTCTTTAATTTCGATTCTTCGGCAGGTATGAAGCTTGCATGTTGATGAATTTATTTGCCACTCCTGGCATCCAACCGTGGTCTCCTGATGGTCACTTAATGTATTTATTCTAGGTTCTTATATTTCAGACTCTCGACAACCCTTGATGGAATTAAATTCTTCTGGAATATGCTTGTTGTGTTTTTCTATTAGATTAATTCTGACATCAGGGTTTCGTTGCTTCTAGGTCTAGAACTGTGCTACAAGATGGTTCTTTTTGAAACTGGGGTTTGGTTGCAATGTAATGTATTTGGTTAAATTTGGACTTTGTGGAAGCTAGAACTATAATGTGTCTAATTTGAATGAACATTGGAGTTATTGATGTTGTGTAAAACTTGGCTTCTCGTTTTAATTTAATGTGTATAAATATTTTTCTTAAATGTTGGTGAGAGGGTTATTCCCTACGACTCTTGTGTATATTTTGGCATAGCCACGGTATAATTGATTAGTTCTATTTCATTAGTTCTATTTACATCATTACTCCTATCATTTGGGTTGCATGCTTGATTAATCACACAGTTTCTAATTTAATCCATTGTTATATGTGATTTTACTGGTCTCTGTGGTTTTTTCTACCTAAAAACATGGTATTTCTTACTGGTCTTTGTGGTTTTGTCTACCTATAAACATGGTATTTCTTCCGAGGTTGCATGCTTGATTAATCGCACAGTTTCTAATTTACTCCATTGCTATATGTGATTTTACTGGTATTTGTGGTTTTGTCTACCTATAAACATGGTATTTCTTCCAAGTACATGTATGTGTTTTACTTAGACATATTTATTGTTAAAAGCATTTTTTCCGAGAAGGTTTTTGTCTTGTTATTGTAATTTATGGGTTTCTATGAAAAATCCCCAATCAGAATGATGGCTTGTATTCTATTTGGTATAAATTTGTCCATTGTTTTTAATTCCTCCGAGGAAGGACTGTGTCGAAGTGACCTTCATGGTTGCAAAGATGCTAACCCCTCCCCCGCACCCCCATACTGTAACCTTTTACACAATAATTTCTAGTTCGGTTCTTCAAGGGTCAGCCCACACATTCTCCTTTTCGATGACAATATCCTTCCTAGTAATAATGGTTACATCCTTCGTGTAATTTATAGACTCATTTTCTATTTCTTTTCTTGTGATATGCATTAATACCCAGTTTTACTTAAACCTCAAAATTTTGATTCCTTTTCTAGTTCTTTTCTTTTGATATGCATTAATACCCAGTTTTACCTAAACCTCAAAATGTTGTTACTAGTACATATTTCTCAGTATTTCTACTTCCATCAATAATGTACACTCTTTCATATGCTTATCCGTGGATTAATTTTTTCCAGAGTTTCAAATAGAAAGACTTTTTTAGACCTCCCGACCTATGAAGCTGGCAATGATGTCCAAACCTCCCCCGTGCTTCTCAGTTTTCAACATTATTCCTTCCAAAGCCTCAGGACCCCTGTCCAACTTGGAACTTTCTTACTTGCAGGGATTTCCACTAGTTCTCCCAACTCAGGAAGACCCCACTTCCAGTGCAGTACTTTGCTTTTTGACAACGCCCTGTCAAAGCTATACTTTCTTCCTCCTCCTAGGCTATCTCCCTCTGCCATGTGAGATTTTTCCTTTTATCTCTATGGGAAGGGGAATAATTGTTTCTTTCCAACTATTTGGAAACCAAGATTTCCTTTTCGTGGAGTCTTTTCGTTTCTTTCTCTGACCAAGTCGAATCTTTCTCATGAAATTTTGTTTCTTTCCAACTGTTTGGAAACAAATATTTCCTTTTCTTGAAGTCTTTTCTTTTCTTTCTCTGACCAAGTCCAATATTTCTCATGAAATAAAAAAACTAATACTTACGTATCTGATTTCACATTCTTAATTGTCTTTACTCACAAAGTTACCAAGTTTAACATTCTAAAAAAGAGAGAACAGATAAAACAATTAGATACAAGACCAAGGTGTTACAAAAAACCATATAACAATTTTACATAAAATTTATAATTTAAAAAACTTTATAATTTAAAAACTAATATATCATTTAAATTAAGTCACACAACTAAAATCCCCATGGGGCTCTAGATTGACGGTGAAAGGGTGCACTATTAAGGCACTCCTTGAGATAGGTCACTGGTTCAAATCCCCCGTGGGTGCTTATCTACCCAAAAAAAAAAGTCACACAACTAAAATGAAAAACTCAATATATTTGCATGCAATTACATTAATTAAACATTTTATAAATATCAGAAACATCAAGATACCCAACTTCATTTAAAACATTTTTCTTTTAATTTATATGTCTAGACGGCAAATGCTATGATGGAAAAAGAAGTAAAACTTTTTTTTAGTTTATATGTATATATGTGATGAAGTTTAGTTTATTATTGACTTTTTTATAAAACATACAAATAGTGATATTTATTATATAGATAGTGATTTAAGTGAAATAATTTTAAAAGAGGGATATTTCCATTAATAAATAAAGGTGTTCTCTAAATTTATAGATGTTTGAGATCCTCAATCAATCTTTACAAATATGTAACAAAAAAACATGGTTATTTCAAGTGAAAACTTTCTATAAACTTTGAATCAAGTAAAATATGTGAAGAATGAACAATCCTTTAAAACAACTCTAAAAATGTGACAGGTGAAAAGTAAAACCCTCAATACAAATTAGAAATGGTGTGGCATGAAAAATCGCAATTAAAAACAAAACAAAAAATATTATTTTGTAATATCTTAAAAATTTGAATTATTTCAAAATAAGTAAAAACAAAAATTAAAATTAACTCAATATTATTTTAACCAATATTTTATTTTACAAATTCAAAATATTTTGAAATAACTCTATATTATTTTTTAATATTGAATTTTTGAAATTTAAATTATTTCGAAATTAGTAAAAATATTGAAAATTTGTTAATACTTTAATATTATTTTAACAAATCTTTTATCTTATAAATTGGTTTCTAATATCCCTACGGAAACTGATGTAATTATATAATATTATTATTTCACTTGTTGAAGTCTGGAATCAAGAAGTAGTTATGAAACTACTTGTAACTACCATTATCGATTCCAAGAAAATGATTGAGAGCGGGTGGAATGGTTTGGTTTTTTACCTTCGAGTGGATTGAGGTCTATAACCCTACAGTCAAACTACAGGCGGTTTTTTTGCCGTAGGTCTGTGCATGCGTTTTAGAGAGGCTCATGCTTGGACATATCTATACATTTGGACAGTTGATTCTTTCTCATATTGACGCAGGAATCAATCGTTTGAGAAATCTCAACAATCACCCACGGTTCACCATTTCTTTAACAATCCGAATTTTTCCTTTATAACTGGAATGCCTTCGGAAAAAAGGCCCAAAACAATGATTTTCCCTTTCTAAATAGAAGTGCTCGCAATTCACCGTAGATCGCAATCTAACTAATCCAACGGACCAAATTAAATCGCAAGTCGCAAGTGTCCGATCTAGTTCTTTTCCCTTTTTAAAAGTTCTGATGTGATTTATTGCGTCGCATCGCATATCGAAAATCATTGTTCCCCCGGCTTAAGGCCTTATTTCTCCAAATCAAATGTTGTGATGCGATATATCAACGGTCGCAAGTCACAATGTTTTAATGTCGGGGCCCTTACCATACGCCACTCCATGTAGAAATTTTGAATAATATGACACTTATTCACAGAGATTATCCCGATTCTACACTATTGAGGAATACATGCATAATACATAACCTCCTCTACGTTGATCATCAATTTAGCAGCATTAAAAACAATGAAACATCAATCGCATGCGCACATTAACACAGTATGTAACCCGGGGAAAGCTTACAGCTGAAAACCCCACACTATATGTATATTAATGATTGAGAACATGTAACATTACATAGTACAATACTCCTCACAAGTATCCAGCACTATCTTCACCTATTACACACAATACAGCTCAGATCTAATGCCTCAAATCTCCTCCACTGTTTGCCTGCCTCCACTGCACAACCCTGCAAGAGAATGAATGAATCCAAACTCGTTCCAAGTTCTATTTACCTTGGAAAATCACTCACACTGGAAATCGCATGAGCACAGGCTATATCACTGGGCATATGCAATTCTCATGGGCATACTCAATCCTTTGATTGTGTAAGATCTCATGCACAACTATAGTCACAACTGATAGCAATCTCAACCTCTAACACCTGTCTCCACTAAACTGTACATGCACTGAGTTAACTGATGTATTCTTTAGTTGCTTTATGAGTTAATAATTAGTGAATTAATTAATATTTAATTCACACAACTCATCACTAGTGTATTCTCCAGTTAGACTGAATACAACTCCATCAACTCCACATCCAACTCCACCAAACTCAACCACATGAGTTCTAACTGATGTCCTGCATGAAATAACTCAACTGACTCATAAAGAAAGTGTATTTCCTTCTGACAACTGCATGTGCCACATCTGTAGCTCAAACTGAAGTGCTCCAAGAAGATAAGATAAAGTTTATAGTCTAAATATTATTATGAGAAAATAATATTTCACTTTTCTATTTTTGACTAGCAGTCTAAAAATAGACTCTGATCACTCCTGCTGTGATCCAAAAATAGAAGTCCATCTATTTTTCCAAACATGACCAATCATCCATAAATAGCATCCTGCAACTCATAGACCATGATCCATATGTCTAAAAATAGACATAGTCTAAAAATAGAGTTTGCGCCAAAACTTGCCTGCGGGACCACTTAGTGAAGGCGACTCCTTTCCACTAAGCTCCATCATCTTGTTGCATTCTCAACAAGCATTTCTTGTTGCACACTTTTCAACACTCCATTATTGTGATGCAATATTTCGGGGATCGCCAATCACAACTCTTGAAGACTTAAGGTCTGCCCTTCTCCTAAATAATATTGCGATGCGATATATGGTGATCCAATGTTTGTGGAAGGTTTGCTTCGTTAATTCAAACTGGAATCAGCGGCTGAGATCTTATTCGGCTCAACACTGTCAAAAGTACAAAGGGCTGCGATTTTTCTATTAACTCTATGTTTTCTATTGCGAAGCGTGAAAACAGAGAAATCATCAACTCTATTCGAATACAAAGAAAACAAAAGCACAACGAGGATTTCCACAGGCTTGATAATTAATCACATGCACAACATCAATTATTCATAATAAAAGAGATTACAGAGTCTCGGCCTTGGCTCGATTACAACAAATAAAAGACCTCTGTTTCAACGGAAATCCACACACTATTTCTTGACTCTCGCTCCACTCAGTCCTCCCTCTCGGTCCCTCTGTCTCTCTCTATATTACATTTTTTCTTCCTTTGTTCAATCGAAGATTACTCTAACTGTGCTTAACAACTCAATCTCTATTTTTAATCAATCTAACAGTAAATCTCTAATTCCTAGCTCTACCATACACCTATGCTAACAACTTATCTTTGAACCTAAAATAAGACAATTTCTAACTATTACAATAATGAAATACAACTCATTTCTTGAGAGATCCAACCCTCTCAGTAAAACTGACTTTTGACCAATCAGGTCAATGAAATTCAACTTGTTTAGCCACAACATGTGAACAAAATTTCACATTGTTGGCTAAGTCCAGATGCTCCTACATCAGACTCTTGGGGAAGAAAGCAATCATCCTTCATACTTTCAGGGCTTACTCCATACTTCTGCAACTCTGTTGTGTTTAACCAGCTAGAATCCTCCACTAGATGTCCTTTCCATTTGACTATATATTGAAAATAAGTCTGCCCTGTGGTTCTTTGGGATACTCTTTTCTCCAAAACAACTTCTACTTCTTTCTTAGTTGTCTTTGGCATTTGTTCTTCCCAGTTCAAGGTTTGAACTTCATCTTCTACAATTTCCTCCTTTAGCTTTGTCTCTATCTCTTTGTATGGATACAAATCTGCAATATTGAAAATAGGTGATATTCCAATCCCTTCTGGCAATTCAATTTCATATGCATTAGCTGAAAACTTTCTTACAATTCTACATGGTCCTATCTTTTTCATCTTTAGTTTATTGTAAGTCTTAGCAGGAAATATTTCTTTTCTCAAATATACCATTACTAAATCTCCCACTTGGAATTCTTTTTCTCTTCTTTTCATATCCACTCTCTATTTGTATTTGCTACTGCTTTCCTGTAATTTGCTTTTGACATCTTGTTGTATTCTTTGCATCTACTTTGCAAGCTCTTCAGCTTTTGCACTTCTTGTCTCCTGTTTACCCAAATTTTTGAGCTCATACACACCTCTTGGATTCATTCCAAAAACAATCTAAAATGGACTCATTCCAGTACTTCAGTTTGGAGTGTCATTATAAGCAAACTTAGCCTGAGCTAGTGCTAAATCCCGCTGCTTAGGATTTTGATACACTAAACTCCTCAATATTTTTCCCAAGCTCCTATTACTACTTCGGTCTGTCCATCTGCTTGAGGATGGTATGTTGAACTAAAACTGAGGTTAGCTCCCAGTTTCTTCCAAAGAGTTCTCCAGAAATGCCCTACAAAATTTGTATCTCAATCAGACACAATACTTACAGGTAACCCATGTAATCTTACAATTTCTGAAAAAATAGATTAGCTATATGTGTTGCATCACTAGTCTTCTTACAAGCAATGAAATGTGCCATCTTGGAAAATCTATCTACTACAACATAAATGGAATCATTCCCTCTCTGGGTTTTTGGTAATCCCAAAACAAAATCCATGCTAACTACATCCCACGGTCGGTCTAGTATTGGCAATGGCTGATACAATCCTGTATTCTAGCTCCTTCCTTTAGCATGCTGACATATCCTGCACTTCTCAACAAATTTCTTAACATCAGTTTGCATTTTTGGCCAATAATAAAAAGCATTCACCTGAGCAAAGGTTTTATCTTATCCAAAGTGACCAGATAATCCTCCACTATGTTTCTCCTTTATTATGTTTTCCCTCATAGAACATTTGGGAATACACAACTTATTGCTTTTAAACAATAAGCCTCCTTGAATGAGATAATCCAACCACTGACTTCTGTTATGAACTATTGGATTCTAAACTGTTGTATAGATATCTTTGAAATCTGCATCATCTTTGTACATTTCATTCATTTCCTCAAATCCTACAACACCCACTTTGAATTCTTGCACAATAAAACTAACCCTACTCAATGCATCGACGACTTTATTTGACTTACCACTCTTGTGGTTTATCACAAAAGTAAAGCTTTGCAAAAATTCTACCCACTTGGCATGTTTCTGGTTCAATTTCGGTTGGTTATTGATGAACTGTAAGGCATGGTTTTCCGAATACAATATGAATTCCTTTGGCAGCAAATAATGTCTCCATTTTTCAAGGCTTGTACAATAGTGTAAAACTATTTATCGTAAGAAGAATATTTCTTCTTTTCTTCATTCAATTTCTCATTGAAGTACGATATCGGTCTTTGTTCCTGACTCAGAACTGCGCCAACTGCTACTCCACTAGCATCTGTTTCAACTTGAAATACTTTTTCAAAATCAGGCAAAGCTAAAATTAGTTCCTCTGTGATTTTCTTCTTGAGCAATTTAAAATTTCTTTTTGCTGCTTCTGTCCACTTGAATGGCTGATTGATCTCCTTAATTGTTTCAAGAATTGGTGCACAAATCCGACTAAAGCCTTTGATAAACTTTCTGTAAAAACTTGCAAGAACATGGAAGCTCCTTACCTCAAATATATTTCTGGGAATAGGCCAGTTCCAAATTGCTTAGACTTTCTCTAGATCCATTTTCAATCCTTCTTTAGAAACTACAAATCCCAAGTAAATTAATTCTTCCTTCATGAAACTACATTTCTTCATATTTATCAGTAGTTTCTCTTTCTGCAGAGTTCTTAAAACCAATTTAAGATGCTCTAGATGTTCTTCCTTACTTTTACTAAAAACTAGAATATCATCAAGATAAACAATAACAAACTTGCCTGCATATTCCTTCAAGACTTCATTCATTAATCTCATGAATGTGCTAGGTGCATTAGTGAGTCCAAAAGGCATCACTAACCACTCATACAACCCATTGTTTGTTTTAAATGCAATCTTCCATTCATCGCCTTCTCGAATTCTTATTTGATGATATCCACTCTTCAAATCTATTTTAGTAAAATATTTTGATCCACTCAAACAATCCATTAAATCATCCATGCGTGGCAAAGGAAATCTATACCTGATAGTGATCTTGTTGATGGCTCTGGAATCTGTGCACATATGCCATTCTCCTCCTTTATTTGGACCAAGTACTGTTGGGACAACACGCAGACTAAGACTTTCTCTGATTAGCCCCTTATCCATCAGCTCCTGCACTTGTCTTCCAACTTCTGCGTTCTCTTGAGGAGTTAATCTGTACGCTTCTTTATTTGGCAAACTTGCTCCTGGTATTAGATCAATATGATGACTAATACTCCTGATCGGTGGCAACGCATTTGGCAACTCATCCACAATAATATCAGCGAAATCATCTAACAAAATTTTAACTCCTTCAGGCAAATCATCCAAGTTTGTGGAAGTTAAAATTACCTTTGGTCTTCCACAATAGAAAAATGCAACTCCTCGTTTTTCACTACCTCCTATAGCAGCTCCTTTCTGCTTATCAGCATAATACTACTTCCAGGTGTTCCTTTGTCAGCATCGTCCTTCAATGGCAGCAATGTATGTTTAGTTCCATCCTTCTCCAGAGTATAAGTGTTTCTCCTCCCATCATGAATAGATTTTTGATCAAATTGCCACGGTCTTCCCAGTAATACATGGCATACATCCATGGGCATTACATCACATAATATCACATCTTTATACGTACCAATTTGTATCTCAATCTTGCATTGTTCTGTCACAATAATCTGATGTCCTTTATGTAACCATGACACTTTGTAAGGAGTAGGGTGTATTGTCTTTGCTAGTCTGAGCTTGTCCACCATCTCTGTAGAAACAAGGTTGTCAGTGCTTCCACTGTCAATTATTACTTTACAACACTTATATAACACCGAATATCTCTTCCTGGGCCTCTTCCTCTAGGCGCAAATATTCCTATGTTAAATTCTCCTCTCTGTGGTGGTTTGCTACTTGAAATTCGTACTTCATGTTGATGTTGCTAACCTCTGGGTCTGGTAGTTCCTCTACCTCTTTCTGAACTTCTTCCTCTATTCCTCTGATTGTGTTTTCTCAAAATCTTCTCTTCTGCCTTCAAACCTGCTTGATAGGCATCTTCAATAGTCTTCAGACTCAACAAGTTGATCTCATCCTCGATGTCATACCTTAAGCCATTGATATATCTGGCTACCTTCTCCATGTCATCCTCTGCATGTCCTGCTCTAATACTCAATCTATAAAACTCTTCTATATATTCTTTAACAGACATTCCTTTTTGCCTTAAATTTTGCAATTGTTTAAAAAGATTTAACTGATAATATTTAGGCATAAATTTGGCTCTCATTTTACTCACCATTTTGTCCCATTGATTGATATTGGGCTTTCCTTTCCTCATTCTGGATGTTTGTAGTTCATCCCAACAGATAGCTGCATGACCCCTCAATCTAGTAACTGCAAACTTCACCATATTTTTATCATCAACCTCTTCATAGTCAAAGTATTTGTCTAAGGACCTGATCTAATCCATTAGCTCTTCTGCATTGAGACTCCCTTCATACGTAGGAATTTCCACCTTTGGTTTTCCTCCCACTTTAGCCAACATCTTAGTGAGTTTAGTAATTTCATTTTCTTCTTCTCCTTCCTCCTCAAAAGATTCTTCTGCAACACTCATCTCCTTCATCAGGTGCTCTTCTTAAGGCAGTCTCCATAGTGTCCATCCTTGTACGCAGACTTTGAATCTCCTCTAACAGAACTGCATTTACTTAAGGTCTTCCTCAACAAATGCCAACTCCTCTCCTTGGCGGCATTTTTGCTGCAATCAACCTTAATTTTGGCTCTGATACCACAAATGACGCAGGAATCAATCATTTGAGAAATCTCAACAATCACCCGCGGTTCACCGTTTCTTTAACAATCCGACCTTTTCCTTTATAACCGGAATGCCTTTGGAAAAAAAGGCCCAAAACAATGATTTTCCCTTTTTAAATAGAAGTTCTCGCGATTCACCGTAGATCGCAATCTAACTGATCCAACGGACCAGATTAAATCACAAGTCGCAAGTCGCAAGGGTGTTCGATCTAGTGCTTTTCCCTTTTTAAAAGTTCCGATGCGATTTATTGCGCCGATCACATCGCATATCGGCAATCGTTGTTCCCCCGGCTTAAGGCCTTATCGCTCCAACTCAAATGTTGTGATGCGATATATCGGCGGTCGCACGTCGCAATGTTTCAATGTCGGGGCCCTTACCATACGCCACTCCGTTATTGCGATGCGATATTTCAGGGATCACAAATCACAACTCTTGAAGACTTGAGGTCCGCCCTTCTCCTAAATAATCTTGCGATGCGATATATGGTGATCCAACGGTCGGGGAAGGTTTGCTCCGTTGGTTCAAACTGGAATCAGCGACTGAGATCTTATCCGGCTCAACACTGTTAAAAGTACAAAGGCCCGCGATTTTTCTATTAACTCAGTGTTTTCTATTGCGAAGCATGAAAACAGAGAAATCATCAACTCTATTCGAATACAAAGAAAACAAAAGCACAATGAGGATTTCCATAGGCTTGATAATTAATCACACGCACAACCTCAATTATTCATAATAAAAGAGATCACAGAGTCTCGGCCTTGGCTCGATTACAACAAATAAAAGACCTCTGTTTCAACGGAAATCCACACACTCAGTCTTTCCTCTCGCTCCACTCAGTCCTTCCTCTTGGTCCCTCTGTCTCTCTCTATATTACATTTTTTCTTCCTTTGTTCAATCGAAGATTACTCTAATTGTGCTTAACAACTCAATCTCTATTTTTAATAAATCTAACACTAAATCTCTAATTCCTAGCTCTACCACACACCTATGCTAACAACTTATCTTTGAACCTAGAATAAGACAATTTCTAACTATTACAATAATGAAATAGAACTCATTTCTTGAGAAATCCAACCCTCTCAGTAAAACTGACTTTTGACCAATCAGGTAAATGAAATTCAACTTGTTTAGCCACAACATGTGAACAAACTTTCACATTGCTGGCTAAGTTTGGATGCTCCTGCATCACATATCGAGTTCAACAGGCAATGGTGGCAAGGAACCGACGATGGCATTTTTTCTTTGATACTCTTCGCTGGCCTCATCTCTTCTTCACAGTGGGTCAAGAAAGAGTTGCCAATGATTATGGATTACTAAAAGGTATGGTGTTTTTTTTCTGGTTTACAAGAGATTATCTTGATATATTTAAAAAAAATAAGTAATTGCATTTTTTATTGAGAAGAATAAGTTGTTTTTTAGATTTTTTGGAAAATATCATGTTATTGTGCTTATATATATATATATATATATATATATATATATATATATATATATATATATATATATTCCCGTTATCATAATTGCTTAATATTTTTATGCAAGAATGATATATATATATATATATATATATATATATATATATATATAGTAAAAAGAAAATATATTACTACATGTAGATAGATAAAGATTGTTATTATATAATTGCAACATTAGAAGATAAGTTATGTAAGAAAATATAGGATGCATGTTCTTTTTTTAAAAAGGGATTTCGTATTGGTGTATGAAATAATAACAAATCCAAGTTATTTTCTTGGAAATGAATATAGATTAAAGAGGATAATTTGTGAAATATTTTCATGGGTGGTGAAAAATAAAAGAGAAAAGTTAATTAGATTATTTTTCTTGGATGCTTTTTTTCTAAAAAGGGATTTCGTATTGGTGTATGAAATAATAACAAATCCAAGTTATTTTCTTGGAAATGAATATAGATTAAAGAGGGAAATTTGTGAAATATTTTCATGGATGGTGAAAAATAAAAGAGAAAAGCTAATTAGATTATTTTTCTTGGAAAGTGGGATTTCCTTTTAAATGTGTAGTTTTAATAATTACTTAATTAGTTTATAAGACATGTCTTTATTGAAGAAAAAATAAGTAACTATGACCTTTTGATTAATTAGAATAAATAAATGTTGTGGTGTTATTGAAAAAAACGCAATGGTTTTATGCTTAGTCATGGTACAATATTTGGAAAAGATTAGTTATTTAATAAATCCATGGAAAAGATTCTCATGGATTGTCATGGGTAAGATAGTTCTTTTGAAAAAAAGAATACATAGTTATGAGAAAATATAATAACCTCAAATGCATAGAGATAATATAGTTCATAAAAGTCTTCTTTGGAAAGAATATGTTTTTCTTACAGGTGAAAGATAAGTCAATGGTGTTAAGTCCTTCGCAAGAGTTTGTGAAAGTTACATGTTTTGGTGGGTAAAAATATAAATGATTTGTGTGTTGTATAATGGATAGTTTGATTTAATTGCATGGTTTAATGCATAAAAGGTTATCATTATTATTATTTTGGTTCTTAAGCCCAAAAGAAAGGTTGATTATGATACTTTCTTGAAAACAAATGCATGAGAACTTTGTTATGACACTTTCTTGGAAACAAATGCATAAGAATTTTGTAGATTAAAAGATAGAGAAACTATGTTGGGTTCTTGAAAATAACTATGTGAAAAGAACACATATGCAAGACCATAGAAATAATAGTTGATTACATCCATGAAAATAGAACTATTGTATTAGATCTTCTAAATAGAAACATGGATTTGTAGAGCTATTTTGTTATATATTTTAAAGAGAAGCACGGATTTGTGTGCAAAAAAGAATAAGTATTATGTTAGATCCTGGAAAGTAAAACAAGTAATTACTTGCAATAAATGCACTAGCTTAGTTGATTACATACATAAAAATAAAACTATTGTGTCAGATCTTTTAAAGAGAAACATGGATTTGTAGAGCTATTGTATTATATGAAAAACATAGTTTTGTGTGCAAAAAATATTAAGTATTATGTTAGATCATAGAAAATAAAACAAATAATTACTTGCAATAAATGCACTAGCTTTCCTTTATAATATACATATATCCACAATCAAAAATAATGACTAATACATATATTCACAACAAAACTCAATATAATAATTACATAAAATAATATAATAATTAAAATATTAATTCAATAAAATTAATAAACATTAAAACACCTATTATAAACGGAGTTGTCTATAATGCGACATTTTGGAGATTCCGGTGACGGAATCCGGCGGAAGAAATTGAGGTTAAATCTTGATTTC
This sequence comes from Pinus tabuliformis, assembly GCA_031772625.1. Taxonomy (NCBI): domain Eukaryota; kingdom Viridiplantae; phylum Streptophyta; class Pinopsida; order Pinales; family Pinaceae; genus Pinus; species Pinus tabuliformis. The sequence goes on from CM062806.1 coordinate 937,313,849, forward strand.
TTGCAGTTAAAATGGTTTTTTAACTGCATATTTGGATTCAGCACCCTCGAAAACCCCTGGGACGCTTTCATTGTGCAGAAACTAGCTATCAAACTTGCGATTCCAATAAATTCCTGCCGGATTTCGACCGGAAAAACCCGCCGAAAAATCTTTCAAAAAGTCGTGTTATAGACTACACCATTATAAACGAAATGGAACTCAATACAATAATATTATACCATAGTAATATAAAATAAATGTTATAATTTAAATAATAACTCAATAATTTAATAATTAATTAATGTAAAAAAACAAATTTACATCTATCTTTTTCTTTATTTTTTCGAAGGTCATTGAAGAGCCAGTTATTTTTATCATAAACAAACAATATAATACAAAACCTTCAAAAGCATCGTGAGTAAATATGAATTTTTTTAAGGGTCGTCTACCCATTGAATTTTTTTGTGGAAAGCGTGGGGTTTTTTTATACGAACAAGGACCTTCGCATTTAAATTCAGATTAAATATGAATTTCTTTTAAAAGGTAGTCTACTTATTGGATTTTTGGAAGGCATCGAATGGGCTTTATATATGATTTTATCTATTGGATTTTTTTGAAGGCGTGGAATGGGCTCCATATAAGCATTAATTATAAATTATTATTATTATTATTATAATTTTTTTTAATATTTTATTTTAATATTAAGAAACTTTATTATAACTTTATTGTTAAATGGAAGAATAAAGAATAAAGAAAAGAAAAGAAGATGAGAGAAATGGTGAAAGAAAAAATTGGGTTAAAAATAGTTAGGATTGATACCAGTATTAGGGGATTTGATTTAGAGGATTATAAATATCTAGTTGGCTTAGAAGAATGGCTCACTTTATATCCATTTTCCCATAATACAAAAGATCTAATTTGTTTCTAAATTTAATCCTTTAACACTAATGTCAATCCTACTTATTCATAGCACCCTCCTCCCTCCTTGTTTCTTTCTTCCCCTTTTGTTTTTCAACCTTGCTTATTTCTCCTTATTCTCCTTTTTTAATCTATTCTAATAAAACCCCTTCTAATCCCCTTAACCATTTGCCTAAAACCAACCTCGCCCCTATTCCCTTCCCTTCTTTCTAATTGCATCCTTTATCCATATAACTTAATCTCTAATCTTGATTTCTATTTTAATTACTTTTTAATAATAGAATATTTTAATTTTATTTTAACAACATTTTTTAAAATAATATATAACTTTAATCTTAATGGCCAACTTTTTTTATTAATTTTAATTCTAATTTATCTCTACATATATAATAGTTTAATTCTTTTTGCTTCTCTCATAATTTAATATTTTATACTAATTTAACATTTAATAGAAATATTTCATACTAATACTAATTCAATTTTACCAATATTTACTTCTATTACTTTAATTCTTATTCTAATTATTTCTCATTCATTTTTTACTTTATTTTACTGGTAATAATTAATAGTGTAGTCTAATTTATAGATTGAAATATTTTTTTCATATACTTTTTCTAGTTAATTTTAATCAAAATGGTAGCGACCTTTAAAATTTTGATTTGAGATTAAGTTTAATCGGTAAAATTTGAGTGCCTTTTGGCTTTTTCAAAGTGTTGAATCCATTTATGCATGCAAAAATATATTTTAAGAAAAAATCACGTTCTTACTTGAAATTGTATCGCCCAATGAAAAAAATTAATTTGAGCTTAAGTTGTTTAATCGGTAAAATTTGAGTGCCTTCTAGCTTTTTCAAAGTGTTGAATCCATTTATGCATGCAAAAATATATTTGAAGAAAAAATCACATTCTTACTTGAAATTGTATCAGATGAGTTACCATAATTTAGGAGTCAGCCCCAAATTGGGACGATTTGTATCAAATGAGTTACCATAATTTAGGAGTCAGCCCCAAATTGGGATGAGCTAGGACGCAGTTAATTAATGTGTTGAAATTAAAAATAAGTTCTTGGTTTTATAGTGTGAGTTGATTGAGGAAAAACACAAGTGATTTAAATTCAAGTGGTTGAATTGAAATAGGACAAGTTTCATGAGAATTTAACTCATGCTAACTTAATCGATCAAAAAATAATTCTTTAATTAGAAAAATCACTAATTTTAGCCATTTGAATTGCCTTTAAAAGGAGGAACCAAGGCACAAGTTTATTCATCTTTTTTGGTGAGCACAAGTTGGTGAGAATAAACAAGGAAGCACAAGTTTGTGCATGGAGCTTGTGGCAGAAGAGTGTGCAAAAGAAACAAGAAGCACAAGTTTGTGCATGGAGCTTGTGAGAGAAGAGTGTGCAAGAGAAGCTTGCGCACATGTTAGTACTGGGTAGAGAACAATAGAGAGTAGCGGTATTGCAATGGTTTCAAGGTTAGATCAAGAAGTAAACTCAAGTGTGTCTTTCATATTAAAACAATTGTATTTTGTAAGAGATCAATTGCTAAATTTTCTATCAATAAAATTCTCATTAAGCAGAGAGTTTTCCTAGTTGGATTCCCTAGAAAAACACCATGTTTAATTATGTGTGAGTATGTCTTCAATTATGTTCTATTCCATTGCAAATTTGAAGTAGAGAAATTATGTGTTTTAGTGAAAAGAAACTAGTTTTTAGTTTTTAGATTGTTCACTATAAAAGTTGAAAAATTTCAAGGAACCAACAAACATATTTTAGTTTTGAGCAAAAGATTCAGATGCCCTAGTCTAAATATGTTGCAGTCTATCGATAGTTAGCCCACTCAAGCCTAAAGTCATCCCAAAAGATGAGTGAAAGTATGGACAGAGGTAAGGTCATTATATGGTTTCCAAAGGAGCATTGATGATAGTATATTATAGGTCCATCCTAAAAGAAAGTAGGGCAGCAGTTTATGGATCCATGAGTGAAAATATATCTCAAGGAGTGGCTATGCATGAGGTTTGAGTTTTGTCAATTATTTGACAAGGAGACCTAGATATGCAAGGGAAACAAATATTATGGATATACATTGCTAGGTGGAAGACTGCCCTAGTGGTGCTTGGTTAGAGATCTGAATCAGCTTAAGAATAGTAAGTGTATGGACTGTTAGTGGTTAATTTGAAATCCTTAGATCAGTGAAAGAATTTACTATTTGTGGGCAGTTTTGCAAGCCCTGAGGAGAGTGACAATAGGGTCGATGTGTCATAGTGACATAGAATATTTATGTGCACTAGGAGTAGTGTTCTGGAGCATCCAACAAGTGGGAAATCCTTGAATTCCTCATATACAGTGATCATTGAAGGACTAAAGAGTTGCTAGGAGGTAGTGTTTTGGAACCCTAGTTTAATGGGTTGAAAATGGCCAAACTATTGATAAGAGGGAAGATACAAAAGACCCAATGAGTAGACTTCTTAGTGGAGATAGAGGCATGTTATTGGGAAGATAAGTGAGCCAAAGTTAAATGACACAAAAGGACTTATGATCATCGATAGTGGAAGATTATGGACTTGCAGAACATGGTGGGAAAGAACAGGTCTTCAAAGAAAGTTGTGCAAAAGAAAGCAAGGAAGTCTTTTAGTTTAGAGGGAGCAGTTGCAGTAGCGAAGAACTTGGTAGAGTTGAAGACAAATTGAGGTGGACAAGGTTCTTCCACAAACACCTTCCTTGCTAAGAGGGAGTGATGAAAATATTAGCAAGAAAAGGGTTCCTTGTTTTATGCCTTAATCATAGGAGCCAAAACAAGTTCCATCTTATGCATGACTCAAGTTCCTATAAAATAGGAGATTCCCTATAAATTAAGATGAGTTCATAGAATTTAGGAATCAGTACCTAAACATTAGGATGAGTTAGGATGTAGTTAACTGATGTGTTTAAATTCAAAGTCGAGTTCTTGATTTACTAGTGTGAGTTGATTGAGGAAAAACACAAGTGATTGAGTTTCAGGTGGTTGACTTGAAATAGGTCGAGTTATATGAGCCATTAACTTGTGCTTACTAAATCAATCACAAAATCATTACTTAATTAGAAAACTCACTAATTGTATCCATTTGAATTACCTTTAAAAAGGAGGAATGAATGCATAAGTTTATGCATTAGTTTGGTGAGTATAAGTTGATGAGACCAAGCAATAAGAAGCACATGTTTGTGTGTGGAGCTTGTGAGAGAAGAGAGTGCAAGAGAAGCTTGTGCATAGGTTGGTGCTAGGAAGAGGGCAATAGAGATCAACAATATTGCAAGGGTTTCAATCTTATATCAAGTAGGAAAGACAAGTGTGTCTTTCATATTGAAAGAGTTGTATTTTGTAAGAAATCAATTTCTCAATTTTTCTATCGATCGCTTAGTTTTTGTAAGAGATCAATTTCTCAGTTGTATTTTGAGAGAGGGTTTCCCTAGTTGGGTTCCCTAGAAAAACAATGTGTTTAACTGTGTGTGAGTGTGTGTTTAATTTTGTTCTATTTCGCTGCAAATTTGAAGTACATAAATTTTGTGTTTTAGTGAAGAGAAACTAGTTTTCAATTTTCAAAATTTTCACTATAACGGCTGCAAAATTTCAAGGAAATTGTACATTTAGCTCTCAAGAACCTATTTTTTATCCCTTTACTTGATTATACCTCGAGACCCATTTTTGGTTCACAACTACCCTAATACTAGCACCTATAGCACCCTTGGAGGAAAATGATAGCATATAGAGATTAAATTTGGTGCTTGGAGGACTCCTCCATGGTGCTTGAGACTAAGAAGCAAGATCTAGCATTGGAGGTCCTTTCTCCCTCGATTGACTATGGCCAAGAAAATGAAATGCATCCATGATGTTCAAGAGTTCGTAATGGTGCCCATATTAAACTTAGATGCCTAAGAATCCTTGGAGAGGGTTGTTGTCATGGTTTCTAGGTTATATCTATAGGTTGAGCTCTAGAATTTTAACTAGGGATGAAGGTTGTTGTCTCCCAACTAAGTGTGTTTATATGCATCTAATTACATTTATCATACAAAAAATATATTCATTACTAGGGAGAATTTTAGAATCCATACTTACCTTCAGTATAAAATGTTAAAAATTGGCAACTAGGGCCAAACTTCATGTGGGTCATCTTATTCATGGCTGATAATATGTTCATTAGATTCCTCTCGTCGAGAGGTGTAGGATTGATCTAAATATTATCCGATTCTGATAAGTATTCATGGAGATATGAATTTATTTTGATTATGGAATTATTATCAAGCCGACCTACAACTCATATAGGCTCAGAAGCCCAACAATCGCACCTATTCAAAAATCAACAGTTGTGTATAAATACAAGAGGACTTTTCCTCATTTTCACTCACTCATCTCATCACATCTCTCTCTCTACTGCATAGAAAAGATTCTCTTCTCTACAGCACAGAAAAGGGTCTCTCTCTCACACATGTGAAGCTGGAAGCTGCTGAAACTGAAGCTGCAACTGCAGATCCAAAGTTTGACTAGCGTGGACCATCAAACCTCCTCTTCTGATCTGCATTGTAGGTTCATCTCAACCTCCTCTGAAGGCTGAAAATTTTGGTGGTGGAATCAAGTCGATCTGACGGACGGTTTGCGAGATATCGACTGCCCTGGTTTGAAGGAAGCTGCTGAAACTGAAGCTGCAACTGCAGAAGTGAAGTTTGACCTGCGTGGACCAAAAGATCTCCTCATATAAACTACACTGTAGGTTCATATGAACCTCCTCTGAAAGCCGCAACTTTTGGTGGTGGAATCAAGACGATCCGACGGTCGGTTTGTGAGATATCGACTACCCTAGTTTTGATGATGAAGTCGCTATTGCTGATGCTACTAATCTAGGGTTTGCTACTACTGATATAAATTAGATTTATTGTACTATTTCTCTCTGTTGAATTATTGAAGATAAAAGAATATTTGATCAAAGGGTTTCCCCACACATTGTGGGGTTTGTCCTTGGCTAGCCGCCACATCTTGTGTCTCTTGTCTTGGTTTGTTTTCTGTCGATTGTTTAATGTTCTATCTGCACTTTAATTTATGTACATGTGATTGCTAATCTGTGGAACATAATAAGAAAAATAATTAAACTTTTATAAGCATAGAACATACCATAACTTAACATGGGTTCAGAGTTAAGGTGAAGACAAAGCCCGAGCAAGAGCAAGAGCAATCACCGAAGAGAAGATTGGCAAGGCTATCCTAAAAGAACTATGGGGTCCTCAACACTCTTTCCTGCCGAAGACAAGCTCCGTGAGAAAGCTGACTATCATGGATGGAAGATGTCTATCGATCTAACCCTAGAAGATCAAGGGGTGTTGGACCATGTAAGAGGCAATATTGTTGAGCCTCCATCAAATGCATCCTCTGCTACCTGGAACAAATGGAAAAATGGAGAAGTCAAAACAAAGAAGATCATCCGGGACTCTATTGATAAGCACTTGGTGGCCTACATCTCTGAACTGGACACCTCCAAGGAAATCTATGATAGACTGGTGAGTTTATTTAAAGTCAATGATGCAAATCAAGTTTTGTTTCTTAGGAATAAGCTGAGGGAAATCAAGAAGGGTAAAGATGAGAGTATGCAAGCATACTTCTTAAGAATCACCGAGATCAAGAAAGATCTCCTATCTATTGGGGAAACTATTACTGACAGGGAAATGGCACTCACAACTCTTGGAGGATTACCACCCGAATGGTACGTGTTCAGGACTACTCTTCTAAACATAATGTAATTCTTGGTTTCGAGGAATTAATGGCTAGATGCGTTCAAGAAGAAACTAGGGTGGAAGAAAAGGATGATGTTATATTTGCTATAAAGCAGGTCACTATGCAAGGGAGTGCCTTGATAGAAAGGACTCACACTGGGACGATGATCAAAATCCCTCTCATGGCAATCAAAGGAATGGAAAATTCAATAGCAAAGGTAAAAGGAGTGCCAGAAATCAAGGAAGAGGTCAACCATTCAAGAGGGCAAGAAATTCCAGGTATGAATCTAATATTGTAGATAATAAGCAGGATGAATATTATCTACCAGCTGCTCTATCTACCTCTGCTCCTACGAACTCAATGGGAATTTGGCTCATTGATAGTGGTGCCTCAAGGCACTTCACTGGTTACAAAGAAGTTCTCTATAATCTGATAGAGAAAGAAATGAACCTGGAAATTGTCCTTGGAGACAATATGAAATATCCCGTAAGAGGTGTAGGAAATGTCTCTCTCAAATTGAATCAAGGAAATACGATCCACCTACAGGATGTATTATATGTACCTGACCTCAAAAAGAACCTGGTGTCCATCTCCGCAATGGAAGACAAAGGCTACAAGGTAACCTTCAGCAATGGCAAGGTACGTATATGGAAAAATAATGTTAAAGATGCCTTCACTCTTGGGTTTCGAGTTGATTCATTATATCAGGTCGGTGGAAGTCCGCTAGGTGTCATGTCTTATGACACAACTCTTTAGTCCGAACTTTGGCATCGGAGGTTTACCCACCTTCATTATAAAGCTCTACTCGGTGTAAGACAAATGGTGACAGGGATGCCCGAATTCCGAGTAGGGAAAGAAGGTGTATGTCCAGGATGTGCCGAAGGAAAGCTCAAAAGGGGACTATTCCCCTCAATCCAAACCAAGACCTTCGATATATTACAGTTGGTTCACTCAGGCATACCAGAGGCTGGTATTAAGGGAGACTACTACACCACATACTCCTGAGCAGAATGGTGTGGCGGAAAGGAAGAACCATACAATTGTAGAAGTTGTCTCTATGGGTAGATGATGTAACAATGCCTGATGTGGAGGAACTCATGGATCCTATTTATCCACCTAACCCTTCCTCTTCTAGGAAGAGGCCTTCATGGCTTAGGGGGATACTTGATGATGCTGAAGGACATGGTGCACCCCGAGGAACCTTCCGTGAAAGTAAGAAACCTAACAGGTATCAGGGACACTTGACCATCATGAACACGATTATACAAAATGAGCCTTCATCATTCTCAGATGCCATCAAGCATCAAGTATGGAAGGATGCTATGACCAAATAATATGAGTTTATTGTGGAGAATGATGTCTGGGAAGTAGTTCCCAAACCCCAGGACAAGACAATTGTCACTTCAAAATGGCTTTACAAGATAAAGCTGTAGCAGATGGAAGTACGGAATGGTATAAGGCTCGCTTTGTTGCTCGTGGTTTCTCCCACAAGGAAGGTATAGATTATGATGTGATATTTGCACCTGTTGCCAAATATATGACCATCCGCTTGATCATAGCCCTTGTGGCTTCACAGGGATGGGACCTACATCAGATGGATGTCAAGACCGCGTTCTTGCACTGTTCGATCAAAGAAGAGGTCTATGTGGAGAAACCTGAAGGATTTGAGATTTATGATTGAAAATCTCATGTATGCAGGTTGAAGAAGGCTCTCTATGGGCTGAAGCAAGCACCCCGAGCATGGTATGATAGGATCGATAACTACTTGATGAAGCTGGGATTCAGTAGGAGTGAAGTCGATCCTAACCGTTACCTTAAGTTTAAAGATGACAAGCCTCTCATACTGGTGTTGTATGTGGATGACCTCTTTTTAACAGGTGCATACCCTCTCATTCATAAATGTAAGAGGGAGTTGGCTTCTGAATTTGAAATGAAGAACCAAGGACTTGAAGTGTGGCAGAAGCCAAGGGAAATTTTCCTATCTCAAGGAAAATATGTGGTGAAGATTCTAAAAATATTTGGTATGATGGACTACAAGCCTGTGACTACCTCGAGGATCTTAACTTTCAGAAGTTATATGGTAGTGATGTCAGACCAGATTTGGGAAATGCCTTTGAGTTTCAAAAACTCATTCGCGTTGATGTTCTTGGTGAACCTCCGTCCGAACATATGTTTTGCAATTAGCATTGTGAGCTCATATTTAGTTGAGCCTCACTAGATTGGTGCCAAGAATCTTCTGAGATGTCTTTAGGACACAATCTCTCATGGGTTAAGATACACTGTCGGAGATGTGAGTGATGGCGAGGGTGCAGGCGTTAGAGACAATCTCCCTAATCTGCCAACAAGTTCTTCAATGTCTTGATCAACTTCCCTTTCTTCAAGTGTATCAGTCGTTAAACTGATATATTCATTTCTTTTAAAAAACCCCACTAATCTAGCTTCATTAACAAACAGTGGCTTTATTCGGGAATTCTTAAAAGAATTACCCAAGTGCTATTGGCTTAAAACAGTGGCTGTAATTGTATCGGCAGTAATTCTAAAAGAATTACGCCAACACACTATCGGAGGCCTTATAAGAAGGGTTATACCCCAACACTATCGGCGGCGGCTTTATAATGGACATAGGCTCCGATATTATGGACCCGACGGCTATATATATCCTCCCTCTATGCTGATTTCGGGTCCGATATATATATCGGCAATTGCCCAAATAGTAATCCTCTTTCCTCCGAACTAACGGACCCGATGACCCCTTTCCGAGCCGCCCTATAAAGATTTCGGGTCCGGATCTTTTCGGCGGTCTCGGTTAGTCGCTCCTCCGAAGTGCTACAAGGCCTCTGCGGACCCGATCCACTTATATACGCTGCCTTTAGAATTTCGGCGGGTCCGATTATCGATGGTCGCCACAATTTACAACCTTCCCACCTCCAAAATGACGGACCCGACGATATATATATATATATTGCAGTTTATATTACTTCGGCTCCGGATATGGAAAGCACAGTCGGAGGGTTTGCGGACCCGACGCCATATAGAAATCGCTGAATAATATTTCGGCTCTGGATTTCAGAGCTCGGTCCTTATCAAGTTATGGGATCCTTTCGGACTTGAAAAGCTTATAAACCAAACTCTATAACAAATCGGCTCCGGAATTTCGGAGCGCATCACTAAGTGTTCTAAAGGATCTCCCCGACGCCGATATGGATTCAGACCCGATATGGGTAAGAACTTATAATTATAATAATTCACGTCCGCTACAGTGGCCGCCCAATGGAAAATTGCCTAAATTCCTAAGATAAACAAGAATACACGCAGAATTTATAAAATATAATGAAAGGCCTGTGGATGCATAAATGAAAGGGAAGGCGACTCAATATTTATACACAGTATTGGCAGCATGCATAAAACAGTAATCGATTCAACACTGTTAATGCAATATATAAAGGTCTATTCATGCATATTAACAGCAACCATGGAATAAGAACGCCGAGAGAACAGTTTAAAATATATACTATGGCACTCGCTCCTCTCCTCCTCTCTCTCTCTCCCTGTCTTCTCTGCTAAGAGTATCGCTGCCTCTTTATTTATAATAATGGATAGGCCTTCTCGGTCCTTATCCGATTCAAAGAAAAGCATGATTTACAGAATGATTTAAAGCTTGAAAAGCTTCACTACAGCTTATCCCTCTTGGCATAAATAGCATGTTTTATTTCTACTTTATCCTATTTTTTTAACTAAGAAAACATAGAAATTGCAGGCTAAAGGACCCCACTCCCTTGCCTGTAGATTTTTTTGGATTTTTTGGAATAATTTGGAAGATTTTTCCCCTCTGAGTCATATGCTCCCGCATCAGACTCCCAAGGTAGAAAATTTTCATGATCTCCCGATCATGTGTTCAGATCTATGTTTGCCTGGATACCAGATCTTGTGCTGCAATTTTCCACTTGTCGCTGCTTCTGTTTGTTGTTCTTCTCCAGGTCTCCACACTTTATGCTGCATCGTTGCACTGACTAGGCTTTCATAATCTTCTGCTATCTTTATTTTGTTGCTTCTCCTTTGTTCTACTGCTGTTGGCCTCTTCTGGGATACTGTCATCATCAGTTTTCTGATGCTTTCAATCTCTTGGTCCAATAAATCTCCCAGCTGTTGATTTCTTGCTGTCTGCTGACTTCTTGCCTCTATGCTGGTCTCTGTTCTGACTGCCACCCGATCATCCACACCCTCTTGTCTTCTGGAACAGAGAACTTCTTTTCCCTTCATTTGACTGCTCAACTCAGTCAAATGTTCCTCAACACCGGCGACAATACCTGCATTCATAGAACAATTTTTAGAATAAAAACCATAAGGCTTCAGTGCCTCTTCTGCTGTTGTCAATGTTGTCTCAACTGTCACCATAACTGCTCTAGTTGTCACTATAGATGCTGCTGCCATTGATGTTGCTATCACTGCTTCCATAGATGTTGCTGCCACCGCTGCCATAGATGTTGCTTCCTCCCAGACTTCCTGACCCTCTGCAATATTCTTTGGCTCACCACCTTCTTTGACAATCTTTAGTAATTGTCCACCATCATCTTGATTGATTTTTTCAATCAAATCAACTTCTTCAAACATTGTAGCCTCATATTTTAACATTGTAGCAGCTCCAAAATTCTGTCCGACAGTTCTCTCTTGGCTATTTAAGCAAACCAACTCTTTATTGTCACCCATGGAAACAAGTTTCTGCATATGAGACATGACTGTCTTATCTTCTTTTTGCAACAGTTCTTCTTCCCTCGAGACAATTCCAAGTGATGGATTGTCTTCTTCATCACCTGCACTCACAAAACACTTGTTAAAATTAAAAACATAAGGTTGTTGTGCCTTATCTCCTTTTGGCAATAATTCAAATGGTTGCTCTGTTTTCTCCTTCTCCTCTGTCAGCATATCAGCATGCTGATTCGAATTCTTAGCAAAATTCATAAGACTGTCCATTAGTCTTTCTTCCACACCATCTGTTCTAATGATGCCTTCTTGCTCTTGTCCACTGTACTGAACTCTTTCATTTGCAATCTCCCTGTCATACTTTGGATTCTCCAACAAGTATTCCAACAATGCAATTTCTCTATGGCATTGTTGCAGCATTTCATCATCACTTATAGTCCCTGCATTCACACACAAACTGTCAGTTTGAAAATCACAGAGTTCAACAGTCTCAACTGTTGCTTCACTTATCTGTGCTACAGACTGATCTACTTCTTCTGCATCCATAAGAACTTCCTCTTGTGCTGTAGCAGCTTCACAAGATTGCACATCCTCCTCAGCCCCTGTAGCCACATCAAAAGTATCAGCTACATTATCCAGCTGGTCTGGATTTATCCAATAACTCAAGAAATCATCAATGATCTCCTCTTCACGACTCAACGGTATACTTATCATCTGCTCCAGGTATTCCTTTTTTCCAAGTAACAGGGTTTTTGAATTAGTCTTCTGTCCCGGCTCATCTTCTTCTTGCAGAGGCAACAATGTATGATTGATACCATCCTTTCCAAACTTGTAGGTGTTTCTCTTCCCGTCATGTATGGCTCCTCTGTCATATTGCCAAGGCCTTCCAAGCAATATGTGACATACATCCATAGGCATCACATCACAAACAATTTCATCTTTGTACTTGCCCACTTGAAATTCCACTTCACACTGTTCACTTATCAACAGTTGATGTCCCTTTTGCAACCATGACACTTTATAAGGTGTTGGATGCTTCCTTGTCTTCAACTTCAATTTCTCCACTACTTTTGTAGAGACCAAATTATCAGTGCTGCCACTATCAATGATCATCTGGCAACATTTCCCTTGGACTTTGCACACTGTCCTAAATAAAGTCTTCCTTTGTGGCGGTTCAGCCATCTCCTTTGCTGGCTTAAGCAAGACTTTATTAACTACCAGAGATTCTCCTCTTTCTGGTGTATTTTCTTCTTCTGCTACTACTGCCACTGGCATCTCTCCCTCAGCTGGAGCAACAATTGCATTCCTCTGCTTTATGTCTGCATTCTCTAGGCACTCAAAAGCTCTGTGTCCCAGCTTGTTACATCTGTAACATCTTATTTCTCTGCCTCCTCTTCCTCTAGAAAAACTCCCTCTGCCTCTTGCATCACCTCCTGTGGGTGCATGCTGGGTTGAGCTACTGCTAGCTCCTTCTTTAGGTGCTGTAGATCCTCCTCTACCACCTTGACTTCCTTTACCTCTGAAAGTCTCTCTCCCTCTGGCAGACTGCTTCCTTATGAGTTTTTCCTCAGCTTTCAGCGCTATCTGATAAGCTTCCTCTACTGTTTTAGGAGACAACAGACTTATCTCATCCTGAATGTCCATCCTAAGGCCATTCAGATATCTAGCCACCTTCTCATCTGTGTCTTGGGCTTCTCCAGCTCTTATGCTCACTTTATAAAACTCTTCTGTATATTCTTTTACTGTTAAAGCTCTATGTCTAAGATTTTGCATTTGTCTAAACAACATTTGCTGATAATTACTTGGCAAGAACTTACCTCTTAACTTTGCTACCATTCGGCTCCAATTCTTGATTGGCTGCTTACCAAGTCTCTTCCTTTCCGCCTGCACACCATCCCACCAGAGCGCTACATGGCCTATTAACTTGGTGACAACAAACTTTACTTTCTTTTCATCTTCTGTTTCTTCATAATCGAAGAATTTCTCTATGCTATTAATCCAGTCAATCAATTCTTCTGGATTCAGTCCTCCTTGATATACCGGTACTAATTGATTCCATGGCCTGGCTGTGGATTTCAAAACTGACTGAAAGAACCTCATCTCAGGAGTAACCTGTACAGCTTCCTCCTCTTCTGCAGCTTCAATTTCGGGCTCACTGACATCTCCATCATCTATGTTTCTATCTGAAGTTAATGCATCCACTCTAGCTCGCAGCTCTTCTACTGTTTCCATTAGTTCAGCATTTGCAGAAGGCCTTCCTCTTCCACCACGTCCTCGTCCTCTTCCAACTCTGAAAGCCATCCTTCTTCCACTCCTGAGATTCAATTCAATGTCAGTTGATGGCTCTGATACCACTAATGATGGCGGGGGTGCAGGCGTTAGGGACAATCTCCCTAATCTGCCAGCAAGTTCTTCAATGTCTTGATCAACTTCCCTTTCCTCAGGCGTATCAGTCATTAAACTGATATTTCATTTCTTCCTCTAAAAACCCACTTTTATGCTTTATTAACAAACAGTGGCTTTATTCGGGAATTCTTAAAAGAATTACCCAAGTGCTATTGGCTTAAAACAGTGGCTGTAATTGTATCGGCAGTAATTCTAAAAGAATTACGCCAACACACTATCGGAGGCCTTATAAGAAGGGTTATACCCCAACACTATCAGCGGTGGCTTTACAATGGACAAAGGCTCCGATATTACGGACCCGACGGTCTATAGATATCCTCCCCTATGCTGATTTCGGATCCGATATATATATCGACAGACTTTATATCGGCAGTCGCCAAGCAATAAATTTTCTGTCCTCCGTACTAACGGACCCGATGCCTCCTTCCGAACTGCCCTATAAAGATTTCGGGTCTGGATCTTTCGGCAGTCTCGGTTAGTCGCTCCTCCGAAGTGCTACAGGCCTTTGCGGACCTGATCCACTTTATACGCTGCCTTTAGAATTTCGGCGGGTCCGATTATTGGTGGTCGCCACAATTTACAACCTTCCCACCTCTGAAATGATGGACCCGACGATATATATATATCACCGTTTATATTACTTCGGCTCCGGATATGGAAAGCACAGTTGGAGGGCTTGCGGACCCGACGCCGTATAGAAATTGCTGAATAATATTTCGGCTCTAGATTTCGGAGCTCGGTCCTTGTCAAGTTATGGGATCCTTTCGGACCCGAAAAGCTTATAAACCAAACTCTATAACAAATCGGCTCCGGAATTTCGGAGCACACCACTAAGTGTTCTAAAGGATCTCCCCAACGCCGATATGGGTTCAGACCCGATATGGCTAAGAACTTATAATTATAATAATTCACGTCCGCTACAGTGGCCGCCCAATGGAAAATTGCCTGAATTCCTAAGATAAACAGGAATACGCGCAGAATTTATAAAATATAATGAAAGGCCTGTGGATGCATAAATGAAAGGGAAGGCGACTCAATATTTATACACAGTATTGGTAGCATGCATAAAACAGTAATCGATTCAACACTGTTAATGCAATATATAAATATCTATTCATGCATATTAACAGCAACCATGGAATAAGAAGGTCGAGAGAACAGTTTAAAATATATACTATGGCACTCGCTCCTCTCCTCCTCTCTCTCTCTCCCTGTCTTCTCTGCTAAGAGTATCGCTGCCTCTTTATTTATAATAATGGATAGGCCTTCTCGGTCCTTATCCAATATAAAGAAAAGCATTCTTTACAGAATGATTTAAAGCTTGAAAAGCTTCACTACAGCTTATCCCTCTCGGCATAAATAGCATGTTTTATTTCTACTTTATCCTATTTTTTTAACTAAGAAAACATAGAAATTGCAAGCTAAAGGACCCCACTCCCTTGCCTGTAGATTTTTTTGGATTTTTTGGAATAATTTGGAAGATTTTTCCCCTCTGAGTCATATGCTCCCGCATCAGTGAGATTACTTGGATTCACTGATGCTGATTGGGTAGGAAATGTGGAGGACTGTAAGAGCACTTCCGGGTGTTGTTCCTCCTTGGGATCTACTTTGATATCCTGGAGGAGAAGGAAGCAGAAGTCGATGGCTTTCAGCACCGCCGAAGCATAATATATTGCTGCTAGCATGGCCTCCTATGAGGCAGTCTGGTTGCGAAAGCTCTTCAGTGAGCTATTTGAATTTACATTGGTTACCACTGTGATCCTCTGTGACGACCAGGGTGGGATTTGTTTGTCAGAGAATCCTGTATTTCATGATCACTCCAAGCATATAGAGATCAGGTATCACTATACTCAAGATATGGTGCAGCGGGGAGCTATAAGGCTCCAACATATTAGTACAGATGAATAGGTCACCGACATTCTGACAAAGCCCTTAGGAAAAGTCAAACTCCTGACTTTCCAAGAACAACTTGGTGTTGTTCAAAGATCCTACAATGAGGGTCTTATATGATGCATTAAGCTCTGGGAGCTCCGGGGGGTGCGGGGTACTTCTTGGAGTGACATATGACCACAGGGTGATTCACCATCCCCTGGTGGTGTACATGTACACCCTGTGGCGACTATGTAGCAGGATTGATATGTTCTCCTGTGAGGCCTGGATTAATGTGTCCTCCATGGCGATTGTATTAGGATTGATGTGTTCTCCTATGAGGCCTGGATTGAAGTGTTCTCCATGGAAATTGTAGCAGGATTAATCTGTTCTCTTATGAGGCCTGGATTGATGTGTTCTCCATGGCGGCCTAGATTGATGTGTTGTCCATGGCGATTGTAGCAGGATTGATGTGTTCTCTGTGAGGACGGGATTGATTAAGTTCTCTTATTGAGACATCCTACCCATGTAGTTTGGGACTCATGGGAAGTACCTCTCATCTGATCAATGAGCAGGGAAATGAAGTTAGGGACCATAGTAGTACCGATGGACACATCATTGTATCTATCATACTCCCTACGCTAGGATGACCTCCATTGATCTGGGACCAGTGATACTAGTCTGGGACCAGTGGTAGGAGTGGTACATTCTATGACACTGATTTCGGGTCGATTGTTACTGGTCTAGGACCAGTGGTACGCACTCTGAGACTGACTTTGAGTCAGTGGAGGATGTTATTTGTTTGGGACCAGTGGTAGGAGTTGTACTCACTATGGCACTAACTTCGGGTTGGTTGAGACTGGTCTGGGACCAGTGGTACATACTCTGAGACTAACTTTGAGTCCATATGATACATCCTTGATCATTTCTTCTTCTTCAGAATTCGGACAAAAGCAGAGCAGAACAGGACAAAGCAGAGCAGGGCATAACAAATCAAAGCCATACAGATCAGTATAGGGTAGAACAAGATAAAGCAGAATAGGCAAAATAGAGCAGAGTAGTGCAAGGGTCAGGCTGTATAGGGCAGTGCATTTGATGGATGAATAGTAGCGACCGACAGACAGATTGCAGATGAAGTTCCCCTAGTTGAGAGGGAGTGTTAAAATTGGCAACTAAGGGCAAACTTCATGTGGGTCATCTTATTCATGGCTAATAATATGTTCATTAGATTCCTCTTGTCAAGAGGTGTAGGATTGATCTAAAGATCATCCGATTCTGATAAGTATTCATGGAGATATGAATTTATTTTGATTATAGAGTTATTATCAAGCTGACCTACAACTCATGTAGGCTCAGAAGCCCAACAGTCACATCTATTCAAACATCAACAGTTGTGTGTAAATACAAGAGGACTTTTCCTCATTTGCACTCACTCATCTCATCACATCTCTTTCTCTCTACTGCGTAGAAAAGAGTCTCTTCTCTACTGTGCAGAAAAGGGTCTCTCTCTCACACATGTGAAGCTGGAAGTTGTTGAAACTGAAGCTGCAACTACAGATCCAAAGTTTGACCAGCATGGACCATCAAACCTCCTCTTTTGATTTGTGCTATAGGTTCATCTGAACCTCCTCTGAAGGCTCCAACTTTTGGTGGTGGAATCAAGTCGATCCGATGGACGGTTTGTGAAATATCGACTACCCTAGTTTGAAGGAAGCTGCTGAAACTGAAGTTGCAACTGCAGAAGTGAAGTTTGACCTGCGTGGACCAGAATATCTCCTTATCTGAACTATGTTGTAGGTCCATCTGAACCTCCTCTGAAAGCCACAACTTTTTGTGGTGGAATCAAGCCGATCAGACGGTTGGTTTGTGAGATATCGACTGCCCTAGTTTTGATGATGAAGTCGCTAACACTGATGCTACTAATCTAGGGTTTGCTACTGCTGATATAAATCAGATTTATTGTGCTATTTCTCTCTACTGAATTATTGAAGATAAAAGAAGATTTGATCAAAGGGTTTCCCCACACATTGTGGGGTTTTTCCCTACCTAGCTGCCACATCTTGTGTCTCTTGTCTTGGCTCGTTTTCTGTCGATCGTTTAATGTTCTATTTGCACTTTAATTTATGTAAATGTGATTGCTAATCCGTGGAATATAATAAGAAAAATAAGTAAACTGTTATAAGCATAGAACATACAATAACTTAACATAAAAGCATTGTTAAATTTGATTAATTCTTAAATTGCCAATCATAAAATATATTCTTATAATAATAATCATATTTCTAATGATTTCATATAGTTTCTCGGAAAATTTATCCATTTCCAGAATATAATACATTTATCATTTAAAATTTGTGTGAATCAATTAAGAAAATGTAAAATTTGCATATATAAATATAAATGTAAAATTAACCCATATAAAAAATACATCTCATGAAATTTCCTCATTCACGGTATTTGTATCCCACTACGAAGATCCCATGTGTGTTCAAAGAATCATTTAAAGCTTTTGAACTCAAGATTTTTTAATAAAATTGTAAGGCATTTGTTTCCATTCTTTAATGATTGCCCAGTCCTTAAAATGCATCCATTGTCTTGTGTGGTGGATTGAGGATATTCTTATGGTGCTTAAGCTTGAGAAGTTATGTTTAGAGCTTAAGGTTATCATTTCCCTGCCTCGGCAATGGTTAAAGGGTCGATGTTGTTGTTTCCTTAGCATAGCCATGGTGAACTAACTGCAATGTAAAAAACATCTTAATGTCAACCATATCCTAATCCTAGGCCAAAGATCCCCTAGCAAGGGCCTATGTCACATTTATAGTGTGAAGTAATAAGAATATTGATTTAGCCCTCTTATCAGTATTCAACATTGGTAACATAGCCATTCAGTAGTAGCCTATCCATTAAAAGGAAGATCTCATAAGAAAAGTGACAAGTAAGGTTGGTTCATTCTCAATATGACCTCCTCTATTTAACGAGACAAACTTTATTTTGTAAAATCATGATGAAGACTTACTTGATGTCACTTGGCATGCATATTTGGAAAATTGTGTTGAATGGGTATCAAAACACAAAAAACCCTCTAATTGATGAAGTTGGTAAGAAATTCTACTACTGCAGTGCTAGGGCTATGAATGAAATCTTGGGTTTTCAAAGTGATGTAGTATGAGTCAACTATACAAATATGAGACACACTAGTAAAAAAAATTGAAGGGTATACCAAGCTTAAAAATGCCAAACTCTAGGTTTACAGGATGCAATATGAAAACTTGAAAAAGAATGAGGGTGAAAACATAGGTAGTTTCCCTCTCAGGGTGGATGAAGTTGTAACAACAATGAAAGGTTTTGGTGATCAAATTAACGATGTAGTAATACAAAAGGTGTTGGATCACTTTCTTGATGTCAATGTCTCCCTCATAGAAGAAATTCCATTGGAAAATTTGACCATGGAAAGGCTTCATGGAATACTTCTTATGAGATGAGAACAAAGAAGAATTATCCAAAATTAAGAGAAAATTCCTTCAAAATATCAAACAAATCAAAAGAATATCAAGACCAAGAGTGCTCCAACCACATTCCAAATGAGGAGAAAGAAAACTTTGTGAGGAAGCTATAAAAAGGAAAGTTAAGTTACCATTTAAAACACATAATAGGGAACTTTGGTGTTCATGCTCTTTTGATTGAATTTTATGACAATCTCGTGCCTGAACTTTTTCCTATGCATTAAAAAGAAAAACGATAACAAGTATCCACTGAATTCCACCAACATTGAATGATATTTATATATAGTTATTTTTTATATATTTATAAATCCATAATGAGATGGAAATGTTGGGTAGCTTGGAGCGTTCTATAACTGTCCTCTATAGTCCTTATTATTTAAGATTAAATGATTATATATCCATTTTAAATGAACTATTGAAAGTCTATTTCCCAATAGGAAATGTATTGGTAAGAATTTGTTATCTTAAATTCAAATATATATCAAAACTATGAGTTGATAGAAAACCATATCCACCATTTCAAAAACCTAATCATTAGCGAACCAACCCTGCATAAGAAACATACATCTTCCATACATATGGTATCTACCCTAGAAGGTGAATGAGGTGAGTTGCCTTTAATATCTCTAGCGGAATAAGTTCCTCGATATTGAATCCATTCAGCTCTAAATTGAATGTGAATCATTGTCATTTGTACATGAATCTGACGTAGATCTGTTGACAGTGTTGGAAATCCATCAACGAAGGGGATCTCCCTGATATGAAGTCCCAATCAGACCTCAGACCATTTGGTGTAGGAGTCCCATCTGGTATAAAGGCTTGGTTTCCAAATCCTCAAAGATCTACCTTGGCTCGAGATGTTAGCACAAGAGAGTGATGCAATGGTATCTTCAAACAACGAGGTGAGTGTGCAACGCAAATGTGTCTAGGTTCTCTTACTACAAAAAATGGGGGGAGGAAAGTAAGCCTCTAAGTGAGAGGTAATAGTACCACCTAGGAAGAGACACACGCGAACCAAAAATACCTATCCAACATTTAGCAGAATAGTCCACAGCGGATGTGACAGTCGTTACAACCAATGAACAAGAAAAGACCCATCTACCATCTAGCTAAGTAGTCCATAGTGGATGTGATAGTCGTTACAACCGATAAGTAAGGAAAGGTTTGTCTAGTATCTTGCGGAATAGTCCACAAGGATGAGATAGCAGTAACAACCATTACAACACAATCTCAACAAGATAAGCACTAAAACAACCGAAATAGTTCAATTATCTTAGTACATGTGAAAACAAACATAAAATACAAATGCTCACAGAATAGTCTTACAAACATCCATAAGTCATGCATGGAAAAGTGTTGGCCTGAAAGGCTTCTGTAATTAATAAAAAGTTCCAAGAAACATATTTACATTGTACATCACTAGTCCCAGTAGTGGGACATTAGAGCCACCCCTTGCTCCTCAAAGAACTAGTTGATATCTCTAATGTCTTGCTGAAGGAGCCAAAGTGAAAATTCTTTCACTCATACAATGAGGGGGTATATATAACCAAGGGGTGATGCTTGACCCTTGTGACTCTTTGACTTGCCTCATGACTGTTCAACTTCCTATCAATTTTCAACTGACATGACTCTTCATATTCATGTGTGCCCATTGGACTTCCACTTTACATAATATACATGGCTCATAATATTTATGTGGCCTTTGGCTACTCATGACATGACTTGACATGACATTGCTGACATGGACTGGGTTGTTGAGGGGGCAATGTCAAGTCGATGTTGCTGTTGAGTGATAGATGTGTTCTTGGAAGTTCTTTCTCTTCTCTTCCACATAGCTTGGTGGTGCATGGTCTTGAATGATCTTTGGTATTGACAGGTATTTGCATGCATGTGTTCCCTTTGCTTGTTCTTGAAAATCTCATTTTCCCATCTAGCGACAAGTGAGTCTCTAGGCATGCTTCCCTCCTACTTTTCCTTTTCATCATCTCGACATAACTTGAGAGCGTACATGTTCCTGCAATTCACTCATGATGGAACAACATCAATCCGAAAACTGCCTACTCTAATATGGTGCATTGTCATTCATGGAATGAGCTTGGGACAAGTCACAGGCTAGGAGACAGGTCTCAGTGACTGCGCGTTGTGTAGTTCTAGTTGGGAGGGAGAGAGCTTGATCATTGAGACTGTGTAGAGTGCAGCTTAGGCTTGACTAAGGAACTTTTGAGCACAGTCTCACCGAGGAGAAAAATCTTGCAGTGGCCATGAGGAGACAAGATTGTGCAGTTCAAGTTAGTAGTGGTTGGTGCAAGGTGAGGCCAAGGGTGGTCAGTTTTATGTAGTTTTCATAGGCAAGGAGGATTGGGCAGTAGAGAGGCCTGGAAGCCAAAATTGTACAGTTCTTGAGGATAATGAGCTAGGACTGAGGGAGGACACTGAGGGAAACTTCTACGTAGTTCTAGATGCCAAGGGAGGTTGGGCTCTCTGTGCACTGCTGGATTCCAATATGCAAAGGAAAAGATTGAGGATTGAAAGTGTGAAATGCGTAGTTCAGTTCGAACTAGAATGAATTGATGCACAATTCTGGGTGTCAAGGAATGTTGCTAAACTTTGGAATTGTGCAATGCATCTACCATGGAGGATAGTGACTACGCACTGCGCAATTCTAGTTAGCAAGGTCACATCATTGAGGGCTGAGACTGCGCAATGCGTGGCTCAGTTGGGGCTCGGTGAAGCTGAGTTTCCCGGTTGGGAAGATTTTATGAAAATGGCTAAGTGTGGGAGGAAGATGAACTTGTGATGAACTTGAACTATAATCACACACTTAGCATACTTCGACGACACGATAAAATAGACCATTGGGACAAAAAAAAGAAGATTTTCTCTCTGAGTGACTATCTCATGACAAGAAAAGACAAGTGCGACACTTGAGATAGACTTTAGGACGACCGTGATGAAATTTGTGTGACAATGCTCAATACTTTTTTTATGAGTGCGACAACTATTTACATGGCTAGAACAACTCATATACACAAAGACCAACCTTTGAGATCACTAGAAAGGTTCGCAAACATGACATAATAACCAAACATGCCAAAAGACGATAATTGATCCAATAAGGGAAAGGGAGCAAGACACTTAGAGGAAATAAATATAATGAATTGCAGTGCTTGCAACCATGCATGGCAACCATGCAACCAATTTCTCTGTCTTGGTTCATTTTTAGTGTAGGGCCTTGGTCCTTTAGGGAGTATTGATTCAATGTGCAGATTACTTTGGATTCTCCACTTACCCCATAGGAAGACATGGTCCCCTTTGTACCTTCTTAATTGAACACAACATAAGATTCAACTAGATCACAGTGTTTCAAATTGGGAAGGGTAGTTTAGCTCGCAAGCTTAATATTTTTCAGAGTATTGTTTTTCATCTTTGGTGCTGCTCTGCTGACAACAGACCTAGATAGTACCCTGACAGAGTCACATTGGAAAACAAGAATTGCTCCACTGCCAACGAGCTTGAACAGTACCCTGAATGAGTTGCCTGCTTCACCTCTCTATGCAAGAAGCCTTTCTCTTCTTTCAACTTTATTTATTTATTTAAAGAGAAATATGCATTGACACTTATTTATTTTGCGGCGGAAGAGGGATCCCAACTTATTGAGAGAATAAGAGTTTGTTCCTTTAGAGAAGCATATAAAGACCTCTGATTTAGGTTTTCTCGTTTATATTTCCCCTTCTCCATTTCTAATAGTTGGATAAGCTTGAAAACACCAAAGCATAAAACTAAGTATAGGCATGAGGTTCCTAGACTGGACACAGGTTCATGGTTAGACCAATTCTCTCCTTACGGATGGATCATATTTTCTATCAGAACTTCATCATCCAAAGATACAACCAATTACAAGGAAGACAGACAGAGGACTAGCCAAGTGTTGCAGTGTCACAAGGCTCTTTCAACTTCAGCCACTTGCAAGCCACAACACAGTAAGGCACAACACATATTTGCATGATGAAAACCAAAAGGAAAACTAAACAAGGAATAAGACAAAGCAAAAAGAAAGAAAACACAGAACCAGGAAATGAAATCAAAAGACAAGAGAACAAAATGACTAAAGAAAACATGATGTAGAACTAGAATAATAAAAACAAGGATAAAATACAAGGAACGAGTATAGAATGAGTGCAAGAAAGGGAAAACTAAGATGAAGCTAATCCTACTCCTAACCTATCAGTTGGGAGGTCAGGATCACATTTTATGAAATTTCCAGTGAAGCCACTGTATTTGTTCCTAACCTGCATCCACAAGGATATGAACTATTAAAATAGATATAAATCAATGTGCAACACAATATAAAAAAACTTGAAAAACTTCACAAGAAAATGAAGGTCTTACCTGTGGGTGGAAAGGTGTGTCACACCCATTTCTCTTATCCAATTCACATGCTTACCTTTTTGATGAATACCATTTTTCAACAAACCTCAGAAGCTTCTTCCAGATGTGTCTTCATCTACACTGAGCTCCTTAGCAAGCGCGAGAAAAGACTGAAACTTGTAGTTTGCTACAGAGCTTTCCCAATAAGATTGTTCCAACAATTCAACTATTGGAAAGTAAAATTCATGATGGACCTCTTGAAAACTTCGTGATATTTGAAAAGATGAATTTTGGATTCGAGAAGAGGGATCACGATGGGAATATTGTAAGGTAAATACACATTCTTAGCAGTCATGCCAAGATAGTGAGGACCTACCATAACCATCAGTGAAGGCTAAAGTACCTCACCTGCTTGACAAAAATTTGAATAGAGAGATGTTGAACAATGAAGATCAAGGGGGGTGGAGTAACTGTCATTGGACATGATGGTGGGAAAATGATAAGTTGAATGAAATTCACCCAAGATAGAGAGATGATTAGATGAACTAATTGAAGTACCATATTCCCAGTTCGCAAGAAACAAAGAAAAATTAATTTGAACAATCTTGCAAATGCTATGAACAATCGAACCAAGTTCTTAATATGACAAACCACCTTCCTACAACTGGTGACAAAGTGTGCAAGCATCATAATTATCAAAAGAGTTTAAAAATGATGTTAGCACATCAAATGCATGAGACCAGTTGAGACATGGTGAATGGAGAAGAGCTTGATTCGTGTGACTACTTGTGCATTTATTATCGCTCAAGGAGATTTTTGGTGTGATGAGAGGACAAACTTGCAATATAATATTTGCAATAAGACCAAGGGACTGGCCATTAAGGGATAAATTCGATAAGTATTATTCTTGTGGGAAAAGATAGTTCTTGAGATGATCAACTTCACAATTCCATGAATTTATGAGAGATGGACATTCCCAACCCGAGTTGGATGTGAGAGATTTGCATGAATATGAATGAACTGTAATAGATTCTTGAATTCAGTCAGAAGTAAAATCTTGAAAATTTGAAAGATCACACCTAAAATACTAAACATTTTTCACACGGAAACCCACATCGAGTGAAACTAGGCAGATAGATGGATTGTGTGAGAGAAAATAGATATGATTTAGTTCGAGGGGCTTACTAGAGTTGTGAGATTCTGACATAACCATCAATGGAAGTTGAAGTGCCTCAACTCCCTAGCAGGTCTAGTAACTTTCCAAGATTGTAGAATCGCATTTTGAAGCTTGAACCAAATCATGCATGGTTTGAGGATACTTGTTGTTGTTGATTTCAAAACTGCTCACCGGATGGAAACCATCTTTGTCACAGGTCTCACCGGACATTTTAGCTTCCCCAATCAGATTACTTAATTGAAGAGGCTCTTCTTATAACACATTCAAAGATAAATGAATTGGTGAGATCTCATGAGAAAGCTGATTTGAAGAGTTGTCTTCATGCAAAATAAGAGATGATGGGGGGTGGGAAGAGTTCTTTGTGTTTTGACTATTTTCAATTTCATCATGGAAAACCTCACCGTCTTGTGCCAATCAAGGGGATAACTCATCGGATGAAGAAACAAAATAACATGGAGTATATTCATCGCAAGTGGATGTGCTACGAATGGTAGGACATAAGGGATAGTGAGGTGAAGGGGAAGTTTTGATATGAACATCTTATTTGACCGAAGCAGATTCTAGATCTAAATCAAAATCTTCATGAGGAACTGAAAGATCATATGATGTGCTTGGGAATTCATCACGACATGCGAAAATAGAGTTATCATCATTGGGATGGTTACTACCCGAGGTTGGGGGTTGATTGAAAGAATTGATTTTACTATATTTTCCACAGAGATTAGGGGATTGAGAATCATTCAAGAATGGAAACTCATTGTTTTGACATGGAAGATTTCGAAAAAAAGAGAAGAAATTGAAAGTTCCCTCACCTTTCTGCGTCTTTACTTGTGTAATGTGACTACTTTGTACCTGATCGCAATTTGAGTCAGCAACTTGAGAATCAAGATAATGTGAACTAGTTGGTGAAGCAAATTGACCAAGCAGTTCATGGTCCAAAGATTCATGATGTGAAGAAGATAAAGGATAATAGAAATTTGGATCAGCCTTGAAATTATTGTTCTGAACAGTGACATTCTCATGTGGAATGGAGGAGTGAGTCTTCATTGTAGGCTTCATGAGCCATTCTGGAATTTCCTCCATTGAAGCGGGAGAAGAATGAGAATATGGATTGGAGATTTGATTCACAAATTTCCAAGTTTTACAGTCACCGCAAGGAGGCACCCACATTGGGACTTAAAAGGGAGGAGGACAAGGCATGAAAGGTGTAATAAGCTAATCTTCTAAAATTTGAGGTGCCTCGTGATTTGCAAGAGTTGGGGAAGAAGGGAAAATAGGAGGTTCAAGCTCACCATATAGGAGACATGAACCAAGCGCTCAAACTCTCGTCTCAAGAAATGCGAATTTAATTTTTTTCACAAATTTCAAAATATAAGTGAAGGAACCAATCCGAAAAATCCTCAATTGATTCATTAGGCTTCATTCTTAAATGACGGATTATTTCACAGACATCTTGGTGGTTATACTTATCGAAATCTTTATAGAGAAACTTGCCAAGATAATTGAATGAATGGATATAATAAACGAGTAATGTATGACACCATTGACTAACATGAACTTTGAATGTGAGGGTGATTAATCTAGCTATAACATATTTAGGACATATTCTGTGACAAAAACAAAACCGGACAACCTAAAATAGATGGTCACGAAAATTTGATTCACCCTCACCATCGAACTTAAATTCTAAAAAGTCATGAATAACTTCCATAGGAATGGTACAGTTAATCCATTTAGAAAAACATCTCGGGATTATGATTTGGGGAAGAGCCATTTTAAATAAGAGATTCAAACCAAACTCAACGGGCACAACCTGTCATCTAGCCCTCCTTCTAGCGCCAGTTTTTTTACGGTGCTGGAAATCCATCAACCAAGGGGATCTCCCCGATATGAAGTCCCAATTAGACCTCACACCGTTTGGTGTAGGATTCCCATCAAGTATAAAGGCACGGTTGCCAAATCCTCAAATTTTTTCCTTGGCTCTAGCTATCAGCACAGAAAAGTGATGCAATGGTATCTTTGAACATCAAGGTGAGTGTGCAACGTAGTTGTGTCTAGGTTCTCTTATTGTAAAAAAATGGGGGAGGAAAGTGAGCCTCTAAGTGAGAGGTAATAATACCCCCTAAGAAGAGGCACATGCGAAACAGAAAAACATGCCCAACATCCAATGGAATAGTCCGCAGTGGATGCGACAGTCGTTACAACCAATGAACAAGGAAAGACTTGTCTACCATCCAGCGGAGTAGTCGACAGTGGATGTGACGATTGTTACAACCGATGAGTAAGGAAAGGTATGTCTCATATCCTGTAGAATAGTCGACAAGGATGAGACAATAGTAAAAACCATTACAACACAATCCCAACAAGATAAGCACTAAAACAACCTAAATATTTCAACTATCTTAGTACAGGTGAAAACAAACATGAAATAGAAATGCTCATAGAATAGTCTTACAAACATCCATAAGTCATGCATGGAAAATTGTTGGCTTGAAAAGGCCTCCATAATTAAGGAAAAGTTCAAAGACACATATTTACATTGTACATGACTAACCCCAATAGTGGGACATTGGAGCCACTCCTTTCTCCTAAAAGAACAAGTTTATCTCTCTAATGTGTTGTGGGGGGAGCCAAGGTGAAACTTATTTTTCTCATATAATGAGGGGGTATATATAACCAAGGGGTGATGCTTGACCCTTGTGAATCTTTGACTTCCCTCATGACTATTAAACTTCCTATGAATTTTCAACTAGCATGGTTCTTCATATTCATGTGTGCCCATTGGCCTTCCACTTTACATAATATACATGGCTCATAATAGTGATGTGGCCTTTGAGAACTCATGACACAACTTGACATGACACTGCTAAAACAGATTGGCTTACTGAGGTGGCAATGTCAAGTTGTTGTTTCTGTTGAGTGATAGATGTGTTCTTGGATGTGCTTTCTCTTCTCCTCTGCATAGCTTAGTGGTGCGGGGTCTTCAATAATATTTGGTCTTGAGAGGTAGTTGCATGCATGTGTTCCCTCTGATTTTTCTTGATAAGATCCTTTTCTCGTTCATAGGGCAATGAGTCTCTAAGCATGCTTCCCTCCTAATTTTCATTCTTCATCATCTCGCAATGAATTGAGAGTGCACTTGTTCCTCCAATTCACTCATGACGGGATGACATCAATCTGAAAACTCCCTACTCTAAGATGGTGCATTATCATTCATGGACTGAGCTTGGGACAAGTCACAGGTTGGGAGACAGGGCTCAGTGACTGTGCATTATGCAGTTCCAATTGGCAGGGAGAGAGGTTGATCACTAAGACTACGTAGAGCGCAGCTCAAGCTTGACTGGGGAAATTTTGAGCACAGTCCTCATTAAGGAGAAAAATTGCACAGTGGCCACTGGGAGACAAGATTACACAATTTAATTCAGCAGTGGTTGGTGCAAGGTGAGGCCAAGGGTGGTTAGTGCTGCGAAGTTTTCAGAGGCAAGGAGGACTGGGAAACAAAGAGGCATGGAAGCCAAAATTGCACAATTCTTGAGGACAATGAGATATGACTGACGGAGGACACTGGTGGACACTTATGTGTAGTTCTAGAGGCCAGGGGAGGTTGGGCTCTCTACACATTGTGGTATTCCAACAGGAAAGGGAAAGTATTGAGGACTGAAAGTGCGAAATTCACAGTTCAAGATGGACTAGAAGGAACTGCTACACAATTCTAGGAGTCAAGGAAGGTTGTTGAACTTTGGAATTGAACAATGAAACTTCCCTGGAGGATAGTGACAGTGTACTGTGCAGTTCTAGTAATCAAGTTCACATCAGTGAGGGTTGAGACTGCGCAGTGTGTATCTTAGTCGAGGCTTGGTGAATTTGAGTTTCCTGATTGGGAATATTTTCCGAAAATGGCTAAGTGTGGGAGGAAAATGAACTTGTGATGAATTTGAATTGTGATCACACACTTAGCATACTTTGGTGACACAACAACATAGACCACCCGGACAAGAAACAAAGCACTACACTCTGAGTGGTTGTCTAATGACAATAAACGACAAGTGCAACACTTGAGATAGACTTTAGGACGACCATGACAACACTCGTGCGACAACGCTCAAGACTTTATGTATGAAAGCGACATGTGTTGACATGGCTAGGACAACTTGTATGCACAAAGACCAACCTTTGACATCACCAGAAAGGTTTAGAAACATACCAAAATATGACAATTGATCCATCATGGGAAAGAGAGCAAGGCACTTAGAGGAAACACATGGAATGACTTTTAGTGCTTGCAACCATGCATGTCATTGAAGACATAATGATATGAAAATGATAAGAAATCCTTCTTGCTACACTAAGAGGCGTATTTCAACTTCATGAAATATGTGCTTTGTTTTCATACCTACCCTCCAAAGGGCTATGCAAAAGATGGAGTCTTTATGCAGTCCCGATCTTCTATCACACCTCGGGTTCATTGGTCTTCTTATATGGTAACTATATTTTCTGCTCAACTCCTTGAGTCATCTAGCATGTCATCCTTCTTAATATCCTTCTTCATCATCTTGTCATAGCCTGGTATAATTCATGTATCTGTAATCTACTCATGACAAGATGATATCAATCTGATAAACCCTTAGTCTAAGATGATGCACTTGGATTCATAAAATGGGCTAGGACTGATTGATAGGCCAAGGGATAAGGACTAGTGACTGCACAACTGCGCAGTTCAAATAGCAAAGGATCAAGCTTGATCACTGAGACTGCACAGTGTGTAGCTCAGGCCAGACTGAGGGAAATTTCTACTCAACCCTCACCGAGGGAAGGAATAATTGCGCAATGGCCATTGAGAGACAAAATTTCACAGTTTAAGCAGGAAGTGGTTGTTGTGGGATAAGGCCCTCAGAGGATAAATCTACGTAGTTTCAGGAGGCAAGGTGGACTAGGCAGCTAAGATGCTTGAGGGACAAAACTGAGCAGTTTCTGGAGACAATGGGTTCTGGCTGAGGGAAGGACACTAGAGGAAGCATCTACGCAGTTTTGGATGCCAAGGGAGGTTGGGCTTCCTGCACATTATAGAGTTCCAGTAGGAAAGGAAAAGGCTTGAGGGTGGCAAATGGGAAGTGCGCAGTTCGAGAAAGTTGAATGAGGCTAGGTTGCTAGGAATACTCCGGAATTTGGCTAAGTGTGGGATTAGTGGAGCTGATGTGAACAATGATAGAACATGACTACGATCACACACTTGAACACTTAGTGATGCAACATATACCATCCAAAACATATGAAAACATACTTCGTTTAATGAAACAACCTTTGTGTAAGATTATGACAAGTGCGACTCTGATGATAGACTTTGTGAATATAAAGGAGACACTTGTGTAATAGTGTGTGAAACTTTGGAAATGAGTGAGAAACATGTATATATGATGAGAACAACCCATTTTCACAAATATTTCCCCTTGAATAAAAACAAACTTCCCTTTGCATGACAAGCGGTCATCCCCATGCTTGAAGATGACACATTTTATATAAAGATAAAAGAGTGAACAACTCTTAAGATCAAAGAAGGTAGTTTGAAATCATTAGTTTACCAATAAGTGACTAAGGAACAATCGATCACATGATCAACAGTAGGCTCCAAAATTCAAGTGTAGACCAAAATTTTGGAGAGTGTTGCATCTGCTACAACATGATCCCAATCCTTGGGCAGTGGAGAAGGGATTGTGTGTATTTTTGTTTCAATCTCATTCAATTCAAATCGTTTGCATTTACATTCAAGACATGTCTCCTTTCGGCTCTTGACACAGTGGGTTATTCTAATGTCACTTGGTATTATATGTATTTGATTCAATCGTCATTAATTTGTGGTATTATATTTCATGGATTTCATTATGATTAATTTGTGGTATTATAGTTCATTTTTTGTATCATAGTTCATAGATTACATGTAATGAAGTCTTTAAAATAAATAGAGATTCTTCATTGTAATGTGTCTTGTTAACATGAAGATTCACTTAGCTAAGAAAAGATGTTGTTAGGTTTGGTTAGTTCACTTGGATGAGTAGGACGTTAGCTGGCGAGATTGGCTAGTTCACTTGAATGGACCAAGATGCTAGTGGGATTAGCTTGCCTGCGACTTGCCTTGATGGAAAGTAGGGGCATCCTTTTGTTGATTGTGGAATCCAAAAATATTTCTACATGGACAAGGTCAAATAAGTGACATATCCATGTCCGTAGGATCCTGGAATATTCTAAGAATCTACAATCAACTTAAGTTAGGGAAAACAAAGTCTAAAATTGAAGTGGGTGGAAGAGAAATACATGACTTACAATTACTGCAAAGATTCAGTCAGTTTTTCCATACCTACAATAGTGTCCATGAAGTAGTGTTTCCTAAGATGAACTTTGAGTTATGTCTCATGATCACATTAACAAATATTTCATTCTCCCTTTATGGTGTTTCCATATTCCTATTAGTGTGGATGATTGATATTTATCTCTATATCAATATGACGGGAATTAATTAATTACAATGGGAGATTCATTCATTTTGTAGATAGTGATGAGATGAAAGTTTATGTTTTGGTGGTGACATAGAAGTAACTTGGGTACGAGGGCAAGTATATACATAACTTAATATGTAGCATAGGGAGAGTATACAAATAACCTAATATGAATCATTTAGCATTTAAAAGAGTAAAAGAAAAGCAACCCTTCATTGGAATTTTAAATTATTCTAAAATTTTCAATTGTATTACACTAAGGTCTCCCTCCTCAACCTTTGTAATGACATTAAAGAGATGAAAAGACTTAAAGTTCTACTTAGGGAACACTATTTAGAGCTTATAAGTTGCCATCTAAAACAAATTATTTACAAATCTCGACAACATGGATAAAAATATTCGAATGCATTTTGGCTTTGATGTTAAATTATATATATATCTGTGTGTGAGAGAGACAGAGAGGGGGGGATTTGTGTGTGTGAGAGAGAGAGAGGGATTTTTTAATTAATATATGTGAAACAAATATAGATAATCTTAATCATAGCTCTACCAAGTGAGTACAAAGTCTTCCTTCAACACTTTGCTTGTGTAGAATACACAACTTAAATTTGCAATTCTCACAATTTTTTGCTATATTTTAAGACAAAATTGACAAAAAAATACTTACATGAAAATGAGCCAAAACATAAAATAGTGAGTCCACTTGAAATGTTTTTAAAATGTTTTAAGGATGTCAATTTAGTGTGCTTAATTGTTTTATATAGTATGCACATATATATGTAGTTTCTTTTGAAATGTTTTAATTATGGACCACATTCTCCATATTAAAATGTTTCTCTTATTAAGATATTTTTTATATGTACATACATAGTTGATATTGAAATATTTTATTTATAACCCATATTGAATATTTTTATTAGTATTAATATTTTTTTGAATGCCACATATCAATTTTATATTAAAAATTGAATGACTTACACATTTGACTTGTCAAAATAGTAAGACTACTTGAAATGTTTTTAAAATGCTTGATTTTAGACTTTTGTGATCCATATTGATTATGAGATTGTCTTTTGGATTAATCACATCATTAAGTTTTGATGGGAATTTCGAACCATCTAATGTGGTTCATCTTCGATACAAAGGTGAAAATATCAATCTATCAAGATGTTTAAATATAAAATTCAAAACACAAACAGTTAATTAAAGAAACTAAATGTTAAAATTAAAAATATGAAAGAAATTTGAAACATGAGACAAAACAAAATGAAAAAATGAATTAAATTAATATTATTCTTCTATTAATTTTATGTATTATTATAGAATACTAAAATATTAGAGAATATTATATTAGTATAAAGAGAGTAAAAAAGATTAGAGAACTGGAAAAAAAAAAGGGCTAATATCTATTACTAAAATTTATATTATTATTAGAATCATTCACAAATATATATATATATATATATATATATATATATATATATATATATAATAAAAAAATAAAAAATGAAATGGTAGAAAAAAGAAAAAATCAAGAAACAATCAAGAAGAGAGGGTAGGAATCCAACTCTTACTTAATTTCCAACCATCATCCATGTTAAGATTAATTGCATGTTTCTCAAATCTCAATGGCCTCCCATAACTTCATATGATGGAATTGATCAATCCTTGTGATGACCCAGGAATCCTCAATGCAGACATGGTGTTTAGATTTCTCCGCATGTTTAGCTAAAACTGAGGAACAAGAAGGAATGTGTTTAATGTCTATTGCATGCTCTATAATTATTTGATCAACGGAGCGACCAATTTTCGAAATGTAGGGAATCCCACAGGAACAAGGGATTGAGTAGACCCCTTTCATGTCTTTAAGGTTTATTAGATCCTTAACAGATCTAAGGGATTTTTAATTGTATTAAGGGGTTTGAAGGTAGCAGAAACTCCAATTTTTTTAAGAATATGAGCAATACTATTAGTGGTCCCCTGGATGAACGGAAGTTGCACTTTAGAGATTTGATAATCATGACCAGGTTTAATCCTTGACTCTTTACTGGCTCTTTGAAAATCTCTGACATCTTGTTGTCTGTTATAGCCATTATTTTCAAAAACTTTCAGAAAATGAGAATTTTCCTCTTCCAGGTGATTCTCATCAGAAATCCTTAGAGAAGGGTGGCAAGTGTCTTGAGAAACCCAAGTTTTTGCATTGGAAAATGATGAGAAGTGGCATGAAGATATTGTTTGGTGTTTGTTTTTTTGCGAAAGGAGGGGCATCTTTATGTTGATTGTGGATTCCCATAATATTCTAGAATCCAATGAACATAGATAAGGTCAAATAATTGACCTTTCTCATATCTATCAAATCTTGAAATATTCTAGAAATCTACAATTAACTTCAAATCAAAAAAAAACAAAAGCTAAAACTAAATTGGATGGAAGAGAAATACATAACTTATAATTACTGCAAATATTCATTCAGATTTTCCACACCTACAACATTATGAAGTAATCTTTCTTAAGTTGAACTCTGAGCTATGTCTCATGATCACATTAACACATATTTCATTCTATAACGTTTCCACATTCCTATTAACGTGGATAATTCATATTTATGTCTCTATATTAATACGATGGGCATTAATTAATTACACTCGGAGATTCATTCATGTTGTATATCGTGATGAGACGGAAGTTTATGTTTTGGCGGCTACGTAGAAGAAAGTTGGGTATGAGGGAGAGTATATATATAACTTAATCGGTAGCAGTTAGCATTTAAAATAGAGAGCAAAGGCTCTTTGTTTTGGGTATCAATTTAAAAATCTTTTAATATTTTTTTTTTATTAAATTTTAAAAATATTTCAAAATAAAGCTGACAATTGGATTTTTAAATTATTGCAAATTTTGCAATTGCATTATGTTGAGGTCTCTCTCCTCAACCAATACAATGGCATTGAAGAACTGAAATTTTAAAGGGTTATCTAGGGCACAATATTTAGAGCTTATAAGTTGCTTTCTAAAACAAATTATTAACCAATCTCGATGATATGGATTAAATTTTGGAGTGCATTTTGGTTTTGATATTAAATTTTATTTTATATATATATATATTTAATTAATGCATATGAAATATTTGAAAATTATTTTAGTAATCAATACAGATCATCTTAATCATAGATCTACAAATGTCAAGAGGATCAAAATATTTTAATATGCAAATTTTTTCAATATATAAAATTTGGAAAAAAAATTGTACATAAAAAGACAAATTTCAGCTAAATTTTGTGATATTTTAAACAAAATTGACTAAAAAAACTTACATGAAAATGAGCCAAAACATAACATAATGTTTTTAAAATATGATAGCAATTTCGTTTTTAAATTGTGCTGTATAATATCTACATATATGTGTAGTTGACTTTGAAATATTTTATTTATAACCTACATTGAATAATTTTATTATTATTAATATTTTTGAATGTCACATATCAATTTTTATATTGAAATTTGAATAACTTACACATTTGACTCGCCAAAACATATAATAGTAAGACTACTTGAAATCTTTTTAAAATGTTTTAAGGATAACAATTTAGTTTTCTTAATTGTTTTATATAATATGTATATTATCCATATTAAAACTATATATATTTTTTATTAATATATTTTTAATAATTATATACATAGTTGACATTGAAATATTTTATTTATACCCACATTGAATATTTTTATTATTAATAATATTATTGAATGTCACCTATCAATTTTTTCCTAAAAATTTAATGACTTCTCATGTGATTTTCGCCGAAAAATCTATCATAGACTTAATTTTTATTTTATTAGGAAACAACTAAATTATTTTATTTTTAACCATTACGTCCTTTTGAGCATCGAAATACTAAAATGCTTTAAGAGTAACAATTTACTTTACTTTTTATTATTATTATTAGGAAATAGCTAAATTATTTTACTTTTGACAATTACTTCTCTTTGAGCATTGAAATACTAAAATGTTTTAAGGATAACAATTTAGTTTTCTTAATTGTTTTATATAATATGTAGATATATGCATAGTTGACTTTTAAATGTTTTATTTATGGATTGCATCCTCCATATTAAAATATTTTTCTCTTATTAATATATTTTTAATATGTACATATATGCATAATTGACATTGAAATCATTTATTTATGACTTGTATTGAATATTATTATTATTATTTTTATTTTTTTGAATGTTATATATTATTTTTTATATTAAAAATTAAATGAATTACACATTTAGCTCTTATCAGGAAGTAACTAAATTAAATAATTATTTTTTTAAACATTGAAATATTTGATTATTATAAACATTAATATATATAAAAGAAGTTTATATTGAAATATATTAAAAACATGGATATTCAAATCATTTGTATTGAAATAGTTATAAGGCAAATATAACATTTTTCTTTACATTTAATTACTTTATATTGATAAAATTGATATAAAATTATGTTATGAAATATTTTATTTATATATATGAGAGTAACTGTGAAATGTTTTTACCATATCTCCTTCAAATTAGGTTGTAATTGATGTTTTGAAATGATTTTAATTAAAACTAACCAAACATGTATATTCATTTTTATTTTTAGCAAATCCAAATTTATTTTTTATTTAGAGTATATTTTATTTTTATTTTAAAAGGGACACATAACACTTTAGTTGAGCATAGAAAGAATTACATCTCCCTCATACTAGTTTCTAGAATGCACCTCTCAACACAATAATGATAAAATATCTATGTTAATAATTTCTCTTTTTAATAATGTAGCATACCCCCTTCTAGTTCAAAGACCATAATAAGGGTAGAAATATGTGTTACTATCATTGGCCCAACCTCCATAGCCCTGTCATGAAAATGGTGTCTAAAAAATTCATCATTTTGCAAACTTCTCAAAACTTAAAATAGACATTGTCATTCTATCCGGTGCATCGAGAGCTTTTTGGTGATATGAAAATTTTCAAAAACATATGACCATTTGAATTCAGGCCATTAAAGTCTTGCCATGTTATCATTGTTCTGCCACATGGACCCCATCCGGCATCCCTCCACCCTTTAGGGTAGGTCCATGTCATAATGCTTGTCTATGCAACATTGCCACATTACTAGTCCTGTGGTCCCATCCAATTCGGTTTCATGGCCCATATGATATATATTAAGAATAACATATATGTTGTGTCTCACCCCCTTGGCCTATTAACATTGAGGATTACCCCCCCGTGGACATCATCATTTAAATACCTTGGGATACAATCCTGTTTACGACATTTTCTAGGAATTTTTCTCAACCTCTCGGGACAATGTTATCATTGTTCTGCCACATGGACCCCATCTGACATCCCTCCACCCTTTAGGGTAGGTCCATGTCATAATGCTTGTCTATGCGGCATTGCCACATCACCAATCCTGTGGTCCCATCCAATTCGGTTTCATGGCCCATATGATATATATTAAAAATAACATATATGTCGTGTCTCACCCCCTTGGCCTATCAACATTGAGGACTACCCCCCCTACAGACATCATCATTTAAATACCTTGGGATACAATCCTGTTTACGACATTTGCTAGGAATTTTTCTCGACCTCTCGGGACAATTTACCCCAAGAATTTCTTGTTGTCCCCTTCTCGAAGTGATGATGTTAGACCAAGGCGATGTTGGTTCCGTTCATGCTAACGTTATCCTATTCACGTGGCCACCTCTGGGTGTCCCATGTGTCACCCATTTTTGGCCCACTTAGCCCATGTAAAATGCAAAATCTAGCTACCATCTGGCATGCCATCATGGTGCCACATAAACTTGGGTCCAAATTAAAGGCCATAAAGTATGGGTCCCATCAAGCTCTTGCCTTTGTGCCCAAATGAATTTTCCAACTAATGGTAATAATTATCGTCTCATGGCGTGAACACTTTAGGATGTAAATACCCCAGGAGTTTTGTTTCAAGGCACAAGTGGTAACAATTTTAAAATGTTAGGGACTGGGATTTAAAGTGATAATTATGACCCATGGTCACATGGAACCTCTTCGCTAGTGATAATGCTAATATATTTTTAGTATCAAGCCTCAACTAGCTCAGGCTTGAACTTCCCCCAAACATCGACTTTACCTCTATCTATCCTACTCGTCCTACGAGCTTGGTGAATCTGATTTTCCCTTTTTCTCTATCCATCCTGAACTTATACTTATTTGTGTGTGTGTGTGTATCATATGGTCAAGGATTCCATTAGCAACCTACAATATCGGCCTACCTCTCTCAAGCTTTAATAAGCACTCTACCCCGCCCATGTATATATATATATATATATATATATATATATATATATATATATATATATATATATATATATATATATATATATATATATATATATATATATATATATATATATATATATATATATATATATATATATAACATTGTCTCTCCTAAGATTGCAATTATCTGCAATGACATGTTATGCAAATAATTTTAGTGAAATAACTTAATTAATTGCAAATATGACACATCTAGTATATTTAGGACATTATTCTAAATTTCAACTTATGAGGTAAACACAGGAATTAGACCACTCCACAGGCATTGCACCAAAGATGAGAATTACAAGAATTTATATTCCTTAACATTAACATATGCATTTACCATTAATCAGGAATACACAAGACATCAAAATTCCATATATAATTCCATTTAAATAACATGGTAAGTATACATATAAAATTCACTCGCACATAGAGAAAATAAGCACTTATCTTATAATGAAGGATCTGAAAATTGAGAGTGGGATTCTAACTCTCCACCCAACCTTAGATTGTCCTGCATTGCGACCTTTCTTGCAACCAATCACCCCCGATCTAGATTTCAAAGCTTGAGGAGGAGTTACTCCAAGAAAATAACCATTGTTACCAGCTAAAACAAGGAGTCCAAAGACCATACCATCTCCACCCTCCAGTTATTCAGGGAATCCATAGGCTACTCCACTGCCACCCTTCACTCAGTACATGAATTCCAAAGGATATACCACCTCCACCCTTCAACCAATCCAAATGCTATA
This sequence comes from Pinus tabuliformis, assembly GCA_031772625.1. Lineage (NCBI taxonomy): Eukaryota > Viridiplantae > Streptophyta > Pinopsida > Pinales > Pinaceae > Pinus > Pinus tabuliformis. Next base: position 937,352,091 of record CM062806.1, read on the forward strand.
CCACCTCCACCCTTCAGCCAATATAGAGAATTTAGAGGTTATACCACCTCCACCCTTTAGCCAATATAGGGAATCCAAAGGCTACACCACATCCACCCTTAAACCAATGCCCTCAGTAGCTCCAACCTGAACAAAGAAATCTAGAGCTCACTGAGAAGAACTAGGCACAATACATTTAGTGGCTCCAACCTACACCGGGAATATAAATCTTACTGAAATAATTTCTCATCCTACAACCAAGTAAAGAAGGTTTCAGGACACTCATTAACCAGGAATCCATACAAACAGGGCCTCCACCCAAACCAAGAATTTAGAGAGCCATTGTCCTTCACTTGAGAGATTCCCAAACCACTCTTCTCTGCTCAAAACTGAAAAGGATTTCTCCTTTCATCCTTTCTACATCTTTTTCTTGTCTTATGATGCTCTACCACTGATTCAACGTGGGACTCAAGTTATTGAGAAGATTAGTGATTAAGCTCCATGGATTCCTTCCTACTCTATTACAAAGGAATCCCCTCTACTCATGTGTAGTTACCCCTAGTTCCTTCCTTTCGTTGGTCTCTTCATTTTCTCTCCTTTGCTCTACATTCTATATTATCTATCTAAGCTCTCCCCTAGCTCTTCGTGTCCTTTTCCTTTTGTGTGCCTTCTATTTTGGCCCTCCATACCTTTAAATCCCCTAGTCAACTTCGTCACTACCATGTTATGGCTTGTCTCCTTGTCTCCTCCTCCCGAAACATCTTCCCATCATGAGAGATGGAACAAAACCAACCATCCTCCTAGTCGTGTGTTTTACAGATACATTTCCTTGCCAAGACAACTCCTCATTCAATTTTTGTTCTCTTTCCTTGAAATTGTTTCCAAGAGGAGTATGGTCCTTTGTCCTTTCTTCTTCAGCTAAAATCAATGTTGTGGTCATCCCATTTAAGGAATACCATCCAACTTCCATGATTGCAATTTAATAACCAAGCTTCCTTCCATTCCCAAGCAATCTCCTTCCCCCAAGCTCTGAAATCCATGTCCCATATCTTAATCATTTTAATTATAACAAAATGGATATATTATTTAAAATAGGGGATTAGCCCAAAGGGGTTGTCACAAACCCCACACCATTATAGGAATGCCTCTCTTGGTGTTTTATACCTGAATACAATTACAAAATTGCTTAACAACAAGCATAAATCATTGTGAGCTTTATAAATACAGCTTAGTTTACAATTCTATTTTACATACATAGTTTCTTTCCCAATAATTCAATGAGAATAAACTTCATTAAATCAATCATACTTCAATGGATCTTTTGTAGTTTATGGTGCTTTTGGTTCACCCAATCCAGTTTAATAACTTTTCCCTTTTCTTGGAGTGCTTTCTGCCTCCAATACCCAACATTTTTGTCCTTTCCACTCCTTGTTCCTTCAATAAATAGTTCCAGCCCATTTCTTCCCAAGACACACCCAATGTTCTTTTGATTCGAATTAGTCATGCCCATGACCCTTTTTAAACCAAATTACTTTACAACATCCCCTTCTCAAAATCTCAGTCCCTCGGGTGATCTAGTTCCCCTTTCGTGTATTCACTCACCTTCCAAGTTCAGGCAACCCCCTTCCCTTGGAAAGGCTTCCTCACATCGAAAGAGATTTATAACTAAGGCAAGTCCCTACCTCACCACTTGCAAACCTGTCATGGCATGCTTCATCGTAATGAGTGGATGTTATTGGGTGCTAGTTTCCCATAATGGCCCTATTCATAAAATATTTAACTCTAGTGTTTCATTGTGTGCTTTAATGCCTTTGTTATCGCTAGTATCTATCCTTGTAGATAGGACCATTCACCTTGACTGGGAAGTTCCTAGGATTTCCTACATCCTGGCATACAATCTCTCATGTGTTTCATCGTAGAGAAAACTACAATAAATTTAAAACAGTCTCTCATGGGTATACTTCTCCATGAGGCTAATCCCTACAATATAACTTATTTTTCATCACAACAAGACAAAATTAGTTCGTAAACCAAACCATAATTTATGAAAGTTTTAAATAAAACTAAATCATGGTCATAATTTAGAAAATCATTAAATAAAATGAAATATTGATACTTATATTTGGTTTTCCCTTTTTTTATTTAATTCACAAGTACTAAGTTATTTTCCAAGCCTGGATAGCACTCAACAGTGCTCACACAACTCCATGCAGTATTCAACTCACATGCACTGAGATGGTTGCCAAACCTGGAAAGATACAGTAGTGGAAACACTCCACACAACCTTCAGTATTTTCCTCTCTTCTACACACACACACACACAAATTGGATTGATTTTCAAACCCAACAAGCATCCACTGGGGAGGTGCTCCATGCGGTCTTCTCATATAGGTTCAAATAAACACCCCCCTTCCCTCTCACTCACTTCCTATGAGTGTGGGTACTACCAATCCTAATATTCTTATGTCGATAGGAATATTATTTACCATCACAACTTCGTTATCATAGCAATTCCCACATTGCAACTCTACATCACAAATATCATATAAACACACACACACACACACACACATATCATAGACACAATATAATTTATATATTATAAAAATGCACAATTCACACATCACCATGGCATCCTTGTCATCAAAACTCCTCTCACTACTCTCCCTTCATCACAACTCCCATCAGAACTTCCAAGTTCAAGCAACCCCCATTCAAGGCAGTTTACTTGTCCTAATATCAGCCAAGGAAACCCCTAATTTTAGGAGGTCTACCTATAGGTATTGAAATAGATGAATTTTATGTGTTGAGTGGTTTCTTATCCCAAGGAAGCACTCAAAGGTATGTGTGCCCCATCCATTGACCAAGGATCTAGTTGGTAATTAGCACACCTACTAACATAAACTTCAACATTTTGTGGTCATAAAATAATATAAACATGGTCACATGAAAGTCATAATCACATGACAATAAAATTGATTAACAATGGGAATTCCCACTTTCTCAACGGATTCCTCACATAACATGGAATCTCATTGGATAACTTCATTATGTTATCCCAATCATGCCATTCATATGTTCATCAACATTTATAAGCATAACCAATCATCCTTCCACAAGAATGACTCTTGACAAAACATGTCAATTACAATGGAATTTTCATATGTTCATTTAGTCATCAATCATGTTCATGAATATAACATATATTCATGTGTGTGTGTATCAAGTGATTTCAAGGTTAGGAGAACATCTTGTATCCATGCAATGCATTTATAAAATTTAGAATGACAGTTACCAATTCGGCCAAGGAATTCGTTACCCAAATTCCTTCCTTTACCTTTTCACCTTACTACCACCATTAACATTATCAGTTGATATCATTGTTGTTGCAATATTCACGATTCATTAGACTCAACATTTATTTCTCATGTTGTTCACACATTAGAAATTTTTAGCCTGCATATGTTTTTCTCATTCATGCTTGTTGTCACATTTAGGAGCGATGATCCAACACACACTAGTGATGGCATTTTCCCATTCCATTTTTCCAATCGATGTTCCATATTTCCCAGAACTCACTCAACATATTCTCATCCATGCCAAGTACACACTTCCCATTTCCAGCCATTTTCATTTCCGTTCACTGCTCTTTATTTATTCACAAGGCCTTACCCAAGTCACATAATTATGTTGGGTTTTACTCAACCCTTCCCCTAGACCTTTGTGGCTTTTTGTACACATCCAACCAATTTTCCCAAGGGCCCAAAGCATGAAAGACAAAAGAAAAAAATGAAAACGACATGAGGGAAATAATAAAAAGAGTTTCATGACAGAAAAATTAAAATTACAAAACAAAACAGCATGGCCATGCATATGGTTGACATTCAAAGCAATCAAAAATAGAAAATAAAGACAAGAATCCAATTAGCAAGGCGTAAAACATATGAAACATCCAATGCTTCCACATCAACCCATTCCCATGATTCTTGATGTTTTCAATGTGTCATGTGTAAAAGCTCGCTTGAGCCCTCTCCAAGGTTGTATGGAAGCCTTTTAAATTTGCAGTGCCCCTCCAAATTCTCCAAGGAGGGATCCTTCAATTCTTATCAGAGGGCCTTGAGGGGATATCCCCTCCTCTTCCCCTCTCTTCCAAAATTATACACTACGGGCTCAAATGCCTGAGAGCTCTCATGAGCTACTCTTTTGTTGTTTTACTGAATCTTTCATGCACTACCATATGCACCCAGATATTAGTAGCATTAGTGTAAGAGGACTACATGTTTCCACCCATCCATGTTATACCAAATCACGTTTCCCTACAGCTGCAAACACATCTCAAATTTCTTATCAGTCGTATGTCTTAAACCAAGACAAAAGTTAAACATATACATAAGCATGGCTTCAAAAATAAGAAATACATATATGTATATATATTATCGTGTTTACCATCATGTCATCCTATATGTTAAAAATAAGTATTTTTACCAAGACTATTAGTATTAATTAAAATTGGCCTCTTTACTGATACCATCATTACAAAATTTTAAAAATCATCCTTTTAAATTTAATAATCGACCTAATTTACCAAGGCTAGCCATCATGGAATCTTCAATCTTAAAGGATTAGTTAGAAACAATTTAACACATTATCATTAGTCATTATTCATGTCACAGTTATAAAATCATCATGCACATTCATTCAATACAGTCTACAATCATCACACATGGTACTACAACCAACACCTACTGGAAATCATCAGAAAACACATTACTTTGTAATCGAGTCATAAAATCTCATGCCTCCTTCCACTGAGACTCTTTACGACATAATGTACATACAATGGGATTCCCACATCTTGATCAACATATATAAATATAAACCTTCCATTCAATAGAATCAAGCAATACTATGCAATTACAAGTATCACAAGGATCTTACAAAATCCTTCATATCATATGAAAATTTATAGGTACAATTGTTCTAGTTGTGTAAGAACACACAACTTAACCAGTAGAGTTGGTATCGTACACACAACCATACACATGGCTACGTAGATAGTCCCGCAATAATTAAATAAATGACAAGCATCCAAGGTCATAACAATAAATTGTCCCAACCTTCAAAATGCAAGCAAGAAAACCCATGCAATGTCAATTCATTCATTAAATAACATGTTAGAAACAACATTGAGGTTAGTATGCAATCCACAATCGCACCCCCCACCCTTTTGGTCAATTGATGACCTTCATTTGGTGGAGGAATCGACGACGCAAATTAAACTAAATCCTATTTATGGCATTAGCTGGGAATTTTTCTCTCTCCCAAGACAAGTTACCTCAGGCATTTCTTGTTGCCGATGTTAGTAGGAGGGTGACTTCAGTTACTATCATGCTGATATCATCCTATCCATGTGTCACTCATTTTTTTCCCACCTAACCCCTCCAAAAGGCTAAATTTGGTTGTCACATGGCATTCCACCAAGGCAGATGGGTCTAGGTCAAAGGAAACATAGTCTGGATCCCACTAAGATCTTGCCTTTGTGCCCAAACAAATTTCCATCAACTGATGGAAATAATTCCCATCTCGTGACGTGAAAACCTTGGGAATTAAATAACCTGAGAGTTTTGGTTCAAGGCATAAGTAGTCACGGTTTTAAAACACTAAGGATTGAGACTTAAAATGATGGTTGCAACCTCTAGTCACATGGACCCTCTCTGTTAGTGCTAGTGCTAACGTAATGTTAGGGTTGGGTCTCGAATAGCTTGAGCCCAAACTTCCCTTGAACATCGAGTTTTCCTTTGACTGTCTCACCCAACCCCGAGCTCATCAACTCCGGATTTTCCTTTTTTTGCTCTCTCTCCTAAGCTTATATATATATATACACCCTTGGTGACCTTCCATATAGGTCTACCTTTCCCGAGCTTTAATAAGCACTCTCCTTGACCCATGTATAGGGATATATAAATATATATACATATATATAGAATGCTATCTCTCCTTATATTGAAATTATGTACAACAGTCTGTTATGCAAATCATTTTAGTGTAAGAACTTAATCAATTGTAGAGATGATACATCTACTGTATTCATGCCATTATTCTAAATTTTAGCTTAGGGTGTAGACACGGGAATTAGACCATTCCTCGAGAATTGCAATAGAGATCAACATTGCAGGAATTTACATTTCTTAGAATTAACATATGTGTTTATCATTAATCGGGATTGCATTGGGCAACAACATTCCATATTCATACAGGAAATCACATTCCACACATTCATAATGGAATTTATATAGCACAATAAGCATACATATAAAATTCACTTGCACATAGAGAAAATAAGAACTTATCTTATAACGAAGGATATGAAAACTAATATTGAGACTTTAACTCTCCACCCAACCTTAGATTTTCCTACACTGGAATCTTTCTTACAGCCAATCACCCGTGAGGTGGATTTCAGAGCTTGAGGCGGAGTTCTTTCAGGAAAACAACTATTGTTGCTCGCTAAAACAAGAAGTCTAGATACCATATTGTCTCCACCCTCTAGCTATTTAGGGAATCTAGAGGCTATACCACCTCTACCCTTCAACCAATATAGGGAATCCAGAGGCTATACCACCTCCACCCTTCATCCAATATATGGAATCCAAATACTACACCACCTCCACCCTTAATCTAATGCCCTCAGTAGCTCTACCATAAACCGGGAATCTAGAGCTCACTTAGAAGAACCAGACACAATACCTTTAGTGGTTCCACCCTACACTGGGAATCCATAGATCATCGAATTAATTTCTCAACCTGCAACCAAGCAAAGAAGGTGCCAAGACATTCCTTAACTAGGAAATCAAAGAAAAATGGCCTCCACCCAAACCTGGGAACCCAAAGAACCTATGTTCTTCACCTGACAGATGTCAAAATAACTCTTCTCTGCTCAAAACCGAAAAAGGATTTCTCGTTTCATCCTGTCTACATATTGTTCTTCTCTTTTGATGCTTTGCCACCGATTTGATGCTTTGTTCCAATTCCTTAGAATATTAACACTTAATCTCCATGGTGTCCTTCCTTCTCTATTACAATGAAATCCCCTCTTCTCATGCAATGTGGCCTTCAGTTCCTTCTTTTCGTTGGTCTCTACCTTTTCTCTCCTTTTATATGAATTATTCATTCTTTGTGTGAGCTCTTCCCTACCACTTTATGTCATTTTCCTTTTGCATGCCTTATTTTTTTGCCTTTAGACCTTCAAATCCCCTGGTCCACTTCATTGTTATCACGTTATGACTTCCCTTACCATATTTTCGTCTTCCCATTACGACGGTTTTAAGAAAACCAACAATCCTCCTTGTCGTGTGTCTTCCAGACCCATTTCCCTACCAGCACGACTCCTCCTCATTCAAATTTTGTCATCTTTTCTTCTAAGTTTTTCCAAGAGGAATATGGTCCTTTGTCCTTTCTTCTTCAACTGAAATCAATAGTGTGGTTAACCCATTTAAGGCATACGAGCCAACTTCCATGATTGTAATTTAATAACCAAGCTGCTTTCCATTCCCAAGCAATCTCCTTCCACCAAGCTCTGAAATATGTATCCCATATCTTAGTCATTTTAATTATAACAAAATGGCTATATTATTTAAAATAAGGACTTAGCCCAAAAAAGTTGTCACAAATAATTTATGTAAAATATTTAAAAATTATTTTAAGAATAATAGAGAAATGTGTCTTTGTTGAATCTTATAGTGTTTCTTGAAATTTCTCATACAAAATATAATTCTAAAAATTTTATTTATGCATTCAAAAAAAAACAAACAAAACTATTTCTAAATTCCAAAGTACAATATAACTTATTTTATTTATTAAAAAAATATACCAATGTAAAAATAGGTATATTATCTAAATTAATCCACAAAACTTAAAAAAATAAAAATAAATAAATAAATAATTACATGTCATTATATTAATTAAATATTATACAAATATTATAAACGTTTAGCTACCCAATGTGTTTGCATGTGATTACATTAATTAAACATTGTACAAATATCACAAACATTTAACTACCCAACCTTTATTAAAATATTCTCTTAATTTATATGTATATACATCAAATGTTATGATTCTAAAAGAAAATTTTTGTTTTGTTTATTTGTATATATTGAATTTTATTTCTATTTTTAGAACTATGTTTTCGGAAAAAATTAAATTTTTGTTTCGTTTATTTGTATATATGTGAATTTTATTTTTATTGTTATTTTTCTAATTATGTTAGGTTAGGATTAGCTTCAATATTATAAAAAATAACAAATTTTTGTTTAGTTTAAGTGTATATTTTTCAAAAAAAAAAATCAAATCAAGTTAGGTAGATGCTAACCTCAATGTTAGATGGAAGAATAATGATTCCCCAAAAGTTGGTTCTCATTCTCAATCTATACTAAACCCATGTTAATCTCAATGTTAGATGGAAGAACAAAGATTCCCCAAAGGTTGGTTCCCATCCTCAATCTATACTAAACCTATGTTAACCTCAATGTTAGATGGAAGAACAATGATTTCCCAAAAGTTGGTTCCCATCCTCAATCTATACTAAACCCCACAGGGTAGATGCTAACCTCAATGTTAGATGGAAGAACAATGATTCCCCAAAAGTTGGTTCCCATCCTCATTCTATACTAAACCCATATTAACCTCAATGTTAGATGGAAGGACAATGATTCCCCAAAAGTTGGTTCCCATCCTCAATCTATACTAAACCCATGTTAACCTCAATGTTAGATGGAAGAACAATGATTCCCCAAAATTTGGTTCCCATCCTCAATCTATATGTAAGACCTCTACAAAAAAAAAATTATTTTTCCCTATAGACAATTTCACATATATATATATATATATATATATATATATATATATATATATATATATATATATATATATATTTATTTATTTATTTATTTTTCCTAAGGTGAATTACCCTGGTAACTATGTTCATAACAATGTAAATACCATTGTTTCGCCATTACTATACTTACGGCATTTAAACAGTTAAATCTAGCACTTTAATATTTTATCCACGACAATCATTTATCGTGCACTATTGGTTAGGCACATGCATGTATCGTTTCCCATGGAATATTATAATGCTTGGTTGATTTTTAATATGTGAAACCTTCCCACAGTCTCGAGAGATATACAGGAAAATCTTGGTTACACTTTCTATTATGGTTGAATGATTTGATGCGTTATTTAAGTCCTCGGCCTGCGGTTCTACGAATGTCATTATTATATTCCACCCGTATACGAGGTTACCCGTGCCAACACTCCGTCAGCCGGGTCTGGTTTTCCGGTTTCGCTGGAGAGCTCACTTCAGACAACGTTTTTCGGTCACCAACTTGGCGTTCGGGAACCTGGGCTTTCCTATGGTGTCCACTTGGCGTGCAACCAGCCAGCTGGCCTAGGTTGCAACTGGCCAGGACTGCTCCGATTACCAATGCTAAAGACGGTACTTTATTGTGCCTGGTACTTGGCACGATTGACCCATGTGACAGCATTCATCGGAGAAATCCCGTGCCCATTTCAACGGTGAAGATGATGTTTTCCAGATCAACGGTTGTTATTTTTCCAGGTAAGGGTAATAGGTCTAAAGGGTTTTACCATGTCGCATTTGGCCATTGCAACCCATTTCCACTTGACTCCCGGCCTTGACAGGTCTCTGGCGATTGGAGTTCCACCCGGCGCAGACCATTTGCATAACCAGCCGAGAAGGAGTTAGGGATTCACCCGTTAGCCATGGTCGCGGTAACATGCATTTCTTATTTTACAGTAATACTCCTTCGTATATGGTTTGGCTTTTGTTGGTTTTACCATGGTTCTAACATTCGTTTTCCCTCTCCTTGAAGGTGCGAGATATGGGTATCGAGTCCTGCGCATGGTGGATACAACTCCGTCTATTCTCTTCTGTTTCCTGGTAAGAGAATGCCAACGACTTATGTACAGAAAGTTTATGGGTAACTTCTGAAATTGGTTTCGGCCGACTTGATCGAGCTTTGGTGTTTTTCCTTTTTCTTTTTGTTTTGTTCTGAGTCACTCCTGGAATGTGACTGTAACAGAGTCCCCACTCTGATTTTCACCGTGGCAAACTTGGGATTTGCCCAATACTGGGGTATCGGCATTGTCCGTTCCGGACTGCGCTTACTGTATTGTATTTTACCATGTATCTAATTCAGGGCCGAGGGTTTTGTCCTGAACATTTATGTTTCCATTGGACGGTTACAACTATTTGTAATTTCCTAACTGGTTAATGTGTTTATTTGTACATGCGTAACAAGGTGCTACAGTTTTTATAATGGATCTTGGACTTCTGTCGGTTAATACCTAACTTTCCTTTAAAATAAGAATATTGTTGTTCACAGGAGATTTTCTTTGCATATGCTGGTACTATAGGACTTCTGTTACTTCCTATTTCTCGGTTAGCATTGTTATCTCCATTACTTACATGCTATGTACTTTTGTTTAATAACGGCTTATGGTTTCTTATGGGCGAGTATTTGTGGGTTTCTCTACCCTGTCCATACCGGCCACGGCCGCCCATTTCACCGTGGGGTTCCGCAGTTAAATTGGAACATTGGCACAGGGTAGCCGGGATTCGGGTGTGGGTACAAGTTACCCTCCCTATCTCGTTAATGCATGACATTTAATTCTTGTTCTAACTTCTGTATTCAACAGAACCTACAACCACTATTTTTAGAGAATGTTTCTGTTAACGCATGGTCCGTTTATTTTGTCGACCTGCTTTTGTTTCCTTGGATTCAGAAGAACTACTCTGTGGAATCACACATATATATATTTAGTTTTCTTTTTATCATTAAATGGATTATCGTTTGATTAGATTCTCGTTCCTGTAACGATTGTATACAGAATTCTTTTTTTATAATACTTACACAGTATACTCGGAAATCATTTCCAGAGAAAGGGTTGTCGACCCTACTCTTCTCTAGTTTTTCGCTTCTTCCTGCTGCACTATTCTTTCTTTATGGCAGTCATAAAGGAATTTCCCTCCTTTCAAAGATTAATGTTTAACATAATTCAAGTCTTTATTCTACTTGCATCTACCAAAAGATATTTTCTTTGTACAGTTTACAGTTCTCTGTCCTGTCATAAACTTTGTAATTCAATTGTCAGCATATACACAGACTATCAAGCTCTCTGTTGTACATACCTGTTTAGAGGCAAACCTCTGAGTGCGCTTGTCTACCTCCCGACCTTAGGAGGGTCCTTCTCGACCTTCCACCCCCAAGCACCCAGCAAGATTCTTGCTATCTGCAACTCTTTGGCACCGCCAAAGTTACGCTATCTGGTCCTTACCAGACATAGCGGTTTATTCAGGGAGTTCTCTGCTCCCAACATGCGCTATCTGGTCCTTACCAGACGTAGCGTTCACTGCCAAATTGCAATTTCTCCAGAGCTCTGCTATCTGGTCCTTACCAGACGTAGCAACCTCTTTTCCTGTTTCTTTTACCATTAAGTATCCTTCCTCTATGAGGGCTCAACCGCCATCTGAAAGTAGTTAGGGTTTCTTCCCTTTGTGACAGATGTCATATTTTAGTTCTAATACCCCTCTGAAGAGGAAACTCTATAATCATTAGCAGCTGGTTTATTTCCAAGCCACACTCGTTGGAACCAAGCAATTATAACTATAATTAATTGAAATAGTAACAACAATAATAATTATCCAGTTTTACCAAACATAACCATAAACAATAGTTAAATTTACTGTTTTCAATTTAAACACTAGCAATTAACTGGGGCGTTACATCTCCCCCTCCTGAAGCTCAACATCGTCCCGATGTTGTTCACCCATAAATAGTTCAGGGTAATTTACTTTCATGCTCTGTTCATCCTCCCAGGTGGCCTCTTCTGGCCCAAAGTGCTGCCACTGCACTTTAACCTTGGTGATGACTCGTTTCCGCAGCACGACCCTTCTCCGATCTAGTATGCTCACCGGCTCGACTAGGAATTCTCCTTCCGGTTCCACCTGAAACACACAACAACCTGGTCAGTGTTTTCCTGGCAAATACTTGTAATTTTAAGCTTCTCACAGCATCCACATACCTGTATGTCCTGCCAGCTAATTATGTGTTTAGGGTCGTAGACATATCTTTTTAAAACTGACACGTGGAAGACATTATGGACCCGGATATGGCTAGGTAGGGCTAGCTGATAAGCTACCGGCCCCACTCGAGCTAAAATCTGAAAAGGCCCGCAGAAACGGGGTTCCAATTTGGCACACCCATTCCATTGTAAAGCACTTCTCCTTGCTCGAATTCTAACATATACATGTTCCCCCACTTGGTATTCCTTAAAGGTCCTTTTACGATCTGCAAAACTCTTCTGTCTGTCTTGAGCAACTTTTAAATTAACCCGCACTCTCTTAACCATTGCCTCCATCTCTTTTAACATTTCGGGACCCAACATGAGTCTGTCTTCCGGTCCACTCCAACTGGATGGCGTGCGGCATTTCCTGCCGTAAAGTACCTCGAAGGGGCTCATCTGTAAGGATGCATGATATCCATTATTATAAGCAAACTCCACTAGATGCAAATACTCTTCCCACCGAGTGGGTTGTTGCATCACATAAGATCTCAACATGTCCTCCAACACTTGATTCACCCGCTCAGTCTGTCCGTCAGTCTGCGGATGGTATGCGGTGCTAAAATTTAATTGAGTTCCCAGACCTTCAAACAGGGTCCTCCAAAACGCTGATGTAAATTTGACATCGCGATCGGATATTATAGTCTTTGGCAGCCCGTGGAGCTTAAATATGTTCTGCATAAAAACATTTGCGATTTGGGCTGCACGATACGTAGATTGCACCGGTATGAAGTGGGCTGTCTTGCTGAGTTTGTCCACTACAACCATAATAGAGTCATTGCTCTTCTTAGACTTCGGTAACCCTGTAATAAAATCCATGGTAATAACTTCCCATTTCCATTCTGGTATGGGTAATGGTTGTAACAAACCCGCGGGGTGTTGATGTTCAGCTTTAATTAGCTGACATTCTATGCATCGTGCCAGATATTCCGTTACGTCCCTTTTCATGCTTGGCCAATGATATTCCTCTCGAAGTGAAGTGATTAACTTTTGATATCCCGGGTGTCCCGCATAAGGACTTTTATGATTCTCATCCAGAATTTTCCTCTTAATATCACCCTGGTCGGGTACACATACTCTTTTCTTGTAACATAAAAGGCCTGCCGCGTCCAACTCATAACCTTGCTGCATGATATGGGTGTTTAAATTCTGCACAAGCTGTTTCTTTTGCTGGTAGATTTGATCTTCCTCAGCTGCCTCTATAATTTCTTTGTTAAGGGTAGACCGTCCTTCACTAAGACCAATTTCATAAAGACAATGCGCCTTTCAGCTTAATGCATCCGCCACCCGGTTCTCTTTCCCTTTTAGGTGTTTGATTTCAAAATCAAAACTGCCCAAAAAGTCCACCCACCTAGCTTGTCTAGCATTCAAAGTTGGTTGACTTAAGTAGCTAGTTAAGTTGTGATGATCTGTCATCAATAAAAATTTTCTTCCCACCAAATAATGGCGCCACATTTTTAGCGCATGTACAACAGCAGTGAGTTCCAGATCATAGGCTGAATACTTCTGTTCATGTTCCTTCAATTTTCTGGATTCATACGCGATCACCCTCCCCTCTTGCATCAGCACCCCCCCTACACCTTCTTTACTGGCATCCGTGCAGACTACGTAATCTTTTTCCGGGTCTGCAATGCTCAGCACAGGTGCAGTAGTGAGCAAGTGTTTAAGTCGCTCAAAGCTCTGCTGACACTCCGCTGTCCACTTAAAGATTTTCCCTTTCTTTTGCAAGGAGGTGATGGGGTATGCAATCCTGGAAAAATTTTCCACGAACCGCCTATAATATCCAGCCAGCCCCATGAAAGACCTGATATCAGCCACGTCTTTTGGTGTTGGCCATTCCATTATGGTTTTAATCTTTTCAGGGTCTACAGCAATGCCTTCCTTGGTGATGATGTGCCCCAAATACTGGATCTGCTTTTTATAAAAGTCACATTTGCCAAATTTTCCATACAACTGATGTTCCCGTAGAGTCTGTAGCACAAGTCTGAGATGCTCTTCATGTTCTTTAATATTCCGAGAGTATATCAGTATATCATCAATAAAAACTAAAACGAATTTATCCAAATACTGATGGAAAACACTATTCATCAGGCACATAAACGTTGCAGGTGCGTTGGTCAACCCGAAAGGTAGTACCACGAACTCATAGTGTCCATAACGGGTTCGAAAAGTAGTTTTGGCTACATCCTCTTCCTTAATTCTGATTTGATGATAACCAGATCTCAAATCGATCTTTGAAAATATCGTCGCCCCTTTCACCTGATCGAACAGTTCATCGATACGGGGTAGTGGATATTTGTTTTTCACTGTCAATTTATTCAGCTGGCGATAATCTATGCACATACGGAGTGTTCCATCCTTCTTCCTAACAAACAGTACTGGGGCTCCCCAGGGAGATACACTGGGACGGATGTATTTCTTGTCCAGCAGCTCCTGCAGCTGCATCTTTAATTCGGTTAACTCCGGCACACTCATCCGGTACAGTGCTCGAGACACTGGGGCTGCACCAGGCACCAGTTCTATGGTAAAATCCAAATCTCTTTTAGAGGGCAATCCTGGTATTTCCTCAGGAAACACATCTGCGAATTCCTGCACTACTGGTATGTTTTCCAGTGCATTATCTTTATCTTCAGATTTTGCATGACCCACTTGAACTGCATATACTTGACACTTTTTCCGGATGCATTTAGCCAGTTGTGAGGCAGTAATTGGTCGAATCTGAACTGGCTTCAGAATACCTTGAATTTCCTGTTCATTTCCCATTTCATCCCGATAGGAGATTGTCTTGGTTTTGCAGTTTATTATGGACCACCGCCTTTCCAGCCAGTCCATTCCAATTAACACATCATAAGAGCCGAGAGGAAGTACATTTAATTCCGCTGTCACTGTCTATCCAGCTATCTTTAATGGACAGTTGCTGACCTTGGCCAGCACCCGCCTTTTGGCCCCGGTAGCTAGCTAGACCAACCATGGACTCTTAAACTTAACAGATTGTAAATTACAGCTTTCCACTATTTTGGGGCTAACATAACTTAATGTAGCTCCTGGGTCTACTAAAACAGAAACAGTTCGATCAAAAATCTTACCTTCAAACTCTACCATCGTTGGCTGGTAATCAGCTTGACGGTCCTCGAGAGCAGCATTTATTCTTGGTATGGACTGAGCCACATCACCCACTGTAGAAGCTTCATAAACCTGGGACACCTGATCACTACCCTTTCGGTGAGGACAGTTCTTGATATAATGTGGCCCACCACAACCCCAGCACTGTACTGGCGGTCTAACTGCCCCCTCATTATCACTTCTGCCCGGCTGCTCGCTATATTTGGGCTCATTAGGTGGTTTCATTCTGAGCTGATTTCTAGTCTGACTCCTACTGCTGGGCCCTTTTGAACCTCCTTTGCTGAAACTGCCACGAGTTCCCTTAATTCCCATAGTGGTTCTGCTGCCCTTTCTATCCACCCAACGCTTTCCAGAGCTATCTCCCCTTTGTTTATTCTGCTGATAGCATATTCTAGCTTTCCGAATCGCTTCATCCATAGTCTTCGAGTTATCAAATTCAATCCTTTCCCGCATTGTTTGGGGTAGACTGCTAACAAACCGCTGCACTTTTGCCTTTTCCTCCCAAATATACGGTACATAGCGGAGCAGGGATGTAAATTTGGTAATGAATTCATCCATGGTCTGCTGCCCAAGTCGCAGATCATGGAATTCCCGTGCTTTTTCATCGTAAAAGCGTTCAGTCAAGTATTTCTCCTTGAAGTATTTCTGAAAAATTTCCCAAGTTATATCCTGTTCGCTCACTCCCCGCACCATCTTAACTTCCTCCCACCATAATGTAGCTTTGGCCTGTAGCTGGAAAATAGCCAGCCGTGCCTTAAGATGGTGGTCATATTCGTAAACTTGGAAATATTTGTTCATGTTTATTAGCCAGGCTTCCGCAGCCTCCTCGGACTCCCCATCAAAATGTGGTGGCTTAATCTTCCGAAACTCTCCTTGTAGTTCTATCCGCTGCCTTTTTGAGGTTTGATGCTCAGAAGCATTGTCAGATTTCTCACCTCGAGCCTCCGCCCTGCCCTCTGTTTCGTCCTGATCAGTATGGTAATCTGGTTCTTCTGATACATGCTTTTGCTCCGGACTGGGGTTAGGCTGGTGCTGGTTTTGTTTATCTGATAAACTTTTCAGAATCCTTTCCTGTTCCATGGTCAATCTGGTGTTGTCCTCTCGTAAACGAGCCATCTCGTTCTTCAATTCTTGAACTGTCTCCAATATGGTCAAGTTGGTGTTGCATGCCTCCTCCCCTAACTGCACCCAAATCTCAGGATTTCCCTGAGGGTGGTTGACGCTGTCTGGTATGTCCACATTTCCATGAGGAGCACTGCTCGTTCTCCTCATTTTGTTGTCACCTGTTCAGAAGATTAGTTTCTTTCCCACAAATGTTACATGAAACATATCATGGGATAATCCCTACTTGCTCATTAATTCAATTAATCATATCAGTTTCTCAGTTATGGTTAGCCCGAGGTCACAGAGTTGCAACCTCGCTCTGATACCACTTGTAAGACCTCTACAAAAAAAAAAATATTTTTCCCTATAGACAATTTCACATATATATATATATATATATATATATATATATATATATATATATATATATATTTACTTTGCCTAAGGTGAATTACCCCTGGTAACTATGTTCATAGCAATGTAAATACCATAGTTTCGCCATTACTATACTTATGGCATTTAAACAGTTAAATCTAGCACTTTAATATTTTATCCACGGCAATCATTTATCGTGCACTATTGGTTAGGCATATGCATGTATTGTTTCCCATGGAATATTATAATGCTTGGTTGATTTTTAATATGTGAAACCTTCCCGCAGTCTCGAGAGATATACAGGGAAATCTTGGTTACACTTTCTATTATGGTTGAATGATTTGATGCGTTATTTAAGTCCTCGGCCTGCGGTTCTGCGAATGTCATTATTATATTCCACCCGTATACGAGGTTACCCGTGCCAACACTCCATTAGCCGGGTCTGGTTTTCCGGTTTCGCTGGAGAGCTCACTTCCGACAACGTTTTTTGGTCACCAACTTGGCGTTTGGGAACCTGGGCTTTCCTATGGTGTCCACCTGGCGTGCAACCAGCCAGCTGGCCTAGGCTGCAACCGGCCAGGACTGCTCCGATTACCAACGCTAAAGACAGGACTTTATTGTGCCTGGTACTTGGCACGATTGACCCATGTGACAGCATTCATCGGAGAAATCCCGCGCCCATTTCAACGGTGAAGATGATGTTTTCCAGATCAACGGTTGTTATTTTTTCAGGTAAGGGTAATAGGTCTAAAGGGTTTTACCATGTCGCATTTGGCCATTGCAACCCATTTCCACTTGACTCCCAGCCTTGACAGGTCTCTGGCGATTGGAGTTCCACCCGGCGCAGACCATTTGCATAACCAGTCGAGAAGGAGTTAGGGATTCACCCGTTAGCCATGGCCGCGGTAACATGCATTTCTTATTTTACAGTAATACTCCTTCGTATATGGTTTGGCTTTTGTTGGTTTTACCATGGTTCTAACATTCGTATTCCCTCTCCTTGCAGGTGCGAGATATGGGTATCGAGTCCTGCGCATGGTGGATACAACTCCATATGTTCTCTTCCGTTTCCTGGTAAGAGAATGCCGACGACTTATATACAGAAAGTTTATGGGTAACTTCTGAAATTGGTTTCGGCCGACTTGATCGAGCTTTGGTGTTTTTCCTTTTTCTTTTTGTTTTGTTCTGAGTCACTCCTGGAATGTGACTGTAACAGAGTCCCCGCTCTGATTTTCACCGTGGCAAACTTGGGATTTGCCCAATATTGGGGTATCGGCATTGTCCGTTCCGGACTGCGCTTACTGTATTGTATTTTACCATGTATCTGATTCAGGGCCGAGGGTTTTGTCCTGAACATTTATGTTTCCATTGGACGGTTACAACTATTTGTAATTTCCCGACTGGTTAATGTGTTTATTTGTACATGCGTAACAAGGTGCTACAGTTTTTATAATGGATCTTGGACTTCTGTCGGTTAATACCTAACTTTCCTTTAAAATAAGAATATTGTTGTTCACAGGAGATTTTCTTTGCATATGCTGGTACTATAGGACTTCTGTTACTTCCTATTTCTCGGTTAGCATTGTTATCTCCATTACTTACATGCTATGTACTTTTGTTTAATAACGGCTTATGGTTTCTTATGGGCGAGTATTTGTGGGTTTCTCTACCCTGTCCATACCGGCCACGGCCGCCCATTTCACCGTGGGGTTCCACAGTTAAATTGGAACATTGGCACAGGGTAGCCGGGATTCGGGTGTGGGTACAAGTTACCCTCCCTATCTCGTTAATGCATGACATTTAATTCTTGTTCTAACTTCTGTGTTCAACAGAACCTACAACCACTATTTTCAGAGAATGTTTCTGTTAACGCATGGTCTGTTTATTTTGTCGACCTGCTTTTGTTTCCTTGGATTCAGAAGAACTACTCTGTGGAATCACACATATATATATTTAGTTTTCTTTTTATCATTAAATGGATTATCGTTTGATTAGATTCTCGTTCCTGTAACGATTGTATACGGAATTCTTTCTTTATAATACTTACACAATATACTCGGAATTCATTTCCAGAGAAAGGGTTGTCGACCCTACTCTTCTCTAGTTTTTCGCTTCTTCCTGCTGCACTATTCTTTCTTTATGGCAATCATAAAGGAATTTCCCTCCTTTCAAAGATCAATGTTTAACATAATTCAAGTCTTTATTCTACTTGCATCTACCAAAAGATATTTTCTTTGTACAGTTTACAGTTCTCTGTCCTATCATAAACTTTGTAATTCAATTGTCAGCATATACACAGACTACCAAGCTCTCTATTGTACATACCTGTTCAGAGGCAAACCTCTGAGTGCGCTTGTCTACCTCCCGACCTTAGGAGGGTCCTTCTCGACCTTCCACCCCCAAGCACCCAGCGAGATTCTTGCTATCTGCAACTCTTTGGCACCGCCAAAGTTACGCTATCTGGTCCTTACCAGACATAGCGGTTTATTCAGGGAGTTCTCTGCTCCCAACATGCGCTATCTGGTCCTTACCAGACGTAGCGTTCACTGCCAAATTATAATTTCTCCAGAGCTCTGCTATCTTGTCCTTACCAGACGTAGCAACCTCTTTTCCTGTTTCTTTTACCATTAAGTATCCTTCCTCTATGAGGGCTCAACCGCCATCTGAAAGTAGTTAGGGTTTCTTCCCTTTCTGACAGATGTCATATTTTAGTTCTAATACCCCTCTGAAGAGGAAACTCTATAATCATTAGCAGTTGGTTTATTTCCAAGCCACACTCGTTGGCACCAAGCAATTATAACTATAATTAATTGAAACAATAACAACAATAATAATTATCCAGTTTTACCAAACATAACCATAAACAATAGTTAAATTTACTGTTTTCAATTTAAACACTAGCAATTAACTGGGGCGTTACACTATACTAAACCCCACACAAATAAATTGATCTATATCTATATGGGATATATGTCAAATGTTTATGTATATATATGTCAAACAAATTTTAGTTTATTATTGATTGTCTTGTGGATAACTGTTTTTTTTTTGTAATCTTGGTAAGACTACATCTTCATCATGTTCAACTTTTCACCCTGATTGGGGGATAACACAAAATTTGAACCCAAAACTTCTGGTTTAATGAGACTTTATTTCCACAACTGTTGCTAGTTGAACTATCTAAAATAAGCTATGCATAACTATATTTATTTAAATTAAAATAATATATCATTATTTAAATAATTTTAATATAAAATAATTTTTATTTTAAATATATTATTGTTAAAATAATTTTAATGCAATAAAAAAATTTGTTAAGAATTTCTAAAATTAATTTCCAAGTTCATACAGATAGTGATCGAATGGAGATATCTCTTAATTAATAAAAAAACATGGCCTCCAAACATATAGATCCTCAACCCCAACCAATTTTTACAAATATGTAACAAACAATTTAAAAGTTTTTTTTAATGTGAAAGCATGGTTATTTCAGGTGAAAATTTCGTGCAAGTAAAACCTATTAAGAGTGAATAATTTTAAATGTGAAATTTGTAAGTAAAACTTGTTAAGAGTGAAAAATTTTAAATGTGAAAGCATGGTTATTTCAGTGAAAATTCCTGCGAGTAAAACTTGTTAAGAGTGAATAATTTTTTAAACCATTTCAAAAGTGTACGAAATGAATAATTTTTTTAAACAATTTTAAAATTGTAATGAGTGAGATGTGGAAAGTGAGATGTGGAAAGTGTCACCATTTTTCTCAAATCATGTAATTATTTTTTAAGTCTCTTCAAGTTATGGAAATTTTTAAAACAACTCTAAAATTGTAATAGGTGAGATGTGGAAAGTGTCACAACTTTTCTCAAATCATATAATTATTTCTTAAGTCTCTTCAAGTTATAGAAATCCCTAGTAAGTCCACACTTTCCAAATAGAGCCTTCCCATGAAATCTAGGAGTGGTATGGCATGAAAAATCCCAATACATAAAAGAACAAAGAATTGGTAAAAAAACATTTTCTAATTTTTTAAAATTTGGAATTATTTCAAAATAAATATAAAATCTTGAAAAATAACTTAATATTATTATAATTAATAATATACAAAGTATAAATCAGTAAAAAAAAATATCTTTGAATAGCTCAAGATTAATTCTCAATATGTTAATATATTTGAATTAATTCAAAATAATAAAAAATCTTAAAGATTAGTTAAATATTGTTTAACCAATAAAGGCAAGATTCAAACTAATCAACCATTAATCACATATAGCCAAACATCCCATCCGATAATGAATCTATATCATGAAACTCTCAAGTCTCGATAATGAACATATATCATAAAACTCTCTCACTCATCATAATCCATGAAACTAAACAGAGTGTCAAAACCAGTAACACATTATAGAATGAGCAATGTACACACTGCCTTATTATAATCAAATGGAGATAAATATAATAGCAAGGTATCCCCTTATTTTCACCTTAGCTCCATGATCCTTAATGAAATATTGGCACTTGTAGAGTGGACATTCGAAGGTGTCCTACAATAAGTCGCTACATCCAACGACTAAGTGTTGCTTGACGTGTTGTTAGGGTCTCGACCAACAATAACTATAGCAGGTTCAGGTTGGTCAGATGTGGCCAATAGACTCTCCTCATCTACGAAAGCATGCCTTGTGGGCGAAGGAATATGTTCTTCCCACTTGTCAGCATATGACGCTACTTCCAATGAGTGAGTGTTGCTTGACATGTTGTCAAGGTCTCAATGAGGAGTAACTGTAGCATGTTGGAAACCAATATTTACCAGGCTATATGTTATTTAATAGCCTTTACAGTACCCATGGCATATTGTTGCATCCCTTATACAGATGAAGCACATGGATGGGAAACCATAGCCGTGGTATGGCCATAGAGGGATTTCCTATTATTGCGGAATGCTAGGACACATGCAACACTCTGAATGAGGTTTGGACAACCTTTGATAGTTTATTTGGAAAGCAATATGAGATGCGGGTTCATATTCTCAAAAATGAGTTAAATTCCTTAAATCCACACAACTTTGAGTATATTCATGATTTCTTTATGAAATTCAAATCATTGCTTCTCAAAATTACAGGATTGCAGAACCGATAAATCCAAACAAGAAGGTCAATTGATCCTTTCTATTGTGTCTAAATTAGGTCCTGAATATGTTGTTTTTGTTTCTACATTTCATACAATTAGAATTGTAATTGGAGATAAATGGAAAATGCCCAAACATGATGCATTTGTTGAGTCTCTTATTCATGAGTGGGATATGCTCATCAATATGAGTTCATTAAAGTATTCAAATGCACATGTGCTTGCCATGCATGGAAAAAGAAATTCCAACTCGAAACCAAATCAGCAATCTAAAGGCAAAGGAAAGGAAATATATCCAAATCCAAGAAAGGGAGTGAATTCAAAACCTTCAGATGATGTATAACTACAACAGGTCAATAAGGTCCTAGCTCGAGCATGTATAATATATCCCCCAACACTCCAATGGGATGTGGTTGGGGGGTGTATGGGAGATGGCTCTGCAAATTACATATAATACATATAAACTAATCCAAGAAAAAAATGTTGACATAGAAAGAATGAACTGACAAAAAAACCATTTATAAACTCAAGTAGAATAATCTAGGCTAAAGTCCTAAACTAAATAGAGTGTCTATTTTGATCACTTATCAACCAAAGTATTGAGTTTCATGTAATCACAATAAAAAAAATGTGATCTTGAAAAATCTAATTTACACTTTTTCCCATTTATAAATGATGCATTTTATTCATAGAGAAGAGATATGTAAAAAATTGAAATAAACCTATTTGCAAAACTAATAAAACTCCATTCTAACCAAATACTACATAAGACAAGTTTTTATAATGTTTGATTTTGACACATGACATGTACTAGGTGCAAGCACATGAAGGCATTATTTCTAGTATGACACACTACATAATGAAACGATATGGTACAAATTAGAAAAGAGTCAAAATGCTTATATATTCACTTTAAATGCACTTTTCATCATGGATTTAATGCATGTATCAATGATGACTTGTTGAAAATTAAAAACACACACACACACATTATAGTTATGCTATGTTGTGTTATATAGTTAAATAAAAATATAGGAAGTGTAAGTTACAAAATCATTACTCAACTAATAAATTTAATAAGGGTGGGAACTAAGAGATATATAGTTGTCATGTATCATTATATTAAATAATTCTACAAATATGAGTAATGAAAATTTTAAGGAAAATTATAGTTTATAGATCAACTCAATCTTAAAAAAGTTATTGAGCATCACCCATCTTATGTTAAATTATGAAGAACACATTATGTTAAATAGTTATAAAACTATGTTTGTTATATATATATATATATATATATATATATATATATATATATATATATAAATATAATGTAAGAGAGAAAGAAAGAAATGCTATAACTATAACTATCGCTATGTTATATAGTTATTTTACATGCCATGCTATGCTATGCTATTTTATATATATATATATATATATATATATATATATATATATATAAGTTAATTAAATAAAAAAATAGTTTTTGGAGTTTTAATTTAGTTAAAATATTTTATTTAAATACAAATAAATCTATAAAAGAAAATAGCTATATTTATTATTAAAATATATTTAAATTTAAAATAAAAATGTAATAAATCTCTTATTTAATTTAATAGAAATTCACTATGAGCAACCATATTCATTATGTTAATTTAAAATTCCTAATTTATTTATTTATTGGAATTCTATAGTTTAATTGTTTTTTATTATGAAAATTTTTGGGCATATTTTTTTATCACATTTGTTCAAAAATTAATATATATATATATATATATATATATATATATATATATATATATATATATATATATATATATACTAACTAAAATAATTATAAATAAAATTTAACATAAAAAATATTTATAAAAAATATTTATAATAAACATGCGGCATACAACGAAATTTTTAAAAAATTAATTAAAAACCTAAATTATATTTTTTTGAGGTGTTTTTCAAGGTTTTTTTTTTTTTTTTTTTTTTGATAATTTTCAAATAATTTTTTGTGATTTTCAAAAATTTTCTTCCTGAATTTAAAACTCAATTCAAAATAATTCTGAAATTTCCCCAAATTAAAGAATCCAATTTTAAATGATTTTAAAATCTCACCCATATTTGAAATTTAATTTGAACCAGATATGTCGTAAGCTCCATAAGTTGTGTATTATTGTTGGAGCCAAGCAAGTCAAACGATTCCTATATTGTAAGAAACAAAGAACATGGAAAAAGACTTGTATACCAAGTTATACATACATTTTCTCCAAATATTTGGCCAATTAATATGGATTTCCAATATTTTAAGCATTTTCTTGTATGAGCATAGTTTATTAAGGATTTGAGGGTGTTTTGGACACAAATTTCTACCCTAAAATATTATGGATAGTGTTCTAAATAAAGTCATTTTCAAATTGTGTATATGTATATTGTAAATGAGTATTTTTTTATTAAAATATATTATAAATATTTAAGTAGTTTTCACACGTTATAGGAGAGTTTTCTTCTAATTCATAGTTGTTGTTATGGTATCAGATACTTTAAATTATAATGAAATGTTAAAATGTCAACTTATTGTTAGTTACTACATGTTTTTCTATTAATTTTTATTTGAAAAATAAATAAGGTAAACTATATGTAATTATTTGGGTTTAAATTTTTCTAGATAACAAATAATTTTTTGTCTTTTGAGTTTCATTTGACTCAATCTACTGTCATTGGAAAGGAAATGCAATACAGTGAGAAGTATCTTTATCAATTCAAATTTTGTATTTATGATAGTCAATTACACCTTCACTTTATCTTCCTCTTTTGAGTTGTATTATTTCTTTTGGTAAACATCCGACACTCCAAAATATATTTTATGTTCCAATATGTTTTGAAATAATATTATGTTTATATAATAATGTTTATATTAAGTTTTAATATTAAGATTTATTTTGGGTTATTTATTAAAGAGTTTTAATATTTTTTTTTTTCTAGTTAAGACTAATCTAAGTACCCACGTGGATTTGAACCGGTGACCTATCACAAGGAGTGCCTTAACACCGTACCCATTCACCGTCAATCCAAAGCCCCGTGGGCAAAGAGTTTTAATATTAAGGTTTATATTATATTTATATTATACACTTTATATTCCGATTTAATGTTAGGGTTTAGGGTTTATATAATAGCTTTTAATATCAGTGTTTATATTAACTTTTATTCCAATTTTATATAATTTTTTTGAATATTAGAGTTATACTAGGTTTTAATATTAAGATTATATAATAGGTTTTAGTGTTAGGTTTTATATTAGATTTTAATGTTATGGTTCATAGAAAAGTATTGTCAACCATGGCTAGATATGTGAAAGAATAGTGAGTCATGTTGAACCATGGAAAATTTAAGTCAACCATCATCTTTGCAATAATTAATTTTATTTATCATTATTTTAACAAAATAGACATAATTAATTTCACATTGATTATGATTACTCGTGGAGATAAATAACTAAATATAAATATAATTTAATCAATCAAAATACTAATTAATATATTAATTAAAACAATAATTTATCAATAATTAGTTTATTAATATGTATGTGTGTGGTCGTATACCAAACACGTTTACTAATGTGATTGTGCATGTGATTGGTATATGCCTATTGACATATATCAACCACATTTATTAATATGGTTGTGCTAGTATGGTATGTACTCAACATCTAACTTTTTCAACAATTGCTTTACCTCTTTGCAGCTATCACGAAGGACATTATGATTTGGAAATATGTTATCTCTGAGTAACTTCTAGTTGGTGGGAAATATAAATGTAAACACAAAAAATGTACGTTGGAAGTATGCCTATTGAAATATAAATGTACGTTGTCACAAAAAATGAATAAATTTGTTTTCTTTGTTGATTAGGTGAAAAGTTTAAGTAAAATATAGAATAATAATTGTCAAATTCCTCAATTTTATTGTTATGTAAAAATTAGTTAGGGTTATGTAAAATTAGATAAGCTGTAGTTATTTAGGCAAAAGGCCATGACCAAAGATCATGCCCTTCCACCAAGAGGCACCTAAGGTTGTATATAACCAGGTCTCTCTCTAAAAATGTAATCATCAATTCAGCATTCATTGATTAATAAGATATATATATTTCTGTTTATCAAGAAGTTTTCACTTCATCTGGTATCAGAGCCAACACGAGACTGGTGACACCCACAAGTTCTGCTGGCCATCAGGCCCTACGCGTTTTTCATAAAATAGTAGTGTGTGTGGGCTATTCGTGCTCTACCTGGAGTGTGGTTTTTATAAGCTTTGCAGCTAAACAACAACCAGGCGCAAGTTTTGTACAGGACGTACAACTAACCACGTACGGACAATTTCACACCAGCTAACCACGCCGCAGCATCGGGAGGTGATACGCTGGGTGATAAATCGAACCATCAGTAGAGGACTTCTGTCGTCGTGACCATCTGCGCTGACCTGCGGTGGGCTCTGCGGTGATATCCGCACAAGGGTCGACGGTCGTGCGGTCAAACAATAACGTGACTTTAATTGACGTCATTGTTCATACATGACCGTGACTGTTCATACATTCGTACTTGACTTAATTGATTAAAAGTTATATATATATATATATATATATATATATATATAGCTTAAAAAAAATTGTTATTTAATTAATTTAATTTAATTATTTAAAAATAAATTAATTAATTAATTAATTAAAAAAATAAAAAATAATTTAAGCTGGCAGATAAATATACGCCCCCACAGACTCGCTCAATGTCGACAATGACAATGGTGGATTTCCAAAAAAAATTGGTTAACGCGAAGCATAAGATAAATAACAACCACGATGAGGTCAGTAAAAGATTAGATGATTTCTAGATCCAGCTTAAAGTGTAGGCTGATAATATCAAAAATCTTCAGGATATGACAAATCGAATAGAAATAAAGATGGACAACCACCGTGTCCAAACAGAAGTAAATCTCAAAGAGTCCTTAACATTGCTGAAACTTCTGTGTAAAAAATGAATTATAAAACCGCACAACTACTACAAGAAGATGAAGAAAATCAAGAGCACAACTCATCAGATTCAACGAAATCAACAAACTCTCATGAAAAAGCTGAATCCCCAAAAAAATCAGCGACACCCCACCAAGAAATGAGTAACGCGACTCTTACAAACAAGCAACTCTGGGATACCTTTACCAATCAACACCCCTTTTTCGCTCAACCATTAGTGACATACCAACGAAGGGAAAAAGTCAAGATGCCTAAATTCGATGGAAACGAAAAAAACAATGTTGCATGGATAAATAAAGCAGAAGAATACTTTGAGATATATGACATCAATGATGATGAGGAAAAGATCAGGCACACATCCATGAAAATGGAAGGGGAAGCATATAATTGGTATATGTGGTGGAAAAAGACAACACGTGTCATTAGTTGGAGAAAATTTAAGGATGCATTCTTTAAAAGATTCCAAGGTGTAAAGGAAGAAGAGTTCTTTTCAAAACTCACCAAATTACGAAAAAAAGGAAGTGTGGACGAATACACTCAAGAATGGGAGACCTTGGTAACACGAGTACCTGGGTTATCAGAATCTCGTCTAATTCAATCATACGTCTCGGGACTCAAAACCTATTTACAAGTAGAACTTGAGATGCATGACAGTACATCAATAGAAGTAACAAGACGAAAATAAAAAACAGCCGAAAAGAAATTCGAACAACTATTTTGGTCAAAATTGGAAAAACATATTCAAGACGAAGAATACCCTAGTGTGTGGACACAAACAATACAAGATATGTTCCACCACATCATCATGAAGATGAAAAATCTAATGTGGAAACACAAAGGATAAAAGAGGGTAAATGCAAACGTTGTGGTGAGAAGTGGGACCCCAAACATAGATGTGCTAAAGGAAAAGAACCAAAGAACCTATATAATTGCGAAGCAACCAATGATTCAAACAGTGAAGATTCTGACATAGAAGAAACAGAAGATGCTCCAAAATAATCACTAGAATTAGATGACGGAAGTATTCTGCAAGTGTCACTATCAGCTATGACAGGTATATCACAGCCTCAGACCTTAAAGTTAAAAGGACACATAAAGAAGAACAACGTAGCGATTCTCATCGATTCTGGTAGCACCCACAATTTTTTAGATGCAATCGTGGCAAAGAGACTCAATATTTTTTCATTTCCCTTACCAAACATGAAAGTGATGGTAGCTGACGGTAAGAAGATTGAAAAGGTGGGGAAATGCCATAAGGTCAATTTGCAGATTCAAGACTTTAATTTAGAGTCTTCATTCTTCATGGTACCATTAGGAGGAGTAGATGTAGTCTTAGGTATCCAATGGCTACAAACTTTAAGTACTTATGCCGCCAACCATCAAGTACAATTTATAAAAATAAAATGGGGAGGTCAGAAGTACAAATTACACGAATTCCAAGCACCAGAGAATCAAATTGTATCATCATCTCAGATGATGAAGATGATTCGAAAAGGAGCACCCGCCTACGTAGTACAATGTCACCAATTATAAATGTTATCTGCAAATATGACCAATGAAGAGTCACCAGAGATACAAGATCTAATTTGGAAGCATTATATCCTTTGGTCATGCCCTTTTGCCTAAATAACTACAGCTAATCTAATTTTACATAACCCTAACTAATTTTTACATAACATTGCCTTCCTAACTAATTCGGAAGCATTAGATACTTTATATGTATATACATCAAATGTTATGATTCGAAAAGAAGTTAAATTTTTGTTTTGTTTATCTGTATATATGTGAATTTTATTTTTATTTTTAGAACTATGTTTTCGAAAAAAAATTTAAATTTTTGTTTTTTTCATTTGTATATATGTGATTTTTATTTTTATTTTTATTTTTCTAATTATGTTAGGTTAGGACTAATTCCAATATTATAAGGAAAAAAAAAGTTTTGTTTAGTTTAAGTGTATATTTTTCAAAAAAAAAATCGAACTAAGTTGGGTAGATGCTAACCTCAATGTTAGATGGAAGAACAATGATTCCCCAAAAGTTGGTTCCCATCCTCAATCTATACTAAACCCATGTTAATCTCAATGTTATATGGAAGAACAACGATTCCCCAAAAGTTGGTTCCCGTCCTCAATCTATACTAAACCTATGTTAACCTCAATGTTAGATGGAAGAACAATGATTCCCCAAAAGTTGGTTCCCATCCTCAATCTATACTAAACCCATGTTAACCTCAATGTTATATGGAAGAAAAATGATTCCCCAAAAGTTGGTTCCCATCCTCAATCTATACTAAACCCATGTTAACCTCAGTGTTAGATGGAAGAACAATGATTCCCCAAAAGTTGGTTCCCATCCTCAATCTATACTAAACCCATGTTAACCTCAATGTTAGATGGAAGAACAATGATTCCCCAAAATTTGGTTCCCATCCTCAATCTATACTAAACCCCACACAAATAAATTGATCTATATCTATATGGGATATATGTCAAATGTTTATGTATATATATATGTCAAACAAATTTTAGTTTATTATTGATTGTCTTGTGCATAACTGTATTTTTTTTGTAATCTTGGTAGGACTACATCTTCATCATGTCCAACTTTTCACCCCGATTGGGGGATAACACAAGATTTGAACCCAAAACTTTTGGTTTGGTGAGACTTTATTTCCACGACCATTACCAATTGAGCTATCTAAAATAAGCTATGTATAACTATATTTATTTAAATTAAAATAGTATAATTTTAAAATAATATATCATTATTTAAATAATTTTAATATAAAATAATTTTTATTTAAATATATTATTGTTAAAATAATTTTAATGTAGTAAAAGAAATTGTTAAGAATTTCTAAAATTAATTTCCAAGTTCATACAGATAGTGATCAAATGGAGATACCTCTTAATTAATAAAAAAACATGGTCTCCAAACATATAGATCCTCAACCACAACCAATCTTTACAAATATGTAACAAACAATTTAAATTTTTTTTTAATGTGAAAGCATGGTTATTTCAGGTGAAAATTTCGTGCAAGTAAAACCTATTAAGAGTGAATAATGTGAAATTTGTAAGTAGAACTTGTTAAGAGTGAAAAATGTTAAATGTGAAAGCATGGTTATTTCAGTGAAAAATTCCTTCCAGTAAAACTGGTTAAGAGTGAATAATTTTTTTAAACAATTCCAAAAGTCTACAAAATAATAATTTTTTAAAACAACTCTAAAATTGCAATAGGTGAGATGTGGAAAGTGTCACAACTTTTCTCAAATCATGTAATTATCTCTTAAGTCTCTTCAAGTTATGGAAATTTTTAAAACAACTTTAAAATTGTAATAGGTGAGATGTGGAAAGTGTCACAATTTTTCTCAAATCATATAATTATCTCTTAAGTCTCTTCAAGTTATGGAAATCCTTATTAAGTCCACATTTTCCAAATAGAACCTTCCCATGAAATCTAGGAGTGGTATGGCATGAAAAATCCCAATACATAAAAGAACAAAGAATTGGTAAAAAATATTTTCTAAGTTTTTAAAATTTTGAATTATTTCAAAATAAATATAAAATTTTAGAAAATAACTTAATATTATTATAATTAATAATATACAAAGTATAAATTAATAAAAAAGTATCTTTGAATAGCTCAAGATTAATATCTGAATTAATTCAAAATAATAAAAAATCTTAAAAATTAGTTAAATATTGTTTAACCAATAAAGTCAAGATTGAAACTAATCAACCCCTAATCACATATAGCCAAACATCCTATCCGATAATGAATCTATATCATGAAACTAAATAGGTGAAACTAAATAGGTAAAACTTCCTTCATGTTAATATTTAAAATAAAAAATAAAAAATAAAAAATAAAAAACTCAACCAAAAATAACGATATCTTTATTTTAAATATATACATGAGTTACAAAAATATGGTCTAAAAAATACATTATAATTTAAAAAAACTAATGTTAATATTTTTCAAAAAACACTCTAACAAAAATAACGATATCTCTATTTTAAATATATACACGAGTTACAAAAATATGGTCTACAAAAATAAATTATAATTTAAAAAAAAATAATGTTAATTTGTAAAAAAAATTGTATAGTTAAACATTATATTACTTTTATTAATTTATAATATAATATTTGTGTTTGTGTTAATATGTTAATGATGAGTTATTTGTAGAATAAATTTTTATAATTGTAGATAACATTCAAGTGGCATCTAAAAGTTTGATATAACTTTGGTGATAATATCTTTCTCATCGACAATTTTGTTAGCATGTTATTCATGGACACATCATACTTCTATTCAACATTGGAGTTGGCCATGATTTAGGCTCAAAGTAGTTGTAAAACAAAAAAATTAGTTATTTTTTATATACAATCATTAAATTTGTCTTAAAAATAATAAATTTTATGAAATCTTAAAATGGATTTGGAGTTCTTATCACAATCATTTGTATACATAGCTCTATGTGTGTTTCATGGTGATGAATATATGGATCATATTTAGAAATATATTATCAAAATAAAGATATTAATAGAGAGATGAAAAAATGAGTTTGTTGTTATTTATGTAGTTGAAATCAACTAGCTTCTCAATTTGAAGCTAAAACCAAAGAAACCAACTCATCTAACATGTAGAGGAAAAGAGATAATTCTTTCTATTTGTTTAGAACTCATGTGAATAGAAAAATGTGTGTGCTTACATAAATAATAAATAAATAAATGTAAAATTATCTCAGTGGGACATGTTTCAAAATGAACTCTTTAGCCCTAAAACCTCCTTTTCGGAGTAGAGGACTTGTTTTGTTTGCTTTTGACCATAGTCAATGCATCTATACCCATCCCCTTAGCGCAAAACTATCTAATAGCACTTGCAACACCACTCAAAGGTGAAAGACCCCACAAAGAGGGAAGATGGCATGGTTGTAGGCCTTTTTCATGGTGCTTGAGGCCCAAAATGTTAATTTTCCTATGTAAGGCCTTTGTTTTCCTTTTTTACCATGGTTTAGGCCCCTAGACCCATCACTATTGCCCAAATAAATTAATTGGTAGCCATATTTCACTTAGAGGCTAAAGATCCCATAGAAAGGTCTCATGTGGTATTTCAATGCATATTTCATGATGCTTGAGTTTGAGAACATTTGTTCAATACCCAAGGCCCTTGTTATCCTTCCTTGACCATTGTCAAGACTCAAAGACCCATCTATCTTACTAAAAACATCATAATTTCCTCAAGTAAAGAAATCATAGTCAAAAGATCCCCATAAGGGAATGTTCAATGGATTGTCTTAGTTTTTCATGGTGATTAAGACTAAAAAGAATCATTTACTATTGAAAATATTAGCGAGAAAATGGTTTTTTAGTTTGTGCCTTAATAATAGGAGCTAGAACGAGTTCCTTCTTGTGCATGGCTCTAGTTCCTAAAAATTAAAAGATTCCCTATAAATTGAGACAATTTTCCATAAGCTAGGAATCAACCCCTAAAATTAGGACGAGTTAGATGTAGTTAACTTATGTGTTGAAATTTAAAGTCAAGTTCTTGATTTTCTAGTGTGAGTTGATTGAGGAAAAACACAAGTGATTGGCTTGAAATAGGGTGAGTTGCATGAGCAGTTAACTCATGCTAACTCAATCAATCACAAAATCATTCCTTAATTAGAAAAATCACTAATTTTAATCATTCGAAATTCCTTTAAAAGGAGGAACGAAGGAACAAATTTATTAATAGTTTTGATGAGCACAAGTTGGTGAGACCAAGCAATAGGAAGCACAAGTTTGTGCATGGAGCTTGTGAGAGAAGAGTGTGTAAGAGAAGCTTGTGCACAGGTTGGTACTAAGTAGAGGGAAGTAGAGATCAACAATCTTGCAAGGGTTTCAAGCTTAGATCAAGCATGAACGATAAGTGTGTATTTTGTAAGAGATTAATTGCTCAACTTTTCTACCAATAAAATTCTTGTTAAGCATAGGATTTTCCCAATTGGGTTCCCTATAAAAAAAATGTGTTTAAATGTGTTTGAGTGTGTCTTTAAATTTTTTCTATTTCGCTGCAAATTTGTAGACAAATTATGTGTTTTAGTGAAAAGAAACTAGTTTTTAGTTTTCGTATTGTTCACTGTAACAATTGGAAAATTTCAATGAAATTCTACTTGGTATCAGAGCAATGAACAAAATCAACCAACACACATATTTTAGATTTGAACAACAGATTTGAATGCCCTAGTTTAAGGTTGTTGCAATGTGTGGAAATACAACTCAGTTAAGCCTAAAGTCAATCCAAAAGAAGTGCGCAAGTATGGACAAAGGTAGGGGCAATGTATGGTTGTCAAGGAGCACTGATGATAGTATATTGTAGGTATGTCCTGAAAGTTTTTAGGGCAAAAATTCATGGATCCGCAAGTGAAAATATATCTCAAGGAGTGGTTATGCATGAGGTATAAGTTTTGTTAAGTATTTGACAAGGATACCTAGATATGCAAGGGAAACGAAGTTTATGGAGAGATGTTGCTAGGTAGAATATTTTCCTAATGGTGTTTGCACAGATATTTGAAGCACCCTAAGAACAATAAGTGTATGGACTGTTAGTAGTTAATTTGTAATCCATATATTAGTCAAAGAGTTGATTGTTTGTGGGAATTTTTGGAGCCCATTAGGAGAGTGACAATAGGGTTGATGTGTCATAGTGACAAAGCATATTTCTTTGCCCTAGGAGCAACATTTTGGAGCATCCAAAATATTTACAAGTGGGCAATACTTGAAGTCCTCATGTACAATGATCATTGAAGGACTAATGAGTTGTTAGGAGGCATAGTTCTGGAGCCCTAATTTAGTGGTTTGTAGATGGCCAAACCACTGATAAGAGGGAAATAAAAAAGACCCAATGAGTGGACTTCATAGTGGACCTAGAGGCTTTCTAGTAGGCAGATCAGTGAGCCAAATTTTAGTGACGCAAAAGGAGTTTTGATCATTAATAGTGGTAGATTATGGACTTGCAGAACATGGTGGGAAAGAATAGGTCTTCAAAGCAGGTTCTGTAAAAGAAAGCATGGAAGCCTTCTAGTTCAGAGGGAGAAACTGCAGCAATGAAGAACTTGGTAAAGTTGAAGACAGATTGAGGCGGATGAGTTTCTTCCAAGAACACCTTCCTTGCTAAGAGGGAGTGTTGAAAATATTAGCAAGAAAAGGGTTCCTTCGTTTGTGCCTTAATCATAGCAGCTAGAATGAGTTCTTTCTTTTGCATGACTTGAGTTTTTAAAGATTAGGAGATTCCCTATAAATTAAGATGAGTTACCATAATTAAAGAATCAGTCCCAAAAATTAGGACAACCTAGGATGCAGTTAATTAATGTGTTAAAATTGAAATTAAAGTTCTTAGTTTTCTAGTGTGAGTTGATTGAGGAAAAACAAAAGTGATTTAGTTTCAAGTGGTTGACTTGAAATAGAACGAGTTTCATGAGCAGCTAAACTCATGCTAACTTAATCGATCAAAAAATAATTAATTAATTAGAAAAGTCACTAATTTTAGCCATTTGAATTTCCTTTAAAAGGAGGAACCAAGGGACAAGTTTATTCATTTTTTTGGTGAGCACGAGTTGGTGAGACCAAATAATAGGAAGCACAAGTTTGTGCGTGGAGCTTGTGAGAGAAGAGTGTGCAAGATAAGCTTGTGCACATGTTAGTACAAGGTAGAGGGCAAAAAACAATAGAAGTATTACAATGGTTTCAAGGTTTCATCAAGTAGTAAACACACCAGTGTGTCTTTCATATTGAAACAATTGTATTTTTGTAAGAGATCAATTGTCCAAATTTTCTATCAATAAAATTCTCATCAAGTAGAGGGTTTTCCTAGTTGGATTCCCTAGAAAAACACTATGTTTAAGTGTGTATGAGCATGTCTTCAATTATGTTCTATTCCACTGCAAATTTGAAGTAGAGAAATTATGCGTTTTAGTGAAAAGAAACTAGTTTTTAGTTTCTATATTGTGCACTATAAAAGTTGTGAAATTTCAAGGAAATTCTACATGGTATTAGAGTAGTGAGCAGAATCAACCAACAAACATATTTTAGATTTGAACAAAATATTTAGATTCCCTAGTCTAAATATGTTGCAGTCTATGGACAGTTAGCCTAGTCAAGCCTAAAGTCAACCCAAAAGATGAGTGCAAGTATGGACAGAGGTAGGGTCATTATATGGTTGCCAAAGGAGCATTGATGATAGTATGATAGGTAGACCTATCCTAAAAGTTTTTAGGGCATCATTTCATGGATCCATGAGTGTAAACATCTCTCAATGAGTGGCTATGCATGAGGTCTTATTTTTGTCAATTATTTGACAAGGAGACCTAGATATGCAAGGGAAAATAAGATTATGGAGATATATTGCTAGGTGGAAGACTTCCCTAGTGGTGTTTGGTTAGATATCTGAAGCAACCTAATAACAATAAGTGTTTTGACAGTTAGTGGTTGATTTGAAAGCCCTAGATCACTCAAAGAGTTTACTATGTGTGGGCACTTTTGGAGGCTCTGAGGAGAGTGACAATAGGGTTTATGTGTCATAGTGATAGGGAATATTTATGTGCACTAGGAGCAACATTCTGGAGCATCCAAAATCTTTATAAGTGGGCCATCCTTGAAGTCCTCATGTACATTGATCATTGAAGGACTAATGAGTTGTTAGGAGGCATAGTTACGGAGCCCTGATTCAGTGCGTTGCAGATGGCCAAACCACTGATAAGAGAGAAATCAAAAAGACCCAATGAGTGGACTTCATAGTGTAACTAGAGGCTTGCTAGTGGGAAGATCAGTGAGCCAAATGTAAGTAACACTAAAGGAGTTGTGATCATTGATAGTGGAAGATTATGGACTTGCAGAACATGGTGGGAAAGTACAGGTCTTCAAAGCAGGTTCTGCAAAAGAAAGCAGGGAAGCCTCCTAGTTTAGAGGGAGCAGCTACAGCAGCAAAGAACTTGGTAGAGTTGAAGACAGATTGAGGTGGACTAGGTTCTTCCAAGAACACCTTCCTTTCTAAGAGGGAGTGTAGAAAATATTAGTGAGAAAAGGGTTCCTTGATTTGTGCCTTAATCATAGGAACCAAAACTAGTTCCTTCTTGTGCATGACTCAAGTTCCTAAAAATTAGGAGATTCCCTATAAATTAAGATGAGTTCCTATAATTTAGGAATCAATACCTAAGAATTAGGACGAAGTAGGATGTATTTAACTGATATGTTGAAATTGAAAGTCGAGTTCTTGATTTTCTAGTGTGAGTTGATTGAAGAAAATCACAAGTGATTGATTTTCAAGTGGTTGACTTGAAATAGGTCAAGTTGCATGAGCAGTTAACTCATGCTAACTAAATCAATCACAAAATCATTCCTTAATTAGAAAACTCACTAATTTTAGCCATTCGAATTTCCTTTCAAAAGGAAGAATGAAGGCACATGTTTATTCATTGTTTTGGTGAGTGCAAGTTAATGAGACCAAGCAATAAGAAGCACATGTTTGTGCATGGACCTTGTGAGAGAAGTGTGTGCAAGAGAAGCTTGTGCACAGGTTGGTACTAGGTAGAGCGAAGTAGAGATCAACAGTCTTGCAAGGGTTTCAATAAATTTAGATCAAGTAGGAAATACAAGTGTGTCTTTCATATTGAAAGAGTTGTATTTTGTAAGAAATCAATTGCTCAGTTTTTCTATTAATTTCTCAGTTTTTGTAAGAGATCAATTGCTCAGTTGTATTTTGTATGAGGGTTTTCCCAGTTGGGTTCCTTAGAAAACAATGTGTTTAATTATGTGTGAGTGCGTGTTTAATTTTGTTCTATTCCGCTGCAAAGTTGAAGTATAGAAATTTTTTGTTTTGGTGAAAAGAAACTAGTTTTCAGTTTTCAGATTGTTCACTATAACAGTTGCAAAATTTCAAGGAAATTGTACATTTATCTCTCAAGAACCTTGTTGTTATCCCTTTATCTTGATTATACCCCAAGACCCATTTTTGTTTCACAACTAACCTAATCATGGCACCTATAACACTCTTGGAGGAAAATGATAACCTACAGAGATCAAATTTGGTGCTTGGAGGACTCCTCCATGGTTCTTGAGACTAAGAAGAAAGATCTAGCATCGAAGATCCTTTCTCCCTCGATTGACTATGGCCAAGAAAATGAAATGCATCCATGATATTCAAGAGTTCGTAGTGGCACCCATATTAAACTTATATGCCTAAGAATCCTTGGAGAGGGTTGTTATTATGGTTTCTAGGTTACATGTATAGGTTGAGCTCTAGAGGTTTAACTAGGGATTAAGGTTGTTGTCTCCCAATTAAGTGTGTTTATATGCATCTAAGTACATTTATCATACAAAAATATATTCATTGCCGGGGAGAATTTTAAGATCTATACTTACCTTCAGTGTAAAAGCATTGTTAAATTTTATTAATTCTTAAATTTCCAACCATAAAATATATTCTTATAAAAATAATAATATTTCTAATGATTTAATATAGTTTCTTGGAAAATTTAGCCATTTCTAGAATAAAATACATGTATCATTTAAAATTTGTGTGAATCAATTAAGAAAATGCAAAATTTGCATATATAAATATAAATGTAAAATTAACCCATATAAAAATGCATCCCATAAAATTTCCTCATTCATGGTATTTGTATCCCACTACGAAGATCCTATGTGGGTTCAAATACTCATTTAAATATTTTGAACTCAAGATTTTTTAATGAAATTGTAAGGCAATTGTTTCCATTCCTTAATGATTGCCCAGTCCTCAAAACCCATCCATTGTCTTGTGTGGTGTATTGAGGATATGCTTTTGGTGCTTAAGTTTGAGAAGTTATGTTTAGAGCTTAAGGTTATCATTTCCCTACCCCGGAGATGGTTAAAGGCTTGAGGTTGTTGTTTACTTAGCATAGCCATGATGAACTAATTGCAATGTACAAAACATCTTAATGTCAACCATATCCTAATCCTAGGCCAAAGACCCCCCTAGAAAGGGATTATGTCACATTTATAGTGTGAAGTGATAAGAATATTGGTTTAGCCCCCTTCTCAATATTCAAAAATTGGTATCATAGCCATTCAGTAATAGCTTATCCACTAAAAGGAAGATCTCACAATAAAAGTGGCAAGTAAGGTTGGTTCATTCTCAATATGACCTCCTCTATTCAACGAAACACTTTGTAAAATTATAATGAAGACTTACTTCATGTCACTTGGCATGGATATTTGGAAAATTGTGGTATCAGAACCCAAAAAACCCTCTAATTGATGAAGTTGATAAGAAATGCTACTACTGCAATGTTAGGGCTATGAATGCAATCTTGGGTGGACTTGCAAGATTTTTTCAAAGTGATGTAGTATGAGTCAACTATACAAATGTGAGACATTGGTAAAAAATATTTAAGGGTATACCAAGTTTAAAAATGCCAAACTCTAGGTTTACAAGATGTAGTGTGAAAACTTGAAAATGTGTGAGGGTGAAAACATAGGTAGTTTCCTTCTCAGGGTGGATGAAGTTGTAAATGCAACGAAAGGCTTTTTTGATCAAATTAATGATGCAGTAATAAAAAAGGTTTTGGATCACTTTCTTCTAGATTAGATGCCAATGTATCTGCCATATAAGAAATTCCATTGGAAAATTTGACCATGGAAAGGCTTAATGGAATACTTACTTCTTACGAGATGAGAACGAAGAAGAATGAACCAAAATCAGAGAATATTCCTTCAAAATATCGAACAAATCAAAATAATATCAAGACCAAGAGTGCTCCAAGCACATTCCAAATGAGGAGAAAGAAATTTTTGTGAGGAAGCTATAAAAGGAAAGTTAAGTTACCATTCAATTTAACATAGAATAGGCAACTTTGGTGTTCATGCTCTTTTGGTTGAATTTTATGAAAATATCGTGCCTGAACTTTTGTCTATGCATTAAAATAAAAAAGATAACAAGTATTCATGGAATTCCACCAACAGTGGATAATATTTTATATATAGTTGTTTTTTATATATTTATAAATTCATAATGAGATGGCAATGTGGAGTGGCTTGGAGCATTCTATCACTGGTCCTCTATAGTCCTCATTATTTAATATTCAATGATTATCTATTCATTTTAAATGGACTATTGAAGATGTATTTCCCGATAGGAAATGTATTGGTAAGCATTCGTTATCTTAAATTCGAATATATATCAAAATTGTGAGTTCATAGAAAACATATCCACCATTTAAATAACCTAATAATTAGCGAACCAACCCTGCATAAGAAACATACATCTTCCATACATATGATATCTACCCCAGAAGGTGAATGAGGTGAGTTGCCTTTAACATCTTTAGCAGAATAAGTGCCTTGATATTGAATCCATTCAGCTCTAAATTGAATGTGAATCACTATAACTTGTACATGAATCTGACGTAGAACTATTGACGGTGTTGGAAATCTATCAACCAAGACGATCTCCCCGATATGAAGTCCCAATTAGACCTCACACCGTTTGGTGTAGGAGTCCCATCAGGTATAAAAGCTCGGTTTCCAAATCCTCAAAGATCTTCCTTGGATCTAGCTATCAGCACAGGAGAGTGATGTAATGGTATCTTCAAACAATAGGGTGAGTGTGCCTGGTGAGTGTGCAATGCAATTGTGTTTGGGTTCTCTTACTACAAAAAAAGGGGGGAGGAAAGTGAGCCTCTAAGTGAGAGGTAATAGTACCACCCAGGAAGAGACACATGCGAACCAGAAAGACCTATCCAACATCTAGTGGAATAGTCCATAGCGGATGCGAAAGTCATTACAACCAATGAACAAGGAAAGACCCATCTACCATCCAGTGGAGTAGTCCACAACGGATGTGACGATCGTTACAACTGATGAGTAAGGAAAGGCCTGTCTAGTATCCTGTAGAATAGTCCACAAGGATGAGACAACAGTAACGACCATTACAGCACAATCTCAACAAGATAAACACTAAAACAACCGAAATAGTTCAATTATCTTAGTACATGTGAAAACGAACATAAAATACAAATTCTCACAGAATAATCTTACAAACATCCAGAAGTCATGCATGGAAAAGTGTTGGCTTGAAAAGGCTTCTGTAATTAAGAAAATGTTCCAAGAAACATTTTTACATTATACATCAATAGCCCTAGTAGTGGGACATTGGAGCCACTCCTTTCTCCTCAAAGAACTAGTTGATCTCTCTAATGCCTTGTGGGAGGAGCCAAGGTGGATTCTTTTTTGCTCATACAATGAGGGGGTATATATAACCAAGGGGTAATGCTTGACCCTTGTGACTCTTTGACTTCCCTCATGTCTGTTCAACTTCCTATGACTTTTCAACTGACATGACTCTTCATATTCATGTGTTTCCATTGGACTTCCACTTTACATAATATACATGGATCATAATAGTTATGTGGCCTTTGATAACTCATGGCACAACTTGACATGACATTACTGACATGGACTGGCTTGCTGAGGTGGGAATGTTAAGTCGATGTTGTTATTGGGTGATAGATGTGTTCTTGGATGTGCTTGCTCTTCTCCTCTGCATAGCTTGGTCATGTAGGGTGTTCAATGATCTTTGGTCTTGAGAGGTAGTTGCATGAATGTTTTCCCTTTGATTGTTCTTGAAAATATTCTTTGCTAATCTAGTGGCAAGTGAGACTCTAGGCATGCTTCCCTCCTACTTTTCCTTCTTCATCATCTCACCATAACTTGAGATTGTACCTGTTCCTACAATTCACTCACGATGGGACGAAATCAATCCAAAAACTCCCTACTCTAAGATGGTGCATTTTCATTCATAGAATGAGCTTAGGACAAGTCACGGGCTGGGAGACAGGGATCAGTGACTGTGCATTGTGTAGTTTCAGTTGGTAGGAAGAGAGCTTGATCTTTGAGACTACACAGAGATCAACTCAAGCTTGATTAAGGAACTTTTGAGCACAGTCCTCACTAAGGATAAAAATTGCACAGTGGAAACTAGGAGACAGGATTGTGCAGTTAAAGTTAGTAATGGATCATGGAAGGTGAGGCCAAGGGTGGTCATTTCTATGTAGCTTTCAAAGGCAAGGAGGACTATGCAGCAGAGAGGCCTGGAAGCGAAAACTACACAACTCTTGAGGATAGTGAGCTCTGACTAAGGGAGGACACTGGGGGACACTTCTGTGTAGTTCTGGAGGCGAAGGGAGGTTGGGCTCTCTGTGAACTACAGGATTCCAATAGGTGAGGGAAAAGCTTGATGACTAAAAGTGAGAAATGAGTAGTTCAAGTCGAACTAGAAGGAACTGTTGCGCAATTCTGGGAGTCAAGGAAGGTTGCTAAACTTTCGAATTGTGCAATGCAACTACCCTGGAGGACATTGATTGTGCACTGCGTAGTTCTAGTTAGCAAGGTCACATCATTGAGGGCTGAGACTGCGCAGTGCACAACTCAGTAGGTGCTCGGTGAAGCTAAGTTTCCTGGTCGGGAAGATTTTCTGAAAATGGTTGAATGTGGGAGGAAGATGGACTTGTGATGAACTTGAAATATGGTCACACACTTAGCATACTTCAACGACATGATAACATAGACCATTGAGACAAAAAAAAAAAATTACCCTCTAAGTGACTATCTCATGACAAGAAATGACAAGTGCAACACTTGAGATAGACTTTAGGACGACCGTCACGACACTTGTGCAACAACACTCAAGACTTTGTGTATGAGTGAAACATGTGTTTACATGGCTAGGACAACTTGTATACATAAATACCAACCTTCAAGATCACCAGAAAGGTTCGCAAACATGACATAACAGCCAAACATGCTAAAAGACAACAATTGATCCAACAAGGGAAAGGGAGCAAGACACTTAGAGGAAACACATGGAATGAATTTCAGTGCTTGAAACCATGCATTTCATTGAAGACATAATGATATGACAATGATAATCTGTCCTTCAAGTGTAGGCCAAAATTTTGGAGGTTGTTATAGTTGCTGCAACACTTGGCGACACACTGGTTAAATTCCAACTTCTTTGTCTTGGTTCATTTTTAGTGTAGGGCATTGGTCCTTTAAGGAGTATTGATTCAATGTGCAGATTAATTTGGCTTCTCCACTTACCCCATAGGAAGACATAGTCCCATTTGTACCTTCTCAATTGAACACAACATAATATTCAACTATATCACAATGTTTCGAATTGGGAAGGGTATTTTAGCCCGTGAGCTTAAGATTTTCAGAGTATAGTTTTTCATCTCTGGTGTTACTCTGTTGACAATAGGCCTAGATAGTACCCCGACGGACTCACCCAGGAACACAAGAATTGCTCCATTGCCAACGAGCTTGGACAGTACCCTAGTGGATTTTCCTGCTTCGCCTCTCTGCGCAGGAAGCTTTTCTCATCTTTCGACTTTATTTATTTATTTAAAGAGAATTTTTCATCGACACTTACTTATTTTGGGGCAGAAGAGGGATCCCAACTTATTGAGAGAAGAAGAGGTTTTTCCTTTAGGGAAGCATATAAATACCTCTCATTTAGGTTTTCTTGTTTATATTTTCCCCTTCTCCAAAACTACTAGTTGGATAAGCTTGAAAAAACCAAAGCAGAAAACTAGGTATACACATGTGTTCCTAGACTGGACACTAGTTCATGGTTGGACCAAAGCTCTCCTTACGGACGAATCGTATTTTATCTCATAACTTCATCAGCCAAAGATACAACTAATTACAAGGAAGATGGACAAAGGACTAGCCAAGTGTTGCAGTTTCACAAGACTCTTTGAACTTCATCCACACACAAACTCGGAAGCCACAACACAGAAATGCACAACACTTATTTGCATGATGAAAACCTAAAGGAAAAATCAACAACAAAGAAGATAAAGCAAAAAGAAAGAAAACACAGGACTAGGAAAATAAATCATAAGACAAGAGAAAAAATGACTAAAAAAAACATGATGTAGAACCAGAATAAGAAAAACAAGGACAAACTATGAGGAACGAGAGGAGAATGGGTGCAATAATGGGAAACCTAAGATGCATCTAATGCTACTCCTAACCTATCATTTGGGAGGTCAGGATCATGTATAATGAGATTTATAGTGGAGCCATTGTATTCGTTCTCGGCTTGCATCCATAAAGATATGAAAGATTAAAATATATATAAAGCAATGTGCAACAGAAGATACAAAAACTTGAAAAACTTGCACAAGAAAAGGAAGGTCTTGCTTGTGGGCGGAAAGGTGTGTCACACCCACTACTCTTATCCAATTCACATGCTTACCTTTTTTATGAATACCCTTTTTCAAAAAACCTCAGAAGCTTCTTGCAGATGTGTCTTCATTTACACCGACCTCCTTGGCAGGCGCGAGAAAATACTAAAACTTGTAGTTTGCTACAGAGCTTTCCTAGTAAGATTGTTCCAAGGATTCAACTATTAGAATGTAAAATTCATGGTGGCCCTCTTGAAAACCTCATGATCTTTGAAAAGATGAATTTTGGATTCGAGAAGTGGGATCATGATGGGAATCTTGTAAGGGAAAATACATCTAATCATTCTTGGAAATCATGCAAAGACAATGAGGATCTACCATAAGAATCAATGAAGGATGAAGTGCCTCACCTGCTTGACATAAATATGAATAGAGAGATGTTGAACAATGAAGATCAAAGGGGGTGGAATAAATGCCATTAGACGTGCTGGTAGGAAAATGTTAAGTTGAGTGACAACCACCCAAGAAAGAGAGATGATCAGATGGACTAATTGAAGTACCAGATTCCCAGTTCATAATAAATAAAGAAAAATCAATTTGTACAATCTTGAGAATGATTTGAACAAGAAAACGAAGTTCCTAATATGACAGACCACTTTC
The DNA here is from genome assembly GCA_031772625.1 of Pinus tabuliformis. Lineage (NCBI taxonomy): Eukaryota > Viridiplantae > Streptophyta > Pinopsida > Pinales > Pinaceae > Pinus > Pinus tabuliformis. The sequence goes on from CM062806.1 coordinate 937,395,817, forward strand.
TTGCATCTGGTGACAAATTGTGCAAGCATCATAGTCATCAAAAGAGTTTAAAAAGGATGCTAGCACCTCAAATGCATGAGACCAGTTGAGGCATGGTGAATGGAGAAGAAATTGAATCGTGTGATAACATGTGCATTCATTATCACTCAAGGAGATTTATGATGTGATGAGAGGAAACATTTGCACTATAATATTAGAAAGAAGACTGAGGGGTTGACCATTAAGGGATAAATTCTATAAGTATGATTCTTGCGGGCAAATATAGTTCTTGAGATGATCAACTTCACAATTCCATGAATTTATGAGAGATGGACATTCCCAACCCGAGTTTGATGTGAGAGATTTGCATGAAGATGAACTAACTTTAACAAATTCTTGAATTGGGTTAGAAGTAAAATATTCAAAATTTGAAGGATCACATCTGGAATACCAAACATTTTTCACGTAGAAATCCACATCGGTGGAAAACATGTAGATAGATGGATTGTGCGAGAGAAACCAGATATGATTTAGTTCAAGGGGCTTACCAGAGTCGTGATATTATGACATCACCATCAACGAAATTTGAAGTACCTCGACTCCTTGGCAGGTCCTGAAACTTTCCAAGATTGTAGAATCACATTTTGAAGCTTGAACCAGATAATGCATGGTTTGAGGATAGTTGTTGTTGTTGATTTCAAAACTGCTCACAGGATGGAAAACATCTCTGTCACAGGTCTCACCAGACTTTTCAGCTTCACTAATCATATTACTAAATTGAAGAGGCTCTTCTTATATCACATTCAAAGATAAATTAATTGGCGAGATCTCATGAGCAAGCTGATTTGAAGAGTTTTCTTCATGAAAAATAAGAGATGATGGGGAGTGCGAAGAGTTCTCTATGTTTTGACTGTTTTCAATTTCACCATGGACAACCTCACCGCCTTGTGTCAATTGAGGAAATAAATCATCGGATTAAGAAACAAAAGAACATGGAGAATTTTCATTGTAAGTGGATGTGTTGTGAATGGTAGGACACAAGTGAAGGGGAAGTTTTGATATAAACATCTTCTTTGACCGAAGCAGATTCTAGATATAAATCAAAATATTCATTAGGAACCGAAAGATAATATGATGTGCTTGGGAATTTGTCACGACATATGTAAATAGAGTTATCTTATTTGGGATGATTACTAACCAAGGTTGGGGGTTGATTGAAAGAATTGATTTTACTAGATTTTCCACCATGATTAGTGGATTGAGAATCATTCAATAATGGAAACGCATTGTTTTGACATGGAAGATTTTGAAACAAAGAGGAGAAATTGAAAGTGCTCTCACCTTTCTTCTCCTTTACCTATGTAATGTGACTTCCTTGTACCTAATCACAATTTGAGCCAACAACTTGAGAATCAAGAGAATGTGAAGAACTAGCTGGTGAAGAAAATTGATCAAGTGGGTCATGGTACAAAGAGTCAAGATGTGAAGAAGATAGAGGATAACAAAAATTTGGATCAGTCTTAAGATTAGAGTTGTGAACGGTGACATCCTCTTGTGGAATGGAGGAGTGAGTCTTCATTGTAGGCTTCATGAGCCATTCTGGAATTTCCTCCATTGAAGCGGGAGAAGAATGAGAAGATGGACTGGAGATTTGATTCATAGATTTCCCAGTTTTACAATCACCGCAAGGAGGCACCCACATTGGGACTGAAATTTTGAGGTGCCTCACGATTTGAAAGAGTTGGGCAAGAAGGGAAAATGGGAAGTTCAGGCTCACCATATAAGGAGACATGAACCAAGCGCTCAAACTCTTGTCACAAGAAATGCGAGTTCAATTTTTTTCAGGAATTCGCAAGAGGTGAAGGAACCGATCCAAAAAATCCTCAACTGACTCATCAAGCTTCATTCTTAAACAAGAAGTTATTTCATAGACATCTTGGTGGTTATACTTATCGAAATCTTTATACAACAACTTGCCAAGTTTATTGAATGAATGGATAGAAGCAATGGGTAATGTTTGACACCATTGACTAACACGAACTTCAAATGTGAGGGTGACTAATCTAGCTATGACATCTTCAAAGCATATTTTGTGACAAAAATAAAATTGGAAAACTTGAAACAAATGTTCACGAAAAGTTGATTCACCCTCACCATCGAACTTAAATTCGGACAGGTCATGAATAACTTCCGCAGGGATGGTACAATTAATCTCTTTAGAAAAACATCTTGGGATTATGATTTGGGGAAGAGCCATTTTAAATAAGAGATTCAAACTAGACTCAATGGGCACAACCTGTCATCTGGCCCTCCTTCTAGCACCATTTTTTTTACGGTGCTGGAAATCCATCAACCAAGGGGATCTCCCTGATATGAAGTCCCAATTAGAACTCACACCATTTGGTGTAGGATTCCCATCCGATATAAAGGTCCAATTTCCAAATGCTTAAATATTTTCCTTGGCCTTATTTATCATCATAGTAAAGTGATGCAATGGTATCCTCGAACAACAAGGTGAGTGTTCCTAATGAGTGTGCAACGCAATTGTGACTAGGTTCTCTTACTACAAAAAAAGGGGGGAGGAAAGTGAACCTCTAAGTGATAGGTAATAGTACCACCCAATAAGAGACAGAAGTGAACTAGAATGACATGCCCAACATCCAACGGAATAGTCCACAACGGATGTGACAATCATTACAACCAATGAACAAGGAAATACATGTCTACCATCCAACAGAGTAGTCCACAGTGGATGTGACAGTCGTTACAACCAATGAGTAAGGAAAGGTCTATCTAGTATCTTGCAGAATAGTCCACAAGGATGAGACAAATGTAAAAGTTATTAAAACATAATCCCATGAAGATAAGCACTAAAACAATTGAAATAGTTCAACTATCTTAGTACATGTGAAAACGAACATGAAATACAAATGCTCATAGAATAGTCTTACAAACATCCATAAGTCATGCATGGAAAAGTGTTGGCCTGAAAAGGCTTCTGTAATTAAGAAAAAGTTCCAAGACACATATTTACATTATACATCACTAGCCCCAGTAGTGGGACATTGGAGCCACTCGTTGCTCGTCAAAGAACTAGCTGATCTCTCTAATTTGTTACGGGAGGAGCCAAGGTGAAAAGTCTTTTGCTCATATAATGAGGGGGTATATATAACCAAGGGGTTATGCTTGACCCTTGTGACTCCTTGACTTCCCTCATGACTGTTCAACTTCCTATGAAGTTTCAAGTGACATGACTCTTCATATTCATGTATGTCCATTGGACTTCCACTTTACATAATATACATGGATCATAATATTGATGTGGCCTTTGACAACTCATGACACGACTTGACATGACACTGCTAAAATGCACTGGCTTGTTGAGGTGGCAATGTCAAGTCAATGTTGTCACTGAGTGATAGATGTGTTCTTGGATGTGCTTTCTGTTCTACTCTACACAGCTTGGTGGTGTGAGGTCTTCAATGATCTTTGGTCTTGAGAGGTAGTTTCATGCATGTGTTCCCTTTGATTGTTCTTAATAAGCTCCTTTTCTCGTTCAGTGGTAAGTGAGTCTCTAGGCATGCTTCCCTCCTACTTTTTCTTCTTCATCATCTCACCATTACTTGAGAGTGTACCTATTCCCACAATTCACTCATGACGGGATGAAATCAATCCGAAAACTCCCTACTCTAAGATGGTGCATTTTCATTCATGAAATAAGCTTGGGATAAATTAGAGGCCGGGAGACAGGGCTTAGTGACTGCGCATTATGCAATTCTAGCTGATAGGGAGAGAGCTTGATCACTAAGACTGTACAGAGCACAACTCAGGCTTGAGTAAAAAAAATTTGCGCACAATCCTCACTGAGGAGAAAAATTGCACAGTGGCCACTAGTGATTGGAATGTAGATTAGGGGAAGAAAATTAGCTCAAAAATCAAAGTGCTCGGAATTGTGCAAAACCTGAACAAATGCATCTCAGCAAAATGATCCCAACGCAACTCGTTTTGTTCAAAAAAAAGTTCATATAAGTAAGTTAAAGCCCATTGACCGTTTCACCAAATAGACAAAAATTTGAAAGAAATGGTTGATTGGGCATCTGTACAGCCCAGTCAGCAAGGAGAATATTCTCTGGAATATTCTTTAGAATATTCTTGTACAGGTGGACGATTCATATGTTGACATGTGGCAGCGCATCATTGGGTAGTAGTGGTTGAGTTGGTCCAATCAGAAGGTGACACGTGGCAAGCCCAGAGGTTGCCACATTCCACTACAATGGTGTATTAAAATTTTTATGAGGTGTTAGGGTTCAACCCCATGACCTCCCCTCCACTAGCCACAAGCCTTACCGTCTCTGCTAACCGTTGGTTCTTAACCAACTATGGAGTCCGCGTAATGTTAAAGTGTGACAGTTTGAGGGTTGGCGGTTAGGGTGGGGGGGGGCAGCCCTCCCCATGTGAACACAAATACAACACGGTTAAGGTTACTGCAACTACCAGGCTCCAACACCGCAAACGGTTATCGCACATGTGAACACAAATACAACGTGACCGCAAACAGTTCAACGGACAATTCCATAAACCTTAACTACGATGGTTAATACAAACCATGCGATCGCAGAAATGATTATGAAAATGGTTTGTGGTTATGGTTAGTTGGACCAACGGATAATGCAACAGTAAACCATGACATGTGACCCCCGACAAAACCACCAGCAGTGTCGGTAAACATTCAGTCTTATCTGTGGTAATTATGCGCTAATCCTCTAGCTAATCTACAATTAAAAACTAACTAACTCCACTTAAATTTAATTAAGACATATTAGTAGTTGGCGGCATTTTGGCACATTCCACTATTTTCGGTCTTGCCACCAATTTTAGCAGCCTTAACTGGAGTTATTCCAATTTTAGAGGAGCTTTTCTAGGGAAAGAATGTCTGAGGCATAACTGGAGCAATTTTCGACCAAATTGAGCTCAGGAAAATGTGTTCCTAGCTAATTTCTACATTCTGAACACAATGGAATAGGTTTCAGGAGAAATTGGACACTTCTGTATGTGAGTTTTCCACATTGAAGTTTTAGGATGCCTAGGGCCATCAAGGAGGAGGTCAACACAAAACAGCTGTGATCCATTGGTAGAATTTGGAGAGACATCTTAGGGGTTTTGGGATGCTCCGAGTCCTTTGAAGCAGTTTTTAGGAGTTGTAGAGTATTGTAAACTGTACTTTTTTCCATTTTTAGAAAATATAGAGGCCCAAGCCATGGAAGCTGGACCAAGAAGATGTAGCCCAGGAGGGGTGAAATCCTTTATCAAAACACTCAGTTGAGTGTTTTTCTTTATGGTTCATTGTTCATTTACTTTTCGTTGTTCAACACTTTACTTTCATGTTATTCTTCTCATGTTTTCACATAAAAGTTGACATAAAATTTACCTGTTTCCAATCACAAACAACATAAGAGAACCATATACATGAAGCAATAGACAAGCATGTGTTTATAAATCTGTAATTTAAATTAGCACAGGAAAATAACATTCAGCTATAGATCAAGTTGGTATCAGAGCAAAAGTTTATTTTCTTGATTGCTTGAGATTCGTGCAAGGAGAATTAACAGTGTGCAAGCTTATGTGATGGCAGCTTCAACAATTGATGTCTCTAACCTCTCTTCCTTAGCAATATTCTTTGATGAAGAGATGTTGCAGGGGTTTTTCATCATGAGAGATATGGTGCAAGAGATGATTGAAGATAGGAAGGAGAACACTATACTTCAAGAGAAGTTGATGGCCATGAAGGAGGAGAAGCAAGAGCTTCTTGAAAAGATGCATGAGATGGAGATCTTACTCTATGATGCCAAGGAAACCCTAGCCAAGTATGTGCATGAAAATGAGGTATGCAATTCAATTTTATCTTCAATTTCCTCTCAAAATTAATGTTTTGGTGCTTTTTAAAGACACACTAGAGGAATAGGGTCCAAATTGTTGATGAAAATGGGCTATGAAGGTAAAGGGTTAGGCACACATGCACAAGGCATAGTTGAGCCAATTGTTGTTGAGGAAAGGCCTAGGTATTTGGGTCTTGGTTATGGAAAACATGATGGAGAATGCTCCAAAGCCAAGGAGGCACATGAAGGTGTTCCAAGAGGGAATTTCATTACATGTTCATACCCTCAAGCTTGTGAAGTTTGTGTTCATGAAGAATGCAAAAGTTTTATACCCACTTTGCAAGAAGATGCTCATAAGCATGCAATTAGTGAAAAGGGAAAACAAGAGGATGATGAAAGCTCTAAGGTGATTGAAACCATTGTTGGTATTCCAAAGAGAGCCACTACCTCATCAAATTCACCTCCTCAAGAAGGTGACAAAGGTGAATGTGCAAGGTATAAATATGCCTTTAATCAAGTTTCTTTTGATTATGATAAACATGGTAAATCTTCACATAATAAATGGAGATAATTTACATGTTATTTTTGTTGTTTGAATAGCCATAATGTTTCAGGATGTTGGAATAAAAATGCCACATACAGGAAGTTTTCAAAGCAAAAGTGACAGAAAACTAGAGGTCCATTGGATAATGGAAACCATGTTGCAAATAAGATGCAATTGTTTTGCACTCATTGCCATAAGCAAGGTCATCTCATAGATAAATGTTGGACTTTGTATCCAATAACTCATCCACGACATTTGAAGAAGGTGGAGAGAGACTTTGGCAAAGATGGAAAAGAATATTCCATAATTGATGTGGGTTAAGATGATTAACAAGATGATGTGCACCTACAAGAAGCACCATGGAATTGGTTTGGTAAGAGGTGGTTTGATTTTTTATCCAAATAAGGCTTGCATTCTTTTGTTGATAAAGGCAATTCTTTGCCTTAAAAATGCATTTCTTTGCCTTATGAATGCGTTACTTTTCCGTTGAAAGTATGTTGCAACTTGTATGATGCAAGATGTTGAAAGTGGAGTTCTGTTTGACTCACTTTAATGCAAAAAAAAGGGCAATTTGTGGTTGCAAGTTTGTATGTGAATTCATTTCTTTTGAAAGAATTCTCGATGTTGCATATTTACACCATGAAGGTATGTGAAAGTTGAGTATTTTACTCACTTCATTTGCAGCAAATTTGTCATTCTTGATGTTGCATATTTTCGCCATGAAGGTGTGTGAAAGTTGAGTATGTTACTCACTTCATTTGCAGCAAATTTTTCAATTCAGCTCTTATATACCCATACATGTTTTTGGGCTTATTGTACTTGTGTTTGTACTTGAGGGAGAGTTGAAGAATTCTACACATACATGAGATTTTTTGTGTGTGTGAACAGTGAAATTGTTGCTAGTTTCCTTGTATTTGGATACATGCATGAGTGTCGACTTCTGTTGATTGTTGTCACATGTATGTAATATCAACTTGGAAGAGTTTATTTTATCTTCAAATATGAAAGGGATATGTTAACGAATTATCGCATGAGATGTGAAATTCTTTTTCTTTATGCAAAGAATCATCAAGTTCCTATACATGCTTATGTTTGGTTTTCAAGTCAAGTCAGTTGTTTGAAGATGATGTTTTGTCAACTTGTGTTTAGTAAACCATCAACTAACACACCAAAATGGTTTGTACACCAAGATACAAGAGTACATGGTGATGTTACATGATGTGACAATTGTTGCTTTGAAGGAGCAAAAGAAGAGGTCATCGATTTGCATTTCTTGCATAATGTGTTTTTTCCATTTAATGGTGTTTCTTGTGACAAGATGTTGCAGGATTTTGGAAGGTCCATTCTTGAGCAAGATGCTCATGCTTAGAATTCATTCTCAAAGCATGACATGATAAGCAAGTTGAACTGGAGGATGATATGCACAAGAGGTGAAAGTGGACGAGATGCCAAAAATTTGCAGCCATTCTAGACCATTGCATGTGTTGACGCCAAGATTCTCAGTGGGAAGGCTATCAGATTATATTAGTTTTCTAAGCATCGAGGGATTGATATGGTACAGCAAAGGTATTTTGTAGCCAGTAAGTTCCCAGCAAGTGTTGGATTGGGTCAACAGCAAAAGGAGAACATTGGTTGAGGGACATAGCCATTTGCAATGCAAGGCATGTTAGTGTACCCAAGTGGTTGTCATGGAGAATTTTCAACTATAATTAGTTTATAGAACTTGGGAAAGAGAAGATCATTCAAGTCTCATCCGATAACCAACTTTTGTGGGTCCAAAAGTCTATTAGTGGAAAGGAGTGATCAGAATCTAGATTAGGGGCAAAAATTAGCTCAAAAATAAAAGTACTCAGAATTTTATGAAACTTGAATGACCGCGCCTGTCTCGTCAAAAATATCCCAACGCAACTTGTTTTGTTAAAAACAAAGTTCGTATGAGGAAGTTAGAGTCCGCTGACCGTTTCACCAAATAGGCAAAATTTTGAAAAAAAAGTTGACTGGGCATCCATACAACCCAGTTAGCAAGGAGAATATTCCTTGGAATATTCCCTATAATATTCCTGTATAGGTGGACGAGTCATATGTTGACATGTGGCAGTGCATCATTGCGCAGTGGTGGTTCAGTTGGTTCAACCAAAAGGTGACACGTGGCAAGTCTGGAGGCCGCCACGTGCTCCTACAATGGTGTATTTAAATTTTTATGTGGCACCGAGGTTCGACCCCGCAACCTCCCCTCCACTAGCCACAAGCCTTACCGTCTCCACTGACTGTTGGTTCTTAACCAACTCTGGATTCCGTGTACTATTAAACGTGTGACAGTTTGAGGGTTGGTAGTTAGGGGGGCGCCAACCCTCCCCATGTGAACAAAAACACAATGCGGTTAAGGTTATCGCAATCGCTGGGGTCCAACACTGCAAACGTTTATCGGCCATGTGCACACAAATACAACGCGATCGCAAACAGTTCAACGGACGGCTCCATAAACCTTAACTGCGATGGTTAATACAAACCATGTGATTGCAACAACGGTTACAAAAACGGTGTGTGGTTATGGTTAGTTGGACCGGTGGATAATGCGATGGTAAACCATGACATGTGACCCCTGACAAAACCACCAGCGGTTTCGGTAAACAATTAGCCTTATCCGCGGTAATTATGCGCTAATCCTCCAGTTAATCTACAGTTAACAACTAATTAACTCCACTTAAATTTTATTAAACTGGATTAGTAGTTGGCGGAATTTTGGTGGATTCCGCTATTTTCGGTCTTGCCACCAGTTTTAGCAGCCTTAACTAGAGTTTTATTCTAGGTTTAGAGGAGATTTTATAGGGAAACACTGTTTGAGGCATAAATGGAGCAATTTTTGACCAAATTCAGCTCAGGAAAAGTTGTTCCTAGCTAATTTCGACATTCTGAACATAATGGAATAGGTTTCATGAGAAATGGGACACCTTTGTATGTGATTTTTCCACATTGAAGTTTTAGGATGCCTAAGGCCACCAAGGAGGAGGTCAAGCCTAGAACAGCGGTGATCCATATGCAGAGTTTGGAGAGTCATCTTAGGGGTTTTGGGATGCTCTGAGTCCATTGAAGTGGGTTTGAGGAGATGTAGAGCATTGTAAAATGTAATTTTTTCCATTTTTAGAAAATACAGAGGCCCAAGCCATGGAATTTTGACCAAGGAGATGTAGTCTAGGAGGGGTGAACTCCTTTATCAAAACACTGTGCTGAGTGTTTTTCTTGATGGTTTGTTGTTCATTTACTTGCTGTTATTCAGCACTTTACTTTCATGTTATTCTTCTCATGTTTTCACATAAAACTTGACATAAAATTTAGCTGTTTCCAATCATAAACACCATAAGGGAACCATACACATGAAGCAATACAAAAGCATGTGTTTATCAATCTGTATTGAAATTAGCACAACAAAACTAACATTCACCTATAGATGAACTGGGAGAAAGAATTGTGCTAGTAGAAGGTGAAGCCAAGGGTGGTCAGTTCTACGAAGTATTCAGAGGCAAGGAGGATTGGGAAACAGAGAAGCCAGGAAGCCAAAACTGCACGGTTCTTGAGGAAAGTGAGCTCTCACTGAGCGAGGACACTAGGGGACACTTTTGTGCTGTTTTGGAGGTTGTTGATGGTATTGCAGCTGCCAACATGTAAGGGGATCTCCCTGGTAAGAAGTCCCAACTAGACCTCACACTATTTGGTATAGGAGTCCCAACAGTGGGTCGTACAGTATCACCTTGACCACGGTTGTGCACAAAGGCAAGTAGGATGTCCTTGTTGGTAGCAAGGGTGTGACCAACACAAAAAGCCAAGGAAGGTGCATGAAGGGTTCTAACACACGGAAAGTGAGATGAGTGGGTCGTACAGTATCGTCATGACCGTGGTTGCGCGTAGAGGAAAGCAAGATTTAATTGTTGGTATCAAGGGCGTGGCGAGTGCAGTAAGCCAAGGAAGGTGCGTGAAGGGTTCTAACACACGGAAAGTGGGATGAGTGCACCCCTTGGAAACACGTAGCTTGGAAGGGAACACATGAGCAATGATACATCACAAGCTGGAAGGCAGGTGAACCAACAATCCAAAGTGATGGTTAAACCAACAACACAGTTCAACTAGATTCATACATATATATATATAAAGAGTCCATACATAGATGCATAAGAAAACAACTACATATATCATTAGAGTAACAAAGAGAACTGAAATAAAATAATAACACATGCATCAAACATGTTGGTTCTATTATATTAAGAAAGTGAAAGTTCCAATCATACATGCAACCATGACCAACCACTAGTTCCAACATCGGAACCCTACAGTCATTGCTGCCTGCTTTTTGAAAGAGATATATTAGCTCTGAAATGTGGATAAGCCAAGGCTCATTACAATACACTCCAATCTTTATCTAAGATATACCTGTAGGAAGCTTGGCTCCCAAAAGCCTGTATAATGAGTTATGATGTTCTATAAATAGAAAAGGGTGGGGTGACTCTTGACATTCCCCTTTGTGACTCTTCGCCTAACCTCATGACTCTTCAACTACTACTTGATTGTTACATCCGACCATCGACACTTGGTCTTTCACTTTTACAAGATGTTACATTACAATTTGCACATGTACCCATGTGAGACAAAATATGCTTGAGAAAGCCATGCAAAGTATCACTAAGACCCAGACAACTGTGGGAAGACCAACTCTTTGACATCCTTGCGATGATCGATAGTGGGGAACTGATGCTAAACTTGGTAGTCCATGATGGTGTCCGCGTGCTCAATATTAACATCCCATTGAAAGAAAACTCTCGCCTCCGTTGAATCCGGGTACACTAATCTGGAACCTCTATCCAACTCATCTGTTAACGTGCACATCATATTATTGAGTGTAGCTGGACCAACATACTAATGCATAATGTGTGCATTGATCTCCAAGTCTGCGTTGGTGGCTACACGCACCAACTCCTCAAAGTACATGTCCATCTCCATCTGGACTTGGTTCTTCGACTTCGCCTCGGTGAGTGTGCCAATAGATGGGATCGCATGCACACGCCAAATGAAATCCATGCTTCTAAACACATGTGCATACGAAGCCTGCAAACTTGTGATGAGCTGCAGGAGTTCCTCATAGTTCTGGATTTGAATCCGGATGCGTGCCTTCAACTCTACCACCTTCGACTTCATCATCTTTGGAAAATGTAATGGGGCTCCTTTGTATCTCATTGTCCATGTCTACATGTGGTCAACAACAGTGTGCAGATTTGACAAGATGCGTGCTCTCCTAGCACAACGTTGCTACCAACCATTGATATGGACAACTGCCTTATGCATGGTGCCGAATCTAGAATAAAACATCCACATGACTATTTCGATGGACAATACTTCATCCATTATCACTCTCTTCAACTATGCTTCGATGGATGATGTAACTTGTTCTCCTCCCTGCTTGGCCGCTTGTAACTCCTTGGCCATGCACTCGTTCTCTACAATCAAGAATCGAACACTCAATATGGTGGCCTCAACATATGCTCTAGTAGAATTGGCCAATGTCGTTGGATGATTGCGTACATCAGATATAATCTCCCATTCTTCAAACTGCAAAGGAGATGTATGGACATCCGGAGTAGGCACTTTGCGCGACTACATAACTCTGTGTTGTGACTCTTCGAACGATATGTTGTGCATCTCCGCTTCTGGATTGTCTTCAAGGATCTATGTGTCTCCTTGATCGCTTGGAACTTCCTCTACTTCCAGATCTGGTGAAGTCGGTTGGGTGACCTCTTGGTTATGAGGCATGAGGTCCATATCCTAATCTAACTCTGGCTGCACCACATCCATATCCATCTGCTCCAGAATTTGTTTAATCTCTTGAGCTAAGTGTTGATCCTGCGACCTCACCTTGTCTTCTCTATGCTAGCTTCTCAGATGAGTACATAACCTTTATTGGAGCAGTTTCATCAATCTATGCATGTTGCACCTCTTGTTGTGTTTGTCCTTGTCGTGCTTCCTTCTCTCTTTTGAGCAACTCCTATTCTTCCCAGAGTTGCTGCTTCAACTCTTGTAACTCCTTCTCTACTTCCTCCATCCTCCGTTTATCTCTTTTCCTTTGCGCATTCCTCTTGTCGTGCTATCGCCTTTTAGCCTCAATATCCAAAGCTACTTTCATCATGAGTGGATATGCTTTGAACTTGTGGCTTTATTTTTCCTTTGTGTTGTCATCAACCTTTCTTTTGCCTTTGTCATGCACATGTTTGTTACCCTCTACTTATGTTGATGATGGTACTCTCTAAGATTTTTCTTCACGCTGCTTCTCTAATCATTCCACAGCTATACCGACCTGTTCATTGAGCTTGGAGAAGCTGTAACAATATCTCCATGGGTCTTCCTCAGGCCAGCAACATGCCCCATGGATTCACGGAAATTTCACTCTCGCACAGTGGTCCTTTACAAAACAATGTGGGTCATACAGATTGGAACTTCTGGTGCCGAAAGTGAATCTTTTGAACTCGAATGTCTCGGCATCAGCGTGCTTTATATTCTGTATCTCGTATAACCCAATCCACAAAGGAAGAGTGGGCCAAGGTGCCTTCTTCTTCCTGTGCAGTCTAGCTAGCAACCCTGTCAAAATGTGATACGATACTTCTTGCATGACGAGCTTATCCATGGAAAACTTCGGTAAAACATGCGGAGGCTTCTCTGCACTGTACATATGTATGAAGGTGCTAGGGAGTGAGGTATACTAATTTTCTATGTTGATCAATGACTCCATTTCTGCCTGCGACATGAAAGGTGGATCCTGCACAAATATCATTTTATACTCTGGGGTGAAAAAGTGGTCTGACTACTGTGTGATGACTATGCTGAAGCTACGTTCGGAGAAGAATATGTAATAAGTTCATACACAAGTTTTTGAAGGTGTCCATGCCCACTTCAAACATGGGAACTTCTGACGGGCATATATTACATCTAGAAAGTAAGCGGACATGTATATTTTTGCTTGCTATCCTTTGGGCCGATGTCGGGATCCTGTCACATGTTCCTTCAACTTGAGAGCCAATATGTCGGACCAGTTGCAGGGCCTTCCTTTGTTGGCTAGTTGATCCAACGCAATCACCCAGCTCTGTGGGAAGATCTTTGTGCTCTCTTGTCCGTATAAGTGACATGCGAATATGACCAGGTACTGATATGCCTTCCACGGTATCATCGTCTTGTAAACCAGACTGGGTGTTATCCTAAAATTGGCTGGCTCTTTCACCCAACTATTCAAGATATATCTAGAGTTCACGTTGTTGCGTGTGCTGAAGGGTTTCTCCATCATGATCACTGGTTGTGGCAAGTGATACATCTCCTGATAGTCCTTCGTGCTAAAGTAGAAATCTTTGTCCCATTAACACTTCTCAACATTATCATCTCAGGATCAGTGTGCAAGACAATCCAAAGTATCATGCCCACGCATGGAAACGTGGGATACCTGCATGCAATCCGGTACAAGCTAAATTTGTGGATGTTGACATAGACCCTGCGGTCATCTAGGTCTTTCTCAAATGTGCCTGAGAATGTATCATTGATGTCTTGCCATTTCACCTTGATGTCTCTGTCCATGACCAACTTGGTGCCTTCATAAACAAGCAGGTCCATAGATACTTATTCAACTACATGTCCAGTTTCACTTTCAACGATGTCCTTTGAGCCTGCTCTGTTGGAGGCCATTGTATCTGTACTGCTGAGAGATGGAAAAACACCTACTATATCTGGAGACATAGCCACACTCATGGCAAGAAATCTTCCAGTTAAAAACCAAAACCAATTTGAGGACTAACATACAACACACCTAGGTGACTAGTAATAAAGATTGCGCAATTTTCACTAGGAGGCTGGGAGATTGACTACCAAAACTGCGAAAGGAAAAGTTCGAGCTGTCAGGAGGCTCACTGGAAACTGGAACTGTGCAATGCACAGTCCATCCTACTTGCGGAAGACTGAAACTGCACAATTCGCAATTTCAGTCAGCAAGGACATGCATGCCCAATGATTTCATTGTACAATTTTCTGGGTCAGTAGGGAACTGCCTCCCAGAATTGCACAATGCAAGCCTGGAGGTCAGTGCTGGCCAGGTTTGCACAATTTCTAGAGGGAAGGCAGAGCCTTCACTTCCAGAAATGAACATTTCTTTCTGGGCAAGGCAAGGTCTAGGCCAATGCAGCCCTGACCTGCCGACGTGTGACTGAAAACATGAAAAGGTTTGGATGCATGGCTAGACTGAATGTAAGCAAGAGTGAATGATCATGCATGCAAAAAGTGAATGCAGGATTCAGAAAACTAGAATTCTTGCATGTGTGTGAAATGAGTCTTCGCAATGACGTTCATTAGTGAAAAACAGTGGCATGCATGCAACAACAGCGAGATCCAAACGAAAACTAAAATGATGCTTCTAAAAGCTAATATACATTAAAACAACAACAAGCATTCAAAAAAAACAAGCAAACAACATTCATACAAAGAGAAATACAAAAAGGGAGAAAAGAAGAAAATGAGTTTAAAAGAAGACTTACCCAAAAACAACTCATCTGAATATGCCAAAGACTCCTTGATGTGTTGTGGGATGTTAGAGCTCCAAGATCCATTTGAGGAATGAGCTCTACAACGTCGAATAAATAAGTTATAGGCTTCTGATGCGCATGTCACAAATCTAGTAAAAAGCGACACTTGGAGGGAAGTTTCTAAAACGATCTTTGCATGTAACCTCCAACTGCTAAAAATATATCCCTAAAATTTAAGGATTCTTTTTGCATGTTTCTTTTTGGCTATTCCGGGAAAAGCA